>OY776292.1:19699417-20942955 GCA_963675345.1 Trididemnum clinides | reverse complement strand
GGCAGCTGGCTCTGACTCTGCAGCTACACAGTGGTGTGGTGTTGCTGGAGTTGGCTTTTCTTTTTATCACGGTCTTATTATTTTTGGAAATGAGACTTCCAATGCTGAGCATGCAGCTGTAGCTCAGTTTTATGTTGTTGTTGTTGTTGCAGATCTTGTGCAATTGATGAGTTGGTGGAAAGTTCTTGGTCAGAAGTCGGCGGAATTCCCTACCGATGTTGGTGCAAACGTACTCACTATATGGTGGGTTGAGCCATATAATTTTTCGTTTTGTAGATCTTCTTTTGTTTGTGAGGGGAATTATTTCATATTTTAGCTCGTTTTCGAGCCCGGTCCAGCGCATGGCTTCTTCATACTATGGGGTGAATGGATAAAAAAAGACGGTTTACTTTTGGACATAATTATGGGATCATTCGATGGCGCAGAAATATACCAACTTGTTGGCTTATTCATGCTCTATAATCTAGCGAACGTCGTAGGTGCCCACAACATCGATCTTTGCCGAGACGATGGCTTCGCTATATTGAAGGACACATCTATACCCACAGGGAGACGTAACAGGAAGATATTAATCAAAATTTTTCAGTAACATGGTTTGAAAATCACAGCAGACACCAATTTAGTAGAAACAAACTTCTTGGACGTAACCCTAAACTTAAAGTCAGGAAAATACTGGCCATTCCGTAAACCCAGTAGGTCCCCATTGTACCTGCGCAGTCAATCCAACCACCCGACCACAATTAAAAAGCAATTGCTTATTATGCTAGCGAAACGTCTTTCCAATCTCTGATGCAACCACGAAGACGTCGCAAAAGTCACTCCATAGTATGAAGAAGCCATGCGCTGGACCGGGCTCGAAAACGAGCTAAAATATGAAATGATTCCCCTCACAAACAAAAGATCTACAAAACGAAAAATTATATAGTTCAACCCACCATATAGTGAGTACGTTTGCACCAACATCGGTAGGGAATTCCGCCGACTTCTGACCAAGAACTTTCCACCAACTCATCGATTGCAACAAGATCTGCAACAACAACAACAACATAAAACTGAGCTACAGCTGCATGCTCAGCATTGGAAGTCTCATTTCCAAAAATAATAAGACCTGATGACAGCAACAAGCTCTACCTTGGTAGCTGTGAAACGGAGTTCCAAGCCTGTTTCTACAACCACAACCAGAGCTTTAAACACAAACGAAAAAGCAAGGCTACCGAGCTTTTAAAGGCATTGTAGCTTGACAAAACCAATGAAAAAAAGCCCCCAAATCACTTGGGAAATTCTCACGCAAACCGGCCTTATCAACCAGGAGCAAGGGCTTGCATGCTGTGTCTCACAGAGAAGTGCGCTACTCTCCAAGCATGTACCGCTACATCATTGAACAAGAGAACCGAACTGATGGGAAAATGCCGCCACACCAACAAATTTAAATTAAAAAATTTTTCCTAGTACCAACACTGTTTTCGATCCCGTCCCTCTCAAGAGCTCTATGTTTGACAATCAACCTTCGCCAAAAGTCTTATCACCCAGCACTACCGGCGGCTTAATTGATATTTTTCCTTGCTTCCAAGACCAATTGCATTAGTTGCTGAATTTTCACATGCGCTGCACTTATTGGTTAATTTTTTAATTTTATAGTTTTATACCGGTTTCTATAGCGTTTTATAGAGCTTTATATGTGTTTTGCCGACGCACCACCTGATGAACCTCTAGGCAAAACAGACTGTTGTGGTTTTAACTTTTAAATGTCTATTCTGTAGCTGCACAAATAGAAATATACTGTATATATATATGCGGATATGCTTCTGCTTCTATAATAAATTTCTAAAAATAGGAAAAAGGTTTTTTGCTTGCTTTTTCGTTTCAAACGCAAGCTAGCCCCTAATTTACCAACTTGAGAAAATCTTATCTCTATGGAGTTTTGCATATTTAGATAAGTCTTGCATATCGCTATCATCTTACACGCCTCCTGTCAAAGAATAATAATACAGTACAGTATTAACTTAGCGGTGCGTCAAAAAATCTGATTTTAGGCAATGCAATGAAAAGTTGCAATATTTTTATGAGTGGTGTCCAAGTCTGGCTGATTTTAACCTCAAACAAACATTAATAAAATACAGCAAAGTTGAATAAATTGACAATAATGCAAGTTAAATCTTACAGGAATTGCAACAATTATCCGCATCTCTAGCTAAAAAACTTGTCCATGCTATATACTTTTAAACCATAATATAATCTATTGTAATAACTCAACTGTAGGTGCTTGGCTTTGGGTTAGTTTGCACTTCTCTTGCAGCGATTTTGCCAGGACAAGCATTATGCGCGCTGCCACAGATGTTAGGTCACAAAAATAGGCATATTGTTACAAAAAGTTATAAGTAGTGTGCCAATATTTAAAAGTTTTTTCGGAAATCGCTCAACAATCACTTTGGCGTCCCTCCTCTCCTCAGCTTGGCACTTCTACTTTTATGCAAGTGCCGAAATAAACGAATGAAAGTAAAAGAAATTATTCCATGTTACAATTGTGAGCAAGTACAGATTGCAAACAGGTATATATGAGTTTCCAGGGACTTCAAAAACTTTAAGAGAAACCCAGCAGCTATGTGTAATCTTCTACTACTCGATTTCAATTTCAAGCAGGGTACTTTCGTTTTGAAGTTAGATGTGGGAATTTCTGAAAAAACACTTCCTTTTTGTTTGTGTTTTTACAATGACGTAAAGTGTAAGGCCCTCACAGCAGGCTTAGCCAATATTCTTAATGTCCGCATCGTTAATGGGGGCCCCAGCAATAGTAATAACTTAACAACAAAAACTTTACTTGGGGTTGGTCTCCTCCTTTCCTGGCTCCCTTTACGTCAGGACCAAGCAGCATGCGCCCAGCCAAAGGCTTTAGGTCCAACAAATGGGCATACAACTACGAAAAAATTGTTAATAGTGGGCCTAACATTTATCAGGTTGTTCCCTAAAATACATATCATAAAAATGAGCTTTTTTAACTAATCTGAGCAAAAATATTGCAGCCAGTAAATTAGCAAACCTTTTTTACTTTGCCTAGAAGGTAAGTTTTAGTTGCAATTAATGATTATTTAGGTATAAAGCGAAACATTTTGAAACAAAGTGTTCACTAATTTACAGGCTGCAGTATTTTTACTCACATATCAATCACTTTCACGCCCTCCCAAAACTTTCAAATTATGCTTCCATGCATTTTATAAAATGAATAAATAAAACTTTTTAAAATCTTTGGCTTTTTTAAATGAAAGGAATTACGGTCCCTGAGCATGCCTCTGCTGAAAACAAGGCAAGTAGCGCGTAGCCAGAGAAACTACAAGATAAACATATGTCTTTGTCTTATTGGCCGCGCTTTGGTGTACGTATATCTACAAAACGTTAACTACTTGCAATAGCATGGTAGTTTTAATTAGTGGCGTATCTAGAAACATTTTTTTGTATACGGTCAGTACACAGAAAAGAGGAGGAATGGGAAGGTAGGAGGGAGTGCACGTAGGTTTAAGTAAACTCAATCATGTTGTCAAGCATTTTTATAACATAAGTAAGCACTATCTTATTAGGAGGAATGGGAGGGCATAGCATTATGTTAGGTAAACTTTTAAAGCGAGAATTTTGCTAATTTTGGTCTCCAAACAAGCATGAATACTATTTTTTGCAGGTCAACGTTTCGAAAGTAAGATTTTTGTTCATATTCGTGTCTAAACCTAGATGATCACCAGAATACTTGGAAGATTTTTGAACGTCCAGTCATACCGTCTGGGGCATTGCCTTTAATTTTTCCCTAATTTCAAAAAGCATAAATAAGACTTAGCAAGATTGATCACCTCTCCGTCGTGAAATTAATGATTGAGAGTTTCTAAGACGTTCCGCAATTCAAAGTACTTAAACTACGACCGCAATTAGGGGCATAAGGGGAATGTCCCTATTAGTATCAACTTATCACTTATGGTCTGGTAGGATGTTGCAAACTTTCACGTGGTACCACTGTTACGCCTAGCCAGGCAATAACCACTTCCATTGATTAATTGTGAAGATGCGAAAAACCAAAGACCGCCAGCACTTCAGATCTCAGCGTCATTCCGACGACTTAAGGAGGCCTATATCAAGGCCGGCGCTGACAATAATATCTGCAAATGTTGAAGATCTGTCTAGCTCAAAAGAAAAAAATTACTTGCTAACATCTGCAAAGACTATCACTGTCACGTCTTGTGCTTACAAGAAACCCATTGCGGAACCACACACAAGCGTCTCAAGATCCATGGCATGACACCAGCAGTTGAATGCTCACAAGCAAAGCATGGCAGTGCAATTTTTGTGAAAACTGAGACCACCATAGAATCAACATCTGTGATTGATGACAACGATGCTGAAGTCTTGGAAGTCAAACTTAGAGGCGTAGCTGCTACTTCATTCAACAAACCACCAGGTAATGCTTTCCAAATGCACACGCTGCTCACCTCCAAACCACAGGTGGTCGTTGGGGACTTCAATAGCCACAGCATAAACTGAGGCTACAGTAAATCCAACCTGGATGGAGAAGCAGTCAAAGCATGGGCCGAAGCAAGCCATCTCAGCCTTCCACGCAATGCAAAGCTCTCCAAGTCCTTTAGCAGTAAAAGATGCAAACAAGAATACCATCCCGATCTCGCATTTGTAAGCCATAGCATCTCTCCACTTAGCAAAATGATGGTACTAGAGCCAATTCCAAAAAGCCAACATCGGCCCATTGGAATCATTGTGACTTCTCAGTTTCTACTATTTCACTACCCAAACGTGGACGTTTCAATTTGAAGAAAGCCAACCGGAAAGGATTCTCGGATGAGCTCGAATACCGACTGCAACACATCCAAGCAACGCCAGACAACTGCGACCAATTTGCGGAAATTGTCACGGCAACTACTCGACACAACATTCTTAGAAGTTGCTACACAAACTACATTCCTGGCTTGACAACATCCACACGCCAAATATATTCCACGTACAAACGCCTTTATGAGAATGATGCTTTCGACAACAAAACCATCGCAGCAGGAGATGAAGTGATCTGTGCCATATCAGAAATGAGACAATTTTCATGGCAAACCAAAATTGAAGAAGACCTGGATAAGGCGTGGAAACTGATCAGAAAGCTTAACAACGACTACACGACTGGATTGGATAACATCATAACTGAAAAACTAAAGCACTTTGGCCAAAAAGCTTTAGACTGGCTGCTACACCTATTCAACAACTGTCTAGCTTCAATAAGAATACCGAAAATATTGTTGGGGTCGAGGGTAGTTATCTTGCTAAAGCCTGGAAATGATCCCTCACTCGCAAAGAGCTATCGATCAATATCTCTTTTGAGCCATACCTTCAAACTAGTGAAACGGCTTTTATTAAACCGTCTTTCCCCATTTGTTGAAAAACACCTCATTGAACATCAAGCTGGATTCCGTTCTAGCAAGTCTACAACTGCACAGCTCTTAAATCTTACTTAACATATTGAAGGATGGGTTCCAGAAAAAGATCATCGGAGCCTTTTTGTTGATTAAACCGCTTCACACGATGCGGTAAACTATCGCCGCCTCCTCACCAAAGTTCTCGATATGACAAAAGACTTTATGCTTACTCCTTAAGTTTTTGGATGTTTTGCTAAAAAATCAAAGATTTTTTGTTAATTTTATCACGAGAAAAAGTCGTATTCGATTGCAGAGGAGTGGTCTTCCGCAAGGAAGCGTACTCGCCCTCCTTCTGTATAACATCTATACAAATGACCAACCACAAGATTAACAAACGTCAAGATTCATCTATGCTGATGATCTATGCATCACTTACTAGTATGATTGCTTTGACCAAGCGGAGGAGAACTTAACGAATGCACTTCAACAGCTGAATGAGTATTACAAAATCAGTGACCTGAAGGCAAATCCATCCAAAACCCAGGTTTGTGCTGTTCACCTTAAAAACAAATACGCCAGCAAAAAAACTGAACATCGCTTGGAATGGATAACAGCTTCAATACTGCGCTCACCCAGTGTATCTTGGTGTCACTCTTAACCGCAGCTTGACGTTTAAAGTTTCAACACCCCACAATATCTTGCAAAAACTAGCAACATCAAAATGGGCAGTCACATCGCATGTGCTGCGCACCTCTGCTTTGGCTCTGTCCTACTCAGCCGCTGATTATGCTTGTCCTATTTGGGAGCAATCAGCACATACGAAACGCCTTGATCCAGTCCCAAATGAAAGTTACCGCCTGATTACTGGATGCTTGAAGCCAACAGACGCTGATAATCTTCATCTGCTCGCTGGCGCTGCTCCACCCGAGAACCAAAGAGAAGCTGCCAGCAAGCTAGAACGCTCAAGTCAGGCCTATGACCCCAATCATATGCTGTTCAACCATCGGCCGGTCCCATCCAGATTGAAATCAAGACGGAGCTTTCTGCTCTGCGTAGAGCCCCTAAAGGAAAAAAATTTCAACCTGGAGAGAAACGAAAGCTCAAAACGCTGCCACAAAGCACTCGCTTAAACATCACACCAGAAGAAAACTGCCTCCAGGATCAAACTCAGGATAGACAATGTGGCGATGTTTCAACCGCCTTCGTACAGGCGTCGCCAGAACTAAAACTGAGGTGAAGAAGTGGGCTTTGTTGATCCAGCAACAAACACAACCAACCAAAGCGTAGCTGACGATGACACTGTGCAACACAGATAAAAGTGCTCACTACTGGATGCTCCTTGCTTCACCACTGATCTGTGTCAATTTAACGAGAATGCCAAACGGTGCTTGGAACTGTGGATAACATCAATATAAGCAACACCGGAAGATTCGAATACATACATACTTATGGTCTTAAAAATATAATTTGGTTGAAGCCGACGCAGCCTGCTGATCCGATGTAATTAAACTGATATGTTTGACCATTAGCCCTGCCGGGAAACGCCGGCGGAGCCGGCTAGTAAGCCTATGCTATAAACAAATCAAATCAAAAACGAAAATATTAAAATGAACCGCAGACCACCCCAGGGTCTCCCTCAACTGTAAAAAATATTACGTTAGCGAAAGAGCAGCTACGGGTGTAGCTGCTCGCGCCAAATTTACTCAAAAAAGAGTTGTGAAATCAGTAATGAAAAGTTTTAGTAAATTGATCGCCAACTATTTTTTTGAAATCAAGTGCACTCTGAACACTAATGAGTCAAATATTTGGACGGTGGCTTAGTCTCTTTTTACTTCGCCTCCTGGTTACGCATGTACGTATGCTCTGCTCTCCAAAACCCTACTTTTGGACTTGGCTTACTCTCAAACAGCTAATTATTTCACAGGATTTATCTTGTTTTATCAACAAGTAATGGAGGTGCACAAAATCAAAATGGGAGCCAAAATATGAAAGTTTTTACTACTACAGAAAATGGTTATTTAGTGGTAGGCTTATGTCTATATTCGATGTGCTTCCTTAATTATAGTTGTGACCTCAAATTCCTGACCATGCCTAAGAGCCCTGATTTTATGTTGGCTTAGTTGGGGAAAAATTTATTCTTACAAATTTTTTAGACCGATTCTTGGTATCTCGCAAATAAAAATTTGTAGCAGTGTTAAAAAGTGTAATTCTGATGCTTGGCCAGTCATGTTATAACGTTTTCATTAGCCTAGTGGAGCTGATTGTTCTTGTAGTTGGTAATGCAGTAAGATTGAGTTTATTTGTAAATACATTTCTTGTTGTTTCAAACAAGAAGAGGGGTGGATCTGCAGCTGTTACATTAGATACTGTATTAATTCTCAAGGTCTTCGTAAGGTTGCAGTTTCACCAATCGTTTGAACAATACAATACGTCAACACAGCTTATGACATATTGTAGTTGAGATAAAACCAAACTTTTCTAGCGGGAAACTCTGTATTTACCTTCTTTCAAGCAAAACACTTACCCCTCCTCAAAGAAAATTTAGCGGAATTATTTTTTGTCCACCAGGCGTCAAAATTCCCTGCCAAACCTCAGCTACATGTAAATTTACTAAACTTAGCAGATTGTTAGCTAAGTAACCAGTTAGCCAAGCCAATTATAAATATGGTTCAAAAACAAAAATCACTACTTTGTAGCCTATTATGCTTACTTACAAAAGTCTCATTTTCACACAGTTTGACAACTTTGCCATCAATGCAGATGAAAGGAAGAAAAATTCCATTTACACAAGACTGTTTACTGTATTCAACAAGTGTTCGGTTTTGCTTGCAACCTTGTATGCATTGTGTGTTTGCAGTATCCAAAGCTTCGCATTGTTCAAAAAGATTCTGGTGCTCATATTTTACACTACACGCAGGAGGGATTTGATACACTAAAATAAATATACATCTATATATTTGTTTTCGAACGAGGTCCCAGTGGCAGCATCGTTTGAAGTTCGCTTGTCCATCACAATCTCCAGCATCATTTATTAAAGCAATCATTTCAACCAAATTAAATATAGTATCTAACCAGATTTTTTTAAGTTTGGAACTTACAGTACTGCTTTTTAAAACATGCTTGCAAGATTAATGGCTAATTTTCTTACCAAACAAGCGCAAACTTGCAGTTGCCATGAAAACCTTAGTTTTAGAGAACAACACATCTTAAAAATAAAAGTTGCACATCAATTGGATAATGATGCTTCGTTTAATGTGATGTGTTTATGGGAAGCTGAGTATTTCAAGAGAGTTAAAACATTTTGAAGGCAATTTCATTCTGTTTCAAAGCCCATGGTCTACCTTTTTCCTGCTAAGTTTAAAATTAATATTTTGAACAAAATACAAAAATCATTACCTTTTTTAAGAATACTTTCCTCTCGCAAACAGATTAAAAACATATTTTGAGCACTTTGACTTACAAAGCTTCAAAATTACTTACTTTTATAAATAATTTTAAACTCATTTTCACTGGCGTCATTGTATTTGCTTAGAATTACGATTTCAACTTTGTTGGATTTTGAGATGAAGTAAAACGGAAAGTGAGTATACACGTTTACGTGTATTGTAAAGGTATTAGAACCATCTAGAATCTGTAAATCAAAAATCGATATTGCAAGTAAATGAAATTGCGAAAGCATGATGATATTAATTAATGGGTTGATGGCAAAATTCTATTGAAAACTGTGATTAAGCATTCGATTAAAATGCTTGCCTCAAAAAAAATCAGTAAATGCATTGCCACCATAAGGCTGCAATAGTAAAAACTGACATCGGATGGGATTCAATCCACGACCCGCATCAATTGCCCTGAGGTGTGAACCCACGCTTTTAGTTACGTGGCGTTTTATCCGGAAACACAGTGCTATTCACTCGGGCACGGCAGAGGCCGCTTGCCTGTATAAATTTCGGTGCCTGAAAGCCGAGGACTAATGCTTTGTAAAAGCTGGTATCTATCTCGCTCTCATGTAGAATCCAATTTTTAAAAGATAATTCTCAAGATCTGGCAGCACCACCATCATGCAAGATCTGAGTTCTTGATGGGCTGGCTGGCTAATCTGACGGATCGTGACTTAAAAAAAGTAATGAAAAGACATATTTTTTGTTACTAAATAACTTTTTCAGTGAAACAAAGATTTGCATTTCAATCAGTTCTAGAATTACCAATACAGCCGCAAATTACTGCACACCACTATCACAAGTAATTTACGAAAAATGTAAAATTGTGTAGATGCGTGTTCCGTGCGTACTTCATATATCATTACGGTATTAATTAGGTGATAATAGTATCGTCATGGGCAGATAATAGATTTAATTTTTTGATTTATATTGTATAATGAGCATCGTTTCGAAATCTTTGCCATGTATCAAGATTGACCCCAACTGAAAGAGAAACTACCTTGAGCGTGAAAAGAGCCACTAACAGCTATGACAACCAATGTTAGAAATGACTCAATTGTCTAAAGCATGTTTTTTTATGAAACTTAGCTTGCTGAACAAAATACTGCAGGTACATTATGTATTTCAATCGTGCAACCGAGCCAGCAAAGTGTGCAATTGCGATTAAAAAGTATCAAAATCTATTAAGCATTATTACTTATCGTAAAAAGCACAATCCTCCCAATACCTTAATAAAATCAGTAGTGTCTTCAATTTCAAAATTGATAAATTTCAGCAAAATCACGTGATCTTTAGGGGCAACAACACTGTATTTTATGATTTGGCCATCTTTGAAGTTTAAAGGAGAATTAGTACTTGAAATCACGCCTTCATTTTCTTGTATCGTAGTTGCTATAGCCATTGAAACTTAAAAAAATAATAATGCATTCTAAAGTATCTCAAGATTACAAAATGTGAAAAAATGGGCAACCCAGAAGAGTGAGCACGAAAGCTTAAATTCCTTCTTTTAATGAACTTTGTCAACATTGGGGTCACATAGGTTGAACTTCCATCTATGCCATCCAAGATTACGCGTTCAAATCTCACGTTTTCTATATTTACGTAGTGTAGAGAATCAACACAATTTTCCCTACTTGAAACAGAAATTCTTTGAACTAGTAAATCACTGCTGACTACTCCGAATTAGGTTGGTTAATGAACGCATATTGTTCTACTGCAACAAAAAAGCATTTCTCGTAAAGTGTCCGACTCAATATAAACCGCTCAATTATGCGTCCATTGAAGAGAGTGAGCTAGTATACAAGCAACAGCTTGAGTTCTATTTTACTTAAATTTTACTATGGATATTATTTCAAGCCGTTACTTTCATCTTCTTTAGAAAAATATTTACGACAATGTTCCTGCTTGGTGAGAGCTTGTGGCGTAAATACGGTGTCAGCAACGTTGGCCTCTCCAAAGCTATTAGCTATAAGCTCCAAAGCAACTCTGTAGCACAATGTTTTATGCGTAGTTGCCAAGATTTTCTAGTTACGAAGGAATGAATACATATTAAAAAAAGAATTCGCCTGAAGAGCAAATCGTCGTAAATTACCTTCCCAAAAGACGCGACAACGTTTTAGACATCCCATTTATATCCACTTATCATAACTTACCTTGTAACACTGATATCCAAAATAAGAAAAGTATTTTTAAAAAAGTCATCTTTCCGAAAATTGATAATTCTTTCTCGCAATGCAACCGACTGCTGACGTTTATCAACGCAACGTATTTTTATAGCAGCGTGCCTTTTTTTCTTTTGTAATTGCATGACTACGCAAGCACCAAATTTTTACAGCTTGTTTTTAGCTAACGGAAATTTTTTCAAACTAACATAAACGCTGCCATATTGGTGTTCCATCAATAAGCCCATTTATGAGTGGATAGAAACTTCAAACCAGAAAAAATTACTTGCAATAAGTATTTATGCAAGTACGTTAAATTAAGTTAAAAATGCTGAAAATATTTTTACGTAAGATTGTATTACCTAATAGGTATAATAAATAAAAATATCTTTATGCTGTATTTGTGCTGAAAAATAATAGATTGAAAATCTGATAATTATTCGTAAAAGCATAATTTTTTGGCAACGATTAATTTATTTTCCCGCACACAAAATTCTAAATGATCAAATAAGTACAATATCAATACTTTGATGAAATATTACTTTTTCTTCAAATAGCTTTACATACATTAAACCTTCTCAAAAAAATTTAAATTTGTAGCAGCTGGCTGTACCTCTGTGATGAAATTTATTAATTCATAAAATAGGAATAAACAAATTGTATGGGAGGTAGTCTTGCTGTTCTCGAGTCCATATTGACGCAAACATGTCGTTGAGGTTTTTACAAGCTATACTTTGTAACCTAAGCCATGGTTATAATAGAAATTGCAATTGCAATCAACTATGCCCCATGCAAGGTAACTATAATAAAGCTCTTAACTCACACTCTTTCGACGGTAAGTGTGACAGTGAGTTTATTATGTGGAATTTAGACAGTGCCCTTTGTTGGTGCTAAGACTTGCCCCTGCAATTTTTTTTCATAAAATGAAATTGTCTTAGCCTAATCTTGATTAAGTTTGAGGTGTCAACCTGCATGACAAAAACTTTGTTCTTTAAGAAGTAAAGCTTGTCGAAAAAATTATATAAGACTATGTAGTTGAGAAATGAAAATTTAAGATCTTTAGGAAACTAACTAATAAGCGCTTCTCTGAAATTACGACAAAAACTTTTTCAAGATCTCTTGTGAAACGCATGGTCATAATTTTTAAATAAAAGTTGCTTTCCTCTTAATCACAAAATTTTGTTTTTAGTTGTACAGAATATAGAAGTTGCTGGTTGGTAATTAACAATTTTCAAGGGGATCTCCAATTAAGAGAGATCTTCCTGCAGCATCATACTGAGGTAAAATAAAAAACTTAGATCAAAAATGATCACCAACATCATATGGTACCATACAGCAATCTATTACATGATGTCAATAACCCGCAACCGATTACGACTTTATTGGGTCTTATCAGGCGGGTGTAAAAAACGCTCAATAATAAACATGCTCAAACGTTTGTGGTGGTATTTTCGTTTTATAATCGCTTTACATTGTGCTTTTCACCTACCTCCAAAAAAAAAAAATTCAAAGTCTACAGCAATATTTAAATGAGAATTGCAATTTTTTGGCCAGCTCAAGAAGAAATTCAAGAAATGAAATACGGAATCATGAATATCATTCAGTAATGCTTACCAATCAGATGTTGGCCTTTTGACTCTAAAACGTAACGAATTTCCTAGCCGGACATGCTGGTGCGAGGCTTTACGGTGTTGCTGGCATAATTACTTTTCCCTGGTTAGACGCTTGATTGCTGTGTAAATTGACCCGGAATGCAAAGTGGCTATCTTTATTCGACAGTATAAACAATACAGGAACAAGCGGGAACCTCAAAAAATTTAGCACACAATTTAACTCTGTTTTACTAATTACTGTCCACTTCTTCCGCCTTTACTTTTTATCGGTCGACACAGCGCATCATACTTCTCTATTTTTCTCGGTCCATTGCATTCTCTTCTATTAATCCAACAAATTAAGTTCGCCTCCCTCAATTTTTCTTTCATTTTGCTCACATTCGCTCTTCCTTGTGTTTATTTATTTTGGACATTGTCCATTGTAGTACCTCCTATCTAATAACGCTGCATCTTTGATTTTGACACTTCCAGCTGTGCTTTGTACGTTTTAGTCAGTGGTACTGTTTCTAACCCACATACCATTGCTGATCTGACCACAGCCTTGTATGGTTTTCCTTAATTTTGGTGAATACTTGTATATCTCATATCACTCCAGTCCCTCTTTTCGATCAATTCCACTCAGCTCAAATTCTTTTCACTTTTGGTTTGTAGTTGAAATTGCTAAGGTTGCTACAACCCCAAATACAAAAAACTATGTTATCTTGATCAGTTTTATGCCTTGCAACATCATCACCTTCGTTAGTGCTATAGGATAATACTATTGATTCACAAACCGCTATCGAAAATGTTTTCCAGAACTTACGAAAAATATACTCAAATGCGGACTAAGAAACACTCGGCAGTCCTGCAAGCACTTTCTTTACTTTTTCCTCCGACCAGATTATTTCCTCCTGAACTGGAAGATGAGGGGCTGTGTTGTTTGTATATACGGATTGAGGCAAAGTCTGTAATAATACAAAACACAGCTGATTGATTGTATTCCTCAGACCTTGACTTTGTTTCCCATCTTACAATTTAAGAATAACTTGTCTAATACTTGATATTCCTCAATACTACTTAACTTCCCGGTAGATCTCGATGGTATTAGCTGAGCTGTCACAGATGGTTTTAGTGGAACGGGAGGATATGTTGATACACTTCAACAATGACAACGACGTTTTCCTGGCACAGCTCGGAAAGTACCTTCAGACTCGGTTTCTGAAGCCAGAAAGTCAATTGCTTTTTCCAGTGGTCGGCGTTATAGCCTTTTCCGCTTTGAAAAGAAACACAAGCTTTAAAATCCCAAACGGGTTTAATAAAAACGCATCACAAAAATACACATATACATAGATTTAGTTATGAATAGGGAAATTTGTTGCATGCAGGTGCAAAATGCAATATTGGAATTGCGATTGGGATCTCATGGATAAAAATTCAAGTGCCTGCGGTTGTTGTTGTTGTGATTACCCCTTCTCTTCCACGGGATGGAGGTACAACACAAACGGCAATTCAGATTCCATTCCATCAACCTAATTGATTTAGGCAAGGGAAAAGCTGGCAGCTCATTTCGATCGTGTCATGAATGACTGGTAGCCCCACCACCACCAAGGCGGACTACCATTGGTGGGTACCCAAGAGCCACCTCTTACGACATGCTGTGGGAGCAGCTTCACATAATTGTAAGCCGGTGAGGTACAGGTACGCCACCTGTCTGCCACATAAAGATGGAGGCCTCCCGTTGATTGCCTTGCCCAAGGACACAATATAAGTAAGCTTGCCGGATTGTTCTCCACACTATCCCTTTTTTCGGGGTGAGCGCCAAGCAGGGAAGCAGTGAATACCATTTTTTAAAGTCTTTTGGTATAACTCGACTTAGGGAATGAACCTCAGGTCTACCTACTGCGAAGTGAACGCTCCAACCACTACACCATCTCGCCGGTCCAGTGCCTGCGGTAGTATTAGGCAATTAAAATTTAAGATTGATCAGCCAGGAAACACCATAATTAACATTTTTACGATGCTGAACTTGCTGTTCGTGACGCCTGCGATACAAGCAGAAAGATATTCTGCTTGTACCTGTCTTACCTTGATAACGGGGCTTCCGTGGTAGTTTTACCTTGCGCTGATATTCTTGCCGTTTGCCACACTTGAGAGTCTATTCTTTACTGCCCAGAGATGCATTAGTTTTGCTGTCTCTCATTGCAGTCATTTATCGGTACTCACTACAAAGTTGAAAATATAAGCCCTTCTGCGGCATGTGAGTGCAGTATGCGTAGATTTTGAGTTTCATGATCTCGTTCCAGCAATTCTTGAGCGACCATCAGTTTATGTGGATGAGAAAGTTGATAATATAAGCTCTTCTGCGGCATGCGTGATGAGTTTGAGTTTCATGGTCTCGTTCCAGCAATTCTTAAGGGGCTGTCAGTCTATGCGGATTAAACTTTAAATAACTATACAAAATTTGTCTCATACTAAAAACAAACACTTCTTAGTCTTCCAAGGGCTTTCCGCTTGAGTACTGAGCCTGTAGCTCTAGACTTTTTGACTCAGGGAGGTTTAGTTTTTTCATCACGAATAAGGTCGTGCCTGCTCAGTTAGAAATGTTTCCTAAAAATTTCTCAAGGTTGTAGTTGCAGATTCTCCGTTGGTGAGAAAACTTTCCGCAATAAATGCACGGCGTGTACCTGTCTAGGCCCTATGTAAACTTAAACTCTTCAAAAAAATTTAATAAATTACTCTTTGTTCTAATCTCTCTCTCTAGAAAACAAACTGGCAGTATTAACTATGTAACGTAAATTCACTTTAGCTATGGGGCCAACTGCAAAAGCATTGCCTTAATAAGACTTAATAATGTGGAAATTTTTTCTGCCTCACCCTGCATACAAATACCAAACCACAGCAAAAATCAATCACTAGTAACAATGCAAATGGCATATTCTCATATCACTAAAGTGGCCGATCTTTTTGCTACAGGGCGATTGCATGCATGCGATGTACAGCGTAAATTACATTAGACTGGCTACAAAAAACAAATTTTCAATACGGCTGCGAACCCAAACATTTAAGCAAGTTTGAATAGGATTGCAAGGCGTAGGGTGCATGTCTCTGAAACAGACAATGTGTTGTATGATATACTGTGGCTATTATGACCACTTTATTGAAACAATTTCAGTGATAAACTACATTACTACTGCACATAAATACAAAATAGCGACCACAGACAGCCACAGCTATACCTATTTTTCAGGTCGCTTGGCAACATCGGCATCGGTTGACTCCAATGTTAAACTATTTTCTCAAACATCAACTTAATGCTGAGCTTTCTTCCAGTAGTCTGCATTAGCAGCTGTGCTATGAAATGAACTAACTCGTTCGTTTTAAGAATAGCATAACGATTTAGCAAACTGCACCAATCAACAGCCGCCTCAACGCGGTGGTGCAGTCCCCGACCCCGTTTGGGTTGGATCGAAATGGCTGTTGGCCTTGCGAGGGTCCCAGTTACCCCTGGCACTCACCTTCATTTTTCGCTTTGCTGCCTCCTGAACGACCGCAGTAGGGAAGCACACAGCTTCTTCAAAATCGGTCACTTGTTTTCTCTTTCTTTTTTCTCCTGCCCCTCTCTTGCCTTTCTTGGTCTCCTCATTCTCCTCCTTCTCTTGATGAGCGGAAACGTTCATCCCAACCCTGGACCCATCTTTCTTTGCTCTGTTTGCGCTGGAAATGTGACCTGGCGGGGCAAGTCAGTGCAATGCTGCGCTTGCTCCAAATGGGTCCATCTAAAATGCAAACAACCTCCCTCTCCAAATTCAGAGCTCTTGGCAGCTCTCACTCTTGGAGCTGCCCCCCCCCTACCGACCCACTGTGACTCCCTTCTTGGACTCCTCCGACATGTATACCTCCACTGTACAATCTGGGCCCCGCCTCTGCTAACGCTGCACTCCCACCTGACCCTCGTCTCCAAACCTCTTATCCCCCATCTGCCCATTATATATCTTCTCCCTCTGCCCTCCACCACCGTCCCTTGCTCCTGGTTGTCCTTCTACGCCTCCTATCTCCTCTCCCCCCATGAATATCTCATGGTTCTTCAATGGAATGCTGGAGGTCTTCGAGCCAGGAGCACTGAACTACTCCACTTTCTTTCGTCCCATCCTGTCGACCTTATCTGCATCCAAGAATCCATTCTTAACTCATCTTCCTCTTTCCGCATCCTTGGATTCTCTGCTCTGCGTTCTGATCGTACCCACTCCTGGTCTGACATTCTCTCTTCTGATGTCACGCACGCTAGCGGTGGCGTTGTCATTTTCGTCAGGCAGGGCCTATCTTTTTCTGAACTTTCTACCTCTTCTCTTTCTTCGCTTGATCCCTACTCTGATTATATAGGGATCAACATTTCTCTAGACAACTCCTCCTCGCTCTCATTTCTTAATGTGTATGCCCCCCTATTCGCTCCTCCCCGGAGGATGACAGAACCGAATCCTTTTCTCCCTCCATTCTTCCCTCCTCCAGAAATCTCTTCATTCTGGGGGACTTCAATTGCCATCAGCCCCTCTGGGACTCAAGAGATACTTCTGACCCCCACGTGGAGGAAGTATTCGACTGGGTCAACTTCTTTGACCTCCTCTCCCTCAATGACCCTGACACACCCACCCTTCTCCATTGCTCCTCTCCTGAAATCTCTTTTGCTCCCCCTTCTCGTGCCTTTTCTTGCTCATGAAAGGTGCCTGAGGACCTGGGTTTGACCACCTACCGATTCTTCTATCTATCCCCCTCTCTCTCTGGCCTATCGCCCCAACCCCAGGATGTAGGATCATTGTTAAGGCTTTATCATTTTAAATTATAAAGGTAGCTAGTTGCTAATTAGCAATTTTCAAGGCAATCTATTAAAAGGGATCTTCCTCTAGCATCACAATAAGGTAAAATAGAAAATTTTGCTCAAAATGATCACCAACATCATACGGTACCATATAGCGGTCTATTGCATGATGTCAATAACACGTGACCGTTTTGTCAACCCACGACCGGCTTCATGGCTCTTGTCTTAAGAAGCATTCTTTTACTCGGCGCTTAGGATGGCTTGGTTATATGTATATATACCATATTATTTAAGCCTAGGCTGTCTTCAGTTCAGACAGTTATTGTCTTGGACGTAGTGGCCTCACCAGCTGAGCAGCCTGAGAAACCTTGAAAGTTTGGTTTTCTCAAACTTGTGAAAATGAGGTGAAATTCATGTTTACAAAATTTATAGAACATGTCTATGGGTTCTCATGTCAGGTTTGGCTTTGCCCTGTTAAATGTTGTTGTTTTTGTTGTTGGTTACCCAACCCCTTCCAAAGGATGGGGGCATGGCGGAAGACCATGGAGTCCCAGAATCCGGGCAACTCCCCAGGGCCTTGGACCAGAGGTCGCAAAGAGACACAGAGTCGCCAAAGAGTGTGCGGCGCAAAGAGTCCGTAGCTGGACAGTGCACAATGAGACGAGAAGTGTCCGCAGGCGCTGCATGACGGATTCTCGATTCTGCCAATCATAGAGAGATAAGAGCTTAACAGTAGGCTGTGTCCGTTGCAGCGAAGACGAGAGAGGACACAGCGAGTGTGACGAGGGAGCACAAGCTCCTCGGTAGAAATCGAGGGAACCTTTGTGTCAAAGAATTTCGATGAGACAGTATCCCTCCAGCCCGAGATAAGAGAAGAGTGGATACGAGAAATAAGAGGAGAGAGACTACAGGGGATTGCAGAGGGCGCAAGTAGCGCACCCCGTCTGGCCAGCTCATCAGCCGCGTCGTTCCCCGGGAGAAACGAGTGTCCGGGGACCCATTGTAGTCTAAAAAACAAGAGAGAGAGAAGACAGTTCTTACCAGATCTGCCACATAGGACCCATTGTAGTCTAAAAAACAAGAGAGAGAAGACAGTTCTTACCAGATCTGCCACATAGTTTGACATAAGAGGAAAGATGGTGGAGAGGACAGAGTGGTGAGGACAGAACGAGAGTCAGATATAAGATGAGAACTTCTTGGTGCTGTCGAGACCAGCAAGAGCGTGCAGAATGGCGCAGGCTTCAGCAGAGCTTGAACACACTGGGCCTGATGAGAAGGAAAGAGTGGTCTCGGTGCCACAGAGAGAGCAGTTGGCAAGAACGCCGGAGCCGCCTTTGGCAAAAAGAATAGGAACAGAGTAGTCTGTCCAAAGCACCAGATCATGAGGGGGGAGAGAGTCAAGGTGGGCGAGAGCCGCGCCTTGGCGAGAAAGAGGAGAATCAGAGCGAGAGTATGGAGTGGAAAGGGTGGACTCCACAGCGACGGAAGGCAGAGGTTTCCAAGGAGGAGAGGGACGGCACGATAAAAGAGCCTACCTGGAACAAGTAGTAGGAAGCATGAGCGGGTGTGTAACGCAAAAGCTCTTCAGGACAATCTGCAGAGTATAGGCCTCACTCCTAGTCTGGCCAAACCTGAGATGGAAAAGGAGGTTGGGAGAGGAAGAGTCCGCTCATAAGATAAAAGAGTGAAATGAGTCAGGGTGACTCGTAGGGGAGGTAAAGAAGCCTCGGAGAGAAGCAGAGGGATAGGGGAGGACGAGAGGCAGCCGGTGATGGCGCGACTAGCTGCTCGGTGGAGGCGTCCCAATTTGGTGAAATTGGTAGCGCTTAGGAAAGGAAACCATCCGGGTGAAGCGCAAGTGCGAAAGGGCTGAAGAAAACATTTATACAGAAGAGAGAGGGACTCCTTAGAGGGTTCCCATGACGAAGCAGAGATACAGCGTAAGGCGTTGAGACGTGGGAAAAACTTGGTCTTCAGCAAAAATACATGCTTAGAAAAGGAAAGAGTGCGGTCAAAGGTGATCCCAAAAAATGTTGGGGTGGGATTGAAATGGAGGCAGAAGCTGAGTAAGAGGTTGGGTTGGAAGTGAGCTTGGTGGGGATCAACTGAGAAAAAGGAGGCCTCACATTTGCTCGGATTGAGAGGAAGACACCAGTACTCAGACCAGCGCTCCAATCGAAACAGAGCTCTTTGTGTGGCCTCGACCGCAATGGAGCCCGTGGGGGAGGAGGGCCAAATGGCCAGATCGTCAGCGTAAAGAGAGCAGCTGACGGAGGAAGGCAGAGAAGCAGGAAGATCATTAATGAAGAGAGAAAAGTGCATATCCTTGCAAAACACCTCGACGGCCTGGAAAAGAGCGACTTTTGTGATTTTGGTAAACCACACAAGCGTGCCTATCAGAAAGGAAAGATGAGCCCAACGAGCAAAGCAAGGAGGGAGGCCAGCCGAAATCAGTTTGTGAAAAAGTGCGGGATGCCAGACAGAGTCAAAAGCTTTAGAAAAATCGATAGTAGACAGGATCGTCCGAGAGCCCGGCCTGGGTTTGTTAAATCCATCCGAAATGGACTGAGAAAGGTACAGAATTTGATCAAGTGTAGGCTGTCCAGTGCGGAAACCGGCCTGGCGGGGAGAGAGAATGGAATTAGACTCCAGAAAGAAGAGTAAACGGGATAGAATGATGCGTTCAAAAAGCTTTGATACGCAGGAGGTGAGAGAGATAGGCCAGAAGGAAGCAGGAGAGTCGAGAGGCTTTCCCATCTTGTGGAGGGGAATAATGGAAGACGTCTTCCAGATGAAGGAAAGGAATGCAAAGACCAGGAAAGATTGAAAAGATGAAGAAGAAAAGCCGTGCCAGAGCGAGGAAGATGCTTTAGCATGGGATAGGCAACTTTTTCTGGGCCAGTGGCAGTGGATGAGGAAAGGTTGGAGGCATCCTCAAGAAATTCAGCGGGAGAGAAAGGGGAGCAGAAGGACGAGTGAGACTCCTCAGGGCACGTGGCTCGGCGGAGCTCAGAGCAGCAGCCTCTGGCTTTGCTATGCAGGGCTTTTGGTGGCTGAGAAATGGAAAAGTGAGATCTCAGGTAGGCGGCATAGACCGAAGCCGATTCCCTGGGAGATGAACAGTTGGGGAAGTTGGGAGAGGAGGAAGACGAGGAAGGAGAGCCAGCGATAGAGCGAAGAATAGTGTGTACAGATTTAGGGTTAGATTTAGGTGAAAGAAGAGAGCAAGTCGTCTGCCATGCCTCAGCCTTGGACTTGGCTATGACTGACGAGGCGCGTCGAGAAGCGGAGATGTAAGCCTGCCGATCTTCATCACTTCTGTGAGCGGCAGCGAAAGCCTTGCATCTTTCACTAACCGCATTTTCCACCTCAGCAGACCACCAGGCTTTAGGAGGGCGTTTGATGCGGCCGAAAGGAACGAAAGATTTGGCCGCATTCAGTGCCAGAGAGGCAAAGAGAGCAGCAGCAGCAGAGGAAAAAGAAAGAGAAGAGTATTCCTCTGCTGAAGAACAGTGAGAGTCAAAGTAGGATGCAAACCCATCCCAGCGAGCTTTCTGAAATTTGAAGGAAGGGGGGCGCTCGTTGGGGCGATAGGCCAGAGAGAGAGGGGGATAGATAGAAGAATCGGTAGGTGGTCAAACCCAGGTCCTCAGGCACTTTTCATGAGCAAGAAAAGGCACGAGAAGGGGGAGCAAAAGAGATTTCAGGAGAGGAGCAATGGAGAAGGGTGGGTGTGTCAGGGTCATTGAGGGAGAGGAGGTCAAAGAAGTTGACCCAGTCGAATACTTCCTCCACGTGGGGGTCAGAAGTACCTCTTGAGTCCCAGAGGGGCTGATGGCAATTGAAGTCCCCCAGAATGAAGAGATTTCTGGAGGAGGGAAGAATGGAGGGAGAAAAGGATTCGGTTCTGTCATCCTCCGGGGAGGAGCGAATAGGGGGGCATACACATTAAGAAATGAGAGCGAGGAGGAGTTGTCTAGAGAAATGTTGATCCCTATATAATCAGAGTAGGGATCAAGCGAAGAAAGAGAAGAGGTAGAAAGTTCAGAAAAAGATAGGCCCTGCCTGACGAAAATGACAACGCCACCGCTAGCGTGCGTGACATCAGAAGAGAGAATGTCAGACCAGGAGTGGGTACGATCAGAACGCAGAGCAGAGAATCCAAGGATGCGGAAAGAGGAAGATGAGTTAAGAATGGATTCTTGGATGCAGATAAGGTCGACAGGATGGGACGAAAGAAAGTGGAGTAGTTCAGTGCTCCTGGCTCGAAGACCTCCAGCATTCCATTGAAGAACCATGAGATATTCATGGGGGGAGAGGAGATAGGAGGCGTAGAAGGACAACCAGGAGCAAGGGACGGTGGTGGAGGGCAGAGGGAGAAGATATATAATGGGCAGATGGGGGATAAGAGGTTTGGAGACGAGGGTCAGGTGGGAGTGCAGCGTTAGCAGAGGCGGGGCCCAGATTGTACAGTGGAGGTATACATGTCGGAGGAGTCCAAGAAGGGAGTCACAGTGGGTCGGTAGGGGGGGGGCAGCTCCAAGAGTGAGAGCTGCCAAGAGCTCTGAATTTGGAGAGGGAGGTTGTTTGCATTTTAGATGGACCCATTTGGAGCAAGCGCAGCATTGCACTGACTTGCCCCGCCAGGTCACATTTCCAGCGCAAACAGAGCAAAGAAAGATGGGTCCAGGGTTGGGATGAACGTTTCCGCTCATCAAGAGAAGGAGGAGAATGAGGAGACCAAGAAAGGCAAGAGAGGGGCAGGAGAAAAAAGAAAGAGAAAACAAGTGACCGATTTTGAAGAAGCTGTGTGCTTCCCTACTGCGGTCGTTCAGGAGGCAGCAAAGCGAAAAAATGAAAGGGAGTGCCAGGGGTAACTGGGACCCTCGCAAGGCCAACAGCCATTTCGATCCAACCCAAACGGGGTCGGGGACTGCACCACCGCGTTGAGGCGGCTGTTGATTGGTGCAGAATAATAAAATAATAATATAGAAATAAAGAATAATTGAAAAATAATAAAATGCAGAATAATAGAATAATAATAGAGCTCGGTACATACATTGTACCGAACTCAATTATACATAAAAATGACAAAAATCAGCTTTTTCCTTAATTAAAGCTTACGTAAAGCTTCATGATATTTGACTGATCGATATTGATACTGGATATATACTGTAAATACATTTTTAGAAAAATCTAAATTCACAAAAAAACTCCTCCGCAGTGATGGTGACTGATGAGGTTTTTAGTGCTTTCAATTTTGATATCTACACATTTGATAGAGCAATTAATGCATTACCACATACATTGTAACTGCAAAATACCCAGAAAGGCCAATAACCAAATTTGAATTTTATTCTGAAATTAAAATTTTTCAACCATTGGTTAAATACTACTTTATTTTGCATTCAAGCAATACATTAGCTGTACTAGTAAAACTAGGACATTTTTATTTTCTTGCTACAACGTTAATTTATATAAATAACACAAATGGAAACCTTATTGCAATGTATAATACCTGTACGATAACATTTTTTGATTGCGCATGACTTCCAATTTCTTTCAGGAATCTCTCCTACTTTTACAGCATGATCACATCTTTTCTGAAATTTACGTGGTTGCCAAAAATGACGATCATGTCCATCGAGCCAATTTTCAACAGTAACAGACAAGCATCTCTGCCCCCAAATTGAAATGATGGTTGCAATCCAATATGATGTAAACTTAACTGTATATCTAAAGTACAAAAACTAAACAAATTCTGAAACAAAAAGTATGCTACAAGACACAACACAAAAACACATATAATTCAAACAAAATCACCTGGAAAACAAAAAATATATACATCGACGTAAACAAAATATTTGCATCTTTAGTTACAATTACTTTTCAAAAAGTTAGAAAAGACATAGCTAATCAAAAATGCAAATCAATGTACATAATTGCTTAACTCTTTTGCTCCCGCGTGAAAAGCGAAAACAAAATTCCGTAAGGTGGCAGCGCGAAAAACTGTCATAATCAATCATAATTAATCATAATTATGTACCTCAAGTTTGTTTGTAAATCATTACTCAGCTGTCTACTTCTACATTAAGTGTGATATATCGTTGAAATCTACATTTCTTGAGGATTTCAAATAGAAAAAAAAACATTTTTTTTGGAATATGCAAATTTTATGCAAATTAACCCCCCCAACTGGGGGGTAGTTGTCTTTAAAATTAAAGAGGTACCCTCACCTCAAAGATCACTACAGATTTTATTTTCTACCAATTTTTTTAGAAATGGTCGCAAAAGGATGCTAAGGAAATAAGCTTTCAAGGTACATCAATCAAAACTTACCTAAAAGCCTAGGTTTTCTACAATTTGCAATTTTCTGAGGCAAATGACCTTTTTTTTGACCGGTACTGACCGGTACCAAATTTTGGTAGTTAAATTCAGTACCTAAAATGTGATCAGTCATTATCTGCTAGAGGTTAGCCTAAACCATGTAACATTATGTATTTTTGAACAGGGAATTTCTTCAAGATTCAGAAAATATCAAGTTTAAATAGAATATGCTGTCACTGACAATGAAACAGCCGCTTGTTTACACCCTTCCCATTTCTTGAGAAACAAGGGGGATACAGCAAACTTTGATTTAGAGAAGGCAAACTTCTGCTAGCTTTTAAACTTGTATTTCGCTTCTTGTCTCCTTGGAAATTTGATACAAAATGACAACTTTTGTAGTAAAATATTTGCAATTTATTTTATTTTTTTATAGGGTGTAGTTTTTCTAAAAATTATAATTTAGTGAAGGTAAGTCAAAAAATTCTGGGGGTTTTGAACTGACATGATGTACAGTATTCATTTTTGATCAGTAAATATCATATACCACTTGGTCTAAACTATTTAAAGTTATATATTGCTGGAAAGAAAATTTCCTAAGCTTTCAAATGAGACCGGTAATTAGCAACATATGATATTTTTTACGCAATAAATTGACTTTTATCTACTTACCATTCCAATTTGTTTGGAGGGTTTTGAGACCCCTAAAAAATTTGGAAATTCAAAAACGTAAAATTTATTATTATCGCTTGAAATTTTGTCAAATGATGCCCCAAAAGAGTAGTTTTTAGACTGTGTCAATGATAAAGGGTTTGGTTATGTGGTAAAGATGTAATCTCAATTTGATTTTAGTGTAGTTGGCACGTGCTAAGAATTTGACCGATTTTGTCGTCTGCAACTGGGTTCTTGGTCATTTTAACCCTTTTTGGGTATAAAAATCGAAGAATTAGGGCACAAATTATACATCATCCGATGCGTGAGGAAATAAGCGTGATCGTTTGAAAATCGGATGAAAAATAAAGTCACAAATTGATTTTTCAGTAAACTAATTTTGTAACTCAATTTTTAAAAAATGGAGGGAAACACTGAAAACACGAGATCATCAATCGATGATCGCGGGAGCGAAAGAGTTAAGTAGACTAAAAATTTTATTATGTAATCAAATGATCACATACGTCAAAAAGTCACAGGATATTTTATATACATATATATGCATACACAGTATAAAATGGCATGGTTTCGAATTTTATGTTTTGGTGATTGTCATGAGGCAAAAAATATAATACCACTATACATGTAGCTCATGCATGCACGTATCTCGTACTTCTTCGAGTTTCATTTGTTGATGCAATAGGATCAGCACACTTCCTCGTCAGTATGTAGCGTAGTTTTAAGTAACTTCACGCAGTTCTGAGCTATTGCAAGGCAATTCACTAACTTAAACAGCAACTGTCCTTTTCGCATTTTATGGATTTAATACACTGTGTTGATGTTTTTGCCTCAACAAACGGTTGAGTAGATACCCGAAACGTTAACGAGTTCCATTAAAGGCCACAAAACGCCAGTGGAATAATTGTTATACAAGTTAGTGACATCACACATTAATGCAAATACAGGGGGTCCTCGACTTACGACGTTGATCCGTTCTTAAGACATGGTGTAACCCGAATTTCAATGTAAGTCGGAACATCATAAATAAATTCTCTATACATACTGTACTGTACAGTATTGTACTATAATAAAAGATAAAAACTAATGTAAAAAAAGTACTTTTTCAGAAAAAGAGAAGACAATTCCATACCACATGGATTAAAGTAAATATTAATAAGATGGTGGAAAAGCTGGAATAGTAGAGGCAGCTGAGGTAGACGGTAAAGGCTCTGTAGCAATAGAGGCAGGTGATGTAAAGGGTTATTTCCTGTAATGCCATAGCAGTTGTTCTTCTGAGGTAGTAGGCCTTGAACGAAGCAATTACTCCTAGGTCCATAGGCTGTAAAAAGGCCGTGGTATTAGGTGGAAGATGAACCACCTTGACATTAGGGTAAAAGTCTTCCAGTTGGGCAGGGTGTCCAGGGGCATTTTCCATTGTATGGTGCGCGTTCGTAACCTCGAAACAGCGTAAGTCGGGACCGTCGTAACCCGAGGACTCCCTGTATTGTAGTTTCTTAGTCGAATTACGCGCTCTTGTGTGATTCTTCGTTACGAGACCAGTTGTAAAATATAATTGATCATATATTGAAGAAGGACAAAAGCGGTTTTCTGAAAAACATACAATGATGAGATACAAACGTTTGGCAATTTAGTATGAGACACAAACGTTTGGCAATTTAGTACTATTTATATCAAAAGCAAAACAATAAATTTCTTACCGAACTATGAACGGACACGTCAATTATTTCCAAGATATGCCGAATGTTTCACAAAAATGTCAATTTAAAAAAAACCCAGCCCACATGTGATACTAAAACAAAGAATGACGCAAAAAAAAGGGTGTCAGTCGCTTCTCAATTAACGTGTTTAACTGACTTGCCTCCAACAATTTAAGTGTCCAAAGTTGTGACAAATTACAAAGTTGTGAGAAAATTACACCTATTAGACGGTAGGAAACTGGTTCAAAACTCCGCCGTGACAAAAACCAAAAATTACGATTAATGCTTTTACGAAATTTAAACTACTAAACTAATTTACGTTGAAATTTCTACAAATATCATTCAACGTTTTTGTGCGGATAGCAGTTCCGAATTAAGTAAACGTAGCATATCTGTTAATTATACTACAGGTTGACCATCACTAATTTGGCAATGAGTTAGCCGGACAATCAATTATCCGGCACTAATTTGATCTAGAAAATAGCACCTGTTCTCTGTACAGTGATTTCAAATTTCCCGGGTCACTGGGCCAGTACCAATTATTTTTCTTTTATTTCATTGACATTTCACTTGTCTTTTGTTTATTAACCAATTTGTACTGATTTAGAGGATATTTTAATTTTGAGATGAGGTAGTCAACAACTGGGTTTGCGTATTATAAGATAATAAATGGCTAATCCGGCAACCCATAGGTCTCAATGATTCCGGATGAGTGATGGTCAACCTGTATTATATTTTTTAAAAAATCAGTTGGATATATAGCTACACAGCATATCAGCAGCACGGTGGAGTGGTCTAGAGCAATGATGTAATTATGACTGAGAAGCGATAGGTTTACCACAAGACTAGAGTCAAATTCTTACGCTAACTACCAATAAAAGATTGCAGTTCTACTCCAGGGTTGACTGCACTATTATGTCCTTGGAAAAGGAACTTAAAAATTATTGAGTGGATTCCCAAGTTGAGTGGATGCTAGAAAAGGGCTTCATATTTAAGTCATTCGTCAACAAATTAACTGAAACAGCATTTCAGGCAAACTCCGAACATAGATCAAGGTTACCAGTGACGATTGTCCTACGTGCAGTGCCTCTGTCGCTTCCCCACGAGCCAAAGGGAAAAATAAACATTTACAAATACAGGTAGATTCATATGCATCTATGTGGTTTCAAAGGTTCACCATTTCACAACTATAACAGATACAGAAAAACGAAGCATATCAGTGGATTGATAAACTCACCAAGTTTTGTATGTATATTACAAAGGCTCGATATGTGCACCCTTGGTGACAAGGGCAGAAATCAATTCTGAAATCAAGTTCTTACCACACTCGCTGCAACATATCCAAATTGATTGCAGTGACTGCATGTACCATCCTTACTTTCACTTGTGTTAAATCACGTGGCAAAGGGGGTACAGAGACATAATATTTTTGATGTAACCCTATAAGAAAAAATCGAATGAGCTAGGTCAGGAAAATGTAGAGATCACAAGAGGAAGGAATTGTCATCTCCAGAAGTAAAACTTAATTATCCGAGCAGAAAATTTATTTTAATATGGTAGAATTGAAGAAGCAAGCTATTTCTTTATTGCTTCTTTAACCGATTATCAAGCCATTTTAAAATTTGTGATTTAGTTTTTCGATTACTCAAAAATAAGTAAACCACTGAACAATAGTGAACGTTCTAGAAAACGTATTTTTACAGCATTACGTCAAAAGAATACTATACTACAAAAAAACAAGACAGGAATGACAGACAGCTCAGTGTTTAGCGCACACAGTATAAAGTCTTGTTAATTTTAATAAGATTTGGGCTGCTTCGTAGATGGACAAAAGCTGAAACCGAGATTTAGCACTGAAAGTGTATATTCCATTCCAGGTTCACCGTTCCCGTGCTTTACCGGGGATAGAATAGAGAGGCTGTGCACCCAGCATGTCGTAAGAGGCGACCTTTGGGTACCAGCTTATGTTAACTAAGATTAGGGACCTCTCAGGTCTAAAAACTGAGGTTGGAGGTAAGCAAGGGCATGCCTTCCGTAACAGAAAAAAAGCTTCAAAAATTGCCTCATGAAAGAATTTGTTAAAGAGTTGGCCCCCAGTCTTCGGCAGCTCTTAAATGGCAAGTGGGTGCAAAGAATCTCTGGTTTACAGGAATTTGAGGTGAGATTTGGAAGTTGGAATGTTGGAAGTTTTTGTGGAAGAGATAATGAAGTGTGTAAACAGTTAAGAAAAAGAGAAGTGGATATGTGCTGTCTATAGCAAGAAAGATGGAAAGGCCAAGGAGCTCGATTTGTTGGTTTCAGAGGTAGAAGATATAAGCTGCGGTGGTCTGAAAATAATCATGGAATAGAAGGGGTTGGATTTTTAGTAAAAAAAGAACTTTGCGAAAAGGTCGTAGAAGTCCGAAGAAAAAGTGACAGAGTGATGGCAATGGTACTGATTTTTGAGAAAGAAGTTATAAGAGTCATTTGTGCATATGCTCCCAGGTTTGAAGATTAGAGTGCAAGAAAGATCATTTTTGTAATGACATGGCAAGTGAGTGGGATTTGCCAAACTCTGGTAAAATGATTCTAGGTCTGGAAGACTTTAGCAGACATGTTGAGAAACGGATTGATGGTTTTGAGAATGATAGGTGTGCATGATAGGCATGGAATTGGCAAAAGAAATGTTGAGGAAAGAAGACTGCTTGAGTTTTGTGATGAAAAGGAGTTGTGCGAGGCAAATACATGGTTTGAAAAGAAGGAGCAGAAAAAAATAGCCTACAGTATGGGGGAAATGAAATTGAGATTGATTTTGTATTGGTTGGCAAAAACAATAAAGAGTTTTTAAAAGATGTGAGAGCCATCCGCTGAGAATTGCAACCTCGGCTGGTGGTTACAGACATAAGACAAAAAAAGTTGAAGAAAGTAGTGAAGAAGGAACAAACAATTAGAAGGAGGGTTTGAAAGTTGAAAAAAACAACATGAAAACAGGATTTCAAGAAAAAGTTAAGAAATTGGTTTATGTTGATGAACCCAATTTATGGAATACTTTCAAAAATAGAATGCTGCAAGCTTGTCATGAAGCATGTGGAAAGAAGAAAGGTAGAAGAAACCATGGGGATACATGGTGGTGGAATGAAGAGGTGAAGAAAGCAATACAATAAAACAAAGTGACACACAAAAAGATGTGCAAAAATCAATTTGAGAAAAACAAGGCTAAATATAAGAATATCAAAAATTGAACAAAGAAAATGGTTGCGAATTCTATGAAGAAAGAAGCTGAGGAAGAGTTAACAAAAAACCAAAAAACATTTTTACACTGGTGAAGTTCATAAAATCAGAGGAAAAGATATTGAAGGAGGTAGATGCATGAGAGGAAAAGACAGAAGGTTAGGTTTTAGTAAAAAAGACAGAAAAAGAATATGCAAAAATCACATGGAGGAGATCATGAATAAAGAGAAGGATTGGAACGATGTGACAGCAGTTAGTATGGTAAAGGGGCCCCTTGAAAATGTTACCCGCAAAAAAATGTCGATAGCAATAAAAGTGATAAAACTAGAAAAGGCAGCTTGGATCGTTTGGAGTATGTGCAGAGATGATATCTGCTAGTGGAGAAGTAGGGGTTGGTGTGATGATGGAACTTTGCCAACGCGTGTTAGATGGGAAAGAATGCCAGATCAATGGAAAACAAGTGTGCTGGTACCGATTTTCAAGTAAAAGGGAGATGTAAGAAACTGCTATTCGTACAGAGGAGAAAAGCTGTTAGAAAACGCCATGAAGATCGTTGAAAGAGGGCTGGAGAGAAGAATTCGAGAATCAGTAAATATTGATTCAATGCAGTTTGGTTTTATGCCTGGAAGAAGAACGACAGACACATTGTTTGTAATGGGAAGAATGCAAGAGGAATATAGGGATAGGAAGAAAAAGTTGTACTATTTTGTGGATATTGAGAGAAGAAAGAAGAAAAAGTTGTGCTGTTTTGTAGATATTGAGAGGGCATTTGATAGAGTTCCAAGATAGGTGTGATGGAGTAGGCGATGAGAAAGAAAGATTTACCAGAAGTAATTTTAAGAGTGGTGATGAGCCTCTATCACGGGAAAAAACGAAAATTTGAGTGGGATGTGAGTTATCTGAAGAATTCCGGATACAAGTGGATTTACATCAAGGCTGTGTCGTCGCCACTGCTTTTTGCACTTGCAATGGATGTATTCACGGAAAATGCAAGAAAAGAATTAATGAATAAAATTTTGTATGTCGATGATTTGGTTTTAATCAGTGAAAGTATAGAGAATTTGAAAGAGAAGTTTATAAAATGGAAAGAGGCGTTTGAAAGCAAGACGCTGAAGATGAACCTTAAAGAAAATCAAAATAATGGTGAGTTGTTCGAAAGATGAGGTACTCAAGAGTAAAGTTGATCCATGTGCTAAGTGCGGCAAGAGGGTGATGGCAAATTCGGTGATGTGCACAAAGTGTGGTAAATGGGTACGTGGTAGATGCGCGAGAATGAAGAGGGTCACTTCAACTCTGGCAAAAGGTTTTGTTTGTAAACTACTGTATGTGTTGACACAAAGAAAGGAATTGTGGAACCAGGTGAAGAAATATCATTTTTTGACCAGATTGACTTTGTGAAGAGCTTTTGTTAATTGGGGGGACAAGTTGAACGCCAGTGGTAGAAGTGAAGCAGCGGTAACAGCAAGAACGCTAATTGGGTGGATAAAATTTGGAGAATGTGGGGAGTTGCTTTATGGGAGAAAGTTTTCGGTGAAAATGAAAGAAAGGAACTTATGAGTTTGCTGAGTTTTAAGGATACTTTGGATGGACTAACCAGGGCGAGTCGAGTACGATGGTACTGACATGTTTTGAGAAGGGTTAATGGTGATGTTTTGAGAATACCGTTGGATTTCGAAGTGGCGGGAAAAAGAGGGCGTGGTCGACCAAATATGACGTGGAAGAGACAAGTGGAGGAGCATATCAATCAGATTGGACTGAAAAGGGAGGATGCCATTGACAGAGCGAAGTGGCGTGATGGTGTGTACAAACTGTCGAGAAACTTGAGGTGAACTCGGCCAATTCCGTTATTTGCGCAAAAGCAATAGCACATAAACACTGGAATTGAAAGCTTTTCCGGTCACTACCGTTATTGAAAGTTTAATTTTTCATGAAAAAATAAATGCAAGAACCGCTCATCTCATTATATTGACTTCCAGTTGGAAAATTCTTGATTCTTACACGGCAATTTTAATGGGGATTATAGCAGAAGCGTTCACGTCGCGATGCCTATCAGCTTTGCTGCGAATTCTGCTACCACTTCAAGCTACAAATTTTCGTTGTACTCGAATCAATGTCGTGCCGAAACCGGAAGAAATGTCATCGTCAAGGCGATATTCAAAGTTGGCTTTTTTCAAAGCCGTCGATGACAGTTATATCTCTGAACATTGAAGGACTATCATCTGCTAAAGAAGATCTTATTGCAAAAATGTGTTTCAAGCATAAATGCAGTGTTCTTTGCTTACAAGAAACCCATCGCGGACCACAAAGCCACCGGCCCAAAGTGAACGGAATGACTTGTATTGCTGAACTTCCACACGATAAGTATGGAAGTGCTATTTTTGTAAAAGAAGGAACAACCGTGGAATCAATACATACAGATGACCAAAATAACATTGAAACCCTCTCTGTAGATCTTGGAAGCATTGTTATCACATCAGGGTACAAACCACCAGCAACGCCCTTCAAGCTCCCACCACTGTTTAAACCACACAAAAACAGGATTGTCATTGGAGATTTTCACAGCCATAACACCCAATGGGGATACATTTCAACAAACGAAGATGGCAACGCCGTTGAACAATGATCAGACAGTAATCAACTCTCTCTGGTGCATGATGCTAAGCATCTACCTTCCTTTAATAGTGCAAGGTGGAAAGCTGGATATATTCCAGACATTGCGTTTGTAAACCAAACAATTGGCAGTTTATGCAAAAAAGGAGTTCTGGACCCTATTCCCAGAACGCAACATCGTCCTATTAGTGTCAGTGTCCATGCAGCAGTCACACCTACAATTGTGCCTTACCAACGCCGTTTCAATTTCCAAAAAGCAGACTGGATAAGTTTTACAACCGGCCTGGAAAACCAAATCTACAATATTAGTTGTAGTTGGCAATTTATTTCGCTTCTGTTTTCTCAACACAAAAAACTCAACGAAAGAATAAAAACAACGAGCGAAAAAAGAATGCAGGTGACAAAACAAATTGACGTTAAACATACCCAAATTTTTTAAGATTACATTAAAAAGATTGTAGAGAGGGGCATGGTCACCGCACTTGACAAAAACATCGAGCAAAAAAATTTAAATAAAAAAAAACACAACAAAAAAGAAACTAAAAAAGCAGTCAGCCAAATAAACAAAATTTTACCCTATGTATAAAACCCAATTGCTAAAAGAAATACATTCCTTTCAGTGCCAAACTGTTGTTACCCTAACGAGGGGGGCTAGCAGGTACTACACCTTGCCCAAGGGTGACCTGGGAGCAACGACAGTTAACGAGTTAGCTCCATTACACTCTAGAAAGGACCCTGTCGCCGGATGCAGTTGTAGTCTTACTGCCCAGGACCATGCAATTTGCAGATAAACAGTAGCACCATAACATTGCGTTTGAATTTTTATGACCTGATTTTAATCACGTGATTGTGGATAACTTAAGTAAACCATTGGAAGTGTCCCTGTCTTTTTTACTCAAATAAAAATTAATCATTTATTCTAATGAATAGACTGAAGTTTCATGGACCTATATCGCAGTTGAATTTTCCTTATTCTTCTTCTTCATCCGAAAATATTTCGAGGAGCAGTTGTCGCCTGAAGTTGGAGATGGAGTATAAGATAATCATTCGCTCTTTTTAATTGGTAGTTCGAAAGTGATTGGCAGATTCTGAAAAAGAAAGAAAAACAGCAAATACCTATTCTTTTACTTTTTATCCTACTTTGCAAGCTCGTTTTACAATTAGGTATATCTTTAAGCAATCGAAATAAGTAGGTTTCCAGTCTTAAAACATAATAAATATTAATCTACTGATTTATAATATATTCTTTAAAGCATTTGATGAACCTGGAAAGTGATTTAATATCTTTGAGTGCTACAGATAGTTTATTCCATAACATTGGGCCTCTAAATTTTAGTGTTTGTTGTGTGAGTTTTATTCTGCAATATTGAGGGCACAATTTCGACTTGGATCGAGTACGAAGAGTGGCTTTCTCGCTAAGAAAGTTAGAATCAAAGATGTTTCAAAAAGCAGGAGGAAGAGATTTATTAAAATATTTGTGCATAAATTTGGCAATTTCAAGTTGTTTAGACTGTTGTATTGTTAGCAGATTGTGTTGTTGAAAAACATTACTGTTTTTTTGCTTAGTATTAATCAAATTAATTGCTTTGGTTGAAACTTTTTGCAACTTTTGAATCATAGATGCGTTACCATGGCACCAGGATATTACACAATATTGCACATAGCTATTAATAAGAGAGTGATGTAAAGTTAGCAATGAACTTTTATCAAGATACTCTTTTACTTTGTTAATTACATGGTAGCTACATCTGAGTTTTTGCAGCAACCACTGCATATGTGGCTTCCATGAAAGATGTTCATTGATGGTTAAACCCAAAAATTTGCAACTGTTTACTCGTTTTAGATGCTTGTTTTTGAATTGAATTGACAACGCAGCAGGTGGAGGAAGACTATTTGGAGTTCTAAACGCAACATATAGGGTTTTATCAGTATTAAGTGTTAATTTATTTGCAGAAAGCCAGGCCTCGACATGTTTCAATTGAGTATTTGTAACCTCATATAATGCTTTATAAGAACTGCTGTTAAAAAATAAATTGGTGTCGTTCGCAAACATTATCGCTTTGCCTGATGTTAAGCATTTAGGAAAATCATTTATGTAAATTAAAAATAGAAGGGGGCCAAGAATTGATCCCTGTGGTACCCCTACCTCGATTGGCTTGGAATTTGAAATTTTTCCATTAACTTCCGTTTGCATCAAGCGACCGTTTAAATAGCCTCTGAACCATTCGCTTGCTACCCCCCTAGCACCAAAGTGATTTAGTTTAGCCAAAAGTATACTGTGATCAATGGTGTCAAAAGCTTTGGAGAGATCTAAAAATACACCAAGAGTATATTCTTTATCTTCGAAAGATTTGGTGATATTTTCAACCATTACAGCAGCGGCATGACTAGTGGAGTGATTTTTTCTAAATCCAAATTGTAAATCATAGAAAAAGTTTGATTGTGACAAAAATGAATACAGTCGATTATATACAATCTTTTCTAATATCTTAGACAGTACTGGGAGCAGACTAATTGGCCGATAATTATTTACATTTGTTTTTTGCCCTTTTTTGTGTACAGGAATCACTTTAGCTTTTTTAAAGTCTATGATAAATTGACCTTGAGATAAAGATAAGTTAAAAATATGACACAAACCAAAAAGAATGTAATCCGAACTTGATTTTACAACTGATATTGGAATTTCATCAATTCCAGTGCTGTTTTTGGGTTGCATTTTGGAGATAATTTTTTTGATTTCAGTTACCGATGTAGGGTTCAAGAACATTGAGTTGCATATTGGAGAGCCCAAAAATTCACTGAATTGTTTTTGTGGGGTTGCTAGTTTGTTTACTAATTTTTCACCAATACTAGAAAAATAATCGTTAAAGTAGTTAGCTAATAGATTTGAGTCAGTACACAATTTACCATCTATTATCAGAGAGGGGCATTGAGTGATTTTACTTTTTTTCCTTCCAAGTAGTTTATTTAGGGTTTTCCACGCTTGTTTCAAATTATTTTTTAGTTTATCAAAAAGAGATGAATAATGCAATTTCTTTTTCTGTTGAATTGTATGATAGTAAAGATTTCTAGCTTTGTTATACTTCACTTTTGCAGTCAGTGTTTTCTTATTTACATACTTTTTAAAAAGTTTTTCTTTCTCATACATAAGTACTTGAAGATCTTTATCAAACCAGTTATTAGAGTGTGTTTTTGGCCTCGGATTGGTTAGGGGTAAACACGCATCAAAAACTTTATAGTAATGGTTTATGAATAATTCATAAGCTAAATTAGGGTCTGATTCCCTTAAAACTATGTCAATGTCAAAAGTAGAGTCTAATGTATTGTAAAAGTTGTTAACATTTTCTGGGTTGAAGATTCTGATCTTTGAATTGTGAATATTTTTATGCTGGTATGCTTCAAAACATGTGATCAGAGGTAGGTGGTCAGAGATGGGGTGAAGAAGAATTTTTGCTTTTATGACATAAGAATATATGTTTGTCCAGACATGGTCTAAAACTGTTGCACTGGAACTGGTAATGCGTGTTGGTTTATTTATCAATGAGTAAAAACAGTGGTCAAACATTGTTTCAATAAATTTACTAGTGTATTTGTTTTCTGCTTGTAAAAGGTCATAATTAAAATCTCCATATATAAAGCATTTAATATTTGGTTTGAGATGACTTATCACACTACTTAAATTAGAAATAAATTGTTGGTTGGAGTTGGAGTCTGTCATTGGTGATCTGTATATGGTCCCACATGTAATAGTATCATGTTTCAATTCAATTTTCACAAAAATAGACTCAAAAACTTTTTCATTCATAATTGAGAGTTCATCAATTACTGTAAATTGCAAATTATTTTTTATATAAAAAGCTACACCTCCACCTTTCAAATTTTTTCTTGGATTTTGTACAAGAATATAATTATCAAGATTATTGTATGGGCCTGAATTAAGTGGTGTAATCCACGTTTCAGTAATGGCTATTATATCTGGTTTTCTTGGTAAGGAAAAAATTAATGCTTCAAGTTTAGTGAAGTTTGCAGTATTTACAAGTGATTTCATGTTTACACTCATGCCAAGAAATTGGTTGGTGAAGTTGTGATTAATTGCAATGTCATGTATGTTTGAAGTATTAATGTACTGGCTACAGCTATGAAATAAACTGTCATCTACATTGTTGTTACCAGTTTGAGGAATATCAAATAAGGAATTCATGTAATCAGCTGAGATATCTAGATCATATGAGAGGTTTGGATAGCATTTATTTTCATTTAGGTGCATAATAAGGTAATGTTGCAAATGTAAATTTGGCTCAAAAATTGACTTACAATTAGACTACTGGCAGAGTTGAAAAAAAATGCACAATAACCTTTGTATTGTGTTGTTTATTGTGCTGCTAAAAATAGTGATGGCTTGCAGCATATAATTAGCAGTTAGTACATCAAAAAAGCAGTAAGAGAGTATTTTTCAGGAAATCTAATTCTAGCAATGTTAGCAAAATCATCGATTCTTTGTTGTTTACCTTCAAAACTGCAAAATATATTACCTTTCTGTGTCCAAACGTTTTGAAACCCAAAAACTTTTTTAGATTGTTCCAGCAATTTAGATCTGCGCCTTGTCAAAGATTCTGTTATGGCAAGTTTGGGATCTGATTCCTTAGTTGCTTTCAATAATGATTTATTGTTAAATACTTGATTTCTGATAGATCTTCTGACAAATTTAATGATTATTGGATTTTTTCCTTTTCGAGAAGGCAATACATGACAAATATCAATGTCGCTATTGTGAATAGGATGGGAAAATTTTAGTCTAGAATTCAGAGTATCTAGCACAAAATTTTCAAAAGTTACATAACCTGCATTTTCTTTGGGAAGGTCAACACATCCATGTAGAATAAGGCAGTTGCTCCTTCCATACTGCTCAAGATCATCCATTCTTTTTTCTTTTTCTTCAATTTGTTTAGCTAAATCCTTTATTGTAGCTTTGATTGCAGTTATTGATTGCGTCAGTTCTTCCAGCAGTTCTTTTTGACCTTTGCCACTACTGGTACCTAAAACAGGAGCGTTCTCATTTACACTTGGTGAATTCAAAAAATTTGACTGATACTCATCTTGTTTGTGTTCAATTTTAGCCAGCTTTTCCAGAACTACAGCCAATTCCTGAGATGTCATTTTAGATGCAATATTACAAGTAGCAGTTCCCAAAAGAATTTGCAGATAGAAATGAAATTGTAGCAGTTTCCAACAAATTTGCAGATAGAAATGAAATTGCAAGTGTTAAATATCAATAATAATTTATACCGTTTACCAAACACTACAAAACACTTTACCAACACATAACCTTATTCAAATAGAATCATATCACACCAAATCCAAAAAATTACGAACTTTTTCTCAACCTGGTTCAAAATATTGCACGGAAACGTATTCCCCTTGGCTGCCGAACTAGGTCTGTGCCATGTCTCAACGAAGAAAGTCTGAACATGCTGGATATGTACAAAATGCTATACAAGGAAGATCCTTTTGCTGAAGATACCATTACTGCAGAACAACTCATGGCCCCCATGACTCAAGAGCTCCAACGGAAATGGCTAGATACAATTGAATCAACGGACATGTCTAGAAACAGCAAGAAGGCAGGGAATCTGATCCAAAAACTAAATAACGATCCTGCCATTCCAAAACATCAACACTACCCAGTCACCGCTAATCAAGTTGCACATCAGCTCTTAGTAAATGGGCGAACAAAAGGAAAGAAAGCACCCAGGGTAAAATTTAGAAAAAACGGAAAACAAAACATGGAACCAAATCTAACATCACCATTTACAGCTCAAGAGTTCTCTAATGGCATTGCTGCTCTCAAGAATGGCAAAGCGATTGGCCTGGATGGCATCTTTACGGAAGAGCTAAAACACTTCGGCCAACAAGCTAAAAAATGGTTGCTTAAACTGTTTAATCGATGCGTGGAAACCAATCACATTCCCAAGATCTGGCGGAAATCACGCGTTATTGCTCTCCCAAAACCAGGCAAAGACCTATCGTTGTCCAAGAGCTTCAGACCGATCTCCATACTATGCCACCCATATAAACTGTTCGAAAGGCTATTGCTTGGAAGGGTTACCCCAGTTGTGGAACCAAAGATCATTCCACAACAGGCTGGTTTTCGTGAAGGTAAATCGACAACTGGCCAATTGCTTAACCTCACACAGCATATTGAAGATGGTTTCGAGAAGAGATTAGTGACGGGTGCTGTTTTCGTCGACCTATCTGCTGCATACGATACAGTGAATCATCGTATCTTGATGACTAAAATCTACCAGATGACCGATGATAAAGCAATGACAACACTCCTTGGTACTCTTCTAAAGAACAGGATGCTTTATTTGGCTCTAAATCAGAAGAAAAGTCGATGGTAGCAACAGCGAAATGGCCTCCCTCAAGGCAGTGTTTTAGCCCCATTGTTGTATAACATCTACACCAATGATCAACCCACGGACGAAAGAACATCTCGTTTTATTTATGCAGACGATCTGTGCATTACATCCCAAGAAAGTTCCTTTGAAGCTGTTGAACGAAATCTAACAGACTCTCTTACTCTACTGACTGAGTACTATGTAAAGAACCATCTGAAACCAAATGCATCAAAGACTCAGGTGTGTGCATTCCACCTCAGAAATAGAGAAGCAAACCGACCACTCAGAGTTACTTGGTCCGGAACATCGCTGGAATACCACCCAAACCCTTTATATCTGGGAGTCAAACTCGATCGCACACTCAGCTATATGCACCTGTCCAATTGTTGACAATGGTACAAACAGCTGAAAGGTTCTCACTGTAACATAAGGCAGCTCTAAGCCAAGTTTCCCATCTTGTAATTACAGGGTCAGGAAGACATGGCAGACCAGCATCATGAAAATCTTTCTTGCGATCTTTGTTTTTGATTGTTGCTGCCTTGACCGTTGCTGTTATTTCATCAATATTTTTTAAATGAGTACGCACACGCATAGCGCAGTTATGTAGTAAGTGCGCAACGCAGGTGACATGCATCAAAGAAGAGTATAATTCCTTTAATGTCTTTCCAGCCAAAGACATGTAGCCTACCGAGCAGCATCAGTCAATAACAATGAAAAATTGTCGCGTTTTGTTTCAAGTTGTCGCAATATGTCATCCACAGTGTGCAGAATAATACTGCTATTAACATTGCTACCGCTGTCAAGTGGATGGTAATCAACGAGGAATGTCTGATTTGGGGCATCTAAGCTGCCCACAAGCACACTAATATACTTTTGTTTAGCAATCTCTGCTTCATGCACAATTAAAAAAATTTTTTGTCACGAAGTAATTCTTGAATTTGTTCTTTTTGGGATGTTAATTTAGCAACACATGCCCGGGCGCAGTCTCCGAAGGCAATACTTTTCCCATTGCAGCAAATAGAGACTTTAAAGGATGGTTCAGTTTATGAAGTGGGATATCTGCAGCTAAGAATGAAGAGACAACCTGTTCCTTGAAGTTTACTTGATCGAGTTATAAAAAGGTTTGCTTACTTTGGGATTTGTTCTTCGTCTCGAATTTTCTTTGGTGTTGCTTACTTTTTCGGTGGCTTTCCACAAAAAACTTTTTGTCGCATTTGACTAACACGTCGCAAAGGTTGCATCGCAAGTCGCGGGCAGGAGTTGCCGAAAACTCATCCGGATATTCCTGGCAAATTTGCCTAACTTTCGCTGTAGAAGATTTGGCTTGTTTAGGTATTCTTTGCTTTGCAAGCTACGACATAAAAAGACCACGTGTAAAGAGCGCAAAGGTTTTATAGAAATGGATTAATTGTCTAACAGTTATGTGTTTATGCATCAACAATGACGATTTCGTGCATAATAAGTGCTATTTCCTTTTCAATTACCGCACGCATTTTTACCATTGCAACTATTTGAGAAGTTTAAAATCAAATGAAACTGCGCACAAAATTTTAATAGCAACTCAAAAATTGAAAAAATATAAAAATAATCTAAATTTGTTCGTTTTTGTAAGGAAATTTTTGATGAAGACAATTTTGACAAGTTTTGACTTTATGCAAAATTTTGACTTATAAAATCTACCAAAACAGGCTCCTGAACACCTGAAACGAATGTTAGTACACGTTTGATCATGTAACAAGGTCCTGAAAAAACTTTGACTTTATTGACTTTAGTGGGCCATAATTATCAGATACGCAATAATTACACCGATAGACGAAAACTGACAGATTAACTGCACTCGAAAGCGTTTCTGACTTATATAGCTCGCCGTCTCATCTCTGTTAGATTCTCGACTTAGTTTCTTTTTCGCTTGCAGAATTTTTGCATTTAGTCTATTTCTTTGATTGAGTACATAGCTTATTTTGTCTGAAAGAGTGAGAGCGAAAGAACTGTGACAGAGCTTTTTATTGTTTAAATTTTTGTCTTGATTGAATAAAGTGTAAATATGATAATAGTTACTAATTTATTAGGATGGTGAAGAGAGGTTGCAATTAATGAAAATATGCTTTTATTTAGCTGAATTTTTTAATTTGAGTTGTTACTAAATATTTACAACCGGTGTAAGAATTTATTTTCTACTGTTTCCAAGTGAAATTGATTTGTTTTCTTTCCCAACCTCGTTTGATCCGCCAGAGTAAAATAAAATGGTTACAAGAGCCCAGATAATGCTTCAGCTGGCAAAGAAGAAGAACTTAACAACGGCGGCACAACGGCTTAGTTTTTCAACCTCAGATTGATCAGGTTAGTATACAAAATTTAAAGATTTAACTTTGAAGTTTGCGTGCATAGCGGAACTTACGTATGTGCTTTTAGTCTATTTGTCGTGCTTTGCTATATAAACCACTGCGTTAGCTATGATAGACTGATTTCTTTTCAACGATAGAGCAATTAGCAACAACGTTCTTTTTAGCAAAGTATGCACATCATCAGACCAACATGTGCGGCAGATGAATTTTGAACTGTGGACGTTGTAATCACGAGTCCAGTTTCACTCTCATTTACGCAAACCTAGCTATAAAATGTCTTGCCTGAAGATTGCAATATGCCAGCAATCTCATGGACATATAAAACGACTGCTTGATTATATTATAGTTTGCAGTCTGACCTAACAATTATCTACGTTAACAGAGCTTTCTGGCATCACTCAATTAATTAACACCAGTGAAAAATTTACATAAAACAGAGAATATTTTTGGATGAATTTTTTGAAGATGAAGAAATTTATGGTAAGGATAAAATAAAGATATTGATAACACTGGGGATAAATGTATATTTTGATAATTTTGCCAAAATTTAACCACAACCAAATCATCATCACATTTTTTTGCCAATTAACCTAAATAAATATTTCATTTTTGCTGTCATATCATATAAAAAGAATCCCGGAGAGCAGTAGAAGTTTAAGTTTTTAACCAAAAATTATAACGATCCTACATCATTTCAATATTAAGCGTTAATGCTACTCAGGTTATTTTTACAACGCATTTTTATTCCACTTTTTCGAACATAAACTTAAGTGTAAATATTTAAAAATGTCAACTTGTTGAAATAAGCGTCACTAAATGCTGCTGTTTTTGTTGTGGTTATTACTCCTTCTCCGGAGGATTCCCGTAAAAGCTGTCTCTCATTCTTTTCAGATGCTAGAGATGGGGCTTTTTCCACCAGATGAAGCAGATGCTTCAGGTGGGATAAATCAGACAAAGGAGCATTAAGTCAATTTGTGGTGGATGAAAGTCATCCAGCTTCCTTAAGCTTGACCAGGCTGACTCGTTTGGTGTCATCTTTCGTAAGCTTGATCTCTGCGATGTGCGGATAAAGTGATCGCATTCTTCACCCTAACCCTTTACTATTGTACACTAAGCAGGGAAGCTGTAAATATCAATTTCAAAGGCATTGGTTAAATTTGACCCGGGAATGAACTCTGGACTACGGACTGTGAGACAGATGCTCAACATGCTATGCCATTGCGCCGGTCTAGCTCACAAAGTGGATAACATTACAACAGAAATGATTACCTTAATACACTGTATAACTGCTATTCTGTAAATTTTATACTCATCTAAAGTTCGTGAAATGTTGTTGGAGTGACATTATTATTGTTCACTTATTTCTTGTAACACCTATTTCGATTGTGTTCACCACTAAACAATGCCATGCCAAAAATATTATTACAGCACTGCAGACCCTTTGCTTTCACATACAGAGCTGAAAGTGAAATTTGAGTGGGCATCTTCTATAGGACACAAAATAGACCAATTTCTTCTTGTCCGAGTTGACTTACATTTTTAGGAAAAGTGTAAATAAAGTTATATTTGAAGTCATTAAGTTTAGAATAACATTTATATTAGTTTAGGTGCTGTGGAGCATGGTATTAGAGAGCAACACTTGCCTCTCCATTTGGGTAAAGTAGGGTTGACAATGTGCTATCGACCCTGTTGGTATCATTTATATGTAAATATTGACCTAATTACAGTGTATTATAGAGGTATACATAATCCAACAACAATAGCCATTAAATATAGTTGGCAACTTTTTGTTTGTCGAGTCATAGTCAATAGCAATCAGATGCGTTCCTACGACAATTTTATTTTTACTGCTCCCGTTAGTTTCCGGGGAGAATCCTTAAAAAATCAGTAGCAAATAACATATAAACTGAAAATTTACAAGGCAACCAAAGTACAAATTATTACTAGGGTTTCCAATTTCCCGGTTCTAAAAAAAATCGGGAATTCGGTTAATGTCTAACCTTATCCTGGGATCCCGCGAAAAAATCGGGATTGTATAAAATACAAACAACAAAACGTAAATGCATCAAGTTTGCTTTAATTATTTTTCATATAATGACTGCGTAAAAAAACTCAGTATACTAACAGATTTGTCACTTATTGGTGACCGTAATTTTGTGGCAAACAATCCTGCAACAGAAAATGCTCATTCTGCTTCAACTGACGTTGGTAGGATGGTCAATAAGACTTTGAATTTCTTCTATTTGCTTGGTCTTTTTCCGGTAGTTTCTAGTATCATAGTTTCATTTCTTGCTTGACTACAGTTTGAAATTGGGTGACATGACTTCTATCATCAGCAAATGTCTCCAACTGAGTGGGGGTGGAATTTGTGGAATGTTCAATGTGCGTCTGAAGTCTTTGGAAAAGACTTTCACTGCTCCTGATTTTTGTTAGTATTTTTAACCAACTCTATATCTTCGTTCTTATCCTGAACGTTTTCTTCATTACTGTCATTTTCCCAAAATAGACGGCAAAATAAAGTGGTAGCAGTTTTCGCAAAACTTTCCTTGGTGTTACTACCTAATAACGATGTGTCACCAGCATAATGCTCATCATGAATTGATAAATTTGGATTTTAAAGATAACGCATCAAGTTAACCATATCGTGTTGTCGTCTTTGTTGTATACGTTTTTTTTGCGGAACAAAGCAAATCTTCGGCAAGGCTGGACTTCCTCTTCTTCAACTAAAAAAAAAAAAAAAAATTGGAAAATTCCTTCCGCAGTCAAAAGCGTTGCATCTGTACGACATGAAGCATCGACCGCAAGTTTTATTGGTTCAAGAGCGTATTTTAGCTCATTAAGAAACAAAAGTTCAGCTGTTGATATGTTATGTTCAATCGACAAAACGAGTAAATCTTTTGATATGCACTTTTTTGGACATATACCACTCAATCATTTCAAACATAGAATTCCAGCGAGTTTTACAATCTAGGACAAGTGACAACTCCTTGTTTTTTACCAACAACACATATTTCTGCAAGACTTCATTTTTCACCGGACTTCTTTAAAATATCTTTACCACTTTTCGCACCTGTTGATGTTGTATGTTTTGTACATTGGAAACATTATTGTACACGCTATGCATTGTGGGTAGCGCTGCTTTCTTCCTTCTTCGGAGTACGCCATTATTCAACAAGACGTATAGCAGAACATCCGTTGTTGTTGTGACGTTGAGGATAGTAAAGACAGACAGTAGGCAGCAACAATAAACATGGTGGCAGCTACGGGATATTGTTAACGACTTACTGACGCTTCTGACCTAATAGTGATTAACCCTGAAGTTATTTGAACAAGTTGCTGGTTAGCCTATATCACGTGCTGATAGCACTAGCCTTGAGATTGCCTGAAGCAATGGATATCAGTAATTTGAGAATCCCTGATCCTTTGAATATCTATTCTAACACACTGGCCGAAGATTATCGGAAGTGGAGAGAACAAATAGATGTGTACCTCACAGCTTGTGGCGCAGATGAAAAACCCAAAAAGGTGATCAACTGCATCATTCTGACTTGTGCTGGACCAGGCATAATAAGTGCTGCAAAACAGTTTGTTTACGCCGAAGGTGAACATGAAGAGGACCCAGGCGAATTACTTAAGAAGATAGCTGCCTACTGCAACCCTCAAAAGCATGAATCCTTGGACGCATATCTATTTTGGAATATCGACTGGAAACCAGGTACTAGTTTTGATTACTTTTTAACTGAGCTTAGAAGCAAAGCAGACCCTTGCAATTTTGGCACCATGAAAGATCGACTCCTGCGAGATAAAATTATCTTTTCGGTATCTGCTAGACTCCGCCAAGTACTGCTACGTGAGAATCCGCTCACACTGGACAAAGCTGTCCAAATCTGTAGATCTTTTGATGCGTCCCAAACCCAATCGAAACAGATGCAGGGACAACAAGATAATGTTGTTCACAAAGTGGCCAAACGTGAAGAAGCACCCACTCGACAGTTTAACTCTGCAAGACATTTCAGTAAGAAAGTTGATGCTGATACAGTAACTGACTGCAGATTTTGTGGTTTCCGACACAAAAAAGTCAAATCCTTATGCCCTGCCTATGGGAAAACTTGCAACAAATGTGGAGGCCGTAATCATTTCAGAGCAAAATGTCACTCTAAAGTCCATAAAGTACAAGAAGATGCTGAATCTGCCTCGTCATCAACAGAAGAATATCTGCATGCAATAAAGCCGAAAGAAGATGTCAAACGACTGACAGCGCTGCTGCAGGTTAATGACTGCCAAGTTCGTTTTGAACTAGACACAGGCGCCAATGTTAATACAATTTGCAAAAAATTCGTGCGCAAAGAGCAAGTGAAACCATGCTCCAGAACATTAACTATGTGGAACAAGTCTACAATCCATGTTGCCGGTGAGACCACACTTGATATTGTAAATACTAAAAGTAATGATGTATGTCCTGTAAATTTTCTTGTTGTGAACAATGATTTGCAATGTTTGTTAGGACTAGATACTGTACGGCGAATGAATTTAGTTACTGTAAACTCCGATGCGTTTATTGCCACAGTGACTAATGATAATTTGGGTCATTTAGGATATGCTTCACTCACAGTTGATCCCGCAGTGAAACCTCGTATATTGCCTTGTCGTAGATTACCTGTCGCTATTCGTGACAAAGTCAAAGCCGAACTCGACACCCTTGTTGACAAAGGAGTGCTTGCACCCATATCTGAACCGACCCAATGGGTAAGCCAAATGGCTGTAGTGAATAAGAAAAATGGTTCACTTAGAATTTGTATTGACCCACTACCACTAAATACTGCTTTAAAACGTGAACACTTTAAACTGCCCACTCTTGATGATATATTGCCTGAGCTTCATAATGCAAAAGTGTTTAGTAAATTAGACGTTAAGCATGCGTATTGGCACGTTGAACTGGATGACATTTCTAGTAAGTTGACCACTATGATAACACCCTTTGGTCGCTATCAATGGAAACGACTGCCATTCGGGTTAAAAGTGAGCAGTGAAATATTTCAACGTAAATTGAATAACACTATTTTTGATTTATCCGGTGTTTTTGCTGTTGCTGACGATGTAATAGTCATTGGACGCGGTGTCACCCATGAGAATGCTTTGATTGATCATGACGCAAACTTGCATAAACTGCATGAGCGCTGCCGAGAAAAGCACATTATGCTGAACGATGAAAAAGCTGACATGCGCAAGACTGAAATTACCTTCATGGGCCACCTGATTACAAAAGAAGGCATACAAGCTGATCCTACCAAAATCACAGCCATACGTGACATGCCCTCACCAACCGACGTCCATGGCGTGAAACGATTTTGTGGTATGATACAATATCTGGCTCGTTTTATGCCAAATCTCGCCCAAATGTCAGAGCCTCTGAGACACTTAACCAAGAAAGGCATTGTTTGGAACTGGAGCCCTGAGTGTGAAAATGCGCTCCAAGCCATAAAACAAGCAATTTCTCAGCCTCCAGTACTCGCCTTTTATAACCAGAATTTAGAGCTTGTACTTCAAGTCGACAGTTCAAAAGATGGCATTGGTGCTGTCCTACTACAAAATGACCAGCCCATTGAATACGCCTCTAGAGCACTCACGAAAACAGAGCGCAATTGGGCACAAATAGAAAAAGAACTGCTTTCGGTTGTATTTGGTCTTGAACGTTTTGACCAGTACACCTACGGCCGAAAAGTGCTAATACACAATGACCACCGTCCTTTGGAGACTATTTTGAAAAAGCCATTGAGCCAAGCTCCAAAACGTTTGCAAACCCTTGCTATGCGTATTAATCGCTATGATATTGAATTTGCTTATGTTCCTGGTAGTGCTTTAGTGCTTGCTGACACTCTAAGCAGAGCATACCCAGAGCTCGATGACACCAGACATCGGATAGCTCAATTTTCCGCAGACCCCGTATGTGAAGAAATACATGATGAAACCTTATTGGCTGTTGCTCAAGCCACAATTAGCGATGAAGAGTCACAACTCTTACTGTCCGCAATTAAAAATGGCTGGCCCGATGATAAAAGTTCTCTGCATACCCTAATCAAACCGTATTTTGCAATTCGTGATACTTTAAGTTTTGACAATTGTGTGATTATGAAAGGTGAACGTATTTTTATCCCTAAGTGTTTACGCCCTCTCATGAAAGCCCGACTGCATGCCGCACATACTGGCGCTGATAGCATGATTCGACGGACAAAAGAAACTATATTTTGGCTAGGAATGCCAAACGAGTTACGACAACTAGCCCAATCTTGTAGTATTTGTCAACGTTCGAAACCCTGTAATGTTCAAGAACCCCTGTTGTTACATGCGGAAGGCTCGTATCCTTTTGAAAAAGTAGGTGTTGACATTTTTGACCTTAATGGAAAACATTACCTTGTAACTGTTGATTACTTTTCGAATTTTGCCGAAATTGATGTAATGCATAACATTTCTAGCCGTGACGTCATTATTGCTCTAAAACGTCATTTTTGTCGATACGGTATTCCCAAGTGCTTAATTTCTGACTGCGGACGACAATTTGTAAGCGACGAGTTCAAATCTTTTTGTAATAAATGGTCCATTCTTCACCTTACATCATCTCCAGGCCATCAACAAAGTAATGGCAAAGCTGAGGCTGCTGTCAAGACCTATAAAACCATGCTTATGCGTACCTCTCAGCAGCATGAGGACCAATGGCTTGCTTTATTAGAAATTCGCAACACACCACGACAAGATATACTTGCAAGCCCGGCTAATATTATGTTTGGACGACCCACACGTACTGTTATTCCTGTACTTACTAAAAAAAGTGCCGATTTTGATTTTGAACGACGTCGTAAACGCCGCAATACTGTGAAATTATCTCGTAATAAATGTACACCTACCAAGTCGCTATCTCCTTTGCATTTTAATCAAAACGTGTATTTTCAAAGCCCGAATAAGGAGGGGTGGCAAAGTGGTAAAGTCGTAGAAACACTCTCTGCACGTTCATATGTGATTCAAACTGAAAATGGTTCTCGTTATCGCAGAAACCGTGTGCATATTCGCCCCAATCATAGTCGCGCTGTGCAATCTGGCGATGTTGATATTTATGACTATGTGTCTCCTACTGTTACGTTCCCTGACACTAATAATCCGGCTACCACTGCTCGTCAAGCCCATCGTAATTTACAAGCTTGCTCATCATCCAATCGTAGCCGAAGAATCCGTAAACAGCCTATTTGGTTTAGGGACTATGAAACCTGAGATATGCTTTGTTTCTTATTCGTTTGCTGTTTATATGCTTTGCTTAAAAAAGGGGGGATGTTGATGTTGTATGTTTTGTACATTGGAAACATTATTGTACACGCTATGCATTGTGGGTAGCGCTGCTTCCTTCTTCGGAGTACGCCATTATTCAACAAGACGTATAGCAGAACATCCGTTGTTGTTGTGACGTTGAGGATAGTAAAGACAGACAGTAGGCAGCAACAATAAACAGCACCTTTTTGAGTACTTTCTCTATTTCTACATTGAAAAGTGGTATTTCGTTTGATGCCGTTGCGGGGATCACTATACCAAAACCTTCTTCATACATTAGGTGGATGGCATGCATGGATTAGGTTGATGAAGAAATCTTCATCTTGATCGTCGTCGTAATCGTAATCTTCACCAGCAATATGAGTCACACTTCTCTTTTTATACAATACATCACACACAGCCAGATGCACACCATGTGCATAGCAGAGTTGGTGATTAATTTGAGAAATTTTAACCAATTTCTTCAATGCTGAGGTGCCACCAGAGACAATGCTGACAACAGATATCTGCATGGTGGTTATTCCAAAATCAGTCAACTGTTTCTCCAACAGCTGTAAAATTTTCTCAGCACCATATGATTCAAGCATTGTCATAAAACCCAAATTTATAACATCGTTTTGGCAATGACTGGGGTTGATGTTCATGTATCTTCGGCAACGAACTGAAGTATACTCGTCCATAGTCACACTGAAACGGGTGTTGGCTTCAACTTTTGTTTCAATTTCGGCCTTTAACTCTTTTTGAATGTCATCGTTTTTAATGTGATTTAAATTTATAATACTTGAGTCCGAGGAGGGAAGGCGAAAGCCTTTGGCACTAATCGACTCACGAATGAACTTACTTTTTCCTGTAGAATGGATAGAAAAACTATCCACAGCTACCAGTTGCGAGACAACAATACTTTGCACACTTTCTTTCTTTACATTGACAATTGGTAAGATCGATTTTTGCTGAATTTTTTTTTCTGAGATGTACAAGGTTGATCTTTGCTTTTTAAGCTAAGGTTGTGCTTGCTTTTCAGGTGACAAAAAAGACCACAAGTTGAACCACGTTTAGACGACATTTTTTTAACAATAAGTACAATTAGCTTTGTCACTGTCATCATCATCTGTTTGTTTGTTTCTGGTTACCCCTCCTCTTCCTCGGGATGGAGGTACGGCATGCCATCAACCTAATTAAAATTAGGCTAGGGGAAAGATGGCAGCGCATTTCGAACCAGTCGTCAGTGACTGGTAGCCCCACTACCAACAAGGCGGACTGCCACTGGTGGGCACCCAAGAGTCGTCTTTTTACGACATGCTGGGTTAGCAACTTCACAATTGTAATCTGGTGAAGTACGGGTGGGCCACCTGTCTGCCACATAAAGGTGGGGGCCTCCCGTTAAGTGGCTTGCCCAAGGACACAACAAGCAAGCTTGTCGGCTTGTTCTTCACACTATCCTTTTTTATGCTAAGCGCCAACCTGGGAAGCTGTGAATACCAGTTTTTAAAGTCTTTTGGTATGACTCGACTTAGGGAATAAACCCCATACCTACCGACTGCGATGCGGACGCTCTCACCACTACACCATCGCGCCGGTTATCATCATCTCGTGTAAAATGTTTCAAAACTTTTGACTAATTACTACGTTCCATAACTAAATGGCACTGCACCTGAATTTCTGCTGCTTGCTCTTGCGCAATGACTGTAATAAACTGGCTCAAACTTGTTATCCTTTAGTTAACAGCAAACAGTCCAACTATCGAGGTATCAAGCTTTGTATCGTTACAATGGGAACAATCACGATCAATTTAATTTAGATACAAGTGTCGTGAAGATATTAACTCACAAAACCAGGAATTTTTAGTCAAAAAACCGTAAAACGGGAAAGCTAAAAAAGTTGCTAAATCCCGGGAATTTTCGAAACCGGGATCCCGGTTCTCAAACCCTAATTATTACACACCAAGTGAACAATAAGTATTGTTACATCACAGAAGCAAGATAAAGTACAAGAGCAAAGTGATGAGAATACGTAAAAGATTTTACTCCAAAGTAAAGACGCTATAAACTGCAGGAAAATTTACATTATCATTACGATTTAATACATTTAGTAAGCGGGAGTTTTGGTTTATCAAAAAAACTTCCCGCAATTCTACGCTTGTACGATGTGATTTTGATTTTAACATTATTCCAGTCTATTTCGTAGTCTAAATCCATAACATGTTGGCTCAATGCTGACTTTTTGGTGTTATAAGCCTTAACTTCGTCAACAAGTTTCCATTTTTTTGGTTTTAATGCTACATTCCTTTTTCCCTACATACACAGTATCGGCAAGAGCTAGTTGTATCTATCTCGGCAAAAAATTTGTTACAGAAGAATATGTTTTGTTGTAAAGCTATTGCTTTCAAAAAAATATTGCTGTTGTGCATTTTGCTAGGAGTGTATTGCACAACCTGACTTCTTTTGCAGAACAAAATATCCAAATAAGGACCAAAAAGTCGAGTCAAATATGAAAACTATGGGCATTATATTAAGTTATGTTATTTAAAAAAATGTTGCTAACCACAATGCTATTTTAGAGATTTGCTTGAGCAAGAACAAACTTGTGCTGAAATGAGCATTTCAGAAAATCAACAGACAAATTTAAGTAACTCAAACTTATTTTCTGCTACAGCACAAACAGGTATTTTCAGTTTACTTCTGTGTGCTGTAAACTGATAAACAATAACCTGTTTACTGCGTTACATTTTTTTAAGTTAAATGCACAATGCAAATTGTTTTTGCGATTTATAGAAATTTTTGATTTCAAACTTTAGAGCAAGGGTGGGCACACTTTTTAGTCGGAGGGCCGCATTGACCATTCAAGAGTTGGTCGAGGGCCGCATTGACCGTTCAAAAGTCGCTGAGGGCCAGTGCTTAAAATCTTCCAATAGCTGTATACAATGCAAGAGCTTGCATTAGCTTAAAATCTTGCTATAACTTCTTGCAATGCCGTATTACATGGCTTTGAAAATCCTGGTGTCCAAAAAAAATAACAAAAAAAAGGCATTACCCTTTATTTGGACGGAAAATGCGTCAGTTCAAACTAAGAATTGAGTAGCGGTTCTCTCAACGATGCCTTCTAAAGTTTCTGGCTCTTTAATACGGCAAGTGTTCCTCCTGTGGCGCAACGGCAGACATCAGACTGTTATCCAGGTTAAAACGAGTGCACTCCATGTGTAAACTAGTCACTTCTATCATGATAGCTACTGAACGTAGATGGCGATCCATATATGAAGCCAGGCGTTGTTGGCGACTTTCTCCTTGTGGTTTGCAGTTGGAGTTGCTGAGGTTGCTACACTCCCCTTTTCATATTAAATTAGATATGTGGAAGTTTCTACAAGTGTTGGCGGGCGGCACAAAATGCTCTGGTGGGCCGTAGTTTGCCCACCCCTGCTTTAGAGTTTGAAATCAAAAATTTCATTTAATCAGCCATGTAAAAACAGAGTCTCTTGAGCAACAAAGTTTCTCGTAAGTGCAACCTTGGTATCAATATGTTGTTTATGACGTCATTGATGATATAATATTTATATTTTACCCAAAATTCTGCTTGCACTTATAAATCAAACGAGTTTTCTTTGAATTAGATCATTCCTTCAAATGCCTTCTTGGTTTTTTTTGAATTATTTTTATTCGTCATATTCTCTTTTTTGCATTTGAAATAAGCGAGTGTGACATGCTGCTGAATTAAGTTATCAAACTAGCAACATTTGTTTTGCGCGTTAGTTTGTCACAATGCTAAATTATTTATTTGTATAAAGTTGTGAATTACTGTTTCATACATTCATATGAAGAAGTTATGCTGGTACACTTACTAGAAAGTAATTTCCAGAGAGCAAAGAATTTTTGAAGCTCTTTTAGACATGCAAGCTTTGAGAAAGGTTGCAGAGAACTTTAGAGTTCTGATTTTTCCTCTAGTTCTAATTTTTGAAGCAAAATGCTTATATATACGGAGCGTCATTCGCTTATGTATGCATTTTGCCTGCATGTATAAGCCTATACAAGTAACGTAGTTATAGTAGTCCACCTGGCAGTAAAGTACATTCTTTGACTGGAAGATTGATTGCGTTAGTGCTCCTATTATTGTTTCACTTATTTGATCTGTTTTATATTTATTTCATTATTAATTTTATTTGCCTGATGTGGAGGCGCAAGTGGAACCTACTGCTCAACCCGCGAACAAAATAAGTCTGATTTGTTATTGCCACAAAGGTGCATTGCTTTGGCCAACGTTGATTTTTTTGGGGTTTCTTTTTGATTACGTGTTGGCTTTTTGTTGCATATTATTACTCCAGCCTCATAGCATTGTCACGGCGACGCCCTTTGTATTCATGTCAGCATCTTTAAACTTCCAAATTCTGCTTTTACCGCTAAACGTTTGTCTATTAAACGAGCTGCTTGTAAAAATATTCGCAAAAAAACTTGCTTTAATCATTTTTTCAATGGCACTACAAGCAGCCATATTTCAAATCACAATCATTTGTCCATACCATTACAAAGCTCAATTAATCACGTGATTCAGATTACTGTTAGCAATTTGTTTTCAAGCCCTAACTGACCTTAATGCAGTAATTTCCGGAAAAAGATCCTATTATCGATGGAATGAAAGCAATCAAAAGATTCTTCATCAGCATTTAAAAAAAGTGATTGAAGACACTAGTCAAAAGGGCACTTAAGGTGCATTAGCTGGTACGTTTCAATTTTTATAGTTTTGAAAATTAGTTTTGATTCTCTCTCTCTCTCTCTTTCTCTCTCTCCTTTTCCCCCATATACAAGTGCTGCTTTTAATGAATGGCAATGTTTATCCTATTCCAGAGACAAATCGCATCTATTCTTATTCTTTCTGCCTTGCTAATGTGACCAGTGGGGCAAGTCGATATAATGTATAAATCGTTGGGTTTACCTAAGACCTAAGACGCTCCAATTTTTCGGTGTCTGTCTTTAATTCTGACGGCCCGTCTCTTCGCGCTGTCATCGCTGTGCCAACCCACCACCTATCAACTTGGAGTATACCTCCACTGTAAATTGCAACCTCAGATATCGATTCCATTCTTTTCTGTGAATTCAAACTCCACAAAATACAACTTTTTGAGCCCTCTTGCAATGAGCTGCTCCACCACTTGCTCACAAACCCATTCTACCTCTCAAGATTAAGACTTACCCCTTTTCGACTCAGAAGGATCTCCTCCCTTGCTAATCACCGTCAACTTTAAATCAGCTAACCTTCTTATGTATTGCTCTTGTTTGGCACCTGAAGCCCCTCCTGCTGTGTTCATTTTCCACTGACATCTTTGTCATTTTGCACTGGAACGTGGGCAGACTGCATGCTAGGTAAGTTGATGAATTGCATTTTGTCAATTTGTACCATCCAGACATTATCTGTATCCGGGAATCAAACTTCAATGCTTTTTAACCTTCATGATTTATGAATACATTGTCTTTAAGTATGATCATACGCGTTTCCGGTATTGCAACTTGGGTCCCAATGATTTCCAAATTGGTGTTGGGTTTATTTCGTTTGTCAGGCAGGGTCTTTTCGCTTCTCAGTTCTTCATTGACATTCTCTTTTCTCTGGACCCAATTCTAGCTTATGAAGTGTCATCATTTACCAACTCTTGTCTCATTTCTTCACCCCTCTCTTTTATTTATGTCTTATGCTTCTTTCATTTGTCTCATGCCAAGATACCAGATCTGTCTCTTTCTTCCTATCCACTCTTCCGACCAGTAAAGATCTTTTCATTTTTGGACACTTTGGCTATCACTATCCTCTCTGGGATTATACCAGTCTCACTTCTTTTCAAATTCGCTTTTTCTTTTGCTTTCTTTTCTCGGCCACTGTTTTCAATTGCTGCTGCCTCTTTGTTCATTTAAACTGGCCCAGGCAGAATTGCATACCTTATGGTAAAACATTTAACTTTCTCGGGTATCTTTTTGCTCCTACACATTTTCAATATATCCTGGACTTCCCACGCTTTTCTGCCAACCTCCAAAATTTTTTACATCACCCCCATCCACAAGTCAGGTAAACCTCTAAACTCTCCTACTTAATTGGTCGCTATGGCCTTTTTCGACTTCGCTACCATAGTCACTGCCTTCTTCTAGAATCCTCTCTCCGTAAAATTGGAAAGAGTGAGACACTCTCTCATGCAGAGCCTGCGATCATCCTACCCAGAATATTTCCTTTCATTCACAACTGTCTTGCCTCAAACTCTCTTCGACTTGCTTTTTTTGAAATACTTAAATCGTGCTCTTTTGTCCAAGACCCTGGGATATTGCCGGAGCCCTGGAACTCCATGGTTTACTGCCATGCCCCCATTCCGAGAAAGGGATCGGAAAATTATCATTATTATCTCGTTAATGCATTAAATATTTGTAGGATTTTCGAAAATAAAAAAGTTTTTAAAACTTCATCCTCAAATTTCTGCAGACGTACGGACGGTGCATAATATATTATTCACTGATCGGCTGAAGTATCGAAAGCAATTTGAAAAAAATATTACTGCTTCGACGTGATGATTTTTTAATTGTAGTTTTGTATTTTGTAATAAATGCTTGTCATATTGGCTACAATGTAGAAATGTTTCCTTCATGTTGAACGTATTAAGTTGCGGTAGCGATAAAGCTAGGCGCGCAAAACAAACATCAATATGAAAAAGCACTAGCAATGAAAAGTAATCAAAGCAAATAATTTCTATCACACGTAATAAATGCTTGTTGTATTGAATACAATGTAGCATTGCTTTCTTCATGTTGAGCGAAGCGATAAACCTTGGTGTCCAAAACAATAATCAATATAAAAAAACTACTACCAATGGAACGTAAACAAAGAAAATCATTTCTTATTTTGGTAAGTGCTTGAATTTCAGTCAGCTATAAATGTCGACTATACAAAAAATAGGTAAAAGTGTAGTCTTCCCTCTATAGAATTTTAAATTATTTGAGCTTCTGATTATTTTATATAAACTAACTCGTAAAATTTGGATTGATTTGTTGGCTAAACTAAAAGCATGTGTTGAGGGGTCCTCTTAACATGCCATATTAAGGTATTCAAGCTTATAGTTATTCTATGCAATTTGAACTGATAAAATATGATTTCAATTGTCGACTAAACTAAAAACATGTTAAGTGTTCTCTCAATACAGAATTTTAAAATATTTAAGCTCATAATCATTCCATGTCAGTTTATACTCATAAAATCAGGTTTTCATTGTCGACTAAAACCAAAACATGTGTTGAGGGGTCCTCTCAACATTGCATTTTGGACCAGAGCATATATTGAAGCTTACTATTGTATATCGACTTAAGCCCGTAAAATATAGTTTCAATTGTCGACTAAACTAAAAGTATTTTAAGGTGTCCTCTTAACATAGTATTTTATATTACAGAATTTATATTAGAGCTTATTATTATTTTGTATCGAGGTAAACTCGTAAAATATGGTTTTGGCAGTCGACTTTATTAGAAACAATGTTTTCAAAGTGTCCTCTTAACATTGTATTTTAGAGTAAAGAATATATTGGGGTTTATAAATAATAATCTGTGTCGACTTAAACTGATAAAATATCGTATCAATTGACGACTAAACTAGGAAACATGTCTCTTAATGTGTTTTCTTAACATAGTATTGCAATGCATAATGTGTGCTGTGCATCGACAAAACAAATTCGACGTACATTAGGAAAACAAAAGTCCACTAAACTGTACAATGTTTGTGCGTTCTTTTAACAGAGCATTTAAAGAAGGGGTTCTAACACTGAGAAACGTTGATGGTTTGATTTGAAAGTGGGGAACGAGTTTTGTTTGCACGATCAGGAGTGGGTACGTTTTAAAAGCGTAAGAACCTCTGTTGTAGGGTTTTTAAACATATCATGGCTATTCTGACTTCAATATTAATAGTAATGTATCTTCACTTAATAATTAAACCGCACTTTTTGTGATTTCAAGCAAGCATTGCACAAATTGAAGTAATTTTATATTTCTTAAATGTCATGCTTTGCAGGTTTACTGCAATGCTCAGGTGATTTCTTAAGTACTGTAGTTTTTGACCTCAAATTGATATGTGTCCGAGGGCGCCGAAAGCTATCGAGAGTCAAATGTAATTTACGCTGTACATTGCTCGCATATGTTGCATGCAATGGCCTTGCAGCAAAAAGATCGGCCACTTTACTGATATGAGAATATGCCATTTGCATTGTTACTAGTGATTGATTTTTGCTGTAGTTTGGTATTTGTATACAGGGTGGGGCAGAAGAAATTTCCACATTATTAAGTCTTACTATGGCAATGCTTTTGCAGTTGGCCCCATAGCTAAAGTGAATTTTGGTAGTTAATAAACTGCCATTTTCACCTGCATGTAATAAATTTCCCTATCCCGAACAAAATGTATGTATATGTGTATTTTTGTGATGCGTTTTTATCAAAACCGTTGGGCATTTTAAAGCTTGTATTTTCAGAGCGGAAAAGGCTATAACGCCAACCACTGGAAAAAGCAATTGACTTTCTGACTTCAGAAACCGAGTCTGAAGGTACCTTCCGAGCTGTGCCAGGAAAACGTCGTTGTCAACGTCGAAGTGTATCAACATATCTTCCCGTTCCACCAACATCATCTGTGGCAGCTCAGCTAATACCATCGAGATCTACCGGGAAGTTAAGTAGTATTGAGGAATATCAAGTATTAGACAAGTTATTCTTAAATTGTAAGATGCGAAACAAAGTCGGGGTCTGTGGAATGCAATCGATCAGCTGTGTTTTGTATTATTACAGACTTTGCTTCAATCCGTATATCTGAACAACACAGCCCCTCATCTTCCAGTTCAGGAGGAAATAATCTGGTCGGAGGAAAAAGAAAGGAAAGTGCTTGCAGGACGGTTGAGCGTTTCTTATTCCGCATTTGAGTATATTTTTCGTAAGTTCTGGAAAACATTTTCGATAGCAGTTTTCATTGGTTTGCTTAGCTTTTATGTTTTGTTTATGAGAGAGCTCCTATTCCTGCCGTACGAATTGAATATGTAGAGGCCTGCGAGTTTAGGTGTAACTGCACAAACTGAATTAATAGTGTGGAAGCCTGTCAGGTCTAATCAGTGCAGATGGTACGGTACAAGTAGACTAGAGACTTCAAAAGAAGCATGGCACTTTTGTACTTCACTTGTTTTGAGATGTAAAAGTTCTGTCTACTAACATGCCGGATCCCGCGTAGACCACAACAAATATCGCAAGCACAAAGGGTCTAAACTGTTAGTATTACTGTCAGAAGGTCCCACATGTGTAAAGTTCCTGTCTATGTTTCATCTGAAACCTCTAACCGGTTAGTTAGGTCACCAAATGCATTGGTGAGACGTGATAAGTCAAAGCAGTTTTCACTGCAGGCTGTACTGTATATTGCTTACTGCAGCAGTTGACAGCTTTAGACAGAATTTGAACTTAATTTTGTTATTGCAACCTAGCTTAATAGCGTTGTAGAAATTTATTATGGGTAGCATTTCCAATCTTAAAAAAGAATTAAAATAATTTTTTATATATTTTCTTAAAAAATAATCGACCTAATTGGATTGCTAATTCAACAGCAAAGACGTAGCAGCCGCCCCCCAAACTCCCAATTGGGGGGGGCCCAGGCCAACTTTGGGGGCCCAAGTTAGTCTGAAATTGCTTTTTGGCTACGTGACTATTTTCAGTTCAGCAGACTTGTTTACAACCGATTTAAACTGTAGGAAGAAATTGGCTTGTGACATTATAAGTGAATGCAACGTCATTTTATCTCGCAGAATCTACAATATTTCGATTGATTTTCTGGTAGAATCTTGAATATTCGATTGACGTAACAATGCCATTGTTACGCAACAATCATAGAATGGTCTGGAATTCTGTTTGGCTATAAATACCGGGACAATATATATACACTGCAGAGTGCAGATAAAGTATTTTATTGACATTGTATAGAATGAAACGTTCAAAAAGTGGTGCTCAAATGAGAAAAGAAGCAGCCACTGCTCGAAATGCTGTAGCGAAATTGCCCAAGATGACAGATTTTTTCAAGATTACTGAGCAGAGTAGACCTGGCACTAGTACCGAGAGGGATGAAGAAAACTATAGTGTACAAGAAAAAGAAAACTATGACGATCAACATCAAAGTGATTGTGAATTTCCAGAAAATGTAAGTTGTCATTTACCTGCCAATACGCAACCTTCAATATCAAAAATAACTGAATCTCAATGTACCCCTATCCCTGATGACCCATGTAAATGGCCTGAAAGTATTTCTGATGCTCAACGATGTGATATAGTAAAGCGTGGACCACATCAACTAATAATGAATTTTCCATATAATAACACAACTCCAAGGCGACGTTTTTCCTCCAACCATTATAAACCTGTGTTACCTAATGGTGAAAGTGTTTCACGGTCGTGGCTAGTTTATTGTGGGGAATCAGATCAAGTTTTTTGCTTTTGTTGTAAGCTATTTGGAAAAACACTAAGCCCCTTTTGTAGTGGTATAAATACATGGGAGGGTTTTTCGAAAAAACTGAAAGACCATGAAAACGGCATTTCCCACCAAGAATGCTGCAGTCAATGGATGTTGCTAGTTGAAAGGATAAGAAATTCATCCACTATCGACAAACGCGAGATGAATATTTTTTTCAATGAAAGACGTTTTTGGAGAAATGTTTTAGAGAGACTTATCGACATTGCCTTGTTTCTATCGGAAAGGAATCTTGCTTTTAGAGGATCTGAAGAAGTCTTAGGATCTCCTCACAATGGAAATTTTCTGGGTATATTTGAGCTTTTGGCAAGAAGAGATCCGATCCTAAAAGAGCTTCAAGACAGAATCAAGAATAAAAACACTAAAGATCGCTATTTGAGTTCTACCATACCAAATGAACTAATTGAATTGCTAGCGACAGAAGTTGAAAAAGAAAATTTACAGCAATTGAAATTGGCAAAATATTTTTCTATAATTTTGGACTGCACTCCAGATATGTGACATCATGAACAAATGTCTGTTATTCTCCGTTATGTACTATGTAATGAAGAAGCTGCTGTTGTTAAAGAAACATTTTTTGGCTACTTGAGAATAAGTGACAGTACTGGGAAAGACTTGTTGGACGCTTTCTTAGAAAAAGCGACCGAACTGCAACTCGAATTGTCTGATTGTCGAGGTCAGTCATATGATAATGGTGCTAACATGAAAGGAAAACATTCTGGGGTCCAAGCAAGAATGCTAGACATCAATCCCAAAGCTGTTTACGTGCCCTGTGCAAACCATACCCTTAACTTAGTTGTTGTTGACAGTGCTAATTCATCGACGGAAGCATTGACATTTTTTGGAGTACTTACAAGGTTGTATGTGCTGTTTTCTTCCTCTGCTCAGCGTTGGGAAATTTTGAAAAAACATGTGGAGCTGTCCATAAAGTCACAATCTGATACTCGTTGCGAAAGCAGAATTAAATGCATCAAACCTCTTCGATACAATTTAAAAGAGGTGTTGCTGGCACTGAAAGACTTGGAAGCCATTTCCATAGAAAGAAAAGATGGAAGAGCTGCCTCAGAAACAAAATCGTTGATAGCTCATTTATCAAAATGGAGTTTTCTTTTGTCGGTGTTTATTTGGTATGATATCCTATTCCAAGTTAATAAAGCAAGCAAGATTCTTCAATCGTATGGAGTCTCCCTTCATACAATGGAAACGGAAATCCAGGCAACTGAAAAGTTTTTGCAAAACTATCGCACAACGGGTTATGACAGTGCCGCAACATCTGCTGTTGAAATAGCACAGGAATTGGATATTGATCCTTCTTTTCCTCCGTCAAGAAGTGGAAAGAAAAGAAGATTGTTTGATTACCAAGGTGAAGAGGAACAACGAGCTACTCCTGAACTGAAATTTAAAAGCAACTTTTTCTATCCATTAGTAGACCAGGCTATTATGTCAATAAAGGAGCGCTTTAATTTGTTACGTGAGGTTTCTTCCGCCTTTTCGTTTTTGTACACACGAGACAAACTTTTGCTTGTGCAACAAGAAAATGCTCTTCTTACTTGCTGTAAAGAGTTCCAAAAAAAGTTCGGTGACATTGATTCTGATGAAATGAGCGCTGAGCTACAGCGGTTTGTTTTAATTTTACAAAAAAAACGCAATCTCAATACGGCTCAAGACTTTCTGAACTATCTTCTAAAGACTCATTTATTTGAATTGTATCCGAATGTGTACATCGCACTTCGAATCTTACTAACTTGCCCCGTGACTGTTGCCAGCGCTGAAAGAAGCTTCAGCAAATTGAAACTGATCAAAAGTTTTAATAGAACGTCTATGACAGACAGTAGACTATCTTCATTAGCCATGTTGTCAATCGAAAATGACTGCGCCCGATCTCTTGATTATGACAATGTCATAACAGCATTTGCGAACAAAAAGGTTCGCTCCAGACTATTCAAATGATACTGTGTTTTTATAACTTTTTCATGTTTTTCAGTGTCATTGCTTTCGTTTCGCAGTGTCTGCATAAATGTCCTACTGAACTCTGGCATCGGTGCCGAATTTTTTATGACTTGCACGTTCGGTATCGGCATGCTTTATTCTGACATTAGCCTGTTTACTTATGTACAAATTGTGGTGTGTTTTCTTAATGCAGCTTTTCAATTTTACACCTCTAAAGTGATATGACCTGTGCGCAGGGGCTCTTGCGCTTACTTTGGGGGGGGGGCCCGAAGTTGGAGTGCTACGGGACTGTTCAACAGCAGCTTTGTTGGTATTAAGTTGTGTGCGGATGCATAATGACACAAATTGGAAACGGTTACACTGTGACTAAAACCAGCTTTCCGGTTTTCACCCAGAGAAGTGTTATTGTGTTTAAAACAGACTATGAAATTTACTTTGCAGATTGTATGTTTCCTAATTTGGAAGAGCTTAAAGCTGGACAAAAGAGCTTATAATAATTGTTGCAAGATAAAATAGATCCTACTAACGATATCCTTCAGCATTGTTGAACATATTTCCATTCACCTTGCAAGAAAATCCAGATCAATTGAAGCAAAAGTTACTCGATCCTTCCTTTCAATTAGTAGTTGGTAGGCATAAAATTTTTTATGCTTGGGTTGGTGTGACAGTTGATTAATTTAAAATTTGACACAGGTCAAACACTTGCTCGCATATATTGGAAGATGTGTTGGAACGGTGCGAAATATGCTGGCAGAGACAATGAACCAAGCTTTGGCTCTTCAGTATAATCTCAGCGGGAAGAGAGTAAATGGGGGAAAAAAGCTTCCAGCTGCTGCGGTTGTGCGAAGTTCTATCTGGTAAGTAAAAGCAGTCCCGTAGCACTCCAACTTCGGGCCCCCCCCCCAAAGTAAGCGCAAGAGCCCCTGCGCACAGGTCATATCACTTTAGAGGTGTAAAATTGAAAAGCTGCATTAAGAAAACACACCACAATTTGTACATAAGTAAACAGGCTAATGTCAGAATAAAGCATGCCGATACCGAACGTGCAAGTCATAAAAAATTCGGCACCGATGCCAGAGTTCAGTAGGACATTTATGCAGACACTGCGAAACGAAAGCAATGACACTGAAAAACATGAAAAAGTTATAAAAACACAGTATCATTTGAATAGTCTGGAGCGAACCTTTTTGTTCGCAAATGCTGTTATGACATTGTCATAATCAAGAGATCGGGCGCAGTCATTTTCGATTGACAACATGGCTAATGAAGATAGTCTACTGTCTGTCATAGACGTTCTATTAAAACTTTTGATCAGTTTCAATTTGCTGAAGCTTCTTTCAGCGCTGGCAACAGTCACGGGGCAAGTTAGTAAGATTCGAAGTGCGATGTACACATTCGGATACAATTCAAATAAATGAGTCTTTAGAAGATAGTTCAGAAAGTCTTGAGCCGTATTGAGATTGCGTTTTTTTTGTAAAATTAAAACAAACCGCTGTAGCTCAGCGCTCATTTCATCAGAATCAATGTCACCGAACTTTTTTTGGAACTCTTTACAGCAAGTAAGAAGAGCATTTTCTTGTTGCACAAGCAAAAGTTTGTCTCGTGTGTACAAAAACGAAAAGGCGGAAGAAACCTCACGTAACAAATTAAAGCGCTCCTTTATTGACATAATAGCCTGGTCTACTAATGGATAGAAAAAGTTGCTTTTAAATTTCAGTTCAGGAGTAGCTCGTTGTTCCTCTTCACCTTGGTAATCAAACAATCTTCTTTTCTTTCCACTTCTTGACGGAGGAAAAGAAGGATCAATATCCAATTCCTGTGCTATTTCAACAGCAGATGTTGCGGCACTGTCATAACCCGTTGTGCGATAGTTTTGCAAAAACTTTTCAGTTGCCTGGATTTCCGTTTCCATTGTATGAAGGGAGACTCCATACGATTGAAGAATCTTGCTTGCTTTATTAACTTGGAATAGGATATCATACCAAATAAACACCGACAAAAGAAAACTCCATTTTGATAAATGAGCTATCAACGATTTTGTTTCTGAGGCAGCTCTTCCATCTTTTCTTTCTATGGAAATGGCTTCCAAGTCTTTCAGTGCCAGCAACACCTCTTTTAAATTGTATCGAAGAGGTTTGATGCATTTAATTCTGCTTTCGCAACGAGTATCAGATTGTGACTTTATGGACAGCTCCACATGTTTTTTCAAAATTTCCCAACGCTGAGCAGAGGAAGAAAACAGCACATACAACCTTGTAAGTACTCCAAAAAATGTCAATGCTTCCGTCGATGAATTAGCACTGTCAACAACAACTAAGTTAAGGGTATGGTTTGCACAGGGCACGTAAACAGCTTTGGGATTGATGTCTAGCATTCTTGCTTGGACCCCAGAATGTTTTCCTTTCATGTTAGCACCATTATCATATGACTGACCTCGACAATCAGACAATTCGAGTTGCAGTTCGGTCGCTTTTTCTAAGAAAGCGTCCAACAAGTCTTTCCCAGTACTGTCACTTATTCTCAAGTAGCCAAAAAATGTTTCTTTAACAACAGCAGCTTCTTCATTACATAGTACATAACGGAGAATAACAGACATTTGTTCATGATGTCACATATCTGGAGTGCAGTCCAAAATTATAGAAAAATATTTTGCCAATTTCAATTGCTGTAAATTTTCTTTTTCAACTTCTGTCGCTAGCAATTCAATTAGTTCATTTGGTATGGTAGAACTCAAATAGCGATCTTTAGTGTTTTTATTCTTGATTCTGTCTTGAAGCTCTTTTAGGATCGGATCTCTTCTTGCCAAAAGCTCAAATATACCCAGAAAATTTCCATTGTGAGGAGATCCTAAGACTTCTTCAGATCCTCTAAAAGCAAGATTCCTTTCCGATAGAAACAAGGCAATGTCGATAAGTCTCTCTAAAACATTTCTCCAAAAACGTCTTTCATTGAAAAAAATATTCATCTCGCGTTTGTCGATAGTGGATGAATTTCTTATCCTTTCAACTAGCAACATCCATTGACTGCAGCATTCTTGGTGGGAAATGCCGTTTTCATGGTCTTTCAGTTTTTTCGAAAAACCCTCCCATGTATTTATACCACTACAAAAGGGGCTTAGTGTTTTTCCAAATAGCTTACAACAAAAGCAAAAAACTTGATCTGATTCCCCAGAATAAACTAGCCACGACCGTGAAACACTTTCACCATTAGGTAACACAGGTTTATAATGGTTGGAGGAAAAACGTCGCCTTGGAGTTGTATTATTATATGGAAAATTCATTATTAGTTGATGTGGTCCACGCTTTACTATATCACATCGTTGAGCATCAGAAATACTTTCAGGCCATTTACATGGGTCATCAGGGATAGGGGTACATTGAGATTCAGTTATTTTTGATATTGAAGGTTGCGTATTGGCAGGTAAATGACAACTTACATTTTCTGGAAATTCACAATCACTTTGATGTTGATCGTCATAGTTTTCTTTTTCTTGTACACTATAGTTTTCTTCATCCCTCTCGGTACTAGTGCCAGGTCTACTCTGCTCAGTAATCTTGAAAAAATCTGTCATCTTGGGCAATTTCGCTACAGCATTTCGAGCAGTGGCTGCTTCTTTTCTCATTTGAGCACCACTTTTTGAACGTTTCATTCTATACAATGTCAATAAAATACTTTATCTGCACTCTGCAGTGTATATATATTGTCCCGGTATTTATAGCCAAACAGAATTCCAGACCATTCTATGATTGTTGCGTAACAACGGCATTGTTACGTCAATCGAATATTCAAGATTCTACCAGAAAATCAATCGAAATATTGTAGATTCTGCGAGATAAAATGACGTTGCATTCACTTATAATGTCACAAGCCAATTTCTTCCTACAGTTTAAATCGGTTGTAAACAAGTCTGCTGAACTGAAAATAGTCACGTAGCCAAAAAGCAATTTCAGACTAACTTGGGCCCCCAAAGTTGGCCTGGGCCCCCCCAATTGGGAGTTTGGGGGGCGGCTGCTACGTCTCTGAGTAAAAGTTATTGTTGCAAAACCTGCGACATCTAATTTTTTTCTCAATTTTTTTGACATTTAAAAACATTTTAGAAGTAGAGTGTACTAATAGCTGTAGGCGCATAAAATCTTGCTCTTGCGGGAAGCTAGTCAGGTTTTGTTATACCTCTGTTGGTTTTGAATGGTGGATCAAAGGTTAATGATTTTTTTTCCAAGCTAAATCTTTGCTACCGCTTGTTTATCACAGTAATGGGTGTTACTGGTTTTCTTTGCGCATCGCTTCTACTCGGCATTTAGAATATGATGTAACAACCTTGGGATGCTGTTGCGTCAATAGGGAGGCGTTGACAACTTTTACCTAAATTTGGCTGACTCATGTATAGAAATCGCGAGCACACCTTCAAAGGCCTTAGCGTAATGTTTCCGTATGCGGTCGTTGATGTTAAAGTAAGATAGTTGAGGGTAATCAATTATCTTGAACCGTGACTGCGTAAGTGTGAAACTCTGTATAACAACCTACAAACTGAAGCCTCGACTGCCCAAAAATTTTCGAGCTTGATGTATGAAGTAGAATTTACCTGCGCCTTGCTTGGGTTACCTGCATTTGAAATCTACCACAAAGCGTCTACATTAATATTATCGAAACAAAATGCAACAATACTTGACAGGTCTTATAATTATTGCATTGACTTTTAATTAATTTATGAATTGTTTTAATTTTATTTAGTTGCTCGGCGACGTTTTTATGTTTGCACCACCTAACGAGATGAGCAAAAAACCGTCCGAGAGGAAGGAGAAAACGCAAAAAGGATGTTGATTTTTCTGACGCAGAAGCTGATACAGCAGATATTAATTAGGCCTATCAAAAATTTTGACTGAAGAAGTCTGTTTTGTTTTGACATTTGACTGCGAGCCATTACTAAGTGGCCTTTCCTTGTTCGTAGGTGCAATAAGATATTCATTGGTTATGTATTTTTGCAGTATAAACTATCCACTCGGTTTAATAACAAAATATTTTAATTCTATGTAGGTAGCCGTGCGTGGGTAGAAACGCCAACATAGGATTTGTCGTGGAACTCACAAGAGTGTGTTTTAGTTCGGTTGAAATGCATGCGAGCTCAAAGCTGGAGGAATCTTTAGCAGAAAATTGTGCTTGTTTGTACGAGTTTGGTCCCAAAACTGGCGAAAGAAAATTTTAGATGGTCAAGTTTAGTAATGGCAGATCTGGGTTAGAGAGCTTAAGTAGCAGAAATGTTCTAAATGCATGATCTGCGCCAGAACTAGCGAGGGTGGATTCTAGTATTGGCAAATCTTGTATAAGAAGATTGACCACGGATATAGGCCAAATACTTTTACCTGACTGGAGCAAAATAAGCACGCCCCGTTTGGTAATCAGTCTGGCGTTGATCAAAATTGATGCTGCCATTGCTGGGCCAAACTTTATATTTTTTTGCCAGGTTTGTTAGAGGTCAGGGCCAGGTTAATGTGGCCATCCGGGTTAGGGCAGTCTAAACAAAAACCAAAATAAATTCTTAACTTAATTCTTCATCCTCAAATTCAAGGTTAAAAGGTTTTTTTCTTCCTTCCTCCGCAGCTTCTTCGTCTTGACCGTTAAATAAAAAATGCAATCAACATACTGCAATGTTAAGAAAATTTAATCCACCTACCCGTAAACAACTAATCTTTTTTTCTGTGGTGTTGATATCGTGCCACCGCTTCTCTTTCTTTTATCCCAGCAACGGCGTCTCGCTAACTCAAGCAAGTTTGGGAAGTTAACACTACAAACCGACAACATTTTGGCTTAAGTCTTTCTGTCGCGTCTTTGCGGTTAAATTTTTTAAAACATTTTCGCACTGCTCTTTGGTGTGTTGTCTAACAGCTGCGACGTGTATTTTAATATTTCTCACTATTTTAAAGGTCTTGGAACAAATTTCACAAAGGTTTTTCCATTTCCTAGTGGATGCGTTGAGTCCTGCTCGAATTTTTATAATCAAAAGTCACGAGGTTAAAACGAAAAGGAATAGAGAGTTTTTGAAAAAAATTTGATTGCGCAATGTGAAGACAGCTCTCAAAAATGTGGAGTAATGTAGACAAAAATACCTCTGTTGCATTGGTTCGTAATTGATCGAAGAAGAGAGGGTGGTAAGGAGGTAAAATTGCGATTCTGAAGCTATGATTCAAACACGCAATTCTTAATGTTGATGTTAAGAATGTTCTAAAACCGAGTTGTTTATGGTAGGTTTCAATTTTTAATATATGACATGAGATCCTCCGTATGGTCGACGCTTCCGCTCGCAACAAACTTTTGTTTATAATATAACACCAAAGGCTTTTCTTTTTGAACTGCCATGTAAAAGTTAACGCTTCCGCTTTATAATGGCTGTGCTTACAGTAAAACAAACGATCGAGATGGCTTAGCAAGCTGAAAACCAAGGTGAAAGTAATACTTGTATTTACTGAAGAACGTTCTAAAGTGAGGGGTACAACAACAAACAAATAAAACCATTCCCAAAAACAAATAAAACCATTTTCAAATACAAATACAATCATCTTCAAAAACAAATAAAACCATTTTCTAGACAAATTCAATCATTTTCAAAAACAAACAAAACCATTTTTAAAAACAAATAAAACCATTTTTGAAAACAGGTAAAATCAATTTCAAAAGCAAATTCATTTTCAAACAAACAAAACCATTTTTAAAAACAAATCAATTTTACAAAACAAATACAACTATTTTTAAAAAAACAAAATCATTTTTTTAACCATTCAAACCAATAAAATATTTTTTTTCAAACACTAAGTTCAACACACAAACAAATTCAAGTGCAAACAGAAGTTACACAAATGGAACCAAAAGTTACCTGTGACCTTTGACACCGCGCCACAAAATGTGGATCAAAAGTAATATTCTATACCACGAATGAGGGTGATGATAAGTCCAGTTGCAAGGCATAAAACTGATCAAGATAACATAGTTTTTGTATTTGGGATTGTAGCAACCTCAGCAATTTCAACTACAAACCAAAAGTGAAAAGAATTTGAGCTGAGTGGAATTGATGGAAAAGAGGGACTGGAGTGATATGAGATATACAAGTATTCACCAAAATTAAGAAAAAACATATAAGGCTGTGGTCAGATCAGCAATGGTATGTGGATTAGAAACAGTACCACTGACTAAAACGTACAAAGCAGAGCTGGAAGTGGCAAAATCAAAGATGCAGCACTATTAGATAGGAGTTACTACAATCGACAAAATCCAAAATAAATAAACACGAGGAAGAGCGAATGTGAGCAAAATAAAAGAAAAATTGAGGGAGGCAAACTTAATTTGATTTTGGCAGGTTTTGAAGAGGGCAAAAAGTAAGTTAAAAGAAGGATGATGAAAATAAAAAGGCAAAACAAAGGGAAAAGAGAAAAACCAAAAAGAAGGCTTATGGATAAAGTAAAGGATGATTTCAAGGTGTTGGATTAATAGAAGAGAATGCAATGGACCGAGAAAAATAGAGAAGTATGATGCGCTGTGTCGACCGATAAAAGGTAAAGGCGGAAGAAGTAGACAGTAATTACTAAAACAGAGTTAAATTGTGTGCTAAATTTTTTGAGGTTCCTGCTTGTTCCTGTATTGTTTTACAGTCGAATAAAGATAGCCACTTTGTATTCCGGATCAGTTTACATAGCAATCAAGCGTCCAACCAGGGAAAAGTAATTATGCCAGCAACACCGTAAAGGCTCGCACCAGCATGTCCGGCTAAGAAACTTGTTACGTTTTAGAGTCAAAAGGCCAACATCTGACTGGTAAGCATTACTGGATGATATTCATAATTCCGTATTTCATTTCTTGAATTTCTTCTTGTGCGAACTTATAACTAAGTGTCAAGCATTGGCCAAAAACTGCAATTTCCATTTAAATATTGCTGTAAACTTTGAATTTCTTTTTTTTTGGAGGTAGGTGAAAAGCACAATGTAAAGCGGTTATCAAAGGAAAATACCACCAAAAACGTTTGAGCATGTTTATTATTGAATGTTTTTTACACCCGCCTGATAAGACCCAATTAGGTCGAAACCTGTCGCGGGTTATTGACATCATGTAATAGATTGCTGTATGGTACCATATGATGTTGGTGATCATTTTTGATCTAAGTTTTTTATTTTACCTTAGTGTGATGCTGCAGGAAGATCTCTCTTAATTGGAGATCCCCTTGAAAATTGTTAATTAGCAACTCGCAACTTCTATATTCTGTACAACTAAAAACAAAATTTTGTGATTAAGAGGAAAGCAACTTTTATTTAAAAATTATGACCATGCGTTTCACAAGAGATCTTGAAAAAGTTTTCATTCGTAATTTCAGAGAAGCGCTTATTAGTTAGTTTCCTAAAGATCTTAAATTTTCATTTCTCAACTACATAGTCTTATATAATTTTTTCGACAAGCTTTATTTCTTAAAGAACAAAGTTTTTGTCATGCAGGTTGACACCTCAAACCTAATCAAGATTAGGCTAAGACAATTTCATTTTATGAAAAAAATTGCAGGGGCAAGTCTTAGCACCAACAAAGGGCACTGTCTAAATTCCACATAATAAACTCACTGTCACACTTACCGTCGAAAGAGTGTGAGTTAAGAGCTATATTACAGTTACCTTGCATGGGGCATAGTTGATTGCAATTGCAATTTCTATTATAACCATGGCTTAGGTTACAAAGTATAGCTTGTAAAAACCTCAACGACATGTTTGCGTCAATATGGACTCGAGAACAGCAAGACTACCTCCCATACAATTTGTTTATTCCTATTTTATGAATTAATAACTTTTCATCACAGAGGTACAGCCAGCTGCTACAAATTTAAATTTTTTGAGAAGGTTTAATGTATGTAAAGCTGTTTGAAGAAAAAGTAATATTTCATCAAAGTATTGATATTGTACTTATTTGATCATTTAGAATTTTGTGTGCGGGAAAATAAATTAATTGTTGCCAAATAGTTGTGCTTTACTTTACGAATAATTATCAGATTTTCAATCTATTATTTTTCAGCACAAATACAGCATAAAGATATTTTTATTTATTATACCTATTAGGTAATACAATCTTACGTAAAAATATTTTCAGCATTTTTAACTCAATTTAACGTATCCATAAATGGGCTTATTGGTGGAACACCAATATGGCAGCGTTTATGTTAGTTTGAAAAAATTTCCGTTAGCTAAAAGCAAACTGTAAAAATTTGGTGTTTGTGTAGTCATGCAATTACAAAAGAAAAAAAGGCACGCTGCTATAAAAACACGTTGCGTCGATAAACGTCAGCAGTCGGTTGCATTGCGAGAAAGAATTATCAATTTTCGGAAAGATGACTTTTTTAAAAATACTTTTCTTATTTTGGACATCAGTGTTACAAGGTAAGTTATGATTAGTGCATTTGAAAGGAATGTCTAAAACGTTGTTGCGTCTTTCGGAAAGACAATTTACGGCGATTTGCTCTGCAGGCGAATTCTTTTTTAGTATATATTCTTTCCTTGGTAGCCAGAAAATCTTGGCAACTACGCATAAAACATTGTGCTACAGAGTTGCTTCGGAGCTTATAACTAATAGCTTCAAAGATGCCAACGTTGCTGACACCGTATTTACGCCACAAGCTCTCACCAAGCAGGAACATTGTCGTAAATGTTTTTTTCTAAAGAGAATGAGAACAGCAGCTTGAAATAATATCCATAGTAAAATTTAAGTAAAATAGAACTCAAGCTGTTGCTTGTATACTAGTTCATTCTCTTTAATGGATGCATAACTAAGTGGTATATATTGATTTGAACACTTTTTTCACTGATTACGAGAAATGCTTTTTTGTTGCAGTAGAACAATATGCGTTCATTAACCAACCCGATTTGCAGTAGCTAGCAGTGATTTACTAGTTCACAGGATTACTGTTTCAAGCAGGAAAAATTGTGTTTATTCTCTACACTGCGTAAATATAGACATTGCGAGATTTGAACGCATGATCTTGGATGGCATAGATGGAAATTCAACCTATGTGATCGCAATGTTGACAAAGTTCATTAAAAGAAGGAATTCAAGCTCCCTTGCTCACTCTTCTGGGTTGCCTATTTTTCCACATTTTGTAATCTTGAGATACTTTAGAATGCATTATTATTTTTTTAAGTTTCAATGGCTATAGCAACTACGATACAAGAAAATGAAGGCGTGATTTCAAGTACTAATTCTCCTTTAAACTTCAAAGATGGCCAAATCATAAAATACAGTGTTGTTGCCCCTAAAGATCACGTGATTTTGCTGAAATTTATCAATTTTGAAATTGAAGACACTACTGATTTTATAAAGGTATTGGGAGGATTGTGCTTTTTACGATAACTAATAATGCTAAATAGATTTTGGAACTTTTTAATCGCAATTGCACACTTTGCTGGCTCGGTTACACGGTTAAAATACATAATGTTCGTGCAGTATTTTGTTCAGCGAGCTAAGTTTCATAAAAAACATACTTTAGACAATTGAGTCATTTCCAATTGGTTGTCATAGGTATTAGTGGCTCTCTTCACTCTTAAGGTATTTTCTTTTTCAGTTGGTGTCAATCTTAATACATGGCAAAGATTTCAAAACGATGCTCATTATACAATATGAATCAAAAAATTAAATCTATTATCTCCCCATGACGATACTATTATCACCTAATTAATACCCGTAAAATGTATGAAGTACACATGGAACACGCATCTACACACTTTTACACTTTTCGTAAATTACTTGTGATAATGATGTACAGTAATTTGCGGCTGTATTAGTAATTCTAGAACTGATTGAAATGCAAATCTTTGTTTCACTGAAAAAGTTGTTTAGTAACAAAAAATATGTCTTATCATTACTTTTTTTAAGTAAAGAATCGTCAGATTAGCCATCCAGCCAATCAAGAACTCAAATCTTGCATGATGGTGGTGCTGCCAGATCTTGAGAATTATCTCTTTAAAATTGCATTTTACGTGAGAGCGCGATAAATACCAGATTTTACCAAGCATTGGTCCTCGGCTTTCAGACACCGAAAGTTATACAGACAAGCGGCCTCTGCCGTGCCCGAGTAAATGGCGCTGTGTTTCCGGATAAAACGCCACGTAACTAAAAGCGTGGGTTCACACCTCAGAGCAATTGGTGCGGTCGTGGGTTGAATTCCATCCGATGCCAGTTTTTACTAATGCAGCCTTATGGTGGCAATGCATTAGTTGATCTTTTTGAGGCAAGCATCTTAATCGAATGTTTAATCACAGTTCTCAATAGAAATTTCATTTACTTGCAATATTGATTTTTTGATTTACAGATTCTAGATGGTTCTAATACCTTTACAATACACGTAAACGTGTACACTCACTTTCCGTTTTACTTCATCTCAAAATCCAGCAAAGTTGAAATCGTAATTCTAAGCAAATACAATGACGTCACTGAAAATGAGTTTAAAATTATTTACAAAAGTAAGTCATTTTGAAGCTTTGTGAGTCAAAGTGCTCAAAATATATTTCTTAATCTGTTTGCCAGAGGAAAGTATTTTTAAAAAAGGTAATGATTTTTGGTTTTTGTTCAAAATATTAACTCAAAACTTAGCAGGAAAAAGGTAGACCATGGGCTTTGAAACAGAATGAAATTGCCTTCCAAATGTTTTAACTCTCTTGAAATACTCAGCTTCCCATAAACACATCACATTAAACGAAGCATCATTATCCAATCGATGTGCAACTTTTATTTTTAAGATGTGTTGTTCTCTTAAACTTAGGTTTTCATGGCAACTGCAAGTTTGCGCTTGTTTGGTAAGAAAATTAGCCATTAATCTTGCAAGCATGTTTTGAAAAGCAGTACTGTAAGTTCCAAATTAAAAAAAAATCTGGTTAGATATTATATTTAATTTGATTGAAATGATTACTTTAATAAATGATGCTGGAGATTGTGATGGACAAAGCGAACTTCAAACGATGCTGCCACTTGAACCTCGTTTGAAAACAAATATATAGATGTATATTTATTTTAGTGTATCAAATCCCTCCTGCGTGTAGTGTAAAATATGAGCACCAGAATCTTTTTGAACAATGCGAAGCTTTGGATACTGCAAACACACAATGCATACAAGGTTGCAAGCAAAACCGAACACTTGTTGAATACAGTGAACAGTCTTGTGTAAATGGAGTTTTTCTTCCTTTTATCTGCGTTGATGGCAAAGTTGTCAAACTGTGTGAAAATGAGACTTTTGTAAGTAAGCATAATAGACTGCAAAGTAGTGTTTTTTGTTTTTGAACCATATTTATAATTGGCTTGGCCAACTGGTTACTTAGCTAACAATCTGCTAAGTTTGGTAAAGTTACATGTAGCTGAAGTTTGGCAGGGAATTTTGACGCTTGGTGGACAAAAAATAATTTCACTAAATTTTCTTTGAGGAGGGGTAAGTGTTTTGCTTGAAAGAAGGTAAATACAGAGTTTCCCGCTAGAGAAGTTAGGTCTTATGTCAACTCCAATATGTCATAAGCTGTGTTGACGTATTGTATTGTTCAAACGATTGGTGTAACTGCAACTTTACGGAGACCTTGAGAATTAATACAGTATCTAATGTAACTGCTGCAGCTCCACCCCTCTTCTTGTTTGAAACAATAAGAAATGTATTTACAAATAAACTCAATCTTACTGCATTACCAACTACAAGAACAATCAGTTCCACTAGGCTTTTGCGATTTCCAGCAACATCAGTTATTCTTTGAATTAACTATCATACTCACCGACACAATTTATCTATTTCTCTCTTTCTCCCTAGATTTACGGTCACATGTATATACTGTACCAAGCAAAAAACTTTTTGTAGCCTATGTTCTACAAGATTCCTAATGAGCAACAATTGGCAATCAGTCTGATGTCATAATTTTAAACTTCCGACTTTTTATCCCAAGCGACCAGTGGCGGACATGCTTTTGTGACAAAGTTACTGCAATATCGCAATAGCTATTCAGCAAAAATTTTATCAGCGCTATCGTAAACTACTCAACACCTCCGACTTTAGCGCGATAAATGCTAACTTCAGTTCGTTTGAAAAACTAATTTCCGCAAATGAGCAAAAAGCAGAAAAGCAATGGCCGCATGTTCAAATTTCACTCAAACTGTGGCCATGTCGACTGAAAACAATTATTATTTCTCAGGCCAGCTGAGAAAACACTAGCATATCAGTAAAAACATCATCAAAAGCAGTAGCAGTAGCTGAGGCAATCCAAAAAATCAATATTTATTAAAACGTAGCTATTCAAATATGGGGCGCCATTTGTTTACCGCTGATTACACATGTTTTAGGACAACATTTATGACTAAATCAAATGCATTTGTTTAAATGCACAAATACATTTAACATTTGTTTAAATGTTTTTAACATTTGTTTAAATGCACAAATACATTTAACATTTGTTTAAATGTTTTCAACATTTGTTTAAATGCGCAAATACATATGTCACTCAACCGTATCATTCACATATGTCACTCAACCGTATCGTATCGTTCTTTAAAGGGAATGTACTGCGAATAACGCTTTTCCGATAAATTTGGTCATTGGACCATCACGCGATAGGTTTGCGACAGACTCGTTTGAAATGGGCGACAGGCGCGACATAGTTAAAATTCTTGAAACATGTGGTCTGCAGCAAATTAAACCACCAACCGCAAAAGTCCGAGTCTCTTACTACAAGACGTCTGCTGGATAGGATATAGGGTGACTGCTGGAAGCAAAAGTGCAACATAGGCTGTATAGATTTATGCTGTTAGTCAATGAACTCAGTCTGCCAGTTTCTTGCAGAAAATAATGATACTTATGAAAGACTATATATGTATATATATATACATCATAGGTAGGCTGGCCATTTTTCGAAATGCAAAACCGGGACGCTTATAGCAGACTGCTATTATGACTAGGTAGGGTGGCCATACGTTCCGATTTAGGCGGGACAGACCTCCAATTGAGCGTCCCGTTTTTGCATGAGCAAATAACGGGACAGTGGATGGCCGCCTTTCACGAAGCCAAATAGTTGGGCTTACTATAGACTCTAGATCAAAATCGGGACGCTCAAGACCGCGGTCGCGCCTACGGTGGGGTGGATCTCCAAAAAAAAAAGGTCACCACCTATTTCGCTGCCCGTTTGTTGTTATTTTCGGCCGGAATCATCATTCAGGTAAGGTTCGCTGCCAACATGCCCTAGTTTATCACGGCTAACTTTGGCATACCCTAGGTCAAGCTGTGCTGCATGACTGAGCGAAAACACCAGACATTCGATAATTTAACTGGGACAGGCCTGAAAAAGCGGGACTGTCCCGCCTAAAACGGGACGTATGGCCACCCTAATCATAGGATAAAACATTAAAAAACCTTTCTAATTTTATATCTTATGATTTATATTTTCTTTATTATCTTGTTTAATCAATTTACTGTAAATGCCGACTGGTTTCGGCCATGCTACATGCAATGTAACTATAAGTGCTAAACTCGCAGTCTTTTTATGAATAAAAGTTACAACATCTTTGAGCGATTTATCATTCGCCAAACTTTTCCTCTGCTGATGATATATTATTATGTAAAATCTTGGCTAAATTCAACAACATAAATATTCTTCTAAGTAAATAATTAGGGATTTTAAATTTCTCTGGATTTGGTTGGGTCAATATTTCTTATTAACTATGTCGCGCCTGTCGCCCATTTCAAACGAGTCTGTCGCAAACCTATCGCGTGATGGTCCAATGACCAAATTTATCGGAAAAGCGTTATTCGCAGTACATTCCCTTTAAAGAACGATACGATACGGTTGAGTGACATATGTGAATGATACGGTTGAGTGACATATGTATTTGCGCATTTAAACAAATGTTGAAAACATTTAAACAAATGTTAAATGTATTTGTGCATTTAAACAAATGTTAAAAACATTTAAACAAATGTTAAATGTATTTGTGCATTTAAGCAAATGCATTTGATTTAGTCATAAATGTTGTCCTAAAACATGTGTAATCAGCGGTGAACAAATGGCGCCCCATATTCAAAAGGAAAAAAAGCATCTCAAAATGTTTATCGTTGGATCTGGGTTTCTTTCGCTTAAGCACTTTCTTTTTTTGTGAAAACAAGCGCTCCACTGCTTCATTGAAGGTATGGCAGTGTTGTATTGTACAAACAACTCCTTTGACACCGCAGTGCAGAGCATCGCAGCGATCGCTTTGTTTTGAGACTCGTGGCTCTCTCTGAGAAAGCTGTAAAAAGGCCAAGTTTGACTTAATGAAAACGTTAAAACATGACTGGCCACGCATCAGAATTACACTTTTTAAAACTGCTACAAATTTTTATTCGCGAGATACCAAGAATCGCTCTAAAAAATTTGTAAGAATAAATTTTTCCCCAACTAAGCCAATATAAAATCAGGGCTCTTAGGTATGGTGAGGAATTTGAGGTCACAAATATAATTAAGGAAGCACATCCAATATTGACATAAGCCTACCACTAAATAACCATTTTCTGTAGTAGTAAAAACTTTCATATTTTGGCTCCCATTTTGATTTTGTGCACCTCCATTACTTGTTGATAAAACAAGATAAATCCTGTGAAACAATTAGCTGTTTGAGAGTAAGACAAGTCCAAAGGTAGGGTTTTGGGGAGCAGAGCATACATGCGTAACCAGGAGGCGAAGTAAAAAGAGACTAAGCCACCGTCCAAATATTTGACTCATTAGTGTTCAGAGTGCACTTGATTTCAAAAAAGTAGTTGGCGATCAATTTACTAAAACTTTTTTATTATTGATTTCGCGACTCTTTTTTGAGTAAATTCGGCGCGAGCAGCTACACCCGTAGCTGCTCTTTCGCTAAAGCAATATTTTTTACAGTTGAGGGAGACCCTGCGGTTGGTCTGCGGTTCATTTTAATATTTTCGCTTTTAATTTGATTTGTTTATAGTATAGGCTTACTAACCGGCTCCGCCGGCGTTTCCCGGCACGGCTAATGGTCAAATATATCAGTTTAATTACATCGGATCAGCAGGCTGCGCCGGCTTCAACCAAATTATATTTTTAAGACCATAAGTATGTATGTATTCGAATCTTCCGGTGTTGCTAATATTGATGTTATCCACAGTTCCAAACACCGTTTGGCATTCTCGTTAAATTGACACAAATCAGTGGTGGAGCAAGGTTTATCTAGTAGTGAGCACTTTAATCTGTGTTGCACAGTGCCATCGTCAGCTACGCTTTGGCAGGTTGTGTTTGTTGCTGGATCAACAAAATCCAACTTCTTTAGCTCAGTTTTAGTTCTAGCGACGCCTGTACGAAGGCGGTTGAGACATCGCCACATTGTCTATTCTGAGTTTGATCCTGGAGGCAGTTTTTCCTCAAATGTAATGTTTAAGCGAGTGTTTTGCGGCAGCGTTTTGAGCTTTCGTTTCTCTCCAGGTTGAAATTTTTTTCCTTTAGGGGCTCTACGCAGAGCAGAAAGCTTCTTTTTGATTTCAATCTGGATGGGACCGGCTGATGGTTGAACAACATATGACTGGGGTCACAGGCCTGACTTGAGCGTTGTAGCTTGCTGGCAGCTTCTCTTTGGATCTCGGGTGGAGCAGCGCCAGCGAGCAGATGGAGATTATCAGCGTCTGTTGGCTTCAAGCATGCAGTAATCAGGCGGTAACTTTCATTTGGGACTGGGTCAAGGCGTTTCGCATGTGCTGATTGCTCCCAAACAGGACAAGCATAATCAGCGACTGAGTAGGACAGAGCCAAAGCAGAGGTGCGCAGCACATGTGGTGTGGTTGCCCATTTTGATGTAGCTAGCTTTTGCAAGATATTGTTGGGTGTTGAAACTTTAAACGTCAAGTTGTGGTCAAGAGTGACGCCAAGATACACTAGGTGAGCATAGTATCGAATCTGTTATCCATTCCAAGCGATGTTTAGTTTTTTGCAGGCGTATCTGTTTTTAAGGTGAAAAGCACAAACCTGGGTTTTGAATGGATTTGCCTTCAGGTCACTGATTTTGTAATACTCATTCAGCTGTTGAAGTGCATTCGTTAAGTTCTCCTCCGCTTGGTCAAAGCAATCATACTAGTAAGTGATGCATAGATCATCAGCATAGATGAATCTTGACGTTTGTTAATCTTGTGGTTGGACATTTGTATAGATGTTATACAGAAGGAGGGCGAGTACGCTTCCTTGCGGAAGACCACTTCTCTGCTATCGAACACCACTTTTTGTCGTGTTAAATTCAACAAAAAATCTTTGATTTTTTAGCAAAACACCCAAAAGCATAGTAAGTAAAAAGTCCTTTGTCATATCGAGAACTTTGGTGAGGAGGCGACGATAGTTTACCGTATCGTATGAAGCGGTTTAATCAACAAAAGGCTCCGATGATCTTTTTCTGGAACCCATCCTTCAATATGTTGAGTAAGATTCAAGAGCTGTGCAGTTGTAGACTTGCTAGAACGGAATCCAGCTTGATGTTCAATGAGGTGTTTTTCAACAAATGGGGAAAGACGGTTTAATAAAAGCCGTTCCACTAGTTTGAAGGTATGGCTCAAAAGAGATATTGGTCGATAGCTCTTTGCGAGTGAGTGGTCCTTTCCAGGTTTTAGCAAGGCAACTACCCTCGACCTCAGCCATATCTTTGGTATTCTCATCGAAGCTAGACAGTTGTTGAGTAGGGGTAACAGCCAGTCTAAAGCTTTTTGGCCAAAGTGCTTTAGTTTTTCAGTGATGATGTTATCCAATCCAGTTGCTTTTCCGTTCTTCAAACTGTTAATGCTCTGCTTTAGTTCAGTTAGACAGAAAGGTTTTATGAAGTTTAGGTTACAATCATTGGTATTGAGATTCGGCTAGAGTTGTCTTGAAAAATGAGGTGTTTTGGCATTCAAAAGCTGCTGGTTGGCAATTTGGTTGGCGGTGATATTGCTGTGTTATTGCGTCGGCTTTGTGTAGTCGTTGTTAAGCTTTCCTATCAGTTTCCACGCCTTATCCAGGTCTTCTGCAATTTCGGCTTGCCAAGAAGATTGTCGCATTTCTGATATGGCGTTGATCACTTCATCTCCTGCAGCGATGGTTTTGTTGTCGAAAGCATCATTCTCATAAAGGCGCTTGTACGTGGAATACATTTGGCGAGTGGATGTTGTTAAGCCAGGAATGTAGTTTGTGTAGCAACTTCTAGGAATGATGTGTCGAGTAGTTGTCCTGACAATTTCCGTAAATTGGTCGCAGTTCTCTGGCGTTGCTTGGACGGGTTGCAGTCGGTATTCGAGCTCATCCGAGAATCCTTTCCGGTTGGCTTTTTTCAAATTGAAACGTCCACGTTTGGGTATTGAAACAGTAGAAACTGCAGAAGTCACAATGATTCCAATGGGCCGATGTTGGGTTTTTGGAATTGGCTCTAGTACCATCTTTTTGCAATCTGGAGGGATGCTGTGGCTTACAAATGCGAGATCGGGATGGTATTCTTGTTTCCATTTTTCACTGTTAAAGGACTTGGAAAGCTTTGCATGGTATAGAAGGCTGAGATGGCTTGCTCGGGCCCATGATTTGACTGCCTCTCCATCCAGGTTGGATTCACTGTAGCCCCAGTTTATGCTGTGGCTATTGAAGTCTCCAATGATCATCTTTGGTTTGGAGGTGAGCAGCGTGTGCATTTGGAAAGCATTACCTGGTGGTTTGTTGACTGAAATAGCAGCTACGCCTCTAAGTTCGACTTCCAAGACTTCAGCATCGTTGTCATCAATCACAGATGTTGATTCCATGGTGGTCCCAGTTTTCACAAAAATTGCTTTGCGTGTGGGTGTTCAACTGCTGGTATCATGCCATGGATCTTGGGACGCTTGTGTGTGGTTCCGCGATGGGTTTCTTGTAAGCACAAGACGTGACAGTGATAGTCTTTGCAGATTTTAGCCAGTAATTCTTCTTTTGAGCTAGACAGACCTTCAACATTTGCAGATATTATTGTCAGCGCCGGCCTTGAAAAAGGCTTCCTTGAGTCGTCGGAATGACGCTGAGATCTGAAGTGCTGGCGGTCGTTGGTTTTTCGCATCTTCACAATCAATCAATGGAAGTAGTTATTGCAATTAGTTTGCCTGGCTAGGCGTAACAGTGGTACCACGTGAAGGTTTGCAACATCCCACCAGACCATAAGTGATAAGTTGATACTAATGGGGACATTCTCCCTATGCCTCTAATTCCGGTCGTAGTTCAAGTACTTTAAATTGAGAAACGTCTTAGAAACTCTCCCTCATTTTTCAAACTCTATCCGTTCTTTCAAATAAGTGTAGGAGAACAAACGCAAAGGCTGGAATGGGCATCATAATGGCTTTTGTATCACGACAGCAGAAATCAGTTATTTGGTGGTATGCCTCTTTCTCGAATTGGCGCAACCCCCTTGTGAAAATTATAAACAGTGAAGAAATCATTAGCATAAATGATCTCCCTAGTCCTGACCTTCCTGTTGCTTCTTGTGCGTCACGCTTCCAAAAGAATTATAGTGGTAAGTGTATTGCGTTATTCTGCCTAAAGCACAAAATAAAGGTGAAGCAGTTAAACATTTGATATCGAGCCGAGTAACAATCAAGATTAGTCAATAACTGATGGAAGCTGGTGGTATTTACAAACAGCCTATTATTTCATCTCTCAGAAAAGGTTTCAACTACGTTCGTATATGGTCTTTATTTTTTGAGAAAATTCAGTTTGCTAAGAGCATCGCTAGTCTTTTGCATTGCTATGACTACAACAACTTCTACAATTAATTGTCAACTATGTGTTCATCATAAACAACAAATAAATTAAGCTGTTGAAATGTGGAGAATCGGGTGCTGGCTCTTTTAAGCGCAAAAGTGTTTTCCTCTGTCAAGAGATGCAAACTTAAAAACAAAATATTTCATTGCGACGTTATTGTGATGTCACTCACCACGGAGAGGTGATCAATCTTGCTAAGTCTTATTTATGCCTTTTGCAATTAGGGAAAAATTGAAGGCAATGCCCCAGACGGTATGACTGGACCTTCAAAAATTTCCAAGTATTCTGGTGATCATTTAGGTTTAGACACGAATATGAACAAAAATCTTACTTTCGAAACGTCGACCTGCAAAAAATAGTATTCATGCTTGTTTGGAGACCAAAATTAGCAAAATTCTCGCTTTAAAATTCTATCAACTTAATGCTATGCCCTCCCATTCTTCCCGATAAGGTAGTGCTTGCTTATGTTATGAAAATGCTTGATAACATGATTGAGTTTACTTAAACCTACGTGCACTCCCTCCTACCTTCCCATTCCTCCTCTTCTTTGTGTACTGACCGTATACAAAAAAATGTTTCTAGATACGCCACTAATTAAAACTACCATGCTATTGTAAGAAGTTAACGTTTTGTAGATATACATACACCAGAGCGTGGCCAATAAGACAAAGACATATGTTTATCTTGTAGTTCCTCTGGCTACGTGTTACTTGCCTTGTTTTCAGCAGAAGCATGCTTAGGAACCGTAATTCCTTTCATTTAAAAAAGCCAAAGATTTCATAAAGATTCATTCATTCATTTTATAAAATGCATGAAAGCATAATTTGAAAGTTTTAGAAGGGCGTGAAAGTGATTGATATGTGAGTAAAAATATTGCAGCCTGTAAACTCGCTTTACACCTAACACTGGTCAACAGCAAAATGTTACGCTACCAGAAAACAATCATTATTCTATGCTTTTGATGTGCTGAGCCCAAATCTGCAGTCAGATTTTTGCTATCACGTCTACAAATTGAGACATTTGCATTTTATTCCACTTGTTTTCTTGTCAATTCAGGTCTACTTTGAAATTCAGTGGTAACAATGACTCCCATTATTGAGAAACTATTGAAAGTTTTAACCTGAGTGTATTTCTCTTGTGACGCAACAATTGATGTACGCATCTAAACAAGCTGGTTTAATAGTAGCAGTGTTGCCAACTTAGCGGAAAATCCGCTAGATTTAGCGGATTTTGCGCTTGCTTAGCGGAAAATTTTTGCATTTGGCGGACAGCGGATTTTTTAGCGGATTTATACGAAAGTGTTGGTGGTCCGTTTGCAAAATCGCGGATTCGTGAAAAAATGTAGCAATGAAATAAATAATATTGGAAGTCTCTATTTCTCCGAAATGGTATTTTACAATTGCATTGAGATTATATATCCGAGCAACGGTCCCCGAACCCCATGTAAAATGCCATTGCAGTATTATAATGCTGAGTGGCATTGCAGTAGTCGGTACGGTAGTAGTTGTCAATTGGTCACAAAAACAGTTAAAAATAGGCATACCAGTAAGTAGGCCAAGGCTATTATCTTAAGTTGAAACTAAATAGTTGTGCTAACTTAATTCTATTATAACAGGTAAATACATGATGCCACCATCTAGGCCTACTTACAACCAGTCATTTCGAAAGGCATGGCTGACATTGCCAGAGTTGAAAGGGTGGTTAAAGCCTTCTCAGAGAGAAGAAAAGAAAGCTTACTGTGTTTATTGCAAATGTGATCTTATTGCAAAACTAACTGACTTAAGACGCCATGCTAAATCTGAAAAGCATAAAAAAGCTGCCAGTCCTTTCATTGATGTGAAGCAACAAACATTGAGTAAGTGGAGTGCAGGCTGCACCACAACTGCACAAGAAACAACAAGTCAAGCAGAAGGACGATTAGCATTAGTAGTGGCAGAACACACATCATTTTTGACTATTGATCATTTATCTGAAGCATGCAAGAAAGCTTTTTATGATAGTATTGCTACAAAAAACCTGAAACTTCATAGAACTAAGTGTAGAAATATCATTGTCAATGTTCTTGCCCCACACTTTAGGAAAATTCTAAGAGAAGATGTTGGTGATTCTCATTATAGCATATTGATTGATGAATCAACTGACATTACTGTGACGAAACTGCTGGGTGTAGTTATGAGATATTTTAGCAAAAGTTTGGAAAGAACTGTTTCCACTCACTTAGGTCTTGTTAATCTGGAAGACGGATGTGCACAATCAATTGTAAATGCTATTAAGCAGTTATTGCACAGTATGAAACTAAACACCAATAAATTGCTTGGCATAGGAGTTGATAATGCAAGTGTCAATACTGGATTGAACAATGGTGTATATCAGCTAGCTAAAAGAGAATTCCATCTCCCATGTTTAGTGATGGTACGATGTGTTTGTCATTCGATCTAGCTGGCAATATCTCATGCTGCAGAAGAAAGCTTGCCCAGAAATGTTGATTTTATGATCAAGGAAACATACAACTGGTTCAGCCATTCAACCAAGCGTCAAGCCACTTACAAAGCCTTGTATGAAACTTTGAATAATGGCAAGCAACCTCTTAAGTTAACAAGAGTGTGTGATACTCGTTGGGTTTCTATGGAACCTGCCGTGGTTCGTATATTGAACCAATGGGAAGAGCTCAAACTTCACTTTGAAGTTGTTAGGTCTTCCGAGAAATGATACACTGCTGAAATGTTATTTAACATGTATAGTGACAAAGTTAACAAGTTGTATCTTATATTTCTTCGTTCAATTTTGCAAGATGTACAGCAAACTGTGAAAGTCTTTCAAGGTGAAAATGTTGATCCTACAAAGTTACTAGCAGATTTAACTCATCTGATTTTAGCTACAAGTAAAAGAGTACTCACACCATCTGCGAAAATTGACCCGTTGACTCAAGATATTTCGGAATATGTTGACACGCGCGCATATCTCGGATATCAGTTTGAAACAAATTGTTCCATGTCAAACTTGCCAGAAGAGTCTCAATGTATGTTGCGGTATCGCTATTCAGCTTTTGTAGTAAAACTTTGCACTGAACTACGAAGCAGACTTCCAGACAATTTTGAAACCTTGGAAAAAATGTCCTTATTTAGTGTGGCTGAGTGTTTGCGAGTTGTGAAAGAACCAATAGTGGATTTAGCTGCATCTTTTGGGTATAGTGCAGAGTCAATCGAACGAATTGATATTCAGTGGCGTCAGTTAACCATTGTTCAATGGCAAGAAACTGCATCAACTGTAAAGTTTTGGAATGAAGTTTGTCATTATAAAGATGCAGCTGGGATTAACCCATATCTTGATCTTTGTCAACTGGCCATCAGTATTCTGTCACTGCCCCATTCTAATGCTGAAGTTGAGAGACTATTCAGTCAATTGAACTTAGTTAAATCAAAGCTTCGAAATCGAATAAATATTGCTTCAGTTAATGCTGTTTTAGCTATTAGATGTGGCATGAAGAGAGTGGGAAAGTCTTGTGATACATTTGAGTTACCAAAGGAAGTGGTGAGTCAAATCGGTACTATGCAAGTATATAGATCTGAAGAAGAATCTGAGCTAGAGCTTAGCACAAGCAATTGCATTAGCACATTGTTTGAAGAAGATTTAATTATTTATAATAGCCTATTTATAATAAAATTAGCTACCATGTTATCAGCAAACCCATGAGAATTATGTTGGCTTTTATTGCTATTCGTATTGCTGCATTCTTGGAAATTGTTGTGTTCATGATTATAGTGGCTGTTCTTTTATTGCTTTTTTGTTTCTACAGGTATGTAGGTCTAATACGTATCGATAATACAGGAATAGGTCTACTGCTTGTTAGTTTATGCTTTTAACATTTAAAATGTCTTTGTTCTTTCTTGATTTCAAGAATTTTGTGACCAACAAAAGAAATTTGAAATTTAGCGGATTTTTTAGCGAATTTCCACCATGCATTTAGCGGATTCTAGCGGATTTTGAAGTCTAACATAGCGGATTCTTGTCTTATGAAGTTGGCAACACTGAATAGTAGGCTATTAAGTCAGTACTCAGTAGCGTTTTTATCTTAGCGAAGTACGTTTAGCTATCAGGAATGAATTAAGTGAAATTTGCGGAGATTTAGAGAAAAAGTTTAACTTTAGGGATGTTTTCAAAGTTAAATTTGATTCTACATTTTGCTTAGAATTGCTATATACTGGCAAACATTAAAGTTACTGATTTAAAACAACTTGTTCAATGATGCTTTCAACTTCTAAGCGTAGTTCTGTCAATCATCCTGACAGCTTTTGTTATGTCTGTGGCGAGTATACTCCTCCTGCTCACCGTGCGAAGATTAACAGCAGAATAAAATTTGCATACAAGCACTATTTTGCATGCCAAATAGGCGACCAAGACAAAAAATGGGTCCCACATATCTGTTGTAACCGTTGCAGAACAAGTCTTCTATTTTGGCTGGACGGTAAGCGGAAGCAAATGCCTTTTGCTGTTCCCATGGTGTGGCGTGAGCAAAGTGATTATGTTACTGATTGTTATTTTTGCATGACAGCCATCAGAGTATTTTCTCGAAAAAATAAGTCTAAAATTTCCTATCCAGTTTGTAAGTCAGCTATTACACCAGTTTCCCACAGCCCTGATTTGTCTGCACCTCAGCCTCCAACTAAAAAGGAAGATTCTTTGTCCGTTAATGCATGTGAGAGTACCAGTACTGAAAGTGAAGAGGAACCTATTGAATTGGATCCCTCTTTTCAACATGAGTCTGCGCCACTCTTCATTAATCAGGAACATTTGAAGGACCTAGTGCAAAATTTGTATTTATCTAAAGAGGAAGCAGAAATTTTGGGGTCCAGGCTTCAACAATGGAATCTACTGGAACCAAGAACAACCATTTCGTCGTTTCGTAGTAGCAATCAGAATCTTGCTGGTTATTATGCAAGTGCTGAAAACACATGCTGTTGTAAAGATATTGGTGGCTTAATGTCCGAACTGGGGTGTGAACATAATCCTGCTGATTGGAGTTTGTTTATCGACTCTAGCAAACCAAGCTTCAAAGCAGTGTTGTTGCACAATGGCAACATTAACCCACCAATCCCCGTAGGCTACAGCATCCTCAGAAAAGAAACTTACAATACAATGAAGATTCTTCTTGATCTCTTGGAATATCCCAAGTATACCTGGCAAATTTGTAGTGATTTGAAAGTTATTTCTCTCCTACTTGGGTTGCAGTTAGGTTACACGAAACACGTGTGCTTTTTATGTTTATGGGAAAGTCGGCAAGATAACAGTTACTGTGCAATAAAAGTTTGGCCTCCCAGACAAAGCTCCCAAGTTGGAAAACACAATGTCCAACACCAGCCTTTGGTTAGCTCTGCTCATTTCTTGTTACCGCCGCTTCATATCAAGCTTGGCTTAATGAAAATTTGTGAAGGCAATGGACCGGGATGGCGACGGCTTTAAATTTCTCAAAGATTTCTTTGAAGCTGAACAAACCGATGCAAAATTAAAAGCTGGAATTTTTGTCGGACCGGAAATCAGAAAACTAATGCAAAATGAAGAGTTTGGTGCACGATTGAATCCATTAGAATTGGTTGCTTGGAATGCCATGAAATCAGTAGTTGTCAACTTCTTGGGAAGTCACCGTCATGAGAAATATCCGGATATTGTTGATAGCATGCTGAAAGCATATGAGCAATTAGGTGCTCGTATGTCTTTGAAAATGCACTTTCTGCATTCTCACTTAGATTTCTTTCCATCTAATCTTAGCGAAGTAAGTGATGAACAAGGAGAGAGATTCCATCAGACTATATCCTTCATAGAAGGGCGGTACCAGGGTCGTTATGATGCAAATATGATGGGAGATTTTTGCTGGTACCTACAACGTGAGAGCAAGAGCTCATCATACAAAAGAAAAGCCAAATGTGCGAAACATTTTTAAAGCTGTCTCGTGGTCTACTATAAAATTAAATGCATTCGTGGTTTGTTGCAATAGTCTATTTAGTGCAAAATTGTATTTCGTGATTGTGTGCGCTGTGTAAGGAAAGGAAAAACTGCGGCAAGTGGTTATCTCAAAAACGTGACGTGATAGAAAAAAACTAATTGTATTTTCAAAATCAGCGCCCCCAAATTAGCCAAAATCACTATTTCGTTAGTTACATAACAAAAAAAATTTTTCTTTTGTTGACCAGTATAATCATCAGTTGCAACTAAAATTTAGCTTCTAGGCAAAGTAAAAAAGGTTTGCTAATATACTGGCTGTAATATTTTTGCTCAGATTAGTTAAAAAGGCTTATTTTTATGATATGTATTTTAGGGAATAACCTGATAAATCTTAGGCCTACTATTAACAACTTTTTCGTAGTTGTATGCCCATTTGTTGGACCTAAAGCCTTTGGCTGGGCGCATGTTGCTTGGTCCTGACGTAAAGGAAGCCAGGAAAAGAGGAAATCAACCTCAAGTAAAGTATTTGCTGTTAAGTTATTACTATTGCTGGGCTCCCATTAGCAATGCGGACATTAAGAATATCGGTTAAGCCTGCTGTGACGGCCTTACACTTTACGCCATTGTAAAAACACAAACAAAAAAGAAATTCTTTTCAGAAATACCCACATCTCGCTTCAAAACGAAAAGTACCCTGCTTCAAACAAGAATCGAGTAGTAGCTGCTGGGTTTCTCTTAAAGTTTTTGAAGTCCCTAGAAACGTCATATATACCTGTTCGCAGCCAGTACTTGCTCACAATTGTAACATGCAATAATTTATTTTACTTTCTTTGAGTTGCACTATTTTGGTTGACAATGCTAGCAGTTAGCGAAACGTCCTAATTAAAATATGTACAGCAGTATACTGGCTCTGGTTTTTTTGCTGAGAATCGTCAAAAGATCCCAATCGTTTGCTCCTTATTTTACTTTCATTCGTTTATTTCAACACTTGCATAAAGGTATAAGTGCAAGCTGAGGAGAAGAGGGGCGCCAAAGTGATTGTTGGGCGATTTCCGAAAACACTTTTAAATATTGGCACACTACTTATGATTTTTTGTAATTATATGTCTATTTTTGTGACCTAACATCTGTGGCTGCGCACATATTGCTTGGTCCTGCCAAAATCGCTGCAAAAGAAGTGCAAACTAACCCAAAGCCAAGCACTTACAGTTGAGTTGTCACTATAGATTATATTATGGTTTAAAAGTATATACCATGGACCAAGTTTTTTTGGCTAGAGATGCGGATAATTGGTGCAATTCCTGTAAGATTTAACTTGTATTATTGTCAATTTGTTCAACCTTGCTGTATTTTATTAATGTTTGTTTGAGGTTAAGATCAGCCAGGCTTGGACACTACTTATAAAAATATTGCAGCTTTTCAATGCATTGCTAAAAATCAAATTTTTTGACTTACCGCTAAGTTAATACTGTACTGTATTATTATTCTTTGACAGGCAGCGTGAAAAATGTTAGCAATATGTGAGACATATTTAAACGTGTAAGACTCCACAGAGATAAAATTTTTTCAAGTTGGTAAATTAGGGGCTAGCTTGCGTTTGAAACGAAAAGTAAGCAAAAAACATTTTTCCTATTTTTAGAAATTCATTATGAGACAGAAGCATATCCGCGTGTCCGTAAAGTTACTATACAGTCTTACAAGTTACTATACAGACACCCTGTAATATATTAACAGTACAGTAAGATATTGTATTACAATATTTATTTGTAACAAAAGAAATAACACCTTTATGTTTATAAAAATCTCAGAAAATACACGTGTTACATCCGAAAAGACTGCAAAAACTATTACATATAATACAATGAAACTGTATAGTAACTTTACGGACACCCTGTATATATTATCGCTAGCTCCAAGTGGTTACTATATATATATATATATATTTCTATTTGCACAGCTACAGAATAGACATTAAAAACCACTGCAGTATATATTACGACTCCGGCAAGCTTGCTGTCGAGCACTGTAAAGCTAAGTGAATATTTCTATATATATATATATATATATATATTTTTTTTTTTTATTTGTACAGCTACAGAATAGACATTAAAACGTTAAAACCACGACAGTCTGTTTTGCCTAGAGGCTCATCAGGTGGTGCGTCTGCAAAATACATATAAAGCTCTATAAAACGCTATAGAAACCGGTATAAAAATACGAAATTTAAAAATTAACCAATAAGTACAGCGCACGTGAAAATTCAGCAACTAATGCAACTCGTCTTAGAAGCAAGAAAAAATATCAATTAAGCCGCCAATGGTGCTGGGTGATAAGACTTTTGGCAAAGGTTGATTGTCAAACTCAGAGCTCTTGAGAGGGACAGGATCGAAAATAGTGTTGGTACTAGGAAAAATTTTTTAATTTAAATTTGTTGGTGTGGCGGCATTTTCCCATCAGTTAGGTTCTCTTGTTCAATGATGTAGCGGGATATGCTTGGAAAATAGCACATTTCTCTGTGAGACACAGCATGCAAGCCCTTGCTCCTGGTTGGAAAGGGGTGGTTTGCGAGGCGATTTCCCAAGCGATTTGAGGGGCTTTTCTCATTGGTTTTGTCAAGCTAGAATGCCTTTGAAAGCTCGGTAGCCTTGCTTTTTCGTTGGTATTTAAAGCTCTGGCTGTGGTTGTAGAAACGGGCTTTGAACTCCGTTTCACAGCTACCGAGGTAGTGCATGGTGCTGTCATCAGATGTTATTGTAGCTTTATACATGATGCAATTTTCTTGACACTTTCCATTCAGGGGGCAGCTGGCTCTGACTCTGCAGTTGCACGGTGGTGTGGTGTTGCTGGAGTTGACCTTTCATTTTAGCACTGTCTTATTATGGTTGGAAATGAAATTTTCATGTTGGGCATGCAGCTGTAGCTCAGCTTTACGTTGTCGTTGTTGCAGATCTTGTGCAATCGATTAATGGGTGGAAAGTTCTTGGTCAGAAGTCGGCGGAATTCCCTATCGATGTTGGTGCAAACGTACTCACTAAATGGTGGGTTGAACCATATAATTTTTCGTTTTGTAGGTCTTCTTTTGTTTGTGTGAGAAACCATTTCATATTTAGCCCGCTCCTGCGCATGGCTTCTTCATACTATGGAGTGACTTTTGCGACTTCTTCGTGGTTGCATGAGAGATCGGAAAGACGTTTCGCTAGCATAATGGGCAATTGCTTTTTAATTGTGGTCGGGTGGTTGGATTGACTGCGCATGTACAATGGGGAGCTATTGGGCTTACGGAATGGCCAGTATTTTCCTGACCTTAAGATTAGGGTTACGTCCAAGAAGTTTGTTTCTACTAAATTGGTGTCTGCTGTGATTTTCAAACCATGTTACTGAAAAATTTTGATTGATAACTTCCTGGTACGTCCCCCTGTGGGTATAGATGTGTCCTTCAATATAGCGAGGCCATCGTCTCGGTAGAGATAGATATTGTGGGCACCTACGACGTTCGCTATATTATAGAGCATGAATAAGCCATCTAGTTGGCATATTTCTGCGCTATCGAATGATCCCATAATTACGTCAAAAAGAGAACCGTCTTTTTTTATCCATTTACCCCGGAGTATGAAGAAGCCATGCGCAGGAGCGGGCTAAATATGAAATGGTTTCTCACACAAACAAAAGAAGACCTACAAAACGAAAAATTATATGGTTCAACCCACCATTTAGTGAGTACGTTTGCACCAACATCGATAGGGAATTCCGCCGACTTCTGACCAAGAACTTTCCACCCATTAATCGATTGCACAAGATCTGCAACAACGACAACGTAAAGCTGAGCTACAGCTGCATGCCCAACATGAAAATTTCATTTCCAACCATAATAAGACAGTGCTAAAATGAAAGGTCAACTCCAGCAACACCACACCACCGTGCAACTGCAGAGTCAGAGCCAGCTGCCCCCTGAATGGAAAGTGTCAAGAAAATTGCATCATGTATAAAGCTACAATAACATCTGATGACAGCACCATGCACTACCTCGGTAGCTGTGAAACGGAGTTCAAAGCCCGTTTCTACAACCACAGCCAGAGCTTTAAATATGAACGAAAAAGTTTAATTCAAGATTTTTCTATAAATGTCAGATTAGAAGACATAAAATTTTTTATTCGTCAGAAAAAGGCTTGTAATTTAGTGATTTTTGAACTTTTAGGATAAACGAAACAATTTTGACATTTTTGAGCTTCACTGCTATATTGATGTTTATTATAATTTCTGAGAACGGTCATATGATGTAACGAAAACGTTTAGATTTAATGCAAAATGTTTAATCATATATTGTCTGCTGATTTTTGCTATTTTGTTAATAATTCATGTTCTTGTTTTAGACTGATTGCCCGTACAATGACGAAGAAATATTATCTTACTACGAAACAATTGAATGGTCTGCAGAAAAAGAGATAAAAGAAAAGTCAAAATCGACAATGCACTCTGTGTTTAAAAGGAGTCTTGGTGGTAGCTACTGCAAGCGTCGGTTTTGTAAAAGAAGTGGTTGGGGTTGGGGTCGGCGTAGGGATTTTGTTGACCCCAAAGAGTGCCACGAGTTGGTAAAGAAGAGTAAGTAATGGTTTAATTCAAAGATAGTTTCTTATATTATTATTTTAAAACCAACAGCCAAAAAGAAAAAGGGGAAAACAAGCAAAGGGAAAAACTAAACATAAGATTTATGAATGTAGTGAAAAATGATTGGATTAATGAAGGAGGCAATGGACCACGAAAAATTGGAGAACAATGATCTGCGGAGGCGATCCCCTTGAAAGGAGTGGCCAAAAAATAATGGGTACCGTAATACCAACAACTTCCACCGGGTTATGTTAGCTTTCATCAGACAATAAAATGAATCACTGCCAACATTCATCTAAAAAACGCTCATAAATTGATAAAAAATAACACTGGTCAACACAATTTTTTTTGCCGGTGATATCAGAGTGAATTTAGGGCAGCTGATTCCAAAAATGTTATTAGTTTTGCTAAATTGGCTCTAGTTTTTGAGATATTTGAATATTTGTGTATCTGAATATTTGAATATCTCATTGTGGATTCAAATGTATGCAATATAGGCTTTCACAATGTCTAGTAGACCTATTTTCACCCAAGTTTGTTAAAACACATCAACACAATAAATTACTAAGACAATTTCTATTGAAATGTTATGCAGAAGACAATAAGATTTTTTTGGGTTTCAATTTCGTTTCTTTTTTGGAAACACTGCTTTTACAATTTCCTGTGATGAGGGCCATTAGGACAATCAAGATGCAGGCACCTGCAGTGGTCGGCCATCATATGTCTGTCCCATCTTTCTTGATATCTCTCCTCCATAACTTTTATGTCCAGGTGAAATCTTTTGCCTTGCTCTTCCGAAAAATCACCCAAGTTTTCAGGAAATCTGTCTAAGTGACTATGGAGAAAGTGGACTTTGATGCTCATGTTTGCTTCCATTTCTCGGTATTTTGTAAGCATATTTTCAACCAATTCAACATAATTCAGTGATTTGTGGTTACCTAAAAAGTTCTTAATCAAAGAGACGAAGCTGGACCAAGCAGAAAGCTCAACATCAATCATGTTTTTTGTAAAATTTGGGTCGCTAATGAGCTTATGAATTTGTGGACCATCAAAAATCCCCGCTTTTGGTTTTTCAAGGCTTAATCCAGGAAAAAATTTACATAAGTATTTGAAGCACCCTCCATTTCTGTCCAAAGCCTTAACAAACTGCTTCATTAAGCCAAGTTTAACATGGAGGGGTGGCAACATAATCTTTTCCCTTTCAACTAGTGGTTCCCTTATGATGCTTTCTTTACCAACTTTCAGAGCATTTCTTGTCGACGAACACTTTTTTGTCCAGTGTTGTTGCTTTGCCCTGCTATCCCATAAACACATAAAGCAAGGATACTTGGTGTATCCAGTTTGTTGTGCAAGCAAAAAATTCACCATTTTAAGGTCAACACAGATTGACCACTGGTGTTTCTCATAACAAATCCTTTGTAACACCGTTTTAATGTTGTCATACTCTTCTTTAAGCTTTGTAGAGTGAGCTATTGGTATAGATGCAAAGCGGTTGACATTGTGCAGCAAAACACATTTTAAGCTCCTTTTGGAACTATCAATAAGTAGTCTCCAATCTTCTGGTCTATAGTTCGGGATTTTCATTTTGAGAAGAAGTCCAATTATGTTGTTGCAATATACAAGGTCTTGGCTTGGCTAAAAAAGGGAAGAATACCTGTCTCCCTATTCCGGTAAAATGTGATTTTAGCATCTGGTTGCAGGCAGTTTTTTTCTTTCAGTGTGGATGCTAAAAGCTCAGATCCCTGTTTTGATAAATTTAGATCTCTGATTAAATCATTTAATTCTTGCTGGGTAAATTGCTTTGGACTTGCAGAGCTTCCTTCGTATTCACTGCAACTGCCTTCACTTGTTTCACTACACTCTAGTGCAGTGTTTCTTAACCTTTTTAGCGCTCGTACCCCTTAAAATTTTGTGAAATGTTTTTGTACCCCTAGACCAATCAAACAAGCACCTACAAAATTACCGGTAAATATACAATCTAACAATGAAATAAAACACAATGTAGCATGTTACCGGTGTATATTTATTAACCACAATATTGTTCACAACAAAACCAATTCAAAACCAATTCTGCTGGAACAAACAAGAAGCTATATATTACGTCACAGTAACTCTTTCTTGTGACAAAAAAATCATTCACAAATGCAGATGTTAAAAAAGGGTTCGGAAAATGTTTTCTTATTTCAAATAACATTGAAAATAGATTTTTAGCAAATAGTTTAAAATAACCATTATTCTGACGTCTAATCTCGTACCCCTGCTTTGATGCTTCGTACCCCCAAGGGGTACCGGTACCCCCGGTTAAGAACCCCTGCTCTAGTGCATGTGATTTTTCACTGTCTGAATCATGAAGGTGAGGAAGTGAAGTGAAAAAAGGCACAGGAATGCTTTCGCAATGCAGAACTGGTCGTCTTGCTGACTTTAAATCTGGATATTCCCACTTCCTTTTTTTGTAGCGATTAAAACCTTTTATATTAACCATGCAGAAATAGCAGTCGTCATGGTGATTTTGTGGTTCTCTCCACACCGTAGGCACTCCAAATCTTAATCCTTTAAGCTTCCCATTCTTCCATAGTCTCAGATTTTCTACACAAGTTTTGCAAACGTTGTGAGGTGCCCAAGGCTTATTTGGTCACCAAGCTTTACATCAAAATATGCAAAATATGATTGCTTGACAAAATCCGTGATGCCTTTCTTTTGGTGTTTGGGCGTATACTCTCCGCAGGTGTAACAGAATGCATCAGGACTATTTGCACAGCTGCGTCGACAAGAAGACAATGCAATATAATGTACTCAAGCCTAGGTAGTAGATTAGTAACAGGCATAAGAAATTCTGCAAACAAGTGATTGCGTAAATGCAAAGCAAGCTAGCAAATCAAAACAATGCAATCAGCTCAAACTGGTACCAGTACAACTAGACTCTTAACAGCTAGCTAGGCTATTAGCCTCAAAATAAAGTTAAGGTTCTGAACGTCCTGCACTTTTAACATATTTTGCTTTGATTCCATTAACTGCACAGTATAGTCTGCTAATTTTGCAGGCTACTGAACTTTTTAAATGCAACCTGTAGGCTAGTAGCAAGCCTTGTACCGCCATAGTCCAAGTTAAACGGCGCGGTGGTGTAGTGGTTAGAGCGTCCGCTTAGCAATCGGTAGACTAGGGGTTCATTCCCCTTGTTGAGTCATACCAAAAAACTTTAAAAAATGGTATCCACAGCTTCCCTGCTTGGCGCTCGGCATTTATGGGAGGTTGTAGAGAACAAGCCGGCAAGTTCGCTTGTTGTGTCCTTGGGCAAGGCACTTAACGGGACGCCTCCGCCTTTATGTGGAAGACAGGTGGCCCAGACACCTCAAAAATGGCAACTCCCAAGCGAGTGCGGACGTCCCGTCCAAAATATAGCGATACAATTCGCTTTCTCGTGAATAGAGGATAAAAATGAACAAATACAAAAAATTAAAAAACCTTAAAAGTACGAGTAGGCTAGCTATATGGTTGTGGAAATTTTTGCTCAGGCTCAGTTCCATTCTTTTTTAAGTCGACTGTGGAATGATGGCCATGAAAACTATCTGCTTTTATCATCTCTACCTGCATCACAAACGTCAACGTGCGACTAAGCATAGTAGTCTGCAGACAGAGTACATTTGGGCTCAAAAAATGCCTTTTATCTCAAAAACTAGAGCCAATTTAGAAAAACTAATATCATTTTTGGAATCAGCGGCCCTAAATTCAATCCAACATTCCTAGCATAAAAGAAAAAAAATTTTTTTTGTTGTGCTGTGATAATCAGAAGGTATACTAGGGAAAAACTAATAACTATGTTTCATGACAACCAAACAGCTTGTCAAAGACATACTGCAAACATTTTGACCTTCAACTGATGTCATCATTAGCGCAAATATTGCACTCCAAAAAGTTTGACTGTCTGCAGTGTGGAGTAGTGGATAGTCAACCACTTTTTAGTGTATTATTTGAGTTAAAAATGGAACCATACGTGGGTCGAAACGTTTGCAGCATGTTTTTGACAAGTTGTTTTGCTGTTATTTTGGAATAAAATAATCAGAAGCTTTAATTTAAAATAATATTGCCGTAAGTGTTTGGCAAATACATCACGTCAATAGGAAGGTTGCATATGACGTTACACATTTCGCGCCAAAAAAACTGGCTGACCAAATGCTGTAATTTATGCCGGAAAGGTATAGGGCGAACACCAACTTTTGGGGTTATTTTGAAAACTAATGAGAAATTAATTAAAATTTGGAATGAATTATTGCTAATTGGATTCTCGGAAACAAATAAATTTGACCGAAAGCAATTTGGTTGAGATTTGGCTTTTCAGTTGACCAGTATAAGCCAAGCACAGTGTTCTAATTTTTTAAAAATGCCCCTAAGAGAAGTGCCATCTAACTACCATTTGCTCCTCACTTAAAAATAAACTATGCCAATTAGATACCAGTCGATACATTAGCAAAAACAACCATTATTTGATCATTACTACCGGTACGGCAAGCTTGCCGGCAAGCTTACTTGTTGTGTCCATGCACAAGGCATTTAACGGTATGCCTCCATCTTTATGTGGCAAACAGGTGGTGGGGCCAAGCAGTTTACGCGTCGTGGTAACTTAGTGAGACGAAAGACATGCAAACAGAGCATTAGCTCAAACGCATGAATGAATAAATCGGTGCCGTAATTTTTACATTACACTTGGTCCAGCAGCCTAGGTAATAACCCAAATAATTGTTTAAGGAGTAGTCAAGGTCACACAATTACATCTGACGTATCAATATGACTGGCCTGCAATTACTATTGACAAAAACTTACTGATTTTATCCAACAATTACTAATCCAGCATATAACAAACGGTACAGAAGTCTGCCCTGTCATCTAGGCTAGAGTATAACTTAAGTTTTCAACTTTTCAGAATGCTTATGCCACTAAATATACTGTATAAGTTACACATTACAATTAACTTAAACTCAGCATTCCCAAACACGCTGATTAATCGAATATGAAACCCTCACAGAAGCTGGCTACAAATAAGCCTGCATGTTTAGCCCATAAAATTAGCCCAACTATTAGCAATAACAAGCAAACCTTAGCACCTTTTATCTTTGAGGATAGATAGAGAGGGAAAATTAGCGCTATACGGTGTAATTTGTTGTTGTGACGACAGGTTATTGTCGAGAGCTGTGATATGTGGTCATACGATTTAGATCTGACAAGCATTAGATTAACTGTTGTAAAAGTAGTAGTAAGTAGTGAAGAAACTTGTAAAAAACGGTCTATTTGTTGAAGTGTTTAATTATTTTTTGAATTGTTGTAACGAAATATTTGATTTTTTTGCAAGCAATTTGTGATTTCTAAATTTTTGTTAGTGGGGGTTCCGTGACAAACGCGAAAGTACATTAGGGGCTCCGCGATGATAAAAAGGTTGAAAAGCACTGTTGTACATTCAACACGAGTTGTGATATCTAAGAAAAACAAACACAGAGTAGTTCGAAACAATATGCTCAAGCGAAGTAGGTTAAGTAATAGCAATAAATGAAGGTTTTTGTTTTCTCAAAATGATAAAGTGTAGGAGAAGGCAGGCTACAGACCCACAAAAGTTAAAAAAATTGTAAACGGTCGTTTTTTGTTGGTGGAAGCGGAAGCGGAAGCATTTGAAAAATAATCGCTTTCACATCCCTGGTTAAAACGGTATTTTTTTAATAATGTGAAGTTTTGCTCTGCTGGCATTGTTTCTCTTTAGGCTTTTCACAAATCACGATGGGATTTTATGGCGAAGCTAGATGAACTTTGGTTATTGGAATGATGGTTTTCGATTCCTACCAATAGTTGTCTAGTCATCATACCGATGCATGACGTGTTCTATTCACAAGAACATGTATATTAATAGACTGCATTCCAATAGAAAAGAGCGGGTAGAGGAAATTTAAGGTTGAAATAAAAAGTCCCTTTAAAAGACCAATTGGCTGTTTATATATCAGTGCCCAGTCTGTCACGAAACAAAGCAGCAATGCGTTTACCAAATTTAATTGATCGGGTACCAATATATGGAAAGGTTAATTAAGGTTATAAGCTTAGAGTATTATTAAAAAAGTCGGCGGGTGATTGTTGGTTATGGTTGTTGAATTTATTCTTAAACCTTTTTATCGCATTTAAGATGAAAGTTATTGGGTATCTGTTTCATTTGAATAAAGAGATGATAAAGCTAATTTCGGTTTTAATTAACGAGTCATTTAATGAATATAAATACGCACGATGCAATTAACAGATGATAAGGCTTAATTTCCAGAACAAAAGGGCTATGCTGTTAAGCTGTAAAAGTACATCGGTAAAGTTGGTTTGCGGTACACACTGACATCGAATTCTCCATCGTAAATTGTTATTTCAACATCAAAGAATGATTGTAAGAGTTTGAGGCTTCCTCACATGTAAAGCGAAGATTGGAGTCCTGGTTATTAAGCAAATGAAGGAAAAATTGAGCATCTGCTGATGAATAGAAAATGGCGAAAACCTCGTCTACATAATGCATATTTATTTTATCCATCATATTATGTGCGTTATGTGGAAGATGTTATCGCCATCTTTATTTCATCAAGGGAAGCTCAACAGTTCTTAACCCTTTGAGGATCATAAGATTCTAATTGATAAAATTTGAGACAATTCCTTTATTGTTTGGTAACAACAGAATTACAATGAGTTTCAGAAAAGTGGTTATTACGCCATAATGGCATAACAATTAACAATCATGTAACATATGTGTTATATTATTCTTCAAAGGGTTAAATGTGTTTAATAACTGCACTTAACAACCAACCACCACTTGCAATAGGCCTACAACATGTTCTTTTGAAACAACATCTATTAACGATTAAAACGAAGAGAACCGGCACTGAACACTACCTTATACATACGTCACCACGTCACATATCAGTCGATACATTACATAAAAGTTGCCCGTTTTTTTTCTCATAATATAGTGTTGAAGCTTGTTTTGTTTTTCCTTATAATAATCAAGACACTTAGAATAATTGAGCATGAGAAAGTAATGATTCATATCCGGGATTGTGCATGTAACCTTTCCACGGGGGTGGGGAACCTATTTGGTACTGCGGGCCGCATAAATCGCATAACATTAATGGCTGGCCGCAACAAAAACTTGACTTTCAAATTCCGCATAAACACACTGAAAATACACAAATGATGTTTATTTTACCTCTTAATGAGATGACTGAAAGTTCTTCTCTTTGATGACGCGTGCGATATCCGCTGAAGCCGAAGATGTTGCAATTCGTAATTGCTGTCCAACGTTTTCATCCGATATTCTGGAGCGAAACCTACTCTTTGCCAGATTCAACTTGGAAAAAAATTGTTCACAACAGTAAGTGCTTCCAAAGAGAGAAACATATTTAAGAGCATGTTTCCGCAGGATAGGAAAATCATCAGCAGTTAGATAGCGTTGATAAACTCTACCAGCGGAGTATTAAGGTACATACCTTTCAATGTATCATTAATCTGAAGCTCAATTATTGCGTGGAGAAAGTTACTAAGAGCGGCAGCTGCAACTACATTAAAAGGAGTGGCGAAAATATCCAACTCCATTTGTTTGCTTTTCAAGTCCTGAAATTTTTCACTGAATGTCTCAGAAATCTTTGCACACCCAAGCGCATATTTAGCTGTGGTTAATGGTTCTTGTTCTTGTAAGGATGGAAAAAGGATGGTGATATTATTATTTTGAAGTTGTATTTTCCTCAGCAGTAATTTTGTTTCAAATGACTTCACTTTTGCAAACATGGAGTTTAAAAGCTGTTAGGTCCCTGCAACTTTATATTAAGTTCTGAAAAATGTTTGCTGATATCAACCATAAATGTGAAATTACGTAACCACCGGTTATCACTTAGTTCAACGACAGGATTTCCTTGCATATCCATGAATTGACCGATTTCATTTCGTAGTTAACATTTCGTGTTAACATTTTACTACGACTCATCCATCGAACTTTGCAATAGTAAATAAGATTGTGGTAATCCGTATAAAAGTCTTCCAGTAATTTTTCAAATAGGCGGCTATTTAGACCTCTGCTTTTGGTGAAGTTGATGCACTTTATTACTGTTGATATGACGTTGCGAAGTTGAAGTGACCTTGCAAACAAGTTTTGTGGGTGGATGATGCAATGGCATGCAGCTAAGTGATCTGCAATAAGACCCCAACGAGTCAGTTCTTTTTTAGGAAGTGCTGTTAATCTTTTTTGTGAACCAACCATGGCTGAAGCACCATCTGTAGCAATTCCACCTAATTTTTCAAACGAAAGATTAAATTTTCCTATTGCTAAAATAAGTTTTTCAAACAAGTCCTCGCCACGTGTGGTTCACTGCAAGGATTCCAGTGACAACAAATCTTGTATTTTAAAGTCGGAAGTTACCCCTCTAATGAAGATTGCTAGCTGGGCTGTATTTGTTAAATCTGTAGTCTCATCGAGGGCCAATGAAAAAAATTCGAAATATCGAGCTTTATCCTTCAGTGTTTTTTCGATATTATCCCCCATTCCCTGAATCCGACTTGAGGCTGTTCTTCTCGATAGACTAATTTTTTCAAAAACAGCAACTTCCTCTGGTGCTATCAACTTAGCAGTTACATCAATATATACTGTCTCGAAATCTCCTTCTATGTGTGGTTTTAGCTTTTTCGCAATTAGTTCGCTAATTTCGCAACTCGTTTGAATAAAATCATCAACGGTCTTGCAATACCTTTGCAAAGCAATTTGCTGTGCATTCAAATCCCTCTTAAGAAAGGCAATCTTATTCTGTCAAGCCTGTCCTGTCAACTTTGCAAGATTCTCGTGGCAGAAATCACAATGGCACTGCAGATTTGATTTTTTCATTGCTGCAACATGTTTGCCACAAACAAGGCAGACAGTTTTTCATTAATTTCGACAAAGAAATAAGAGTTTTCCATTCCTTGTTAAACGCTCTACCTTCATCACCTGTTTTTCTATGTTTAGCCGAAGCCACTTGGCAAATTTAAAAATCAATTACAATGTCAAAGATATCGCGACGTGTTCAACTAAATGCAATTTGCGTCGTAGGTTGGCAGTGTTGCCGGATGTTCTTTAGGTTTCCAGCTCAAATGGTACCTAAATACTAGCCCAAAATAGCCCAACGCTTGCTTGTTGAAAAATAGCTGAAAATTTGCAAAAATTTGCGAAGTTAGTCGATGTAGGGCCGTTGGGAGAACAGTCCAGGTCCAGCACCAGAACAGTATTTGGTCTCCCATCGATGGCCATAGACAAGTCAGCCTGTGATTCAGCACAGTTTCCCAAAAAACAGGCCAACGCTGCTGCCGTGGTCGTTTTGGTAATTTTTCCTTCCGTGAGACAGTAATCTCCAAAAAGAAAAAGGTCATTACCTACCAGGCGGTGTCAAATTATCCTAGTTTTTGGAAAATAATGCAATGTAGTGCCAGTTGAGCCTACTTTCGAGCTGTTTTTTTTACGAAAATATGCCAGCGACGGTAACAACCTCCATATCGCACACAATTGTCTTAAACTTTTACACTTGTTGTTACTCCAAAAACTAGCCCAAAATAGCGGAACGGGATAACAAAGAATAGCCAAAAAAACCGCAACCCACGACTGCTAAATTTTTTCCGCAACGCTTCATTGAAACTAGCCCAATTCTGCAGGAAAACCGCGGAACTGACATCACTGTAGGGTGGCCTAATGCTGAAATCATTAACAGGTTAGTTGCAACGTGTGCTACGTCACAAATAGAAAATTATGCCATTACAAGGCTGCATAAGCACGATGTTGATATAAATGGCAAATGCTGGCAAGGTCGTCTCAAGAAAATATTTTATCGTTTACAACTTTTGAACGAGGGCCACAGTAAATAGTCTCGCGGGCCGCAGGTTCCCCACCACTGCTTTACATCGATAAATTATAAACCTGACACATAACAGTAAAAAATTATAAAATCACTTGTTGTATCGCTGTTTGCCATATCTAATAATATATTCACTTAATGTATAAAAAAAAAGATTTGCAGTTTCAAGCTTACCCATGACGATATAGTTTCCCAAAAAGATACGTCAACTTTACAAGAACAAATTTAGTGTAGCAACGTTTTACGATGAAGATTAGAGAATGTACAAGTATCGCTTTTTTCAGTTTCAAACACGTGAAACTAGGTGTTTGTAACAATTGCCCTCATATTTAGTGCTAGCCGGCGTCGCCCGACATGGCTACCAGTGAATCATATCTGGTTTCTAACACCTGTTCAGCCGTCTTCAACCATATTATGTTTAATAGTAAAACTACTACTTGATACTTTTTCGTGATTGGATGCTTAATCGACGACTTAAAGCTTCTGGCTGGATGTATATTGTTTGTTCGCGGCATAAACGTCCCCACACAAAGAGCAAACTAGCTCGAAATCAAACGCTCGCGATTAAGCTATTACTACAGCAGCACCCCCATCAGCAATGTCGAATTTAACAATATCAGTTCAGCTTGCTTCACCGAATCGAAATTTGTGAGGACAGTAGCAAAAAGTAAATTTGTTGTTGACATAGCCAACTCTCGTTTTAAAATCAAAAGTACCTATTTTATAAAAGGAATCGATTAAGCCTAAAAAAATTTTTAAATGTTGCGCATAGCTGCTATTTTACTCCCAAAATTTCTCGAGTTCCTGGGTACGTGTTGCTTGCTTTGCTTGGCCTTTAGGTGGTAAATTTCCTTACAATTAAACAGCCAACGATTTTAAAACGTTTTGTGCAGAAAAGAGGAGGGCCAAAGTTGTTGACATGCATTTTTAGGAATGATCATTTATATGTTAGGACCACTACTTACGACTTTTTGTCATTACATGCCAAGTTGTACGACCTAAAGCCTCTGGCTGCGCGCATGTTGTTTGGTCCTGGCAGAAACGCAGCCATGCAACGTGCAAACTAACCCAATGTAAAGCATTCGCAGTTAAAACAACACTCTTCAGTAATGTCGAGGTTAACAACATCAAATCAGCCGGCTTCACATAATTTCAAAGAAAATTGCTTCGACATTTAAACAATATGTAGGTGAGCGATAATATTTTATTGCAAAAGATAAACCAGAGCCATCTTTATTCTCTTTTTTTCGTAGGGGATCACTAATGTTTTGCTTGAAGTACGCTACTTTTAAAAATTTTTGAGACACGATTTTTTGATGAATTCTTTTGAAAATTTTGGGAGATGATGTCAAAGAACCACGCTTTTGAAAAAGAAAAGACAAAATGTACCACAGGACTTAGTTTTTCTACCAACTGCGATTTTGTGAAGCCCAGCTACCAAAGTTTAGAGTGTTTTTGACCGGTAGGCTACATTTTACAATTTTTGAAGAGTTCATTTTTTGATGAATGTTTTTGCAAATTCATACAAATAATGCAAAGAAAGCATGCTTTCGAGCATAATAGCGAAGATGTATCAAAAAAAAAACTTTTTTTAAAACTTGCAAGATGCTTAGATGTAGCAGGAACATTTCATAACTAAAAATGAAAAATGATGAATGGAAACCAATTTCTGATCATCCAATATAAACTAATCTTTAGGCCTAAGTAATTGGAGTAACATATTGCGAGAAAGCAAATTTCATTTGCTTTCTCGCAATTGAGTATAAGTTTTCTTTTAATATGAAAACAAATAGTAAATGTACGTGATATATACCAAGTTAATTTCCGTGAAATTAATTTTAATTTGTTAAATGAATTTTGAAAATCGATTTAGAAATGAGATCTCAAATCAGTTTTTTAGTAAACTGATTTCGTAAAAGTGTTACAATTTTCGGCAAACATTATCCTATGATGATCTTCAGTAGTGAAACACTTTGTTGGTCATATACCAGACGTATAATTACATAATAAAGGAAGTGTGAAACGAGCAGAAAAACCAAGAGAAATCATGCTTCGAAGTCTTAAATGCCTAAATAAAGAATCTGCTATTAGATTGCCAATTATGCTTAAATTGCTCTAGATAAAAAATCTGTTATTGGATTGCCAATTAAGCTTAAATTGCTCTAGATTTTTTTTTATCAAGTGCACCTTTGTTAATATCTCCCAAAAAAGATTTTATCGCGTTTATACGGTCAGTAGTAGTTTTCGAGTAAATTAACCCTTTCAGTGATTTTGGTGTCAATTGACACCAATTTGTGACTCACGAATTTTTTTCCTCTTTGAGTATAAGTGTTGTCAAATGACACCATTTGAATTATTTGATTGAATTATTCATTTGAATTATTAGTTGTCAAATTCACCAAAGTTGAATTATTTGACCTCAAACAAGCTATACTCGTGTCTGAAAGGGTTATGCAGGTGCAACTCGTGTCTGAAAAGGTTTGAACTCGTGTCTGAAAGGGTTAAGAAAACAAATTTTACAATCAATCGTTAATTATGACGTCATGTGAGATCTTAAAAAAGTGAAATTTGTTAAAATTGCTAAGTCGGGTACTGGCTTTCGCTTGAGCTCAGAAACGCATTCCTTAATCAAGAAATGGAATTTCTAAAAAATTATCTTTAATTGTGGCATCATTATGACGTCATAATCACAGATCATTAAAGTAACAATCTGAGTTTTTCCTGAACTGTCATTTCTGTCAGCGCAGTGTATTTTCTACACAGGCGCTTTTCTAAAGTGATTAACACAAAATGCATGTCTTAAAGTCACCATAACACAAAAACAAAACTATTCTCCAACAAAACTGCTCTCAAACTTTTTTTGCAATGGAGCCCTTTCATATTAAATCAATCATTTGCAATTAATACTTATAATAATGAAGGAAATCTTTTATTTGACAAAGATAATGTCATAAAGAGCTTTTTTTCGTAGAGATCGACCAACATGCAATCTTGGAATATATTTGCAAGATTGGCAGCTATGTTCGCATTTGAGTAATCAAATTTGCATGATTCGAGGCGTTAGCTACAAAAGTGGAAAATCCCTACGCCTTTTTTTCGATGTAGCTTTGCGACACCCGTGAGCTTGCGTCACGTAACCCACTTTGAGAATCATTGTTCTAACGAATGCATGATAGAACCTTTACGGTGTGGCAACTTCACAACTTCCCATTGCCATTTGCTCTGATCAGTTTCCATGTTTGCAATAATGTTGATTGTCATATTTACAAGTTGGATGGCGGCAAATAAAATCAACAAATCAAATTATTCAAGTCAAACTTACAATGTAGCATTGCATTGACTACATGATTATGGCTAAAAAGTTAACTTTAGATTTAAAACATATCAACAGCTTGTACTTCTCGCATGGGTAAAACATGAAACCGTGGCTTGAACGTATGATAATTTAAGTGCACAAGCATACAGACGGTATAGCGAGGGTTTGATAATGTTCATATTTTGATAGTGACTCTCACACACAAATCGAGTTGTATTTATTGCTTTTTTGTCAAGATCAAAGAAGATGGAGGGGATGATCTTAATGTTCTCCAACCTCTACTAATATTGTAGTGACTATAAGGGTCGATTTACTTTAACGTAAGCTTTTGTCAAAAACTCATTTTTCAGATTTATGTTGCAGATTTCTTGTATATTTGTGAAGGTTGGTAAGTGATACAAGATATTCTACTATTTCAAGTTATCTATGTACGCAGGTCAGTGGTTAGCTTCCCGCTGTCTAAGCTGCAGAAAATATAGTTGCGGTTCTGGTCACATTGCCCCCAAGAAAGTGGCCGCCAAGATTGTGGGATCGAAGCCATTCAAATCATCAGGAAACAAAATACCTTCACTAGGATAAAAAACAACTTCCTAGAATCAAAGAATAGCATCTCTGTTTTAAAAGACAATCAAATCAAGCCTCTGTCTTTGTATAAAGTTTTGTTTTGTTTTGTTACGTTTACTGCATTTTTATCTTCCATTTCGCTAAACAACCAGAGTGGCGCAATGATCGGTCTGATCTACTTTGGAGTTGAAATTTTCTGCTTTCTTTTTGAATTGTTTTTTTTATTTTAAATTACAGATCGTTTTATTGAAATTAGGCTAGCGGTGATATCAATGGAAAATACATTTTCTAAATGCTCAAATGCACCGTCATTTTGAGATTTGAACGCTGGATTTTTCGATCATTACCATCAAAATAAAAGCATTGTGTCAGTTACTTGAAAACGCTGTGGGCAGGCAGCAAGCTAATACGATATACCGTGTTTCCCCGATAATAAGACAGGGCTTATATTAATTTTTACTCCAAAATATGGCACTAGGGCTTATTTTCGGGGGATGTATTATTTTGATATATCAAAAAATGAAGTTACATAGTAAAAATTACGAGATTTTAAATAAACAGAAATTACGAAAAAAGATCTACATTTACTTGCCATTAACATGTTTTTTATTCAGAAACTCATTAACAACAATTTATTCAAGAACAATCATATCATCATCCTCTGGAATGTCTTGCAAGTCATCAGTTTCCAAAATTGCAGCGGAGTTTTCGCCTTTCGTCTTTCTGCCGCTCTCAACTAGGGCTTATTTTAAGGGTAGGGCTTACATTAAAATCATCCTCAAAAATCACGCTAGGTCTTATTTTGCGGGTAGGTCTTATTATCGGGGAAACACGGTACATACTCATTAGTGGATATAGTAGTGTACAACCTCGAGAACCCCAAGAGCGAAATGCACATAACCGGATTAGACACCGATGGGAGTCCCAGAACATAGCTGTAACAATAATATTCTCTGGAATATGCATGCTATTATCCCGTGTCAACGTAGTTTTTCTGTTCTTGCCATTATTTCCGGTATTTTCCCCTTTACAAACCGTCGCTTGTTTATTTTATTCTTAAAGCAATCTTATTGGTAGTTATTTCCTGTATTCCCCCCGTAGACAGAACTTTTGTGATTTATTTTATATGCGTTTTTATTGGTTGTTTTTTGGGTAGCAGTTTCCGGTATTCCCCCGTTTTCAAACCTTTTCTTGTTAATTTTTTTTAGTTTCTACTAATTTTGATTGGCTAAAATATTTGGGAACGTTGTTTCGGTTACGTACAAATGGGAAGTATATATACGGGTGGGTCATTTTGAAAACTCAGAGACGAAAGCAAACAGACAACAGAACAGGAAAAAAAGAAAAGAAGGAAGAAGAGCGTAGAATTGGAAGGCAAGGGCCAAGTACTACTAGAAGGAAGGGGGACTATCGGCTGCTACAGTGTGGTGTCGGTGATTGTTTATGTGCGAAAGCTAGTATATTAGTAGAGTTGTGTTGTAAAAGAGTGGACTGGCAACCTACTGTAGCTTCTCGAGCGTAAGTCCTTAGGCAGAAGGATAGGGCATAAAAGGTAGCCTTGAACTCTACCGAGCTAATCTTCTAGTCGTCGAATCGTCATCTGTTGGTCACTAGGGTACAGGGGGGGTGACTTAACCGCATTCGGCGACAATAGCCAGAAAAAATACTTGAAAGGAGATAAATTTTTCCAAAACTTTTTCACACACGATAAGAGAAATTTGACCAAAGTTATAAAAGAAATTAGGCCGCATTTTTTAGATCAAGAAATTTACAATGTTTGTTTTTAAAAGTACTAAAACTGGATTTGACTGCAATTTCTTAATGAATTCCGAAACGATCCATTTTTCTTGACAATAATTCTAGGAAAGGTTAATGAAATCTATGAGGCGCAATATTTTTTTTATAGTTTTATTGTAATTATTTTTACTGCATTCATTCATTCATTTACTGTAGTTTAATTTTTGCTATAATAAGAAAAGATGTAACTTTTTGAATTCATAAAACAATACGGCATAGCAACACTAAACTACTTATCATTTTTGATGATTTATTTACTTAGTACACACAATCCAAGCTGAACGTTTTTAGCTAAGTTCAAGCCCTTGTCAAAGCATCTCCAATATTAGGAATGGAACTTAATTGATATAGAACCAAAGCTGCAAAACATGAGAATAGGCTTAGGCCTTACAATACCTCAGCTAGTCAGATAGTGAATAGAAAATTGATATTACAAGAACATAAACAAGTAATGAAATATTATTTATAACCTGACGAGCTGAAATAGGGCAAGGCCTAACCCTACATTGAACGCAAACGAGAAAGAGCTTTCACAAAACCAATTGATGCTTCATCAACATACGGAACAAAAACAGGACATACTCCACGTTATTTACTAACTTATTTCATCAACACGCGTATCATTGAGTTTGGCTCTAAATTTGTTTTAAATCTTATTAAAAAGCTAAGTCGAATAGTTATTATAAAATAAGCGCTTCAACTTTCCAATCTCGACTTTAAATAAATGCTGGCTCAAACAAATATACTTAGCTCGATCAACTAGGCACAGCACAAGGCTCAATTTCCAAGCATCGGATGTATTGCATTAAAATTCAACGAAATGCCAATATTAGTCGTTTTTCGCCACAAAGTTACATGTAAATCTTATGCCTTTCCTCGAATTTGAACACGAACATCCAAAAATGGGGAGAGCGTCAGCATTAATTTTTTCATGGTAAACTGCATATTTAAATTTTGTTTGTTTAACAGATTTAAAAACTTTGTTATCGATAAACTGTCACAAAAAACTACAAAAATGCCATCCACAAATTGTAAATAAATTTAAGAGTAAAAGCTATTTGTCTTATTGAGAATCTTATTTTCGAAATTTGCTAAGAAATATTTCTAGATATTTATGTTCAAATTCGAGAAATATATTAGAGTTAAGTGTGTGGCCAAAAACGACTAATATTGGCATTTCGTTGAATTTTAATGCAATATGTCCAATGCTTGGAAATTGAGCCTTGTGCTGTGCCTAATTAATCGAGCTAAGTATATTTGTTTGAGCCAGCATTTATTCAAAGTCGAGATTGGAAAGTTGAAGCGCTTATTTTATGATAATAACTATCCGACTTAGTTTTTTAATAAGATTCAAAACAAATTTAGAGCCAAACTCAATGATACGCGTGTTGATGAAATAAGTTAGTAAATAATGTGGAGTTATGTCCTGTTTTTGTTCCGTATGTGGTGAAGCATCAATTGGTTTTGTGAAGGCTCTTTTTCGATTATATTTTAAACAATGTGATGTATGGCTCATTCTTTTGTATGGCACAAACAAAGTAGGACAGTATTTTCAACCAAAATCAGCAACGCTTTGCCTCTATGCTCAAATGTCGTATACAGATTTACTTGTTCGTGTAATTCGAGCTTAACATTGGTATGCCTTCTCGGTACTTGATCACCAGAGTAAGGGAGCATCTGATTTTAGCAAAATCAAGGAAAAGTGCAATTAAGGATCACATTTTGTCATGCTCTACCTGCTCAAATCTGCAATTTAGCATTAATTCTTTTACCATGTTGAGCAAATGTAATTCAGATTATAAAGCAAAATTTTATGAAGCTTCGCTTATAAAACGTTATAGCCCTGGTTTTAATAAACAATGCTATGCAAGTGGAGTTTCTTTTTTGCTAAAAATAGCCTATATTAATTATTTTACAACAACTTTACTCACTTCACGTAATTGTAGCACCACATTCTATATGGGATGCTTGCATAATTTTGAAGTGGTTGCCTGCTCTGTAATAATCCATTCCTAATTTTAAAGTTTTGCTTCCGGTCTCTTTTAACTATTTGTTTTTTTTAAAGTTAGCTACGTTTTACAGCCTTTAGAAATATTACGGTACGTCTTCATAATGTGTATTATTTGAAAATCGTTGATTATATTAATTTATTAAGTTACATTTATAGATTTTAATTCTTGAAAAATGCTTTACAAAAGTCGAAAATGTTCGATATTTAAGATGTTTTACGAATTAAAATGACTTTTGATTTATTAAATTTGCTTGCTGTAACAACAGCGTGGATTCTAAGATGCTTCACCTCTCTGTCAAAGTTAAGACATAATTAAGTTATAATACTTGATATTATAGATGGTTTGACAAGGACTTAATGTAAGCCGAAAACGTTTAGCTTAGAGTGCATGTAAACAAATTATCAAAAACTAAATGTGGTTTAATTCTGCTATGTCCTATCGTTTAATTTTTGCCGTACTTCATAATTTTTATTATGCAAAATTGTGCCCAAAGCGCAATTATATTTGTTTCTGTTGTCATTGTACAATACCAAGTTGATTAAAGTGAAAAAAGATTGCTTCAAATACTTTGACTTGCCGAAAACTAAGCTAATATAGCTGAAGACCACCAGTGGCCGTATCTAAATCCTTTAAATAATTAAATACAGGCAATCATTCAGCTTTAACTTTTAATAGCAGAAAATATATTTCAACTACAGTAGGCGCCGCTTATTATGACCACAGATAATATGACCAGCCGCTTATTATGACCAATTTGGTACGGTCCGGAATTTCTCCATTTAAAATTCTCCGTTTAAAATGACCAAATTTCGGATAATAAGACCAACATTTTCTCCATCTTTCTTGTTACAGTACAGTATTTTTTCCCGCCACGCACTTATAACTTCGCTTTTTCAACATATTGTTACACATTGTACTAAATTTTACCGTCACTTGTAGTGTTGCAGTACTGTACTTTGTTTTACTGCCAACGTCACACTGTTACTTCGGACAAACGATGAATTTGACGGTATTTGGATTTATTGTGGCTTGCGGCGTCAATTCGGGAGCTGTTATGGCGGCTTCGGTTTTTATAACCATTGGGATGATATGACCAAAATGGTCTGGTCCCAAGGTGGTCATACTAAGCGGCGTCTACGGTATTTAAATGGTCATCATCAGTTGCTGGTAACTGCATGAAAAAGAATTCAGTGAAAAACTCTGAATGGCTGGCTTTATATTGGTTAAATATCTCCACAATACGTACAGCAAAATCTTACTAGTAGCAGTAAATCGGGTAGTTCTTTTTCGTCGTTTGGAGCATTATGCTGGAAGATGTACAAACACTGCGTGTATGTATGTACATACATACTGCGTGAGCGCTCATGCTTTGTTTGCGAGTCTTCACCTAGACTGGCCACCCCTACTGGTAGACTGCTTGGCCCCACCACCTGTCTGCCACATAAAGATGGAGGCATCTCGTTTAGTGCCTTGCCCAAGGACACAGCAAGCAAGCTTGCCGGCTTGTTCTCCACGCTAATCCTATTGTAATGAGCGCCAAGCAGGAGAGCTGTGAATGCCATTTTTAAAGTGTTTTGGTACGACTCGACTTGGAAAATCATTCTTATTTTTTTTTTTTATTTATGACCACCACCATTACACACGACACTGAACAACAATAATAATGAGAGAAATGGAGTCAAGAAAAGGAAGAAGCGACACAACGTCAGACGTTAAAACATGCAAATGAAAACAGTGGATCCATAAAACTAGAGCAATAGTTGCATGGCCGCTAAACCCTAAATTCAAGCAATTAAAGGACAGTTTAATTGAATTGAAATAAACAAACAGAACAAAACAAAAACGCAGGAGATTTTATAGTTGTAGATCATATTATTTTGTAAATAAGAAGTTAGAACATTCGAAATAGTAAGGATCAGAAAGATGACCAGTGCGAGACACGGCTACGTAGGTGGTCAAATGAAATGAACCCCAGGCCTACTGACTGCGAAGCGGACGCTCACCGCTACGCCATCGCGTTGGTCTAATCGGGTAGTTGTAATTTCGAGGTACATTATTAAAATTATCCATAATATATTTACTCTATTCTCTGTGTAATCGGGTAGTTGTAATAACATTATTAAACGGAGGACAAGTAAGTACTGTATATCAACGGATAAAGAATAAATTAAAAGATCTTTCGTGGCCAATGAGTATCAACAGCAGAATGTGAGGCTAAACAGTAAATGTCACGTCATAAATCAATTAATAAAAACGAAAGAGAGTGAAAGCTGACTGAAATAAAAACTAGTGTTAAAAAGAGGGTGCTATCAACGAAGATTAATAAAGTCGGTTTAGCTATTTATTTGTTATCACAAAAATCGATTTTTCCAACACATCCTCAGTTCCTGTAAAAAGTATTAAATACTTTTTTAGAAAAATAAAGAAAAACATAACAAAAAAACATTGCGCTATATCAGACTTGCCAGTAAAAATTTCCTTATGACGTTTATCATAATATCTGAGCGGGCCGAATTGTAATCATTTTCAGATTATCAAAATTTGTTCCGTAATACTCTGTTTAGCCCAACGTTGTGAGAAAGATGTTATTGTTTGACCAACATAGTAATTATCACAGTTTTTGCAACATGCCGCGTAAATACCACAATCTTTGCAGTTTTTGGGTCAAACGACGTTCTCCATTAAGTGTGCGGATATGTTTCATCAGTGGGTTGCTGGTGACAACCATTCAGTCTCGCTTGCCAACATAGCTATAGTAGTTGTTGGCAATTTATTCGCTTGTTTTCTCAGCTCCAAGTGGTTACGATCGATAGAGAGCGTCTTATAAGCGAGAAACAAAACAACAAAGCGAGTGCTGAAGACGTGAGGCTTCCGAAGGAAGCAATGCTATTGAGAGATATTTTCAAATTTACAAAGCCATCCCTGGACGCGTTTCGTCCTTTTGGACTCATCAGCAGGGCTTGCCAAGGGCCAAGTGATCCCCACAGTAGCATTAACGTTGACTTTTATAAAACAAACCAACACAAAGCACAAGACTTATGTGCCGTTTACTTTTGAACGAGTTCGTTTTGACGTACTGCTAGCCGCTAAACTACGGACCAAAACTGATATGCTTATGTAAAGCTGATCACACAAGCAGTGATTAGGCATAAAAAGGTCTTCCAAAGGTTACAAACTAAATGCAGTGCTTTAAGACATGGCTGGCAGCACGTGATGCATGGCAGCGAAACTCGGCGCACGAGGAGGTCAGTACCAAAGACGCAGGTTCAAATCTCACAGATGCGTTGCATTAACGCTGGCATTTAAGAATACAATGTACGCGTAACGTTAAAAGGGCGCTTAACTGATTTCGGTGAGTCCCAAATGACTGCACCGCGGCTTATATAATGCACGGCCGCCAAGTGTTCAACCACTTCACCTATTCCACTCCGAGCATACCTACCAATTCCGACAACTAGCACACCGCACGAATAATAACTAGTGTGTTACACAGGGATATCTAGAACATAGCGCGACCCAGTCTCGCTTGCCAACATAGCTATGCATTTTGCTACAGCTTCGGCATTTTCTATTCTAAAAAAATCGGTTATTTATAAAAGATTCATAGACGACATCCTCTTTATTCCTATTGGGGAAAACTCAACGCACAAAATAATCAAAGCAATGGAAAATAGCTTTGGAAAAGTTGGACTTCAAATAACCACTAAATTGTTCAATACTAAATGCTCAGACCAAAAAGTTGAATTTTTGGCTATTCTCCACAAGCACTCATCGGACACACCATTTAAATTTGTCACGTATAATTATGTAAAAAAAAACTGTTATTGACAGGACTTTTATAAATGAAACTTCATACCACCCCTCATGGGTATTTTAATCTATTGTGGTATCTCAAACTATGGCCATGCAGCGTATATGTGAAGACAAAACTGACTCTGATACTAGTCTGGAATAGCTATAAAACAAATGCTTTAAATTTAAACTTCCTAAAACTTTTACATTAAAGATAATTGAGCAGACCAAGTCTTGGGTGGATAGATTTCATTCTGTTAACAATAGCAAATTAAAGGAAAATAAGCAGAAAAAAATCGTATGAGTTACCCAGTTTTCAAAACTACTGCGATCTAGCCATATGAAACCCGTCTATAATTCAACGTAATGCTTGAATACAAACGCCCACAAACTTTGGGCAATTTTTTCACTTGCTATAAAAAGCTTTCATTTGGTGCTCATGAATGCAAGAGTGAGGGCATATCTGGACCCAATGTATGTGGTAATCATGGCTCACATAATTCTATGGTCCCACTAATGAAACATATCCGCACACTTAATGGAGAACGTCGTTTGACCCAAAAACTGCAAAGATTGTGGTATTTACGCGGCATGTTGCAAAAACTGTGATAATTACTATGTTGGTCAAACAATAACATCTTTCTCACAACGTTGGGCTAAACAGAGTATTACGGAACAAATTTTGATAATCTGAAAATGATTACAATTCGGCCCGCTCAGATATTATGACAAACGTCATAAGGAAATTTTTACTGGCAAGTCTGATATAGCGCAATGCTTTTTATTATATTTATCGTAAAATCTGAACTTGAAAACTTTTTTGAAGCCAAGTTGTTGCGCATACTCAATGCCAAAATTAAAAACAATAAAATGATTTTACCGGGCATATACCCTTGTTTTATTACTTACTGTGTTCAAAAGCTTTTACTACACTGATTTACAGCCTATAATCAGTCTGCGTTTTGATCTTATTTTTTTCACCATAATGCTCTGCTGTCTTGTGGGTAATATTTCAATGCTGCAATCAGGGCCGGATTTAGACCATGAGAGGCCCTAGGCTATTCCATTTGTGAGGCCCCTCCCTATTTTTGAGCTCAGAATTTTTCTCTAAACAACATCACATGTCATTGCTTAATGTTAAAAATATGAGTGCATTAAACCCTTAGTCCTCTTCATTCTCCCCACTCATGGGTGCAAATTTTTAATTAAAAGAATAAAAATCAAGTTAAGGCAGTTTTGCTTTTAATTTTAATTTCTTTGATCAAACAATCGTTACAATAATTGTGAAGTTTATTTACCTGGACATAAGAAATAGTTACAGCCATCAAATAGAGTAAGACTAGGCTACAAAATTTTTTTTTCTAGCTTTCGTCAAAGCAAAATCATGCAAAAGTTCATCAATATTTATCTGTTTAAGTTTGTCACTCTCAATGCACAGAATGCTAAGTGAAGACAACCTTTCTTGAGACATTGTCGATCTCAGTTTATTTTTGATGCTTTTGAGCCTTGAGAAAGATCTCTCTCCTGAGCAGTTAGTGACCATTAAGCTAAGAAACAGTCTTAAAATTGCTTCCACATTAGGAAAGGCAGTGTGAATTTTTTCCTTGCATATAATTTCATAAAGGTCTCTATGAGACAAGAAAATAGATTGCTCTTCTGTGCCGGTAAGCCCTTGGTTTTGTGTTTGTCTCACGTACAAATGAAAATGTAGAAGTTCATCAGTAAGTTTCGGGTCAACATCTTCTGGATACTCTTCCTTTAAAAGTTCTACGCCTCGTACAATTTCTACTTTAGTTGCTTTCAGATTAGCAAGAAAGAGGAACATTTCTGCAATGTCACTGTACACATTAGCTCTTCTTCTTAAACTGGCTTCAAGTGCGTCGAGCATAGGGATAAAGGAATTTATTTTAAACCTTTCTTTTGAAGAGAGTTCACTTAAAGCGTCAGGTGCATTTCTTTGTCTCCTAGTGAGAGCTCTGTAGTTAATATTCGGCAAGGTTGCTTTTGCTTGCTGATCAAACTCGTCAAACTCATCTCTAATTTCGCTTAGAAAGTCTACAAGTGAACTGTACAATTCGGCACAAGTACTTAATAACAATTCAGATTTCTGAAGGGCTTTGCTAACCTTATGAAAACGACCTAGCACTCTGGACCAAAAATGCAACATAAACACAAATTCCAATTTTTCCATTTTTTGCAAAAGGTTGTTAGCATGAAGCCTAGTATCACCTTTCTCACTTACATCGGAGTGCAAATGACTGAGAGCATTAGTGATGGCACTGTAACTTTCCAAAATAGCTTCCGTGGCTTTTGCATGTGCATCCCACCTGGTATCTGATAAATGTTTAGGCACCTTTGATTGAGGTTGCAAAAATGATTTTAGAACTGCCCACCTCTTTGTGGAAGCTGAAAAAAAGGTGTAAATTTCATTAATAATGCCAAAACAGTTCACTGCATCAAGACAGCAATCAACAGCTGAGCGGCCCACCAAATTTAAGGAGTGACCTGCGCATGGAATAAATTTTGCAAATTTCTTTCTTTCTAGGATTTTTTGCTGCATACCGTTGTACCTACCAGCCATGTTTGCAGCATTGTCATAAGACTGCCCTCGACACTTATTAAAATCAAGCTGAAGCTCAGTGGTGAGATATTGATGCACTAAATCTGCCATGCCTACCCCTGAGTGGTCTTTCAGCTCAAGGAAAGTTATAAATCTTTCATTTGGTAAACCGTTTACAGGAGACACGTATCTGATAATCAAAGTTAACTGATCGGTATGTGAAATATCAGGAGTAGAATCCACAGAAAAGCTGAAATATCCCGCTTTTTTCACGTCAGCCACAATTGACTCTTTAACTTTTTTGGCCATGAGCCGAATCATCTCTTCGCAAATAGTTTTTGACAAATAAGAGGGATTTCCTGATCCTGAATTTCCATAGCGATTGATATGAGCAAGTAAAAATGGATCGAATTTGGCTACTAGTTCTAAAAGACCAAGATAATTGCCATTATTGGGAGATCCAAATCCTTCATTGTCCCCTCTAAAAGGTAAGCCTCGTTCTGCAAGAGTACAAATTACAGCGGTAATTCTTTCCATTACATGCCACCAATACTGCTGTTCTACTTTTATTTGCTCCTCCAGCTTTGAAGTAAGCGTATATCCTCGCTTCCTTGTTAGGTAGGTTAACATGGCATTTGTGTGTTTTTCTGAGTTTTCATGAGCTTGGATAAGATAAGAGTTGTGCCAGTCATCAAAACCATCAGAAGCTAAAGCCGAAGAAGATGTATGATTTGGAAAGAGTTTACAAACAAAGCAATATACCCGTCCTTTTGCGGGGGAATATACAAACCACTCTCTGCTATATGTTTCACCATTGACTTTCGTTCCATAAAACAAGAGCTTTTGTGCAAAACCTAGATTGCTTCTTGTACACTCGTTTGGAACTAGAAAATGGTCCACAACTATGCTGAACTTCAGAAGGGCCTCTCTCTATCCAGTAGGCTATTTCTTCATCTGATAATTCTTTCCACAAACCAACGTCCTTTGACCTCAATGTATATGTAAATCTATGTTCGGCATCATCTGCATAAGTATCTGTAATACCTTGGAATTAATTTACTTCACCAGGAGTGAACTGAAAATTTTGACTATCTCCACTACTTTCATGCGTTTCTTTTTCCCCTCCCTTTGCAGCAACTAAGTTTTGAAATAGACTTATATTTTTATTTTCACTGAGCATGGCTCCTTCCTTATTACCAGGTTGCTGTTCAACGTCCTGCATTGCTTTTTCTATAAGACTTTTCTTCTGGTTGAATGCCAGCAGTTAGCTGATCAGCTTTGTCACACTGATTTTCTTGTGCTAGCATCAAGGCACCTACTTCACTGCCAGCACCTGCTGCTTCTGTCAGAGGTTGATGCAAGAAAGCAGTGATTGGTTTTATCTTCTTTAGCATATCATTTTCAAATTTCTTTCTCTTGCGCTTGCTAGCTCCACTTTCAAATCTTTTACTCATAATAAATTTAAGGTTCGAAAAATTATGAAATAAGATTATTGCTTGATCTAAACGCAGGTTAGCATTAGCAATACCAAGACTTCTATCAATAAGATAAGTCGATAACATTAGTAAATTTCAATTGATAAAACGTATCATTTACCACATTAACAGTAAGCAACACAATGTCTATTAGTTATTTCAGCAACATGTCAACTACCGATACTATTTTTTGCAGAGTAGAGTACGGACTGTACGGTACTTTAACATAGAAGCTTCCAGCAGAATGCGCATAATAATTGCCTTTATTATAGTGCAAACACGTAATGATGGCTGTTTACAACGTGGTTGAAACCAGTTGTGTTTAGAATTTTCTACTCTGAAAAGCTTGATATATATATACTTTAGGTAGGGTTTAAACTTGTCAAGTTTTTAAAAGAATTACAAACTTCGTAACCGAATTTCGAGGCCCCTGGACGTTGAGGCCCTAGGCTTCAGCCTGCCTAGCCTATTGGTAAATCCGGCCCTGGCTGCAATATAAGATTATTTGCTTTGATACGCCAGATAGATAATTACTTATGTGATGGAGTGCAGAGTTGTCAGAACAGTTTATTGCTTGGTTCCTAAGATTTAGTTGTTTTATTATTATCTTAGAGCACTTATGATGCTATCTTACAAAATGCTATGCTTTAATGTACTTGCGTAAATAAAGTTTTGAGCTGATTTAGTTTTTTTAATCACAAATTATTGAGTTCTTAGCAATCGAAACGGAATCGCTCAGGTATGTCGAGGTTCAATAGGTAAAATATCTTTTATCAAAATCAACTAAACTATACTAATATTATGTAGTGTTAGTTCTATATCATAATTAATTTCTATTACCTGATATTGGAGATGCTTTGACAAGGGCTTGAACTTAGCTAAAAACGTTCAGCTTGGATTGTGTGTACTAAGTAAATAAATCATCAAAAATGATAAGTAGTTTAGTGTTGCTATGCCGTATTGTTTTATGAATTCAAAAAGTTACATCTTTTCTTATTATAGCAAAAATTAAACTACAGTAAATGAATGAATGAATGCAGTAAAAATAATTACAATAAAACTATGAAAAAAATATTGCCTCTCATAGATTTCATTAACCTTTCCTAGAATTATTGTCAAGAAAAATGGATCGTTTCGGAATTCATTAAGAAATTGCAGTCAAATCCAGTTTTAGTACTTTTAAAAACAAACATTGTAAATTTCTTGATCTAAAAAATGCGGCCTAATTTCTTTTATAACTTTGGTCAAATTTCTCTTATCGTGTGTGAAAAAGTTTTGGAAAAATTTATCTCCTTTCAAGTATTTTTTGTGGCTAAGTTCTGGGACTCCCATCGGTGGTCTAATCCGGTTATGTGCATTTCGCTCTTGGGGTTCTCGAGGTTGTACACTACTATATCCACTAATGAGTATGTATATCGTATTAGCTTGCTGCCTGCCCACAGCGTTTTCAAGTAACTGACACAATGCTTTTATTTTGATGGTAATGATCGAAAAATCCAGCGATCAAATCTCAAAATGACGGTGCATTTGAGCATTTAGAAAATGTATTTTCCATTGATATCACCGCTAGCCTAATTTCAATAAAACGATCTGTAATTTAAAATAAAAAAAACAATTCAAAAAGAAAGCAGAAAAATTTCAACTCCAAAGTAGATCAGACCGATCATTGCGCCACTCTGGTTGTTTAGCGAAATGGAAGATAAAAATGCAGTAAACGTAACAAAACAAAACAAAACTTTATACACAGACAGATGCTTGATTTGATTGTCTTTTAAAACAGAGATGCTATTCTTTGATTCTAGGAAGTTGTTTTTCTTCGTAGTAGAGGCATTTTGTTTCCTGATGATTTGAATAGATTTGGTGGCGGTTTCGCGGCGGTAATGTAACCAGAAAGGCAACCAAATTTTCTGCAGCTTACACAGCGGGAAGCTAACCGCTTGCCTGCGTACATAGATAACTTGAAATAGTAGAATATCTTGTATCACTTACCAACCATCAAAAATATGCAAGAAATCTGCAACATAAATCTGAAAAATGAGTTTTTGACAAAAGCTTACGTTAAAGTAAATCGACCCTTATAGTCACTACAATATTAGTAGAGGTTGGAGAACATTAAGATCATCCCCTCCATCTTCTTTGATCTTGACAAAAAAGCAATAAATAAAACCCGATTTGTGTGTGAGAGTCATTATCAAAATATGAACATTATCAAACCCTCGCTATACCGTCTGTATGCTTGTGCACTTAAATTATCATACGTTCAAGCCACGGTTTCATGTTTTACCCATGCGAGAAGTACAAGCTGTTGATATGTTTTAAATCTAAAGTTAACTTTTTAGCCATAATCATGTAGTCAATGCAATGCTACATTGTAAGTTTGACTTGAATAATTTGATTTGTTGATTTTATTTGCCGCCATCCAACTTGTAAATATGACAATCAACATTATTGCAAACATGGAAACTGATCAGAGCAAATGGCAATGGGAAGTTGTGAAGTTGCCACACCGTAAAGGTTCTATCATGCATTCGTTAGAACAATGATTCTCAAAGTGGGTTACGTGACGCAAGCTCACGGGTGTCGCAAAGCTACATCGAAAAAAAGGCGTAGGGATTTTCCACTTTTGTAGCTAACGCCTCGAATCATGCAAATTTGATTACTCAAATGCGAACATAGCTGCCAATCTTGCAAATATATTCCAAGATTGCATGTTGGTCGATCTCTACGAAAAAAAGCTCTTTATGACATTATCTTTGTCAAATAAAAGATTTCCTTCATTATTATAAGTATTAATTGCAAATGATTGATTTAATATGAAAGGGCTCCATTGCAAAAAAAGTTTGAGAGCAGTTTTGTTGGAGAATAGTTTTGTTTTTGTGTTATGGTGACTTTAAGACATGCATTTTGTGTTAATCACTTTAGAAAAGCGCCTGTGTAGAAAATACACTGCGCTGACAGAAATGACAGTTCAGGAAAAACTCAGATTGTTACTTTAATGATCTGTGATTATGACGCCATAATGATGCCACAATTAAAGATAATTTTTTAGAAATTCCATTTCTTGATTGAGGAATGCGTTTCTGAGCTCAAGCGAAAGCCAGTACCCGACTTAGCAATTTTAACATTAAAAGTACCATAGGGGTTATTTTGACCCGTAGCTTTAAGTTATTTCTGTATATCTGCAAGGTTGCTTCCAATAGAAACGTGAAACTTCCTGACTTTTCCTAAATTTAGTTGTTGAATATGCTAATGGTAATTTCAGAAAAAAATATGTTTTGAATTAGCTTATATATGGTGATATATCTACAAGTACCAGCAAGGGTCATTTTGACCGATATGGTTTTCTTTGTTTGCTGTGAACACAATTGTCTTGCAAAAACACTCTCAATCAACGTTTTTGATGATGCTGAATCAGATACGAGTGTTTATCATTTAGTTGAGGACAATCGTGATGATTCAGAAAGTGAATTTTTGTCTGGTCAATTGCCTGTTTCGGAATCATCAAACTCAGAAATTTCGGATTTTGAAGATAGCGAAAGGATTTCAGAAACTGATAAAGATCACGTTCAACAGAATATTGCAACAAGCTTTGCAACCTCAGCTGAAATTACTAGGAATCTTTTGGATGCTAATCAAAACAATTTTGGATAGCAATCTTGCCACAACGTTATCAGAGAAGCTCTTGGGCCATCTACTCAAGCGCATCGTAGAATTATCAAAGAATCCGTTCGCAGTGCATGGGATCTATTCCTTGATGAAAGTATGTTGCGTCATGTACAAAGATGTACTGTAGAAGCTCGAAGAGTTCTACAAAGAGAAGATTGGCGCGTGCAGTTATATGAACTAGATACGTTTTTAGCCATTGTTTATGCACGTGGAGCTCACAAGGCAACTAAGATCAAGGTACATGAATTTTGGAATAGATTATGGGCAATTCCAATCATTTCTGAAACTGTGGCTGGCAACAGATTCATTGAAATAATGAAATTTCTGCGCTTTCACTATAAGCAAACACGATCACATAGACTAGCTACAGATAAACTGGCTCTGATATCAACAGTTTGGTATATCTTTGTCGAAAATTGCTTTAGACATTATAAACCGGGTACCAATATCACCGTGGATGAGCAACTTTTTCCTAGCAAGGCTTGATGCAGATTCACGCAATACGTGCCAAATAAGCCCGACAAATTTGGCATCAAATTTTGGATGGCCGCTGGTCTTCAAACTAAGCATATGCTACATAGCTTTCCTTATTTGGGAAAAGATGATTCATGGCCGGCAGGAACAACATTAGGTGAACACGTTGTTTTGCGGCTTACTGAACCTTACAGAAAGACAGGTCGAAACTTGACCACCGACAATTTTTTTACTTCGGTAAATCTCGCTAAAACTTTGAGCAGGAGGGGATCAGCATTGTCGGAACTGTCAATCGCATCCGAAAAGAGATTCCGCAAGAAATCAAAAAAATGAAGGAGGATCTCTACGCAACAAAAGTTTTCAAACACAATGGCTGCAACTTGACTGTTTATCAAGAGAGAGCCACAAAAACGTTTTGTTGCTTAGTACAATGCATGCTACTGTTGATACAGGTGACGGCCGAAAATCAAAGCCTGAAACCGTAAAATTTTATAACTCCACAAAATTTGGAGTTGATGTGCTCGACCAAATGGCCAGAAAGTATACTGTAAATACAGCTTCTCGCTGGTGGCCTGTGCAATTTTTTACAACGTATTAGATTTGGCTGCAATCAGTGCCCACGTTTTATATAGGTTGGTTACCGGGTCAAAAATCTCACTACAAAGGTATCTTTTGAAGTTATGCGAAGAGCTTCGTTCGAGCTTTGTTGAAGAAAGAAAAACTAACTCACACCGGTCCAGTCAAACCAACAACAACAGTATGCAGAAAAGCCAGAAACAAAAGCACTGCCAAAGCGAAAGCTGCACCAACAAAACACGTAAAACATGCAGCTGTTGCTCTAAGCTTGTTTGTGGTATATGCATTGGAAAACAGGAAAAACTCATTTTTAGTAGGCTTTGCTGCCAATAAATATTGGTCATGATTTGTTTTGTCGTATTTTTTTGTAGCTATGCATGCAATAAAGCTTTGCCGAAATTTTTGAAATTTGTCTCACTTGGGAATTAAACCTAAGTCTGATTTATTCATAAAATAAATGCCCCATGTCCACTGAGTCTACGGTTGAGTTAATTAAAATTTTAAAAAATGTAAAGAGCGTCAATAAAAGGAAGAGTCAATCTGATCCCACTCGATACTTTTAGGCAGTGTAAAATCTCTAGTACTTCTAGTGCTAACACATTTCACGTTTTTAAGATCTCGCATGACGTCATAATTAACGATTGATTGTAAAATTTGTTTTCTTAATTTACTCGAAAACTACTACCGAACGTATAAACGCGATAAAATCTTTTTTGGGAGATATTAACAAAGGTGCACTTGATAATAAAAAATCTAGAGCAATTTAAGCATAATTGGCAATCTAATAGCAGATTCTTTATTTAGGCATTTAAGACTTCAAAGCATGGTTTTTCTCAGTTTTTCTGCTCGTTTCACACTTGCTTTATTATGTAATTATACGTGTGGTATATGACCAACACAGTCTTTCGTACTAAAAAGCATCATGTGATAATGTTTACCAAAAATTGCAACACTTTTACAAAATCAGTTTACTTTACTTAACTGCTAAAACTTCTGCCGGATAAACACATGGTTCGGATGATCTTAGAGCTTATCCGAAATAGATGCTTTACCCTTACCACAAATGATAGCAAGCGAAGCAGGCTTCGACGTCTGAGAAAGGGCGTCTCCCAGGGATCGGTCTTGGCCCCCTTCCTTTTTAATATCTATATATGCGATCTTCCCTTTAATATCTATATGTATAATCTCCACAACCTCCAGAAGGTATGCTTATGCCGATGATCTGGCTTTGCTGCTTTCATCTAGGGACTGGAAGGGTTTGGAGGAAACCTGAAGCCAAGACATGGCTACAGTCTTAGCGTATCTGAAGATTTTGAGGCTGAAACTCAGCCAAGCTAAAACGATGACGGCGGCCTTTCATTTACACAATCGAGGGGCCAAACGTGTGCTACGCTAATGGTAAACTCTTGCCATTTAGCCCAGTTTCAACTTACATTTGGGTAAAACTGGACAGATTTCGCCATCTCGAGACACTGTGCAAAAAACTAGCTACCCGCCTCACACTTCTGAGGCAACTTGAGGGCTCGGGATTAAGCGCTGGCGCTAAAACACTACGTACACCTGCCCTATCCTTGGTTTACGCTACATCTGAGTACTGCGCACCAGTTTGGTGTCGCAGCGCACACACCCGTCTCATCGACAATGTTTTGAATGACGCCTTGCACATTGTTACTGGATGCCTGCGTCCTACACCAACGGACCACCTGTCAATCCTTTCAGGCATCCAGCCAGCTGAGCTTCGCCACTTGGGAGCAACACTCTTTTTGGCCAAGCGTGGCACCCTGGACCCAAACGGTATTTTACATGGTCAATTAACTGGGTTATCGGATGTGCCCAGGGAGAGACTGAAGTCTGGATGCCCATATATGTCTGCTACGCAAAAACTATTTAATGACCTATCTAACCTCTGCGCAGCTGAGTGGACAAAGTACAGATGGAGCGCAGAGTATTCTAAAGGCACATCAGTACTCCATGTTTTCATTCCCAACGCCAGTTCTAGGCATCTTGGAATGGGCTTTCCCAGAACAGCTTGGGTTGAACTCAATCGCCTGCGGACTGGCGTTGGGCGTTTTTACTCGTTCATGTACAAATGGGGTCTCGCTCTCTCGCCAATTTGCGAATGTGGCGCAAGCGATCAAACTGCAGACCACGTTATCTCATTGTGCCCCATATATCGGGCACCTCGAGGTATGGCTGGTCTGATGGTTTTGGATGACAATACCCGATCAGCCAGCATCTGATTCCATTGGCTTTTTTAGATGCTCTCTATACAAAGAAGAAGAAGAAGTCTATTAAAAAACTGATTTGTGACCTCATTTCTAAATCGATTTTCAAAATTCATTTAACAAATTAAAATTAATTTCACGGAAATTAACTTGGTATATCTCACGTACATTTACTATTTGTTTTCATATTAAAAGAAAACTGAACTTCAACAGTGTCAGTTTTTACTATTAACTAAAAAGTGGTGTATAAAGTAAAAACAATAAAGCTTAATATGTGTAGTAATAACAATTAGTGTCGTTTGAAAGCAAATGAAATTTGCTTTCTCGCAATATGTTACTCCAATTACTTAGGCCTAAAGATTAGTTTATATTGGATGATCAGAAATTGGTTTCCATTCATCATTTTTCATTTTTAGTTATGAAATTTTCCTGCTACACCTAAGCATCTTGCAAGTTTTAAAAAAAGTTTTTTTTTTGATACATCTTCGCTATTATGCTCGAAAGCATGCTTTCTTTGCATTATTTGTATGAATTTGCAAAAACATTCATCAAAAAATGAACTCTTCAAAAATTGTAAAATGTAGCCTACCGGTCAAAAACACTCTAAACTTTGGTAGCTGGGCTTCACAAAATCGCAGTTGGTAGAAAAACTAAGTCCTGTGGTACATTTTGTCTTTTCTTTTTCAAAAGCGTGGTTCTTTGACATCATCTCCCAAAATTTTCAAAAGAATTCATCAAAAAATCGTGTCTCAAAAATTTTTAAAAGTAGCGTACTTCAAGCAAAACATTAGTGATCCCCTACGAAAAAAAGAAAATAAAGATGGCTCTGGTTTATCTTTTGCAATAAAATATTATCGCTCACCTACATATTGTTTAAATGTCGAAGCAATTTTCTTTGAAATTATGTGAAGCCGGCTGATTTGATGTTGTTAACCTCGACATTACTGAAGAGTGTTGTTTTAACTGCGAATGCTTTACATTGGGTTAGTTTGCACGTTGCATGGCTGCGTTTCTGCCAGGACCAAACAACATGCGCGCAGCCAGAGGCTTTAGGTCGTACAACTTGGCATGTAATGACAAAAAGTCGTAAGTAGTGGTCCTAACATATAAATGATCATTCCTAAAAATGCATGTCAAAAACTTTGGCCCTCCTCTTTTCTGCACAAAACGTTTTAAAATCGTTGGCTGTTTAATTGTAAGGAAATTTACCACCTAAAGGCCAAGCAAAGCAAGCAACACGTACCCAGGAACTCGAGAAATTTTGGGAGTAAAATAGCAGCTATGCGCAACATTTAAAAATTTTTTTAGGCTCCTTCCTTCCTCCTAATCGATTCCTTTTATAAAATAGGTACTTTTGATTTTAAAACGAGAGTTGGCTATGTCAACAACAAATTTACTTTTTGCTACTGTCCTCACAAATTTCGATTCGGTGAAGCAAGCTGAACTGATATTGTTAAATTCGACATTGCTGATGGGGGCGCTGCTGTAGTAATAGCTTAATCGCGAGCGTTTGATTTCGGGCTAGTTTGCTCTTTGTGTGGGGACGTTTATGCCGCGAACAAACAATATACATCCAGCCAGAAGCTTTAAGTCGTCGATTAAGCATCCGATTACGAAAAAGTATCAAGTAGTAGTTTTACTATTAAACATAATATGGTTGAAGACGGCTGAACAGGTGTTAGAAACCAGATATGATTCACTGGTAGCCATGTCGGGCGACGCCGGCTAGCACTAAATATGAGGGCAATTGTTACAAACACTTAGTTTCACGTGTTTGAAACTGAAAAAAGCGATACTTGTACATTCTCTAATCTTCATCGTAAAACGTTGCTACACTAAATTTGTTCTTGTAAAGTTGACGTATCTTTTTGGGAAAACATATAGTCATAGATACGCTCCAAATCGCAAATCTCTTTTTTTTATAAATCAAGTGAATATATTATTAGATATGGCAAACAGGATGCCACAAGTGATTTTATAATTTTTTATTACTACTGTATGAGTCAGAGTTATAATTTATCGATGTCAAGTAACGCGAACGATCCCGGATATGAATCATTACTTTCTCATGCTCAATCATTCTAAGTGTCTTCATTATTGTAAGGAAAAACAAAACAAGCTTCAACACTATTACGAGAAAGAAATGGGCAACTTTAATGTAATGTATTGACTGATATGTGACATGGTAACATTAAGCACATTAAGCAACAATTGAGCATCTGCTATTGAAATGAAGATGCCGATAACATCTTCCACATAACGCACATAATATGATGGATAAAATAAATATGCATTATGTGGACGATGTTTTCGCCATTTTCTATTCATCAGCAGATGCTCAATTTTTCCTTCATTTGCTTAATAACCAGGACTCCAATCTTCGCTTTACATGTGAGGAAGCCTCAAATTCTTACCATGATTTTTTGATGTTGAAGTAACGATTTACGATGGAGAATTCGATGTCAGTGTGTACCGCAAACCAACTTTACCGATGTACTTTTACAGCTTAACAGCATAGCCCTTTTGTTCTGGAAATTAAGCCTTATCATCTGTTAATTGCATCGTGCGTATTTATATTCATTAAATGACTCGTTAATTAAAACCAAAATTAGCTTTATCATCTCTTTATTCAAATGAAACAGATACCCAATAACTTTCATCTTAAATGCGATAAAAAGGTTTAAGAATAAATTCAACAACCATAACCAACAATCCCCCGCCGACTTTTTAAATAATACTCTAAGCTTATAACCTTAATTAACCTTTCCATATATTGGTACCCGATCAATTAAATTTGGTAAACGCATTGCTGCTTTGTTTCGTGACAGACTGGGCACTGATATATAAACAGCCAATTGGTCTTTTAAAGGGACTTTTTATTTCAACCTTAAATTTCCTCTACCCGCTCTTTTCTATTGGAATGCAGTCTATCAATATACATGTTCTTGTGAATAGAACACGTCGTGCATCGGTTTGATCACTAAACAACTATTTCTAAGAATCGAAAACCATCATTCCAATAACCAAAGTTCATCTAGTTTCGCCATAAAATCCCATCGTGATTTGTGAAAAGCCTAAAGAGAAACAATGCCAGCAGAGCAAAACTTTACACTATGTATTAAAAAATACTGTTTTGACATTGAAACCGAGCTAGTGGAAGCGCTGCTAATTAAACGTTTTAAGCCATCTTTAAACATAAAACTTGGTCATTTACAAGGAACGAAGTCCGCTTCTGAAAACGTTTCAATGAGAGGTGCAGTGTTAAAACGACGTTACTCTCGTCAATAGGTCCAATACTGTAACATTAAATTTATCTTTGAATTCACAGGTTTATTTTTCCCCGAAGAAGTCCCTAAGAAGTGACAAAAAGCTTTGGTGTTATTTGTTTTTGTTTATGTTTGTTTTGTTGTGTTGGTTTCAATACGTATAATAAAGCACTGCTCTAAATATTTGGTTGGCTTAAACAATTTTTTGGGAAAAGGTATAAGCTAATTTAACGCCTCAAGCCATCTTTAAGTAGTCAAATTTTGTAATAAACAATTAATTATAATGTCATCTCATCCTCAAAAGAAATCAAATGTTTGCAAGCATTGAGTGGCTCCTGGATTTTTTTTTGAAAAAAACTCGCTTTTTTATTTCACAGAAAGCCAATCTTAAAAATCATCCTGAGTTTTTGGGTGACATTAAGGTTACCAACCCCATTATGACCATTATGTTGCGGTGATGATCGATCGAGCGAGTTTTGTTCTAGTGCTCTAGATCACTTGAAAGTAGTTAAAGAACATACCCATTCAGAAAGACAGATTTGATCGCCAAGGTTTACACTTTGAAAAGTTTAATTATCATATAGGAGTGTTCACGTCTGCTTGGAAACCAAATTGTACGAAAATCAAAGTCAATCTTGAGATTTCCAAATTTTAAAAAGCCTCTGGCCTTCCCAAGCAATTGGTTTCAACAATGCCATTATTTGTGGTAAAAAAAATCGAACTTTAAACCTGAGACCTCGACACAAAGCCTCGTTATTCATGCATGTATGTATTGATGTGATGTACTTGTCAAACACTTAAGGTAATATTATTTTTGATCAAAGCGTCCGATTATTTTGCTCCAAAATAACAGCAAAACGACTTGTCAAAAATATATTGTAAACGTTTTGACCCTCAATTGATGCCATTTTCTACGCAAATAGTATACTACAAAATGGTTGGCTATCAATTACTTCACACTGTTGACAATCAACCTTTTTCTAGTATAGAATTTGCGTTGATGGCGACACAGTTGAGGGTCGAAACGTTTGCAGTATGCTTTTGATAAGTTGTTTGGTTCTTATGAAACTTAGTTATCAGTTTTTCCCTAGTATATCTTCTGATTATTTTTTATGAACTGATGGGCATTTTTTAAGGTGAATGTTTGCAGTGATGTGAACTGCTACATTGTAGGTTACTTTGTTTGCCAATACAATGCAGCATTTTTTCATTGCTATTTTTTATTGCTAGTTCCAAGTGGGCAAGCGATATTATGTTGCTAGTTTTTAGATAGTTTTATTTTCTTAGGAGATTAAAGCTAATGTAACATGTCGAAATTTGTTGATTACATAAAAATGTTCTTCTTTCAGCTGTCCTCTTTCAGGGGTTGCCACAGCAGATCATTGTTTTCCATCTTTATCAGTCCGCTGCATCCTTCTCCTCCAACCACCTTCAAATTATCTTTCACTACATCAATAATCCTTTTTTATGACCTCTGTTTCCCCTTTTCTTTTTTCCCCTGTTTTCTTTCGCCTGTTTGTTTTATAACTGCGCTATACAGTAATCCCTCGCTACTTCGCGGATCACCTATCGCGGATTAACCACTTCGCGGGGTCGATTCACCTTCCACAGAAGAGGAAGTGGTGTTCCCGTAAAGATATGTAAAATGTCTTTGGCTGCACAGTAGATGTCATCACTTCCTTCATCGTCATCATTTCTACAGTGCAGCATATTCATTACCAACACCCAAGAATTACTTCCCCTTCTTTCATGGTTATTAAGAATCTTTTTTTTTTCTTTAATGTTTAGTGCTACTTTTTTATTTTTTGTAATATTTCATGTGATTTCTTAATAATTGTTCTTATTATTTCTCGAATAGTAAACAGTATTGTAATGGGAAGGTTAAATAATGATACAGGGAGGGTTTTAAAAGTCAAAAACACATAAATACACAGGGTGATAAATAATGATGGGACACATTTTAAATGCTTTTTTCTACAAATATGAAGACCACACAAATAAGTGAATTTATTTATTACATAACTGATAATCAGGAGTGTAACGTGTTGTGTAAGATTTGAATATTACATCAAGTTTAATTATTTCTGAGAAAAATTCGAGAAAAATTTTCTTCGAGAAAATTTTCCTGGGCGTCTTATTTCGAGATTCGGTGATATCCATTGGCCATCCAGGTCACCTGATTTAACCCCAGTGGACTATTTTCTGAGGGGTTACCTAAAAATTGAGTATACGCAGGCAGGCCCCACACAACAGAAGAACTTAAGCAAAGCACCCATAGAGAGGTTACAGGTATTACGATAGATGTGTGAAACCGTATTTTACATGATATGAGAAATCGATCTCTTGAATGTTTTAGTCGTAATGGTGAGCATCTAAAGGATGTAATATTCAGATCTTAGATATCAGTGTGTCAGTTTTGCAATGAGTTAATTACGTTAAACTCCTGAGTATCAGTTATGTAATAAATAAATTCACTTATCTGTGTCGTTTTCATATTTGTAGAAAAAAGCATTTAAAATGTGTCCCATCATTATTGATCACCCTGTATATGTAATAATTGGTGATCCCACTTCGCGGATATTCATCTGTCGCGGGGATTTTGGAACGCATCTGCTGCGAGAAACGAGGGATCACTGTAACTGAAATATTTTTGCGTTCAGTCATTACTTACTCTTTGTCGCCAACTGGCCGCAGGTACGGGGATTAACAAAGCGGTAGCCATTTTTTCCAAACTTTTTTTGACAAAAATAACGTTTGCAGTAGAAAAATTCACTCCAATTGCTCCTTTTACGAACAGAGTGGATTGCAGGTTTGAATTTTTCTTTTCTTTTTTCTTCTGCAGACCGACCAATTGTTTCGTAATACGAGAATATTTCTTCGTCATTGTACGGGCAATCAGCCTAAAATAAGATGAGTTATTAACAAAATAGCAAAAATCAGCAGACAATATATAAGTTAAACATTTTGAATTAAATCTAAACTTTTTCGATACATCATATGACCTTTCTCAGGAATTAAAATAAACAAGAATATCATAGTGAAGCTCAAAAATGTCAAAATTATTTCGTTTATTCTAAAAGTTCAAAGATCGCTGAATGACAAACCTTTTTCAAACCCAATGAAAAAATTTTTATATTTTTATCTGACATTTACAGGAAAATCTTGAATTAAATTGAATTTAAATATATTCAATTCTCACAAATCCAAGGCGTCGCACCGATTAAAATACCGCTCTCGCTCTCGATCAAAATATTGCTTGAGATTCAGTTTTGATTTGCTTCGGGCTCGCCAGCATCAAATCTGAGATTCGGTTTCATGTCTTTATGTTTGGAATTTAAAAATAATACCAATTCGAAACTGATTTTTCGATCGATTTTTTGCTTCAATTTAATGCATTTATTAATAGGCTTTATTTTTGAAGAACTGTTTTGTACCTTGTATTTACAAAAGAATTTTGCGAATCGATTTAATTGCCGTGAAAAGAAACCGATTTCAACATAAGTTTGATTGAGCTGATGACCGTATATAGTAAAATATTAACTACGGTCATTTTTTATGACCAAACAAATCAGAAAAATATTTTTACTTTTTTAAATTAACTCCCCTGTAAGAATTTGCTTGTATTTTGAATATTCACTTATTCAAACAGCAAGCAAAACAATTCTGATATACTAAAAATTCGCTCAAAATTCAAAGCTTGCAATCAATCAGCATTTAAATTCAATTTCATAAAGTATAGCCTACAATGTTTGCCGGAGCAAATTTTTTTGAATGAGGCATTTGCCACTTTTAGTTGTATGGCAATAAGAGTCAAGTAAGGGTAGTAAGTGTTATAATATTCAAAGGCCAAATTGGGTGTGGCAAAATGACGTGTCAAGAAGATGTTGCTATACGAAATTGCCGTCAAGCAGCAAGCGGGGTTATGCCATTGAAAATAAAGAAAAATTTACTTTTGATGCTTCGTAAAACTCATTATGAGATAGTAATGCAAGAGGCTAACGATGCACTTAGCAAAACTGCAGACAGTGACACTGTTTCGACCTATCAGGTCTCTTCAATTATGAGATCTTTCACTGCCTCTCTCAATCGCAAAATATTAGATTTGAATGTCTGCAGAAGTTGTTTGAACCGCATCGACGAAAGTGCTAAGGTTTATTCTTAGCATTTAAAAAAAAACGACAAACTTATTTTTCATAAACTAAAACAGAAAATATAAGTTTTATGACATGGTAACTTCTTCTATCAATTCCATAACAATGTAGTTGTTATACTGTCATTGATTTGACAGCTATGCGTACCAACAAGAGATATGACTTTTACTGGTCCAAATAAAAATGTATTTTCACATTGCATAAAATTAAAAAGTTTAGCGTGCTGTTAATATGGTTTTATTGAAGTTACAGAAAATTTGTTAACATAAATTAATTTGTTCTACACCCAAGAAATTTCTTATATGAACTTTTAAGATGTTCATATTTTTACGATGACTTATGCAACTTACTTTTTACGAAAAACGCAAAAACGAAAAGGGAGAAATTTGAGTTTTTATATACATATATTTTTTACCGATATGCTCCTGTTTCTAAAATGAATTTATAAAAACAGGAAAAAGGTTTTTTGCTTGGTCTTCGTTTCAAACGAAAGCTAGTCTCTAACCCAATGCTTGGTCCATGGTTTATACTTTTAAACCATAATATTATCTATTGTAATAACTCAACTGCAAGTGCTTGACTTTGGGTTAGTTTGCACTATCTCTTGCTGCAATTTTGCCAGAACCAAGCATTATTCGCGCAGCCACAAATGTTAGGTCACAAAAATAAGCATACAATTAAAAAAAGTCAAAAGCAATGTGCCAATATTTATGTTTTTTTTCGGAAATTGCCCAACAATCACTTTGGCGTCCCTCCTCCCCACAGCTTGGCGCTTATACTTTCATGCAAGTGCTGAAAAAAACAAATGGAAGTAAAAGAAATTATTGCATGTTGGAATCATGAGCAAGTTCCCTCATTAAGTAAAGGCTGCGAACAGGTATGATTGAAAAAACTAAATCATCTCCAACTTATTTAAAACTATAAGTACACTAAAACAAACGCAATTCGATAAATTAGCATCTTTAGTGCTGTAAAAGAATAAAAACAACTAAATATAATAGTCCGTGGGCTAACTAGGCCCACCGTGCACCCTCCCCACCAATAAACGAAACTGTGTTTTTCTGGTAGATTTTTATGTGCTTTTTGATATTAAATATGTTAACATTGCATAAACTCTTACGCACTACCGGTTTTGAGCCACTTTATTTGTTGTACCAACAAAAGTTTTTCCGTTTTTGGGGGGTAATAAAAACATGAATGACAATATTTTTGTATTGAAATATCACAAATACATAAGTGACCACTCAAAATGTTAATACTGGAGAGCTCTACAATGTAAGTTTTGATTTAAGCAAATTCGATAAAAAGTATATCGACAAGGGCCATTAAGTAATCACAAGTTTCAATCACCGCTTGAAAGTTTGGTACGTGGTTTCTGTTTATAACGGTTTAACATACAATGGAGTGCGATTACATTAAAGCAATCTTTACTGTAATGCTTTGTGTTGAAATTCACCAAGCTTGTTTACTTTTGTTTCTTTACTTTTTGCTTGGCAACACTTCCACAGGCAATTTTGTTTTTCTTTGTCTCGTGTTAATCGAAATGGTGTTTAGTAGACTAGTGCAATTATAAACGGTTGCCAAACTGCTAGGTCACAGGCTCAATTAAGTTTGAAGTGATTGAAAGTCGTTTCGAATGATTTTGTTGGATTTTAGACGACTCACTGAGTTTTTCTAGGCAACATTAAAACGTAAAGACAATTCAACACCGTAATTATTGCTTCTAAACGTCCTAAACATTCACAACAAATTACTTAGGTTATATTTGAAGCATAGAAAGAATTTTGTGAGTTTAGTTTTTGATCAAAAGTTTACCTTTTCAAGCTCAACAACTAAAAACCCTCCCCCAAACGATCTGCAACTCTTCTTGCGCTTTCTCAGTAATGGGAAAGCTGAGAGATCAGAATCAGAGAGAATAGAGCTTCTCGTTTCATCCATTGGTCAGGACCTGTAGCGCGCAGCAACTAAAGGCCAGTGGTCGCTACCGAAACACTATCTGCTTTGCATGACATTAGGCCACCTCTACAGGAGTGTCAAACTAAGCATGTTAATGAACCAACTGGGTCATGCAGAGAGTTACTTTTTTTCATTGGAACTTGAAACCGCACTTGCAGAGGCTCTTGAAGAGGCTCATACCATTTTAACACCCCAAATAATACGAAATCCTCATCACCTATCATAATTTCGCAGTGACTTTGATAATTTTGATCAACTTGTTAATGACATTTCTGGTGCAGATTCGAATTACACCTGCCACGGGATATTGCAACGAAATATTCCCTCTGAGCCTGCTGCTAATGAGAACATGACAGATACCAGGCAGAAAGCCTGCTATCTCTGCCAAGGACAGGGTACGCTCTCTGAAATCCCTGGCAAATGATACCTTACCTCCATTCTATAGCAATAAGAGGGATAACCTAAAAATGACGATTTCTCACCAAACATTGGTAAAATATAAAATGCTCTGTCAAAATTAATGTTAAAATATTTCCTGTGATATATATGGCGTTTGCATAGCAGCACTGTATCTCAGCATATACCTGGGTGGACGGGCTTCATATCTGAAACTGGTCAAGTTTCAAAGCGCTTTACCACAATAAATTATCACCCAATCATTGATCACCTTACAACAGTCTACTCCACTGTACAAGAGTGCCTTAGAGCAGGGGTGTCAAACTCACAGCCATCGGAGCCTTTCAATGCGGCCCGCGAGACGATTCTAAAATTCTTGATAAATTTCACTTCGTGCCACAGAACTCGATTTCTGATTAACGAAGCCTGAAGAAGGGCGATGGTATGGAGATGGTGGAGAGGTAATGACCTTTTTTTTTTAGATCGACATCGCTGCGGGCTACGTTATAGAAACCGTTGCCCCGAGAAGTGGTGATCTCCAAATCGAAAAACATCGTGCAGCCCTCGGCACGATTGCCAACATGCAATGTAGCCCTCAGAAGCCCACGAGTTTGTCATCCCTGCCTTAGAGTATTAAAAAATGTATCGCGAGAGGTCGGTCAGCAATACGCTCTCATAACATTTGACTTAGGCTTGTGCGTGAAGACTTACCCTATTATTTGGAAGAGTCTAGACTTCTATGATGACCACATTGTAATGATAGAATACTTTCGTTTGATCAGTGCATACCTAAAAATGATTGGTAAAAAAAGGAATGAGTCCGGATTAGCTGATGTGCTGTTGGAAGCGGGGGTTATATCCGTTGGTTTCATCAATGGTGCGATATCCGGAAAAAACTACAGTCATGCAATAAATTGCCTCAAAGTAATGGCTAAAAGCCTGGAAAGACTGCTTCTTGACAGATATTTGGAAACTAGATGTTTAAAAGGCTTTCCAGGTGATCTGCTATAAGCAATCGATCGTATTAATCATATTATTAATGAGAGAACTTCAGAAAGCTTGCATGCTGCTATGCAAAACGAAGTACTTGCTAATTTTCTTAAAGAATATTCTTCGTTCAGGCAACAGGTGTGGCGGAAGCCAGGGTAAAACTGCCCAATTTGGACTGGCATACATGAATCATGATTCGTTGGCCCTTTCCTTGCTGTATGCTGTGAAAATCAATGATTACTATTTGTGTGGTGCTTGTTTAAGTAAGATAGTGGATCTATTTTTCAGCTTTGATGGTCAAAATTATGCCAGATATCTCGGCTACTTCTCGTTGTTCTTGGTCAACATTGTGAAAACTCACCCGGAGTTACTGAAATTAGATGCAATAAGTGTGGCAAGGTCATTCAAACCAGCGAATAGGTGTACAGTAGATATAACCATTGAAGAAACATTTACGTGACATGCCAAATGTCAAGTAGGCCCCGGCCGGTGGGGTGCAGAGATTTCAGGTCTCCTGATTGACTATGAAGCTTATCGTCGTTGGGCACGTACAGCCCACGAAAGATCGAGATATGTTGAAGTAGTGCTTCAGAAGGCAAATATATATGATGATGGTAGTGGCAGAAAACAACTTGATACTCGGCCATTGCAAGTAAAAGAAAAGTGAAAAAGCAACATTTGGCAGGACAGTGAAAGCAATTCAAAATTTAAGGACCCATGCCAAGTAGAGATGGATGATAAACTTTACCTTATTTCATCTGGTGCTGCAGTACCATTTACATAGAAGCAGATACAGTATTAACAATGCTGAATTGTTTGGCACTGCAGCAAAGGAAGCTTTCATATCTAATAGGTTGCGAAAGAAAAAGCAGTTCTTTGAGCCAATGAAAAACCTGAAATAAAAAACATTAGCGGATATGAGGAAGGCATCAATTGTAAAGACATTAAGCAATCGTGAAGCTCAGTACAAGCAGCAAGCAAATGTTGCGTTTCAATTGTTAGTGCTTTCACAAAAACAATCAGAAAAGATTGATATGAGAGAACTGATAAAATATCCACTCATGCCAATGCCCGACGGCTACCTTTTGAAGACAAATAAGAGCAATAAATTTACTTATCTTACAAAAGAATTAGATGATTTTACCATGCTGTTAAAGGCCAAAACGTTGAATGTTAAAGATGGGAATGCATTTTTCTACTGCATGAAAGAAGTGCCAGCAACTTTTAAACAGATATGCCAAAAAATATACGATGTCAGTATCATGGGAAAGACTGATCTCTAATTTAGCACTAAGATGTTGGCTAAAAGAAAAATTCTATCAAAAGCATGGAAAGGACAAGCCGCGGTAGTGGTCAAAAACGCATAATTAAAAGCGAAAGTACAAAACGACCTGAAAACTGGAAGTCATTTCTTAGCAATGACTCCTACGAATAGCAGCTTGTGAGATTGCTTCTAAAGGTGTGAAGCTGGGATGATTTTGGGAGGGAGCTTCAAAACAAATAGGTTATATTTATCTGTGAAGAGAAGAGCTACCTACTTAAAGACGAGAATCAGGGATGATGACAGAGATTCCCAAGTTGGAGTCTGATCAAGAGGAAATAGGCACAAGGGTTGTTCTATATTGCTCCTATGCAGTCGATGAAGAATTCAACTATGTTCGAGTCAGAAGCGCAGATTTTTTCATTCCTCTCTATTGTGCATCAAAAATAAACATCACTCTCCTGTTTGACACAGGCTCCTGGTGCAAGAGTAGGTTGTTATTTATCTCTCAACTGACACATGATTTCACTCCTCTTTACTAAAATGCTCTGCTGAGTCTGTATGTTTTTTCAATGTGTGGCACGGCCAATGCTTTTAAAGCCATTTGGAAAAGTGAAGCCGCTAAAACTCCTTCAAAAGAAACCACGTTATCAGGCTGTTTTCAAGTGCCCTAAAAGTCATGGGATGTGTCGGAAGATCTTTTTCTTCAACTGGAAGAATTCACGTGTTCCATGTACAAGCCCAGAGGTAGCCATTTAATTGTTGATCTTTGCTATGAAATGGTTTTGAAGAAATGCTGTGGCAAAGAAAAGCAACTGAATCTAAAGAAAAGTGCCAAATGGTCATCCTTTCCACACCCGAGAGCCTGCTTAAGAGAACACTTAGAAAGAGTGAACTACCAAGAGGCAATTTGGAAACGATTCCGTATTCCCAAACCAGTTATTTTATTACCAACTGGGAACAATGGATGGATTTTAGCAAACAAAGTCATTGAGCCAAAATAGTCTGATAGGGATATATTCCCAACTCGTCTTGTTGACATTTCGGACAAAGCACTTGAGAGTAAAAATGAGCATAGACTAGTTGATGGGAGAATAGACAAAATATCCGCTCACGATGAAAGTAACGAAGAATCTGAATCTAAAACAGACAATGATATTGACTAAAAATAAAATCAAAGCACACAAAAAATTTACATAAAAAGAGGGCCTTTTAAACGATTAATAGGCGTTTAGTTGATATATTCCAGTTGCATAATTTGAATATTTCCTTGAATAAATGAAAACTTACATTGTAGAGCTTTCGAGTATTAACATTTTGAGTGGTCATTTATGTATTTGTGATATTTCAATACAAAAATATTGCCATTTATGTTTTTATTACCCCCAAAATCGGAAAAAAAATTTTTGTTGGTACAACAAATAAAGTGGCTCAAAACCGGTAGTGCATAAGAGTTTATGCAATGTTAACATATCTAATATCAAAAAGCACATAAAAATCTACCAGAAAAACACAGTTTCGTTTATTGGTGGGGAGGGTGCACGGTGTGCCTAGTTAGCCCACGGACTATAAGGAACCAAGTAATTAGCTGCACTGACAGTTCTACACACCATCACACAAGTAAGTAATTATCTATCCGGTGTATCAAAACAAATTATTTCATTTCATAGTATTAAAGTATTGCCCACAAGACAGCAGACCATTATGATGAAAAAAAATAAGATCAAAACGCAGGCTGTCTGTAGACTATACATGCATATCAATGTAGTAAAAATCATTTAAACACAGCGTTTTACACGCGGTAAAATCACTTTCTTAATATTTATATTGGGATTGAGTATGCGCAACCATTTGGCTTCATAGAAGTTTAAATTTTCGAATTCAGGTTTTATGATAAAGATACAGTAACAAAAAACATTGCGGCCTATTTGACGATTTGGTGGGCACGCTTTCATATTCTTATTTGTGATATTAAGAATTTGCCTGCGCTGTTTGCTTCAATTCGGCCATAGCATGAAAAGGGGCACTGCCTTTCCTCTAAGTCTTAGAACCTATTGAATAAAAAATTCTATAAAGTCCTTTCAAACAAAGGCATTCTCTCTTAATCCAGTGCCTCAAATTGATGCTATTTTTGATTAATTTTGATCTTTTCTTAAACTTGGGATTTTATTACATTTAAATTTCCCCCTAATCCAGACCTCCCTACTTTTAAATGAAGATTAGTGTTTTGTACCGATAGGCCTATCCTTGCAATTGCAAATATTAGTTATGGGTTTTGCCATTTATTTTTCTTATCAAAATGATAGTGAATAATTTTGCTGCTTGCTGCTGTTTTCACTATATAGTGGCAAGCATTGCGACGTCATTTAACCTTTGAGGGACACTGGGTCATATGTGACCCGTAAATATTTTTTTCGATTAAAATCCAGCAAGTAAAATTTTTAGCAGTTTATTTTTTGGATAATATCTAAAAGATTCTCCCTTTAAAATAAAAAAATTTTCGGCCACTTTCGAAGCTCCTGGTCATATTTTTGGGGAGAAAAACTGGTGATTTTTCGTGACTTTAAATGGTGTGGTGTTGGGCTGTTTTAGTGAAAGAAAAATGATTGATTTTCAAACTTTTTTGTGTTCAGTTTATAGGATTTTTTGTCTGACATTTATTTTATATCTTTACCAAGCTATTTTATTGACCTTATTTTCAGAACAAAGGTCAAAATCACAATGGGCCATATATGACCTGGTGTCCCCAAGGTAAATGATGATAATAGTGAGGTCGGCTATCACTACAAACTGGAATGCATTAGCAATCTGGTAGAAAAAACAGCTGACAGCCTACTTGTACTGGAGACTCTCTGGAAAATATGTAATCGGTACAATAGAACACCTTCGCTATGTATTGGTACATACATGTACCATGAGGTGCGTTTTTGATAGGCAAAGTGGTACATATGTGTACCACTGCATATTGGGTTTGGTACAGATTTGGCCCAATACGTGTACCAACAATGAGTTGTTATGTGGGTAATGGGGTGTACACATTTGTCCTACGCATTTTATCATTTGTACAAGTTGCTTAGAGGTGCACAGGGCTGCTCACCTGCTACCGTGACTGTAGCACGCGCTAAACCGATGCAGAGGCGGATTATTGCAATCGTCCCTCAGGAAAAACCACTGAACTAGCAACCGTAGTGAACATGTTGATTGATTGCAAAAATAGCGGATAAGTAACATCAGGACAGCAGAAAAGCTTCACTTGAATAAATCCAAAACAAAATAGACAAGTGGATGTAGCAAAGAGGCCATCACAGCCACAAATTTAAGCCCAACACATGAAATAAAACCCACCATGCAAAATAGCATAAGCAACGACTAAACAAGCGTTTTTAGTTCTCAGTATTAGTGCTTTGTGTTCATTTTTGGTTTTCACTCTGTCATCTTTTTTTTCCTTCACATTACGCTGTGTCTATTCTATTGTTATATTTCAACCCAACACCACTGTATTGTAATATACGTACATAAAACAGTATTCAAGCCTTATCATATTTGTTGATATTGAGTCGTTTTTACCTTTTAAGGAATAAGTCCTTCAAGATACTTCAAGATGTGGTGCTGGTGCGATTCCAAAAGCAGATATCTCTTTGAATTTGATTTGTACACTGGGAAGAAGCATGGTGGTGTGAAGTGTGGCTTGGGAGAAGCAGTGCTGCTATCACACACAGAAAAATCAGAAGGCCTCCAGTGTCATGTATACTTTGACAACTATTTTAATTTTCCCCTGTTACAAGTCACTCTTAATCTCAAAAACATTTTTAGTGCTGAAACTGTATACATCAGTCGAAAAATGTTCCCAAACAAGAACTAATTCCAGCAGACAAAGAAATGGAAAAAGGTGATATGTTTGGAGAGCAATCAGGTTTTTTTTCAGAAAGTGGTCAGACAATAAGTGGCTAGACAAATGGCCGGTCCACATGATTTGAAATTTTTTTGACTGTCGACCCAAAACATGAAGAGAAACAAAGGTTTCAAGGCTTCTACGAAAAGATAGCAATCTCTTGTCTTATTGCCATTCAGAAGTACAACAAACATATGGGGGAGTCGATATAATGGACCAAAGAAAAGTGAGTTATCAGTTTGATAACAGGTCAAAGATCAAGTACTACCACAGAGTAGTATTTGATCTTATTGATATTGCAGTCAACAGTTCTAAAATTGCCTTCGACAACACGTGTGAAGAATAACCAGAGATGAAAAAGCTCAATATAAAGTCGTATCTTCGAGTTGCTTGATCGGGAGTTTTAGTAGCAAAAAAACGGAATGCACCAATAAGTTCAGTTCACTGAAATCCCAATGCACCCAAGTATTTGAAACCATCTACTGGTTCCAAGCACACAGTGCAAAAAAGATCGAAAAGAAATCGTTGCAAATTCTGTACCAGCAATAAAAAAGATTTTAAAACAAACAATATTTGTGTAGAATGCAATGTTTTCTTATGCTACGTTCACGGACGAAATTGCTTTGCTGCATACCATGAATATGGCCGATAGATATTGCTAATAAATAAAGGCCAACCTACTTTTGTACATTGCGACCTTTGAATATTTTGTGTAAGTTTTGACTTATTTCTTGATTAAAAAATCACTGCAATTTGCAGGTGAAGAGAAGTCATACTAAATAAGAACTAAATTTCAGTGCAACGGACAGCATTTACCGTTAAGGACACTGGGTCATATATGACCCATTCTGTATTTAAAAAAACAAACAAATTAAAATTTTGTTGCGTTAATGTCTTTTTGGAAACCTAATACCACAATTAAAATGTTTTTTTGAAGCAGTTCTATCCTGAAAAAAACTTACATTCTTTAAAGGGCTAACATTATGACCTCACTGTTCGTTTTAAGTCAGTAAATAATAGAATTACTACTTACTACTTTTTCGTTACTGTAAACGAATTAATATGAACTAACGTGCATGTTCCTTGGCCCTGGCATAAACCCTGCCATGCAAAAAGCAAACTAACCCGTTAGGTTATAGCAATAGCAGGGGGGAAAAGGGGGCATTAATTATGTCGAGGTTAAGAATACAAAATTAGCTGGCTGCATCAGCCTCGCTCACTTACAAAGGAAATTGCTTTAAAATTTAGATCAGATGTAGCTCGACCCCTAGATTTTGCTGCAGAAAATAAAAAAGGACCATTTTTAACCCTCGTCTTTTTTTTTCGGTAATCACCAAGTGATTTGCTTGGAGTGGGCTACATATCAAAATTTGTAGACTTCATTTTTCAATGAATCTTTTTGAATATTTTGATGAATAATGCCAAAGATTAATGCTGTCAAGAAAGAATAGAAAAAATGCATCAAAAGACTTACTTCTTCTAGAAATTGCTATATTATGAAGCGTAGACAGCAAAATTGAGTGTGTTTTTAACTGATAGACTACATTTCATAAACATTTAGAGGCTTTTTGGTGAATCTTTTTGAAAACGTCGACAGATTATGCAAAAGAACCATGCTTTGAGGAAAAGTAGTCAAAATGTACCAAAGAATTAACTTTAGTTTAACACTTGCAAGTTTGTTAGGTCAAGTAGGATAATTGCTCAACTAAAAATGAAACATGATCATGGCATCCAATTTTTTGTTAGCAATTATAAACTAATCTTTAGCCTTAAATAATTGGAGTCACTTACTATTGGAATAAAAATTTCCTAAGCCTTCAAAGGATAGTAATTGTTAATACTTTATTATATCGTTTTTGTATTGAAGTTAACTGTTTTTACTGACTTTACCGCTTTTGGGTGGGGTAAATGTTAAACCCACAGGTCTGAAAGTTAAGTTTTTCAGTATAAAAACTAATATTAATTGTACATATTATACCCTGTCGGCATTGCCTTGAAACAACCTTTAATTTGTTGAATAAAGTTTGAAAATCAGTAAAGAAATGAGGTCACAAATCAGTTTTTTATTGAAGTGATTTTGCAAAAAAGGTGCAATTTTTAAAAAGATATTCATATTATGATCTCTGATGGCAAAAGATTTGTGTTAATCGTACGAGACATATCATGACATCATAGGGTCAGTATTAAGCAAGCAAGCGCAAATGAAAAGAAAAATGTTTAAAGGGCTTAAAATGCTTAAATAAAGAATTGCTTATAGCATAATCAAATAAGCTTTAATTGTTATAAGTTTTTTTTTTATCAAAGGCGCTTATTAACATCTCTTGAAAGAACGTTTAATCGCGTTTCTGCGATCAGTACTTTTTAAGAAAGAACAAAAAAAACATTGTACAATGAATCGTTCATTGTGTCTTTATTTTAGACCCCAAACAAATAAAAGTTTTTGTAATGCGATAAGTCGGAAGCTGGTTTCGTTTCAGCGAAAAGCGGTTGTCCTCTGTAAAGCAATGCAAATTCTAAAAAAATATTTTTGATTATGACGTTTTCATGACCTCACGAATACCTTGATAACACCTGCCTGGGAGTGGCTCCAAGGTTGATACTTGTACCTCTAGCAGTTTCAGAGAAGTTAAGACAGACACACAGACAGAAAGAGAGACAGACAGACATAATTGCGCTTTATAGTATAGAATATGCCTAATTACAAAAGTCTCATTTTCACACTGTCGGATAACTTCGTCACCAATGCAGATAAAAGGAAGAAAAACTCCATTTACACAAGATTGTTTACTGTGTTCAACAAGTGTTCGGTTTTGCTTGCAACCTTGAATGCATTGTGTGTTTGCAGTATCCAAAGCTTCGCATTGTTCAGACAGATTCTGGTGCTCATATTCTACACTACACGCAGGAGGGATTTGATGCACTAAAATAAATATACATCTATATATTTGTTTTCAAACGAGGTCCCAGTGGCAGCATTGTTTGAAGTTTGCTTTGTCCATCACGATCTCCAGCATCATTTATTGAAGCAATCATTTCAACGAAATTTAATGTAATCTCTGAATAGATTTTTTTAAGTTTGGAACTTGTAGTACTGCTTTTCAAAACATGCTTGCAAGATTTATGGTTAGTTTTCTTGCCAAATAGGCAGAGGCTCGCAGTTACCACAAAAACCTTAGTTTTTAGAGAACAACACACCTTAAAAATAGAAATTGCACATCGAGTAGATAATGATGCTTCGTTTAATGTGATGTGTTTATGGAAATCTGAAGTTTTTTTGTATAGGAGTTAAAACGTTTTGAAGACAATTTTACTATGCTTACTTTGTGTTTTCAAGCCCGTGGTCCATTCTGTTCCAGCTAAATTTTTTGTAAATATTTTGAACAAAAAATCAAAAATTATAAGCTTAATAAGAAGTTTTTCTTCTCGCAAACAGATTAAAAAACATATTTTGAGCACCTAGACTCAGAAAGCTTCAAAATGACTTACTTTTATAAACAATTTTAAACTCATTTTCAGTGGCATCATTGTATTTGCTTGGAATTATAACTTCAACTTGGTAGGATTTTGAGATGAAGTAAAATGGAAAGCGAGTGTACTCGTTTACGTGTATTGTCAAGATATTAGAACCATCTAGAATCTGTAAACCAAAAAATCAAAATTAAAAGTAAATGAAATCGCGAAAACATAATAATATTAATTAATGGGTTAATGGCAAAATTCTATTGAGAACTGAAATTAAATCCTCGATTAAGATGCTTGCCTCAAGAAAAATTAGTTAATGCATTGCCACCATAAAGCAGCATTGGTAAAAACTGACATCAGATGGAATTCAACCCACGACCCGCCCCAGCAGCCATGAGGTCTAAATCCACACTTTAAGTTACGCGGTGTTTTATCCTGAAACACAGTGCTATTCACTTGGCTAATCTGACGACTTGTGAATAGTGTCGTCACGGGCAGGTAACGAATCTAATTTTTTGATTTGTATTGCATAATAAGCGTCGTTTCGAAAGCTTTGCCACGTATCAAGACTGGCACCAACTGAAAGAGGAAATATTTTTGAGTGAAGAGAGTCACCTACAGCTAAGACAACCAATGTCGGAAGTGATTCAACTGTCAAAAGTTTGTTTATCTTTGGAAACGTAGCTCGCTGAACTAGATATTGCTGGTACATTATGTTTTTTACCGTGAAGTCAAGCCAGCCAAGCGAGAAAAAAGTATTAAATTGAACATTAAATTAGTAGGCGGAGCATGAGTTACCTTCTAGTAAATATTAAACTGTGAAATTGCAGTGAAAAAGTTTCAAAATCTATTTAGCATTATTACTTAACGTAAAAAGTACAACCCTCCCAATACCTTTATAAAATCAGTAGTTTCTTCAACTTCAAAATTGATAAATTTTAGTAAAATTACGTGATCTACTGGGACAACAAGACTATAACTTATGTTTTTGCCATCTTTAAATTGTAAAGGAGAATTGGCACTTGAAATCACGCCTTCATTTTCTTGTATCGTAGTTGCTGCTGGCAAAGAAACTTAAACAATAATAATGCATTAAATGTTTCTCAAGATTACAAATCGTGGAAAAAGAAGGCAAGACAGAAGAGTGAGCACGGGGGCTTAAATCCCTTCTTTCAATGAACTTTGTCAACATTGCGCTCACTTAGGTTGGACTTCCATCTATGTTATCCAAGATCATGTGTTCAAATCTCACGATGTCTATGTTTAAGTGTTGTAAAGCATTAACGCAATTTTCCCTGCTTGAAACAGAAATCCTGTGAACAAGTAAATCACTGCTGGCAACTCCGAATCAGGTTGAGCAATGATCGCATATTATTTTACTGCAACAAAAAAGGATTTCTCGTAAACGGTGGAAACGGTGTTCAAATCAATATAAACCACTCAATTATGCTTCCATTGAAGAAAGTGAGCTACAGTAGTTTAGAAGCAACAGCTGGAGTTCTATTTTACTTGAATTTTACTTTTAATATTACTTTAAGCTGCTGTTCTCAGTCTCTTTAGAAAAAGCATTTACGACAATGTTCCTGCTGGGTGAGAGCTTATGGTGTAAATGCAGTGTCAGCAACGCTGGCATCTCCGAAGCGGATATAAACGCAAGTTTTATGCGTAGTTGCAAAGATTTTCTGATTATCAAGGAATGAATATATACTAAAAACTAATTGGCCTGCAGAGCAAGTCGTCGTAGATTATCTTTTCGAAAGACGCAACAACGACTCAGACATCCCTTTAATGTGTGCTTATCATAACTTACCTTGCAACACTGATATCCAGAACAAAAAAAATAATTTGAAAAATGTCATCTTCCTGAAAATTAATAGTTTTTTCTGTTTTTGTAACCGACTGCTGACGTTTAACAACGCAACGCGTTTTTATAGCAGCTTGCCTTTTTTTCTTTCGTAGTTGTTTGACTAGGCAAGCGCCAAATTTTTGCAGTTTATTTTTGTGCTAAAGGGAATTATTTCACTTAGCAAGCTGCAGACAGTGACACTGTTACGACCTATCAGGTCTCTTCAGTGCAGTTGGTGACCGACAAGAAGCTAGAGGCTTTTAATAAAGCATAGCTTAGACCAGTGGTTCTTAACCTTTTTCCCTCAGCGCCCCTTTTCAGAGGTTTCCATACTCTGCCGGCCATCATAATGAAAGGGCAGTGTTAAAAATGATGAGTGTTTAGTGAAAAGACCGGCTTAATCACCAATCCAGTTGCCTAGTATTTGAAAGAAGCGATATTATTTATATATTCGTTGTGGGTCCATATTAAGACTGCGCTCGTCGCACCGCTACAAATGATACAGTGAAGTTGTATCGGATTCTGCATTGTAGCGTTGTGCAATTAGGAAATAAAACTTAAATTCACATTTATTATTACTTCAAGAAAAAAGGAGCAGTATTTCTCTGTGGCCCAAACAAAAAACTCAATATAATAACAGTAATAACAAGATATAAAAAATGCCCATTAATAAAGCAGGAAAAATGTATTTACTTGCAATGACTACCTGGGGCCTGGTGAGAATTTGCCAACTTAATTATATCCGGTTCAATATTTGATAAAAAGAGCCTCAGATCACCCCTTTTACATATTTGCAATCTATTTCTCTGCTTAGTTAAGAGTTGCAAGACCGAACTGAATCCCTTCTCTAGCAGGTATGATGAAGGAAATGCTAACAGTAATAATTTTATTTTTTCCCAAAGATGAGGATATTTAACTTGTTCCTTTGGCCAGAAAGCTTCATAGCTAATCTGCTGAAACAACACTTCACCTTCAAAGTCAATTTGCAAGTCTATAAGTTCTTCAACTAGATTTGGATCAGCATTGTCTGCATCAGCCTGGAATGGATTTACAACCCACCCTGGTATTTTTAATTCTTTGAAATCTTTAAATCTGATCAACAAATTTCTTTCAATGCTTGAAGATGAGAGGAATAGCAGTCTATATCAGTGTCCGACAAACATGAATCATCAGTTTGGTTTTCCTGTACGGTTTTTAAGCTAAGAAACTGATTTAAGTCTAGCCTTAGTAAACAATTTTTGTAGAAATCTAATTTGCTAATACATGCCATTATTATTCCCTTTGCTCTGATGAGACATATATTGGTTCCTTGCAATTTAATGTTGACCTCATTCAATTTCTTGAAAATATCAGACAAAGAAGCAACGTCTGCTCTTCTGCTTTCCAAATCTGAACTCACTTTCTCATCCAATAATTTAAACTTAAAGAAATCAATAACAGAATCATAGAGGTTATAAAAGCGTTGTAGACATTTTCCTTTTGAAAGCCACCGGACTTCTGTATGTAGCAACAGCCGTTCAAATTCTTCTTCATTTTCATGACAAAGTTGGCGAAATATGCGGTCATTCAATGAATGGGCTTTGATCTTATTAACTGCTCTGATAACAGCTTGCAGGGTACTATGTAATCTGTAACCGAGATGCTTTGCAACTAAATGCTGTCTGTGAATGACACAGTGGATTGTAAATAAGTCCGGAACTTTTCTTTTGAGATGTGCTATAAATCCACGATGGCGTCCAATCATTGATGGTGCTCCATCGGTTGCACACGCAATAACATTCGAAAGTGGAATTCCTTTCCGTTTAAAGAATTGTTCAACTGCCTTATAAACCGTTGAGCCTTTAGTGTCGACCTCTAATTGTTCAGCAAACAGAAACTCCTCAATAACTTTACGACTGGCATTTATATAGCGCACATAAGCCATTAACAAAGCTTCATTATCGCGTAGTGTTGTCTCGTCAAGCTGTAAAGAAAATTGTGTTGTTTTGAGCTTATCACAAAGTTTATTTTCAATGTCATTTGCCATTTCATCAATTCTGGAAGACACAGTACTATTGCTCAGTGGAATCGAAGGTGTTACATCTTTTTGAGTGGCCATCATAGTACTGATGATTTCTTTCACTGCTGGTATAATAAGAGTTTCACCAATGTTGTGCGATTTTCCACATTTTGCAATGAGCTTTGAAACTTTGTAAGATGCAATATGTCCTTTCTCAACTTTATTTCCGCATGATTTGAATAGTGCTCCAATGGTGGGGCGTTTTTCAAATTTTACTTTCAGATCACGAAAGTATGCAAAATCCTTGTTCGCTTTTTCGGCATGCTTTGCCTTCAAATGATCAATCATTCTCGAAGGTTTCATTCCTTCATTTGTGAAAGTTTTCTCGCATATTAAACACATTGGTAATTGTTCATTAGTCACAGAAGGAATAACACCATATTTTAAGTATTCACTCGAGTATTGGCGACACTTTCGCTTTTGCTTGCTCATCTTAGGTTTGGCTAATTACAAGTACTATAATAGCAATAAATTAGAAGTGTGTTAAATAATAATCAATAAACTATACTCATAACTCAACACAATTGCAGATTATATCTCAATTACATAGTACAAATCTACAAAATGTATCTAACCCTAAACTAGCTAATGCTGAAGTTTAGCTGACTGACTAACTGACTACGTTTTAAAAGCGAATAATTTAAGCATCAGACAAGACAATGCGCATTATGACGTAACTATATAGATTCTAGATCTACTAGCTAGGTCTATGCAGTTACCATAGGGCTAGTAGGCCTATACAGAGCACGAGTATACATTGATCTTGATATAGCAGAACTACTAAAGCAAATTTGCAGTGAGGTAAATATTGTTACACCTTCTGAATATAACGCCCCCTATAGCGCCCCCTGAGTATATCCGCCCCTCTAAAAGTCAACAACGCCCCATAGGGGGCGGTAGCGCCCAGGTTAAGAACCAATGGCTTAGACCGTCACACTTGTGAATTATTTCAAATTGACAAAAGCGCTGCCATATTTGTGTAGCATGAATACATTCACACATGAGTAGATAGGAAATTCAAATCAGAAAAATTTGCAGTAAGTACTTGTACAAGTATGCGAAATTGTTTAAAACGTAGAAAATATTCTTACGTGAGATTTTATTATCTATTAAGCATAATAGATAGAAATATCATTATGCTGTATTTGTGCTGAAAAATAAATGAAAGAAAATCTGATAATTATTTGTAAAATAGAAAATAATGTTTTTGCAACGATTAATTTATTTTTCTTCACACAAAAACGTGAATAATCAAATGAGTACAATATCAAATACTTTGATGAAATATTACTTTTCCCTCAAACCACTCTACGTACATTACACTTTCTCAAACAAGAGTTTAAATTTGAAGCGGCAAGCTGTATTTGTGTGATGAAAACTCATTAATTTATAAAACAAAGATGAACGGATTCTATTGGAAGTTGCAAGGTAGTCTGGCTGTTTTCGAGTCCATATTGACGGAAACATGTCGTTGCGGTCGTTACAAGCTATACTTTGAAACCTAAGCCAGGGTTGCAATATAAACTGCAATTCCGATCAGATATGCCCCATGCAAGGCCGTATTAATGAAGCTCTCAAATCACATTCTTTGGTAATGTGACACGGTAAATGTGACACTGAGTTTATTATGTGGAATTTTGACAGTGCCTTTTGTTGGTGTTGAGACTTGCCGTTGCATTTTTTTTTCACAAAGTGAAATTGCTTTAGCTTAATCTTGGTTAGGTTTGAGATATTAACTCTGCCTTTCAAGAAATAAGACATTTCGAAAAAATTATATAGGCCTATAAAATCGCTTGGAAAGTAATTAATGAGCGCTTCCCTAAAATTATGATAAGGAACTTTTTCAAGATCATTTGTGTCCGCCCCCCCCAAAAAAAAGACACTCAATTTTTGGCCAATGCCTGACACTTAGTTATAAGTCAGCACAAGAAGAAATTCAAGAAACGAAATACGAAATCATGAATATCATTCAGTAATGCTTACCAGTCAGATGTTGACCTTTTCACTCTAAAACGTAACGAATTTCTTAACCGGACATGCTACTGCGAGGCTTTACGGTGTTGCTGAGATAATTTTTTTCCTGGTTGGACGCTTGATTGCTATGTAAAATGACCGGGAATGCAAAGTAGCTACCTTTATTTGATAATAAAAAAATAAAAGAGCAAGCGGAAACCTCAAAAAATTTAGCATACAATTTAACTCTGGTTTAGTAATTACTATGTCATTAAATATTAGCACAACTTCTAGTCCAAATTTTGTAAAAAGAAATTGTTATGGCGCTTTTGCTTCTTGCCAATTAAGTCATTGAGCAAAAAAATAGTAATTTATTGCTTAACCTAAACAAATTTAGCTATTTTGAAAACGGATCAAGAATAAGTTTCTAGTTTAGCAGTTCTAGAAGGTAAGCTATCCACTTCTGCTTCCGCCTTTCCCTTTTATGGGCCGTCACAGTGCATCATACTTTTCCATTTTTTTCGGTTCATTGCTTCTTCCTCTTTTAATCCAACCGCCTTGAAATTATCCTTCACTGTATTCACTAGTCCATTTTTTTTGGTCTTATCTTTTCCCTTTGTTTTGTAGTTTCATTTTCATCATCCTTCTACCAACATTGTTTTTTGCTCTCCTCTCAAACCTGCCCAAATAATTTTAATTTCTCCTCCTTTATTTTTTTCTGCCCATATGTGCTGTTCTTCGTGAATATTCATTTTTTATTTTATTCGATGTAGTAACTCCTATCTAATAGCGCTGCATCTATAATTTTGCCACTTCCAGCTCCTCTTTGTGCGTTTTGGTGAGTGGTACTATTTCTAATCCATGTAGCATTGCTGATTCTAACCACAGCCTTATACACTTTTCCTTTACCTTGGCAAATATTTTTGTATTTCATATTAATCCAACCCTCTTTAACATCTATTTCACTCAGCTCAGATTCTTTTTTTTTACCTGTTGACCTTGCTCACCATTGCTTGGCATAATTGATTCCAAATACTAAAACTATGTTATCATGACCAGTTTTTTGCCTTGCAACAGGACTTATCATCACCCTCATTAGTAGAATAGGATATTACCTTCAATCCACATTTTGCGGCGTGGGGTGAAAAATCACAAGTAACTTTCGTTTACATTTGTGAAACTTCCGTTTGTACTTGAATTTGTTTGTATATTGAACTTGGTAATAAAAAAAGAAAATGATTTTATTTGTTTTCAAAAAATGGTTTTGTTTGTTTTCTGAAAATGATTTCATTTGTTTTTAAAAATGGTTTTATTTGTTTTTGGAAATGATTTTATTTTTTTTTGAGAATAGTTTTATTTGTTTGGTGTTGTACCGCCACTTCAGATTACCTCCACTTTAGAACATTCTTTAGTTAATATCAATTTCTTTTTGGTTTTCAGTTGATTAAACGATGTTGATCCTTTTTTCTACTGCGAGCATCCCTGTTATAAAGTGGAAGCTTTAACTTCTACATTGCGTTTTAAAAACAGATGCCTTTGGTGGCTCGTATCATGAACAAACTCTGTTGCAAACAAAAGCATCGATCTTACTAAGGATTTTTTGTCATATCTTAAAAATTAAATCCTACCATAATCAATTTGGTTTTAGAACTTTCTCAGCATCAACATTAAGAATTGCGTTTTTGCATCATAACTTCAGAATCGCACCCACACCTCCTTACCACACGTCACTGTTTTGAAGGTTGTCTTCAAATTGCGCAATTACTTTTTTCCAAAAACTCTACGCAGTGTAGCTGCATTTGATTTCAAGTAATTCTAATGTGGACACTTTGTGATAGATTTCAATTGCAGGTAACCCAGCAGGGCGCAGATAAACTGGGAACAATTTATTGCTACTTCATACCTCGAGCCAGAAAATCCTTTGCAATCGAGGCATCAGTTTGTAGGTTAAAACAAATGTTTTCAAACGTATACAGTCACGGCTCAAGGTAATTGGTTGCCCTCAACTACCTAACTTTAGCATTAACGACCGCACACGCAAACATTACGCCGAGCCCTTTGAAGGTGCGCTCACAATTTTTATACTCGAGTCAGCCAAATTTGAGCACCAAGTTGCTTGCGTCTCGCTACTGCCACAACAGCATCCCAAGGTTATTGTTACATATCCTAAATGCTGAGTAGAAATGGGCAAAGAAAACTAGTGACACACATTAGTGTGATAAACTAGCCGAAGCAAAGATTTAGCTTGGAAAGAAAATCATTAACCTCTGATTCACTATTCAAAACCAACAATAGCATAATAAAGCATGATTTTCTCCTTGCAAGAGCAAGATTTTATGCGCTTACAGCTATTAGCACACTCTACTTTTAAAATGTTTTTAAATGTCTGAAAAGTTGAGTAAAAAATAGATTTTGGCAACAATAACTTTGACTAATCAAATTGACTTTGCACAACCGCAGTAGCTGGAAGCTTTTTTCCGACTTGCTCCTACCCCTGAGATTTTACTGAAGAGCAAAGCTTGGCTCATTGTCTCTGCCAGTATTTTTCGAACAGTTCCAGCACATCATCTTTCATTGTACGCGAGCTAGTCTTTGACCTATGCCAAATTTTAAATTAATCAACTGTCACACCAACCCAAGCATAAAAAAATTTCATGCCTACCAACTACTAATTAAAAGGAAGGATCGAGTAACTTTTGCTTTAATTGATCCGGATCTTCTTGTGAGCTGAATGGAAGCATGTTTAACAACGCTGAAAATGGATCATTACAAGAGTCTATTTTATCTTGCAACAATTTTTTAAGCTTTTTTGTTCTACTTTTAGCTCTTGCAAATTATGAAAAATACGACCTGCAAAAAGTAAGTTTCTAAATCAGTTTTAAATACAATAACACTTATCTGGGTGAAAACCGGAAAGCTGGTTTTAGTCTCCGCGTAACAGTTTCCAATTTGTGACATCATGCAACTGTACATAACGCAATACTAACAAAGCTGCTGTTGAGTGTCGCCATCAAATTAGCTCAACAATTTTTAAAAGAAAAAATAAGTGCTTTTTTAAGATTGAAAAGGCTAACTATAATAAATTTCTACAACGCTATTAAGCTAGGTTGCAATAATAAAATTAAGTTCAAATTCTGCCAAAAGCAGTTAACTGCTGCAGTAAGCAATATACAACTTGCACACAGTGAAAACTGTTTTGACCTATCACATTTGGTAACTAACTAACCACCTAGAGGTTTCAGATGAAGCATAATCAGGAATTTCACGCATATGGGACCTACTGACAGCAATACTGACCAGCAGTTTAGACCAAGGATGTCAAACTGGCTGCCCGCAACGTAATATTTTGTGGCCCACGTTAGGAATTTGTCGCTCAGTGCGAATGCCTGGCCTCCGAATTTGGTCTTCGAAAAATTGTTCTCCGAAGGAAAAAAATCGTTTTAAGTTGAAATGCTGCCATGAAGTAATGGTAGACAACTGCTATAAGTCACACGTGGTATTACAAGTAACGGCGAGAGAGGTAATGACCATTTTTTTTTCTTTTTGGAGATCAGCACCATTTCGGGCTGCATCACTCATTTTAGGAGATCGTTTCCAGGAGAAGTTGGGACCTTCAAATGATGCCGTGAATGGTGTGTCGCGCAATTTGATCAACTGGTTTCTTGTGCCGGCAGACACAAAAGTTTGGGGACCACTGATAAACAGTCTCGCTTACTTAAATTTTTTTTCAACAGAGTTTGGCCCGTGTAAAATCCAGGCTTGTAAATGTGGCCCACAGCTCTAAATGAGTTTGACACCGCTGGTGTAGATGAAACTTCTTACGTGTTTTCTGGCAATGTTGAATCATGTTAACTTCTAGCTTATATGCTCAGATCAGTCATTGGATCAATGCTGACTTTAACCTCAGACAAGATAATGAAGAAGTTTAGCCATCCATTAATGATAACAAATGTCAGATGATATGTGATAGTCTGTAAAAAAGGTTAATGGTAGATCCACTACAGATTTGCTTTTGAACAATATTGATGCAGATGCCTAACAAGAGCACTCAGGTAGACTCATGCAACAAAGAAAACTTCTTATACGAGATAAATCTTAAAGCGACTTTATGTTGAAAGTATCTAAAAATTGCTTGAGACCAACGAAATTGAACCGGTTATTATAGAACATGCTACTAACTGCAAACATGCATTTTACTTTCTCATTTTATAACAAAACAAGAAAAGAAAAGACTTGAGTATGATGTGTCCGAAAAATACAATGTTGTCTGATTAAATTCTGTTCTTCATCAGGGTAGGGACGATCTCCATAGACTTTGTGATGAGGTTTAGAAGATATCCTGGTGCTTTCTTGAGTGATATTCAAGAAATGTTTATGCAATGCGGTATCAACGAGAAATATCAAGACTTACTGAGAATATTGTGGTTTCGTGATTACGACTTAAATGGCTTCATTATTGCTTATAGATTTAAAACACTTCCTTAAGGACTGAACTGCAGTATGTCTATAGCAGATTATTGTTTAAAAAGACTGCTTCTGACAACAGGCCTAATGTACGACAAGAAACCACAGAAACCATGTTGAAATTGGAAAAAAATAGTTTTTGTGTTGATGATGGGTTAGTTTCCTGTAACATTGTCGTGGAAGGACGCAAAGTTTTTGATGAACTATGTTTTTTGCTTAAATCTGGTGGCTTTGAACTAAGAAAATTTGTGTCTGATCAACCAGAAATACTTGAGAACCTTGATACATCAAAATTTTTGAGGGCAAACATGACGAAATTAACGATTGGAGAGCCAACAAACTTTAAAGTCCTTGGGTTTTAATGGAACTTGCCTCAAGGCATTTCTGTCACTAAAAGTGCAGCTAAAGCGAAAACCAGAGATGAAACGTGGTCTTTGGGCCACTATAGCTCAAATATTTGACTCTTCGGATATATGCGGCCCATATCTGTTGACTAATTGTGGATCGTAACAAGGAATTCTTCAGGAAGTTTCTACATGGAATGAACCACTTCCACCGATCTTGGCAAAGCGATGGCGTAGGTAGATCTCAGCACTACCTTGTTTGAAAAGATTGTCAATTAAATGCTGCTATTGGGACGTAGATGTTAATCAATACCATCTGCATGCATTCTGTGACAGCTCTGATACCGGCATAAGCTGTGTTTCGTATTTGCGAATGATGAAAGATGATACGTGTAATGTTGTATATGTAATGTGGAAAGCAAAGGTGATCCCCAGAGGAACGACAACAAGTGTTTCCAGACTTGAGCTCATTGCCGCAATACAAGGAACTCAAATGCGCTATCATATTAAAAATGCGCTTAATTTACCATTGACAAATTTTTGCTTGTACAGTGATTCGTCCGTTGTACTTGAGTGGATTTGTAACACAAGCAAACGGCTGAAAAAATATGCTGTGTGAAAAATGGCTGAAATTAAAAAATTAACCTGGGAAGATAATTATTGTTGTAAGCCGACAAGTAATGATGTTGCTGATTTGTGCTACAGTGGAATTGATCCTAGGAAAGCCAATCCTAAAAGCATTTATTTAAAGGATCCCACATTTTAGTATGTGCATGAACAAAAATTGATTCTAACGCTAATGCAAAAATACTTCAATGAAATGTCTGCAAATCTTGTCTGCACTGAGTCTGATATTACAGTGTTACCTAAAATTGTTTGTAATTTTATTTGTAATATGATTCAATGCGAAACTAATTAGTGTTGTACCGTTCCATTTCACATACAGCAAATTGCTAGAAAATGCTCCAACTATTTTCACTATCTTAAATTGATTGTGTATAGTTATCGTTGTATGAGTATTATATATAAACTGCATGAACGCAATTCAAAAATCATTGTTTCCCTTGAAATAGGATGTGTAAAACAGCACAAGTTCAACTTAGCTGAATTGAAATGATCCGCATCGCGTACTGTTCATATTTTGGTAGTGATGTTATTACCAGAATCTCCAACTTCGCCTATGAATATGCCTTGAAGCATTGTAAACCTGTTGGGCGAGCAAAATTTTCTGAATTAAAATATTTACTACCATTTTTTGATAATGCTGAACGTGTTTTGCGTGTTGGGCGAAGAATTGTGAAATCTAGCTTATCTCTTGAATCAGTACACGACTACATTTTACCAAAGACACACTACACAACTGGCATGATCATAAACCATGAAAATGAATTGTCCAGTCATTTTGGAGCTAACTATGTTATATGAAGTTATTACATAAAGTGTGGATTATGGCGGAATATCCAACTTGCGCAATTATTTATTGAATTGTCAACATGGTAAAATTCGGTGAGCGAGAGTTGAAAATCAAGTTCTGGAAATTTGCGCCGCTATCGCGTTGCACCTCCCAAAGTGCCATTTGAGCATTTTCGTGTTGATCTTTTTGGACCTGTTAACGTTAAATTGTGTCACAATAATGTAAAAAGTTAAGATACGCTTTTTATATGTATGGCAAGTCGTCCTCGCCACATCGAAATTGTTCCTGAACTTTCAACCAATTCTTTTCCTTCACGCCGTGGCATGTATTGTCGTTGTATATTTTTGGAACATGGGACTAATAGTATTTTTAGGGTTGTGATGTTGAATTTAAAAGAATAATAAAGCATTTTTCTATGACGGTCTCTAATATTCTAGGGAAATTTACTAATCTATATTGCTATGTTGTGTCACAGTGTATGTCGCGTAAGGCTGTAGATGTCCATTGGCTTTTTGATACCCCAAAAAACCCACATGCTGGTGGTGAGAGCTATTAGAAGTGATAAATGTGTTATGGGCGCAGTTTTGCATAATGGTGTGTCTGGTATGCCAGCATTTAGATGTAGTACTTTTACTGATTTTAAACTTTTGTCAATATTTTGTAAAGTTGAAACTATTACAAATTGTCGACCTCTTACAAAATTTAGCACCAGTAACGAAGACTGGCGTGATCTAATTCCGATTACTTTGCGCATAGGAAATTTGCATCCTGACTTTTCTCTAAAAGAGATTTACCCTTTGTACCTGGGGTGTTCAAAATTAAAGAACTTACGTCCATCTACCCACACGGACCCAGTTGTTTTTCAGTCTGATAAATACATTATGCATGAACTCAGAATTGTTAAACTTTACATATGTGTTCTTCAGGCCTTTTATGATAAAACTCAATACCATTCTTTAATATATTGCCAAATTTTTGTCTATTTGTGCGTAAGAAAAAAAATAGTAAAAAAACGCCTTCATTAAACAAAATTACATTTCTCCTCAAGCAAACAAGAAAAATAAGCAATTGGTGACAAAATAGACATACAGGCTATTGATTCTAGTTCATTTGGACACAATCCAACTTACATAACAAACAAGTTTGATGTACAATCTTTGCTCTAACCTTAGAAAACACATATTTTTTAGAATTGTTTTAAAACTAAATAGAGATGAATTGGGAACACGGAAGACCAATGGGATTCCTAAGGACCCCGGAAGTATCTTTTTCGACAGTTCTTTCATAGACTTTGATTATCCTAAAAAATAATTCTTGTGAAAATTCATAAATCACCAATGATTAAATACAATGAACATGGGTATTTTTAGAAAATACTCAAAGATATTTGATACCAAAAGATCACTGGGATCTCAGAGACCCTACCAGTCCACAAAGGATTATTAAAAGCGATATGTACCAACAAATCTTCAAGTATACAATTGCAGTTGCAGAGCAATTTTGGGCTCGTTGGACCGAGATCAATTTGCCTTGGCTGCATCATTACTCCATACTACATTATCACTGTACTAATGAAAAAAACTGTCTTTAAAATATGTTTGGGAAGCATATTTTAACGTAAATAATATATATCATACATAGGCGTTTTAAAACTGGATCAATAATTTGCGGATTTTTGGGAGTTGTCGGAGGGGAAGAAGTGCAACCCCCGCGAATAACGGGGCTTTAAAGTAAACAAACTTTTTCAAGGCAAAAGTATCATCATAGAGGAAGCAAATAGCTAATGCCTCTACAGAACAATTTTTTTTTCGTTTTATAAGCAGTCTTAACTATGGATCGGCCGGATAGTGAATTTTGAGGATATTCGGACAGTCGGATATCCGCAAAATTATAAGATTTGAATATGATTTTTTTAAAAAACATGAGTTTGTTTACATAAAAGCAATGCTAAATAAAAAGTACCATAAAGTAAAATTAATTCAAGAGATCAATGAAAAGAGATAATGCAGTATAGAGATTAAAAATATTAAACTAATATCACTTAAACATATTAAGTTTTTAAACAGCAAAATCAATTCTCTAGAAATGACTACTTTTTCCACATTTTTCCGGATTCAGTTGAGATCTTCGTTTTGAACAGATTCTTCCAGATCCACTGAACAATCTTTCAGAACTACTGAACTCTAGTGTATACTTTTTTATTTACTAGATATAAATACATTAAAAAAACACAAAATTTTTTTAAATTGAAAAAGAATATCCGCAATAATATTCGCAAAAAATGCCGATTATCCGATTAATTCGGATAGTCAAAAAGTTTCGGATTATCCGGCCGATCCTTAGTCTTAACTATAAATCATTAATCACTACAATACAGGAAATATTTTTTGCTTAACTGAAATCCAATTAATCAACTAGCATTGACGGAGGTAGTAGAAAATGTATTTCAGTAAATTTGAATTATCATCATCAATTCAAACAAGGCAATAAATTATCTCATTAAAATATGCTTTCCGCTGCAACAATGCTGATTAATTGGTTAGAGCTTTTTACGTAAGAGCTTTGCAGATCTGGCATGATAATTATTATCAGCCAATAAGTCTGGCTCAATTTATATCTCAACTCCAACAGCAGCTTACCTTTAAAAAGACGAAAAGAATCTCAAATCTCTCAAGGAACTCATGTTGCTTGCACATCTTTCTCCTAATGACGTGCAATAATCATATTTTATTGCCTATTTCTACGTACATACTGTAATTGTGTGACAAATGGGCAAAAAAGTGGTCGCAGAACGCATTACACCCAGCAAGTTATAAACTACAAATAATAAACACTGTAGACCTTATCAAACGCAAAAGCACTTAAGGTTGCAAAATTAATTTTTTGTCGCTGTAGCAAGGCATTTTTAAGCATGCCATCATTTTTTTATTTAATGGATTCAGCCTACGTAAGTAACAAACAGTTAACCGCAAGACCAGTGATGCTGTTCGAAAATCTAATTTCCTTCTTCGTCGTGGCTTGCGAGTCAAAATCATACGTTTTCAATAAATGGTTGATTATACGTTCTGGTCAAAAACTAATGAATTATAACTGGAAGCTTTCAAGTCTACGAGATTTTGGGCGTAATTCATGATCGATTTTAGCTCAGCACTTGAAGCTGTTGTTTCACCGTCGATAAAACTGGCCGTAGTGACATTTGCGTACCACAAATTTTCTCTTCAATTATTTTTAAATGAAAAAGAAAGTAAGTCAGGTGGCACTGTTTTAGTTCTGGCTTTGCTGAACATGCATCCCGTACCACCTTTCTTTGTGAATTCAGCACTGGCGTAATGTCAAAGTCAAAGACGTATTTAGCAATATGATTTTTAGAAAATATTGTTTCGTTATAACGCAATCTGATGGTTCATTAATGTGTTGAAGGTCCTTAATTTCATGATCGATTGAATTTAAGTCTCAAACTGGACAATGGAAGAATATGCATTCCTGAAAAGACCAAGCAAAAGAAAATTTCAAGCTTGCTGCTTCCTGCGTCATAAACGACAGCATCTAAAATGCAACAGATCATGAACCAACTTTTTCAGCGTTTTTCTACTTCTGGGAATTTATGATGCTTTGTTTCGGCGCCAGAAATTGGCAAGCACATCAAAACATTTTTCAAAAATTCCAGAAACTTTGAAAGATTGTTGTTTGTATTGCATTTTCAAAATCGTATTCCTGGTAAAAATAGAAATTGTGCTTTGATAAAATTCATGCGATTGGTTTCCCAATTTATGATGTCATTTGATTCGTTGCAGTTTCCTGCTTGTACTGGCTTATTGAAACAATCTCGCTACCAAAAAAAAAAATTGGCAAAAAGTCAACAACAATTAAAGGCGACGAAATAAATCGTAATATGCTCTGAGAAAATAAAACTCGTGTACACATAAATTTTTGTGAGCAAAGTTTAGTCTACATACAAAAATGGCTTAATAATTGCGTCACCAAAAAATTAACATTTTAAAAATCTAAGTATACTTTTCGCTTGAAAGTCATGAAACATTCAATAGAAATAATGATTTTAAACTATCCGACAAATCCAAGCTTATCCTGAAAATGAGCAAAGACTCCCGACAGTCTATCAAGGAAGTGCGATTGCTTTCCGTTTTTTGTACAAAATTAGGGTAAGTGAAGTGATTTGGGTTACCTATACATAATGTGCTCTAAATATCAGAGGTTAGAAGAAAACTGAAAGAACTTTTTGCGAAGAAATTTCTGAAACTGCGCTAGAAAATTGTGTTGCAATTAGAATCGTGAGCAAGGCAACTAACAAAATGTTTACGTTTAAAGAAAAAGTCAAACTTGGCTCAATTTGGAAATCCGGTTCATAAGTTGAGCCATCTCTATTTTTCAATGGGACCAGGTGTGCCAACTTAAGCTATCAAGACAAGTTAATGACTCGTCAGGTAACGTTAAACAACGCGTAGTTGCTTGCATATAATTGATTTCAACTTAAATCTTTATAAATTCCAAGAGGCAAAAGCTCCTATTGCTTGATTATAAATAAATATAGGTTATTTCAGCTTTTCGTAAAATTAAGTAGGATCCTTTTCGTAAAAGTAATAATCTCCAAAAAATAGTCACCAATCCAATTTGAAACAAATGCAGGTTATTATACCCTTCAACGTGGTGATCCGCAATAGCCAAAGGTTGCCATCGAAAACTTGGGAAATGAGGAACCCTTTATGAATTCTTGCCCCAGAAACAAAAATTCCTTCATCGACCATTGAGTGTATTATGTGATCAAAACACCTGCTAGTTTATCAATTAAGTAAATTGTTCATCAAAAGGCATGGCTCAACTTTTGTTACTTTTCTAAATTAGCAACCTTTTCAAAGTTTTGTGAAACTTAACTTCCTGTTTTCCATGTAATTGCCGCCATAAGTGCAGCCAAATACTTACTGATTACTTGCAATGAGTATGGGTAAACAAACTTTATTACTTCAATTAATAGGATTTGATACTATTGGGATTTCCTAAAATTAAAAATTTTAACTTCCAAACTTTCACATTACTTAAAGTTTTGCAGTTTTGCTTAAAAATCACAATAACTCCTTTTTCTCCGAAATGCCGCCTTTTAGGCGAAAGCGTATTTAAAGCTGATTTCTATTTTAATTTTCCATAAGCGTACTCTGGAGCACGGTTTATCAAACATTTTGTACCTACAGGCTTCCATTTGTAAGTTTGTATTTTTCCTAACCCTTAATCTTATTTTACATCAAATGTTTTCAATCATAAACATCGGAAGAATAACAAAAACAAAAAATAAATGACATCGAATCGTATTTAATACTAAATCAGTTCGTACGAGTAATACTTAGAAAGGCATTTAGCGCGGTAGAGCTTAACATATTCTTCTTCATACTTATTTTTGTAGTTTTTGCTCCTTTTTTAAGATGAAACACTGAGCAATTTGCATTCGGAATTATTATCGCTGTCATTTTAATCACGTCATTTGACATTTTTTGTTTTTGGAAATTTGTTTATAAAAATTACAATGAACACGACCACTTTTCATGAATCTAAACTAATATTACAATATACACTTGCCTGCATCCAAAAGTGCATGATGAAGAGACATAAAGTAATATCCACGTTTGAGCGAAAACAACAAATAAAGTGTATTGCATCGCCGCAATCTAAAAAATTGCACAGTACTTCATGCCAGTTTGTGTATAAATATATCTGCTCAACGCAGAAGGTATACTAGATATTGTTGGTGCTACTTTTGGCAATCTTTTCTCTCGTGGAACAAGAAAGTTTGACGCCCCTTGATTTTTTGGTCGCGTTGCAACGCCTGTTATGACTGCAGAGACCAATAAGTGAGCAGAAAGTTTTGTGTTATGTGTTAAAATTAAAGTCATAGCTCATTAATGCCGATTGTTGTCTGTTTTGTCGGCTAGTCTTTTTTGATTTGTATTGAGCCACCATGTTGGCTTGTGTTTTGATAATGCCAGCCTTTACTGTTGATCGCCTGATAATACGACCTTGGTCTAAAGCCGTTAGCTTCAGGTTCGATGCAAGAACATACTGTACAAGTTATGTTCAATCTGGTTTACTTTTTGTTATATCATCCAGGCTTACCTGACGAGCAGTCATCACGGACACCCAAGTAGTACGCAAACATCAGCATGGAAAACACTACACTGCAGTGAATTCAAATGCACGAAGACGAGTAACGTTGTTTTTGTGCTATAATCAGCGTTGTTGTTGTTTGACCCAAAAAACGGCAACGTGTATTGGCCATTGATTAAAGCTCTAGGAAGTTTTTGTAATCAAGCAGTATGCACATCACATCAAATATAAAACAAAGAGTTTTGCAAAACTTTAACAAACTCAAGTTTTGGTAGTAGTTCTTTCTTCACTTTTTATCGCTTCATGTTTCAGCCAAGATTTTACTAGTTTTGCAGACACAGGCTCTCACGATCGTCACAATAGTTGTTGGGATATACCACTACAATGACGTATTTGGGGAAAGAGCAATAGCCCTACGTAAACTTAATGACAAAAGCATTAAATGAAAATAAATCATTATGTCGGATTGGAGAGCAAAACGAGTGAAACACTTGATTCAAAAACTTGATCTTCACGAAATAGCAATACAATCGATATCAACGCTCGTTCTACAGAAAATTTTTCCGATGCTAGTCACAAATTCATGTTGAATAAAATACGTACTCATTTAGTGCTTCTGCGTCCACCAAAGTTTGTATCTAAATATCACCAGTGGTCATAGTCTCATGATTTTGAAAAAGTAAGAATTCAACTTTACCTTCTTGATACCTGCAAATAAAAATTACACAAATATCAACATATCTGACTTTCAACTACATATCAAAAAAAACTGCTTTATCCTAAAACACATTTTAGCGTTTTAAAGTATGTTATGACGTCGCAAAACTTGTTTTTAGACTGTCACGCAACCTGCTGCAATACTTAGTGCATTTGTTCATTGATCAATCTGATAATGAAATTCCAGCAATCGAGATATTCCCAAACGCACAACCCATAGACAGTGGTGGATTTAGGACTTTAGGGGCCTAATGTAAGATTTCACAAGTGGCCCCTTAAGTACCCAAGGTTTACCAGCTAGTTACTCCAGTTGAATTGCAGGGCGTGAAGCAAAACCCCAACGGGGTTTTATGGGATGAAAAATCTTGACTCTCTACCTTTAGCCTGCACACTAAATAAAGCGCGTGAGACAATTTTGTCTCAAAAAGCATACATGAAAAAATAGTTTGAGTAGCAGTAAATTTCAAACGCACAATTTCAACCTTAGAGGTTTCAGAATGATGTAGAAGATAGTTAGGACAGTTTTTATCTAAATACTTATAAAGTTACATGACAATTTGTAAAACACCAAGCGGGGCTCATCAAAAAGGGAAGGCTGTGGCAAGGGCCTCACCCGAAATCCACCGCTGCTCATACATTGTGTAAATACCAAATCAACAACTATAGTCAATTGATTTGCACAAGACTACAGTATACACGGGATATGCAGGAGTTTATATAGAAGACTCGAAACCTACGAATACAGTTTAATGTACAGAAAAAAACAGCAGGGACTCGCGTACGTCCAGGAAGACTGTCGCACATCAGTAGTGGTACGCGTGCCACAGGTTGGAATCTTATCCACTGCATGGTTTTCTCACAAACAATTCAAGTAAGATTACTCCATTTACCCGTTGTGTATTTGGAGTAGTAAAATCAAAAAGAGCACCTTGTATTGTGTCAGTGAGCTGTTAATCGATGAAATGCAATTGACTGCTTTTTCTGTAATAGAACAATCTGAACCATCTGTTTGAGTAAAGTAATTTACATATTGAGAGCCTGGCTCTTTTGTGACGGTGTTCTACTTTTCTTGAACCTGCATTTGCTTGTTTTTGTTTGATCCTTTTTGCCATGAAATCGTGTGGGGAATATACCAGCGTTTTTCATTTTTCAGATGAAATATTCTTGTTACCAACTCGCAACTTCTCCATCATTCCAGTTTGTTCCATGCAGTTTAATTTGATCACTTAAAATTTCCCGGTCTTCCAAAGCAGCCTTAACAACAGCTGCGGTTGCTTGCTAATGATTACGATAACGATTAAAAACAATGGCAAGATTATAATTTTAGTAACGATTTTGAGATCTGTTGTCCTGCTTTATTAACATCTCGTATTCACTGCATGTGCTTGTACATCTACCGACGGTTTCAGCCTCAGATGACCGTTCATCAGTTTCAGAATTTGAGATTGCTACATGCCACTGGTTCCGATCTCTAAAATCATTATTATGCCACTGGTTCTAATCCTTAAAAACTTTGATATCAGACATGGGTCGGTCTCTAAACGCCGCTGGTTATCCGATTCCAGATTACAGCAGGAGCTCGTTTTGAATTTTTCAGATGCCTCTCCGAAAGCTACAGTATTTTTACGCAAAGTACATCAATTCACAACGTTGTAGTATAGGCAAGGTTACTTCGGCCTAGACCCAAAACAGGCACGCTGTGGTACAATGACAAAAAATTTCCAAACATCGATGGTTTTGCAGTTTCTCACGTAAACAACGTTCCTTTTTTGAAATCAACTGGACAAACTTTTAACAAACGATGTTTTTGCTATTTTTATGGGGGAGAAATCAGCTTTGTTGAGTCATATGATACACATCAGCAATAAAACTCTACAACAATAAACAACTTTTAACACAAAGTAAGCCCCAAGCTCAAAAATATTATATAAACACCTGTGCAATTTATATTGGTGAGACTGGTCGATCATTTAAAACACGACGCAAAGAACATCAAAGGGACGTCAAACCTGATACAATTGCCCAACTAACAAATAAGGATTTAAAAAAGAAATCTGCTTTAGCGAAACACGTTTGCTTAAATGGACACCGGATTGATTGGGAAAGCTCTGCAATTTTAGCTATTGAAAGCGACTATAGGAAAAGATAGTTTTTAGAATCATTTTATATGCACAAAACTGATTTTTCTTTTAACGATAAAATTAACAGTTTTTATTCCGAATTGTACAAATTTATAAATTTTTGACCGTGAGTTGTCGCTGCTGCACTTGTTTATTACCATAATTTTCTTTTCTCCTTTTCAATCTGTTGATTACTATGTAACCGTTGTCTGTGTTTGAACTTTAGTCACTCCTGACGAAAAAAAACTGATTTTAGTTTTTCGAAACAGAAGTTTTTATGAATTTTGTGTAGATTTTAAATCTAAAATCTGAATAAAGATCATTTTAACTTTCAATCACTTTTTTAGATGTCATGTGCGGTTATTCTTATTCTAATTCACTGTTTTTTCTCTATCTAAAAGCATCAGCATAGTAAATTAGCCGCGCTAAGCTACTTGCAACCCTTTAAAGCCATGTACTTAATTTGAAACGTTCGTAAACATAAATAATTGCAAAGGTTTTAATTGGAGTTGGGCCTTTTGAGCGTCCCTGTTTTGCTGCGTTTACTTGGCAGTTGCTCTTTCGTTTTGCACCGAGCTGTCCGAGCAATGCTGCTTTCTGTCACTCTATGGAATATTTTTATTGGTTTTTCTTCGCCTCCCTGACCCTCTTTCGGAGATCACCTATTGAAAGACCATGGTTGCCACCAACGCACCACCACATGGCTGACTGAGCAAGGTACTGACAAGTTATTCTAAACAATCAACTTCGTACTTTGTGAAAGATAAACTAATTTCTGAAAAGATTACTAGGAGCACTTCATCCCTACCAGCGAAAGCTTAATCTAGCCTTGACAATACAATGTAGCACTAGCTTGAGTTTTTGGTTCACTGCATTAGAAAAAAAGGGATTGAGAACTTCTTTCTCATAGTAAAGACAGATGTAAGAAAAAACAAAGAGTCGTCAAATAATTACATTTCAAAAAAGGATTGGATTAAAATTGATATAAGAGCACTGCTGAGACTAGCAAGAAACAATAACGTTTGGCTAGTCGTGGTCGCCGACGTCATGTGAATTGGAACATTAAGAGGAAAAAGGATGCAATATGTTATAACTATTGATCACCATCCTGGACAATACTGTCCATCTTAAAGCAATCTCGAAACAATCCTCCCATATCTATGCTAAGCAAGTAAAAATGTTTTTTTAAGTAAAGCTAGTATGCATAGTCTAGTTTACAAGTATTATTTCTATCTTACTACTCATTCAAGAGGTTATCACTACGTCAATGCTTGGGAAGCGCAATTCGCTTTGGAGGGTCGTTGTCTCAATAGATTATCATATTGCTGCTCAGCAATATCCATGTCCTGGGTCAATTTGGCCAATCTTCTTCTTATTGTTATCACTTCATATTCCTATCTTGTGGTTGCCCAACACCAAATTTTTTTTCTTTGATTTTTATTTAGATAAAATATCAGTTGGCGCAGGCATGTCCGATATCATTTAATTCTTCTTTTGTAAATATGTTCCTACTTCTCATAAGCCTAAACGTATCATTTTGCTGCGTTTTCCCTTTTTTGTGCTGCCTTTATTTGGCCACAATCTATTTTTTACAGCGTATTGATTTGGTAGTGCAAAAAAAAACTAAATAAAACTTAACATAAAAAAATTTTAATAATCTTTGATTCACGTGTGTTTTAGCTTGATCGTAGACTGCGTTTCAGTTGGCAACTCTATGACCTAGATTTGCTAAAAATAGTTGACACAAAGGCCCAAGGGTTATCTACAGACTCATTTCCGGTATTTTTGGAGGGCATGAAATCACTTTAGGAAAGCCTGTAAACCTGCTGCGTTGTACCATAAAACAGAAATGGCGTGTGTGGCAACATAATTTTTCAAAACAAAATCCAACTCTTAGCGGTGGCATTGAAAACCCACTATAGTCTGCTGTTATTTCTCGATTCACCTATTTTTGTTTGGTACTATTTGTTTATTATTTTTCTTTTAGTACACGTAGGTTGTTTCAGGCACATTTTAAAATCTCAAATGGGGGCTGCAGATCTTGAGAAAAAAAGGCTTTTCATAGTTTTCAGGTAGGTGTAAAACGTCTTTCATCCACTTTTCAGTGTGTCTGAAATAGTGGTGGATTAAGAGTTTTTGGGGCCTAAAGCAAGAATTCATGAGGGTTCCCCTAACTGCCCAAGTTCTCGGTGAAGACCTACATTTTTACCACAATGTTGAAGGGCTAAAAATAACGTATTGGACATATCTAGAATTGGGGCTCATTATTATCCAAAAATCGGCGCCCGAAGCACCTGTCTCACCTGCTTCACCCTAAATCTACCAGTGATCTCAAAAAATTTGTTTGAAAGTTTATCCGAAATTTTTCGACTATCTAAATTTTCCTTAAATTGAGACAAAATCTTGATCACAAAGAAAACCCTCAAAGCTGAGGTATGTTTTCTCTTCTGGCATCTGCCTCTTTGATTATAATTTTAATTACGTCCGCTACTTACTGCAGAAGCAAACAAACTCAGACTCTTACTAAACACTGTAAACAAAACATGAGAGTTCAATGACGCAATTTCTTCCTTCTAAACTGTTGAAAGCTTGAGTTACACGAAGCGACTTTCCCCAGTACAATTTGAACCGGTAACCATTTGTTGTAGCCAATGGCGCACTTTAGGGTGCATAAAGGGCGATGGCTCTTCCTAAACGAATTGACAAAAGCAAGAAATATAAAATAAAAGTTAATTTGGAAACAAAATGTGTGGGTACAAAAAAAGTAGATCTCAAAAAAAGGTCTTCACTTTGTTTGAGAGACTAAAATCAGCAACATTTTGACTTGCAAAGGTACCTGTTTCTTAATGTCCTGCCCCCCCCTCTCTAAAAATATTGCGCTCACTTACTTAATAACATCTCTTAATGTGTGTGAGCTTGTTTAATGCTTTGGCTCTCTCAAAATTTGTTTCTTAATACACCACTGATCGCTGCGACTCAGTCAGTCACATAACCAAACCTTCCCGAACCGATTGAAGCTAGGGGTAGCTAAGACTAGTGCACTTTTTACCATTTCTACAAATCACTATATACATGTAGTTTGTTACTGTTTTTGCGATTGTAGCACTTGGCGCCTGCGTGGTCACACGGCCCTTTTGCGTCGCCTCTACGTGACCATAAGTAATCATCATTTTTGAGCAATTTTATAAATTATACGCTGTCATCGTCATTTCCGACCGCTATAATATTTTAGTCGTTAATGATAAAAGAGTAACGGTCTACTCACTGTGAGTCATAGCTGCTGACCCGCTTACGACGGGAAAAACCTTATTGCAAGACTTGAGCTTAATGAAACGTTCATTAAGTTTTGCATGATATGCGTTCACACAAACTGCTAGGTAATTATTCAGGCAGTCGATATTCAAAAATTTTTTCAGTATCAAGTCGAGAAATAACGCGATGATCAAAAGTATTTTTCCCAAGCCATAATTTAGGATCATCTGATCGTTTGAGTGATGGGAGAAAAGTTTTGAAATAGGTTTTTAGTTGGCGATACTTAAGTCCGTGATATTCGGGGTGGACTCGATTAGAGTTACACTTTAAAGTTGCCAAACTTTAATAAAATACTTTTCAGCAATAGTTAATTAAAGAATACTTTTTCGGAAACAAAATGGCAGAGCCTCTCCCCCTAACATAGTGTCCCACGGGAGAGCCGCCCTGAATGGTGACATCTCTGCGGGACAACAAAATTTTCAGAATAAAGTGTTTATGCATATAAAAAAAAGTCTTCAAGATAAATTCAAAACAGTCTATTTAAGCGATTATGATTATTGGTGTATTTTATTATCTTTATTTTAGGACTAAGAAGTTCTTACGAAAAAACCTTTAGCGCCAAGAAGAAGCAGAAACCAAAGTAGCTAAAAAATCATGCTCAACACAACAGTCAAAAACCCATGCATAGTACCCGTCTAAACCCAAAGCGTAGTGGGGTCATATGCATCAACGTAACTATCTATAAATTGGGGCAAAAAGCGCATATTAAATAAAACGTAACATCGACATAGACCTCTTTTCATCAAACAGACTTTTTTTCAGCAAAGCTACTTATAAACAACTGCACAGAAAATTGAACCAAAATTTTTAGGCCTAGCTTTTATAAAATCAAAAACTACACTAAAATAGAATGAAAAACTGATTAAAAACAATCACCAACATCATACAGTACAATAAAACAATCTATTTAATGGCAATAGCCCGCGACCCGTTTTGACCTTATTGGGTCTTATCAAGGGTTGTAAAAGACACACAATAATATAAATGCTAACCCTAAATCAAAACAAATTTGCCATTGTGGTCAAAGTAATGATGCTATACCAAGCAGTACTATACAGCAACAACTATATTAAAAAGGTCTCATTAAAGGATACACACACACAAGATATGGACAAAAAAGTTTATTATAGTGCGTCTTTTACTTCTATTGTTTGGTTTTTTGTGAAAAAGATTTACTGTGAGTTTACATGCATACATACATTTCAATAATTCTTTTTTCTTCTCGGGTGGATCGCGGTGGCATTAGCCCTGGAAGCCACTTCAGATTTTATGATCCCCAGCAACATCACCTAATTGGATAACTCCATTTTTTCAGCTTCCCGTATTGACCGAGCCAAGGCTCTTATGTGACTCAAAGATCTACTTCAGGAGTTCACTACCCTTTTAACCACGTGCCCAATCGTTGACCTGTGAAATATTTTGTAACCAACTTCAACTTCGTAACGTTACCATCAAAATAAAAGGCAAAAACTTTTTGGGGGATGATCGAATTTTTTGAAATTAGAGATTTTTCATTTTCAATCCAAATTTAAAAACATGACCTTTTCATTGAAAAACAACTTTTGAAATTGGAGCTGTTGCTCAACTCAATTTTTACTGAGGGCCACCGGTTAAGATCCAATGACCTAGTCATTTCAATTTGGGTGCATACCTTTATATATCGGTACAGAAAAGAGCCACTTTAGGGGTAAACAACAATGGGTAATTATTGTTTTTTTAACTTAATGAAATGCCTCAAGTTTTTGAATAAATTACTATAAAAGTAGGATTGTAGTTTCGGCGAATGCGAAAGGAGACGGTTTTTTTATTCTTTCCAAAATGAATTTTTAGAATTTTTTTGGAAATTAGAGTAAATAATTTAGCGACATTTGACGGTTATGCTGCTGTAGAGCTTAGGCACGATATTTAAACGCACTTTGCAACTAAGTCAAAAATAGGAGCTTGATGATTATTCTTGAGATGAGGGGGAAGGTAGGTAATTTTCCTCTTTACTTTACAGGTTATGCACGACCTTGGTAATCTAACTTTGCTTCTGATCAAAAAAAGGAATTGCCAGGCATGCTCACTTGCATACCTTTGATCATTATTAATTATATAGTTTTAATCTTCTCTTTCATGACTTGACCAGGCCGATTGCACTTTTTTTTTTCTTGACAAAAAACTGCAAAAAATGCGTTTTTGTTTTGTTTTCAAAACTGTGGTGTAACGATAGGGTATACACAGCAATAATATCAAAACTGACATAAAATAACTATTATGTGAGTAACCCATCTCTGTAAGATCATACACTGTTTTCTTTGCGCACTTGTGCCTTGAGAAAAACCACACCCGGATCAAGAAAAACTAGGACACCGAGTGCACCATCTTCAAGATGAATTCTACATCGCTGTATGCGCAGAACTCAATTTTTTTCTGATTTCTGGAGTGATTATAAAAAACTGATTTTGAGTTGTTGTCAGAAGCCACTTTTATCACGGACACTTGATGCTCGTGCATTTTCGTGCTTACCATTCATTGATCAAGCCTTGCAAAGGGCACTTTATCACAATATTTCCTAGTTGGTCAGATAAATTGCTGCATAAATACAGCGGATCAGTATTAACGATAAGTTCGATCCAAATCTGAACACAATTCTTCTCTGCTTAGCCTACATTTAAAGTCTCGCACTGCTCAAAGGATATGAAATAAAACTAAAAAAGTCTCTGGGCCGCTTTCAAATTTTTTCCTGCTTACAAAAGCTTTTTTATTGATTTAGTCAAAAATTCTGTAGCTTAGTAAGGAGATTGGATTAAATACAAATTATTTGTTATAGACAGGATCCTTGGTCTTTCTTTAGTTACCCTTCAGTCTTAAAGCACTGAATGTTAGTATTTTTGGTTCGGGTTCAACATTTTATTTCCAGTAAATAGCTCCAACGTAAGTAAAATCAAGCAGCAAAAAGAGCAATCATTATTATTGATGTTAATCTGTAATAATTAACAAAGTGGATTGAAAGATGAATCGTTTCGTCATATTGCCATCAGCCCCTTAGATATTGCTTTACCGTCTTCCGTAGTTCAGTAATTTGATCAGCCTAACTATTGCAATGAGCGATACTTTGTTTAACATAATAAAGTTAACTTAACAAAAAGAACACCAAAGCTTTTTGTCCCCCTTCGATGACTTCATCAGAGCAAAATTAAATCTGAAATCTCAATTCTGGCGTTTTGTCTTAAACTATATCAACTTTTCAAAAGTTGATCCATTGGAAAAAGATTTTTTTGAAATGATTTTCTTTAATGAGCCTCAATATCAAACATTGCATTTAACAGTTGATTCACCGTTTATCGAATCTAGCATAATCAATTTCGCCTTTTTTAAGCATCTTGAATAGCAATTTTACTGTTTCTTCAGAAGTAGTTGGTTGTGACACCAAAAACCAATCAACAACGTATTGCCTGAAATCAAGGAATCCTGCGATATTCCGATCACTTTAAGTTATGCTAATTGTAAATACAGCAGTTACTAGAACTTTCAAACATTTGGAAAAACCCAAGTAAACTAAGCAAACCATTGTGAGAAATTTTAGAGAATTCTCAAAGCGTTAGCATAAGGTAATTATTATCTAAGTTAAATTTTTGGTTTATTTTGTCGAATTCAACGAGACCGGATTCTATGGGCATAATTGACGAGTTTGCTTTTCGTATTGATCTACAATCTTCATGTTGTATAATCTGTCCATGGAATGCTCAATGCATTTGTCATTAATGTTCGTACATGGCTTGCATAAAAACTGAAATCAGGTTTTTCTTTTTTAGGGAAGAATGATACACAGGTAAACATGCAATTCTAGTTTTGGTAGAAAACTGACTCAAAGAAAAAAATTTTTGAATAATTCAGGACCAATCGCTTTCTCAGAAGGTGTATTCCAGTCTATCAGATATTTAAACAAAACTGGTTGAACCGCGACGCCAGGAAAAAATGCTCCTTCCTTAAATCTAATCAATGCTTTTCGATTTGTAGTAGTTCTTACCGAAAAGAATAAGAGAATACAAAAGCTTTGTAGGCCTATATTGTTCCAAGTTTTAGAATTGCGCTAATATCACAAATCATCACTGATAAAAATTTACTTAATCGAAAACAAAAAGTTATGGTTAACTTACTATGTTTTTGTTTTTAAGAAAAAAATTAATGATTTCAATAAATACTGTGTACAACGAAATATTTCACGTCGTTAATTTTTTATCCACTATTTAGTTAAAATATTTGGAAGAGGGCAGTTATTTAAAATTCGCCGCTTTGTGAAATCTGTCATTTTTTCTTTTGTTGCATGACGGCTTAGGACTCCGATACCATCAACTGCTCCCAAAAATGGTCAGCTGTTAATTTATTTCCTTCTGGATTTTTGCACAGTCGGTAATATTTTTGCTGATGAAGGTACTGAAGAGCTTTGGAAGGCACATGTGATACTTGACAGAAGAGTTTGTTTTATTAATGTTCTTCAGTAATAACGTCAGAATAAAAACTATGATGGCAAAAAATTGATTTTTTTAGAAAATTATAGTGTGTGCATTGAAAGCCTTGGATCCGGGCATGGAAAACCACAGTTTCCCAAACTTTAATAGACTCTTCAAGAGACTTGGATTTTACATTGAAGAAAACTGTGCTTATTTTTAAAAATTCTAAAAATTGATCCAACATCTTTAAATGATACCAAAACTTCAAATGTCTAAATATGGTGATGCCTCACCAGCGTTCTCAATTTCCCACAATCTATACTAGCATCTCACATGCCAGCTATTCATGATCTTTCACACAAAATTAAATCTGTACTAGCCTATTGTAGGCTAGTCCATCTACAGTGTTTCCGGTATAAAGTTCAAATATGCCCTTCTGGGCAATTTCAGATCATGCCATCGATCCATTGCTGCATTACTGCGTAGACCTCATAGAAGGGCAACGGTTTTGACCTATATTTAGACATTTGAAGTTTTGGCATTCTATTAAATTGCATGAATTACAAATATGCTCTTTGGTCCTTAATTGAACGAAAGAGGGGTGGTGGGAGTGTTTTGTACAGGGTATTACAGAAAATAAGCATGCGGCTGATGAGGGTCAGTAACCCGAAACAACGTTGTCCCGTGTTGTTATTTTGTGTTATACCGTCTGCAATAGGCTGACATTATTCCTCAATCCTATCCCAGCATGTTGATTCTAACCCAATGCGGTTGAGACATGTGAAGTGCCTATGTGATGTAGGTCAAAACCGTTGCCCTTCTATGAGGTCTATGCAGTAATGCAGCAATGGATCGATGGCATGATCTGAAATTGCCCAGAAGGGCATATTTGAACTTTATACCGGAAACACTGTAGATGGACTAGCCTACAATAGGCTAGTACAGATTTGGTTTTAAGTGAAAGATCATGAATAGCTGGCATGTGAGATGCTAGTATAGATTGAGGGAAATTGAGAACGCTGGTGAGGCATCACCATATTTAGACATCTTTAAATGAATCGGTTCAAAATTGGAATGACAATCCATTCGACAAAAATGCAAAAGTAATTGTGGATTATTTTACAATGGTCAGTCACGCTGCAGAACGGAAAGTAAAATTGGTCCAAGATTTTTATGAAACTGCTCAAACACTCTTACAGGTAGAATTGCATTTTATTGTAGCTTTTCGTCGGTGTTTTTCATGGAAGTAAATGTTTTACTGCTATGACTACTACCATTGATTAAATTCGTTACTACTTTGAATTAAATACCGAACCGCTTTTATTTAGGTGAGAAAGGAAGAATGCTCAAGTGCATGCTTTCAAAATTACATTTGACATGAAATAATGCAAGGTGTAACCTGCTAATTCTCACAGCTTAGAAATTACTATTTGATTTTCATAATGACGCCGAGGTGATTCGGTGGGTTTGATTTGACTTTTTATACTCAGGCTGGAATTCGACTAGTACGGTGAGAACGGCTTGGTCCATGACCGTGGATATGAAATAATCGAGGCTCAGTTTCAAGTTTTTCATGAGATATACCTGGGTAACCGACGCGATGATGAAGTGGTTAGAGTGTCTGCTTCGCAGTCGGTAGACCTGGAGTTCATTCCCCTTGTCGAATCATACGAAAAGACTTTAAAAAATGGTATCCACAGCTTCACTGCTTGTTGTGTTGTTGGACAATGCACTTAACGAGACGCTCCTGCGTTTATGTGAAAGACAGGCGGCCCAGACGCCTCGAATGGTCCGCAGAAGGCAATGGGAAACCATTGGTATTTTGCCAAGAAAACTTCATGAACATAGTTCATGAACTTAAGATTCGTGAACATAATTCATGATCATGATTAGTTTGTTAACATAGTTCATAACATGATCATAATTCATGACATAGTTCATGATCATGATCAATAGTTTATGAACATGAAGTCACCAGAGTCGATATTAACTTGATGGACAAAAGACAAAACAAAAACAATACCTGGGTTGCCTCAATCCGTTAACCTAAATTGAAATGTATATCGTAGAGTATGATTCACGCGGGCGACGCTGGTGTTATTGCTGGTAGCTTAACTTCGGTCCAGTTGATCACTAAAAACGCGCGATCGAAATTGGGTGAAAAACACACACTTTTTCAGCATTTCGATGTAGAATACTTGTAATAAACATTTATTACTAACATAATATATTAGCTCTTTATTAAAGTGAGGCTCTGAACTGTTACAACGCAGCGCGTCTGAATTAGAATAGAAATAGAGCATTTAACGATTCGGAACTTATTTGGTAAATGTCAAACTTTTAAACTAAATAAAAACAGTAAAAAATTACACAACATAAAAAGCGCTTGCGTAATTACGCAAAACACCCGGGAGCGCTTCGTGCTTCCTTACAATTCACATAAGTGATTTGGCCTAATCAGAAATATGTAATTGAGTTGGAGTAGTTCTGGTTTTTATTCTTTGATGCTTTAGGAATACATAACAATACCAAAATATTCTGATATTGCAAAATGGTTCGGCAATAGTCCAGTTAAAATGCAACCATGTGTTTATTATCATCAATCATCATATTTGTTGCTGTATATTCGGAACAAAAATGTATCTTTTGGTATGTATGTATCTGCTCGATTGTTGTTTGCCCTTCAAGAACAAACTGTTTGATCTATTGCCGGAATTTCCCCCGTTTTTGACATGCTTAGTTACCGCTTCACTCAATGGTTGGGGTAAAATGTTGTAAAATTTTGACGTGCTTTAAACTAAAGCAGTCTAATTAAGTTATATAGGTCTTAAAAAGTGATAGCCTTTAATTGTTTTTTTAAATTTTCGTGACTAATGATTAGGCTATTGCAGAAACAAAGAAATCGATGTTGCCCGCCCAAGAGGAGAAATCGTTATGAGATATTTTATGCTTGTCACGGTGATCGGCACAAATTTGTGGTAATATTTAACACTTGTACCTGATTTATTTATTAGTTAGAATCGAATAAACCTACAGCCTAGGTTATTCTCGATCAGCAGAAGTGAATACGTAGGACAGTGTAAGATTAAGCGTGTATAAATATAAATGAACAACTTTTGAAATTATTGACTGACGAGTTTAAATCAGAGGTTTTTGAAGCCAGATTGCAAAGTGATTGAAATATGTCATGCCAAGTGCAAGCTAAATAGTTAGCAAGTGACCATTTAAATTTTACATTTTCAATAGATACAAGAACAACGTCTGCGTTTTTATATACTTTATTGTGATTTTGCGTACAGCAAAATAACTAAAACCTTACCATCTATGAATCTGAATTTAAATTTTATTAGCATGAGAATGTTAGTCGATCTTCATTCCATGTTCGATCTCTTATCATTTCTTAAAAGCTATGTTCCTATTTCAAGGTCAACAAATGGAGAATCTCATAAACCATTTGCTTCGCGTCAGGACAACATTTTTAGGCAAAGTGCCGTTAAGGAAATCCATGTTCAAGTAACTGCTCCGGCTTATGATAACAAATAAACTGTTATTTATCTTGAAAAAAGTTGTTTACATTAAGAAAATCAATCAAAATCGGAGTAATTTGTGTCGCAGTTTAACCAATTTTTACGTATCCAGAAAATTGGTATTTCTTTAAATTGATATTTAACAGTAAATTGGTATTTAACATATTTGCGGATATTATACTAACATGCGTTACAAAAAAAAGTGTTCTGGGTCGCAAGGTTTGCTCTTATCACTTTAGCCTAGTAGGCAGGGCCGTGCGAACCGTCCTTTGTTTCCCCTCGGTCAGTAAAGAGCCCAGGATATGTGTGGGACCCCTTCGAATGATATTGTTGCAAAAAGTTGATCTTGAAAAAAGAAAAAGAGAGTTTTGAATTTCGATTTGGATTAAAATCACGTGAACTTAAAGCTGGAAAAATTAATTGATCTCCAAAGAAAATGAAAGAAAAAAGTACCCTAAGTTTGGGACTGAAAATACAAACGTTAGATTCTAAAAAGTATTAAAATCCAAAAAATAATTAAATAAATAAAAAAGTCAACACTCTAAGTTTTTCAGCGAAACATGAAAGAATTGATCTCCAAAAAAAGATCAACACTTTCAAATTTCCGATCAAAAATGCAACATTATTGGCTTTTCTCTTTTCCCTCACCAAAACTTTTCTCAAAAGGTCCCCGCCCAAACCTTCGCAGCGTGGGCTGGGCTCTTTCTTTAGGTTTCCACTAGACTGCCATTTGGCTTTATTGCATATAAAAAAAATATTTTTTTACACAATGGCAATTCTGGTGACGCATCAAATTTTGCAATTTACTTTGAATGGCTAGCGCAAAGAATACATGCCACTAAACTTTTAAAGCACGAAATTTTGCAGTTAATATCAAAAATCAATCAAAGCTAAATTTTGCTAGTATTTTTCATGCCTAAGAGAGAGCTTCAGTGTTCGTAGGCCCTGTTGGTTGCATCCTTAATACTATTTATTTCAAAATCTTTAGTATGGAATATGGTATTAAAGATTTTACCCAAGGAATGAGATGGGAGATTGCGCGTACGGAATGAAACGATATGAAAGATTTTTGGTGCTAAGGGATAGGGAAAAAACTGCATTCCATTCCACACCATTTGTACTCAAAATTTGCTTTTACGCTTCTATGCCATATCTGCCTAAAAAAAAGTATCCGTTTTTTTTATCAGAGAGCTGGGTATCTGCAACAGTTTATTCTGGGACCGTGGGAAAGAGTGAGCGTTAGAATTATCGATACACAGCAATCTTTTACTTTGAAAAGGATTTGAATGTCGCTACGCATTATAAGTTGAAATCTTCGAAAGTTGTTTCTTGCTGTAACATTTGTTTACCTTTAACAACATTTGGAACATAAGCAGAACAACGTAGCCAAAACCGACCGCAGTCGTGTTTCTAGGAAGAGAAAATCTGTCGCATGTTTTGTGTTCAAGTTGGCGTGATAGGTCTGCTCTTTTCAATGACATTTTTGCAATGATAGTATAGTTCGAAAGTTGTCTGGTATTAAACGAACTTGCGTAATAAGTATACACCCGACTGAAAAGATTTGAAACGACAATTGTGTCGTCACATGATTTTTTAATTACGCCTGCAAAAAGCACTGAAGGTGCAAAAATTCCCACTGGCGGCCAAACACTTATTCTTGTTCTGTATCATCACCGAGTTTGCAAGGAAAAGGTTCGAACAGTATCGACCTATGCTATTGAGCAAATAGAAAGCATCTGATCATGAGCAAGAATTAGGAGTAAACATAGCCAGGGCTCCATCAAGGAACTTTTCTTTGAAGGGAAAGGACTGAAAAAAAGAAGGAATCGCCAGACGCGCAAGCACCTGTCCAATAAAGACAGTTTTTTTGATAAGGTTGAGCAACTTTTTGACATTGCTCATGCCAACGTCATTGACCCCATTGGAAATCATAAAAACAAACTCTTTCTTGACAATTAAAAAACTCGCATGTCAGGGTTGCATGGTTGGGCTTAACGAAGCCTTTTACAAAAAAGAGGTAAAGCAGGCCAATAACTAATAACTGTTGGAAAGAAGAAGACGACGTTCACAATAGGGAAAATTATCTTTGAGGATAGTGCAATATTGAAAAGCAGTACTGACAGTGCTGGCTCTGACCAAAGTGAAGAAGAATCATGTGCAAATGCAAATATTCCCGTTCCTTCAAGAAGAGGACGTAAAACCGTTGCGTCGCGTCAATTAGGTGGCGCGCTTGATCACACGCCGGTAAGTGGCCGATCTGCCAAGATGATCTGTTTTGAGGCATCCAGAACTCTTGGAAATAGCCCCAAAAAGCTTGCACTGAACAGGTCTACCATCCAATGTCAACAGCAAAAAATAAGTAAACTAACAGCAAAAAAGATACCTTTGCGGTTTATTACGATTTAACCTTACGATGGAATAGCATAATTATACCTTATATCACAGGAAAAGAAAAGGTGACCAGACTTAGCATACTGTCTACGGAATGGAAGAAAAGAAACGTTTATGGATTTCGAAAATTGATAGCGGTTTGGGTAAGGCTAAGGCTCAAGACGGGCACAACGCATTCCAAGAATGGCAAGTAGACAATTTTGTTCGCACTATGTGCTTAGACACGACAGCATCGAACACTGGGCGTTCAGTGGAAGCTTGTATAATTCTCGAGCAAATTTTAAAGAAACATCTGGTGCACTGAGCCTGTTGTCATTATGTTCTTGAGATAATACTAAGATCAGTGCTTCAAAAGTGCCTAGACCTGATAGGTGCGTTTGAAATTAGCTTAATTAAACGTTTCTAAGAATACTAACAACATTTGAGCAAATAAAAATTTGTGAACGCTTTGACGGATTGTTTTCCTCATCTGAGCTTGAACATTCTCGTTATGATGTCATAACTTTTTGCAACTTGCAACTGCAGCGAAACCATCCTCGAGATGACTACCAGAAGTAATTTGACATAATGTTTGTATTTCTTGGAAGCAAATCATCTCGTGGCAAAAAATTAAAGCGCCTGACCCCATGCATCAAGCACGCTGGATGACAAGAGCTTTATACACCATCAAAATTTGGTTATGTCGATTTTAGTTCAAACTTGAAAAAAGGGAAATGAATGAGTTCCGCGATATCAACATTTTTCTAACAAAAGTTTATATTATGTCTTAATGGTTTTGGGGACAACTTGCTCCACAAGCAGCCGGACACGACTTAAACCTACTTCAATCTCTTCATTGCTACCCCAAGTCTCTAATCACAGCAGCTGCTTGAGGTAAAATGGCTGGTCGTTCATGGTAACTCTCAAAGAACTTAATTTTTCTTCGCTTCTTTAATTGTGGCATAGACCTGGCTGCAAAACGAGCTACGCTGAAAGCCTCGGAGAACATTAAAAAAAAGAAGTAGAAGAACCACTACCAGGAGTCCGAGTCAATGTGACCAACACCAAAGACAAAACACTGAATAATTTTGTCACCAATAGCAGCAGGAGGCTGTTTTATATTCTTGGCGTACCTGACAGTGTTTTTTATATGGACCCCGAAACTTGGAAAGAAAGTGAAGACTCTACAATTGTCTATGATGTTATTTGCTCTCTTGCAATCACTAACTATTACGCCGAGTGGCTTTGATGAAGCAAATTGGGTGTTTTAAAAATATAAAAACAACTGCTAAATTCTTTGCAGATTGTAGAATAAAGTTTTAAAATTGAAATTTTAAAATTTAACTCTAAATTAAGGGCCACCCTACCCCAAGCCCGAAAAAAGGTATTACGCCATGAATGCAAAGACGTGGAGGTAACTGTCGAGTCGAAAACGACTTCTTAAAATTTCATTAAAGCACTTTTGACTTTTTGCCTGCAAGTTTACACTTTCCTCCAAAGATAAAACCCACTTGTTTCCCCAGCGTTGAAGATTGTTTGGCTAAATTCTAACCAAGGTGCATTGAAGTAAAGGTTGTATTGTACCATCCACGAGTGTAGAGAGTTTATCTCTTGATAGTGTGATTTGAAGCAATGGGATACAGCTACAATTTTTTATTTTCCTCAAGCTTTGGATTTCATTAACCGAGACCATAATCCCGAATTACCTACTTTAAAATGAAAATTGGACTTAGATATGAGCAGCAAATAATTTGGCAAGCTTTTATCCGTGCCTTTCACTAAACAGGTGCGGGAGTAAATTGAAAGTTGTTGCTGCCGCCCAAGGCTACCCACCAGCTATGACTGGTTGAAAAATATTAGTTAGTCGCAGATGAGATCTCGAATTCGTTGCGCTTGGTTTACCTGAATCTATTACATACTTTGCGGCCGGATAATATAATGGAAGTTTTTCTCGTAAGGGTGTTTTTGTCTCAAATATCATTTTAGTTAATAGGCTATTACTTCTTTAAAACCCTGCAAAGTGATTTGATAAACAAGTTTTCAACAGATAGTTTGATGTGCTCAGGGGGAAATTAGCTTTTTTGTTTTGGGAGAGGAAATTCTTGGCTCAAAGGTTAGTTTTGTGATGTCCGGAAATATATTAATATCCTTCTGAATTGCTTTAAATTTAATAAAATGAATCTTTTCCGGACCTGTCGTTTCCACTACAATTATTTCTTTACGAGCTGCTTTGACAATCAACTCGCAAATGTGGTAACGCCATGCATGATGAAACAGCTTTTTACAAATTCGTCCTTCCAATAGCTTTTCTGCTGCTCCCCTACCACAATTTCAGTTTCACGTTCAAGACGCATCTTCTTCTTTCGAATTGTTTGTTGGAAAGCCTTGTTTTTACTACAATTACTACAATCATTTTGATTGTAATTAGCCTATGAGTCGCTTTAATATCTACTAATTAATTTAATATCTAAATAGGCTAACACCAGTTCCTGGAATTCGAATTGTTTTTACCAGTTATTGTAGCATTTCTTTCTTTCTATTGATCAATATATAATTGAATGTTTTCTTGTTTTGCTTCTGGCGCGAGTAAACGATTGCTTTGTATTGATTTAATTGCATCAGCTGCTTTTACATCCACAGTTTGCCTGAACTACTTTGAAACTGTCTCCGATTATTTTCTGAGTAAGGGGTATTTCAGTTTTCAAGTTTCGAAATTGTTATCCAACTGGTACGCACATTCTTCAAGAGATGCTGCGCATTTCATTCCGTTATTGTTTTAAATCTTTCTTTGCTCAAATTAGCAAGATTTCATTCACTGTAGCACTAATATAACTATTCAAGGTGATATTTTTGGCTCACCTCTCTCACGTATGGCAGAGAACCGAAAAACGTTAGCAAGCAGTGGAAGGTTAATGTGAGGTATATTTCCGCCAAATTTTCCACCGAAAAGTAGTTGCTGATGCTTGTTTAAATCAGGTTTCAATTCTTCTCTTTACTGAACAGGCATCTGAATTTGAAGTATTGCAGGCTAATTATCCTAAATTGATTATTACGAAAGCCAATATAATTACCACAACTGCTAAAAGCACAGAAAAATTATTACCTGTAGCTTATATACACGTTTATCTTTGAATATTTTATAGAAAAAAAGAGTAACTGCTTCTTTTTGCCGATGAATGCAAACTCTAAAAGGCTGGTTTCCATTAGGTGTAGATTGCAGGCGTAGCGTGAAAAAGGTTTTGTTTCTCTATTTAGTTTTATACGCGCCGCGAGAGCGCTGAGCAAATGACGAAAAAAAATCACTAACTCGAGACAAATTTGTTGACTTCAAATTGACAAAAACGTCATGATGCACTAGCGTAATAATAAGTCATAATAAACTTGGTCAAATGGAATGATTTTTGAAATGGTGGCAGAGAAAATTTTGAAAGTTGTTTCTCATCCAATATTTGACACAACCTGTTTCATGGCCAAAAAAGCATTTGAAACAATATGTTTAGAAAGTGAATCTAAAAATGTTTAGAATTATAATATACTATTTTAATTTCCGAAAATTGGGGATGCTACAACACCGCAGCACGTGCTGACAAGCCGCTTGCGTGTTCTTGATCTCAAAGCTGTATTCGGTTGTATAAAGTTGGGAAACCACTGAAGTGGCTAAAGAATTCGCTTTGAATGCAGTAGGCTGCTGGTTTAAATGTCGACCGGATAAAACATAATACCTCGCATAAAATAATATCCAAAGCTTTCCTGCTTGGACACAGCAAAAAGTATAGTGTGGAGAATAACCCGACAAGGTGGTCGAGTGAATTGAAGCCCTGTTTACGGCGACAATAATTGCGAGTTTAAAACTCACGATGGCCACATTGTTTTGCACGTTGGAATGGCTCTTTACGGCAATTTTCTCTGCACAGTGTTAGACTTATGTTGGAAATGCAGTGCACCAAGCAATACCAGTTGTATATAACCCTGAAGCGGGCTGGGACACTGCATGTTCTGTACATAACCGCAAAAGTTTTCCTGTAACTGGAGAATATGCAATACGATACAAAGCCGACGTGTTCTCTTTTTGCGCTCTTATGTGAAGTCCTTGGTAATGGCACCCCTCCATCTTTATGAGGAGGGCAATTGGGTGGGATCGAGCAGTCTTGGTTGGTTGGTTTACCCCTCCTCTTCCTTGAGATGGAGGTATGGCGCGAACAGCAATCCTGGTTCATGCCATCAACCTAATTGAATTAGGCTAGGGGAAAGAGCAGTCTTCGTGTTACAGAGCTCAGTTTAATGAAAAACAAGTTAATTGAGCGTGAGATCTTGCGTATACTCAATTAACTTGTTTATAATTAAACTGAGCCAAAGTAACACTAGGACTGCTCGATCCCACCCAATTGTCTTCCGCGTAATAAACCTGGACATATAATAAGCAGTTTCGTAATCACTTGTAGTAGGTCTATAAGGTGTGACTGCACATTGCGTATGAAGAGCGTCAATAAATGTTTTGTTTAGCATTCATCAAAATAAATGCTTACAATTAGTACATAAACATCTGTTTTGAATTTGTACCAGTACGATGAAGAAAGACAAATCATTTTCACTTCCTGTTCGACCTCGCATCAACTCTTTCAAAGTACCTTCAGAAAACCCGTTGCTTTATGAAATCGAATGGACTTTGGGTCGAAAAATTCAATGCGTTTTTATGGCTGTTGTGGCGGTTCCAATAAAACTTTTTCTATTTTGTGTAGCGACGTTTTTCAGTTGGCTTTTCGCTTGTTTGATTCTTATCTTGAATGAAAAGTTTCCACAGAAACAATTAAATTCATTTAGAATCATCCTTTCAAGATTGTTTCGCGTTGCAGCCAGGTTGATATATTTTGCCTTAGGCTTATATCAAATAAAAATAATAGGTGAAAGAGCAACTGCCAGTGAAGCCCCCATTTTAATTGCAGCCCCGCATTTTGGGTTCTGGGATTTTGTTATTCATCATGTCTCTGATCCATTTCTTCAAGGTGTTTCGAGGGAAGGAAATAGCACAGTTCCAATTCTCGGAACAATATACAAAGCAACCGAAATGATATTTGTTTCACGTACTGACCGAGAATCGAGATTGAAAACAATCCAAGAAATTAAACGCCGAGTGATTGGCCCTACCAACAATCGTCGTCAAATAGCTATCTTTCCAGAAGGGACTTGTCAGAACGGAAAAGCTCTAATAACTTTTAAGCAGGGAGCATTTATCCCTGGTGTCGCGGTTCAACCTGTTTTGATCGAATATCTAAATGATTGGAAAACCTTTTCTTGGACAGCAATGTGTCGTAGTCCGTATAAAACATTTTTCTGTTCTTTGTGTCAGTTTTCTATCAAAATGAGACTTACATATCTGCCTGTGTACCATCCATCCGCTGCAGAAAAAGCTGATTCTAGATTGTATGCAAACAATGTACGGGCGTTGATGGCTGATAAATTAAATATTGCTTGTACTGAACATTCATATGAAGATTGCCAATTAATGCTTAAAGCAAGATCTTTGAACCTACCGAAACAAACAGGCATTGTTGAATTTAATAAAATAAACCAAAAATTAGACTTGAGCATTGATATTCTCTTGGAAAAACTTGAAGAATTTTCGAAAATATCTCGCAATGGTTTGCTTAGTTTAGAAGATTTTTCTCAATATTTAAAAGTTCCTATAACTCCAGTTTTACGAAAATTGTTTGATTTATACGATCGTGATGATTCTGGATTTATTGACTTTCGGGAATACATTATTGGTCAGTTGTTGGTATCACAATCAGCAGCAACTAAAGAATCAGTAAAGTTGCTGGTCAAGACGCTTAAAAAAAACAACAAATGGTGTATTACTGAAAATAAATTAAATCAAGTGGTAAATGAAGTGTTTGGTGATAATGTTGATGAAAGAATGATATTCCAAGAAATCGAAAATTCATTATTTGTCGATGGAAGAACTTCGACAGCAATTTCCGAAAATGTCTACGAAAAACCTGAATATGCACAGTTAATGTTGCTGAGTAAAAAAATGTTAACGGAAAATTCACAATAAACTTGCCTTTCATCTGCTAGCATAAAGCGTTTTTCAAAGACTCAAAACATCTAACAAATCAAAAATGTTGACAGCCAAACTTTGTAGCACCATCTAATGCAGATTTTGAAGCAAACTACATACGTTTATTTAAAGATAAGAAAACGAACTGATTTTCGTGATGTGCAAACACGTTTGGGCGTGGTTTCGCCGAATTTTAATCAACCGTGCTCTGGTACCATGAAAAAATCACGTTATCAATACCTTGGGGTCAGTATGACCCCATTACTGAAAATACATTTTGACACCAGTAGAAAAACTCAAATTGTTATCAATCCGTGTTTATTGCTTCAAAAATGTAGTGGAGTGCACAATACACGAATATTTTACTTCTGACACTGATTAGAAACCATCTTGCTGTGTTCTTCGCAAGTGGTGTTATGACATTTACTGCAGGTGAGTCTGTACCTTTTGTCCTTCGATCTCGGACAAAGGAAGCATCTCTTGCGGCCTGATGGACGATGCTGGATAATGTTTTGAACAGCTAGAGGTGCTTCTGGTAAAATCCTACAGCTGAAAATGATTTGCTTCACAACCTGGGGTCTTTGAAAGATCACCAATCTGCGCTTAGCTTGTGGAACAATCAACGATATGAATAGTTCTTTCATGGGGTCAATGTGACCCAAAACAATTAAAATATGAAATTTACAAAAAGGGTAGCATTGAAATTAAGATTGAATGAAAAGAAACAATTAACAAGAACCTGAAAAGAAAACACAAAGCGAGATGAAAGCTTATAATCTCAAAGTTTGGAATATTTAGCCTATCAAATAAGCCTGGGGTCATATTGACCCCGTGGTACCAGAGCAAAGTTAAAAAAGTACTGTAATTGGTAAAGAATGGGCAGCAAAACGCAATGCATAGGCGTTTTGATTAAAGGTCTAACCAGTTACCAACCAAGTCGGGCATTCTCGCTAAACAATTTCATTGATCTTGTTCTGCGTTATTTTTGTTTGTTAAAAATAATGTCCACTCATTTTGAATATTATTGGTATAACACCAAAAATAGGCAGATTGCGATCTTAATAAAAAAAAAAGCAGTTATGTTAGCTATTTTATATATTTTTACTTAATTTATTACCTCTATCGCAGAGCGATCGATATCGCTATTTCAAAATTATCGAACTGATCACTGTATACGGCGTTGCTGGTATGAATTATATGTAATCTGTATGGTATTCTTCACATCGAAACTCTCTACTCAGCTTAAATTTATTATTAGTTGGTATCTCGGAACATTTTATATTTGTATTTCAACTCAAACAAACAAGCTCGACGTTTCAAATTTGTATTTAATTAAAAGAGGATGCCCAAAGCATACCCTATTGTACAAGTTTGTTTGGTTTTTATACATTTTTTCATTATGCATTTTTTGTTTTGGAAATTTTCGTCCTCTCTGTTATTTATATTTTACCGCGCAGTATACGTCGTTGTCCTAACATTCGGTTTTGTCCGCAAAAATACCCATCAAAAGCGTGCACCTTTTTGCGAATAAAAATGTACAAAACACTTTTGATAGCCTACTTACTTTGAGGACGATACCGTATGTACGGGCAACAACCTATACTGTTCAACAATCGATACTATAAAGCGCAATTCTGTCTGTGTGTCTGACTGTTTTAACTCCTCCGAGACTACTGGGCGTACAAACATCCAACTTAACAATTGATCAACTCCTCGGGGTGAGCGTCATCGTGGGCGACGTCATGATGAACTCATAAAAAAGATAATTTTTTACCATTTGCATTTCTTGGCGGAGGAAAGCGGTTTTTGGCCCAAACGAAAGCCAGCCCCCGACTTACCAAATTTAGAAAATGTTATCCCTTTGGAGTCTAAAATAAAGGCACAGCTAACGCTTGATTGCACAATGTTTTCTCTGTATTTTTCAGGAGTAAACAAGATACTTTCGGCAAAATATTTGATAGCAATATAAGCTTAATTGACGACGCAGCAACAGTTTCTTTTTCTAAGCATTCAAAAGCATGCTTCTTATTTTTTTCTTGCGAGCTTCGAACTCGCTCTTTGATGTCATACGATATCTGGTGCAATTCAAGTGAAAAAACGTGAATGAAAGCAACATGTAGCAAGCAGTGTGTATACTTTTTATTCTCTGGCATTTCAAAAACACACAACTTTTAATCTTTCTGTAAAAGAAGAATAATACATTATAGTATTAACATAGCGGTTGGTCAAAAAACCTGTTTTAATAATGCAACGGGAACCTACAATATTTTTGTAAAGCTGTGTCCCAAGCTTGACTGAATTTAACCTCTAGCACGTATCAATCACTTGTAGCAAAGTTTAGCAAATTGACAATTTCTCATCTGAAATCGTACAGGAATCACATCAATTAATTATCCGTATCTTTACCACAAAAACCTGGTCGATGGTTTATACTCTTAAACTATATCCAAACCAATCGTAATAACTTAACTACAAGTTTTTGACTCTGGATTACTTTGCACTCCCCCTAGCTACGTTTATGCAAGGACCAAGCAACATGCTCGTAGCCGCAGGCTCTAGATCAAACAAATAGATATATAGCTTTGAAAAACTCGTTAGTAGTGAGCCTGACATTTAATTAAAATTTCCCCTACACCAGTGGCGTGTATAGAAGGGGGGAGCAAACGGGGCCCCGCCCCGGGCATCCAAGGTAGGGGGGGCATCAAAAGAGTGAAACTACAAAAATTACATTTAATTAAATTGCTAAAAATATATTCCTTTTTGGTATCGTAAGTCTACTAGCTCATATAGAAAATCTTCTGCAGTGTCAGCTTTTGTACTGAAATTATTATTTACAAACTTTCAATTAGTTTGCTATGTACTGTTCAATAACCAAACATATAATTACTTTTGACTTTGTTATTGTTCGAGCTGGAGGAAATGCAGTTCCCTTTAATCCCAAGCATGTCCTTGAATGTCTAATGCAGTTTGGGAGAGATGACTTCCCAATTTTATGTATTGCATATAGATTACTGCTTACCATCGGATTTTCAATTGCAAGCTGTGAGAGGTCATTTTCAAAGTTGAAATTGATAAAAACATGTATAAGATTGTCTATGTTACAGGAACGCCTAAAAAGTTAGGCTTTAATCAGCATCGAAAGAGAATTCCATTCAACAGACGTGAAAAATGAGATAGTTATTTTATTTTGTTGCTAGCTCCAAGTGGTTACGATCGATAGAGAACGTCTTATAAGCGAGAAACAAAACAACAAAGCGAGTGCTGAAGGCGCGAGGCTTCCGAAGGAGAAGCAATGCTATTGAGAGATATTTTCAAATTTACAAAGCCATCCCTGGACGCGTTTCGTCCTTTTGGACTCATCAACAGGGCTTGCCAAGGGCCAAGTGACCCCCCCCCCCCCCCCGATAACCTTAATCTTAACTTTTATAAAACAAACTAACACACAGCACAAGACTTACGAGTCGTTTACTTTTAAACGAGGTTCGTTTTGACGTACTGCTAGCCGCTCAACTGTGGACTAAAACTGATATCTTTATGTTAGGCTGATCACACAAGCAGTGATTAGGCATAACAAGGTCTTCCAAAGGTTACAAACTAAATGCGGTGCTTTAAGGCATGGCTGGTAGCACGTGGTGCATGGCAGCGAAACTCGGCGCGCGAGGAAGCCAGTTCCAAAAACGCGTGTTCGAATCCCACAGACGCGTTGCATTAACGCTGACGTTCAAGAATGCAATATACGCGTAACGTTAAAAGGGCGCTTAACTGATTTCGGTGGGTCCCAAATGGCTGCACCGCGGCTTATATAATGCACGGCCGCCAAGAGGTCATCCTCTTCGTTTATTCCACTCCGAGCATAGCTTCCGATTCCGACAACTAGCACACCGCACGGGTAATGACTAGTGTGTTACATAGCGCGACCCGATAGGCGACGTAACTAGCGCCTCATACCACTTAACAATCACACGCGGAGATTCCCCCACACAGTTCTTCGACAGGGTTTGCGCGATCACAGTGCTCGAGCTATTAACAGGGCGCCCGCACCACAGGAGCACACCGGAACGGGCGTTTTACCAAACGATGAACTTGTTAACATGAACGGTCCCAATGCTCCGGGCCTGGGTATTAAGCTTGGGGGATGCATACGTAGCGGTTTCCGATAGGTGAGCTCATATGGGAAAGAGAAATCGTAAAGCGTAAGTGTCTAATTCAAGGTTTGGCAAACTTTTTAGTCGGAGGGCCCCGTTGACCATTTAAGAGTGGCCAAAAGCCAGTGCTTAATCTTGCAATAGCTGTATACAATGCAGGAGCTTGCATTAGGTTAAAATCTTGCCATAACTTTTTGCAATGTTGTATTACGTGGCTTTGAAAATGATGGTGTCCAAAAAATAAGGTAATCACCATCTATTTGGACGGCAAATGCGTCAATTTAAACTAAGAATTGCATAGCCGCTCTTTCAATGATGGCTTCTAACGTTTTGGACTCTTTAATACGGCAAGTGTGGCTACCCCTGTCATATTAAATCAGATATATGGAAGTTTCTACCAGTGTTAGCGGGCCGCATGCTGCCAGGTTGTAGTTTGCCCACCCCTTTTCTAATTGATTTGTTCACATCATTACATGTTCTAGTTTAATACAAAGAGTTACTTCTTCGTCTTCTTTAACAAAACAGTGTCCTTAAAGCATTTTTATTGTATAACTTACAAAAATATCAAGAGCAGCAAGCCAGCAATGAATCAAACTACAAGGTTACACCTGTAGGCTACAATTTCAGATACTATTTCTAATAGAAAAAAATATATGTATATATATATATATATATATATATATATATGTAACCACTTGGAGCTAGCAATATATTTATATATATATTTAATAGATCATTTTGGTAGGCCTATTGGATAATTATTTGCATGCATAAACGCATTGTCTTGTTCCTCAATGCATGCCCTTCACCAGATGAATTTTTCTTATAAATGTATGCCTTAGCCTTTAATTAACACATTAAAACAGAGTATATTCTTTGAAATATTTTAGTTAAATTTTTCGAAATTTTTTCTCAACACTAGCTTTTACGTATTTCAAGTGTATGTCTTTGTCACATTCTTGAGTACTTGACAGTTTGAAAGGGGGCATGCAATCATGCAGTTGGCCCCGGGCATCACTAGACCTCTGCACGCCACTGCCCTACACGCATTTTAATCACTAAGGCTCCCCTTCTCCTCCACAACTTTTAAATTACGCTTACATGCTCTTTATAAAATGAACGAATACATGTAAGTTTCTGAATCTTAGATTGTTTCAATTAAGATGAAGTCAAGTTGTTAAGTTTGCCTATGCTAAAAACAGGGCAAGCAACACATAACCAGAGACTCTATGATGTAAATATATGTCTTTTTGTTATTAGCCAACCCCTGGTCTCCGTATCACTACAAAACGCTAGCTACTTACAAGAGTATGGTGCTTCTAATCATTGGGCTATTTAAAAAGTACGATGTTGACAAATTTACTGTGTAAACCTAGATTGCCTTTCATGTCTTAGCCCTATGATGAGAAAGAGGAGAGATAAACTCACTTACTCACTTACATCCATTTTTCCTTCTTAGCAGTGAGGTTGAGTAATTGAACCTGCGTTTATGATAGCTAGGTGGAAATACACGGTACCAGGAGTACTGAAAACTTTGAAGCAAATTTAATTGCAATTACGTTTTATTGTAACCGACAAAGCCGTTTTTCCATGTTGTTTTTTGTTATTATACAAGGGTGTGCAACCTTGTTTGCAAACAGGCCAATTTTAGACTTCTTGAATATAAAGCGCGACTGTCAAAATTTGTGAGCTATGCTACTGTGCCGGCAAAAAAATCTTTACATTTATTCGGCACAAAAATCTTTACATGAAATATAAGCACGCGTATTTAACTTACTATTTCCGCCAAAGGCATTGCATCACAATAACGCTTATACCAGTGGTTCCCAACCTTTTTGAGCCCGTGGACCACTCAAAAATAATCTACATCACCTTGGACCACTATCTCCGATCTTCCCACCTAAGTTGTAACATTTAAAAGAGTTATTAACATTGGACTTTATTATATATACAACACGATTTATTCTAAACATCACAAATCACCACTACCAAACAATGTTTAATGACTCTCCTGCATCTGATGGTTTTCAGCTAACAATTCAAAGCGACTCTCATTTGATTATCGACTGATTTCAAGCGGTTACGCTCCTTGGTTTTCATGTGCATCAACGTGGAGAATCCTTGTTCGCATAAGTATGTAGTGGAAAAGGGCAGGAGAAGGTTCAAAGCAATCCTGCTGAGATTTCTAAAAGCTTCAGTCTGTGACAGCCAAAATTCAGTCAGATTGCTTGCGGTAAACATCATCTCCGCAGCCCCAGATGCCTTCAGATCGAGAATTTCTTCTTGGAGTTTCTCCTCCACCTCATTAACATTGACCAGGAATGGATTTTGAACCCATGACGGGGAAACCTTTTCAGCAGGAAAAATAGAATCAAATTTTGATTTTAACGATGTAAAATGATTTTCAATGTTGCTCAGCACATTTTTATCCACTTCCATGCTTTCTCTGAGCTCATTGATTTTAGGAAAGTGATCAAAACTACCCTTTGGAACTCCATTGATGAAATGACGTCCGTTCCCTCTCCTTGAAGTGAGATGCACAAGTCATTCAACGCTGAGAAAATATCTGCAAGATATGCTAAGCGAAGCAAAAATCGAGAAGATTCCAAATTGGTGGCATAAACTGGTTTCTTTTCACGATTTTTCAAAAACGTGAGCACTTCATATCGTAGTTCAAATAATCGGTTGAACACTTTCCCCCGACTCAGCCATCGTACATCAGTATGATAAAGTAGAACAGTATGCTCAGTTCCCATCTCTTTGCATAAGCGCTTGAATATTCTGTGACTTGTCGCTCTCCCTCGGATAAAATTTACGATATGCACTGCAGAGTCCATCACTTCTTTCAAGTTGTCGGGCAATGTTTTGCTCATCAATGCATATCGGTGCAATATGCAGTGGATTATGACTAAGTTCGGATTCATCTCTTTCAACAGTGTCACAAACCCCGATTTACAGCCAAGCATAGCCGGTGCCCCGTCAGTGCACGCAAACCCGATTTTCTCAAGTGGAATATCATGTTTTTCAAAAACGGCTTTTATTAAATTCATGACGTCTGACGCGGTAGCTGTAGTTTGGAGGCTCTCACAAAACAGAAATTCTTCCTTCAGCTCAAGTTTTGTTCCTGCTTTTTGCACATAGCGTACAAACACCAACAGTTGACTCACACATGCAACGTCCGTAGACTCGTTCAACTGCAAGGGTATTGGGAAATCACTCTTCTTTATACCATGTACATTTTGAGACAAAATGTCGTTACTCATGTCCTCGATACGCCTTTTTACAGTATTATCTGACATGGAGATCTTACTTAGTTTCCTCGCCGCTTCGTTTCCTAACAGAATATCTGCTATCTCCACGAGGCAAGGTTTGATAAAGTTCTCTCCAATGTTGTGTGCTTTTTTTGCTCTTCGCAATCAAGTAAGCAGCTTTATACGACGCCATCAAGATCGGCTTTTGCATGGTTGATCGGAATTGAAAGTTTGTAAATAATAATTTCAGTACAAAAGCTGACACTGCAGAAGATTTTCTATATGAGCTAGTAGACTTACGATACCAAAAAGGAATATATTTTTAGCAATTTAATTAAATGTAATTTTTGTAGTTTCACTCTTTTGATGCCCCCCCTACCTTGGATGCCCGGGGCGGGGCCCCGTTTGCTCCCCCCTTCTATACACGCCACTGGTGTAGGGGAAATTTTAATTAAATGTCAGGCTCACTACTAACGAGTTTTTCAAAGCTATATATCTATTTGTTTGATCTAGAGCCTGCGGCTACGAGCATGTTGCTTGGTCCTTGCATAAACGTAGCTAGGGGGAGTGCAAAGTAATCCAGAGTCAAAAACTTGTAGTTAAGTTATTACGATTGGTTTGGATATAGTTTAAGAGTATAAACCATCGACCAGGTTTTTGTGGTAAAGATACGGATAATTAATTGATGTGATTCCTGTACGACTTCAGATGAGAAATTGTCAATTTGCTAAACTTTGCTACAAGTGATTGATACGTGCTAGAGGTTAAATTCAGTCAAGCTTGGGACACAGCTTTACAAAAATATTGTAGGTTCCCGTTGCATTATTAAAACAGGTTTTTTGACCAACCGCTATGTTAATACTATAATGTATTATTCTTCTTTTACAGAAAGATTAAAAGTTGTGTGTTTTTGAAATGCCAGAGAATAAAAAGTATACACACTGCTTGCTACATGTTGCTTTCATTCACGTTTTTTCACTTGAATTGCACCAGATATCGTATGACATCAAAGAGCGAGTTCGAAGCTCGCAAGAAAAAAATAAGAAGCATGCTTTTGAATGCTTAGAAAAAGAAACTGTTGCTGCGTCGTCAATTAAGCTTATATTGCTATCAAATATTTTGCCGAAAGTATCTTGTTTACTCCTGAAAAATACAGAGAAAACATTGTGCAATCAAGCGTTAGCTGTGCCTTTATTTTAGACTCCAAAGGGATAACATTTTCTAAATTTGGTAAGTCGGGGGCTGGCTTTCGTTTGGGCCAAAAACCGCTTTCCTCCGCCAAGAAATGCAAATGGTAAAAAATTATCTTTTTTATGAGTTCATCATGACGTCGCCCACGATGACGCTCACCCCGAGGAGTTGATCAATTGTTAAGTTGGATGTTTGTACGCCCAGTAGTCTCGGAGGAGTTAAAACAGTCAGACACACAGACAGAATTGCGCTTTATAGTATCGATTGTTGAACAGTATAGGTTGTTGCCCGTACATACGGTATCGTCCTCAAAGTAAGTAGGCTATCAAAAGTGTTTTGTACATTTTTATTCGCAAAAAGGTGCACGCTTTTGATGGGTATTTTTGCGGACAAAACCGAATGTTAGGACAACGACGTATACTGCGCGGTAAAATATAAATAACAGAGAGGACGAAAATTTCCAAAACAAAAAATGCATAATGAAAAAATGTATAAAAACCAAACAAACTTGTACAATAGGGTATGCTTTGGGCATCCTCTTTTAATTAAATACAAATTTGAAACGTCGAGCTTGTTTGTTTGAGTTGAAATACAAATATAAAATGTTCCGAGATACCAACTAATAATAAATTTAAGCTGAGTAGAGAGTTTCGATGTGAAGAATACCATACAGATTACATATAATTCATACCAGCAACGCCGTATACAGTGATCAGTTCGATAATTTTGAAATAGCGATATCGATCGCTCTGCGATAGAGGTAATAAATTAAGTAAAAATATATAAAATAGCTAACATAACTGCTTTTTTTTATTAAGATCGCAATCTGCCTATTTTTGGTGTTATACCAATAATATTCAAAATGAGTGGACATTATTTGTAACCCTTACTAGAATAATTGAAATTACATACTTTGTAGTATTTCTGTTTAAATTTTGTAAACAATCTTACAACAAAACGTTTTCTTTTGTATATGGCGCGATTATTGTCAAGAACTTGAGTATGTCAACAAAAAGCAACACTAAACAAATATTGACAAAAAATAATCAGTTTACAGCTGAGACACAATGTCCACACTTTCAGGTTTTGACCAGCTTCCTATGTCTTGGGCATACCCCTCTACCAATCATCGCACCGTGAGCGTGTAAGTTTTCTACACTCCAAGCATCTCATTATGCGGCTTGTTTTGACAGCATTTGGTGGTTATATAAGAACACTAGATGTAGGAAATCCCACTAGAACACCAGCTCTTCTTACACTATGTTTTTGATTGAAAAGAATCAGACGTATTCCTACGGCAGGTTTTGCCAAGTCAAAAGTCAGTTTTTTCAAAAACGCTTTTTTGATAGCTTGTATTCTCCAGCTTTTCTCAATAAAATGTACGCATTGTTTACTGCACCATCAATAATATTGTAAAAAAAAGAAGTGGCCATCTAACTGTTTTTCTTCGGCATGAAAATTCTTCCAAATTTTCATCAAACTGTCCACTCCTCCTTTTCTTTTGTTATAGTCCAGGATCATTACTGGTTTTTTTGTTTCATTAGTAGCTACCAAATTATCTGCATGACTAGAGCTAAGTAACATGACGGGATTTTTGTTTTTCTTTGCTTGGTAAGCAACCAGGCATATACCATTCATATGGTTGAATAAAAACTTACTAGAATAAATTTCCATTTTTCTGTTTAATGACCCAGGTACTTCTCGACGATGCCTTCTTATAGTTCCCAATAACGTCAGATTTTCCTGCAGGAGCTGTTTGGCGAGGTCGTAACTTGTAAAAAAGTTGTCTGTACACAAATCTCTGCCCGTTCCAAAATAGGGTTCTAGCAATCGCATTACAATATCCTGTGCCAAATTGCGATGAACTTGGTCGCCTTCTTTGACACCGTATGGAATGTCATTGAGTGCATATCCAGAACTGGACTCACAGGCCCAAAATATTTTTAGTCCATATTTTCGTGGTTTTGATGGAATATAGGTTTTGCTTGGAATTCTACCACGATACCCCACCAGTTGTTTATCCACTGTTATGCAGTCATCTGGAATATATGCACGCCTCAAATTGATAAGAAAAATGTCCCAAATTTCTGCCACTGCAACAAATTTATTGTGGACTTTTCTTTCTTCCCGAGTATGCCAATTGTCAAACCGGAGGCACCTAAGGAGGAATTTGAAACGGACCAAGGACATGACAGCTCGGTAAAACGGTTTGCTATCTTCTGGTTGCCATAAGTTATCAAGCTCCGCAAAGTTGTCTCTGTCGCTTCCGGCTCGTAATATTATTGCTAATCCTGCTTTCAACTCATCCGTGGAAAATGTTTTGAAGGGCTGCATTCTACTTAAAGTTCTGCGTATCTCCCTCGCTTTCCTGTTTGTATGCATCAAAACAGTTGGTAGAATGTCTTCGCTCAGAAGCAGTTCAAAACTCTCTATTTCACTCCGAGGGTTAGCGATGACTTCAGAAGACTGGGTTAGTATATTTCGCATTCGTCGTCTAGCTGAAATTGGACGTGTGGAGTATTCAATTCCACTTCGACTGAGAACACATTCTTCATCCTAATGGTCGGTATCATTGTCATCAGCATTCATTGTCTCCTCATCTTCCTCATCTGTAGCATTCTCCTCAAATATTTCTACATTACCTTCATCGTCAACGACAGGTCCTGTTTCCTCCTCTTCTTCGCTTATTTGCATACCTTCTTCATCTGCACGATTGCTGTTATTACTACACAAATTATCTTCAGCGTCACCGTCATCATCGTAAAGATTGTCTTCTGTAATGCCAAGTTGCAAGCAAGCATCCCTGAAAGTCATTCGTCTACTCATATTTATCAAATTGAAATTATGGGCCTACAAGGAAAATGTGTTGCACAAGCGCTGCACCTGTTTATCCTACAGTTTTATACCGAGCTGCATAAGCAACAGAGTGTAGAGTAACTGAAAGAAACTACTGTAACCATTGTAGTTATACTCATTGCTATTTGTAGGAAATAGGCCTGAATAATGTTCAACTAGGCCTAGAAATCACCCAGAGCATTCATTGTACCAGTGCATGCACGTAGCCTCCCCAGTGCTCCCAATAAATCTTACTCGTTACCGTACTCCTAACCGTAACCCCAACTCTAAAGCCATTGCATCAAGTGTACCCTAATTTTAGCCCTAAATCTAATTCAAATTCAAACTCTTACCAATGCAACCTGAATATACATTGAACAGTTGAAAAGGCCTTCACTGGTCAATTAGTATTAGTCTTGTACTTGCGTCTAAAAAGTAGTTTTCCTGCTTCTGTAAAGTATTCAATCCTGAACAATTTTTTTAAAAAGCAAACCTTCTATAGAGCTACTTTACACTGATACAGCTGACACGCCGTTCTTGGTTTGCCAATATATTTTGAATCTAAATGATCCGATCTGACGTAGTTCACATGGCGCTGAATGCAGCAGACAACTAGATAAAAGCCGGTTTACACGCTCCTTTGTTTTGTAATCTCATTTCTTTTTTGTGTTGTACTGTCTGTACAACGCAACAATGCATCAGCTAATCATGTGTATGAACTAGGGGAAATGCAGCAAAAGAGGTTGTTTACAAAATGTAAACAGAAATACGTTAACGCAACTTTTTTAGATAAATAAAAAAACTTGCAATCGAAATTAAATTTCTTTTAAACTCAACAATCTAACTCCAATATTCTTCATCATAGTTTACTGGGGGCTTCCAGGATTACGCATGACGAAAGTTATACTACGACAAATGCCTTGTGGTTACAAAATGTATACAGTTATACTGAAAAGGGTTATCAACGCAGAACAAGATCAGTGCAGTTTTTTAGCGAGAATGCCCGATTCGGTTGGCAACTGGTTAGACCTTTAATCAAAACGCCTATGCATTGCGATTTGCTGCCCATTCTTTACCAATTACAGTAGTTTTTTAATTAAAATTCGGCGAAACCACGCCCAAACGTGTTTGCACATCACGAAAATCAGTTCGTTTTCTTATCTTTGAATAAACGTATGTAGTTTGCTTCAAAATCTGCATTAGATGGTGCTACAAAGTTTGGCTGTCAACATTTTTGATTGGTTACATTTTTTGAGTCTTTGAAAAACGCTTTATGCTAGCAGATGAAAGGCAAGTTTATTGTGAATTTTCCGTTAACATTTTTTTACTCAGCAACATTAACTGTGCATACTCAGGTTTTTCGTAGACATTTTCGGAAATTGCTGTCGAAGTTCTTCCATCGACAAATAATGAATTTTCGATTTCTTGGAATATCATTCTTTCATCAACATTATCACCAAACACTTCATTTACCACTTGATTTAATTTATTTTCAGTAATACACCATTTGTTGTTTTTTTTAAGCGTCTTGACCAGCAACTTTACTGATTCTTTAGTTGCTGCTGATTGTGATACCAACAACTGACCAATAATGTATTCCCGAAAGTCAATAAATCCAGAATCATCACGATCGTATAAATCAAACAATTTTCGTAAAACTGGAGTTATAGGAACTTTTAAATATTGAGAAAAATCTTCTAAACTAAGCAAACCATTGCGAGATATTTTCGAAAATTCTTCAAGTTTTTCCAAGAGAATATCAATGCTCAAGTCTAATTTTTGGTTTATTTTATTAAATTCAACAATGCCTGTTTGTTTCGGTAGGTTCAAAGATCTTGCTTTAAGCATTAATTGGCAATCTTCATATGAATGTTCAGTACAAGCAATATTTAATTTATCAGCCATCAACGCCCGTACATTGTTTGCATACAATCTAGAATCAGCTTTTTCTGCAGCGGATGGATGGTACACAGGCAGATATGTAAGTCTCATTTTGATAGAAAACTGACACAAAGAACAGAAAAATGTTTTATACGGACTACGACACATTGCTGTCCAAGAAAAGGTTTTCCAATCATTCAGATATTCGATCAAAACAGGTTGAACCGCGACACCAGGGATAAATGCTCCCTGCTTAAAAGTTATTAGAGCTTTTCCGTTCTGACAAGTCCCTTCTGGAAAGATAGCTATTTGACGACGATTGTTGGTAGGGCCAATCACTCGGCGTTTAATTTCTTGGATTGTTTTCAATCTCGATTCTCGGTCAGTACGTGAAACAAATATCATTTCGGTTGCTTTGTATATTGTTCCGAGAATTGGAACTGTGCTATTTCCTTCCCTCGAAACACCTTGAAGAAATGGATCAGAGACATGATGAATAACAAAATCCCAGAACCCAAAATGCGGGGCTGCAATTAAAATGGGGGCTTCACTGGCAGTTGCTCTTTCACCTATTATTTTTATTTGATATAAGCCTAAGGCAAAATATATCAACCTGGCTGCAACGCGAAACAATCTTGAAAGGATGATTCTAAATGAATTTAATTGTTTCTGTGGAAACTTTTCATTCAAGATAAGAATCAAACAAGCGAAAAGCCAACTGAAAAACGTCGCTACGCAAAATAGAAAAAGTTTTATTGGAACCGCCACAACAGCCATAAAAACGCATTGAATTTTTCGACCCAAAGTCCATTCGATTTCATAAAGCAACGGGTTTTCTGAAGGTACTTTGAAAGAGTTGATGCGAGGTCGAACAGGAAGTGAAAATGATTTGTTTTTCTTCATCGTACTGGTACAAATTCAAAACTGATGTTTATGTACTAATTGTAAGCATTTATTTTGATGAATGCTAAACAAAACATTTATTAACGCTCTTCATACGCAATGTGCAGTCACACCTTATAGACCTACTACAAGTGATTACGAAACTGCTTGTTATATGTCCATGTTTATTACGCGGAAGACAATTGGGTGGGATCGAGCAGTCCTAGTGTTACTTTGGCTCAGTTTAATTATAAACAAGTTAATTGAGTATACGCAGGATTTCACGCTCAATTAGCTTGTTTTTCATTAAACTGAGCTCTGTAACACGAAGACTGCTCTTTCCCCTAGCCTAATTCAATTAGGTGGATGGCATGAACCAGGATTGCTGTTCGCGCCATACCTCCATCTCAAGGAAGAGGAGGGGTAAACCAACCAACCAAGACTGCTCGATCCCACCCAATTGCCCTCCTCATAAAGATGGAGGGGTGCCATTACCAAGGACTTCACTTAAGAGCACAAAAAGAGAACACGTCGGCTTTGTATCGTATTGGATATTCTTCAGTTACAGGAAAACTTTTGCGGTTATGTACGGAACATGCAGTGTCCCAGCCCGCTTCAGGGTTATATACAACTGGTATTGCTTGGTGCACTGCATTTCCAACACAAGTCTAACACTGTGCAGAGAAAATTGCCGTAAAGAGCCATTCCAGCGTGCAAAACAATATGGCCTTGGTGAGTTTTAAACTCGCAATTATTGTCGCCGTAAACAGGGCTTTAATCCACTCGAATACAACCGAATATAGCTTTGAAGTACAACCGAATACAGCTTTGAGATCAAGAACACGCAAGCGGCTTGTCAGCACGTGCTGCGGTGTTGTAGCATCCCCAATTTTCGGAAATTAAAATAGTATATTATAATTCTAAACATTTTTAGATTCACTTTCTAAACATATTGTTTCAAATGCTTTTTTGGCCATGAAACAGGTTGTGTTAAATATTGGGTAAGAAACAACTTTCAAAATTTTCTCTGCCACCATTTCAAAAATCATTCCATTTGACCAAGTTTATTATGACTTATTATTACGCTAGTGCATCATGACGTTTTTGTCTACTTGAAGTCAACAAATTTGTCTCGAGTTAGTGATTTTTTTTCGTCATTTGCTCAGCGCTCTCGCGGCGCGTATAAAACTAAATAGAGAAACAAAACCTTTTTCACGCTACGCCTGCAATCTACACCTAATGGAAACCAGCCTTTAGAGTTTGCATTCATTGGCAAAAGGAAACAGTTACTCTTTTTTTCTATAAAATATATATTTTTTTTATTTGGCATATTTATCCTCCATTCACGAGAAAGCGATGTATCGCTTTGCTTTGGACGGTAAGTCCGCACTCGCTCGGGAGTTGCTATTTCCGGGTCACCTGTCTTCCACATGACGGTGGGGCGTCCCGTTAAGTGCCTTGCCCAAGGACACAGCAAGCGAACTTGCCGGCTTGTTCTCCACGACCTTCCATAAATGCCGAGCGCTAAGCAGGGAAGCCATAGACACCATTTTTAGTCTTTCGATATGACTTGACAAGGGCAATGAACCCCAGGTGTATATGTGGTAATTATATTGGCTTTCGTAATAATCAATTTAGGATAATTAGTCTGTAATATTTCAAATTCAGATGCCTGTTCAGTAAAGAGAAGAATTGAAACCTGATTTGAACAAGCATCAGCAACTACTTTTCGGTGGAAAATTTGGCGGAAATATACTTCACATTAACCTTCCACTGCTTGCTAACGTTTTTCGGTTCTCTGCCATACGTGAGAGAGGTGAGCCAAAAATATCACCTTGAATAGTTATATTAGTGCTACAGTGAATGAAATCTTGCTAATTTGAGCAAAGAAAGATTTAAAACAATAACGGAATGAAATGCGCAGCATCTCTTGAAGAATGTGCGTACCAGTTGGATAACAATTTCGAAACTTGAAAACTGAAATACTCCTTACTCAGAAAATAATCGGAGACAGTTTCAAAGTAGTTCAGCCAAACTGTGGATGTAAAAGCAGCTGATGCAATTAAAACAATACAAAACAATCGTTTACTCGCGCCAGAAGCAAAACAAGAAAACATTCAATTATATATTGATCAATAGAAAGAAAGAAATGCTACAATAACTGGTAAAAACAATTCGAATTCCAGGAACTGGTGTTAGCCTATTTAGATATTAAATTAATTAGTAGATATTAAAGCGACTCATAGGCTAATTACAATCAAAATGATTGTAGTAATTGTAGTAAAAACAAGGCTTTCCAACAAACAATTCGAAAGAAGAAGATGCGTCTTGAACGTGAAACTGAAATTGTGGTAGGGGAGCAGCAGAAAAGCTATTGGAAGGACGAATTTGTAAAAAGCTGTTTCATCATGCATGGCGTTACCACATTTGCGAGTTGATTGTCAAAGCAGCTCGTAAAGAAATAATTGTAGTGGAAACGACAGGTCCGGAAAAGATTCATTTTATTAAATTTAAAGCAATTCAGAAGGATATTAATATATTTCCGGACATCACAAAACTAACCTTTGAGCCAAGAATTTCCTCTCCCAAAACAAAAAAGCTAATTTCCCCCTGAGCACATCAAACTATCTGTTGAAAACTTGTTTATCAAATCACTTTGCAGGGTTTTAAAGAAGTAATAGCCTATTAACTAAAATGATATTTGAGACAAAAACACCCTTACGAGAAAAACTTCCATTATATTATCCAGCCGCAAAGTATGTAATAGATTCAGGCAAACCAAGCGCAACGAATTCGAGATCTCATCTGCGACTAACTAATATTTTTCAGATGACGTTATGCAAAGTTAGTTAATGGTTGGAAGGTTCACACCGACATAAACCATAAACATTTTATTGAAAACAATTTAGTGTGTATTGCAAACAATGTACCCAACCCAATTTGACGAGACCATCCCTGGACGGGTTTCGTCCTTTTGGACTGCTCAGCAGGGCCTGTCCCGTCCTCCAAACCAAACCCTTTATTTGCAATAACATAAATTCGTTTTCTCCATATGCAATAGCAAACATGTGTCGGAATATTTTTCAACCAGTCATAGCTGGTGGGTAGCCTTGGGCGGCAGCAACAACTTTCAATTTACTCCCGCACTTGTTTAGTGAAAGGCACGGATAAAAGCTTGCCAAATTATTTGCTGCTCATATTTAAGTCCAATTTTCATTTTAAAGTAGGTAATTCGAGATTGTGAGCTTGGTTAATGAAATCCAAAGCTTGAGGAAAATACAAGAAATGTAGCTGTAACCCATTGCTTCAAATCACACTATCAAGAGATAAACTCTCTACACTCGTGGATGGTGCAATACAACCTTTACTTCAATGCACCTCGGTTAGAATTTAGTCAAACAATCTTCAACGTTGGGGAAACAAATGGATTTTTTCTTTAGAGGAAAATGTAAACTTGCAGGCAAAAAGTCAAAAGTGCTTTAATGAAATTTTAAGGAGTCGTTTTCGACTCTACAGTTACCTCCACGTCTTTGCATTCATTGCTGTCGCGTTTTAATAAGAGTTTTTGATTCTATTTCAATTTCAATTTACTTCTTAAAATTGACGCGACTTGCAGTATCGATCGAATAATTAAGGTTGGTTTCAACTTAATAGCTAGGAAAAGATTGGCTTCCACTAAGATACTTTAACCCACGCACTTTTCGATCAAGAACAGAACAATATATTCACAAATCACTTTACAACTTCGAATTCCTTCGCTTGCCAAAACAGAGAACTAAAGCACTTCAATAAATAAATATCAGGGACTTGCTAAACTAAAAACCACCAATTGTGTTCGAACAACTTGTGTTCAGACCTGCTTTGTAGATGCAAATCTGCTGGCATAAAGCAACTCTGTCATGAGCTGAGAAAGTTGCCACGCTGAGAGTTGACTTAGGTTCGCTGCGATTTAAATCTGCCTGTTGACTGATTAATTTACTAGTCATGTGTTTATACCGCTGCCTGGAAACTCAAATATTTCATCGATTAATTTTGTTGAGGTGGTTCCGGAAGATGATGTAAAGAAAAATGCCAGCGACTTTGCTGGTGCTTTTAGGGAAAGCGTCATTACTTGGCAGACAAGTTATGGGAGCGAGCAATTTACACGTCGCGGTTTCCTATTCTCGCTATAGGACTAGGATACAGAGCATTAGCTTGTACTTATCAATGAATCGGATCCATTCTATTGCAGATTTCTGCCCTAATCGGTTTTGACCAGGGCTCTGGAAACAGATAAATTACTCCAATGGAGCAAAATGGAAAAAGGCACAAAATCCAAATTTTAAAATTGGTCTCCAAAAAGAGGTTATCTACTGGTTAAAGAAAAACAAAGATTTCATCAAGTGATATCCGAAAAAAGCCTTCGCTTTCAATTTGCTCTGGAAATACAAAAACCTTGATTCTGAAAAAGTCGATCTCCAAAAAAAGGATTTTTGCTTTCAATTTCGATTGAAAATATTCGTTGGGTTTAATATCTTGTAGTACTTACATACTTAATATAATTACATCGTTCTGAAAATAGTTTGAGGCAGCGTTTATAAAAGTTAATGGACCCCTGGTCTAGACCAGTGTTTTTTACCACTTTATTTATCTAATTTACTTCAAAAGAACTCCATCAGGAGCGTGTAGAAGTTGAGCCGACCCCGGTAACAATATTTTTACATCTGTCAATTATTTTTTTTTGTTGTAACGTTAAAGACATTTTGGAGATCAGCTCTTCAAAGAGCCGCTGTGTTGCCCAATGTGACACGAATCTATTTTTTATCTCCATTTTTGCTAATTGCAAGGTGAAATCAATCTTTTTTCTTTATGATCAATTTAGAAGACTGTCCCATCCTTCAAGCAAAGATAAAGTTTGGTAAATCTAATGGAGATTAAGCAAATTCTCTAAGCTTTTGTTTCATTAAGGAAAACCTACTACCTATCATTTGTAGGCTATACCGTAAATCCCGGTCTAAGTCGACCCAGTTTTTTATTGACAAAAATTCAAAATTTAAACTAGACCTGCCGTATAAGTCGACCCAACTATTTCGAAACAAAAATCACTAGGCTAGCCTAGCTATTTTGTACCGAAAGAATTGGCCTAGCTATATTTGTAACCTATTACGTTTTTATTTAAAGGGGGCGGAAAACTTTTTTCTTATGTCCTTTCAAACCTAACTGAGTCCTGTAGTTAAAAGAATTTTAAGTTTACTCTCGATTGCATAGATGTTGGAGGTCTGAAAACTAGACCGGGGGTATAAGTCAACTAGTGATTTTCTAGACAATTTCTTAGTCTTAAAACGTCGACTTTTAGGCCGGGATTTACGGTAAATAACAATTTCTTTTGATATGGCCCAATCAACTTTCGACAAAAAATTATCCTCGGAAATAAATTTACTTTAAGGAGTGGCTTATATTTAGCCCCGGTGAAAAACTGATGGTCTATACAGTAGTACTATAGATCAAATAATGCTTTTTTTGCTCAGTTCACCATCATCCAAGACGTGCCTCTTATACAATCGTCGTTGCCGGTATTTCTTGCAAGCAATTGAATTCTTTTTGCACCCAGCTGTCTTCTACAAGCTAATTTTTGTCAAGTGTCTGTAAGTATCGTTTCACAATTACGAAGGCCACTGCTTTCAAGCTCGAGTAAAGTCGATCTTGACTAAGCACCCGATTTTGGCCCTGTTCTTTTTTGTGTTTTCGCAAGTAATCCTGTTTCTCTTCTCTCTACTGTTCTCTGTGCTGTTCACATGGCAGACATTATATTCTTTTCGCTTTTTTGTTGCTGCGGAGGTCACAGATAATTACCTATGCTACATTCCGGAAAATAGAAAATCTGATTTTTTTCAATAAATTAAACTTTACCTTCAACTTTTTTGCTTACTGTTCTAACCTTTGAACGTTCGTAACAGCATTCTTCTGTTCCAGACATCTCATTCCATAAAGCCTATTAAGGGCAGTCTTGATCAACGCTTAGTGCTATAGGTTTTCCGAAAGAAGGAAGGTGCAATCTGCGGCCGGCAAACCAAGTTTTTGTGACTCATAAAGCTGCGGTTTCAATTGAAATGTTTCTTTGTGGTAAAGAGTAGCCTAATTTAACTCAGCTTGCTTCACCTAAAACACGTTTCGGTTTCCATTACCACTAATTGATTTTATCTGTTGCCGACTCTATTTATTTCATGTTCGAAGCAGATTAGTGTTGGACAAGTTCACGAATTAATTGGGTGACAATATAAAGAATTCCAAACACAAGATTCAGGACGTTGGAACGATTTCTGTAACAGAAAAACAGCAAATACAGTCTTATATAGGGGGTGCAAGGACAATGCAATTTTGCCTTAATCTTAACCGATTTAGTTCATTATTTCAAAAATATTAGCCAACTTAAAATGAAACCGAAATAGGCTATTAACCACCACGCTATGTGGCACAAGCTTTCAAATACCGCCACCAGATCAACACGCTCAGTCCAGCACGTCTGGTTAATTGGAAAGTTGTAAGCTCTGCTAAAAGATTTTACAACGGCAATACTCCCATTTATAACAATTGCTTAACTGTAATCGCAGTAACAATATTTAGCAATTTACCTATCTCTACTTGGGATAGTGCTGTGAAAACTGCAAAGTAAAACATGCTGGGGATCATGGGAAAAAATTAACAAATAAGGTAAAAATTGTGACATACTTTATATTAGACGTCACCAAAAGTAAAACCTGCTCTATATCAACAAAATCACTCATTCTATTAATAATGTGCACTGCCTAAACCAACCATATATAAGCCTGTTTGCCTAATACAAGTTTATGATTACATTAGCGGTGTGGCGTGAGTTTTTGCCGCCCTGTGCGGAAGCAAAAAATGCTGCCCCATTTCTGATCAAGCGAATCACAAATCTTGGCGTTACAATTTTGTGTTTAAACACAGCTAAGATTTTTTCGCTTTCAGTCAAAAATTGCTGCCCTCTAGGCCGCCGTCCTGTGCGAAGTGCACACCCTTTGCTACCCCACTGGATTGCGAATAAGTTGCAAATGGCATCAAAATGCGAATAGGTTAGGTACATTATGCAGGTCCTTGATAGTGCAATGTTGCAAACTACAGTACTGGTGAGAAACCTTAATGCTTGCGTTCATTTATTTGGCAGTAACTTAATATTGCACAAGTTAGGTTTTGGGCGTATAAACTACGTCTCAGTCCTGTGATACCCGTGTCCAAACACGCGAAAAGCGCGCAACAAATAAACAACATTTGGCAATGCTTGCTACGAACAAGGTTATGATGATACATTCGGCTCGAGGGTACGCAGATAAGAAGATCTGCATTGCAGTTGGTAGACATGGGTTCCATCTCCTTGTCAAATCACACCAATGATTTTAGAAACAGTATTCACAGCTTGTCGACGCTTAGCGCACAAGAGACAGTATCGAGAAAAAGCAAGAAAGATGGCTTGTTGCGCCCTTATAGGTCATAGAATACCGCTGTCTATGTCAGAGAGGTGACGAGATCGAGCAATATACCTGTCATCAATCTGACAAAAGCTTGAAAATAGAGCATAAACTCATAGGCCTACCGTTCATGAAAATAAATCATGTTTGTCTCGTATAATGTTGTCGCAAAAAAAATTAAATTATAGTAATATATCCTCAGCCTTTTGGCACCGCAAAGCCATGGCGGAGAAGTACAAAGTCGTGATCAGTGCACGACTGTACGTGTGACAGCTCATTAATTACTCTGTTAGTGTTACAACATAGCGTTGGCTCGTGGACATGATGAACTAACCAAGGCATAAAAAATTGCTGCAAATAACTTCGATCGATTGTAAATGGTAGTTTCAAACTTCGCAAAATTTTTTAAAATTTCAGATTTTTAAATTCTTGGGGTTCTTTGAAGAAATGGCGGTCCACTCGTGGATCGTGGGCCGCAGGTTGGACGCCCCTCATCTACATGATAATCTATTGAGATTCCCTGCTATGTCGCACGGGGTTTTTGTCGGCTAATCTGGCGAATTAATGCTTTATTTTGTCACTAGCCGGCATCGACAGGCAGGGGCCCTCCATCAGTAATGTCGGGGTTTAGTGTTTTGGTTCAACCGGCTGCGCCGGCTTCACCCATCGAGTTCTTGTATGAGCGGTAGCGAAAAGCTAATGAATTTTATGCACTTACACAATTCTTCTACACGAAATTGTGATCATCATATTCTCTTAATCATGATTGGCAATGTCACAAAGAATCTTACCACAAAATATTGTTAATATTTGAGAGGGAAAAGTGATTGAAACATAATCAAAACTGATTGTAACGGAAAAATGGTGGTTGCTTTCACAATTAAAGAAAAAACTCTTTAATGTTAAGCCTATTTTGTGATGTGGTGCTGCTGCTTTCCTGTGTATATTTGTGGTATTAAGTTCCTAATTTGGCTGCGCTATTGGTCTTGATTCCGGCATAGCGGCAAAAGCGGCTACTGTTCTCTCTATATTCAGTTTTACAAATTGCTATGGTTAGGTTTTATGTTGATTCTTTTAAACTTGGCATATTATTACAATGCTATAGAGTATGGACATAAATGACATAACACGCAGCATATCAGTACAAGAAAAAATCCTTGCTTTATAGTATGTGCAACGGCGTCACCTGAAGAACCACCGTGAGTAAAGTGGGGATTGAGAGCGTCGGTTTAGCCTGCCAGGTCGGCTACTCTTATCAAGCTCTTGCATGAAGAGTTACCAAAAGTTTATGTGTTTTCTGCACATAAGATGTTCACGACTTTTTGTGCTTCCTTTCGTAATAGAATATCTCATTTCAAGATCCTGGCTATACTTTAGGTCTGTGTGCTCTGTTCATTGCTAACACGATCCCAAAGGAGCGTTGCGTTTCCCGTAGTTTGGAAGTAGGGATTACATTTCTGATATTAAGCTATTCGAAAGCAAAATAGCAAAAATGTCTTTCGTGTGGTGTGATTTGACACAGTGACGCTGTTTTCTTTTTGATTTCCCCTTAAACTTTCTTAAGTCCTCGCTGGCTACGCATTATCTAGCATATTCTTTTCTACCTGCTTGACTTGCCCCAAGGTGTTTAAAGAGTCCTTGCTTTTTCCCCAAATGTTTGGTTTGATCCCCGTAGCTCTATAAAGCTACTATAAAGCAAAATATCAATAATATCTTCCTTGTGCAAAATATAATTGCTATTTGCTGATAAGCACTTTTCAAGGCAATCTCCTATCAAGAGGGATCTGCCTCCAGCATCACACTAAGGTAAAATAGAAAAATTTTGCTCAAAATGATCACCAACATCATACGGTACCATACACCAATCTGTTACATCATGTCAATAACCCGCGACAGGTTTCGATCTTACTGGGTCTCATCAGGCGGATGTAAGAAACACTCAATAATGAACATGCTGAAAAAAACAAATTTGACATTGGGTGCAAAAAAATGATGTTGGTGATCATTTTCTACCTTCCTTGTGGTGCGATTTAACACAGTAACGTTGTTAAGTTTGATTTCTCTTTTAACTTTTTCAAGTCCCTGTGGGCTACGCATTGTGATTCGGATTTATTTTTCCTTGCTTAGGTATGCTCATAGACGTTTAATGAGTCCTTGCTTTTCCCAAATTTTTAGGTTTGATTCCAGTAGCTCTATAAAGCTATTATCAAGCAAAATAGAAGAAGAATAACCGGCGCGATGGTGTAGTGGTTAGAGCGTCCGCTTTCAGTCGGTAGACCTGAGGTTCATTTCCCAAGTCGAGTCATACCAAAAGACTTTAAAAAATGGTATTCACAGCTTCCCTGCTTGGCGCTTAGCACATAAGGGATAGTGTGGAGAACAAGCCGGCAAGCTTTCTTGTTGTGTCCTTGGGCAAGACACTTAACGGGATGCCTCCGTCTTTATGTGGCAGACAGATGGTGGGGCCAAGCAGTCTACCCGTCATGGTGGCCCAGTCTGACGAAAGACATGCAAACCGAGCATAAGCTCATACGCGTGAATGAATGAAGAAGAATGTTTCTTCTAAATAAGGTGCGATTTTACCCCGGCAGGGCATACTATCATAAGGGGGGGAAAAGAAAAATGAAACATAGTCAAAAATGATGGCGTCGCCCAAATGGTGGTCGTTTTGACTCATAAAGAAATGAGCTATTTAGTGGTAGGCCTATTTGACGATTAGGTAGGCCCGCTTTCGTATTAATATTTGTGACATTAAGATTTTTGCCTGAGCTATTTGCTATAATTCGGTCATAGCATGAAAAAGAGACCATGCCTTTCCTTTAAGTCATATAACCTATTGCAATAGGCGCCTATTACGCTCTTTTCTAACAAAAACATTCCCTCTTCATCCAGTGTTACAGATTGATGCTATTACTGTTTAATTTTGATCTTTTCTTAAATTTGGGATTTTATTACATTTAACTTTTCCCCTAATCCAGACCTCCCTACTTCTAAATGAAGATTAGTGTTTTGTACCGATATCTTTGCAATTACAATATCAATAATGGGCTTTACCATTTGTAATCGCTCTTAGATTGATAGTAGATAATTTGCTGCCTGCTGCTGTTCTCACTACATAGTGGCAAGCATTGAGATGTCATTTATCATTATGACCTCACAATGCGTTTTGAGCCATTATTATTAGGATAGCTACTTACCACTTTTTCCTTACTGTAGGCGAATTAATATGAAGTAACGTCTTTGACTGCGTACATGTTCCTTGGCCCTGGCATAAACGCCGCCATGCAAAGAGCAAACTAACCCGAAATGAAGCACTCACAGTTCAGTTATAGCATTAGCGGGGGCCCCCCATTAATAATGTCGAGGACAAGAACATGAAGCCACCTGGCTGCTGCGACAGCCTCGCCCAATTGCAAAGGAAATTGCTTCAATATCTACATCATATGTTGCTCGGCACTTACATTTTGTGCAAACCATAAAAAAGGACCATCTTTCCTCTCTCGACTTTTTCTTGGGTGATCGCGAAGTGTTTTGCTTGGAGTCGGCTACATATTAAAGTTTGTAGACTTCATTTTTTGATGAACCTTTTTGAATAATTTGATTGATAATGCCAAAGATCCATGCTATTGAGAAAGAATGAACAAAATGTACCAAAATACTTGGTCTTTCTAGAAATTCCAATTTTGTGAAATGCTGGCACCAAAATTTAGATGTTTTTAACCGATAAGCTACATTTCATAAACATTTGGAGACTTCAGTTTTTGAAAGCGTCGACAGATAATGCAAAAGAACCATGATTGTGAGAAAAAGTAGTCAAAATGTACCAAGGAACAAACTTTGTCTAACAATTGCAAGTTCGTTAGGTCAAGTAAAATAATTGTTCAATTAACAATGAAACACGATGTATGGCAACCAATTTTTGATCAGCCATTATAAACAAATCTTTAGCTTTAAGTCACATATTACTGGAAAGCATATTTCCCAAGACTTCAAAGGACAGTAATTGTTAGTACTTTATTGTAACGTTTTTTGTATTAAAATTACCTCTTTTTACTGAGCTTATCACTCTTTGGGAGGGGTAGAAAGTTATACCACAAGTGTTAAAGTCTAGTGTTTCAGCATAAAAACGAATATTTATTATACACTATCGAAATCGCCTTGAAATACCGGTAACCGTTAATTTGTTGAAGAAAGTTTGAAAATCAATTGAGAAATGAAGTCACAAATCAGTTTTTAAATAAACTGATTTTTTGCGAAAAGTGTGTGATTTTTAACAACCTCTTCATATTATGATCTTCAATAGTGAACATTTGTGTTGATCGTACGAGACATATTATGACGTCATAGAGTCAGTTTTAAGCGTGCAAGGTGGCTTGAAGCGCCTAAATATAGAAGTGCTCGTAGCATAACCAAATAAAAATTTAATGTTGTAAAGTTGTTTTTATCAAAAGCACCTTATCTCCTAAAAGAACGTTTAATCGCATTTCTGCCAAGTTTGATGCTTGTACCTGTAGCAGTTTCAGAAGAGTTAAAACAGATACACAGACACATAGACAGACACACAGGCAGACGGAATTGCGCTTTATATGTTAGACGAGGTCAATTAAAAACTCTTACCTCTATGAACATAGCACGTGATCACCATGATTGTATCATACATCAATTTATGGAATTATAAAGGCAATCTACGCGATTTATACGCATATTCACACAAGTGATGTGGTTATTTCACAAAGTAATGGTATTGCAAATAATAAAAGCTCTCTTCCATAATTTGACGAGACCATCCCTGGACGCGTTTTGTCCGTTTGGGCTCATCAGCAGTGCCTGTCCCGTCATCACCAAAAAGCAAAACCTCATATTTGCAATAATATGAAAATGTAATATTACTCTACACTGGACGCCGCTTAATGTGATCACTTTTGTTTACACCAAAAATGATAACAATAACCGATTGATAACATTAACCGAAAAAATGAAAATTGCCATTTTATCGGTCATTAGGTGTCGCAAACATAAAATAAAATTATTGAAATGTTTAATGAACAATAAAACTTACAATAGACACAGTACAATACATTATTTATTTAGGAAATCGTCCAGCTTTGTCTGCTTCATGTCTTTTCGCAGCAAATCATTTATAAAGGACTTATACTCATAATGCGGTTCAAATTCAAAAGATTTATTTTGCACTCCTATTCAGAAGATTTATTTTGCACTGATATTTATAGCTTTCTCAGGCCGCTAATCATCAGAGCTGGGCATTTACGCTGTAAGTTAACAAAATTAGTCACTACGTTTGGGAAAAAATTGATAACAATAACCGATGTACTGATTACAGTAAGCGGCATATTTTTAATGCATATTGTACGTTCGGGCGGTGATCAGGAATTCCGATAACATTAACCGATTGATAACATTATTCGTGATTACATTAAGCGGCGTCCACTGTATTACAAATTCCTTCGCACACATCACGCACGCAGCCCATGCCATTACTTTAGTACGGAAATCCCATCCTTATCAAAGATGCAGTGTACCACTCAAAGAGTGGCATGTGTTGTACAATGTACCACTTGTGTAGTACAGTGTACCACTCGAAAACCAAAGTGATGGCATGCGCTGCGTGCGTGATGTGTGCGAAGGAATTTGTAATAGAATGACATTACATTTTCATATTATTGCAAATATGAGGTTTTGCTTTTTGGTGATGACGGGACAGGCACTGCTGATGAGCCCAAAAGGACAAAACGCGTCCAGGGATGGTCTCGTCAAATTATGGGAGGGGCTTTTATTATTTGCAATACTATTACTTTGTGAAATAACCACATCACTTGTGTGAACATGCATATAAAGCGCGTAGATTGCCTTTATAACTCAATAAATTGATGTAATCTTTTCAGAGACGCTTGCTGTTAATATTGCAGAGCAGTGAGTGGCAAGATGACAAGTTTCACTTTCTTACGTTTTATTATTTTTTGTTGTTGAGATAATGTTTTTATTTAATATTTAACTATCTTAACTGATTTTTAATTATAAAGATTAGACAGTTTTTGTTTCAGACATGATTATTTTTTTGTCGTTTTTGAATGCTGTCCTTATTTTTAATCAGAACATGTGCAGGTGTCCTACGATGTATGCGATGTTCTGCAATTTTTACGATGCCCCGCGATAACGCGATGTCCACGATATTCAACAATGTCCAGCGACGTCGGGCATGTCCCCAAGGTTCACGATGTTCTAATGCCAAGAAATGTTCGCGATATCCACAATGTCCGCGATGATCTTAACACAAAATTGAATTGCAGTTTATTTCTAAACTTTTAAATAAGCTAACGTAGCAAATAATGCCTTCTGAAATGTAAAGCTTTTGGATCGTTAGTTCCAATTTGCATATGTCCGCATACGATGTTCCGCAATGCGCGCTTTATGCAAGGTTAGGGCTAGGTTAAAGTGAGATTTTGAGTTAGGGTTAGTAGACGTCGCATGACATTGTCATAAACATCATGCACATCTTGGACATGCACTTATTTATGATATTCTTTCTGGATTGCTGAGATTAGAAAAAAACCGCTAAATTTTGCATTAAGATTTTGCTCCTTAAAATATTTAGCTCGCTACGCCGCTGATTCGGCCGGCAAAGTTTGTACTCGGACTTTATGATTGAAGGATGCTGTTGCTTGTAGAGCAGCGAGTCAATGCTTTTGTGAATTTGTCTGCCTGCTTTGCTGCTGTCCATCGTTACGTAATTTGGAACTCGTATGCTCTTGCGACACATAGGCTTATGTTTGCGTGGTTTGTGGACGTTCACAGCGTATATTAGTTACAATCGCATACACAGCGGGATACCCTGAACTGATACAGGTGCTATTTAGATATATTTTATGCTAAATTGGAACAAGTTCTGTGCACTGCCCGGGTAAACTGCAATATACACGAAAATCTATCAAACCTACCTTCCATACTTTACCGTTTCGTTTTAAATCGTCTAAGCAAAAACAGATCTTACCCGATCAGAAGCTTTGTTGCCAACTACGTAATACAGGGTGGCCCATAAGTCACTTTACATTTTAAAAATTAAATAATTTTTTCTTAAATGACTATATTTAATTAATTCTTTTTTTATTACAAAGTTTAGAGTCTGTAAATTAGTTCTGACTTAGATACGAAAGATTAGTCACTTTACATTTTAGAAATTAAATAATTTTTTCTTAAATGACTATATTTAATTAATTCTTTTTTTATTACAAAGTTTATATTAATAGAAAAAAAATTATTTAATTTCTAAAATGTAAAGTGACTTATGGGCCACCCTGTAGTTCCAACTTATCTTGACAAGCAATGTTGAAAGTAAAACTATTTCATTTGTTGTTACAACCAAAAATTTATGTGGTGTTCCGTGTTTAGAACTTAATTTTATGTAACAACCAGTAGATTTTTTACCTCTGTTTCCGAATTCCCATGCTTGTTCCGTTTGTACAAAAGGTCTATCGATTGCTACATATTAATTTTATGTAAATACATCTAAATCATATATATAATTCTTTCCTTGTGATAACAACTAGAGGAGTTAATGAAATCCCAAAAGTTAAAAAAATCTAAAGAAAACTAGACCATTTTGGGAAATCGCGATAACAGTTATGCTGAATTGTCGAAAGCATAAAACAATCCTCGGTTTTAAAACTGGCGGGGAGGGCGTGCTGTTCACTTTTGGCCCACTTCGCTATGCCTTGAGCTGCGCTTACATTTTTCATAAAAAGTTTGCTTGCGATTGCCATGAAATCAAAAAACAGGTCCATTGCCAATCAAATTAAAAAACAAAAATGTTTTTTAAGATCGTGTAATGGCAAATTGATAATGAGTTAAAACTAAACTGAAACTTTATAGAGTAAACTTGTGACTGATTTCAGTCACAATTTTACTCTATAAAGTTTCAGTCTATTGATATTCTTAATGGAATCGTCATTTATTAATTTCACTTGTGTGGAGATTCTCCCAAAATCATTATGATTTATATTCTGAGTTAAAACTATTTATTAAATTTATCTAACATATAAAGCGCAATTTTGTCTGTGTTTCTGTTTTAACTCTTCTGAAACTGCTACAGGTACAAGCATCAAACTTGGCACAATTGATCACCACCCCATGGTGAGTGTCATAAGGATATTCGTGACTTCATGATGACGTCATACAAAAAATAGTTTTTTTAGCATTTGCATTACTTGACAGAGAACAACCGCTTTTTGCTCAAACGAAAACAAACTTCCGACTTACCACATTACAAAAACTTTCATTTGTTTGGGGTCTGAAATGACGCCACAATTAACGATTCATTGAACAATCTGTTTTTTGTTTTTTCTCAAAAAGTACTCATGGCAGAAATGCGATTAAACGTTCTTTTAGGAGATAAGGTGCTTTTGATAAAAACAACTTTACAACATTAAATTTTTATTTGGTTATGCTACGAGCACTTCTATATTTAGGCGCTTCAAGCCACCTTGCACGCTTAAAACTGACTCTATGACGTCATAATATGTCTCGTACGATCAACACAAATGTTCACTATTGAAGATCATAATATGAAGAGGTTGTTAAAAATCACACACTTTTCGCAAAAAATCAGTTTATTTAAAAACTGATTTGTGACTTCATTTCTCAACTGATTTTCAAACTTTCTTCAACAAATTAACGGTTACCGGTATTTCAAGGCGATTTCGATAGTGTATAATAAATATTCGTTTTTATGCTGAAACACTAGACTTTAACACTTGTGGTATAACTTTCTACCCCTCCCAAAGAGTGATAAGCTCAGTAAAAAGAGGTAATTTTAATACAAAAAACGTTACAATAAAGTACTAACAATTACTGTCCTTTGAAGTCTTGGGAAATATGCTTTCCAGTAATATGTGACTTAAAGCTAAAGATTTGTTTATAATGGCTGATCAAAAATTGGTTGCCATACATCGTGTTTCATTGTTAATTGAACAATTATTTTACTTGACCTAACGAACTTGCAATTGTTAGACAAAGTTTGTTCCTTGGTACATTTTGACTACTTTTTCTCACAATCATGGTTCTTTTGCATTATCTGTCGACGCTTTCAAAAACTGAAGTCTCCAAATGTTTATGAAATGTAGCTTATCGGTTAAAAACATCTAAATTTTGGTGCCAGCATTTCACAAAATTGGAATTTCTAGAAAGACCAAGTATTTTGGTACATTTTGTTCATTCTTTCTCAATAGCATGGATCTTTGGCATTATCAATCAAATTATTCAAAAAGGTTCATCAAAAAATGAAGTCTACAAACTTTAATATGTAGCCGACTCCAAGCAAAACACTTCGCGATCACCCAAGAAAAAGTCGAGAGAGGAAAGATGGTCCTTTTTTATGGTTTGCACAAAATGTAAGTGCCGAGCAACATATGATGTAGATATTGAAGCAATTTCCTTTGCAATTGGGCGAGGCTGTCGCAGCAGCCAGGTGGCTTCATGTTCTTGTCCTCGACATTATTAATGGGGGGCCCCCGCTAATGCTATAACTGAACTGTGAGTGCTTCATTTCGGGTTAGTTTGCTCTTTGCATGGCGGCGTTTATGCCAGGGCCAAGGAACATGTACGCAGTCAAAGACGTTACTTCATATTAATTCGCCTACAGTAAGGAAAAAGTGGTAAGTAGCTATCCTAATAATAATGGCTCAAAACGCATTGTGAGGTCATAATGATAAATGACATCTCAATGCTTGCCACTATGTAGTGAGAACAGCAGCAGGCAGCAAATTATCTACTATCAATCTAAGAGCGATTACAAATGGTAAAGCCCATTATTGATATTGTAATTGCAAAGATATCGGTACAAAACACTAATCTTCATTTAGAAGTAGGGAGGTCTGGATTAGGGGAAAAGTTAAATGTAATAAAATCCCAAATTTAAGAAAAGATCAAAATTAAACAGTAATAGCATCAATCTGTAACACTGGATGAAGAGGGAATGTTTTTGTTAGAAAAGAGCGTAATAGGCGCCTATTGCAATAGGTTATATGACTTAAAGGAAAGGCATGGTCTCTTTTTCATGCTATGACCGAATTATAGCAAATAGCTCAGGCAAAAATCTTAATGTCACAAATATTAATACGAAAGCGGGCCTACCTAATCGTCAAATAGGCCTACCACTAAATAGCTCATTTCTTTATGAGTCAAAACGACCACCATTTGGGCGACGCCATCATTTTTGACTATGTTTCATTTTTCTTTTCCCCCCCTTATGATAGTATGCCCTGCCGGGGTAAAATCGCACCTTATTTAGAAGAAACATTCTTCTTCATTCATTCACGCGTATGAGCTTATGCTCGGTTTGCATGTCTTTCGTCAGACTGGGCCACCATGACGGGTAGACTGCTTGGCCCCACCATCTGTCTGCCACATAAAGACGGAGGCATCCCGTTAAGTGTCTTGCCCAAGGACACAACAAGAAAGCTTGCCGGCTTGTTCTCCACACTATCCCTTATGTGCTAAGCGCCAAGCAGGGAAGCTGTGAATACCATTTTTTAAAGTCTTTTGGTATGACTCGACTTGGGAAATGAACCTCAGGTCTACCGACTGAAAGCGGACGCTCTAACCACTACACCATCGCGCCGGTTATTCTTCTTCTATTTTGCTTGATAATAGCTTTATAGAGCTACTGGAATCAAACCTAAAAATTTGGGAAAAGCAAGGACTCATTAAACGTCTATGAGCATACCTAAGCAAGGAAAAATAAATCCGAATCACAATGCGTAGCCCACAGGGACTTGAAAAAGTTAAAAGAGAAATCAAACTTAACAACGTTACTGTGTTAAATCGCACCACAAGGAAGGTAGAAAATGATCACCAACATCATTTTTTTGCACCCAATGTCAAATTTGTTTTTTTCAGCATGTTCATTATTGAGTGTTTCTTACATCCGCCTGATGAGACCCAGTAAGATCGAAACCTGTCGCGGGTTATTGACATGATGTAACAGATTGGTGTATGGTACCGTATGATGTTGGTGATCATTTTGAGCAAAATTTTTCTATTTTACCTTAGTGTGATGCTGGAGGCAGATCCCTCTTGATAGGAGATTGCCTTGAAAAGTGCTTATCAGCAAATAGCAATTATATTTTGCACAAGGAAGATATTATTGATATTTTGCTTTATAGTAGCTTTATAGAGCTACGGGGATCAAACCAAACATTTGGGGAAAAAGCAAGGACTCTTTAAACACCTTGGGGCAAGTCAAGCAGGTAGAAAAGAATATGCTAGATAATGCGTAGCCAGCGAGGACTTAAGAAAGTTTAAGGGGAAATCAAAAAGAAAACAGCGTCACTGTGTCAAATCACACCACACGAAAGACATTTTTGCTATTTTGCTTTCGAATAGCTTAATATCAGAAATGTAATCCCTACTTCCAAACTACGGGAAACGCAACGCTCCTTTGGGATCGTGTTAGCAATGAACAGAGCACACAGACCTAAAGTATAGCCAGGATCTTGAAATGAGATATTCTATTACGAAAGGAAGCACAAAAAGTCGTGAACATCTTATGTGCAGAAAACACATAAACTTTTGGTAACTCTTCATGCAAGAGCTTGATAAGAGTAGCCGACCTGGCAGGCTAAACCGACGCTCTCAATCCCCACTTTACTCACGGTGGTTCTTCAGGTGACGCCGTTGCACATACTATAAAGCAAGGATTTTTTCTTGTACTGATATGCTGCGTGTTATGTCATTTATGTCCATACTCTATAGCATTGTAATAATATGCCAAGTTTAAAAGAATCAACATAAAACCTAACCATAGCAATTTGTAAAACTGAATATAGAGAGAACAGTAGCCGCTTTTGCCGCTATGCCGGAATCAAGACCAATAGCGCAGCCAAATTAGGAACTTAATACCACAAATATACACAGGAAAGCAGCAGCACCACATCACAAAATAGGCTTAACATTAAAGAGTTTTTTCTTTAATTGTGAAAGCAACCACCATTTTTCCGTTACAATCAGTTTTGATTATGTTTCAATCACTTTTCCCTCTCAAATATTAACAATATTTTGTGGTAAGATTCTTTGTGACATTGCCAATCATGATTAAGAGAATATGATGATCACAATTTCGTGTAGAAGAATTGTGTAAGTGCATAAAATTCATTAGCTTTTCGCTACCGCTCATACAAGAACTCGATGGGTGAAGCCGGCGCAGCCGGTTGAACCAAAACACTAAACCCCGACATTACTGATGGAGGGCCCCTGCCTGTCGATGCCGGCTAGTGACAAAATAAAGCATTAATTCGCCAGATTAGCCGACAAAAACCCCGTGCGACATAGCAGGGAATCTCAATAGATTATCATGTAGATGAGGGGCGTCCAACCTGCGGCCCACGATCCACGAGTGGACCGCCATTTCTTCAAAGAACCCCAAGAATTTAAAAATCTGAAATTTTAAAAAATTTTGCGAAGTTTGAAACTACCATTTACAATCGATCGAAGTTATTTGCAGCAATTTTTTATGCCTTGGTTAGTTCATCATGTCCACGAGCCAACGCTATGTTGTAACACTAACAGAGTAATTAATGAGCTGTCACACGTACAGTCGTGCACTGATCACGACTTTGTACTTCTCCGCCATGGCTTTGCGGTGCCAAAAGGCTGAGGATATATTACTATAATTTAATTTTTTTTGCGACAACATTATACGAGACAAACATGATTTATTTTCATGAACGGTAGGCCTATGAGTTTATGCTCTATTTTCAAGCTTTTGTCAGATTGATGACAGGTATATTGCTCGATCTCGTCACCTCTCTGACATAGACAGCGGTATTCTATGACCTATAAGGGCGCAACAAGCCATCTTTCTTGCTTTTTCTCGATACTGTCTCTTGTGCGCTAAGCGTCGACAAGCTGTGAATACTGTTTCTAAAATCATTGGTGTGATTTGACAAGGAGATGGAACCAGTGGTGGGATTAAAAATTTGAAGAACAGGTTCTCTTTTGTATCAAACTCACTAACAACAGGTTCCCTCATTTTAGAAAGCCCATTTGCAGCGGTCGTCTAAGGTCTATAACAAAAAACAAGAACGGGTTCGCTGATTATCACGACATTCCAAGAACGGGTTCGCACGAACCCGTGCGAACCCCCTGAATCCCATCACTGGATGGAACCCATGTCTACCAACTGCAATGCAGATCTTCTTATCTGCGTACCCTCGAGCCGAATGTATCATCATAACCTTGTTCGTAGCAAGCATTGCCAAATGTTGTTTATTTGTTGCGCGCTTTTCGCGTGTTTGGACACGGGTATCACAGGACTGAGACGTAGTTTATACGCCCAAAACCTAACTTGTGCAATATTAAGTTACTGCCAAATAAATGAACGCAAGCATTAAGGTTTCTCACCAGTACTGTAGTTTGCAACATTGCACTATCAAGGACCTGCATAATGTACCTAACCTATTCGCATTTTGATGCCATTTGCAACTTATTCGCAATCCAGTGGGGTAGCAAAGGGTGTGCACTTCGCACAGGACGGCGGCCTAGAGGGCAGCAATTTTTGACTGAAAGCGAAAAAATCTTAGCTGTGTTTAAACACAAAATTGTAACGCCAAGATTTGTGATTCGCTTGATCAGAAATGGGGCAGCATTTTTTGCTTCCGCACAGGGCGGCAAAAACTCACGCCACACCGCTAATGTAATCATAAACTTGTATTAGGCAAACAGGCTTATATATGGTTGGTTTAGGCAGTGCACATTATTAATAGAATGAGTGATTTTGTTGATATAGAGCAGGTTTTACTTTTGGTGACGTCTAATATAAAGTATGTCACAATTTTTACCTTATTTGTTAATTTTTTCCCATGATCCCCAGCATGTTTTACTTTGCAGTTTTCACAGCACTATCCCAAGTAGAGATAGGTAAATTGCTAAATATTGTTACTGCGATTACAGTTAAGCAATTGTTATAAATGGGAGTATTGCCGTTGTAAAATCTTTTAGCAGAGCTTACAACTTTCCAATTAACCAGACGTGCCGGACTGAGCGTGTTGATCTGGTGGCGGTATTTGAAAGCTTGTGCCACATAGCGTGGTGGTTAATAGCCTATTTCGGTTTCATTTTAAGTTGGCTAATATTTTTGAAATAATGAACTAAATCGGTTAAGATTAAGGCAAAATTGCATTGTCCTTGCACCCCCTATATAAGACTGTATTTGCTGTTTTTCTGTTACAGAAATCGTTCCAACGTCCTGAATCTTGTGTTTGGAATTCTTTATATTGTCACCCAATTAATTCGTGAACTTGTCCAACACTAATCTGCTTCGAACATGAAATAAATAGAGTCGGCAACAGATAAAATCAATTAGTGGTAATGGAAACCGAAACGTGTTTTAGGTGAAGCAAGCTGAGTTAAATTAGGCTACTCTTTACCACAAAGAAACATTTCAATTGAAACCGCAGCTTTATGAGTCACAAAAACTTGGTTTGCCGGCCGCAGATTGCACCTTCCTTCTTTCGGAAAACCTATAGCACTAAGCGTTGATCAAGACTGCCCTTAATAGGCTTTATGGAATGAGATGTCTGGAACAGAAGAATGCTGTTACGAACGTTCAAAGGTTAGAACAGTAAGCAAAAAAGTTGAAGGTAAAGTTTAATTTATTGAAAAAAATCAGATTTTCTATTTTCCGGAATGTAGCATAGGTAATTATCTGTGACCTCCGCAGCAACAAAAAAGCGAAAAGAATATAATGTCTGCCATGTGAACAGCACAGAGAACAGTAGAGAGAAGAGAAACAGGATTACTTGCGAAAACACAAAAAAGAACAGGGCCAAAATCGGGTGCTTAGTCAAGATCGACTTTACTCGAGCTTGAAAGCAGTGGCCTTCGTAATTGTGAAACGATACTTACAGACACTTGACAAAAATTAGCTTGTAGAAGACAGCTGGGTGCAAAAAGAATTCAATTGCTTGCAAGAAATACCGGCAACGACGATTGTATAAGAGGCACGTCTTGGATGATGGTGAACTGAGCAAAAAAAGCATTATTTGATCTATAGTACTACTGTATAGACCATCAGTTTTTCACCGGGGCTAAATATAAGCCACTCCTTAAAGTAAATTTATTTCCGAGGATAATTTTTTGTCGAAAGTTGATTGGGCCATATCAAAAGAAATTGTTATTTACCGTAAATCCCGGCCTAAAAGTCGACGTTTTAAGACTATAAGTCGACGTTATTTTAAAACTCTGCACCAATCAACAGCCGCCTCAACGTGGTGGTGCGGTCCCCGACCCCGTTTGGGTTGGGTGGAAATGGCTGTTGGCCTTTACGAGGGTTTCAGTTACTCCGGGCACTCTCCTTTATTTTTTTGCTTTGCTGCCCCCTGAACGACTGCAGAAGGGCAGCACACTGCTTCTTCAAAATCGGTCGCCTGTTCTCACTTTTTCTTTTCTCCTGTCCCTCTCTCGCCCTTCTTCGTCTCCTCATTCTTCTTCTTCTCGTGATGAGCGGTAACGTTTATCCCAACTCTTGCCCCATCTTTCCTTGCTCTGTGTGCGCTGGAAATGTGCCCTGCCGGGGCAAGTCAGTGCAATGCTGCGCTTGCTCCAAATGGGTCCATCTAAGGTGCTCACAACTTCCCCTTTCCAAATTCAGAGCTCTTGGCAGCTCTCACTCTTGGAGCTGCCCCCCCCCCTGCTGCAACACTGTGACTCCCTCCTCGGAATCCTCCGACATGTATATCTACCTCCACTGTACAATCTGGCCCCCTCTACTGATGCTGCACTCTCGCCCCACCCTCGTCTCCAAACCTCTTATTCCCTATCTGCTCATTCTATATCTCATTGCTCTGTCCCTTCACCACCGTCTCTTGTTCCTGGCCGTCCTTTTACGCCTTCTGCCTCCTCTCCTCCCACTGACTCTCTCACGGTTCTTCAATGGAATGCTGGCGGTCTTCGAGCCAGGAGCACTGAACTTTTTCACTTTCTCTAGTCCCATCCTGTCGACCTTATCTGCATCCTGGAATTCAATCTTAACTCTTCTTCCTCTTTCCGGATTCCTGGATTCTCTGCTCTGCGTTTTGATCGCACCCACTCCCGGTCTGGCATTCTCTCTCCTGATGCCACGCACGCTAGCGGCGGCGTTGTCATTTTTGTCAGGCAGGGCCTATCCTTTTCTAAACTTTCCACCTCCTCTCTTTCTTCGCTCGATCCCTACTCTAATTATGTAGGGGTTAACATCTCTCTTAACAACTCCTCCTCGGTGTCATTTCTTAATGTGTACGCTCCCCCCATTCGCTCCTCCCCAACGGATGGCAGAACCGATTCCTTCTCTCCCTCAATATCTCCTCCAAAAATCTCTTCATTCTGGAGGACTTCAATTGCCATCATCCCCTATGCGACTCAACATGTTCTTCCAACCCCCGAAAGGAGAAAGTATTCGACTGGGTCATCTCTTCTGATCTCCTCCCCCTTAATGACCCTGACACCCACTCTTCTCCATCGCTCCTCTGGCAGTCGCTCCTCTCCTTTGCTTTTTCCTGCTCCTGGGCGGTGCTTCAGGACCTGGGTTCTGACCATCTACCAATTCTTCCATCCGTCTCTTTCTCTCCGGTCTATCGCCCCAACGAGCGTCCGCCTTCCTTCAATTTTCGGAAAGCTCGCTGGGATGACTTTGCCTCCTACTTTGACTCTCACTGCCCCTCTGCAGAGGAATACTCGTCTCTTTCTCTTTCCTCTGCTGCTGGTCTCTTTATCTCTCTGGCATTGAATGTGGCCAAATCTTCCATTCCTTTCGGCAGCATCAAACGCCCTCCTAAAGCCTGGTGGTCTGCTGAGGTGGAAAAAGCGGTTAGTGAAAGACGCAAGGCTTTTGCTGCCGCTCACAGAAGTGATACAGATCGCTATGCTTACATCTCCGCTTCTCGACGTGCCTCGTCAGTCATCGCCAAGGCTAAGGCATGGCAGACCACTTGCTCTTCTCTTTCACCTAAGTCTAACCCTAAATCTGTGCACTCTCTGCTTCGTTCTATCGCTGGCTTATCTTCCTCGTTTTCCTTTTCTCCAAACTTCCCTAACTGTTCTTCTCCCAGGGAATCAGCTTTGGTCTATACTGCTTACCTGAGATCTCACTTTTCCGTTTCTCAGCCAAAGGCTCTGCGTAGCAGATCCAGAGGCTACCTCTCTGAGCTCCACCGAGCCACGTGCTCGGAGGAGTCTCACTCGTCCTTTTGCTCTCCTCTCTCATTTTCTGAATTTCTTGCGGCTGCCTCCAACTTCTCCTCGTCCTCCGCCGCTGGTCCAGACAAAGTTGTCTATCCTATGCTAAAGCATCTTCCTCGCTCTGGCATGGATTTTCTTCTTTACATCTTCAATCACTCCTGGTCTTCACACTGCTTTCCTTCCATCTGGAAGACATCTTCTATTATTCCCATACACAAGATGGGAAAGCCTCTCGACTCTCCTGCTTCCTTCCAGCCTATCTCTCTCACCTCCTGCGTCTCAAAGCTTTTTGAACGCATCATTCTATCTCGTCTACTCTTCTTTCTCGAATCTAATTCCATTCTATCTATCCGCCAGGCCGGTTTTCGCCCTGGACGGTCTACACTCGATCAAATTCTGTTCCTTTCTCACTCCATTTGGGACGGGTTTAACAAACCCAGGCCGGGCTCTCGGACGATCCTGTCTACTATCGATTTCTCTAAAGCTTTTGACTCTGTCTGGCATCCCGCCCTTTTCCACAAACTTATTTCGGCTGGCCTCCTTCCTTGCTTTGCTCGTTGGATTCAATCTTTTCTATCTGGTAGTCGCGCTCGTGTGGTTTTTCAAAATCACAAAAGCCGTTCTTTTCGAGTCCGTCGAGGTGTTCCGCAAGGATCTGTTCTTGGCCCTGTACTTTTCTCTCTATCCATTAATGATCTTCCGACTTCTCTGTCTTCTTCCGTCAGCTGCTCTCTTTACGCTGACGATCTGGCCATTTGGTCCTCCTCACCATCGCTCCCCACTGCAGTGGAGGCCACACAAGGAGCTCCGTTTCGATTGGAGCGCTGGTCTGAGTGCTGGTGTCTTCCTCTCAATCCGAGCAAATGTGAGGCCTCCTTCTTCTCAGTGGATCCCCACCAAGCTAACCTCCAGCCCAACCTCCTCCTACTCGGCTCCCGCCTCCGTTTTAATCCCAATCCAACTTTTTTTGGGGTCACCTTCGACCGCACTCTTTCCTTTTCTAGACATGTATCTTCGCTGAAGGCCAAGTTGTTCCCACGTCTCAAGGCCTTACACTGTATCTCTGCTTCCTCATAGGGCCCCTCCAAGAAGTCTCTCTCCCTTCTGTACAAATCTTTTCTTCGGCCTCTTTTCACTTACGCTTCACCCGGATGGTTTCCTTTCCTAAGCGCTACCAATTTCACCAAATTGGAACGCCTCCACCGAGCGGCCAGTCGCGCCATCACCAGCTGCCTCTCGTCGTCCCCTATCCCTCTACTACTCACCGAGGCTTCTTTACCTCCCCTACGAGTCACTCTGATCCATTTCACACTTTTGTCTTAAGAGCAGGCTCTTCGTCTCCCAATCTCCTTTCCTATTTCAGGTTTGGCTAGACTAGGAGTGAAACTAAGACTTTGCAGATCGTCCTGGAGAGTTTTTGCGTCCACTCACCTGTTCATGCTTCCTTCTACTTGTTCTAGGGAGGCTCTTCTTGCTTGCCCTACCTTTTTTCCTTGGAATCTGCCTTCGTTAACGGTAGATTCCACCCTTTCCTCTTCATGCTCCCGCTCTGATCCCCTTCTCTCTTGCCAAGGTGCGGCTCTCGCCCACCTTGGCTCTCTCCCCCCTCATGATCTGGTACTCTGGACAGACGGCGCTGTTCCTATTCCTTTTGACAAAGGTGGCTCCGGCGTGCTTGCCAACTGCTCTCTCTGTGGCACTGAGGCCACTCTTTCCTTTCCGGCAGGCCCAGTATGTTCAAGTTTTTCCGCTGAAGCCTGCGCCATTCTGCACGCTCTTTGCTGGTCTCGGCAGCACCAACAAGTCTGCCATTTCTCTTTTCTTCTACTGTCTGACTCTCGTTCTGTCCTCTCCTCCATCTTTCCTCTTATCTCAAACTCTGTGGCAGATCTGGCAGAAACTGTCTTCTCTCTCCTCCTGTTCCATCAGGCTACAATGGGTCCCCGGACACTCGTTTCTCCCGGGGAATGACGCGGCTGATGAGCTGGCCAGACGGGGAGCGCTAGTTGCGCCCTCCGCAATCCCTTGTAGTCTCTCTCCTCTTATCTCTCGTCTTTTCTCGGACTGGAGGCGTACTGTCTCATCGAAGTATCTTGACACACAGGTTCCCTCGATTTCCACTGATGAATTAATTTATGCTCCCTCGTCACGCTTGCTGTGTCCTCTCTCGTCTTCGCTGCAATAGACACATTCTTCTTTTAGGTTCTTATCTCTCCAGGATTGGCAGAATCGAGAACTTTTCCTGCAGCGCCTGTGGACACTCGTTCCAGGACATCTCTTATCTCATTCTGCACTGTCCAGCTACGGACTCTCTGCGCCGCTCACTCTTTGGCGACTCTCTATCTCTCTACGACCTCTGGTCCAGACCCTGGGGAGTTGCCCTGCTTCTGGGGCTCCATGGGCTTTCGCCATGCCCCCATCCCTCGGAAGGGATCGGGTAAACAACAACAACGTTTTAAGACTAAGAAATTGTCTAGAAAATCACTAGTTGACTTATACCCCCGGTCTAGTTTTCAGACCTCCAACATCTATGCAATCGAGGGTAAACTTAAAATTCTTTAAACTACAGGACTCAGTTAGGTTTGAAAGGACATAAGAAAAAAGTTTTCCGCCCCTTTTAAATAAAAACGTAATAGGTTACAAATATAGCTAGGCCAATTCTTTCGGTACAAAATAGCTAGGCTAGCCTAGTGATTTTTGTTTCGAAATAGTTGGGTCGACTTATACGGCTGGTCTAGTTTAAATTTTGAATTTTGTCAATAAAAAACTGGGTCGACTTAGGCCGGGATTTACGGTATAGCCTACAAATGATAGGTAGTAGGTTTTCCTTAATGAAACAAAAGCTTAGAGAATTTGCTTAATCTCCATTAGATTTACCAAACTTTATCTTTGCTTGAAGGATGGGACAGTCTTCTAAATTGATCATAAAGAAAAAAGATTGATTTCACCTTGCAATTAGCAAAAATGGAGATAAAAAATAGATTCGTGTCACATTGGGCAACACAGCGGCTCTTTGAAGAGCTGATCTCCAAAATGTCTTTAACGTTACAACGAAAAAAAATAATTGACAGATGTAAAAATATTGTTACCGGGGTCGGCTCAACCTCTACACGCTCCTGATGGAGTTCTTTTGAAGTAAATTAGATAAATAAAGTGGTAAAAAACACTGGTCTAGACCAGGGGTCGATTAACTTTTATAAACGCTGCCTCAAACTATTTTCAGAACGATGTAATTATATTAACACGTTGACTGCCACGTGACACGCCGGCGCGTCACGCTGCATTTTCAACTAGGTGCCGTGTGACCCGCCGGCGTGTCACAGTGACTATATTTTTAAACGTTGTCAGCGAGCTATATGCTTTTGGACAAGGCTCTGTTTTCAGAGGTTTGGCACCTCAGTTATGGCAAACCACTATCAGAATACTTTGGATTCGAAAATCACATTATAAAACTGAATAAAAGCGAGAAAAAAGCAACGTGGCAAAACGAATCACGAAAACGAAATAGAACCAAAAATAAAAGTCAAGTTGCACTCAAAAATAAAGTCTAATGATGTTTTGCAAAGCATTCAAGGCAATAAGCAGGCTGGCCATCACAGTCTTTGCAGAATGTTGATACTCTCTTGGCTTTTTTGCTTGCTTCTTCTCGATTTGTGCTCTTTTTCAATTCTTCGTAGCATTTGCAGCACCTTTTCCTTTTTCGGCGATTCCTGTTGTTCCTCTCCATGGATTCCTCCAGCCGATGGACGGACACATTTGGTGGTCGTACTGGTCGTGTTGATATTGCAGGGGCAAGTCTTCTAGTTTCGGCTTCGTCGACATTGGCAAGCGAGTATATGAGATCGTGCCTAAACTGTGCAATCTTTACATTATGGCCTTTTATTTCCTGGTAAATTATCAGAGCATTGATTACAGCAGTGTTGAGAAGATATTCGAAAGCAATTTTGTGGTACCATCTAAGTGTTTTTCGAAGAGGGGTGAAGTAGCTGGCCATTTGGTCTGAGATATCTATTCCTTGTTTTGCTTTGTTGTAAAATATTATTATCTCTGGTTTCATTATGTCTTCATTGAGCTTGTTCTTTTTTCCAGTGGCAACTATCTCCAAATCATGTTTGGTTGAAAGCATAAGGACATCCCGTTTACTCCGCCACTTTGCCACCACAACTCCATCAACATTTTCCTTGCCGACAATTTCTCCTTTATCCAGCCTTGCTTCAGTTACATCTTTAGGATTTCCTACCCGATTTTTTCGAAGTGTTCCAACTAGGTGTGTCTCGTTCTCTAATAAAATGTTTGCCAAAGCCAACGATGTGTAGAAATTATCAGTAGTCACCGTTCTTCCACTGTTTAGGTATTTTTCTGCTAAATCCAATACGATTTGTGTGCTGTGGGAGGTAGTTGCAGTAGGCTGACCTCTGTGTGCCAGTGCATTTTTGCCAATATACACGCTGCTGGTATATGTGTAGCCCTGTGGGTCGCACAACTTGTATATTTTTACTCCATACTTGTGTGCTTTACCAGGGTTATTTTGCCTAAAAACCAAACGACCACGCCAAGGCACCATCGTTTCATCGACAGCAATAGTATTCCCAGGGGTTTTGCTTTTGGTGAAGTTTTCCTCCAGAATTTCAAGCAGTTTCCGTAGTTTCAATAGTCGATCTTCATTTGTCTGGTCTCGGTTCTCAGCAAAATGCATAAATCTTAACAATAGCTGGAATCTGTTGCGACTCATTAGTGGTGGAACAAAGTTGTTTTTGTAGAAAGGATCCCGACTCCAATATAAGTCTATGCTTGGGTACTTCACAACACCCATGTACATGACTATCGAAAAAAACTTTTTGATCTCTTCTTCATCTGTATCTTTCCAACTTTTCAAACGGGATTTGCGGCTAATTCGTCGATTCATTATAACTTGCTGTGCATTTATATTAGTTTGTTCAACAACAAGGTTATACACATCATCATTTACAAGAATAGAATAGACATCTATGGGTTTGATATCTGATGCTGAAATTCCATTCAGTCCATGGATTCCGGGAACTTCAGAAAACACGAACTGCTTCCGATGAGTTCCATCGACAGGAAACCACGATGCTCTGAGCCCATTAATGCTTTGCTCATCATCGCTATCACTGCTAGTATCTCTATCAGGTGCATTATCAATATCTGATTCACTGGATTCACTAGATGAAGAGTGTGACGGCCTGTAAGAACCATCGGATTCACTAATGGATATATCTTCTTCAGAATCGCTACCTGAATGCTCTCCTCCAGCTGCTGCTCCATAAAATCTTCTGGGGTTTAACATTATGCACTTATACTAATAAATTTAGCAAAAATAAGTCACTAACTTCTAAAACAAAAACAAAAAATATTGTTATAAACGTGACACGCCGGCGTGTCACGCGGTACCTTAGTAACCTTGCATTAGTAGAGTGCCGCGTGACACGCCGGTGGTCACAAGGTTTAGAGAAAAAAAAGTTACGACATTACGTCATAATTACCCTAGCAGTAACAATACGACAGTTATTGAGAAAGGAAACTGTCTCAGTACCAATGGCACATGGGAGATGGACGCAAAGTAGGCAAAAATGTACGTTGGCAGTCAACGTGTTAAGTATGTAAGTACTACAAGATATTAAACCCAACGAATATTTTCAATCGAAATTGAAAGCAAAAATCCTTTTTTTGGAGATCGACTTTTTCAGAATCAAGGTTTTTGTATTTCCAGAGCAAATTGAAAGCGAAGGCTTTTTTCTAGATATCACTTGATGAAATCTTTGTTTTTCTTTAACCAGTAGATAACCTCTTTTTGGAGACCAATTTTAAAATTTGGATTTTGTGCCTTTTTCCATTTTGCTCCATTGGAGTAATTTATGTTTCCAGAGCCCTGGTCAAAACCGATTAGGGCAGAAATCTGCAATAGAATGGATCCGATTCATTGATAAGTACAAGCTAATGCTCTGTATCCTAGTCCTATAGCGAGAATAGGAAACCGCGACGTGTAAATTGCTCGCTCCCATAACTTGTCTGCCAAATAATGACGCTTTCCCTAAAAGCACCAGCAAACTCGCTGGCATTTTTCTTTACATCATCTTCCGGAACCACCTCAACAAAATTAATCGATAAAATATTTGAGTTTCCTGGCAGCGGTATAAACACATGACTAGTAAAATAATCAGTTGAGGTCGCAGCGAACCTAAGTCAACTCTCAGCGTGGCAACTTTCTCAGCTCATGACAGAGTTGCTTTATGCCAGCAGTTACCCATCTACGAAGCAGGTCTGAACACAAGTTGTTCGAGCAAAATTGGAGTTATAAAAGCAACTATTTACGAGCAGCATTGTTGATTCCAAAGCTAATCAGATCACAAGTCGTTCTAGTGCCACCAACAAGAGATCTTCCCGTGACCAGAGAGGATTACTTATTAATTACATTTAGATAACGTTATGCAAGGTTAGTTGATGGTTGGAAGGTTCACACCGACATAAACCACAAACATTATATTGAAAACAATTTAGTGTGTATTGCAAATTTAATTTAATTAACTAATTTCATTTAATTTAACATGTAAAAAAATTGCATAAATCACTTACACTTGCACAAACCAGTCGTAAATAAATATTAAGAAGAGCAGCGAATGTCACTGCAGCTTGACCAGTCTTTTGCTAGTAGCTAGCAGGCTACGTAACATTTCGGAAAAAATGAGTTATTATGATTTGAGCTGTTTTTAGACAAAACTGTGTTTTGTGAAAATTTGGTATTTGAAACTTCAGGTGTTGTGGAGATTCAAGGGTATTAAAACCTAATTACTATACACATAGCAGTAATAACATGAAACATAAAAAGTTAAGTTTCTCGTGATTTTGAAAAAATCGCTTCCCAGTATTTCGCAAAAGACGGTAAGGCTACAGTAGAGTAGCAATAGTTTGTAAAAAGGTGGGTTTTGCTGTCATTGAAACCAACTAAGCGGAAATTAGAGTAAACGAATGAAAAATTCGTGTACGTGCGCTAAGGCAGTTTTTAAACTCAGTAAAAATACCACACTGAAGTTCTGCAAGACTGCCTTCTTACGGCAAAAGTGCAAACACAAAATTCAGAGGCAATACACAACGTAAATACTGCCTGATTAGAATAAGGCACTTATTTAGGGCATGTAGGTAGTTTCATATCAATTTATGCCGTTTTGCACGCGGAAACATTTTTTCAGCGATTTCATTTTGTTTTTCAGTCGCATTGGCCGAAGTTCGTAATTGCACAATAACGTCAAATGCGGGTTAATCTAAGCTGTCATCATCAATAAAGTCGTAAAAAACTCTTGCAAAATGAGTATTTACGTAAGTATTGTACGCATAGCTGGTAAAAAATTTTTAACATGAATATTGCTTGAAGGCTACAACTGGTCAAATAACACTACGGCCTTTAGTTCAAAATCTACTTTTTAGCAAGTCTGTTACGCTTTTGCGGAATTAAATTTTAACGCTAAGTGAAACTCAACAAAGATAATTGTTAACAAGTTTCCAGCAAAAATCATACCAATATGTTGTTAGAAATGGATTGCAAAAATAGATTATAGTAAAGCTAACACCCTTTATTATGAATAAAATTACCATTCTCCTACTGCAAGAAACACTTAAAAAGACATCGAGTTCAAACTGTAACGTAAAACGGAAAATATAAAAATTGTCAAGTGTTTACAAGCAAAACGAAAAAATGGAAGACACGTAAATGCAGAATAGAAAAGTATAGTTTAAAGCATCCTATACGCTATTACCCTTCAATGCCCAAATCAATGGCTGCTTCAACTTTTAAAAGCTAAGCTAGCAAAAGCTAATTTTCGGTCTAATGAAGAGGGTAAGGAAATGAAATCATGAATATCAATAAACAAACAAAAAAGACGAAAAGCTTAATTTAATTATTTCATTTTTTCCATATTTAACAAAAACAACTTTGCGTACTCAGGTCTTTGTTCAAGTAACGTCGCAAATTCTTTGTACGTCATTGCAGGAGTTGAATTGTGTATCTTTTCAAACATTCTATTTTCATTTGCGTCATTTTGAAAGTCGGCTGGTAACACCGGAATAAGTTTGTTTTTAGGATTTTGATTATTGCTAAATGCCTTAAACGCTAGTTTTATTGTTTCGTCAGTTGCAGCAGGTTTGGACACCAACAGCAGACCAATAATGTATTTCCGATAATCAACAAATCCAGAATCGTCCTGATCATACATATCAAATAAATCTTGCAAAGCTGCAGTAACAGGTACACGTAAAAAGTTGGCAAAATCTTCTAAAGAAACTAAATTGCCAGATTTTACTTTTGAAATTTTTGAAAATTCTTCAAGTTTGTCCAGAAAAAAATTTACATCAACATTAAACTTGGAATTTAATTTAGTGAATTCAACAGCACCAGTCTCCATTGGCATGTTCAAGGAGGCAGCTTTTTCCATCAATATGCAATCTTCATACGAGTGATCTGTACACATTATACCAAGAAAATCAGCCATTAATGCCCGAACGTTGTCAGCATAAAGCCTAGCATCAGCCTTTTCTTCAGATGAAGGATGATATACAGGCATGTAAGTAACTTTTGCTTGTATTGAAAACTGGCACATTGAAAGCCAAAACACCTTCGGCAAACTAGGCCCTACCATAGTCCAGAATGCATTAAATTTATTTCCATATTCTATTAAAACTGGTTGAATTGAGGAGCCAGGAATAAAGGCTCCTGGCTTGAATGTGATAAGAGCTTTTCTGTTTGTGCAAAGACCCTCGGGAAATATAACAATCTGTGGCCATTTACCAGCAGTACCAGCTCGTTGCCCAATATCAAACACAGCTTTACGTCTGGAATTGCGCTCTCCACGTGCCACTAAAACAGGTTGAAGTGTTTTGCAAATATTTCCAATTAGTAATGAATTGAAATTCTCCATTCTTGAAACGGCTGCTGGTAGAGGATCAGAAACAAACATGACAAAAACATCCATTGGGGATGAATGTGGGGCACAGACCAAAATAGGAGCTTCTTTACATAATGCTCTTTTGCCAACAACTTCAATCTTAAAAAAGCCAAGACAAAAGAGAAATAATCTTCCCATTTTTCGAATTACGTAAAAGAATTTATAGCGAAATGAATTTACTGGATTTTCAAACGGCACATTCATGCCTAAGGTGAAGATGTAAGCCAAGAACCAAGTCACGCCAAGAACCAGAACAAATGCAAATAACTTGATAGGGAACAAAGTTATTGTCATTAAACCATATTGAACTTTTTGTTTGGGACTCAAATTTACTTTATGGGCCAACGGATTCAGTTTAGGCTGAGCAAAAAAATTCTTCAAAGATTTTTCCTTTCTAGATTTTAAAGTATGCCTAATAGAATCAGTATTCATATTTGCTTCATAAAAGCTAACCAAGTGTAGTTTGGCCTAAACTGTACTATACATCTAGTAGAACTGCAATGCTGGTAATGATTTTTGAGCTTCTGCAAAAAATATTTTGATAACTAAATAACTTATCAAACAAAAGAATCGAGTTTGGAGACTGTGAAACAATCATAAAAACTTTGAGTTAGAAAAACTGCATGTAGGCAGAGTGAGAGAGAGTTCTCACTGAAAAATGCAAAACTAAGTGCTCAGTGTTACGTTGCACACAGCATAGTTGAGCATAACAGGCATTTGCACTAAAGCTCATTTTCGGGGTTTGAACTATTGCTTGCACTGACTGCAACCACGTGAATGGGTGGGTACAGACTTAGACACCATGAGATCACTATGCAGTCTTGAAGTTTTTGTTTCTGTAGTGTCAACAAGTTGAGAAAGTTCTTATCACCAACAGTAGAACACTCACTTGTATTGTTGCATAAGGTGCAATCTGTGGCTTGATCCAGAAACCACAAACAATAATGCAAATGCTTGTTTTGCTCAGCTATGCTGCAAGCCAAACAATGCTAAAACTTAATTCACATTCTTTTGATGACAAAGCAAACACGCAGCTTAATTCATTGTGCTATGCTGCTGTTGTTTCTGGGCTATTTAGCTGTAAACACACACCAGCCCAAAGTATTGTGGCAATGGCATATTTGGTCCAAATAATGAGCATGGTAGCTGTTTTGCAAAAGGCTTGACTACTATAATGATTCATATGATCTATCACAATGTCGATCACATATCTTTTACTGGTCTACCACATTGAAATGGTTAAAATAAAGGCAGTGGGTATTTGGCTGTTAACAGCATTTTACTGTAGGAATTTATTCTGCCATTGAAGGTTTGTGATTGGTCAATTTGAATGACAGATTGAAAACCTGACTCTTGTTCATTTGTGATTGGTCAATTTCTATGACATATTATACATGGGTTTTGACAAAAATTTCTTCCCCAGCATACTCTCCCCTTACATTTACATACTGGGTTGCCGCTTTAGTGTACACTGCCTCTGCTAAAGTACCCTGTTTGCGAAGACTCAAAACTGTTACAACTGCATCCAAAGCCAGCAGCACTATCCACTACACCACTGCTTCACTCCCATATTTTTGCAAATGAGCTTATTTGAAGACACACAAATGAGCAATGACAAAATATATACCAAGGGCAAAATTTCCTCTCAATAGCAAAATACCCACTTTCAAAAATAAAGTAGTATCGACACCTGCAAACTGCTGGCAATGCATAATTCTTATAGTCTGAATTATGGATCAATCGATAGCAGCACACATACAACCCAAACATTGCTCATGATATAAAAATTGGAAGTGGTGGTTTAAACATTTTGTTTGAGACGTACCAAATGTTTTTCCTATTTGTACTCCTGACTTTGAAGAATAATGCAAATAGACCAGTGGTCCCCAAAGTACAGCCTGCAGGCCAAATCTGGCCCTTTTTACAATTGCAAAACAAACGTACAGTGCAGTATTTTCTCAAAAGAGCCACTTTGATCCAATCAATTTGATCACGAAAAGCATAATTTGTGACAGCGAGAGAGGGGATGACCTTTTTTTTCAGATTATCTAATTTTCGAGCAATATAGTGCGTTCTCCAATGTTACTGACAGTTACTTCTCACCTACTTTGAGTTAACTTTGGCCCACGAATCTTTAAAATATCAGGAATGTGGCCCTCCATGGAAAAAGTTTGGGGACCACTGAAATAGACTATAGGCCTACATAATTATAAGTATCCTGACCTTCCTGCTTAGAGTTGCCACTAGTGATTTCATAAATTTTCAATCTTTGAAGTTGTAAAATCCCAAGATTTGTTAGCACATGCAAAACCTAAATTATCATTTACAAATATTAGTTTGCCATTTTTGATTTTCAAAACAAAAATCAAAAAATTTCATCAATGGCATTTATCCTTAGAGGCTGTTTTGTCTTCATAAATCATGTGTGTTTTAATAGCCACTTGTGCTACAATTCTGGTAGAGATGTTGTGGTGTAGTGGATAGCGCAGCTGCCTTTAAATGCAATGGTTATGGGTTGAAATATTCACTGGTAGAGTACTTAGACAAAAGAATGTTCACTGGAGGGGGGAGTCATAGAATGTAAATGTATGAGGGAGCATACAGTGGGTGTGCAATTTTTTTCAATTTATCATTGAAATCGACCAATCAGAAACGACCAAAAGTTACATGTTTAATACATCATTAAAATTGACCAGTCACAAGCGTCTGACAGCAAAATAGTCAGCGCTGGTAAAATACCACTGACGGCAAAATAGCCTCTGCCTTAAATCAACTTGTCCCATATTACCCCAGTTCAATCTACTCAAAACCAAAGCCATTGCTAAATACTTTCACTTAACAACCAATGCTGTCAAAATAGTAAAGGACAAAAATATTTTACTCATCTTTACTAAGACTCTGACTGTTGTCACTAATTATCAAAAATACACCTGACCTTAAAACTATTCTTAAAAAAACAAACATTAAAAGTACTTTTAAAAATTTTATTTTCATATGCTGGGCTTTACTTGAATTGACACTGTCAATATTAACAACAGAATAGGCATATCTGCTGTGACATGCTCCACTTTTAGAATCATCAACAAGGCCTGATGATGGCTCCCATGAAAAGAAGTTTTTTTACCACAGCCATAAACTGATAAACACTTAAATCCAGAGCTTAGGCATTTCCTGAACACTTGACAAGCACTGATGCCAGTGATAGCTTGCACTGCCTCACCAATAATAATAATAATAATCAGACAGTAGCTATTTTGCCATCAACAGTATTTTACCCATGAAAGATATCAAACAGACATTTGGAATTGGTCAAGTTTAATGATGTATTAAACACGTAACTTTTGGTCATTTCTGATTGGTCAATTTCTATGACAGATTAAATAATTCCACCCCAAGTACTAGGGATGGGCAATTCAGAATACCGAATCCGAAGGATTCGAATCCCAAACTATCCGAATCCAATAATAGGATTCGGTTTATATCCTGCTTACAAGCTTTATCACGTTGCTTGATGACAGATTTCCTTTTTGTAAAAGTGTCAATTACATGCAGTGTTCCCTCTAAGATTTTAGTAAGTGTATAACCGTCGGCGCAAGTGCGAAATTGCTAGTAAATGTACAAAAACCGCCAGACAAATTTTGGTGGGCATTGCTGAACAAACCGCTACATCAGCCCAAGTAACGTATTTTAAAGTTGTAAAAAAACATGTCTGTGATAGCGTACTGCTGTAAGTATGTACACTAAGCTAATAAAAGATGTCGTTTACCCCAATTTAGATCTCCGATCTTTTATCCCAAATTTTTTCAAAAGCAGTTAAAGCGTCAGCGATTTGTAAGCTACGCACGCATTGTTTTCACGCTTTTATTGTACAGTAGAATTAGTCTAATGGCTTTATTTATGACGTCAACCTGCTTTTAATAACGTAGCGTTTCCCTCAGTCCCTGCAGAATTCCAGTATTTCAGATACTTAAAATTTACCTATAACGTTGATTTGCCTATAACCGCACCCTTTGTTTTTCCCTCAGTCGTATTTTTTTCAATTATGGCATGTTAAACCTAGTTCAGTGCTTTTTAACCGTTTTTTTTCATGTGGCCCATTTTCAAAACGCAGAGACACGCAGCCCGATCATTAATTTTTTTTGATTTTATAGGCGACCTCAAAAAAGTTGTCAATGTAAATTTCAGAAATGCTGTCCAAATAAAATAAAAAAACAAATCATCAAGAAGATTTTCCAATTTCACTCAAGGAGAAGGTTAAATAAAGTACTGGCCCTGTAAAGACCATGGTTCGCCGATTGAAAATCTCTAATTTAGGCCATCATCATCTGCCACGAACAATCTTTATTTTTTAATTTGATTAAGATGTTAGCTTGCGAGTTGTATCTTGTTTACTCTGTTACGTCTTTCGCAGCAAGAACTGGAGTTAACTGCACGTTAAAGATCTTTAAAGATAAATCTAAAAGCAAGTCCAAACAACAACTCTATTGGTGTAAGCGCAAAGTTTTCAAAATTTCTGGGGGGAGAGAAGTATTTCAAATTACCTTTCAAGTAAATTACATAAAAAGGCTACAATTTAATATATACGCTTTTAAAGGGATCAAAACTAGAATCCACTTTTTTTTTGCCTCACATTTTAGGGGTTGATCAGAACTTAGAAGTCGTATTTTTTTTACTTTTGGTTTTCATAATTGGCAAGAGTGAAAAGGTTATTTATTAGTATTTTACAAAAACTGAATAATTCCTTCAATAAATGGTGTTTTTTGTGCTAAATTGAAACCGAGAGCAAGCGCTTTCTTATCTTATCAAGCACTATTGAAATTGGCGTTGAAGTGTAAAGAAAAAAAATACACATTTTAACCACTTCCAGCTTCAAACTTCCCTCAAAAAATGATGTCTTGTGTTAAACTGATGTTTAAGAGCTCTTTGATATTATTGCTTTTTAGCTACGATTGAAATTGACCGGAAAAAGTAAAGAAAAAAACTTTTTGATTTACTTTGTGTCAATTACTTAAAAGATAATTTTCGGTACAAAAAATTTTTAGTCGTCCTCACTCGCTGTTGCGTCAAAATAACGCCTTGTTTATGCAAGACGTTACACTCCTCTAAAAAAGCGACGGTTCAACCTTCAATTGTTATTCACTGTCTCTCACGTGAAACAGTTGGTTTCAAAGATTTTAACAACTGCGAAAAAATTAACAAATACCGCCGGACTTTTTTACGCATCTTGGAGTTATAACTGTGAATCCGCCGGACATGTTTACGCAAATTCGCACTTTTTTCGGGTTTAAAGAGAACACTCATTGCATGCAATGATCCAAAAACTAAATCGCACACACAGGCAAAGATGTAGAAAGCTTAAATGTATTGCACTACAATAATCTCGTTATCTGAGTGTGCTTTTGTTGTTGTAAACTTGTAATAAATGCTTTCATGTTGATTGTGCTAATTGCAAAAAAGATTCGGATTCTGTTTAACTATTCTAGAATAGTAAATTATTCTGAATTGCCCATCCCTACCAAGTACACACTCCATTTTCATACCAGGCCATCCCTCCAGTGCATAGGCGTCGATTTTTTCGTGAAAGAGGCAAATAACAGGGGGGCGAGAATTTTTATGTGAACTTTTTTTCTATTTTTCACTGCTTTCAAACACGACAAAAATGCTTTATGCTTAAATGATTGTTATTTTTACGATTATGACAAGAATTCGATATCAAAAATAACATTATCTTAATGAAATAAACAAACAATATGGACGCATAAAGAGTAAAGACGCAGAATGTGATTGTGATATAGAGAAAAACATAATGCACAAATGATAGTTTACGTTTAATGCAATAAAAATTACTCATAATTCAATCATAACTTTAAATGCTCGATTACGAACTTAATCCAAATTTGTTGCGACGGGTTTGAGATCGTGAAACAAATTCATTTACTGCTTCAGCAAGATCAAGGGCTTCAGCGTGCTCGCGGTGTGTGTTTAAAATGGCCAAATTATTCAAACGTTGCTGGGTTTGCGTAGATTGCAGGTACGTTTACAACCAGCGAAGTGTTGAAAACGACCGCTCTGCTTCACAAGCAGAGCTAGGAAGAACAATATATGCTTTTAATGCAGAAACAAAGCTAGGTGCCATGTCAACTAGAGCAGAATTTTGGCCCAATTCTTCGCTGATTTCTGCAACTGAAATTGAACGGTTTTGCCTTCTCAGTCGTGCAAATAACAGCTGGAGTTCTCTCGCAATATCAGCGTGACTCCAATCTCCATAGAACTCGCTCACTGTTTTTATGCTGTGACTTGGCATACATTCATCTTCCAAAAGACAACGTAAAAAGTTTGCTATTTCTAGTGGCTGTGATTGATGGCGATTTTTCAAAAACTTGCGTGAATAAATCGACGTAGTATTCTTCCACTTTTTCGTCAGTGAAAGCACGACACACTCGAGGAATAACAGGCAAGTTTATTTTCATGTGCAGCGCTTGTTCTTTGCATTCCGCAAAAAGCTCTTTTCCAAACGTGTCTAGATTAGTTGTTGGAGTGCTGGCAAGTTCTTGAATCCAATCATTTAAATCTCCTGTAGTAGCTTGGCGTGACTGACATTTTACATGAATTGGATGGATAATCCCGAAAAGTCGTTGCAGCAGACGAAGAATAAAATAAAAATCAAACTTTTCTAAGTTCAGTAAATGCGAAAAGGCTGACGATCTTGCAGCTGCAGAAACATTGGTATCATTATTTATCTCCTCCATAAAATTATTTAAATTATTGTAATTTTCTAGAAAAGCATCAATGCAATCTTTTCGTAGAATCCAACGCGTGCTGCACAATGGTCGTAACTTCACTGTAGTTGATTCTGCAGACGAAACTTGAATGGCAGCAAACCATCCACAACGTTTTGGTGACTCTTTCACAAAGATCACGATTTTATTCCCTCAGGTTATCGGGTGTGATACTTGAGAATATTCGGCGCAAGCGTCCTGGCAAACCAAGTTAAGCTGATAACCAATGCAATGAAAATATAACGCTTTCGGATTTTCCTTAAGCATTTTTTGCTGTAAGCCGTTTATTTTCCCAGCCATGTTGCTACCACCATCATAACCTTGACCGCGAAGACCAGAAATATCCAAACCAAGCCTCATCAACCCATCTTTAATCAAGCAAAACAAAGTACTTGAATCTGTTTTGCAAGTTTCATAGAAACCAAGAAAAATTCCGTCACTTTGCGGTGTATTTGTACAATATCGAATACAAATGCTTACTTGTTCTTGATTACAAATATCCGAAGTTTCATCAGCAATTAGAGGGAAGACGCAACTGCTAATGACGTTATTTGCCGGCACTGCGTATAAATCTGGTAAAATTCTTGGCTCTGTTTTGATGGCAGCAATTAGTTTCCGTAATATCATCTGAGATAATATTTTCAACATTTCGTTTTGAACGTCGGGAGACAAATATTTTGTGCTTGATTCAGAATTTAAATACGTGTTTATGTCAGCGTTGTAACGTCCCAACAATCATAACAAATTCCAAATGTTTCCTGATTTTTTCTCGTTTCCATGGCCTCTCAAGGCTATCCCCTGCTTTCCACAGTGACGAACACAATCAAAAATGGCAGTTAATGTTAGACGATTTTTCCGTTGTTCTCTAGTTTTGTTTCCAAGGCAAACCTGAATTTCAGAATCATCAAGAGCAACCTAAAAATGCGAAATAATTATTGCAGTTTGACATTTTAAATGCAAATTACGCTTTATCATTTTTTAACGGCAACTAAAAAGAAATGTAATAACAAAAATTTAAACTAATTAAGACACTAAATATATTTGCAAGCAAACAAAAAATCAAATTACTTTATATCGTTCACTTTTGTATCTGCATATGCTCTGACCAAAATTTTAAAACATATTTTAAAAATCGTTTAAAATGAACAGCAAATTTTTTCAATAAAAATATGGTTAATGCACTTTTAGTTGCATTGCAAAAAGTCTATAACATCTATGACATTTCAAAGTAGCAATTAATGTTCTAAAATTCGCCATACATACATACTTGTGATGCATCGGCCGCTGCTTGGTGCCATGGAGAACGATTATGAGAACGTAATGCACTTTTTCCTTTACGATAATCTTGCCAACCACTAGTCTCCTTTGCCCATCTCTTTTATGTATTCCTTCAGTATTTTTCGCTGACAGCCGATTGTTTTTGGAGGCCCACAAACAGCATGAGCAATGGCAGGTTCCATCCTGGTTGCAGCGAAGCCATTCAAACTCGGTAAACCACTCTCCTTGCAAAGTACGGCCTTCATGCGACGGCATTTCTTTTGGCAAGGTACTGCTGTCGAATGACGCAGGAAGAGCAGTAGATCGACCACGATCTTCATCATTTATGTTTTCTAGAGCAGGATCGATTACATCGGTAGAAGGCACAGAACTTTCGTTGTCTATATTGCTAGAGGTTGTAGCTTGCTGCATATCAATGCTATCCTCACTCGACTCTACTGGAACATTTTCTTTCAAAACTCTCTTTAAAATCGGTCTAAAAAATGCGCTGATAGCCGATTGACGCTTCATTCTGTTACTATCAGATTAGGAATATAAAAATAAAAGCAATACCACAACTTTTTTTATATCGTTGCTTTCAAGTTTTTGAAAAAGTTTTTAATTTGATAAAAGGTATTTGATATTTTGAAGCCGTTTGATAAAAAAAGTTGTTGATTTGAAATGTGTGTGTTTTTTCTTTTAGCTGCTTTGATGATAGCGTAAAACATGTGAAAATTACAATTCAAGTTTGCCTTTTGTTACGCATCACAAGTTGCTTTGATAATGTGTGGTTAACTCACTTACTTTGATCGGAAAATTACGCCGCCGACGCTGACCACACGCTGATGGAGTTTTCTTTTTGCTTAATATAGCGTGAGTGTAAAATTGCGACAAAACAGTACTACGATTTTGTGCTGTCATATTTCGGAATTGTTTTAGCTACTGTGCATGCATTTAACTTTTAATATAGTTGTCAAAACACCGCGGGGGCCAGACATATGTCGCCCCCTTCGGTGTTAGACCCGAGGGGGCGCTGCCCCCCTGCCCCCGCCGGATCGACGCCAATGCTCCAGTGTGCACTGCCTTTGTCTAAGTACTCTGCTAGTGAAGATTTGAACCCATAATCAACATATTTAAAGGCAGTTGCACTAACCAGCCAACCACTACACCACAGCATCAATACCACAGTACCATGCGATATGCATTACCATCACCAGTTATTTTTGAATTACATTTTTGTACAAGGCTAAGCTACTAAGTGAGCAGAAAGACCTTTTTTTCATTTGGCAGTGGCTATTTTGCCGTCTATGACATTTTATCCTTAGAAGCTATTTTGTGGTGAGTTATTTGTGATTGGTCAATCTTAATGACATATTAAACATGTGACTTTTGGTCGTTTCTGATTGGTCAATTTTACTAACCAATTAAAAAAATTTTGCACCCCCAGCATGCACTCCCCCACCCTCTAGACTTCCCTTGCATTGTACACTACCCCAACATTAACATACCAGGCCTGCCCCTCCAGTGTACACTGCCTTTCTTTTAGTTTCCTGCCAGCTGAAAATCAAACCTGCAAATATAGCATTTCAAGACCAGTGCAGTAACCACGTGCCACAACATTACTGGAAGATTTGTAGCAATTATGGCAATAAAAACACATGTGAATGATTATGGAAAAATAGTCTCCAACAGCAAAATAGCCACTTCCTTTTCATTTTGGCAGTGGCTATTTTGCCGTCGATGGCAATTTACCCTCAGAGACTATTTTGCCATGAGTTATTTGTGATTGGTCAATCTAAATGACGTACTAAACATGTGACTTTTGGTCGTTTCTGATTGGTCAATTTTAAAAACCAATTAAAAAAATTTTGCACCCCCAGGTCTCTATCCCCCACCCTGTACACTCCCTTCCAGTGTACACTGCCCCTTTGGTGTACACTGCCTTTCTTTTAATGCCCTGCCAGCTGAGATTCGAACCCACAACCATGGTATCTCAAGACCAGCGCACTATCCACTACACCGCAGTGTCACTGGCGTAATTATAGCAAATACGGCTATATAAACACACGTGAATGATTACGGCAAAATAGATTCCAAAAGCAAATTGCCGTCGACGGCGAAATAGCCACTGCCTTTTATTTTCCTAGACACTAGCTCGGCTGTGGGTATCTCAGACTTGACAAATTTCTTTGATCATGTAATACTGATCATGATCATGTAACCATTCCATTTGAATAAGGTGAATAAGTTTGTGTAAACATATTTTAATTAAAATTTAATTTATTAACGTGCAAACATGTCTACTTGTTTTGCATGCAATACAGACACTGGCGGTTCCTGGATACAATGTTCAAAATGTAACTGCTGGTACCACTTTAAATGCTGTGGACTTGAAGGATTTACTGAAACTGTTGCAAAAAAACTTATGGCATGTAAGTGCATTTTATGTTTTGAATTACCAAAAAAAATGTTTAACATGTTCATGGAAAAACATTGTGACACTAATCGTAAAGTCCTTGCTGGTATTGAACAAACCCAGTCCTCCCTGGTTAGCACTGATTCAAAACTTGCTTCATTAACTGAAGTAGTTACAAAGTTAGCTGACAAAGTTGCTACACTGGAGGATCCTATAAAAACTGTATCAGAAAATAATATGGCAAAAACTTGGGCACAAGTTGTGCATGGTGGTATAGATAATAATGATTTACACAGTGTAGTTAAAAACTCTGTAAAGTCTGCTTTCCAAATCGAAAAAAAATAAATCAGAAATTATTATTTCTCGACTAATTGAAACTGAAAATGACCTTAAAACTGTCTCAGACATTGGTAAAAATATGGGAATGCAGGCCGACCCTATTCTTGCACAAAGACTTGGATTTAAAAAAGACTCACCTTGTCTCCTAAAAGTTACTTTTTCAAATGAAGCTGATGCTAAACAATTCCGGAACAGTTTTATGGATGCTAGATCTCATATACCAAGTTTACCAAATATTGGCATTAGACAAAACTTAAATGTTGAAGAACGATCACTATATCGAAGTTGATCACAATATGTTTACAACCTAAACAGAGAGGCAAGAGACAATGGTGGAGCTGTGAGTTATAGTTTGAGAGATGATGAAAATCTATCAATATGGAAATTCATCAAACAAGAAAATAGTATATGGAGAAGGGACCGAACTTGGAATGACTCTACCTTACCATCCACCTTGCCAAAAAATGCCCAAACTTCAAACCAAGGAAACATCAACTTAGTCAAAACATAAATACTTCTGACAAACTCCCTACAAATGCCATCAGGAATGATAAGTGTTTATTCATGTTAATCAATGCATGCAGCATCTGCAACAAGTTGACCATACTTCAGGTGTATGTTGAACATTATAAGCCTGCTGTTATTGCTATTACAGAAAGTTGGGCTGATATTCATATCCATGACTCAGTTTTAGCTCTGAATAACTATATTTGTATCGTAAAGACCATGTTGGTGGGGGAGTTCTTCTGTATGTCCATAAAACTTTTTGTAGCACACTTGTTGAAGATTTAACATATGGTCCTTATTCTGAATCAGTTTGGTGTGAGATTCATCTCCATCCTGGTGCTACTACACTCATAGGTACCATTTATAGACCACCAAACTGTACAAAATCTCAGGATGAACAGCTTGTTAGCCTTTTGAAGCTGTTAGAACAGAAACAAAACACTTATAAACTTGTTTCTGGTGATTTCAATTTGCCTACAATAAATTGGACAACCAACAGCTACAGAGCTGAGTGGGATGAACTTATGGAGGCATTGCAGAATAATCTGACCCAACATGTTTATTTTCCAACAAGAAATGATGCCATTCTTGATCTTATCTTCTCGGATGAGCCACACCTAGTGACTAATGTTGAAGCTCTTGAGCTCCTTGATACTTCTGACCATAATATGGTTATAGCCGAATTAAATATCGATAACAAGAATACACAGGACATGAGTCATATAAGAAGATAGTTTCAGAAAGCTGATTGGTTTCTTTTTCAGCAGCATTTGTATAATGTCGATTGGAACTTTGTTTTTAGCCCAACTAATATAGATACTGTATGGGATCATTTTTCAACAGTTTTACTTAATTTAATGGATATTGCAATTCCTTTTAAATCCAGAAAAAATAACTTTTCCCCACTGTGGGCAACTGCTGCTGTCAGACAGGCTAGAGCAAAAAGGAATCAGACAGAAAGAAACTATATGGCTGAAAGAACACAACAGAATAGATTTGCCTGTGGAATGGCCACCAGAGTTTTGAGAAAAACTATAAAGTCATCTATCAAAAAGTTTGAACAACAGTTGGTCAGTAATACAAATACCAAACCCTTTTGGCACTACGTCCAATCAACCACAAAGATTAAAGTGTCTATTGGACCACTTGTTAAATATGATGATGATGATCTTACTACTAATGATCAAGAATGTGCAGATATTTTAAGCCAATTTTACTGCAGTGTGTTTACCAATGAAGATCATGCTAACATACAATTTGCTATTCCACAAACTACTGATGAACTTTGATGGATGGAATTTACGCCAGATTTAGTAGAAAGAAATTTAATAAAGACTAGTAACTTTTCATCAGCTGGACCAGATGGTATCCCTTATATTGTTTTGAAAAATGGGGGAGAGTGCTTCATATATCAGTTATGTAGGTTATATCAGCTATGCCTAGACAATGGATATACTCCAAATCAATGGAAAGTTGCTCATATTACTCCTGTCTATAAAAAAAGCAACAAGAAAGAACCAACAAATTATAGACCAGTCAGCCTCACATCGTGTGTATGCAAACTCATGGAATCTTGTGTACGAGAGGTTGTGTGGAAGTTTTGGTCTGACTGCAGTCTAATAAATTCCTCACAGTTTGGATTTATCCCAAATTCATCTTGTGTCGACCAGCTTCTGTCCTTTTTGGAAGATATCACTTTGTACACAGATGAAGGAAACTGGGCTGATTCAATCTATTTGGACTTTTCCAAAGCATTTAACTCAGTCCCCCATGAACGTTTATTACAAAAGCTGTCAGCTTTGGGCTTAAAAGAAAATATGTATAACTGGATAAAATCATTTTTAACTAAGCGTTTTGAAGTTGTTGTTGTTTGTGGAACACAGAGTTTCCCAAAACCCACGATATCTGGTGTTCCACAAGGAAGTTGTCTGGGCCCTCTCCTATTTCTTGCCTATATAAATGATATTGACAATTGCTTTCATCATAGTAAAATATTTAAGTATGCTGATGATACAAAAGTGTACTCCAAAATATCTAAGGCAAATTCAGATGTTGACTCATCCCTACTTCAACAGGATCTTGATAACATTGCTCAATGGGCACAGATATGGCAACTACCATTCAATGTTAATAAATGTGCTATTGTTAATTTTTCTAAAAACAACCCAGCAAATACATACAAGATAGGAGAGAAATTTGTCCAGCGCACTCACCAAGAGCGAGACCTTGGAGTGATAATTGATAATAATTTAAAGCCATCAAAGCAAGTTGCCAATGCAGTTGGTAAAGCACAAGCTGCTTTATCAATTTTGAAACGAACTGTTGTAAGCCGGGATAAAAGTATTTTTTTACCACTTTACAAACAGTTGGTCAGACCACATCTTGAATATGCTACTTGTGCCTGGAAACCGTATTTAAAAGGCAGTGGCTATTTCGCCGTCGACGGCAATTTGCCCTTGGAATCTATTTTGCCGTGATCATTCACATGTGTTTATATAGCCAAATTTGCTATTATCGCACCAGTGACTCTGTGGTGTAGTGGATAGAGCGCTGGTCTTGAGATACCATGGTTGTGGGTTCGAATCTCAGCTGGCCAGGGCTTTAAAAGAAAGGCAGTGTACACTGAAGGGGCAGGCCCGGTATGTAAATGTACGGGGCAGTGTACACCGCAAGGGAGTGTGCGGGGTGGGGGATAGAGACCTGGGGGTGCAAAATTTTTTTTTTTTGGTTTTTAAAATTGACCAGTCAGACGACCAAAAGTCACATGTTTAGTACGTCATTAAGATTGACCAATCACAAACAACTCACGGCAAAATAGTCTCTGAGGGTGAATTGCCGTCGACGGCAAAATAGCCACTGCCTATTTAAAACGCGATGTTGAATTAATTGAAAAAGTACAGAGGTGTGCTACAAAATGCATAAATTTAATGAATAACTTGAGTTATGAACAGCGATTGTCTTCCCTACAATTAGAATCATTAAGTTCACGCAGAGACATGAATGATCTAATTATGGTTTTTAAAATTGTCAAAAATTTTTCTGTGCTATCTTCAAAATGTTTTTTTACATACAATAGCAATTGCACAAGAGGACATAAATATAAGCTTTATAAATCTAATGTTAGAACAGCTTGTCGTAAGTTTAGTTTTTGTAACAGAGTAATTGATCTATGGAACAACTTACCACCAAATATTGTTGAGTGTACAACACTAGAATGTTTTAAAAAATCATTGAAAAAATTTTATGGTTTGTCCTGAGGTTGATGCTGCTATGAACTTATATATTTATTCATTATTGTTATTTTTTTAACTGTTTAATAATATTTGTTTGGTTACTTACGGTTTTTGTCGCTACTGCATTATTGTTTATTGTTTTGTTGCTGCTACAGTTGATGATTTTTTTATGCCGTTGCACCTATTGGTGTTGGATCGGCTATTATTATTATTACTGATAATAGCCTACCATGTAGTAAGCTACATGTTTAAAATACACAGTGTAAATCAAATACTGGGCAGATGAGCAAAACCTGAAAAAGTATCAGTCCTACAGATAATCAATTATAATCATTCCTAATTAAAAAAATCCTCTTGATTCTTTAACCATTTACGTGCAAACTGGTCAAAATTTACAAATTTAGCCTCAAAACAAACGCATACCGGCAAAAGTGCATTTTAGATGCGTAAATTATTAGATTCAATGCACAACAATTGCATGTCATTACTTGCTTTTGTAGCACACACTATTATATAGTTTTACCCAATGTACAACAACAACACGTTAATACTTGCGTTAGGGTTAGGGCTAGAGTTAGTTAGGGCAAGCACATTTAGACGGCACTGTTGACCGCATGGACACACTTTAGTGTTTCTTAATAATCCAACTGATCTTGAGATCTTAGATCTAAAACCTGGAAATAATACGGTACTTGATGTGTCATTTGAGCTTAATAATTTACATCCCTAAAATGCACTTATACCCTCAAACCATTATTTTCCAAGATTAGTCTACACTTTGAAAAATCTTCCCAAGATCGCAAGGTAAGAAGTAATTTCCCAAGATGAAGGGAAATTTCCCTACTAGTGTGTCAACGCTGCTCTTGCTGTCTTTAGCAATTTGAATTTATTGAGTTCAGAAACAGAGTTGCCAACTTGAAATTCTTGTGTTTTTGCGTAAAAATTTTCAAGACTTTGAAATACTTAAACACATAAAATATTTGAGTTTGATCTTCAAAAAAAGGTCTCTGTCAAATATGTAACAAAAAATTTTCCAAAGTTTGGCATGTTTACTCAATTCTGTAACATTTATCTCAACACTGCTTTCTCGCAGCCTGGGCCGCTGGTACGTCTTTCAGAAATGTCAGACAGAAACCAAACCAAGCCCTGTCAGGGCACATCGTCAACAAGTTCCGAAGGCCAGTAGTCTAGCAGCTGAACATTGAAGGCCTCACTACAAGCAAGATGAATGTACTCCATCATCTCGCTGTGCAGTATGAGGCACTTGTCATTCTCCTTCAGGAGACCCACTGCACTTGTGCAGATAAACTAACAATACCAGTCTTTGCACTAGCTGGGTCTTCTTTAAGCAGGATACATTTGCCTTGCCGCGTTTGTCCATGACTAGCTAAAGTGGACCCTTGCTGATCAGCCTCCAATTACATCGGAGACTGAGTGGTTGTGAGTAGAGATTGATGGTTATAGAATCGTCAATGTCTACAAACCTCCACCTACGCGACTGCAAGCGTCTGATCTCCCATTCTTCCCTCACCCCGTTCTTTATGCTGGCGATTTTAATTGTCCGCATGTCAAGTGGGGTTATGAAACCAGCAGTGCTCATGGAGAGTGCTTTGTTGCTTGGGAAAGCCTTAACGGCCTTGTCTCTCTCCATTACCCAAAGGATGTGGCCACCTTTTCAATCTGGCCGCTGGAACACTGGCACCAAACCTGATCTGATATTTGACATCGTTGGTCCAGACAGCCGTGTACCTGACAGACAAATCTTAGAGAAGTTCCTTAGGTCACAACATCGACTCTCGCTTATTGTTTCACCAATTGCTCTGCCAGTTCTGAGCAAGCCTGTTAAGCGATGAAACTTCCGCAAGACCGACTGGAGCCACTACAACGCATTGACCAACAAACTTGCCAAGAGTTTGTTTCTACCAGATTCACCAGATGTGGATCTGGCCTACCAGGACTTCTGCGGCGTCATTAGAACAGCAGCCAAAAATTCTATCCCACGCGGTCGTCAAAATAACCACATACCGTGTTGGGATGCTGAGTGCGAGAATCTCAACCGAACATTTCTGCAGTCGCCTGAAGGAAGCGACTCTAACGGAGCTGCCACAGCCCTGATTTTCAGGCTCGACAAGAAAAGCAGAGATCGATCGTCCGAGGCAGTTCAGACTATTGAATTTTCGCACTCTAGCTGAAAAGAATGGAGTATATTGAACAACCTAACTGGTAGATCACGCCGCTCCCCTCGTCACTGTGCCGTCCCAGCTAACGCTATTGCGTCCCAGCTGATTAGAAACTGAAGATACGAGGGTATTGACCGTGAGTCATCTCGACTCATCTCGCAAGAAGTGTCAGATCTTTGGAGAGCCACTCCAACAAGTCCAGTGAACATCTCTGAAAGTTTTATCTTTTAGAAGTTTGCTGCTGCTTTTAAACCCCTGAAACCAGAAGAAGCCTTAGGTCTTAAGTTATAAACCGAACGGAATCTACGAAAGTAGCTATCATGATAGAAGTGACTAGTCGCCGTATGGAGTGCACTCATTTTATCTTGGAATACAGTTGGATGCCTGCCGTTGCGCTACACCAGGAGCTAATAACCCATGATAGAGCTGCACTGAAGTCTTGGTTGTGTGGCTTCCTTTCTTCCTGCCTGCGCCACCTCAAAATTCCAAAAGTCTGGAGAAGAGCACTGGTAGTGGCGCTCCCTAAACCCAAGAAGCCTGTTGAGGGCCCGAAAAGCGATCGTCCCATCTCCATGCTTTGCGTTCCTTACAAGATCCTCGAGAGACTTGTACACGTTCGTGTTAAGCCGATTGTTGACCCAATTCTCCCTAGGGAGCAGACTGGGTTCCGACGAGGAAGGTCAACCGTGGATCAGGCTGTTTTGCTTACTCAAAACATCGAGGATTTGTTTGAGACCAAGAAGAAGGCTGGTGCCATGTTTGTTGATCTGACAGCTGCTGATCTGGCACCGTGGTCTCACCTGCAAGTTGCTTAGGCTTCAAGTTGCAAATGGCATATGGTCCGGATGTTTATGGAACTTGTCCGGAATAGAAGCTTTACGCTTACTATTGGTGACAGCAAGCAAAGCAGGTTAAGACGTTTGCGAAGCCTCCCACAGGGATTGGTCTTGGCCCCCTCCTTTTTTAACATCTGCACATACGATCTACCTTCCATGACTTCCCAGAAGTATGTTTATGCTGATGACTTAGCATTGCTGTATGCTTCACGAGATTGGAAGGCTGTGGAGAACACCCTAAGCCAAGACATGACTACACTTTCAGCTTATCTCCAGACTTGGAAGCTGAAGCTCAGCAATACGAATACGGTGACGGCGGCCTTTCATCTTAACAATAGAGAGGCCAAACGTGAGCTTAATGTTTACAACAATGGCAACCTATTGCTACCCTGTCCACTCCCGACGATCTTAGGGTGAAGCTGGACTGGTCGCTCACTTGCCGTCACCATCTCGAGGCTTTGTGAAAAAGACTTTCAACCTGATTCGCGCTGTTGAGGCAACTTGCGGGATCCGGATGTGGTGCAGGTGCCAAGACACTGCGCATCTCTGCTCTTTTCTTGGTCTATTCCACAGCTGATTGCTGCGCACTAGTTTGGTGTTGTAGTACTCATACTCGCCTCATTGACAGCATTCTTAATGATGCTTTGCGCATTGTCACTGGATGCTTGAGTTCCACACCAGCAGAGGACTTGCCTGTCCTCGCAGGCATCCAGCCAGCTGAGCTCCGCCGATTAGAAGCGACACTCTCCTTCGCGAATCCTGCTATCCGTGACCCCGATCATGTACTGCACGGACAGTTGGTTGGGCAGCAAGATGCGCACCAGGGGGTCCGCAGGCAATTGAGCCTTACCAGAACATCTTGGGTAAGGCTCAATTGCCTGCGGACTGGTGTAGGACGTTTTCACTCGTCCATGCATAAATGGGGTCCTGCTCCATCAACGAATTGTGAATGTGGCGCCACTGAGCAAATTGCAATTCACGTTATATCTTCATGTCTCATATATCATGTACCAAGAGGAACACGAGGTCTGCAAGTTTTGGATAATGCAACTCGATGATGGCTTAACACCACCACTGCCAGAATCTAATCTAGGCAACGCAGTAGCCCAGAGTGGTAAAAGGATAGGCCCTGGATTTGTGCTGGCCCGGATTGAGTTTGGGTGCCTGACCAAACGACGACGATCTCAACACTAACAAGCGCAGCCTCATCGACTTTAAATAAACTTCAAGTGAAAAAACCGCTTCATTAAAACTGCTATCCACAGCACTGATAGGAGAATCAAATTACAACTCTTATACCTCAAAACTTCCATATTAAAAGTAAAGAAAATTTTTCACAGTGAGTTCGCAAAATTCATGGCTAAATGCAACATAAAAAAAATTCCCGACACATATCATTAGTTTATTTAGAACAATTTCTGATATACATCATCATTTTACTCGCATTTCATCTAAAAATATATATACCTTTCAAGAAATAATTTTGCTTGAACTAACAAATCTAGTTTAGTTTTTGGTGTTAAAATTTGGAATAACGTCCGAGCGATATTTAAAAAAGGCCGGCAAAATTGCATGTTTTACTAAGTTGCTGAAAAAGCATCTATTAAGTAAACAATAATTAGTATGTCATGCTGGACCAACATTAAATATTTGGCCTATCCCAGGCAATAGTGTTTGTATATGTATACGACCACGCATGCATGTATGTGTACACAGATATGGATATACCTAGGTCTATGCATGAATATGTGTTTGTGTTTATGCTTGTTACTGTCTTCACTGTAACGTGTGGTGCTCATATATATGTAATCTCATTCGATGGTAATCTTGTTTGTTTTTCCTGTTTACACATTATTACCACAGGAGAGGAGGCGCAGAATTGGCGACCTGCCCGTATAAATGGACTGGCATATGGTTTTTCGCGCTTTCTCTGTTGAGGTGCATTTTATTTTTTTCATGTTTTTTCTGCATACGTGTGAATCTTGCGCTATGTCCATGAAAATAATTTGTTTTTGTTGTTGTTGCTGTTGTAATAGGGAATAACATGATTTCAGATTTATCTCCGCAAGAAATAACAACGTTTTTGCTCAAAAATTTACGTGGTTGCGTGATTTCACAATGATCACCCTAAAAACATTTTAGTTAAATCTAGAACACTAATAAAGTTGGTTTAAAAAATTCCAAGGTTTTTCCGACGCATTTTACGAAATTAAAATTCTCAATTCCTTTGAAAGTATTCAAGATCTTAAGAATGGCAGATATGTTTAGTAGTGTTTTTGCAAGGCTACGACTAAAATGCGTAAATTCCGGAAAATAATTCAATTTAACAATAGCCCTAACGTAATCCACAAAATTATCAAATTAACAGAGATGTCTGAAAGGAAAATTTTCTCAACAGTTCTCGAGGAATTGCAGAAATCAAACAAAATCAAGAGCTATAGCCTTCATCAACGACTACAGGAAACTAGGCTATTTATGTCATAATTCCAACCAAGGCTGCAACTCAATAGATTTTTATTCAAGTTCAAGTTCAAACTCAATTTTGAGTTCACAAAAAATTTTTAAGTCGGAATTCAAGTCTGACGTCGGCAAAAAAGACCACATTTTTCGAGTTCGCAGTCTTGGATAAGACCAAGATTGTCAAACCCAAGGCCAAGATATCATTAATCGGTCTCAAGACCGGTCTTAAGACCTAGTCCAACATCACTGCAAAATATTTTTTGCTATTTTTCTTTCAAAACTATTGGTACTTAATTAATGAACTCGAACTCGATCGATAGCTTTTCGAGTTCAAGTGCAGAAACTGTTGCTTTTCGTGTTCAAGTTTGAGTTCAGAGCCCTGGTTCCAATTATTGCTTCCATGGATCATACAATCAACAATTGTTAAGATTTTATAAAGTTAATGATAGTTTGTGGACTCAGATTCCATGGTAAATATTGCTCTGCCACATTCGAGTCATATAATTCAAAACCGCGTTTTGTGTATGATATGTTGGTCATTGCAGGGTAACCTAATCTAGTCGGCAGTACAATTTTTCTTTGCGTCACATTCTCTTGCCGCTACCGGAGCCAGTCTGCAGTTGATCATTGATAAGTGGAATGCCCGTCAACAAGTTCAAGATGGTTGATGTACTTTACCATGCCGGTCCGAGCAGGCCCAATAAATTGATTTCACCTCAGAACAAAAGATCAGGGTCTAAAAATGTTGGCTTACCATTTTGCATTTCAATTTCGATTTACCCGCTTTGCCACGCTTAGGCTACGTCGGAATCAAAGATGATAAGGAGCTAATCAAGTGCCGCAGACGCAAATGGCTCCTTAATTTTAAATTGCAAGGATTTTTTTCCACGACCTCAAACAGCCTACCATGAAACAAATAGTTTGGCTCCTGGTCTCATCGAGCTAAAGCTAAGGTGGCTCTTTTACAAAGCCACTCAGCAGCTTGGATCTCTGACAAAACATGAAGACTGTCAGTTGGAGTAGAACGTTGGCATCCAGGCGCTATACGCAAAGCGTTGTTGGTGATCGTGTGAAGGAGGTTGGTGTGACCACTGCGGCACCAAGCAGATGCAAAGTGCTTGCCAATAGATAAAAACAAGAGTAGCGGAGCTAGAATTCAAGTTAATGTTTGGTCTCCCTATTGTTAAGATAAAAGGCGGCCGAGTAACTTGATCTAGAGTCGACCTAGCACGTTGCAATCTAGCTTGTTCATGAGGAAACAGTCAATCGACAATAGGTTCGACAATTGAGAATTTTAGGCGTCTGCGGCAAGATTTCATTAGGAACCTCAATGGCCAAGTACTCATTGGAGACCTTTGTTTTTGTTTTTTTTTATTCATCTGTAGATCATTATTCTTTTGAAGTTCTGGATCAGGAAAATTTGTTTTAAACTTGCAAGTAACGATCATTGTTTTACATTTTGGAGATCTTGTCTGTTTTGTCGGGTTGAAATAATAGACTGGTTGAAATTCAAAGTTTTGACGGAGAAATTACCGGTAAAGATTCTTTTTAGGAGATCAACACTATTTTGCTTGGCCGAAAAACAGTTTGTAGGACTTGTCTGGAAAGGGAATCTTAAAAGGGGGATCTGAAGCAGCTACCTCACCTTAAATCCATCGGTTCAACACATATGTAGATAAGCCTCTGAAAAATCTTGCAAGGGACACAGCAAGAGGGTGCGGTAGCTTTTTTGGCTTTCTGCTGCTTTTTTAGCTTATAGGTGACCACTACCTTTTTCAAATTTTAAGGAATTTTATGTAACCAAGCTGAAATATTAAAGATATTTGTGGACAGAGCTTGAAAACAGTTCTGGCATAGAGAATCATCTCTTGGTGAGGAGCTTTGTCTGGTTTGAAGTACTTAAAGATTGCGGCAAGCTTTCTTGGCATGAAATCGCCAGAGATGTGTAAGCCAGGTGTAGGTTCCATCCACGATCAACACTTTCTTAACTACTATTATGCCTATGTCGAGATGACTAGCGGTCTGCATTCTGGTAAGCCCATGCTTCGTTTTTCACAATCTGCGGAGCTATGACATTAGCTGAAATTGAAGTGGGCGAGAGCTGTCACGACTAGTAATTTATTGCGGCTTCAATAAGTGATGGGATTGAAAACAGGTTCTCTCACTTCAGCACTCCCTAACAACAGGTTCTCTCATTGTCACAGTCTTTAGATCAGGGACCCAACAATCGGTTCTCAGGATTAAAGAAATTCCAAAACCCGATCGAATCCCATCACTGGTTTCAATTATATCTGGCTTGGTTTTTTTTTTTGATTTCAGAAGATGTGACGCGATCAAATCAATCCCTGCTCTTTCGCAGCTGACAACTTTTGAATCGATCACAGCAGCGTTCCCATATTCTCTTCCGTAAAAGGGGAATTTGTTTTTCAACCTAATAGACGAGATAAAGAGCATTAAGGTTACTGCAAATTGATGCTGCGAAATTAGATTTCAGATTTTTGACCACAATTTAAAACAAAGAAGCAGCTTGCAACTTTTCTCATTTCGTGGGAAAACGAATAAATGTTGCGGTTTGCGATCGTCAAACGCAATTCATTGAAGACAATTTACCAGACAGGAAATTTCGAAATTCATTACGGTATCAATTTTGGAGGAATTTAACAGCAGCATTATTTTTTGCAATATTTCTCATTGTAGAATCATTGCCATATGGCAAGCGTCAACTGTCTAGTTAGTCGTAATTAATATTAAATATTGGTAAATGTGAATCTATTTCAGCACCAAAATATTTGATAAGACATAAATCAAATTCAAATTATGTTTTATTTTTTTATATAAAGGATGGTGCTACAAATATGAGCTTTGTCATCGTAACTTGCGTTTTAGGGCTTTTGTGGATCAAGAGCTATTAACTAAAAATAACATCACTTGCAATTGACATATACTACGAATGTGAAACAAAGGCATTTCTGGATCTGCTAATATATACATAGCAATCATACCGTACACCACGTACCATACATACTCGCTTAATAGCCGCACTCGCAGATAAGCCGCAGCACAAATTTCAGCCTAATATCGAAAATCGAGGGTAATTCACAAATAAGCAGCAGGTCAATTCACCTTTTCACCGGTGAAGACCCGGCGCGATCAATCAACCACAAAATAATGATTTTTAAAGAGACATGTAATAAAAGTCAAATTTATTGTTCAAAGCCTAAAAAACCTTGTTGTTGTTGTAATTACCCCTTCTCTTCCTCGGGATGGAGCTACGGCACGAACGGCAATTCAGGTTTATGCCGTCAACTTAATTAAAATTAGGCTAGGGGAAAGACCGACGCGATGGCGTAGTGGTTAGAGCGTCCGCTTCGCAGTCGGTAGACCTGGGGTTCATTCCCCTTGTCGAGTCATACCAAAAGACTTAAAAAAATGGCATCCGCAGCTTCCCTGCTTGGCGTTCGGCATTTAGGGGAGATTGTGGAGAACAAGCCGGCAAGTTCGCTTGTTGTGTCCTTGGGCAAGGCACTTAACGGGACGCCCCACATTTATGTGGCAGACAGGTGGCCCATAAATAAACCTCGAAAAAGGCAACTCCCAAGCGAGTGCGGACTTCCCGTCCAAAGTATAGCGATACAATTCGCTTTCTCGTGAATGGAGGATAAATATGGCAAATAAAAAAATAAAAAAAAAAAAAAAAAAAAAATGGCAACCCATTTCGAACCTGTTATTAGTGACTGGTAGCCCCACCACCAGCAAGGCGGATTGCCACTGGTGGTACCCAAGAGTCGCCTCTTACGACATGCTAGGTTGGCAACTTCACGATCGTAACCCGGTGAAGTATGGATAGGCCACCTGTTTGCCACATAAAAGTGGAGGCGTCCCGTTAAGTGCCTTGCCCAAGGACACAACAAGCAAGCTTGCCGACTTGTTCTCCACACTATCCCTTTTTTATGCTGAGCGCCAAGCAGGGAAGCTGTGAATACCATTTTTTAAAGTCTTTTGGTATGACTCGACTTAGGGAATGAACCCAGGTCTACCGACTGCAAAGTGGACGCTCTAACCACTACGCCATTGCGCCGGCAAAAAAATCTTCTTCGCCGGAAGAATCTTCGTGAAGTTTCTTGGCTTGTTGTTCTATAGGTAGATCGTCCTAGGTGTCATTTTCATCTTCTTTATCTGTGTGATGGCTGTCGGTGTCAGCTCATGAGAAAACATTGTCCTTCAGGGTATGTTGCGTGTATAAGCCACAGGTAAAATACAGGCTATTTTCTAGGTAAAAAACTGCAGCTAATCAGCGAGTATATACGCTAATTTCTGCTTATAGTCTTTACGTCTAATATAAAAAGATCTGTATCTGTATCTTTCTGTATCTTTTTTATTCATGACCACCACCATTACACACGACACTGAACAACAATAATAATGAGAGAAATGGAGTCAAGAAAAGGAAGAAGCGACACAACGTCAGACGTTAAAACATGCAAATGAAAACAGTGGATCCATAAAACTAGAGCAATAGTTGCATGGCCGCTAAACCCTAAATTCAAGCAATTAAAGAACAGTTTAATTGAATTGAAAAAAAAAAACAAACAGAACAAAACAAAAACGCAGGAGTTTTTATAGTTGTAGATCATATTATTTTGTAATTAGAAGTAAGAACATTCGAAATAGTAGGGATCAGAAAGATGACCAGTGCGAGACACGGCTACGTAGGTGGTCAATGGGTGGCGCAACCGGCCTATAAGGCTGTTTTTTAGCTCATCTGAGCATGGTGAGGAAAGAAAAAACACCCTGGAAATGAAACCTCACCGGGTCCGGAAACCCTTTCATTAAGTAACTGGTCGAAAGAAAGAAAAAAAAAATCTACGAAACACATGTACATTATTAACTTACAAGACACGTAGCTTAGCTCACCTCAACACAAAGGTTTTAATGTGTTACCTGAGAGTAACAGTTCATCAATAAGTAGTTCGTCCTACAGCCCCAGTTCTTACGTTTGCGTGAATGTTAGTAGTTTGTTACTTGCAGAATTAAAAGAGTAAAATTTTACCTTCACTTCGCGTACCTGTATTTTTGATGAGAAAGCAGTGTTGAGAGGAGCCAAGCGTAAACATACGACACAACAACATAATCATTTAAACAGATGATAATCCTATTTTACATTAAGAGATGATATCTGCAATGCACATACTATACTTGATTATAATAATGTGGTTGTCATGTTTCAAGCACTAATTGCTCTGCCAAGTGGTGTTACATATAAAAATAGCACTGTTCTATAAATTGTGAATTTAACAACTGCCAACCGTTGTGTTAGAAATTGGCCTATTATGTTGTAACATATTAAAATGTGGGTAGTATTACTATTCTTTTACAGTCGATAGAATTAAGAAGGTGATTATGCTCACAATATAAGGTTAGAGTATACTAAAATATTCAAGTTTAGGTAGTAGTAATTTGGTAACATGAGTTTCGATTGTTATCTTCTTCTTCTTCGTATGGAGGCGATGTTTCTTAGATTGTTATTATTATAATCCATTGCTGCCCAATGTCCAATGTTACAAGAAGTTGTTGATGATTGGTTGTTGTATTTGGAAGCCTTAGAAGAATCGCCCCTGCATGATGAACAGATTTACCCCACACTACATTAGGTCTGCATGTAATTTCAACTGTTCATAATAAAATACATGGCATTGACAAAAGCAGCAAACTATTTCGAAAAAAAATAAAATAATGTCCATTTGTAGGTGTCAAATATAAGCCAAAGGGTTTAGTCTGGCAAGCACACAAAGACTTGGGGCACTTTTTGCATTTGCTCAATTGCTTAGAAATTTTGTTTCTTTTTAGCTTGCTTCTTCTGTAATTTTACAAATACAGGTATTACAACGTCTTCGTTTTCACTTTAGTCAAGGAAAAAGCCACTTGACAGTTATGTGTTTAAAGGATATTTTTTCCACAGTATTTTCCTAAGTCCAAATCACTGAAGAATTTATCCGAATTCAACTTTGTTCTTCGAAATATGAGCGAATCAATGATAGAACGAGTTCAAACCCGAAGCCTACAAACTTTATATTTCGGGGCTGCAGATCATTGTCCATTGCATGTATCGTGTTGGCGTTTTACCGACATGTGTTCAGGGCGTATAAAAACCATTTATAGTTCTGGATTTTCATTTGAATGTACAGCTGTTAAACCCTTTTTTCTGATCAATAGGCCTATTTTCTGTGCTGCTATTTGAAAAGTCTTCTAGCTTGTAGCCTATATAGCGGGCTATTTTTTGTTGTTTCGAGTAGCGGTAGTGCTACTTGTTGACAATAATAGGACATTTTATTTTTCTAAACTTTTTTTTATCGCGTATGAATAGAGATTTAATATGTCGTTGTACTTTGCCGAGTAAATTTCATATGAGTCGGTTTGTTGGTTTTTGATTTCTTAAAGTTCAGATTCCTTTTCGATCTGATAGCATACAGTGCTTACCAAAAGTTTAGAGCCACCCTCGAGAAAAATGCATATTTTGCACAGATTTTCAAATGCGTGCGTTATTCACTTCCTTGGGTCTCTCAATCTTTTCCTTTGTTTTCTTTTTGTGCAGTGCTGCGTGATGTTCTCTGCGCGCCAAAAACGAAAGCTAACTAGTCAGTTCTCTTGTATAGGTCAGTTGCAATGACGTCATAAATCGTCTGCACCAATCGTTATGAAAATATTTGAAAAGTGTTGGAGAACCAAAATTTAATTTTTACAATGTAAAGGCATAGGAAGCAAAACAATAATTCAGGAAATTAAAAAGATGTGGCTGTTTGAGAAGTATTTTTTATTGGTAGCAGATCAGATTAATAAAATTTAACAAGTTTTGATTTAATTCTGTATAAAAGGTAGCATTTCTTTTTACTAAACGTTTGCCATACAAACAAAAAAATAGCCTAACCCCCAGTAATGTATAAAGGGTTTACAACTGTACACTTAATTGTTCATTTTCTAAGCTTTGATAGGGATAAAACATATAAATTTTTTTGTGCCGTTGTTGGATGTGCCAGCAAAGCAACTAGGTTTCCTTGATGCCTAAAATTATACATAAAGCTGCAAGGGAAAACAGCTTGAACATATATCTTTCAGCTGTTCAAAAGTTAAGTCAAGTATCTTTCACACATTTAAAGAAATATAAAAGATTAGTTACAAACATCTTCGAGTTTGCAGTGAACATTTTTTAGAAGGTGCATAAAGCTTAACTGGTATAGTTTGCTACTGTACCAAATGTATTTTAACCAGTACACTATCAGCTATTTGCCATATGCTTATGTTGTTCTCATATGTTGTAAACTTGTTATATGAGTCAAATCCAAGATTCCGATTAATAGTTTTTGACCATTCTTTCTTTGCTTTAATTATCATCAAAATTTAATTGATATTCTAAACAGGGATGGGAAAGCGGTTATTTTTCAACCGCTTCCGCTTCGGCTTCCACACCTTTCGCTTCCGCTTCCACTTCCACAGCTTCTACTTCTACATGTAGCAGTTATGCTAATCCAGCGGTCATTTTCGTATCCATATAACCGATTAATTATGAACTTTTTATGTGGCACGCTGAGTCACTGAGTAGTTAACTTTTGAAAACTGCAGATTTTCAAAAGGCATCGTCATTTGTGCAGTATAAATATTGATGAAAAGCAATGCTGATAAATATAACTTTGCAAGGTCAACCAGAACTGGTGCCGCCATAATTCCATAACTTTCAGAAATGAATGGATTGAATCATTGACTTTATCTGATCTCAGGTAATTGATCATACAGCTGTGGCAGAATGGATTGGTTTGCCCAAGATCACAGAAAAAGAAAAAAGGACGGCTTTGTTTTTCGTTTTTATAGACTACTAGTAATTTTTTTTATTCATTATCGAAATTGTGCATAAAAAATCTAAATCTGAACCACCACATTCGCATACATTTTATGCTTTTTTTCTTCTGCTACTTTTAAAGATGCAAATATTGTCAAATTAAATAGAATAGCTTTATATTGCTATTGTTTACTAAAAACTTGTGTTTTTGAATTTTGTATGGGTTTGTTTTTATCATGAGCATATCATGGCTTTGGCTTGATCGTACTTAACCAGTACTTTTGCTAGTTGAAATTCAGTTATGTTAAGCGTAAATTCTTGCTGGGCAACGACCGATAACTCAATCTTAAAAGAGCATACGTGTGATCAACATTTTCGTTTTGTGTTGTCAACGTCAATGCTATACGCCGAAATCGGTTTCTTCTACCTCCCCCCTCCCCTCTTAATTTGTTCTTACTAGTTTAACTTTTGCTCGCAATGTCACTGAGGTAGACCTACGGATTGAGCCCATATCGGTTTCAGTACAAAGAGCAAAGATGTGAAGCTCACAGTGATCAGATTTATGCTGATTTTAAACATAGGCCCTCTACTCTCAACATTCTTGGTCGCTGTGTCATCTTTAAATTTAATTTGAAGGACTGTCCTCATAACAAAACTTTTTAGTTAAGTTATGTTTTACGATTTATTTCTTCAATTGTGGTATGTATTTATGTAGTTGACGATAACTTCATCTTTATTAATACAATGTTTTTTGTGAGACTTTAGAGCATAGAAACTGCAGAATTTGATCGCTAACTGTTCCAATACCGAAAACATAGCAGAATGCAACAGGTCACTTGTAGAAGCTCCGCATTAAATTACTGATATAAATTTACAAACAATGTATGAAGCTAGGTCCTCAGACTTGTTATGGAAAAATGTGGTTCGAGAGATCACGCACTTTTCCTGCACCTCCCATCTGAATATACCATCAATGTAAAAGAAACAAGTGCACTCCCCCCAAAATATTGTCAGCCCTCCCATTTTCATAAATTGTTAAAATAGGTAAAAAACTCATTTGCGCAAGGTTAGTCTTCAAAAAAAAGATCTTCAACTTTAATTGTATGTAGCAAAAGAATCAATTAAAACAAAGATGATCTTTCAAAAAGCCCTTAACTTTGTTCTGAGATATAAATACTTATCTTCAACCCCCCAGAATTATCAAAAATGGGCAATATATAATGCATAGAAAAAAAGATTTTCATTTTTGTTTGAAACTAAAAATAACAATAAAGTCAGTCACAAATAGTATGACATTTTACATAAAAGATTTTCGACTTTGTTGTAAAACAAAAATGCCTTCAGTCTCTCCCCCACTCCCACTCAGCTCGAAGAATCTTTGAAAATATGCGTAAAAAATGATCTTCACGTTATTTGGTGCTGAATATAGCCAAAAAGTTGCGTAAAAAACTTAATCTCCGAAGAAATTTCCCAACCTTGTTTTGAGACAAAAGCGCCTTTCTTCTCCCACCCCCCATACACACTAAGTGTCACGCCCATGAAATAAGCCAGTTTTTCGAAGTGTTGCGAGGTTGATCTTAATTTGCAATTCAATTTTTAAGAAAACTGATGAACCAATTTGTTCCACTATGGGGAAAATTAACGCCTTTTTAGTAAAAGACACTTGAAAGTTTAGCTGAAAACGGAATTTCGGGGCACAATAAGTTAAATTCTATTTTCAAAGGTGCCGAAATAATTTTTTAAAAATGAGTTAAGCTGCAGCCACTTCAACTACTCTGGGTTTTTTACACAATCCCTAGTTTGTCGGTATTGCCTGAACCCTTCTTAACGCAACTCCCTACTTGCGGTTGTTGCAAATTTCAAACTAGATAATTGCTAATTCTACTGTTCTCGGTTAGCTTGCCAAATATAGCCTAAAAATTTCTTATTTTTAGCACATTCGCTTTCACTTAGTGTTCTAATATTTAGCTGCTTTAGCAATCTTTGCGATTTCCAAAAAAACATTGCAACTTTAAGCGATAAAATGTTAAGAAAATAAACTGATAACAAAAGCCTCCATTGAAATTCCATGCAAGCAATGCGCTTTTGATCCTGCAACAAAACTTTGAAGGGCGCCACAACTGGTGATGACGTTAGGTGGAATTGATTCTTATAACCGAATTGACCCATCAACCTGTTAGAATTATTCAATCAGTAAAAAGCCCTAAACAAGTCATAAAAATTACGTATTAATTTTACTACCAAACAAATTTAACATCCAACCAAAACGTTTCTGATTAGTACTCTCAATGAATTTTTTGATAAGTCTGCAAGGATTCAAAATATAGACTGCAGTCAAAGATTTAGTGCGCTAAAGTTTAAAACTGAAATTAATTTCAACAAAAAATTCTACTTTCTCGTAAATAACTTTTGTAGGCGACTGTAGTTTACAATGCTTCAAAACTCTACTCAAAAACAGTCTTTGATATTTCCAGACCTAGGCTGAAAATGATGTTCAGTAGACCATGCTTTAGCTGTTAAAACACTACAGTATCTCATTTCTTTTATTCTCACAACGAGATAAACTTGGCTGATTAGAACAAAAATTAATCAGGAATGATATAACTGGAACCTGACTAAACTTAACAGAGAAACATAAATGAACTTGTCAGTCCAGACTAGGACTTAAAACAAAACTGTTCAATGTTTTGACGGGAAGTCAGGCGTGACGCTAAATAAAATAAACACGCATCGGTATCCAGTTTAGCTATCCCAAGTTGTACATTCGACTAGACCAGGGGTGGGGAACCGGCGGCCATATGGCCGCATGCGGTCTTTTTATAGTAAATGTGCGGCCATATGTGGCTTCGTAAATAAATACATTGTTTTAACTTCTACACACGTAAGGCATGATGTATTAATGCTCTATCATTGTGTTTTAAATTAAATGGCTCTTTTGGCATTCATTGAACGTGTTGATACTCGGTTTATTGCCACCGGTTGCAGTTGGAGACCTTTTTTTTGGAACACAATTATGTTCAGCAGACTTATGGTGGCTCTTATTGCCGTGGAAAAGAGGTCTAAATGGCTCTTCGACCGTAAAAAGTTATCTGGCGCTGAATTTTGCGGCCATATGATTAAAGGTAATATTCAATGCGGCCATCTAAGCGTAAAAGGTTGCCCACTTCTGGACTAGACCCTACAATAGCTTTTTGCACTATTTGATACGGGTTTCTGTAGTTCTGTTGATAGCTGTTCTGGTTATCTATAAAGACAATGAAATAAATTGTCTTCTAGTTGGCTCGCCAGCACATTTTTTTGTAGACTTGCGAGCACTTTAACTATGTCTTAATCGGGAATGTGAAAGCGGAAGCGGTCGAAGCGGTCCTTTTTCTGTGGAAGCGGATGAGGAAGCACAAAAAATCTACCGCTTCCGCTTCCACCTAAGTTGTTTGACTTGAAGAGTAACTGGGCTAATACTTTTGTCTATTTCCCAATGTGGATTAAACGGTGAAGTTGCACTATAAGTCTGAATAAACGTGCGATATCAGTAGCTAACCGGTGCGATGGCGTAGTGGTTAGAGCGTCCGCCTCGTAGTCGGTAGACCTGGGGTTCATTCCCTTAGTCGAGTCATACCGAAAGACTTTAAAAAATGGTATTCACAGCTTCCCTGCTTGGCGCTCAGCATATAAAAGGGATAGTGTGGAGAACAAGCCGGCGAGCTTGCTTGTTGTGTCCTTGGGCAAGGCACTTAACGGGACGCCTCCACCTTTATGTGGTAGACAGGTGGCCCTCCCGTACTTCACCGGGTTACAATTGTGAAGTTGCTAACCCAGCATGTCAGACGACTCTTGGGTACCACCAGTGGCAATCCACCTTGTTGGTGGTGGGGCTACCAGTCACTGAAGACTGGTTCGAAATGGACTGCCATCTTTCCCCTAGCCTAATTTCAATTAAGTTGACGGCATGAATTCATGCCGTACCTCCATCCCGAGGAAGAGGAGGGGTAAAACAAACAAACAAACAAACAAAAAATATCAGTAGCTCGAGATAACAAGAAAAAGTATAACTAGCATCGCATTTTATATCGATTACAAGTAAGAAAAAGGTAGTTTGGACAATGAAACGTAGTTAATAAAACAATGATTTTATTAAACCTATCTAGCTTTGGTCAGGGAGTTGAAAATGTTGTAAAGCAAATTACTCACGACGGAAACAATTTGATCATTCCACATCAGTGCTCTTCAATAGGGGTTTCGCAAAACATGCAGTTGTGTTCCGTGAGGAGACCGCGAAGGTTCTTCGTTTATTACTAGTATTTATTTCTTATTTCAGTATATTGATTTCTTATATGTAATGGTGTTCCGTCTATATAAATAGTTAGTAATGGAATCTTGTGATAGCAAGTTGCAGATTGTGGCGTAATTCTGTTTACAACTTCAGGAACACGTGAATTTGCTAACTCCCTTAGTTACGTAATAGTGCGTCTGTAATTTCAGTTTTGCTCTTGTTGTTGTTATCCGACCTCTTCCATGGGATGGGTTGATAGCAGAAGACCATGGAGCTCCAGAAGCCGGGCAACTCCCCAGGGCCTGGACCAGACGTCGTAGAGAGACAGAAAATTGACAAAGAGCGAGCGACGCAAAGAGTCCGTAGCTGGACAATGCACAATGGAATGAGAGGTGCCCTGGGACGAGTGTCCGCAGACGCGGCAAAAAGGATTCTCGGTTCTGCCAATTCTAAAGAGATAGGAGCTTAAAAGAAGACTACGTTTGTTGCAGTGAAGACCAGAGAGAACACAGCAAGCATGACGAAGAAGCATAAGTTCCTTAGTAGAAATCGAGGGAATCTGTGTGTCAAAGAATTTTGATGAGACAGTATGCCTCCAGTTTGAGAAAAGAGAAGAGTGGATACGAGAGATAAGAGGAAAGAGACTACAAGGAATTGCAGAAAAATCAAGTAGCACTCCCCGTTTGGCCAGCTCATCAGCCGAGTCGTTGCCCGGGAGAAACAAGTGTCCGGGGACCCATTGTAGCCTGGTAGAACAGGAGGAGACAGAAAACAGTTCCTGCCAGAGATCAAGGTAAAAGGAAAGATGGTGGAGAGGACAGAATGGCGAGGAAAAAACGGGACATGGGTTAGGATGAACGTTGCCGCTCATCAAGAGAAGGAGAAGAATGAGAAAATAGGCAAGAAAAAGGCAGGAGAAGAGAGAAGACAGGTCGATTTTAAAAAGGCTGCGTGCTACCCTTCTGCAGTCGTTCAGGGGCTGCACAGCGAAAAAATGGTTTGTGTGAGGGGAGTGCTCGGGGTAACTGGGATCCTCGGGAAGGCCAACAGCCATATTAACTCAACCTAAACGGGCTTGGAGACCGCACCTTCACGTTGAGGCAGCTGTTGATTGGTGCAGTTCAATTTTGCTTGCTTTACATGTATATACTGCATATACAGCAGAAATTTCGCACTTTACTATCCAAAAAGATCGGAGTCAATACGTGTTTTGGGGACGGACAGAAAGTCCGCAATGATGATTAGAGTTAAAGTTAGCTCAAAGTCAGAGTTCGTTGAGGATATAGAGGGAAAATCAGCGCTATGCGGTGTAATTTGTTGTTGTATTGTATTGTTCATATTTATTCTCCATTCACGAGACGATGTGACGATAGGTTATTGACGAAATATATTGAACGAAATATTTGATTTTCTTGCAAGCAATTCGTGATTTCTAAATTTTTGTTTGTGGGGGTTCTATGACAAACGCGAAAGTACATTAGGGGTTCCGCAATGACACAAAAGTTGAAAAGCACTGTTTTTACATTCAGCACGAGTTCTAATATCTAAATAAAAGAAACACAGAGTAGTTCGGAACAATAAGCTCAAGCGAAGTAGGTAAAGTAATAGCAATAAATGAAGGTTTTTGTTTTCTCAAAATGATAAAGTGTAGGAGAAGGCAGGCTACAGACCCACAAAAGTTAAAAAAATTTTGTCAACGGTCGTTTTATCGTTTTTTGTTAGCGGAAGCGGAAGCGAAAGCGATAGGTGTATAAGTGGAAGCGGTTGAAAAATAACCGCTTCCACATCCCTGGTATTAATCAAAAGTGACATGAAAGAGAAAAAGGGAAAGTCCCTCGGTCACAACTTTTAAATTTGAAACACCAGTTGTTTTTTACTATGAGGCGATGAGGGAAAGAAAGCGAAATAGGAAAGGAAAGTATTCAATGTGATGAAAGGTGTTATTGATAGCTAAATGTATAGGTACCATTTCATCGTTTACCGGGTTAAAGTGAAAGTCAGTATGCTTGGTCTTTGGTTAATTTTGAGTTGAAGCAGTATTTTTTTAGCATTTTGCCTATAATAGTGTAACTGTATAAAGTAGAAATTACCAATAAATTATGAAGTAAAGATTAGGCAGTGGCTATTTCGCCGTCGACGGCAATTTGCCCTTGGAATCTATTTTGCCGTGATCATTCACGTGTGTTTATATAGCCAAATTTGCTATATTCGCACCAGTGACTCTGTGGTGTAGTGGATAGAGCGCTGGTCTTGAGATACCAAGGTATTGGGTTCGAATCTCAGCTGGCCAGGGCTTGATAAGAAAGGCAGTGTACACTGAAGGGGCAGGCCCGGTATGTAAATGTACGGGGCAGTGTACACTGCAAGGGAGTGTGCAGGGTGGGGGATAGAGACCTGGGGGTGCAAATTTTTTTTTTTGGTTTTTAAAATTGACCAATCAGAAACGACCAAAAGTCACATGTTTAGTACGTCATTAAGATTGACCGATCACAAACAACTCACGGCAAAATAGTCTCTGAGGGTAAATTGCCGTCGACGGCAAAATAGCCACTGCCTAAAGATTACCTTACATTTCTCTTGACCAGTTAGAGTGTATGCGGTTAGTGATTGATATTGCACGGAATGTTTTACGTTAAAGAGACAATGAGCTCAAAGAACTTGAGCATTTCATTGACTGTTTGTCATTTTAATCTTACCTGTTTCATTTGACTCTGCTTAGAGTAAACAGATACCGGTACCTTGATAAAACTTAATCAATGATTGAATACTGGCTGAATGAATACAAGAATAGCCCTCTCAGTTTTATGTAGTTGCTGGAAAGAGCAACATCATAAGTTTTTGAGTCAATTACCACCCATACTGCTGTAATCAGACTGTCAGATAACCAGGCAAATCACATTGCTATGCCTAACTGCTTCTGTTATTGTCAATAAACATATTGTGTGATCACATAATAGATGATTTTATGCGTCACCTTTGCAGATTCGTTTTATAAAAGTTTTGTGTAAAACATGGTGTAGCAAACTTTTGAATATTTGTCATTTAAAGATAGTGAGTTGAGTAGGCCTATGTGTTAAACTGTGAAAGACCATAATGTCATTTTGCAATCTTTTAAAGCGTTTTGTACCCATTGTGTTCGATGATCTAAATAACAAATTTTCAATAAATTAAGCAGTATTTCCTTAAAGTTTTCACAGCTTGGTGTATGCCTAAAAATTAGGTAAATTCAAAACCATAAAGTCATATTCCAGTCGACTCAACTCTTAAGCTCTCTGCTATTCTTGTGTGTGATAAGTTAATTACGTTGGGTCTTCCTACATGGTATCGTTATGTGTCTGCAATGTTCACGATGTGTGCTAGGTTTATGACTGTTTTAAGGTGTCAACTAACCCTAACTTTGCTGAAAGCAAATATATTGCAAGACATCGCAGGCATGTAGGCTAATCAGTTCTATCAAATTATGTTCTTAAGTGGTGATGAGTGTTTTGATAGAAGATTTGTGACAATTGTCTTAAAAATTAGTCTGCTCAACTTGAATTTGATTAATATTTTCTAAAAAGCTTAACCCTTTTGTCAAAGAGCAAAATTTGGTGCCTTTTTTGTTGCAAGTGCATGAGAAAACCTTTGAGGGTTTGTTTCCAGAAAATTATTGTTAAGTTGATCAAAGCTAGTTTTTTGTTTTTTTGAAATACAGGTTTTTGCTGATTGCATAAATTATTGTAGGTTTGTTTTCAACACTCTTGCAATTGAAGCTGAGTGGTTTCAGTTGTTCTACTAAAATTAAAAGTTGTGGGAAAAGTGTGAGAGATAACATTAATTTGTATTGCAAAGTAGAAGTTACTATGTTTTTGGCATTTGAGCTCTAAAATGTTGATGTAGAATTGGTCATAGTAAAATGTCCACTTTGTTTTTTTGAGTTCATTTTGTTTTAGGTGTCATTTTAAGTTGATCTTACAAATGATGTAATTTGGGTAGCAAATAATTTACTCAAAAATACTGAACTATTGCCTTGTCAGTGCAGCTAAAAAACTGATTTTTTGATGTAATAATCAAGCAAAATAAATGAGGGTAAAAAGTTTTGAATAAAATAATGTTGATTTGTTTAGATTAAGTCCCTTTAGTTGTTTGTATTAAACGCTTGTAGCCTATTTTGAAGGATAAATGGTTAAAAGTTATAGGAGTAGGATTTCTGGATTTATGTATGTTACATTCTGTAGTGATATGAGCATAAAGATTAGGTTGAATTAAGGGAATAAGCAGTTTATTTTAAGGGTAAACTCTTTTTCTAAACTTTTAAGCAGTAAACCCAACTGTAATTTTAATAGCACTTACTTATCTGCACTAAAAAGAGAGAGTCTCATAATCTCAAGGTCGTGAGTTCGATCCTCACTCGGGGCACCAATGTTGTGAGTTCGTTATTGTTGTTCGGTTTTATTCCTCAGTTGTCCTGGGTTCGTTAGTTTACTATACAGTATTATTCCTCACTCGGTATGACAGTCAATAAAATATATTAACGGAAAATGAGCCGTGAGGGCAAAGCAAGCAAAGCAGCAGTAACTTGATTCAAAGCATGAGCAAAGCGAATGATTGACCAGCAATAATAATCATAAGCAATGCGAACATATATAAATGCGAACACGAACCACGTGACACGATAAAGCAATGGGAGTTTTGATAAAGTTGATGTGAAAGCAATGCGATTTCCTATACCAAATGTTAATGTTGATATTTAACACTAGGTATGGGAAATACTGATGGTGAGATTAAAAATGAAGCCAAATAAAAATTAAATTAAAACCAAATATGCACGCAATCTCTACATAAATGTTGTGAGTTCGTTATTGTTGTTCGGTTTTATTCCTCAGTTGTCCTGGGTTCGTTAGTTTACTATACAGTATTATTCCTCACTCGGTATGACAGTCAATAAAATATATTAACGGAAAATGAGCCGTGAGGGCAAAGCAAGCAAAGCAGCAGTAACTTGATTCAAAGCATGAGCAAAGCGAATGATTGACCAGCAATAATAATCATAAGCAATGCGAACATATATAAATGCGAACACGAACCACGTGACACGATAAAGCAATGGGAGTTTTGATAAAGTTGATGTGAAAGCAATGCGATTTCCTATACCAAATGTTAACGTTGATATTTAACACTAGGTATGGGAAATACTGATGGTGAGATTAAAAATGAAGCCAAATAAAAATTAAATTAAAACCAAATATGCACGCAATCTCTACATATCTCCACCCCAGATTTTTGAAAATGGTGGGTCGACAGACACAGCAATTTCAGAAATCGACCACAAAAAAAAAAGGAGTTAATCATCAGTAGGGGCGCGAAATCTGCGGTAAAAGAAGGTACGGGCGCGAGGCAAGCAAACACGAAAATTCCAAAGGGTGAGAACAAAGCAACAGGTGAAAAGTGAAAGTAAACGCCAGGGTAATACCAAGGTGATGGGCGGATGAAGTTGAAGCATAAGAGCAAATGTTATTAAAAATTCATCCATTACAATGAGCAGCCAACCACCTCTCCTTTCAAAGACTTTCCCGAAAATGCGAAATTGTGGACGCGATATGGGATTGGGGGAGCGGGCGAGCGTGCGTTAATTGCCGGCGTGAGTTGCCGGACTCGCGACGAAACAAAAACACATGAAACAAAATACAAAAACTGCCGGTGTGACAGCCCGTGCTTAAACTCACGCTGGAGCGACGTGCTTAGACTCACGTTGGAGCGACGTGCCGACATAGGTGGTCGGGCTTGGCGAATGTAAAAGTATACGACAAATAAAAAACAATGAAAAAGAATACGCAACGCTCATTAGTGAGAAAGGGGCGGGTTCGTCCAATCCCATTGTCTGACAATTTCCTGCATGTCAAGAAAAGTTTCTGAAGCAAGAAAGGGCGGCGCGCAAAAGCGACCGATGAAGGAAAAACAACATTCAACCCATAATGTCAAGTAATACTCTCACAAAACAGAACAGAATATTTTGAAAAACGTTGAAGATATGGTAACGAAATTGTGGACGCGATATGGGATTGGGGGAGCGGGCGAGCGTGCGTTAATTGCCGGCGTGAGTTGCCGGACTCGCGACGAAACAAAAACACATGAAACAAAATACAAAAACTGCCGGTGTGACAGCCCGTGCTTAAACTCACGCTGGAGCGACGTGCTTAGACTCACGTTGGAGCGACGTGCCGACATAGGTGGTCGGGCTTGGCGAATGTAAAAGTATACGACAAATAAAAAACAATGAAAAAGAATACGCAACGCTCATTAGTGAGAAAGGGGCGGGTTCGTCCAATCCCATTGTCTGACAATTTCCTGCATGTCAAGAAAAGTTTCTGAAGCAAGAAAGGGCGGCGCGCAAAAGCGACCGATGAAGGAAAAACAACATTCAACCCATAATGTCAAGTAATACTCTCACAAAACAGAACAGAATATTTTGAAAAATGTTGAAGATATGGTAATGATGGGAAACTGAGAAACACAATAAGGAAAGGGTGAGTCAAAACTAGCGTTAACTCGGACGAAGTGTTACATCATACACAGGACGATGAAGGTAAAACCAAACTTAATTCTCTAGCAATCTGTAACAATCAGGGAGTCTCATCACACTGAAAATAACTAGTTTAAAAACTATTCTGAAGAATAACAAACAACAGGTACTTAACGTAAAGTCATGTAACGATCACATGATTGTCTTCTTGAAATTTGACGATCGGTAATTTCTTGCTTCCTTCTTGCTGGTTTCTTTCTTCTCTCTTCCTTCTTAATATCACGCGGGGAACCAATGTCGCGATTCCAATGGCGTGACTCATTCGGGGCACCAATGTTGTGGTTCGTTGTTGTTATGGGGTAATATTCTTCAATTGTCGTGATTGCGTTGGTTTATTATACAGTATTATTCCTCACTCGGTATGACAGTCAATAAAATATATTAACGGAAAATGAGCCGTGAGGGCAAAGCAAGCAAAGCAGCAGTAACTTGATTCAAAGCATGAGCAAAGCGAATGATTGACCAGCAATAATAATCATAAGCAATGCGAACATATATAAATGCGAACACGAACCACGTGACACGATAAAGCAATGGGAGTTTTGATAAAGTTGATGTGAAAGCAATGCGATTTCCTATACCAAATGTTAACGTTGATATTTAACACTAGGTATGGGAAATACTGATGGTGAGATTAAAAATGAAGCCAAATAAAAATTAAATTAAAACCAAATATGCACGCAATCTCTACAAGTTGCACTTAGGCCTAGTCTTACTGTATGTTGCAAAAACCATGTATTAACCTCTGTTATGGTGGATAAATTAGAATAAACCAATGTACCAGTACTGATAAGAGAGTTTACTTTTATCAATTGCATTTAAACAGTCTAACCTAATGTGAAGAACTCAGAAAAGTAGTAGTTAGGTAGTGGCTATTTTGCCATTGATGGCATTTTACCTTTAGAGGCTTTCTCCTCCAGTGTACACTGTCTTTCTTTTAGTGCCCTACCAGCCAAGATTCCAACCCACAACCATTGTAATTCAAGACTGGTGCACTATCCATGCGCCACAGCATAACTATCATAATTGTAGCAATTATGATAATATAAACGCACATGAATGGATACGGCAATATAGTCTCCAAGGGTGAAATGTCATCAACGTCAAAATAGCCACTTCCTTATAGTTATTTTGTATCAGTTACAGCAATGCTAGGAATTATAATTTCCTTTACTGTTTCATCTAGACAAGCCTTAAACTATTGAATATGGTGGTGTCAAAAAATGATTTTAGATGTTACTCTTATCACTAATAAGCCATATAGTTATCTAAATCAATCTGTGAATTAATGATCAGTTATTTCAAAGTACTTTAGTAAACAAAACTCACTATTGCAAAAAAGCAAGATTAAAGAATAGGCAGTGGCTATTTTACCATCAACTGCATTTTACTCTCTGAGGGTATTGTGTCATCAGACATTTGTGATTGGTCAATTTTAATAATGTATTAAACACGTGAGTTTGGTTGTTTTTGATTGGTCAATTGCAGCAGCAAATTAAAAAAATACACTCTCAGGGTACACTCCGTCATTCATTCATTCATATACTGGCCCCCCTTCAGTGTACATTGTCTTTGTCTAAGTACCCCTTCAATGAAAATTCCAACCCATAGCCATTGCATTTGGAGGCAGCTGCACCAACCGCTACACCATAGTAACACACATGAATGGTGAGAGCAAAATAGCACTTGCTAAAGAATGAGCTCATTGTAGATAAACCTTTAGCCATTTGTTCTTTCTTTGTACCACTGCCAAGTTTGGGGTTTTCTTGGCTTGCTAATCTAATGGTTCTTAAATGCTCCTAGTTTTTGGATCAGTTAATGTAGTTTTTTGGAACTGCTTGAAGGAGCAAGCACCAAATAGTTTTTATAGTCTGTAGTTATCTTCTGTTTTATGCATAGTTAAATTTTCAGGAAAAATAAGGAAAAAATGACTGAAATAGAGCTAGGTGGATTTTTGACCATGCTACTGTTGTCAGTTTTGGTTAAATTTTCAGTGGCATCTGTTGGAGATCGTTCAAATGAATACAATTTTTGCTTGACAACTTGCCAAAAACGCTGTATACAATCTAATATGATGTTCAACCAACCCTTGCATCTAAAATTACTTGGTTGGGATTGCTATGAAGAATGTAAATATATATGCATGTGGTCAACAGTAAAAAAATTTCAACATGCACAGCAGGCTGTTCCACAGTTCCATGGTAAATGGCCTTTTATTCGTATTTTTGGTATACAAGAACCTGCTTCTGTTGTATTTTCTATTCTAAATGGAGTAACAAGTTCCATTGGTTTTTACAAGGTTTATCAAGTTGTACCTAACACTGCACCTATGTACAACATCATGGTCGTGCACTTCATTACTGTAATAAATGCTTGGATTTGGTCCTCTGTTTTTCATTCAAGAGATTTCATGTGGACCGAAGAACTCGATTATTTTTGTGCCACTTCATTAATTATTTTTACTTTTTATCTCATAATTTATAGATGGACATATCATCTTGCATTAAAAAAACGCAAGTATATACGTTGGTTAATTGCTGTAGCATTGCTATCAATTTACCTTGGTCACATATCCTATTTACATTTTGTCAAGTTTGATTATGGCTATAATATGATGTTTAATGTTGCGATTGGAATAACTAACTGTATGCTCAGTATAATATTTTGGTATTCCAAAAAAGATAAATTGTTGTATGTGTGGAAACTCCCTACCGTTGGTGTGCTATCATCAATGTTTTTGTGTTTTGAGTTGCTTGATTTTCCACCAATACTATGGGTATTTGATGCTCATTCTATTTGGCATTTTTCTACCATACCTATGCCCCTTTTGTTTTATTCATATGTGAAAGATGACTTGCTGTATTTGATAAATGCTTAGTATTGTGTGCATCAATGGCTCAGTACAATAAAGCTATCATTGATAACAATATGCATGTACTATGCATTTTTATTCAAGTTATAGCTAGCGCAATTCTCGTTTGAGTTTCTATTTTATATGTTATGTCTGTGAAAAAGGTACTACACCCCTCTTGTTTAATTGCAATGCTTGAGGTAGAACTGCACTGTGTAAACACTACTGATGACTTTGTATTATCATTTGTAATCAAGAAAAATTGCTGTGTAGTGGTGATTGTTTCGGACGTTAAAAGAAAAAGCTTAAAGTTCAAAATTGCCCTGAAACACGACTAACATTTGTCAAGAAAAGCATTCGGAATTTGAAGTATTGTGTTGCCCTAAAAAGCGTCTGGTTCAAAAGCAAGTGGGTAGTAGTGGAAACACTCTGAAACAGCACGTATGAATCTGCAAAATCAGAAAAAGTTGTCATAAAATTTAGCTATTTATGCCGTGAAGCAATTTATACTCATGAAATTAGTAACAAATAATGTCTTCCTCACTATTGTTGTGCAGTGGTACTTACTACTTATGTGGACAAAATTTCTGAAAAATTTATAGAATTGCGGATAAAGGTTATTTTTTAGCAATTTTGAGTTTGGTCAAAGATCCACTTTTGTTTGCTAAGTGACTTTTCCCTTCCCTTTTTTTGGCTTAGCTTCAACCAAGCTTGGATGTATATTCTTTAGACTATGCTTTTCATGTGACAGGTCGATAAGAATTATTTCAGTGTTAATGACGATACTAAAGCAAAACATATAGAAATGTATTGAATATAAGTATAAAATTTTCCACCTTTTGCAATGCTGAATTTTTTGTGTAAGTGAAATTAAGTATAATATACATAAATGTAAATTGGTAAACGTGCTGCACTTTTCCTTAATCTTTCTAGTGCATTTCGATCAATTGTTTTATATATTTGATATTTGAATTATATTTTTTCAAATCCACGTAGATTTTATTATTATTACCAACTTTCAATGAACTAATGATTTGTACTTTTTTGCACCACAATTAAGGGTTCATCCATCTACAATCTCCTGCTATTTTCTTTGCTTTTTGCATCCACTGCTGTCTCTTTAAACTGGAAATGTGCCATCAAGTCAAAATTTTTTATCAGAATTTGGTTCCTTTAGTCTTCATCTAAGGAACTTAACATCTTCCTCTTTACGCTTGATGTGTCTTTCGTTTTTTGCGATGATTGCAACCTTCTATTGAACAACTGTTAGATTCTGTGAAGTCAAGAATGCTTCATGCAGCATTTTTAGTTAGCTTACGCAGGACACTTCTCACTCTGTCCCATCTTACTACGAACTTCAAATCATACTCTTTTGGCAACACTTCCTTTAAACATAACCTCTAATTTATGCTGTGGAGATTTCAAAAATTAATCAAGGCCTTGCAGCCAGTTAAAGATCATTTTGTTAAAGATTAATTTGAATCAATCATGAGCTTTTATTTTGGCACTTAGCATAGTTCATACATTATTAATGTCACATCTGTAAGTGTAATGATATCTACTGAAACGTGATTAGAAAACTTCTTAGCTTTTATTTTGCGTGCTTCTTATTTCCTGTGTTTTAAGAGCCGGTCGTAGCATCAAAGCAAAAAGCTTGTATTAGGTTAATCTCACTCTTATATTTTTAGTTGTTTTTCTTTTAAGCGAGCAAGTTTTTGATTTAATTAAAACTTTTGAAAATGGAAGAAGCAAATGACTGCACCATCAACGGTAAGTGATTTGAAAATTAGATAATATCAGTTGCATACCGATGCTATTTCACATTATTTGTAAAGATAAGTACTGTGTGCTGTATAGTAGGTCTATTGCTTATTTTTCTGAAAAAATGAATTAATTTGTTTATGCTTCTACCTAGCTTGCTTTTTTACCATTTGACGTATTATTACCCTTTTTGTTTAGCTGTTATGCAATTTTCGGTTTTGGTTATCTCAAAGCTTCAGGCCATAAAACTAAAGTTTAATGTAAACTCATTAACTAGCTGCAATGGATTTGCTGAATCATTGGGCAACATTTTTTATGTTTGTTGAACAGATGCTGCATCAGGGGATTATGTTAAGTCACTAGAAGTTCGAATTGAACAACAAGAAAACGAGATTACTGGCATGAAAACATTGCTGGATGAAATGCAAAAAAGAGTGAAAGAATTGGAAGTAGCTGTATTGCAATCGGTTTCAAAGAAGGCTTCAGCACAGAGTACGTTTTTTTTGTAGTTTACACTGATGATTTCAATTGTATCCAATGAATCCATTGATAGTTTCAAGTAAACATTGTAGTTTTCGAGGCCACAACCTTGCCATTTATGCCTATATTACTGTACAGTTTCACCTCGTTAACACGGACCCTGTTAAGCCGGATATCGGTTAACTCGGACCATGATTTTATTTTTATAAAAATAAAAACAAAACAAATAAATGTCATTTACAGTGTACAGGTGCACTGTCCATTAATGATTTACATGTTATGAAGGTAAAAGAAAATAACCTTGGCAATAGCCGATAATAACAGTCGATATCGGTACAGGTTTGTTTGCTAGGCTAGGCTAGCCCAACGTAGCCTTCGTCAGGTGATTTACTTGAATAAACAAGAATAAATAAATATATAAATAAATAAATCTGCTTTTTTACATGTTATGAAGGTAAATGTAGCCAAACAAAATAGCCTATATAATAACGGCATTTTTAACCAAACTTCGTTACCCTAGGCATGTTTATAAGCTATGGCTTATAGGCCGTCGGTTAAGTCGGACAATCGGCTAACATGGATACCCTTCCCCCCGAGTTAACGAGGTGAAACTGTATTTGGCCATAAAAGTATTGTATTGGTAAGCAAGAAATTCGGCCTTTTTTGACCGTCTATCTCAGGGTTTCTCAACCTTTTTCATCATATTGCCCCCTTTTCCCAGTTGTTTAAAATAATCGCCCATATTTATATCAGTAATGATATACAGCTAAATTAAAATACTTTGCTCACGTTGTTTTAATGAGATCCCTGTGGTTGGTGCTTTGCCACTAAACCTTCAATATTTGGCTTGAAATTTGTAAGTTTTAGTCTGATGTCTCCTCGAATGCATATATCTATTTTATTTCTTTCCTTAGTCAAAATTTTATTGACTGCACTGAAGCCACATTCAACCAAATAAGAGGTTGGAAGGTATAGCAGTATTTTAACCAATGGACTATTTAAATTTTCTCTTAATTTTATTGCATATTCTTCATATTTTTTTCTGGTTTGTTCTGAGAGCTGCTCACTAAATTTTGTTAACTCAGACATGTCTTCAAAATTTTTCTTTTGTATATTTATTCTAAACCAATGTAATTTTTCAGCAAAGACTTTCAGAACACGTTTACAATACAGCAGTGTACATAATTTACCTTGAAGCTGAAGTGACACCTCTTAGAACTTACAGAAAATCCACCTTTTAAGAAAATGTCGCACTTGAGGAGTTAAATTTCTTTTGCAAAATTGTTTTCGTTTAAATTTTCTAAGAAATTAACAATTGTATCAAATAACTTCACAAATCTTGCCAGGCACTTTCTTTTCGAAAGCCAGCGGACTTCTGTGTGGAAAATAAGTCTTACATGCTCTTGTTCAGTATCAATGCAAAACTTTCGAAAAAGTCTGTCGTATTTACTGTGCGACTTTATTTTATTTACAGTCTGAATAACTACTCTCACTGATTCATGAAGGTCAGAACTAAATTTTTTTTGCTACCAAATGATGCAGATGTACCACACAATGAACTGCAAGGATTGAAGGACTTAATTTCTTTATATGAGCAATAAAGCCATTTGGCTTACCAAGCATAAATGGAGCACCATCCGTTGCGCAGGATACCAGGTTTCCAAATGGTATTTGATTCTCGTCAAACCAAGATTTTCTAGCTTCAAAAATGGATAATCCAGTCATATCAGTTTTTAATAATTTTGCAAACAACATTTCTTCGCAAAGTTTTAGCCATCATCTATAAAACGAGCATACGCCATAAGAATAGCTCTATTATCACTTACTGCCGACTCGTCTAGTTGAATTGAAAATTTACTGGTTTTTGATTTTTTAACTAGTTGGCTTTCTGCATCTGAGGACATTTCGTCGATTCTTCTTCGGATTGAGTCATTGCTTAATGGCAATGCTTTTAAAAAATTCACTGAATCTCGCTGTAACATATTTTTTATGAAAATTTCAAAAGAAAGCTTAATAACATATTCAGCAACTGTATGTGCGCTCCCAGTTTTTGCTATTATTTGCGCTATCTCATGAGATGCAGTCAAGCCACTTCATTTATCTGTGAGCTCTTTTTCAAGTAAGCTGACAGAGTATTACGTTAGTCGAAGTTCTTCTTCAAATTTTCAAAATAAGCTTTGGTTCTGTCCACTTTATCGAGATGTTTTCTTTTCAAATGCTCTGCAAGCCTTGATGGTTTCATAGCTTCATTAGAAAACGAATTGTTACAAATAAGACACGTTGGCTGTTTCTGATCATGGAGCTTTCTACGAAGCCAAAAGCCAAATACTCTTCTCTATACTATCTACATTTCTTTTTGCTCGCCATGATGAGTGGAAAAGAACTTTATAATATCACAACGACACTTGCCACAGTAAGTTGATGTTTAGTAGTACTACTTCAAAAACATCAGCTTGCAATACTAAATTTTAACCTGAATGTACAGAATCCATTATACTACAAAATAAACTAATTGGTTAATAGTTATAAATTATGTGTAAACATTACAAAATACACTAATCTGAGGCTGAAAACATGTGATAACTTTTACACAGCGTTGAACGATTTACTAGAAGTAATATCACGTGACTACCCTGCTGGATTATTCTACAATCAGGCGCGTAATAATTAATTAATTGATGAACAAAGCAATTGTTTTTAACAACACCCTTACTTAGGCAACTGCAAAAACATAACTAATCAGCTACTTCAGGCCTACCGCTAGATTTTATGTTACAGTGCTCAATTCTTTTTAAGTTTAAGTTTTTTAAGTTTACAGTTCTTTTTAAAATGTACAAAACGATATGAAACTGCATCAATTTAGTAGCAAATAATGTCTTCTTCATGTCCAAAACGTACTTAATGTATATGTAATAACTTGATCAGTGAACATCGAAAACAGAGAAGTGAGGGAATAGGAGTTAAGCAGATAAAAGAGAGGAGGATGGAAGACAACAAACAACACCTCTTGTCATCGACGGTGGCAGAACAAACAAACCCAGCTATATACGCGTGCACATGTGTGCGCAGAGAACTGCACAGGTGGCACTGGCTACGCAGTTCTCGGCTACTGAGAGCTGTAGTGCTTGCAGCACTATAGGAACATATTTTGTGCAATTAATATTTGTCAACTAATTTTTGTTAAAATTTGTAGCCTTGGTTGTGGCAGCTTATCGCCCCCCTCAGCTGAACATTCGCCCACTGGGGGCGATATTGCCTCCGGTTGAGAACCATTGGTCTATCTGTATTTACTGCTGTTACTGGTTTTGTGGCTTTCTGATTTAGTCCAAAACGTATAATGCGTTGATGATGTCCCCGAGTTTTGATATAAAAAATAGTCCAAAAGTATACAGCTTGGCTGTGAAGATAGCATTTATTGAATTAGATTACGCTTCATAACAAGAATTTCACGAGTATAATGTCACCATCTAGATAATATTTCTTCATCAAGAACACCAGCTAGCCATCCTAAACTTCGATCCACACAATCAGCTTCCAAAACAAAAGCACCTCAGGCCAAGACCGAATCTCGAGAGAGCTTGGGAAAGTGAGAGCATAACTTTATTTGTTTCACATTCGTTTAGATTTCATTGCCGCAGTCGTATGTTTTGAAGGCTATAGTTTTGTGTTGTGATGAATACTACTGGCTGCAAAATCGAACAAAGTCAAGTGGTATATGGCATCCAACTTTTTGAACATGTAATTGAACTAGATTAAATCGTTAGTGGTGTTTTGCAGTTAAGCACATTGTTTATTGGTTTGTTTATATTGACTTTGCGAGTTGCTATCTTTAAAGTTATGTCTTTGATAGAAAATCACTATCATCTGAGCATGCTAGTCGCGGTGGAAAAAATGTGAAGTCCAATAGAAAGAAACAAAGGTTTGTGACTGCCAGTTATATTTTTTATAGATAATTTAACTTTTTCGCGTTTACTGTCGTTCATACCTGGCAAGTTGGATTAAAAGTTGTATTGCCGTCGATAGCAAAAGATCAATATTATGGTGCATGAAAACAGGGCAAGGTATTGAAGGCAAAGTAATTAAAATTGGTTTTTAATATTGCTTTGAAAAAAGCTGTTTGAGCCATAAGCTTTTTGTGACGCTCTCATCAGTGGCGGTATCGCGTCGAAAGGGAAGATCTAGAGTGAGTAAGTGTTTTATGTGGTTAATTTGGACGTAGGCAATCAAGACGAGCCAATGATTGCACTGTTATTGTAAAGCGCGCCAAAGAAGGATTTCGCAATAGCGAAAGTTAGAGAAAGCGCAGCAGGAGGCCAAATGCCGCGATTATCGAAAGAGTTTGCGAGCGTAAACAAAACTCTTTCTGTCTGCATAAAGCCGGGCGCTCGGTCTTGGTATAAACAGCCTTTAAGAGATTAAGGTGGAAAGAGCTGCGTGCTGTGGCGAGGATCGAAAACCGCTTGTTATCATAGTTGAATGCACATTGATCATTTTATAAAGGATGTTGACCAATGGCAGAGTCACAATCCGGTTTGGTGTCGTTTCGTTTGCACGATCTGTGTGGTTGAGATCGGCGTGGATGGGTCAATTGTTGTCTTAACCATTACGGAACATGTTGCTTGATGCGATCCTGTATCATGTTGCTTGATCGTTGAGATGTTCGCCCTACTTACCGACTATCATAGTAGCACTTATACGAGGGTAAATCAAAAAGTTCTGAGACAAATTGAAAAAAACTTTATTTATTGAAGTTGCAAAATTATTTTTCAACGGAAGATCCACCTAACTCAATACACTTTTGCAAGCGATGTTTCCATCGAGAAATTCCTTCTTGATAGAATTCTGCAGTTGGTCTAGTCAACCAGATCACAACCTCCCTCTTTGCTTTGTTTATGGATTGAGATCTTGTTCCTTTCAAATGTTTCTTCAGTTTTGGAAATAGGAAGAAGTCACAAGGAGCTAAATCAGGACTGTAAGGGAGGGTGTGAAAGGATTTCCCAGCGAAACTCTCGTAAAATTGTCGTTACAGTCTTGGCCATGTGTGCTGGAGCATTGTCATGATGGAACAAAATTTGATGATGGAGCTTTCCTTGTCGCTTCTTGGCCAATGCAGTCTTTAACTTTTTCGAAATAACTTGCAGTGATAGTTTTCTGTCCTTCAAGAAAATCTAACAATTTGTTGTTAAGTCATTAGTGGTACAATTAGACGTTATTTTGTTGCGATATTTTTACTTAAATTACATTTATGTCATTTGTCTTAGAACTTTTTGATTTACCCTCGTATTCATAAATGACAGAACTTTTCCGAATGGTAGGTAGAACACCCTTGCGGACCACAGGCAGCATGCGCTTTGACGTAAAGATCAAGCGGGTGCTGACGGAACCATAGCAGCTTTCCACGGCGGTTTTGACTTCTTTTTCCAAGTTTGTGGAGGGCTTTCCAATCCAAGGGATCCTCGAATACACCAGGCACTTTTCTGAGCCGAATCGCTTAAGAGTGGAAAACTGAGTGATTTTCTCGGTGATCTGGATGTTGATGACGTTTCTAGGATAGCCATTGTCCAGTGACATTTGTTGGTGTTACTGCACATTTTCTGTAGACTTATCTGACACTGAAAGTTTCGTGCTGTCGCATGGTCTCAACTTTGGTTTGCCACCCAGGTATTTGTGCAAAGAAGAAATCTTCGCCGAATTTGAGTCATTGTGGGCACAGCTTTTACATCACAGTGCCAGTTCTGTTGAACAACGCATTACTTTAAAAGCCCGACTCGCCGACCTTGCACATTTGTATTGTGACAGCACGATAGATTCACGTGACTTCACAATGCACAAAGAGTGGTTTCGTGCAATCAACAGGTTTGGAAAGAATGATGATATCATTATCACTAAACCTGACAAAGGCTCCGGCGTTGTCCTTTTAGACATAAGCGACTACGTCGATACAATGGAAGAGATTCTTGATGATCAATCGAGATTCAAAAGACTTGGTCCGGTCTACAGCAGTGACAACACAGCCAGCGTTGAATCGCGCCTTCAGAAGCGGTTGCTTGACTTAGTCCAAGCTGATCTTATGCCGAAATGGATATATGACGCAATACGACCAACTGGATCGCAAAAACCTCGAATGTATAGTTTGCCGAAAACACACAAAGAAGGCACTCCACTTTGCCCTATACTGCCTATGACAGGTTCGTCCCATCATAAACTTGGCAAGTGGTTGGCTAGCCTATTACAATCTGTGTTGGAGCGGTTTTCGTCACATTGCATTTTAGATTCGTTTACGTTTGCTAAGACCATGCAAAATCTTGACGTCGACCGTAATGTCTTCATGTGTTCTTTTGATGTGTCCAGCTTGATCACTAACGTTCCCCTTGATGAAACCATCAAAATCTGTTCAGATGCCCTTTACTACGATTTTGATTTACAACCACTCATTCCAAAGGACGTGTTTGTTGAATTGATGGAAAGCGCTACATCCTCAGTTGAGTTCAGCTTCAATAACACTATGTACAACCAAACAAATGGAGTAGCTATGGGATTATCACTTGTTCCGGCTTTGGCTAACATCTTTGTTGGATATTATGAAGAAAAGTTATTTTCTCAAACGCAGAAGCCTCCAACATACTTCAGATATGTTGACGACACGTTTGCCATCTTCGATCACGAAGCTGAAGCAGATGAATTCCTGACAAAAACCAACTGCCTTTATCCATCCCTTAAATTCATCTTTGAAAAAGAGAAAGGAAAAGGCCTACCGTTTTTTGATGTTCACGTCGAAAGAACAGATATTGAATTTGAAACCAGTGTGTACCGGAAACCTACTTTCACCGGCCAGTATTTACGTTGGAAGTCCTTTGGTCCTTTCAAACGTAAAGCAAATCAAATATCTACATTAGTACATCTAGCCCTAGTGATTTGCACCAAGCGTAGTAGACTCAATGAAGAAATATAACGAATCAAGAAAATGTTACTGGACAATGGCTATCCTAGAAACGTCATCAACATTCAGATCACCGAGAAAATCACTCAGTTTTCCACTCTTAAGCGATTCGGCTCAGAAAAGTGCCTCCACAAACTTGGAAAAAGAAGTCAAAACCGCCATGGAATGCTGCCTGTGGTCCGCAAGGGTGATCTACCTACCATTCAGAAAAGTTCTGTCATTTATGAATATAAGTGCTACTATGATAGTCGGTAAGTAGGGCGAACATCTCAACGATCAAGCAACATGATACAGGATCGCATCAAGCAACATGTTCCGTAATGGTTAAGACAACAATTGACCCATCCACGCCGATCTCAACCACACAGATCGTGCAAACGAAACGACACCAAACCGGATTGTGACTCTGCCATTGGTCAACATCTTTTATAAAATGATCAATGTGCATTCAACTATGATAACAAGCGGTTTTCGATCCTCGCCACAGCACGCAGCTCTTTCCACCTTAATCTCTTAAAGGCTGCTTATACCAAGACCGAGCGCCCGGCTTTATGCAGACAGAAAGAGTTTTGTTTACGCTCGCAAACTCTTTCGATAATCGCGGCATTTGGCCTCCTGCTGCGCTTTCTCTAACTTTCGCTATTGCGAAATCCTTCTTTGGCGCGCTTTACAATAACAGTGCAATCATTGGCTCGTCTTGATTGCCTACGTCCAAATTAACCACATAAAACACTTACTCACTCTAGATCTTCCCTTTCGACGCGATACCGCCACTGATGAGAGCGTCACAAAAAGCTTATGGCTCAAACAGCTTTTTTCAAAGGTACAGTATATTAAAATTCTGTACCTCCAACAAGATTTTTGCGTAAATTTGGTTGGCAAAATACTCCTGTTCAGTAGTAGAAGTATATTTTTCATTTTAAAACAGCTGAAAACGGTTTATAAAGAGATTTACACTTTTCTTGCGAATTATTGTCAACGCTTTTGCCAAGTAGCATGGCATTACGCAGTTTATCAGCCGTATTATATTTGTGCTTGAGATATTGATTTATCCGATGTTTATTAACCTCGTAGTCAAAACAGATTTGTCCTTAGCATGATGCAAGAGCTCTGCTTGGTGATTCAATGTTTTGTTTTGTTATTCAATGTAGTGGAACGAACAAACAAGTTTCTTATGACGAGGAAGAAGGTTCTGTTCGAATGCATTTGCGAGGGCGACCGGTTGTTTTGTACAAACCAACCGACTTCGAACCTTTCGACATATCTGCTCCATCAGAAAAACCTGAAAATCAATTGGAACTTGAATGGGTGTAAGTGTTCCTCCCCTTGATTAGTTGGATTGGTCGGCGTCGCGGTCTAGTGAATAGAGACGGCGTTTCGCGAAGATGCTGATCGTATGGTTGTTGGTTAAACCTCAAGATGACTTCGTTGTTTCTTGGTGAAGGCACTTGGTGGCAATTTCACCTGCGTTGTTGCGCTGCTTGTGGTGGAAATGTGATGTATCTATTGTGAGGTAACTCTGAAGCCGGTCGAAACACCAAGTGCTCGTGTGTGACCGACAAATGGTTTTCCTGTGGGTAGAATATAAAAATATGTTAACACTCATTATATCCGTAATTGCTTTTCATGTAATTTTAAAGAAACAAAATTATTAAACTAATGCTTGTTAACTTTTTTCTTGCAATACCAGTAATGCTTTGCATACATTTTTTGACGTTTTGAACCCCTAATCATTGAGGCTAAATGGTCGTTCAGGTCATTGTCACAGAACAAATAATGTGGAGTTCGAAATTTCGTAAAAGCACTATTGGTGTTTGCTGGAAAGGACATCCGGAATTCAATGTGCTACGTTACTCAAGCAAAAAAGTCTGGTTTGAAAGCGAGTGTTCAGTGGTAGGCATACACCACTGAATCAGCACGTCTAAGCTTGCGAAACCATGGGAAAACAAAACGTAGCATCGCCCTTAATAAATATTTTGTCGTTTCTTGTTACTTTTATAGACTAAAGGAGATGGTGAATAAGGTTTTTTTGACGCTACGTAAAAAAACACCAAAACCTGAAAATGTAAAAAAGATTTAGAAGCACTTTCATCTTATTGGAGTATTTCAGCTTGCTAACCATTTGTGAGACATCTTGCAATTTGCAAATCACTTCTTAAATCCTAAACACCTTTGGCGATGCTTCCTTCTACTTCTCTTTGGGAGGCTCTTCTTGCTTGCCCTCCCTTTCCTTCTTGGAACCTGCCTTTGTTCACCGTGAAGTCCACCCTTACCTCTCCATGCTCTCGCTCTGATCTTCCTCTCTCTCGCCAAGGTGCGGCTCTCGCCCACCTTGACTCTCTCCCCCCTCATGATCTGGTACTCTGGACAGACGGCTCTGTTCCTATTCCTTTTGGCAAGGGCGGCTCCGGCGTACTTGCCAACTGCTTTCTTTGTGGCACTGAGGCCACTCTTTCCTTTTCAGCAGGCCCAGTTCAAGTTTTTCCGCTGAAGCCTGCGCCATTCTGCACGCTCTTTGCTGGTCTCGGCGGCACCAACAAGTCTGCCATTTCTCTTCTCTTCTCCTTCTATCTGACTCTCGTTCTGTCCTCGCCACCTTGTCCTCTCCCCCATCTTGCTCTTTTCTCAAACTCTGGCAGATCCGGCAGGAACTGTCTTCTCTCTCCTCCTGTTCTATCAGGCTACAATTGGTCCCCGGACACTCGTTTCTCCCGGGAAACGACGCGGCTGATGAGCTGGCCAGACGGGGAGCGCTAGTTGCGCCCTCCGCAATCCCTTGTAGTTTCTCTTCTCTTATCTCTCGCATCCACTCTCATCTTTTCTCGGAATGGAGGCATACTGTCTCATCAAAATTCTTTGACACACAGGTTCCCTCGATTTCCACCGAGGAGCTTGTGCTCCCTCGTCATACTCGCTGTGTTCTATCTCGTCTATGCTGCAACGGACACAGCCTACTGTTAAGTTCTTATCTCTCTTGGATCGGCAGAATCGAGAATCCTTCCTGCAGCGCTTGCGGACACTCGCCCCAGGACGCCTCTCTTTCTTCACTGTCCAGCTACGGACTCTTTGCGCCGCTCACTCTTTGGCGACTCTCTATCTCTCTACGATCTCTGGTGCAGACCCTGAAGAGTTGCCCGGATTCTGGGGCTCCTGGTCTTCTGTCGTGCCCCCATTCCTCGGAAGGGGTCGGGTAATCAACAACAACAACATCTAATTATATATAAAAGCAAATCTTTGCAGTATTGTGATATTGGGATTTCTAATAGTTCCTTTTTTTGATATGAAAATGGTCTAAATTTTTTTCCCGTTACTCTAGTTCAATACTTAAAACAAACTAAAAACAAATTCAAAACCTTATTTATTATACTACTGTCAAATTGTACACAACTATTTAAAGATAACAGCAAAAATGCTTGATGTTCATAAAAATTGGGCCAATATTGAACTTCCTTAAAGCTTATCGTTTGTAATGGTTAGTGACCTTTTACAAATAGGTTCAGAGAAGAGCTTCACGTTAAGTTTTATGTGTAATTGTAAATCTAGCTTCCGGTGTGTTTTGTATTGATCCTGTTGCCATGTGTTATTAGGTACGGTTACAGAGGACGAGACTGTCGATCAAATCTCTATTTTCTATCAAATGGCGAATTCGTTTATTTTGTGGCCGCAGTCGTGGTGTTGTTCGATCGCCAGACGGTTAAGCAACGTCATTATCGAGGACACACAGACGACATAAAATGGCAAGTTTTCACACAGTGCAAGACATCTTGTTTAGCAATGTTGTATGTACTCAGAGGACAAGTGGTAGAAAATGTAAAAGTTGTATTGCGTTTTCGTTTGATGCCGATTTTGCCTGGAGAATATTATGCAGATATGAATATCTGGCATAAATCCAGTATTTTCCTCTTTATTTGATTTTGGACACCATTACGCGTATCTGTCAAATGGCCTTAACTCAGAAAAGCTCTAAAGCATTTCCAATGTGCCGCATTGGCTCTTCTGATTTATGTAGCCAATATGATGATTTAAATATTGCATGTTGCTCAGTTCACTTATTTATGTTCCGTATTTGCAGCATGGCAATACATCCTAGTAAGACAAAAATTGCCAGTGGCCAAGTGGCTGGTGTGGAAATGGACGGAAAGGTACATGTTTGTTTTTGCATTTTGAATGCACGGAATCAATTGGAAAATGTAGAGCCTTCATGCTATGTGTTAAAAATTAATTAGTTGAGTTGGAAAGGGTTTTTAATTACTTGATAAAATATACTATAGAAGTAGGCGATCAAACTTAAAAAGTGCAGATCTCTTAAGTGGTGATGGCTGTACTGATTTTGTGGAGAGGAGATAAACCTGAACATTAGCGCCGAAATTTTTATCCGTCTCCATCGAAAAGAAGAAAAGGTTTAGTCAACTTTTAATTAAAAGTACACGGATGGGTAAAGGTGCATCGTGCTAATTTGCAATACTATGTTATTTACTCCTTATGCTATTGTCACTCAGCAACAGTGCGTAGATAAAGCAACGAGAAATATGGTAGCTCGGTCTTCCCAAATGCGACACTTGTGTATTTTGTTCCCTACCACCCTAAACACGACTTTTCCAATAAGTTTGTGTTTTGAGAGTTTATTTTGCAGTAAGTGGCTTCTTCAACCAACAGCTGTGTCGCTGTGTACTTTGCTTATTGCTCTAATTAAATTGTACGAATTTTGACCATTATCTGCATTCATTAGATAGATTTTTGGCTTTTTAAAAACTAGGAAAATCTCGCATAGCTGGCAGTAGAAACTGACGCTCTAATCCATTTTGTGGTTAATTTTTGTTTAGTGGCGGTAAGTGCTTCTAAATAAACTGGCACAAGCTCTTATCGTTTACTTATTTATTTAAGCCTCGCTACCCGCAAATTCATATTTGGGAGGTCAAATCACTTGAAACTTTGCACATTCTTCAATCTTTTGAACGATCAGTGGCCGCTGTGGCTTTTTCAGTGTTGGTAGGTTGTTGCTACTTAATTGAAAAATTATAAAACTATTTTAGGTTGACATTTTTTTCACCGTGAGTTTTGAACAAATAACGGCTTTGTTAAATATGCTATTATTGTGCCCAAAGCGGTTAATTTGCTGTATAGAATTGAAGTTTCTGCGTGTTTTAAGGGGATTCAAAGTCGCTGTTTTTTAGGTAACTGCCATGAATTGTCAGCCGCGTGATCGCAAATAATAATACATGTGCCCGCACTTTTGCTTTGTGTGGTTAGTTGTCTAGTGTTGCTGATGTCAGTCTAAATCACCTGCTTAGTTGTTGCCATCAGCTAAAGATAAAATTTTTTTGAATTCTGTATGCTTTCTTGACGAGCGGCTGTGTTGCGAGGTCGTGTACTCTGTTTAGTAGGCCCTATGTTTTGAGCTCAGAACAACCCGTCACAGCAACTTCAATTGCCCAACGTTTCAATGGTTATGGATTTTTTGTCTTTTTTTAAGAACGAAGGTAGTTTGCTTTGCGCGATTGATGAATCAAATGATCATGTGCTCAGTGTTTGGAACTGGCAGAAAGAGAAGAAGATTGCTGAAACAAAGGTAAAAGACGGAAAAACTAATAAGTGTGTTTTTGAAAAAACTATCACAGATTGCTTTGAAATGGTAAAAAAGGTTTGGGTTCGGGTTTGTTGGCAAAATTCAGTAATACCGAGCCATTACGACTGTTTAATTAGACTGGGTTAGTTGCACCCTTAACTACGTAATTTTGAAAAATGGTAATAATCGGTAGAGTCAACAGAATTTTCCGCATTTTGGTGTTATCTCTAAACGCGTCTTGAACTAGCCTATGTGTTTGGATTTGTCGCTATAAATTACAGAATAGAGTAGGAAATATATGCAGAACGGACAAATATTTTGCAACATGTTAGTCTTGAATCTCTCGATTTTAGATGCAGTATGTGCCACCGTGTCTTCTCTGATGGTTTAGTTCAGTTTTTTCTCCATTATTGTAATGTCCGGGCTTAGCAATCACAGTCTGATTAAAACACGAAATTCCTTATTCGTGGTGTCATAACAGGCCAATCAAGCGTGATTTCTCATGCTTGTAAAATGTGGGTATTGCATAGAATGATTTGATTTATTGCACAGCAAGTTAAGGAGGTGTTGTGTTATTTTTGCTTGCAGTTATATTTTTTTATTAACAGCAAACAATTTTTATTTTCAGTCTTCTAAAGATCCAGTTCTAGGTTGCGAGTTCAATCCCAAGTTGGATCGCAGCATCGTTACTTATGGAAAGAGCCACATCAACTTTTGGACGCTTGATGGAGGGCAACTTGCAAAAAAGCAAGGGCTATTTGAGGTCAGCACTTTTGTCTTGAAATTATGTATGCATGCATATAAAAAACATGCATTTAATATGTATAATTTAGTGTGCGTTAATCAGTCTGCTAGCGTTTGTAGTAATGAGCTATTTGCTCGTCAGCAACCTCTCTAGTGATAAATAAAAGTGATCACTTTTAACCTACATCGCGAATGTATTAATATACATACTAGTGGGGAGGACTCCGGTGATTTGAGCCAGTGTCCAAGCTGAGCCATGCAGTATATCTTTAGCTACAGTGATGTCAGAAGCATGGCCCTGGCGCCAAAATGTTTTGCAAAAAAAGCTTTCCGATGTTTCTAGTTGTAGTAATAAGCACTTTGAATGAATTTAGATTGCAAAAAATATGCTTCTCTTCTGTTTATGAAAAGACAGGAGGCAGCACAGCGTAAGCTATATTAGTTTATTTAGTGGGTAGTAATTAGTGCCAAGATGGTAGTGGAGAGCCTTTAAGCACTCAGCTGAACGTGAAAAAGAGCTCTGGTGGTAAAAGTTGCTGATCAATAAAAAAGACAAAGTTTTTGTAGCAAATAACGGTTCGGGTAGAGTTGAGCTACTTTTTCATGTTGCGCTCATTGCCCATGATGAGCCATAGACTCAACTTACCCTAACTATTGCTTTTATTTTTGCATTGGCTTTAAGCAGCTGTAAATAACCGGGAATTATTATTTACGAAAGTTAACTAGCAGGTTACTAAATATTTACGATCACCGCCCGTCTCTCGTCTCCTCCTATTACTCTTTTTCTTTCTGCAGCATTTCTGCAACTAATGTGGGATCACCCTGCCCTCGTGTGTTGGCCTCTCTCCCTATTTTGGAATTGATTAATGGCTAGACACTAAGTGATACTATTTCTTGCCCGGAGATGATGGAAAAATTTTGTGTCCAATCACTTGAAACGTGTCATGCTCTTCTTCGTGAAAAGTGGTGTCCCCTTTCCTTTTTGCAATAGCTTTTTCTTAAACTGGAGCTTATTTATCTTTCCATGCTCCCGCCCTGACTCAAAATCGAGGTTAAGTTCTCTTTTGTTACTCAGCTGGACTCTACCAAGTCACTCTCACATGATTTAGAGTAATGGTTTTGCCCCTTCCATTCCTTCTTTTAAGGCTTCGCCATACTTGCCAATTGCTCAATCTCTTGCACTAAAATCACTCTTTTCTTTTTGGCTGGCTTAGTTTGGTCCAGTTTTTCTGCTGATACCTGCGCCATCCTGCAAGCTCTTCGCTAGGTTAAGCAGCATGCATAAGTCAGTTATCTTTCTGCTGTTTTTATCAGACTCTCGCTTTGCCCTTGCTGTGTTTTCATTACTTCCATTTTTTTCTTTCTGCCACACATTGTGGCTAATGCTGTTGCTACTCTTTACTCTTCGTCTTCCTCTATTCTCTGGCTGCAATGTGACCTAGGTTCATTCACTTCTTCCGGTTACCGGCCTGGTGAATGTTTACGCTGATTTAGCCTTTCACGATCTCTTGCAACCTTTTACCTTTGCAGCCTCTCTTGTATTCACACATCTTTTTTTAGAATTGGAAGGCCCTATCACATCAAAATTTTTGACACACAGGTTTCCATAGTTTCTGCTGAGAAAAATGTACTTCCTCGTTACGCTTGCTGTATCTATTTTTGCCTCTTCTGCTGCGAAGGTCTTAAGTTCAATTGAATACTTATCTACCTAGACTTAAGATTGCTTTTTGCAGCGCTTATGTTCAAACGACAATGGACAACAATAAAAAAATTTTGATAATGGTACTGATAAAAAGTTTTTCAACTTATCGAACGCTAGAGGAACACAGAGTTTAGGAGACAGCAAAGTGATCTTACGGTCTCAAAGTCAGCAGCGCAGTCACATATATATGTTGCGGTGACGCTCCCGTAATTTGAACCCAAAACTTGAGCTTTAGTGCAAACGCCACTCCCCTTGGCCATAGACACTTCTCATCCAGTTTTTTCCAGACCTAATATGAACTGTTTACCCCGTATTCACATTGGCTACCATTGTTGTGGTTACCCTTCTCCCTTGAGTTGGAGGCCCGGCATAAAACGTTTTTTCAGATTTATGCCGCAGACTTAATTGAACTTGGCTTGGGAAAAAGTGGCAGCACATTTTTAACCGGTCATGAATGCAAATTACTGACTGGTAGCCCCAGCACCACCAAGGTGGACTGCCTACCAGTCAGCTACTCGCTCTCTTTGTTTGACTTTGGTTTTGGTCATTGAGAGTTACCCTGCTTCTGTGGTTTCATGATTTTCCATTATGCCCCATGCTAAGGGAATAGTCTTGTAATGAAAACAATATAATGGAGACAGGCTTAGTTATGAGGGGTACTGTAGATGATAAAGGTACATAGAAGTAATTGTTCGATACCACAGCCTTTCGAAGAATGTTGTATTTGCGAGCAATTACTTTGCAGTTTCCTAAACTTTACCACAGTGGTGATAGTGTGGATGAAGCTGATTTTGAAGACAAATATATGAAAAGAAGGTGGTTGGAGAAAGATTTGCAGAAATTCACAGTATGCTTGCCCAACGAGAAAGAGACCAGGGATTTCTTCGGAAAACTGAAGTAATACATTCATTGCCCCATGTACTACTTTTTGGAGGATAGCCCAAAAAACAATAAATTACATCATTTTACTTTTGGCTCTAAAATCTAAAAGTGTAATGATTGGTATGAATGGTATTTGTCTTTTAGAAAGCTAAATAGTTTCTCTGCGTAGCTTTCAGTTGTTGTTGGCGCTTGGTTAACAGGTAAAAGTTTGTACAAAATGCTTGTTGATTTACGGGTGGAAGCTCAATTTGGCTTGCTCTGAAAAATTCTGGCTTACTATACTTAACCCTGTGCATCATTTTACTTCACGTGGTAGGCAAGCTGTGCCAAATTATTTTTTATAGAAAGGCCTCTAACTTTTTCATGCATCTGTTGCAAGCAAATTTTCGCAGCTAGTATAAAAAGCAAACTAGTGGCTACATTTCATATATTTTTGTGAATGACATCGTCGTTATGTCAGAAAATACGATCGTTTATGGCTTACTATGCTCAACTTCATTGAGTCTCCCTTATATTGTTGTACATATCAATATGATAATCCATTTATGATGTAGGGTAATTGTAATTCTACTGTATTTATCACTGGAAGGGTTCCTGACGAGCTGATAGCACAGTAGTTTAAAGGCTTTGCAGTTAACAGCCTGATTTTAGCATACTGAAATCGTTTTACTAAGCTTTTTGAAGCCCAGAAGACTCTACGGCGTATACAGTATATAATTCCATACCTTGCTAAGTCTTGCGCTTTTCCTGTCGCCATGTTATGAATAACTCATCAAATTTACGTGGTGTGCTTATCGTGAAACCTACATTTTGTATTCTCCAACTGGTTTATTTTTCTTTGACTTGTAGCTCCTATTGATACTGCAACATGAACTAATTTTCATCCCCAAGATATATTTTCGGGTACAGTAGTTGCATTTTTTTGGCATTTTTTCGATTTAAAAGAAACTGGAAATATTTTAGAATATCAAATAATTTTCCTTATCATGTTCTGCTTTTGCTAATGTTAAGCTTATATTACAGAAACACGATAAACCAAAGTACATTCTGTGCGTTGGTTTTACATCCGAAGGTGAAGCAATTTCTGGTGATACAAACGGAAATATCATATTCTGGTCAAAAGAGACGACTAAAAAAATAACTCGAATTATTGAAGTAAGTACAATATGGAGCTGAATAGGTGTTAATTATACGTGTAAAAACTTTATGGAACTGAGAAATCGTCGCAAATAAAACGATAAGTATTTATAAAAGGCATCAAACATCAGATGAAGAAGAGTTTAATTTTTGCAAAGCCCAATTTGCGAACAACTACTGCTTTAATTTATAAGTAGTTGTTGGCGTTCTTCAGTGTCATGAGACGATGGAGACTTCCTGGAGAGCTTTTGAGTCACCTCATCCGCTCATGCTTCCTTTTACTTTTTTCTCGGGAGGCTCTGTTTGCTTGACCTCTCTCTCCTCCTTGGAACCTCCCTTCCTTCACTGTGGAGTCCATCTTTTCCTCTCCATGCTCCCGCTTTAATCTCCCTCTCACTCGCCAAGGTGCGGCTCTCGCTCACCTTGACTCTTTACTTGGTACAATGGACAGACGGCTCTGTTCCTTTTTCTTTTGACAAAGGCGGCTCTGCGTACTTGCCAACTGCTCTCTCTGTGGCATTCAGGCCACTCTTTCTTTTTCAGCGGGCCCAGTATGCTCAAGTTTCTCTGCTAAAGCCTGCGTCATTCTGCAAGCTTTTTGCTGATTTCGGCAGCATCAACAAGTCTGTCACTTCTCTTCCCCTATCTGACTCTCGTTCTGTCCTCTCCTCTATCTTTCCTTTTAGCTCAATCTCTCTGGCAGATCTGGCAGGAACTGTTCTCTCTCTCCTCCTGTTCTATCAGGCTACAATGGATCCCCGGACACTCGTTTCTCCCGGGTAACGACTCGGCTGACGAGCTGACCAGACGGAGAGCACTACTTGTTATCACTGCAATCCCTTGTAGTTTCTCTCCTCTTATCTCTCGTATCCACTCTCATCTTTTCTCGGACTGGAGAGATACTGTCTCATCGAAATTCTTTGACACACAGGTTCCCTCGATTTCCACCGAGAAACTTGTGGTCCCTCGTCACGCTCACTGTGATGTCACTCGTCTACGCTGCAACGGACACAGCCTACTGTTAAGTTCTTATTTCTCTAGAATTGGCAGAATCGAGAATCCTTCCTGCAGCGTTTGCGGACCCCCGTCCCAGGACGCCTCTCATCTCATTCTGCACTGTCCAGCTACGGAGTGTTTGCGTCGCTCACTCTTTACCGACTCTCTGTCTCTCTACGACCTCTGGTCCAGGCCCTAAAGAGTTGCCCGGTCTTTGGGGCTCCATGGTCTTCCGCCATGCCCCTATCCCTCGGAAGGAGTCGTATAACAACAACATGGAGATTTAGAGATAGAGCTTTGATCGTAGAAATCAGTCCCGCAACAGAAATACAGACGCACTAGTTCTGGAAATGTTTATTTTATTACAGAACGCTCACGATGGTCCTTTGTTTTCAATATTCGGAGGCAAGGATGTGTACCTAACTGGTGGAAGGGACGAAAAGATTAAAAAATGGGATGCAAATTTTGAATCTCCGGAAGAGACGCAGGTATTGGATGCCGCTATCAAAGTACAACTTCAGAGCATAACTGCACTCGGTGCTGCTTCGACCTATCAGGTTTTGTTGGTGGAGCGGGTGACTGACAAACGAGTAGATAATTTAAAATAACCTGTAGACTTGAGCGTCTCACGATCACCTACTGCACAGATGAGACCTGATTGGTCGAAACGGTGTGCATTGTTCGCAGTTGGGTTCCAAAGTGCATCGATAGACTTGTTTTAATGAATAAAAGCAAAACTGCTATGCAAAAAAGCTTTCAAGCTTTTCTGTTAAATACGCGTCATATGGTAGTCACGTAAAATAATATCTTTTAATGAGTTGAAAATTGAAATTCTATGATTTTGCTGGTATATCATATTAATAAATACGTCTATTTATTGGAATCCAATTGGCTATAAGACGGAATGTCGAGTAGGCGAACAGACGTTGCAGCTGTTAGTAGATAATAACTGGTTTCCAAGTTTAAAACAAAATTAGGGCTGGGGTAACTCTATTACGAAGTTACGCTGTAGTTTAAAACATGTTGCCATAGAGTGATTTAACTGTCTGATTATTGTTATTCTATGTTACTTTTCCTAAAGGCAGAGGCGCGAATGTGAAACTTAATCAAAATCAAGTTATGGTAAAGCGATAGTCCTTATTTGGTGGATACTAATTTCAACTTAATCTCTTCACCAACAGTGGGGAGTGATGTTGACAGGTATGCCCCATATGGTCGGCTATTACGATATGCTGCCAGTGTCACTACTATAAACTGGTAAAACAGGGAGATGTCTTGACTATTTTCGCAGCTTGATTGTAGAACATAACTTTAGATTCGGTACTGAAGCTTTGATAGAAAAATCGCTTTTTTTGTCTTGAGCAGGGTCGTGCAACCGATTTTGCTGACGGTTTGATCTTAGATTAACGGAAAATTTTGCGGGCGAGTCAGTTTCTGTAAACCTGTCAAGGGCGTATGACTGTGTATTGCACATGGCGCAGACAGGCTCTTTTCTCACGCTTTCAACTGGCTGTTCGCATTACTCTAGGCCCTGACCCTATTTTTGGAGGTCAATATTTTCATAGCACGATTTTACACATTTTGAAGCCGAATTGAGGGTTACGATCTTTTGTTTTGGAGATTATTTGTTGCAAATTGACATTTGTCACAATCAACATTAACCTCAGGCCACTACATCCTTCGGCAGACTAAAATAAATGTACAGACAGTATGCAGATTATAAAGTAAAGTAGAACACTTTAAAGCGAAAAAGAACTACCGTTAGCATATGATTGGCTGCTTCTTTATGAATAACTTTTTTAAACTTTACCTTCTCAATCACTGTCACGCTGTCTGATTGCGAAGATAAACCAAAGTTTAAACGTACAATTATTAGCAAACGGTTGCGCATTTTTGCTGAATATGTTAATTTTGTAGTCCGTTTGTTTGAATTTGTTCAAGTCGCCAATAGTAATCACGTCATAAGCCTTAGTGTGTTTGTGTGGTGATATAACGTACATTGTTGAATTACTAGGTTTGTACTTAATTCCATGTTCATTTCTCTTTTTAATTTGAAGCAGGAGCGATTTATGTCGCAATTTCCTTAAATAGAAATGCTATTTGTTAGAAAGCTTTTGAACTCATGTCGAAACAGCGCACACCGTGAAAACGACAGACTGCAATACTTTGTTAACAAAGAGCCTTTAAAGTTGATAAAAGACACTTCTGGACGAAATGGCCAATAGTTTGCCGAGAGTATGGATAGATGTTGAGATAATTAATGAGCATGTTAGAGGTCACCGTCTACGATTGTTCTCGCATTTTGAGCGATGAGAGTGGAGAGTATCACGAAAACAAGCGATAGTGAGAGGAAGACAAACTAAAAACTATGAAGACAGTGAATAACCTGTAGAGAAGAAATTTGACCCTTAAGGATGCTTAGAGTAGAGATAAGTGGAAGCGTCGCTGCAGACAATTGGTCCACCCTGAAAATTCGTGAAGATGGTCAGGTCGTAAAAAGCAAACCAAAATGAATAAATAATGAGACTTCACATATTTTAAATCATCATTCACTTAATTTACGTCTGCAATAAAGATGTTTAATACATTGAAACTGCTATACGTTTTTATTTTTGGAAATTTTTGTTTCATTAGATCATTTAGTTTATATTTAATATTATCAAAACTGCTTTGTTGATAGATTCCCAACGACTCAGGAGCGATCCGTATTGTCAGTTGCAGTGACGACGGCTTGCTGTTGGTTGGCACAAGAAGCAATCGCATTTTATGTGGGACTTTTGACGGGCAATTTGAAACTTTGGTCTATGTAAGTGATATATGGGCATTGTTTCAACTACGCAGTTACCCGGAGCAAAGCTATTAGCTGTTAGGCGCCCATCCAAAGTGGGATCTAACCGTAGATTATGATGTTAGTCTCGACAAAGGCCAGTATAGGCGTCATCACATAGCACTAGTAAAACTTGACTTTGGGTGGAATTCGAACCATAATCCGCTCCTGCGGTGTGAACCTGGATTTTCTGTAATGGGACGTTGTCGCCGGGAACCCCGCCTGGAACAGTTCAGTCACCGAAACTTGCCAATAGTTCGGTAAATAAACTTGATATTTTTCTTAACGGCATAAAACTGGTTTCGACGGCACCTCCAATTTGAGTGACAGAATCAAGTGATTTAATTGGGGAGAAAGCAATCAGCAATTGCGTTGCCTACCATTAAACTGATTGAAAATTTAACCTGGTCCAGCCGGACATCGAAATGTGCACAGAAACATCGGCAACTCGGCCACACTTGTAGCCACTCTCAAGTCTCTAGAATTGCCGAGGTAAGATTTTATTTCGAAGCTAAATTCCAACCCGTATGCTTTCAGGGACATATGGATGAGTTATGGGGTTTGGCTGTTCACCCAACAGACACCCATTTCTTAACAGGGGGCTACGACAAACAACTTGTTCTCTGGGACGCGTCGTCGCACTCACCCATCTGGTCTCAAGTAGGTTTTGGTAATTTCGTAGTGAATCTCGTAACCAACACGGTGAATAATATTTAACTGGAAAGTAAGTGAGATGAATCTGCTCCGTTGGCACTGCAGTCATGTCGTTAAGAGCGCGATCCTCACCTGCCTTTTGCGTTGTTGTGTTCTAAGGAAATGCACTTTAGGGGATTCTTGTTTCGTAATAGTTGCAGTATGTTTTTCTGAATGACATATACAAAAAAAATATTTTACGATGCGTTTTAACCGTTATGTAACATGATTGTTAATGTACTCGTTTTGTATCTTGAAACACTCAGGTGTTTGAAGATTCGATTCAGTCTGCCTCGTTTCACCCAGTCCATGACAATGTAATTGCTGTCGGCATGACAACTGGTCGATGGGTGGCTGTTGATACCACCAATCAAGACGTGATTGCATCATTCACCGATGGACCTGAGAAACATGACGTCATAAAGTTTTCACCAGGTATGTTGATGCTCTTATCGTGAATCATTTCTGACGTTTTCTTTGCAGGAGGATTTTTGATATTTTAAAGCGTACGTGAGTGTTCACGCTTATCATAACTACACCCAATTTTGTTTTGATCACAACATACAGGTCTGTTTGCTTGAAATTTTACCTATGAAGCTAATGGTATATTGTAGCTTACGAAAAGGTCAAAAGCATCAAAAACAAGTCTTCGAGTTAAATGTAGGTTTTTCATTTGAGGATTAGGCTAGTTACATTTGAATAAAATATATTGAGACATAGCCATGCAATTAGACGTGATTTTGACTAATTCTACCGTAAAATGCTATCTACTGCGCAATATGTATTTTATTGGAAAAATCAAATGAGTGTGTAACCATTTGTAAGGAGTAATTTTTCTAGCTTAACGTTTGCCAAGTTTTATATATTTTTTACCTTTCCTAGGGGTGAGAGAGAAAGATGGAATGATTTTGATGGTTGATGTTTTTGTAGTAAAGTTTGGCAGCTTGCCAACTAATTGACTGGTATTTTTTTGAAGACGGTTCATCGTTGGCAGTGGGCTCTCACGACAACAACATATACATTTACAAAGTCAGCGAAGACGGGCGAAGTTATACCAAAGCTGGCCATCTGTCTGGACACAGCAGTTACATCACGCATTTTGATTGGTCGAAAGAAGGTCGTTACATCCAATCAAATTCAGGAGACTATGAACTGCTCTATTGTAAGTTTAAATATATGTCAATATTTTCTTTTCATATCGCGGTCCAGGTATGACGCTCCTCGAAAGCACTTGTCAAAACAATCGGTCGCAATCACTTCTCAACTCCTTTTCTTGAAATGGTTTTCAAGAGCTTCAATAGATTTTTATTAAATTTTTCCAATTAACTCGTACTGGTGATGACGTCTAAGATTGCGTGACGTTTTTTTTTACCGTGCTTTACCTTCATGCCCTGCTTTTCATCCCAAGGAAGAGAATTGGTAAACACACGCACATTAACTTGCATGATCAACTTAAATAACACACCAAATGATCAATACTCGATCTACGTTGTATTGTAGTGGCAATTGAGTTAAATAACTTACAAGCCTGCCTACACCTAGCAGTGGCAAGTAAGGTAGCAGGGGGCGTGTACGGGCATGAAGATCAAACTTGATCTTGTTGGTATAAGGATATTTCATTCTTTCACCTTTTTTGAAATTACAAACGTTCGAGTCAATGTATGATGGATTTTTAAATACTAAGATACTAAGCCCAATTCATTATGACGTCATTTTGCGGTAGCACCACGCCTTCTAAACTCACAGGTAGATCTAAATCGGTGAATCCTCTTGAGAACTAAATAAGTTAGAGGGATAAAATTGGTGTCAAAATGCGCAGAATAGTTAGTTTTCTACACTCTTTCAAGAGACTTCATTAGCTCATCTTCGACAGAAACCGATTAAGTTAAAAAAACTATACTTTAGTTATTTTTTTTATTATGTTGCGGAAACCGAATGGAAATTGCATTTCCAAATAATTGCATACACTATTTACTTTCAAATGGTGTGTGTAAATATTTGGAAATGCAATGCAGTATTTCATTTTCCAATGCCTAATTTACTCAGTACGGCAAAGCTTTTATCAAAACTGGCACAACCAGCTCATCAAACATTTTAAATTTATAAATGAACCATCAATATGCGAAATCATGCCGGCTCTATCATATTAAAAGTTGTAAATCCGTCGCTTCCTGTGGAGGTGGGACCTAGATGTATGACGCAGTGTTTACTCCCAGCAGCAATTGTGACCTTGCAGTGTTTTACAAATGTTTTTGTGAGAAATGTTGAAGTCGCTAAATGGTGTTGGTTTGAAAGCTGTGCAACAATTGTAACCTGCGTGAAATGTCTGGAAGGGATAGGAAATTCAAAAGTTTGGTTTGCGCGAAAGAGCTGGTTAGAAATATATTACCTTTTAATGAGGAAATCATTTGCGGTCATACATTTTTGGAGGCCAGGCTGAGAAAAATTAATATCAAACATCGAGAGAAAGTTCCAGTTTTTCATGACCTCAAAACGTAGTTGTTGGGAGATGTTACAGGCTTGTGGGTAAAGTCTAGCTTGCCAATTTTGAATCGGAATAGAATTGAATTGAAATTAAAAAGTAGCTTGAAAAGTGGAAATTGACTTCGAAGAACGTGGAAGACCAAATATTTATACAAATTCGTAATTAGTATATAAAATCCCATTATACCTCGACCCAAACGTTTTTAATTTTGAAAGAGCTGGAAAAATGCAACACTCTATTTTTGTAATAATCCGTAACCTCTCCTCTTTAGTGTTGTGAAGCAATTAGCCCATCTTAGCGTTTTAATTCCATTGGAATGAAGTTGTATTGTAGTAGCCTGTTCAAGTCTTTCATGAGAACCTAGTGAGCGACAACTCAATGTTTGACTTGTTATTTTAAAGCAAAGTGAAATTACAAAGTTTTGAAACTTAGATTCCACAAATTAGCAACAAATGTAGCTTGGGCGTAAAGACAGCAATGATCATAATACCTCATTTTTTTAAAATGTTACTTGTTGGTTGTTTGTAGAAGAGGGGAGAGCTGTGTTGATGATTGCTTATGATTGGCATTCTAATGCAAGAAAAGCTGTCTAAAAGAGGTTTTGCGTATTTTCGAAAAATGACTTCGAGTCCCTTTAAATGCAATCTTAAATAATATATAGTTTTTTTATTAGTTAGGAGGGGCATCCGGAATTTAAAGTGCTGTGTTACTCCAGTAAAAAATCTGGTTCGAAAGCGAGTGTGTAGTGGTAGACATACATTGAATCAGCACGTCTGAGCTTGCGAAACGTGGGAAAAATGACGTAAAATTGACTTTCTTCTTTCTTTATTTGTATTGTAGGGGATGCTCATTCCTGCAAGCAAGTAACATCGACGCCATCTTTACGTGACATTGAGTGGGATACACAGACTTGCACACTTGGGTTTACTGTGTTAGGTAAATTATTTCTGCAGTGGTTACAATATTTTAGCTTAATTTTGTTGTTAGTAAAATACCATTAGTTTTACTGGGTGGATAAAGTCTTCAAAATAGCTTACATTTAGAAACGGTTACGTAGTTTTACATTTTTTTGCACAGGAATTTGGCCCGAAGGTGCTGACGGAACCGATATTAATACTGTTTCCCGGTCATCCGACAAGCGCCTTGCCGCTTCTGGAGATGACTTTGGAAAAGTCCATCTATTTCCTTATCCTTGCGCGCAGCCAAGAGTAAGTAACACTGGTTACATGTTAACACAGGACTATAGAGTAATGGAGCCGACGTAATCACTCATTTTAATCCAACCTTTAACTGCGACTGTCTGTTCGATCGAGTCACTTTTCTTGTACTAAGCCGGCATAGAACAGTGAAGATGCTCACCATACATGTCGTGAGAGGCGACACTTGATACTCACCATGGCAGTTCATCTTGCCGATGTTGGGCTACTAGTCTGCAATCAAAATCAAGGGCTGGTTCGAATTGAGCCACCGCTTTCTCCCAGCCCTATTGCAATTAGGTTTAGGTTGTAAACATGAATTGCTCGTAATGCCGTTTCTCTGTCCCGATGAAGAGGGCTAGGTTGCACTACAAACTACTCATGCATGACTCCCCAATTTCTTTGTTGTGGGCTTCGAGTTTAAGATAAACGAGTTTTACTCTAGAAGGGCCTGAAAATCGCCGGAATTCGCTTTTTTACTCTCCTAATTGAATCAGCACTTTTAAGAATAGTAATTGTTTTGCAGCTAGTAAGCATGACCGATCTTTGTTTACGGTAAAAACATAAATTCAGTCGACAGTTTAATGGTGCTCGTATATGAAATTGATTTTTTTCGTCCGAATAAACAGACTTGTAGAAATTGTCACTGCCTTGGAAATTTTAAATTATTTCTGTGATGGCCTTAAACTAGAACGATTTGCTTGATGCTGAACATAAACTAGTTATTTTTTAGTGATCACCCCTAATCTCAACTATCAACATGATTACATATTGCCGTGTATTAAACATTTCAGAGTCAAGGGTTGGATTACCGTGGCCACAGCAGTCACGTGACATCTGTTCGCTTTTTAAACAACAACGAGAAACTTCTGTCCACTGGAGGGCAGGATTGCAGTATCTTGCAGTGGGCGGTGGTGTGAGCGGAAGAACGGATTCAGCTTAAAGTCGGATTCTACACGCATGCTGTACAGGCGTACGCTGTAGCTTTTTTCATTCATTTATTTTGCTAAAAAGCCGGGGTTGGAAAGTAGACTCAAAGCGTATATGTTGATCCTACTGATAATTGTTTCTTTGGTGGAAAACTACCAGTGATTTACATTTTATGACTGGTTCAAAATGAAATGCCGCTTTCTCACAGCTTGATTTTGATTAGGCTTACGATTGGTCCAAGTCACTTTTCATTCGTTGCATGAATGAATGTCTTCTCGACTTCGCAAAAAGCGCGAGCGTGGTGTGTGATTCTCAACATAATGAACAAATCCAGTATGCTCCACCGTATGCTTGCCAAGTATGCTAGTACAAGCCGGCTTTGAAACGGTTGAATCTTATTTGGCTATACGCGATAGTATGATAGTGTAGTTCAATGATTCGCGAATATTGCAGATGGCGTGTGCATTAATTTTTGAGTGCTTTAATTATGCAGTACAGTATCATGAAGTTTTGCTGTGTGGTAACTTCCATAATTATTGTTCAGTGGCGTAGCCAGGAGAAAAAATGATTGCCTAATCGCCCCCTTCCTCAAAAAAATTAACTTGTTGTCGGTTGAGGTGGGCAGTCGGCTTAGTTTGTTTTGATCCCGTGATCTTGCCTTGCGAAGAGTCAAATCTTGCTTTTAACTTTTTTCTGGCTTTGCTGCTGCACCTGTTTACATTATTTCAGTTCTTTTTTTATAATCAGAGCTTCCTATTTGCTGTGAAATACTGTAATTGTAAAACTGCCTTGAATTGTTGCCTTTTTGCTTAATGGAGATTTATTACAATTGTGCAGTGCTAAGCAAGTTGTACGCAGATTGCAGAACGATGTAACCACTAGTTATAGCAATGTAGCTCACTTAGTTCAAATAGTTAAAACTGTATCTCGTACGATTAATAGACTATTCTGCTAAGTAGTATGTTGCATTTTGTCATTATATTACAATTTTCCGCATTTACAAAATTGACTGTGATGTGTGATGTTTTCGCAGTTGGCCTTAATGCGCCGTGTCTTATCAGCAGTTATAATGTAACAGTCTTCTAAATTTTTTCCAGGTATGACTAAAACACCATTAAAATGAAATCTCCAATTTTACAAATACAGCAGTAATATGCGACAGTTGTTTACAAGACAGTTAAGCGGTCGGTAAAACGGTGACGTAGTGAAAAACCGCTTGATCGAACATTGTAATTCAAGGATTAATCTTTGCGTGTTCCTCTCCTACCACGCCTCCTTTGCATTACCGTACGGTTAAAAGTAATACTACGTGAATAACAATTTCTTCAAAAATGAGAATAGCTTGGGCTGTCTTCAAACCTGTACTGGGACTAAATTGTGCGGCTGCATTTGGCGGATTTTAGATTACCGTTGTGTTATGCGTGACAAAAAGATTAGAAGCCAAATATTTATTTTACAAATCTAGCTCATTTTGATCAGTCACTAAAATAATCATCCACGAGTTGCGACAATCACCTCAAAACAAATGAAAATAAAAATGGATTGTGAGGCATATTGCTAAAGGGTAGGTCTAAATGGAAAGCGATTTCACTGGAAAAATATCCTACCAGATTCTTTGCTTCTAGGCTTGTATGCTGTGGTCCTTAAGTAATGGCATTTTTCCTATTTGCCGTTGCTTTATTTCGTTAAACTACGTGTTGTGTAAGCCAAGAGCGTGCAACTTTCGACATAAAATTTTGTGGTCTTGGGTGGCAAACTTAACTGCATCTTCGAAAAACTGAACTCCGCAAAAAAAGGTCTTTACCACCTATTTGGATAAACATTGTCACCTTCCACTGCTTAGAAGTTTTTATTTGTGGCAACAGACAATATAAATTACAAACTCTGGCCCTCGAAGTTTGAAATTTTCCAGCCTGCAAAAAGGTTGCTTTCCCCTTGTGTAGACCATAGGCATACTAGCTAATAAATCAACCAGTCAGTGGTACAGCGGTACGACATGCCACCTCTGGATCTCCATCAATCTTCCGCCCAACTCTTATTAAAGTTTGGTCAGTGTCCAAACATCACAGCCACGATTGTTTCGTGCAATACAACAATCCGTGTGTTCAATGCGCGGACATTTTTATTATTTTCATGAATAAGCAAAAAAATACCGGCAACAAATATATTTGTGAATTAGTTTCAATTCAAAATTTAACGCGTCCGGCCTTTGTTGAAGCAAAATATAATTTAAGCGCAAAGTCATTTTCAACGACGTGCTTAATAGATGACACAGACAATTCTTGGTCATCATAGATCATTAATAGCTTACGACTTAATCAACTAATGGTTCTCTCGCTACAAACAATAAAAACAGACATAGTGAGACAGAAGATGGTGCCTTCCATCCTTTTTGAGCTGGCGGCTCACTCTTACGGATGTTGGTTTTTGGGGAATCACCACAAGCATTTTCGCTCTTTTTCAACTAAAAAACCATTTTTTGAAAGCAACTTTACAAAATTATTTTCGTCACTGAAGACCGCTGTTTATTGTTTGGAAATCGCTGGGTTAAAACACCATCAATAAATTTGAAGTAGAGTCACGAAATCGACGTTCTGTTAAACACAGCGGCGGCGGATCCAGAAACTTTTAGAAGGAAGAGAGGGGAGTAGGGGGTAATAAATTACTTTGCATATTGTAGTAAACTGTTATATAAGTTGTACACTGTTTTTCTCTTTGAGATTAACATTTTCAAAGTCTATTGTTTCGTATTTTCCAAGATCAACTTTCGAAGTTAATTTTCGCAAAAAAGTCATAAAATAAATGTAACATCTCTCCTTAAATTCGCCAGTGCTGTAGTAGGCCTATTGCTTTAAACCAGGGGTGCCCAACCAGTCGATCGCGATCTACCGGTCGATCTTCAAAGCCTTGGAAATCGATCGCGGGTGATTTTTTACAGGTACAACAGTTTGCCAAACTAAAAGTTGAACGTTTATGTATATGTACATTTTTTTCAATCTGGCAACCCTGTTATTGTTAGCAACGCTATTGGTAACAGCTTTCTACTAGTGCAGGGGGTGTTTCTTTAATTTAATTAATTTCTTTTTTTAAAGTTGACACTTAATGCAATGACTAACGATTCTGATTATGCAACTTAAATCTGCAAAATTTTAACTTTAAAAATTTTCTTTAAAAACGTTTTTTCTAAATGAAAAAAAAGTTAAAAGAGCTGAAATCACAACTAGCTACACAACAGTCTATTTTTACCAAGCCAAACACGAGAAGTAAGGCAGCTAAGATAGCATCATATCGAGTTTGCCACGTTCTTGCTAAGTATAAGAAATCGTTTCAAGATGGAGAAATGGTCAAGGAAGCGTTTATAAAAGCTGCTGATTGACTGTAAGGGAATTTTAAAAGCAAGGATGAAATTATCTCATCAATCAAAGACCTTCAGTTGTCGAGAAATACCGTAACAAGGCGATTTGAAAGAATGGAAACCTTGCAGCTCAGTTGGAGAGAGAGATTGTTAGCTGGGAATGCTATTTACTTCAATTTGATGAGTCAACAGACTCTGTGGATATGGCGCAACTGTGCACTTTTATAAGAATGGTGTTTGAGGACATGACTACAAAAAAGGAGCTCTTTTCATGTTGCCTCTTAAAGGACATACACGAGATAAAGACATTCCAAGCATTCATGAATTTTGCTAACAAAACCAAGCTGCCACTTGTCAAGCTTATTTACATTATAATTGGTAGGGCACCCGCTATGGTGGGCAGTAGTAATTGGTTTATTGCTTTTCGCAAACAGAATGACTCTTATCCAACCTTTATTCATTATCACTGCTTCAACCATCAACAGGCTTTATGTGGGAAAGTATTAAATAAGAAAGAGGTGATGAATATTGCCACGAAAATTGTTTCTTGCAATTCTTGCAAGAAGCCTGCAGAGAAGACTTTTCCGCGCTTACCTGGAAGAGGCTGAGGTAGAGCACATAGACCTGCTGCTCCACACAGATGTGAGGTGGTTGAGCAGAGAAAGATTTTTGGAAAGATTTGGGGAGCTGTTGCCTGAAATAAAAGAGTTACTCAAGCAGTTTAAAGATGCAGAATATGCACAGCTTGAGAATGAACAGTTGCTCCTAGATTTGGCTTTTCTCACTGACTTTACTGCACTGATAAATGAACTAAATTTAGAGCTGCAGAAAAAAGAGAAAAATATAGTTGACATGATCAGCTCTGTAAACCCATTTAAACGCAAGCTACAGCTGCTCTCAACCAAGCTGCAACGCCATGATCTGCGCGCTAATTTCAAGACGTAAATTCAGAACTTGTGCTTCAGAGCAAAATCACTGCACAGTTCAATAGTGCACGTTACATTAAGCAGATGCAAAGCCTGTCATCAGAATTCGAGAAGCGTTTCATTGACTTTGCATCAGTTGAGCCTATTGTCATCTACATGTGCTTTCCCATTTGCGACAGATATAGATGTGGACGACCTTGCCTGAAAAATTGGAGCACTCTTTCAGCTGAATATAACTGCAGTGGAAAATGAAATACTCTTCCCTTCAAAATGACATAGAGATAAAATCCAGGGCATCCACTGAAATAGGGAAGATCTTGGAACTGCTCCTAGAAGAGAAATATTCCATTATAAAAAGATTTAATTTTTGTATATTAGCTTGTTTTGAATCAACCTACCCGTGAGAATCTGTATTTTCTCGCATGAAGATAACGAAATCCAGACACACATCGGTTATGACAGATCAACATCTTCTGGCTTGCTTGAGACTTGTAACCATCAGCCACTGCCCTGGCTACGAGGAACTTCCTACATTGCCCCAGTACCAGGTGTCTCACTAACGTTAAAAATGAATGTATTTCCATGAAATAAACGTTATTTAAATATGTTTTTGGTTTAGTGCATTATGCATTATGTTTTTTATTCACTACATTATGTAAATGTAAGTTGTACGTGTAACTGAGATATACCGATAGACCCACCAGCATAGGCTCGGTTTGTTTTGTTTCACAGCTTTGCCAGATTGGTAGATCTCCAGAGACTGGAAAATGTAAAAGTAGATCCCATGTCAATAAAGGTTGGGCACCCCTGCTTTAAACTGTGGTACTACTTCGTAGCATAAGTCACTTGAACCTCTCAACTTCTACTGACTATTAAAAACTTACTCAAGGTCCACTGCGCCAATTAACAGGGGTTTTAGAGCTTGCAGTGAAGCCTATTTGGAAGAAACTTTCCTCTTTCTCTTTCTTTTAGGTCTCCAAGGACTCATTCCTTCCTGGTTGCGACATGGTCAACAAATGGCATGACGGGTTACACTACTTTTGCCATCTACAATCCCTTGCAACCTCTCTCTTATAACGTTTTGTATCCACTCGTTTTTTCTTTTGGAACCGAGACGCCGGGATCAAACCCCACGCCAAGAATCCCAGCCATGTCTAGGGGCACCGTCTTTGCAATACTATGCACTTTTTAAAGCAGCAAAACAAAACAATGCATGTGAAACATTAACAGATTTGCTGATTTATGTTCAGCCCTACTTTTCTACTTCAAATAATTTTCACTATAGCACAACGCTCGAAATAGAAACATTTTTACTTGGGTAATCGTCGCAATGGGTGCTTTTTATCAATTTGACAAACTCTTGGTTGTCAGAAGCAGTATAAACTTGCTTATTTTCATCAAAGACTGTTAGCCTTGAGCTAGACCTCGTGTCAAACAGTCACAGTATTTAAATTCAACTAGATGGTAATGATACACTTTGAATTAAAAGACATAATATAGTTTAAGAGCATTGAAGGCGTTTTTTACTAAGGTAGTTGCGAGAGTAATTTACGATACCAGACAGACATCAGTTGATACCTGGTCAGCAAGCACAGCGTAGCCCGTATTTATGAAAAGTTGAAATTAATAGAGAGTGCATGTGTGCTTGTGCAGACAAATGATTCAGCCAAAAGTATGATGAGAGTTTTTGGTACGTCAAGTAGGACTAACCTAATTCTACAGTTTTGTATTTGAATAAGATGCCAATAGTTTATATTTAAACTTGCATTAAGATACAAGCGAAATACTATAAATGACACTGTTATAATTGTCTAAATAAGAATTGAGTTTAAGTTTCTATAAAATAATAAAGAAAAAATAAAAAAAGAAACGGAAGACAATAACAATGTTTTTTTACACAATCCAATATTTTTGCAAGAGTTAATATTCTTTTAACAATTTTACTTTGTATTCTTTTTTAAAAAAAAAACCAGTGCATGTTCTTTAATTGATTCGAGGTTACCCCACAACTTTGAACCTCTGTGAGAAAATAGCTTTTGGCAAAATAATTTATTTATTCGGGGGCGATAGCAAGCAGTCGAATTTATCAATTTATCAACAAAATTTTCATGTTGATGAATTGTATTTATCTTACGAAAAGAATGATAAAAGTTTTTTGCCAATTGATTATGATGGAATCGATACATAAATTTACTATCTCAAGTTGATATATGTCTTCTCCTTTTAACTCTTGAAGTTCTTTATACTGTAGGCTACAATTGTTAAATTGGCCTATGTAAGTTACGAAACAATATCATTCTCAAAATTTTATTACGCCTTAACTAAATTATTTCTGGTGAAGTTTTATTTGCTGTTGCACACGCAGTAATTCCATATTAAATTCTGCTGTAGACAAGACTATAGTAAAGCATGCAAAGGGTTTCCCTTGAAACAAAATTGAGCAATCTGTAAAAAAGTCCGGTGCATCTGGCAAGCTGCATGGACTAATAATTTATTTGCGACATCCATTTGAGATTATCGTCAATAAATAACCCAAGGTATTTGACAGTGTGCACTCTATTAATAGCAATATCTTTAAGAGCTATTCCAAAGTTACACTGACAAGTTCTGAGGGGATGCTTGTTTAATATCATGTAGTTAGTTTTTGAAAAATTTAGGGATAGCTTATTTTGATAGAGCAAATAATTAACTTTTTTGAGTTCTATTTGAACTTTGTGTCCAGGTTTTTTGGATTGTTATAAGCCGTCATCAAGCAGATGTCTTCGGCAAATAATGTGGTGTCAAAATTTGAAATCAACGGGATGTCATTAATGTACAATAAAAAAAGTAGCGGCCCCAGGTAAGATCCTTGGTGCACCCCGCATTATACTTTGGTATATGAAGACATGAAGCTACGTACCTCAAAATATTGATATCTGTTTTTTAAGTAGCTTGTTAATAAATCCAGAGGTTTACCACGAATTCCAAAGTTATGATACAATTTACTTAAAAGAATGTCATGATCAACGGTATCAAAGGCCTATGATAAATCCAAAAACAAACAGCATGTATAAAAATTTTGATTAATATTGTTTATAAATTTGTCATAAATTGAGTTGACTGCAAATACAGTGTAGTTGAAGAATTTTCCGAATGCCAAATTGATTATCACTGAGCAGATCATTTGTTCTTAAATTTTATCAAATTGTGATAAAATTGATATGGGACGATAACACCGTGCAACATATTTTCAGTTTAAAAAAACTCAAGAACAAACAGATGTACTTTAGGGTAATTTGTGGGCGCTGAGTCCGAATTTGAACTTGTTTTTTTACGTAGACGTCAGGATTTTCTGAAAAAAGCATCTGAATTTCTGGTTGAAATAGAATATTCTTTACATTGTCAAGCACTATTGCCCATAACAAATTTATCTAATATGTCTTCTCATAGGTCTTTTTATGAGTTGCAACAAGTCTATTATATTTGCAAAGAATGCAGTTCCCCAAGTTTAGGAAAACCTGGCATAGTTGGTGATAAAATATTCAAATTTCGACCAAAATGTATTAACAACTTAGTAGCATATTACCAAAGCAATTTAATTATGGTTTTACAGCAACATTGTTAGTCTTTATTATAGTTTTTTTTTGCTCTCCCACCTATTACAAGTTTCAGCATTATCTAACATGAAAATGAAGCTTTAAAATGGAGCAACACAAAAACTCAACAAGAAAATCACACTATGTGCAAAAACTGAACAGAAGTTCAACGTCGTCGTCTTTTGTGTTCTTGTTCTGGCTTATATCGTTTCAGTGACCAGCAGTATTCGGCGAGCATTCCAGTTGACCACTTTCCTTTGAACCTCTTTTCAATAACAGCAATGTCCTGGTGAAATCTCTCACCGTGCTCATTTGAAACTGCTCCCAAGTTTTCATGAAAAAATGGTAAATGTGAATGTAGAAAGTGAACTTTGAGTGACATCTTGCATCCCGTTATGTGGTAGTTGCCCAACAAGTTGGCCACCACATCTTCGAAGTCATCAGACTTATGTAAGCCAAGAAAATTTAGAGATACTTGTTTAAAACTTTTCCACGCAGCCAACTCGGTTTCATTGAGCGTTTTGTCAAACATGTCATTCAGGATAAGTTTTCGTATCTGAGGCCCAACAAACACATCTTCTTTTATTTTGGCATCAGACAATTTGGGAAAACATTCATGCAAAAATTCAAATGCAGGAGAATCTTTTCTTAAGCCTTTAACGAATTGTTTGAATAGCCCAAGCTTAATGTGCATAGGTGGCAAAATGATTTTATTTTGAGGGACCAAAGGCAAAGCTACCACGTTATGTTGACCTTCCTCTTTCTCTACTCTCTGCGGCCAGGTCTTCTCAATGTAATGCTTATTACGAGCTCTGGAATCGCAGAGGCATAGAAAGCAGCAGGATTTAGTGTAGCCAAGTTGAAGGCCTCGGAGCAAAGCCACGACTTTTAAGTCTGCGCACACATACCACAAATGAAAATGGTAATTTAATTTATCCAAAATAAGTTGCAAGTTGTAGTATGTTTCTTTGAGGGTGGTTGAATATGCTACCGGCACGGATGGATAGCGGTTCCCGTTATGCAGAAGCACAGCTTTGATACTTTCCTTAGAGCGGTCTATGAAAAGTCTCCAGTTCGTTTGATCGTGGATCATGCCAATACTTTGAAATAATGCAGAAACATCGTTGCAATAGCACAGTTCGCAGAGACGTAGCAGCCGCCCCCCAAACCCCCCAATTGGGAGGGGCCCAGGCCAACTTTGGGGGCCCAAGTTAGTCTGAAATTGCTTTTTGGCTACGTGACTATTTTCAGTTCAGCAGACTTGTTTACAACCGATTTAAACTGTAGGAAGAAATTGGCTTGTGACATCATAAGTGAATGCTACGTCATTTTATCTCGCAGAATCTAGAATATTTCGATTGATTTTCTGGTAGAATCTTGAATATTCGATTGACGTAACAATGCCGTTGTTACGCAACAATCATAGAATGGTCTGGAATTCTGTTTGGCTATAAATACCGGGACAATATATATACACTGCAGAGTGCAGATAAAGTATTTTATTGACATTGTATAGAATGAAACGTTCAAAAAGTGGTGCTCAAAAGAGAAAAGAAGCAGCCACTGCTCGAGATGCTGTAGCGAAATTGCCCAAGATGACAGATTTTTTCAAGATTACTGAGCAGAGTAGACCTGGCACTAGTACCGAGAGGGATGAAGAAAACTATAGTGTACAAGAAAAAGAAGACTATGACGATCAGCATCAAAGTGATTGTGAATTTCCAGAAAATGTAAGTTGTGATTTACCTGCCAATACGCAACCTTCAATATCAAAAATAACTGAATCTCAATTTACCCCTATCCCTGATGACCCATGTAAATGGCCTGAAAGTATTTCTGATGCTCAACGATGTGATATAGTAAAGCGTGGACCACATCAACTAATAATGAATTTTCCATATAATAACACAACTCCAAGGCGACGTTTTTCCTCCAACGATTATAAACGTGTGTTACCTAATGGTGAAAGTGTTTCACAGTCGTGGCTAGTTTATTCTGGGGAATCAGATCAAGTTTTTTGCTTTTGTTGTAAGCTATTTGGAAAAACACTAAGCCCCTTTTGTAGTGGTATAAATACATGGGAGGGTTTTTCGAAAAAACTGAAAGACCATGAAAACGGCATTTCCCACCAAGAATGCTGCAGTCAATGGATGTTGCTAGCTGAAGGGATAAGAAATTCATCCACTATCGACAAACGCGAGATGAATATTTTTTTCAATGAAAGACGTTTTTGGAGAAATGTTTTAGAGAGACTTATCGACATTGCCTTGTTTCTATCGGAAAGGAATCTTGCTTTTAGAGGATCTGAAGAAGTCTTAGGATCTCCTCACAATGGAAATTTTCTGGGTATATTTGAGCTTTTGGCAAGAAGAGATCCGATCCTAAAAGAGCTTCAAGACAGAATCAAGAATAAAAACACTAAAGATCACTATTTGAGTCCTACCATACAAAATGAACTAATTGAATTGCTAGCGACAGAAGTTGAAAAAGAAAATTTACAGCAATTGAAATTGGCAAAATATTTTTCTATAATTTTGGACTGCACTCCAGATATGTCACATCATGAACAAATGTCTGTCATTCTCCGTTATGTACTATGTAATGAAGAAGCTGCTGTTGTTAAAGAAACATTTTTTGGCTACTTGAGAATAAGTGACAGTACTGGGAAAGGCTTGTTGGACGCTTTCTTAGAAAAAGCGACCGAACTGCAACTCGAATTGTCTGATTGTCGAGGTCAGTCATATGATAATGGTGCTAACATGAAAGGAAAACATTCTGGGGTCCAAGCAAGAATGCTAGACATCAATCCCAAAGCTGTTTACGTGCCCTGTGCAAACCATACCCTTAACTTAGTTGTCGTTGACAGTGCTAATTCATCGACGGAAGCATTGACATTTTTTGGAGTACTTACAAGGTTGTATGTGCTGTTTTCTTCCTCTGCTCAGCGTTGGGAAATTTTGAAGAAACATGTGGAGCTGTCCATAAAGTCACAATCTGATACTCGTTGGGAAAGCAGAATTAAATGCATCAAACCTCTTCGATACAATTTAAAAGAGGTGTTGCTGGCACTGAAAGACTTGGAAGCCATTTCCATAGAAAGAAAAGATGGAAGAGCTGCCTCAGAAAGAAAATCGTTGATAGCTCATTTATCAAAATGGAGTTTTCTTTTGTCGGTGTTTATTTGGTATGATATCCTATTCCAAGTCAATAAAGCAAGCAAGATTCTTCAATCGTATGGAGTCTCCCTTCATACAATGGAAACGGAAATCCAGGCAACTGAAAAGTTTTTGCAAAACTATCGCACAACGGGTTATGACAGTGCCGCAACATCTGCTGTTGAAATAGCACAGGAATTGGATATTGATCCTTCTTTTCCTCCGTCAAGAAGTGGAAAGAAAAGAAGATTGTTTGATTACCAAGGTGAAGAGGAACAACGAGCTACTCCTGAACTGAAATTTAAAAGCACCTTTTTCTATCCATTAGTAGACCAGGCTATTTTGTCAATAAAGGAGCGCTTTAATTTGTTACGTGAGGTTTCTTCCGCCTTTTCGTTTTTGTACACACGAGACAAACTTTTGCTTGTGCAACAAGAAAATGCTCTTCTTACTTGCTGTAAAGAGTTCCAAAAAAAGTTCGGTGACATTGATTCTGATGAAATGAGCGCTGAGCTACAGCGGTTTGTTTTAATTTTACAAAAAAAACGCAATCTCAATACGGCTCAAGACTTTCTGAACTATCTTCTAAAGACTCATTTATTTGAATTGTATCCGAATGTGTACATCGCACTTCGAATCTTACTAACTTGCCCCGTGACTGTTGCCAGCGCTGAAAGAAGCTTCAGCAAATTGAAACTGATCAAAACTTTTAATAGAACGTCTATGACAGACAGTAGACTATCTTCATTAGCCATGTTGTCAATCGAAAATGACTGCGCCCGATCTCTTGATTATGACAATGTCATAACAGCATTTGCGAACAAAAGGTTCGCTCCAGACTATTTAAATGATACTGTGTTTTTATAACTTTTTCATGTTTTTCAGTGTCATTGCTTTCGTTTCGCAGTGTCTGCATAAATGTCCTACTGAACTCTGGCATCGGTGCCGAATTTTTTATGACTTGCACCTTTGGTATCGGCATGCTTTATTCTGACATTAGCCTGTTTACTTATGTACAAATTGTGGTGTATTTTCTTAATGCAGCTTTTCAATTTTACACCTCTAAAGTGATATGACCTGTGCGCAGGGGCTCTTGCGCTTACTTTGGGGGGGGGGCCCGAAGTTGGAGTGCTACGGGACTGACAGTTCGCCATCGTTAGAGAAATGGGAAATTATGTCTTGGCTTCTTTGACGATAGAAAGTTACCTATGTGTCTGGAGCAAGCAAATTCCATTGTTGTAAGCGTGAAGCCAAGGGTTTGCTACTAGACTTGGTCAGATTTAAATCTCGCACAAGATCATTCAAATCTTCCTGACTGATCAACTGTGGTTTGGTAGCTTCTTGACTGAGTTGAAAGGTATCATCAGAATCACAACTCGAGTTTTCAGAGTTCTCTGAAGACTCGCCTTTTAGTTCAGGTAAACACGGTGGAGTAATGGGAACAGGTAGATCAGCAGAATATGGGACAGGACGGATAGTAGATGGTAGGTTTGAATACAAAATTTTCTTCCTGTTTCTTTGGTTGTAGCCTTTTGTTTTGGTTAAACAGAAATAGCAATCAGTGATGTGGTCTCTCTGCTCTCGCCAAATCATAGGCACAGCGAATCCCATATCTACTTTTTTTCCCGAAATCCATTTGCGTAGTTTACCACAACAATCTACAAGCAACAATAGTGTGGAGACCAAACTTTATCTTGGTCTCCAACCGCACATCCAAAATAAGCATAATACAAACGCTTGATCTTGTCAGTTAAGTTCCTTCGATATTTTAGCAGAGTCAATTCTCCACAACTGTAGCAAAATGTATCAAAATCATTTTTACAAGATCGTCTCTTTTTTGGCATTTTAGTTCCCTTGTGGGCAAAATCAATGTATAACTGTAAAATACATGCAATACTATGAGTATACTTGTCTTATAGCTTGCTTACAACATACCTAAACGCAAAAATTATGATTAAAAGAATGTCTGCTGTAGCTCAATCACAAGGACTGTTGATTTCTAACTACCTGTAGGTAGCAACTGTGACAGTCTGTTTCTGTTTAACTGACTGGATCATGGGCGACTAGAATCGCTATTTTTTTGTATAAATTTAACAACTGTCAGCAATCGTGCCAATGATGGCTCATAAATCAAGCAGAGAAAATTCAGGCCTGTGTTATCAAATTAAAATATAAAATGCTGAAAAAACCTGACGTGATAGAAAAAAATAAATTTCATATTCGTGTTCAGCACCCCCAAATTTACCAAAATCAACTCGTTTTGTCTTTGAGTTTTCTTTGTGTTGCACAGTGTAATTAGAGCCTTTCCTACGATCACCCTTTTTAAAAATTGAAATAACTTCATTAGAAACTATAGGTTTACATTTAGTGAGGTATTTAAAGGGTGGGATAAAGGGTGATTCCCACCAAACGGTTTGACAGAAGCAAAAGCAGTAAAAAAGTCTATTTGAAAACAAAATCATTAGTTTCAATAAATTGATCTCCAAAAAAATGATCTTCATGTTGTTTTAGAGACCTATTGTAAAAATCTTACTTTCAAAAAGTTGATCTCCAAAAAAAAAATTCTTTAGGTAGTTTTTGACTCAGTAGCAGAGATGGTCAAAGAAGCTTCAAAATCTACTTGAGTAAAAGTAGGCAATAGCTCTTTACTCAAAAAGTATTCAAGTAGAAAGTAGTGATGAGTACTTTTACCCAGATAAAAGTGGTTGAGACTTAATTACTTGAGTAATAAAAGTAAAAATAGAAAAAATTTTGTCCTTTACCTTTCTAGACCAGTAATTGTCAATAAGGGATGCTCGCATCACGTGAGAGAGGGGATTTTTAAAGGTGCAAATGACTTTGCTAATTTGCAGCTTAATTTACATTGCTGTGCTTGTTAAACGTTTACGTGTATGATGCGTGCAATGGCGTCACTCTAAAAGAGGGTCAGCCACGAATGGTACTAAGTTTATTTTTGAGAATGACATTATTCTTAGAAAACCCAAAAGAAATTATCTCTATTTCCCTTTCTTTTGAATAACACTTTGTAAGTCTAGATTACAGAAACTGTTTTGAAGAAATTTTTTGACTTTGAGGTCACACTTTTGAAATCTGTGCCGGGTGCTGCAAATCATGGTAAAGGGAGTGAAATGACCTTTTTTAGCAGGGAATGCAAAGTGTCATATAAATTAATATCCGAAGATCTAAAGAAGGGCTAAATGATAGAGCATAGTACAGACACCACAGCCTTATTAACTCTTTTGCTCCCGCGTGAAAAGCGAAAAAAAATGCCCGTAAGGTGGCAGCGCGAAAAACTGTCATAATCAATCATAATTAATCATAATTATGTACCTCAAGTTTGTTTGTAAATCATTACTCAGCTGTCTACTTCTACATTAAGTGTGATATATCGTTGAAATCTACATTTCTTGAGGATTTCAAATAGAAAAAAAAATTTTTTTTTGAATATGCAAATTTTATGCAAATGAACCCCCCAACTGGGGGTACTTGTCTTCAAAATTAAAGAGGTACCCTCACCTCAAAGATCACTACAGATTTAATTTTCAACCAATTTTTTTAGAAATGGTCGCAAAATGATGCTAAGGAAATAAGCTTTCAAGGTACATCACTCAAAACTTACCTAAAAGCCTAGGTTTTCTACAATTTGCAATTTTCTGAGGCACATGACCTTTTTTTTGACCGGTACCGACCGGTACCAAATTTTGGTAGTTAAATTCAGTACAGGGAGTCCTCGGGTTACGACGGTCTCGACTTACGCTGTTTCGAGGTTACGAACGCGCCCCATAAAAATGTAAAAAATGATGTGGAATAGAGCTGCTGGAATCTCATGGAGAGGAGTTATCTGCTGGGGACTTGATACAACTGGAGAAGCAGATTATAGTGGAGGAAGAAGAAACCCCCACCCCAGAGCCTAAAGCTTTCACAAGGCAGGGCTTGACAAAAGGTTTTTCTGAGATACATCAAGCGTTGGCAACCTTTGAGGCTCAGGATCTTAACATGGAAAGGTTCACTAAGGTTTCCAGAGGCATCATAGATTTACTGCAGTGTAAAAAAGAGATCTTGGATGGGAAGAGGATGCTGTCTGTCCAGTCTAAGCTAGAGCAGTATTTTAAGAAAGTGGAGAGACCTGCACCCTTTACATCAGCTGCTTCTACTACTACAGAGCCTCTACCGTCTACCTCAGCTGCCTCTACTACTCCAGCTTCTTTACCATCTTATTAATATTTCATTTAATTCATGTGGTATGGAATTGTTTTCTCTTTTTCAAATAAAATAGTTTTTTACATTAATAGGAAGGTTGCATGTGACGTCATGGATTTCGCGCCAAAAAAAGTGGATGACCAAAAGCTCTAATTTATGCTGGAAAGGTATAGGGCGAACACCAACTTTTGGGGTTATTTTGAAAACTAATGAAAAATTAATTAAAATTTGGAATGAATTATTGCTAGTTGGATTCTCGGAAACAAATAAATTTGACCAAAAGCAATTTGGTTGAGATTTGGTCTTTCAGTTGGCTAGTATAAGCCTAGCATAGTGGGCTAATTTTTAAAAAAATGCCCCTAAGAGAAGTGTCATCTAACTACCATTTGCTCCTCACTTAAAAATAAACAAGACCAATTAGATACCAGTCGGTACATTAGCAAAAACAACCATTATTTGATCATTACTACCGGTACGGTAAGCTTGCCGGTAAGCTTACTTGCTGTCTCCATGAGCAAGGCATTTAATGGTATGCCTCCATCTTTATGTGGCAAACAGGTGGTGGGGCCCAGCAGTCTACCCGTCGCGGTGATCCAGTGTGACAAAAGACATGCAAACAGAGCATGAGCTCTACGCATGAATCAATAAAGCGGTACCGTAATTTTTGTATTACCCTTGGTCCAGCAGCCTAGGTAATAGCCCAAACAATTGTTTAAAGAGTGGTTAAGGTCACACAATTACATCTGACATATCAATATGACTGGCCTGCAATTACTATTGACAACAAATTTCAAAAACTTACTGATTTTATCCAACAATATCTAATCCAGCATATGTCAAACGGTACAGAAGTCTACCCTGTCATTTAGGCTACAGTATAACTTAAGTTTTCAACTTTTCAGAATGCTTATGCCACTAAATATACTGCATAAGTTACACATTACAATTAACTTAAACTCATCATTCCCAAACACGCTGATTAATCGAATATGAAACCCTCACAGAAGCTGGCTACAAATAAGCCTGCATGTTTAGCCCATAAAATTAGCCCAACTATTAGCAATAACAAGCAAACCTTAGCACCTCTTATCTTACTTTGACCTTAGATTCATTCCTTAACATCAATAAAACAACATATTTAACGTGCATTCAACAACTGTCACGTTTCTTCATTTGCTTTGCAAAAAACGATGTCACTCCTATTCAATTCAATGCAAAAACATTGACTTTGGTCATCCACTTTTTTCGAAAGCGCATTTTGATGACGTTTGATCACGTGCGTGCAACCTTCCTATTGTTACATTTTATTATAGTACAATACTTTACAGTACAGTACGTATAGAGTAATTTATTTATGATGTTCCGACTTACATTGAAATTCGGGTTACACCGCGCCTGAAGAACGGATCAACGTCGTAAGTCGAGGACTCCCTGTATTTGTTTTGTTTTATTTGCCGAATTTATACTCCATTCACGAGAAAGCGAATTGTATCGCTATACTTTGGACGGGAAGTCCGCACTCGCTTGGGAGTTGCCTTTTTCGAGGTTTATAGGCCACCTGTCTTCCACATAAAGGTGGGGCGTCCCGTTAAGTGCCTTGCCCAAGGACACAACAAGCAAACTTGCCGGGTTGTTCTCCACAACCTCCCCTAAATGCCGAGCGCCAAGCAGGGAAGCTGCGGATGCCATTTTTTAAAGTCTTTTGGTATAACTCGACAATGGGAATGAACCCCAGGTCTATCGACTGCGAAGCGGACGCTCTAACCACTACGCCATCGCGTCGTTAAGCATAATGATATAATATATTTAGAAAATTCAAACGTTTGTGGCGCTACATATCGCCATCATCAGGATCTATACACAAATATTTACAGCATTAAAACTTTCGATGAACGAAAACACAAAAAAACATAAAATAACTTGAAAATAGTTCTGATAAAAAACAGTAAAGCTTCATTCTACGGTCTTCGTAATTGTCTGGTCACTGCTAACAAAGAATCTGATAATAGAAACAATTGCCTGCTAGGAGTTGATCGGATTTAAGGTTTTGTAAATAATTGTTTCAAATGAATTAAAATTACAGTAAAGTTCGGTGCAAAATTGTTTGGTTAAATGATTAAATAAATATCTTTGATTAAAACACGTTTAGTAAGAATGACGCTCCGTTTGCATACAATTGTTTGTTTAGCACAGGGTTACTTCTTTTGATTACCAAGGCTTCATGGATTTTGGCTTCGTAGGATGTTTGGCATTTTCTAATTATTTCAAATTGCTTCATGTTATTCGGCTGAGTTTTGCACGAACTGCATTTTTTTATATGTTCTTTGATGGCACTTTTACTTGACCTTGAAACATTTAAGTGCTCCCCTGCTCTTATATTCAAATATCTTGCGGACGCACTGATGTACGTGACGTTCACATCACGTGAACAGATCAACTTATAAACGACATTTGAGTTCAAGATCAGAGGAGTTTTGCTTTTCAAAGAGAAATATTCCTGCACTTTTGTTGTTTTGTAGACGATTGTGATTTTAGTGTCAAACCGTTTCTTTATTAGTGATTGAATTGGTAGACCGAATTCTTTTGAGATTTTTCCGAGGCAGGGAATGATAAAAAGATTGATAAATTCTTTTTCGGTTTTACTGTCTGTTTTTTCGTTTTGCAATTCAACGGACTATCTCTTCCAAAAAGAAGTTGCTTATTTGAAAAATCTTTTTTACAATAACGGTTATCCAATCCCTTTTTTTTAACAAAATTTTATGCCAATTGCAAAACGAAAAAACAGACAGTAAAACCGAAAAAGAATTTATCAATCTTTTTATCATTCCCTGCCTCGGAAAAATCTCAAAAGAATTCGGTCTACCAATTCAATCACTAATAAAGAAACGGTTTGACACTAAAATCACAATCGTCTACAAAACAACAAAAGTGCAGGAATATTTCTCTTTGAAAAGCAAAACTCCTCTGATCTTGAACTCAAATGTCGTTTATAAGTTGATCTGTTCACGTGATGTGAACGTCACGTACATCAGTGCGTCCGCAAGATATTTGAATATAAGAGCAGGGGAGCACTTAAATGTTTCAAGGTCAAGTAAAAGTGCCATCAAAGAACATATAAAAAAATGCAGTTCGTGCAAAACTCAGCCGAATAACATGAAGCAATTTGAAATAATTAGAAAATGCCAAACATCCTACGAAGCCAAAATCCATGAAGCCTTGGTAATCAAAAGAAGTAACCCTGTGCTAAACAAACAATTGTATGCAAACGGAGCGTCATTCTTACTAAACGTGTTTTAATCAAAGATATTTATTTAATCATTTAACCAAACAATTTTGCACCGAACTTTACTGTAATTTTAATTCATTTGAAACAATTATTTACAAAACCTTAAATCCGATCAACTCCTAGCAGGCAATTGTTTCTATTATCAGATTCTTTGTTAGCAGTGACCAGACAATTACGAAGACCGTAGAATGAAGCTTTACTGTTTTTTATCAGAACTATTTTCAAGTTATTTTATGTTTTTTTGTGTTTTCGTTCAACGAAAGTTTTAATGCTGTAAATATTTGTGTATAGATCCTGATGATGGCGATATGTAGCGCCAAAAACGTTTGAATTTTCTAAATATATTATATTATTATGTTCACCGCTTCTAAATTAATTGTTAAAAGTTATTGTGGCAACTCTGGTAACGTGCAACGCCAAAAAAATTTTGCGACCGTTGCTAGGTTGTTTAGCAGGTTTTTCTCAGCTTTAGTAGGCGGGAGTCCTAGTTGCCACCAATGATAGGTGGGGTATTAAAAGTTAGCGCATGACTTATTTTAGGTATGACGTAAAGTTATAAAACAACGAATTAAACTGTGTTATTAGTACATTAGACATTTTAAGTTATTTACGTGGTAGTTTTAATAAGCTTAGAAGTTGAGCATCAAGAGATAAATTATTAAGTGTGGTTCAGTCCTAGTTGAGAACACCAGAGTAGTGCTGTAGAGCATTGACAAGCGTTCATTTTGTTTACTTGTTCCTTGTATTTTACTTTATTTGTTCCTTGTAATTTTTAGGCAGTGGCTATTTCGCCGTCGACGCCAATTTGCCCTTGGAATCTATTTTGCCGTAGTCATTCACGTGTGTTTATATAGCCGTATTTGCTATAATTTCGCCAGTGACTCTGTGGTGTAGTGGATAGTGCGCTGGTCTTGAGATACCATGGTTATGGGTTCGAATCTCAGCTGGCAGGGCATTAAAAGAAAGGCAGTGTACACTGAAGGGGCAGGCCAGGTATGTAAATGTAAGGGGCAGTGTACACTGGAAAGGAGTGTACAGGGTGGGGGATAGAGACCTGGGGGTGCAAAATTTTTTTAATTGGTTTTTGAAATTGACCAATCAGAAACGACCAAAAGTCACATGTTTAGTACGTCATTTAGATTGACCAATCACAAATAACTCACGGCAAAATAGTCTCTGAGGGTAAATTGCCGTCGACGGCAAAATAGCCACTGCCTAATTTTTGAGACCTAATCTTAATCGCTTGATTTTGGATAATTTAAGTAAGCCATTGGCAGTATGCCTGTCTATTTAACTCAAATAAAAGTCAATCATTTAATCTAATGAATTGACTGAAGTTTTATTGACCTATATCGCAGGTGAATTTTCGTTCTTCATCCTCTTCTTTATCAGAAAATATTTCAAGGAGCAGTTGTGGCTTAAAGTTGGAGATGGAGTATAAAATGATTATTTTCTCTTCTTTAATTTGGTACATTACACCGCAACATCAACCACAACTCAGTGTACAACTCTACTAGTTCACCTAAAAAAGATTAGGGATGTTGGCCAACATGATACAGTTTTGTTGTGAAAAATGTATTTGTTTTTGTGACAAGATTACTTGTAATAAATTATTTGATTAGTGTATTGTGAAGTTCACTGATACTAATCTGGTTACCCATTGGTTCATTCTGCTGATATGAGTGCTCTTTATATTTTCTGATTTTATTTTGAGTAGAGTGTAACTTGATAATCTATAGTTGATTACCATACCCAATTACTTTCTGAATTAGTTTACAGTTCGTCTATTTTCAAACCGGCCAGCACTCATTAATGATATCCATCCATGCTATATACCAGTTATGTCATATGGAAATTATCAATTTTTATTTAACCTGACAATTATATACTTAGACCAATTGTATATATCTGCATTTGAATTGATGTAATTGCAGGACAATGATGTTACAAGTGAAACCAATTTGCTCTGGTGCTGATAGGTCTATTTCTAAGTTGAGAGCGAATTTTGATGCACACAGTTATGCTTCAAATCCATCAATATTTGCAGTGGGTGATGAGCCTTCCAAAAAGAGCAAAATATCTTCTGCTGCAAAACCGAAGTTAAATATATTAAATATTTTAAAATCCCATAACATATCTAATAACAAGCCAACTGGCAATAAAATAGTTGTTCCTATTAAGATTCCAATATCATCAAAGAAAGTAGTGGAACCTGCAAACAAAGAAGAAAAAGTTGACCCCTTGCATGCTAGCTATGCCAAAACAAAACATTATCTTCCAATTCAAAAAATTGGAAAGCCTCTTGCTGAAGTGACCATGTTGTCTAATATTCAAGTAAAGCAAGAGAAAGAAAGTGATCAAAATCCTTTTCCACAAATATCAAAGAAGTTGGAATACCAGCACTTCAACAACAATGAAGAGAATGAAATTGCACATCTTTGTAGACTTAAAAAAGAAAATCAAGGTGTCAATTCAAAGGCATCTGATATAAATGTTGATTGTGACTTGACAAGCTTATCATGGCTTATTACCAGCAAAAACAAAAATCTTATGGATATTATACAAAAGTGCAATCCTGACGTTGGTGAAAGTAATAAAAGTAAAATCAACTCCATTTTCACAGCTTTATCACAAGTTCAATCTAAGGTAAATATTTACATTTAATGGTAATATTATATATTAATATAATATCTTTACACTTGCGCGCTACCAGCTGTGGGACTTTGCAAACATTTATCAAACTTTTGTCTGTTAGTCCTGCTTGTTAGAATATTGGTTTGGTTTGGTACTTTTATATATGTTCTGCCATAGGCAATTTTTCTGACTGCTGCTAGTAGTGTATACAGGGATGGCCAAACTTGCCTCTCGCTTGAGTCAGATATAAGCCAAACAAAATTTGTGAGAGTTGCACTGCTGGGTCACATTTTTATGCATCTAAATTGAAAGTAATGACCATATGAGTCACTTACTGGCCTCCTCTACAAATAAATCCTCAAAAGAAGTAAATCCAAAATTTCCACAAAACAATGAGTCAATTGTAGATCTTCAAAAAAAAGCTTCACTTTCGACTTGGATGAAAATTATTACTGATCAAAAGGAGAAGTTATAGGTTTAGTAAGCAGATTTGCTGTTTCTAAAGTCTTTCAAATTGCTAGCTCTTAGCCTTGATCAGTACCCAGGAAGTAGCTTGCTGTTTCAAAAAGTTGTTGACCCTGATGTAGACCTTTTGAAGTTGTGCTAATGGACATTAACCCTTCAGCTACATCACTGACAATGAAAACAGCATGAGTTAAAAGAGCCACTTTCAAAGGTCGAAAAAGCTGCAGTTTGGCCACCCCTGATGTATACAATTAATAGTTGAGATACAGAGCATTTCAAAAAGAATATGCCAAAATTATCATGCGATGTGTCAGAAGCGAAAAACATTACAAAACCCTAGCTGAGACACATGTGTTGTACATGTATTCAAGTTTTGTTTCATGTTTTACCAGTGCTCAATGTGGCTACCATTGGCAGCATGGACAACATCAAGCCTATATGAGAGTTCCTTTTAAACGATGTCATAGTCCACCGTGTTGATTGCAGCTGCTATTCAATCCTTCAAGTCATCAATATTTTCTGGAAGTGATGGAACATAAACTTTGCTTTTAACATGCTCCACAAGAAAAAGCCACATGCTGTGAGGTTCAGGGATGTGGCAGGCCAAGTGCTGTAAGTGAAGTCTTAAGCAGCTCTCCTACCCAACCATTGCTGAGGCATGTTTTCATTCAGATAAGCTTAAATGAGGAGAGGTGCTTAGGACCTCACTTACTGTGCTTGGCTTGCCACATTCCTGGACCTCACAGCATGTGGCTTTTTCTTGTGGGGGCATGTTAAAGACAAAGTTTATGTTCCACCACTTCCAGCAAATATTGATGACTAGAAAGATTGAATAACAGTTGCAATTGATCAACAAAATGGAATGTGACATCGTTTGGAAAAAATTTTCATATAGGCTTGTTGTTGTTCAGGATGCTACCAGTAGTGGCCACATTGAGCACTGGTAAAACATGAAATAGAACTTGAATATATGTGCAACACATATGTCTCAGCTAGAGTTTTATAACATTTTTTTTCTGGCCTATCCCATGTTGATTTTGGCTTATTCTTTTTGAAACACTTTGTGTTACGAGCAAAGTTTAGAATGTTTCCATGACTAGTTTTGACATTAATTTGTGATCATTATTGTGTTTAGTCCTCCCATTCAACAGGCTTGACTTACAATCCCCGATGTAAGCCACCGTTTTCCTTTAGCATCCTTGTTTTTATGGCCATTGAAGAATCAGCTGAAAAGCGACTTATGGTGAAAGTAAGCTGTCTTCTATTACAAATGAGTTATGATTTTGCTGGACGTTTTTTGTGTATTGTTAATGATCATGGCTATTTGAAGTAGAAATAATCTTAATTATTTCCAACCTTCTATAAAGGTTGAAGAAGAAGATAAGCTCCAGCTGATAGTGATGTTTAAGCTTCACTTTTGCTGTCATAATTACTATTACATTGGCAACAACGAGACTAGCACAATCAAAAAATTTTGGTAATATTGTGGTATCTAAAAGGATTACTTTGCCTGGAGTTTGTTATTTACCAGCATTTTGGTAACTACTTGTATATTTAGGATATCTACAAATGGGTTTGTAAACACTTTCCTTATTTTCGTGACTGCTGCCCTAGCTGGAAGAATTCAATCAGGCATAACTTATCTCTCAACCGATGTTTCATGAAGCTGTATGACAAGGTGAGAATATTATCGTCTGTGTATGTTGGCCATGAATAGCCTGCGTGTAGTAGTGGAGACGAGCCTTTAAATGCTCCTCTTCAACTATCTTACTACATTTTACAGAAGCTTTTTGCATTTTCTAATGCAGCGTTTCTCAAACTGTGTTCCGCGGAACACAGGTGTTCCATGAGCTTACTCAAAGTGTTCCGCGACTTCCGCGAAGTTTTTAACTTTTTACTGAGCAAAAAAAACTGAGCATGACAAATAAATTTATAGAAAAAAAAGACTGTTTTCTTTTTTAAACCTATTCTGGTTTAAAGAAAGCTTTTTCTTCCTATTTTGTACATATTGCGAGGTTACTTGAGGTCACATATCGCATGATACCGGACGTCTCGAAGGCTGAAAAGGTTGAGAAGCATTGGCTTTTTTGCTTTCAGAGATAAGAAATTTCACAACTAGTTAGGGCCGCTGGGCTAAAGGGAGTCTGGACTAGAGTAAAAATGCTTTGCTGAAAGACATGTTTAAAAAGTTAGTATTTTGTCTACCAACTTTAATACTTTGTTGATTAAATGAGTTACTATTTTATTAAATTATTTCTATGCATAGGTGCAGTGTTTATATCTGCTAATTCGTTTATTTTAGCATACATACGCATATTTTTTATTAATGGATCGCTGGCTGAAAACTGGAAACCTCAAAAACACCTGTGATGATTCTGATTTGCCTCTAACAAATGACAAACAAATTGAACATGTAAAAGATAATGGTTTAATTGAAAACAGTGATAATAATTTGTTAGCAAACAGCGACCTTATTGTACCTACCAGTGGCCCAAAGTGTCATTCCAATAAACAAGACCTTATCAAGCCTTGCATGCTTGAAGCTGCAAGAATTTTGCTTAACAAAAGTAACCACCAAAAGCTGGAGAGCATTTCTTTATCAAACAGTTCTGTTAGCCGTCGTATAGATGACATGGGAATGTATATAAAATCTGAAGTATGCTCTCGTTTACAGCAGGTCGATTTCTTTTGTCTTCAACTGGATGAGTCGACAGATGTGGCAGGGTTGGCTGTGTTGCTTGTATTTGTTCGTTATGTCTATGATGGAGACATTCAAGAAGATTTGTTTTTGTGCAAGACCTTACCCACTTCTACCACAGGAGAAGAGATATTCAAGATTTTGGATACATTTATGAGCGAAAATGAAATTCCATGGAAAAAATGCTTGGATGTCTGCACCGACGGAGCTAAAAGCATGACTGGCTCTATAAAAGGTGTGGTGTCACGTATTAAAAAAGAAAATCCGGAATGTTCCAACTCCCACTGTGCACTCCACCGACATCAACTGGCTACAAAAGGCATGCCTCCTGAACTTAGCAATGTTTTGGATGATGTGATAAAAATTGTCAATTTTGTCAAGTCAAGACCACTGAAAGCCAGAATTTTTTCTGTTATCTGCAAAGAAATGGGAAGTATTCATTGCAATTTATTGTTGCACACATCTGTACGCTGGTTGAGCAGAGGTAAGGTGCTCGCGAGAGTTTTTGAAATAAGAAATGAACTATTGATATTTTTTGAAGAAAACAAATTTGGTTTATCATGCAGGTTGCACGAGCCAAAATGGCTGCAGTATCTCTCTTATATGGCTGATATATTTGGCAAGTTGAATGATTTTAACTTAGGCCTGCAAGGCAAGTACACAACTGTTTTTTCTGTAAAAGATCATGCTACAGCCATCACACGAAAACTAAAATTTTGGTGCGAAAATGTAAAAAACGACGATTTCGCTTGCTTCCCTTTGCTGCAAAACTTTCTTGGAGATAATAATCTCACAATAGATCAATCTGTGAAAAGCGATATTGTGCGACACTTGCAGGAACTGCAAAATACTTTTCTTCTATATTTTCCAAAGGGGATGTTCAATTGCGATTGGGTTCGTAATCCATTTGGTTGTTCGACTGCTCCATTTACTGGAAAAACTATGGAAGAATTCATCGAACTTTCAAGCGATGGTAATTTGAAATTGCAATTTACAAGCCACCTCTCAAGCAAGTTTTGGCTAAGTGTGCAAAAAGAATACCCTACTCTTGCAAGAGAAGCTCTGAAGAAACTCTTGCCTTTCGCAACAACCTACCTATGTGAAACAGGGTTTTCACGATATGTGTCCACAAAAACAAAATACAGGAACAGATTGGATGCTAAAGCAGATATGTACATTCAACTATCAACTATTAGGCCAGACGTTAAACATCTTTCTGCTTCTATGCAAGCTCATCCTTCTCATTAAAGTGATAAATTGCATTCCTTTTATTTTATAAGATCCTAACCTTTTATTTTCTTTGCTTTGTTCTGTTTTGAAAGGAACTTCAGTAATTTTAGTTTTTTAATCGCAAAATTAACGTCTGTTATATCTTGACAAACTTGAGTTAAAACATTTTTGGCTAAGTGTTCCGTGGGCTAAAATGATAAGATTCGGTGTTCCGTGAGCAAAAAAGTTTGAGAAACCCTGTTCTAATGCAATGTAGTGTGCTTAATTTCAGTAGTTAGAATCAAGATTTTTAATCTATGTTTAGTTTTCATCAAAGAATTCTTTCTGGTGTATCAACCCAGCTTACAGGCCCAATCTCGTAGAGGCGTTGAAAAGAAGCAATTCCTTGCATCCCCACTTCTATACAAACAAACTGGAAGCACCGCTCGTGCTAAGGAACTTATCACAGTTATCTGGGTAAGATGCTATTTTTGGTCACGATTTGTCGTCTTCTTGGTCACAAGGCAACGTTTTGAAGCCGCTTTGCAGGTAGTGGTATTGCTGAAATGCTGGCAGAGAGCACATCTACCCTAAGATGTGGAAAATAGTTATTTCAACTACATAACAGCACATGAGCTCAAGAGAGCAGAAGCATTGAACTTCAAATCTTTCAATTGCAAGCAATTGTTTGATTCTTCTGGCTATGTTGAAAACAAATTTAGTTCTGGTTTTTAAAATAGTGCGATGAGTTACACTAGCGACTTGGCTAAGTCAAAGCTTGGCACTAAACCATTTAGTTGATGTAGCTGAAAATCGTTAGGTTTGTAGGGAATGCCTTGGGTTGCCGCCCCGCGACCTTCCAAAGAGGAAAAGCGGGTGAAAAGATGAAATAGATCATAACCTTTTTGTATCATTTAAACCTTAGAAGTATTGTTTTTTTCTCATTAGGCTATAAACCAAAGTAAACTATAAGGAGCTGGTTATTTTGCACGACAGAAAATGTGCACCTAATTTTATTATAATTTCGTTTAGATCTTTATTCGATTCACATCCCTTCAATTGGAATATTTCACAAGAGTCGGAACAATGTAATGGTAAGCCCATCCTCACCAATTTGTTGGCATTAAGACTTAAGTAGTTACTAAAGTTAAGTACCGCTCAATTTCTTGGTTTGTAGATGCATGTAGTTGTTACTAGATGATGAATATCTCTGATAAAGATAAAAATTTACTTTGGAATTACCACCACTTTCGTTCACTGAGTTCAAAGACGCTTTTTTTACTGCCTAAGTCTTGGATGCCCGACTAGAACAATACAAGAACCATAACAACCCAAAGTTTGATTTTGACACAAAACAAAGATGAAAATCTTTTTTTTTGGAGTTCAACGTTGTGAAAGTGCTCATTTCTCTGTTTTCGGCTATTTTGACCTGTTACGACCTTGTCAACACTCTAAGCAGGGGTGTTAAACTCGCGGCCCGCGATTCTAAAATTCTTAATAAATTTCGACAGTATTGCAACGTTTCATCTTCGAAGAAACGTTTGAACCCTTTAACACAGGCAACACTTGAGAGGTACAGACTTTTTTTTATTTGGAGATCAACTCCACTTCGTGCCACAGAACTCGATTTCTAATTAACGATGCCTGAAGAAGGACGATGGTGTGGAGATGCTGGAGAGCTAATGACCTTTTTTTTGGAGATCGACCTCGCTGTGGGCTTCATTGCAGAGACCGTTGCCCGAAGAAGTGGTGATCTCCAAATCGAAAACATGCGGCCCTCGGCACGATTGCCAACATGCAATGTGGACCCCAGAAGCCCACGAGTTTGACACCCCTGCTCTAAGCAATATTTGGTTTGAATGATTTTTTTGATATCATCTCGGGAGCCGCGTCGAATGTGTTTGTTGGCCATATGTTGTGCACCCTTGGCCTATATGGTTATTGCCTACTTCCTGATTTTGATCTTTCAGCTTACTTTACTAAATGAGCTAGTGTTTGATTTTCTCTTGTTTTGATAGGCACGTTTTTTTTTATTTACGCTAAGTTATGTACATTATGATTTTAACAAACATCAATTGTACGCCATGGTATGCTAATTTGAAGCAACGCGCAACTGCAACATTTGCAAGCTGTGCCATGAGCTATGGCGTCATTTGATTGCTGCATCGATATTGCGTCATATTTAAGCCAAATTGTCTAACTAGCGCTCAGGTATGTTGTTTGCTTGTATATTGCTGAGTGTTGTGCTTTGCTCTTAGCTCGACTGACTGCCATTGATCCAAGTTAAGTGGTCGCTTTGTTGACACTAGTTTTGATTGGTAACTACAGACCTGAGTGTCGTAATTGCGTGAGAGAAATAATTGTTGAGTAAGCTGTATTGTTTATTAGCAACTATGACACTCCCATACCCTCGAAATTCACCTTCAAGAGCAGGGCATAGCTACGATTGTGATTCGGGAGGAAACATTAATTTATTTATACTCACTGCGATTTTGGAAGAGATGCAACATTTTTGAAGGCCTTCTCACAAAAAGTTATGCGCTAAACTTTCCAGTGTTATAAATTAAGTTGAATAAAAATTTTGGTGAGAAAATGACCCTCTTGTTCCCCCTCCCGTTTTTACGGTCCTGTTTAAACGCATGGGCAAAATCTTCTTTCCATAGAACTAAAATATTTTTTAATTAAAAAGCGACAATATTGCGAAGTTTTATCAGTTTTTTTGCTGGTAAATTGTACGGAAGAAGTTACTAGCCGGTAGTTATTGGTCTTGATTACTGTTAAGTTCAGCCGTAGTTTAATACTAAATTTCGTTTCAATTTGCTTTATCTATCAACTGAGAAAGCGTTCTTAGTGAAGTAGTTTTTATGTTACGCTCGGTTGAACTTGCTGAGTCTCTTATTTCATGAGTTTTGAGTCATTGGAATTGTCTTATTGTGATTTAGAGTTACTAGACTACACGTGTCAATCGTTACTGGACTTTTTTTGCGCGGCATGAGTTAAAACGATCGTTAAAGTGTACGGAGCAATTTTGGTAGACAATGTGCCCCACTTGTTCCGCAGCTACTAGTCGTTAAAATAAACAGAAGGTTCATCGTCAAATTATTTACTTTTTGTGTAGTAAATAAACGTCATTGTGTACCTTGTAGATAGCTTTTGTACATCACTAGAAAGCACTTCAACAAATACATTTTTATCTTTTCTAAACACAGGCCTGTCTTTCTTAATCAAGTTAATCAGTTTTTGTTGAAATTGGATGATGTACTGTTTATTTTGCTCAGTTTTTTGACTCTCAAGATTGCAAACAATTGTTCAGTTTCAATATGTTCTATAAATCATTTTGCTTGCAACGCTTTCGTCAAAAGCTTGTCTTATTTGCTGGTGAAGTTAAATCTATTCAAATGTTTATCACTTAAGATGATCAAAATTTTTGGTTCTTTTCTGGCACAAAGGCCTCTTGTGTAAAACTTTGTACCGTAGAAACACTACGGCAATTCAGTCTCGGTTCACGTAATTCAACTGTTGTGCTTTTTGCTACGTTCTAGCGTGATTGGAGCCTGTCTTTTCACAGTGCCATATGTTTTGATTCGATAATGATAGGAGTCACCCTCGCACGTTGACTGGCTTTTCCCGCCCGTTTACGGTACGTAGTTACTAACATTACACTCACTTCCCGCGCGAATATTGCGTATTAAATGGGCGGTTTTCATGTCTACTTCAGTTCTTGTAAATGGCCGAAATGAATGTTAAATGAATTGGCAATATATTTACTTGTCAAAGAACTAAATTAGTAACATTCATAATTTGCCTTGATTTCGCAAACAGACACACATTCCAATGCCACTATCTGTCTGAAGTTCTACTACTGTTACAAAATAATGGATCCTACATTAAAGCGTTGTTTAAAAAATTTTTGTCAGATGATCAGATTGGGCTCGTAGGTAAACAGCGGCGTGCGATCTCCTTTTTTTCAGTGGGAGCCGAATTCTAAAAACATTTTTTTGCGAAATCCTTTGCACGATTTTATCTTTAGTCTAAATGTTTTTGCAAAACATGTGCATGTTTTTTCTTCTTTGTTTCTTTCTTTCATCCTGTGGCGATTGCCGTTGGGGCGCTGCAGATGACCAATTTGTTTTGGTTGTGTTCATCATCCAGCGAATTTTAGGCTGAGACGCCTGGCGAAGCCCATCCCTCTCCAGGCCTGGCCACCTGTCTTCCACATAAAGGCGGAGGCTTTCCGTTAAGTGCCTTGCCCAAGGACACGACGAGCGAACTTGCCGGCTTGTTCTCCACAACCTCCCCTTAAATGCCGAGCGCCAAGCAGAGAAGCAGTGGATACCAATTTTTAAAGTCTTAAGGTATGACTCGACAAGGGGATTGAATCCCAGGTCTACCGACTGCGATGCGGACTCTCTAACCACTACGCCATTTCCTCGGTTTTTACGTTTTTGACAGGCAGTTTTCAAATTTTATCTTTTACAAAAATTGCATATTAGGCACGAGTAAAGTTTTACCGTTTGAGGATAATTTACGGAATACAGCATATGCCCATAATAGTTAACATTCATCTAAGTTGTTTCAATCTCTAATTAAAATAATCTTTGATTTGTTTGAATTGTCTCAGGTTAAGGTAGATTCGATTCAGTCAAACGAAGGGGTACACAGTGGGGTACGAAAGTGAGCTGAGGCTACGGTTTTGGTGACATTGCTTAAATTGATAGCCTATTTGAAAAATGGACAAAAACATGCAACACGAAAATAGACAGAAAAGACACTACCCTCTTGGCCAGGTAGACGAGGCTTACCTGTTACGAAAAAAAAGTGAAACCTTGACGTGACAACAGTGAGTAAAAATAACAAAAACTCGATCAGCAGCTAGAGATAAAAAAATTACTTGAAAAAAGTTAGAGTCGCGAAGATGTCTCTTCGTTCGCCTGTTGCAGAAATAATTCTGGCAGTGGCATTCAACTACCTCTAAATCAAAAATGTGATGGTGAATGTGGCCCAGCGCTAAGTTGCATAGTCATTGTTACCGTTTTTAGTTACGAAGCCAAGTTTAATTTGTTGTAGAGAACTAAAGGATTTCTGTACCAATGCAACTGAAGGAGCTAGGGTTAGCAAGTATCGCAGTATTTTCGCGATTTGAGAAAAAACCAATTTGCAGTTGAGAGCCTCATGACAATGACTATGTCAATAAGTACTGTTATTTTGTATTGTTCAACAGGTAATTGTTTTACTTTATTTGGTAAAACTCTTGATTGAAGCAACAGTTTTTGTGGGTTGATTTTGATATACTTTTTAAGGCCTTCAAGGATATGATCTGTAAACTGCAGCAAATTACCTCCTTTTTTCCAGGCATCAATCATAACCTTTTCTGTTGCGCTTGTTGCTCTCTTAGAGCGTCTTTGTTACATCGGGAATTTAGGGCCACCAAAAGTCTACTAATTGTGGAGTAATACTAAATTTTAGCAGACCCGTTGATTGAAACTCGAATTGCTGTGGCAGGATCTGTTCTAAACGAATAGGTAGAGTTCAATAACGAACTCTTTTTGAACGCACGAGTCCATACTTGTATTTTAGTAATTTTGCTCTATTGTAAAGCAATGCAGAATGATCGGTGCATCTCATTTCACTGAGTTGATTGCGCAAAATCTCTAAAGTTAAATAAACTGAATTTATAAAGATGTTTGTGTGATGCAGCTTCACGACTAAATGTTCACACATTTTAAATATTGTATGAGCAATGCAAAGCCCGAGTACAATTTCATACTTTTGAAGATTTTCAAACCCCCTCAGATTCTGCGCGAGTATCAACACAATATGACTTGTCCTTTATGATCTTTTAGAAAAGATTTATCCACACTGGATATTTTTCCAAATTGACCGGACTCCTTTCATACGAACAGTCCATGTAGTAGGGAAAATAGTTGCAAAATTTGGAAGTGCCCCACCCATACTTTTCTTACTTCACATAAGAGTGAAGCTTGAATATCGGGGTATAAGGTTTTATATTCCTGAAGTCTTTTCGTGAGATTCTCTCACAAAATATGCGGTTTTTTGAACGAATTCCCAGGCATTAATAACCAATTCTTATTCTCTGGAAAAATCTTGCAATACTCTCTCAAGCTAGTGATTTGCGAAGTGAAAATAATGTGCGTAAGGATACTCTAGGCATAGAATTTCTTTACCTGCTTACCAAGTTCCGCTCATATTGGATTCACCGTTCAATTCGAGTCCACGACATTTTTAAAAATCAATGTCAAATTTATGACATATTTTTTTATGGAAATGGCCATGATTTTGCTGTCAGTAGAAGTACGAGCAAAGAAACGTACAAACAAGTTATAAACTTAAAAGTCGCTATTAAACTACACGAAAAACAACAGATTGCTGTTCTGGAATAGTAATATATTATCTTAAAGTTTCTTCTGCCGAGCAACTTGGGAATTTTGTGGTTTTATTGCCAGGGCTCCGTTACCTCATTTGGCACAACTTCGGCAAACAAGCTATGGATCTCGTTTTGGATGTGATTTCACAACCAGATATCTCTCCGTTTTATCCAGTTTTTCAGGATTTGAATGCCATCACTTCTCATTGTCAACAACTAAATATGCTGACAACTACCATATTCAACATGATCTTGCAATGCAAGACTTTGACGAGCCAAATACTGTACAGCTTCAAATATCATGGTTAATGCTCGGCGATTTACTGCTTCCACCTATTAAAGATATTGCTGCGGTAATCGAAGGTTTTCACTAAATATACCAGTTTTGAAGAGCCTTTATCTCCCATTTATGCTGAACTTCAATTTTTCGTGCTTAGTGAGAGCACTTGGGCATTCTTTCCGGTTAAGAAATTCTTTAATAAAAGCCATCTCAGTTTTCTGTGCTGCAGAAAATAACTTCATTTGCAATGTTTGACAGTACAAGTGGCGAGTGAAAAAATTTGCTTCATTTGATGTACCTGGAATTATGTGACGCAGCCATTTAAAAGCATAAAATTAGCCTTGGCGAAGTAATTTTTGTCCATCACCACACCTCTTCGGTGGAAAATTAAATAAACGTGGCTGATATGGTTTTTCCTAGTAGGCTTGCAACTACAACTGAAAGAAGAAGTGGTATTTTGTGCTGCTTGTGGAGCTTTTAACAATTGTATAGCTCTACTGGAAGTGCGAATTTTATGATTTTTCGCTAATAACTGCGATTGTTCTGAACTGACAGTGCGTAAAGCAGGAACTGTTAAAGTATTCACATCATCACCCGAAAGAACTTGATATGATACTATGAAGTCTGAATCTGGCTTAACTCTTTCGCTCCCGCGATCATCAACTGATGATCTCGTGTTTTCAGTGTTTACCTCAAATTTTGTTAAATTGAGTTACAAAATTAGTTTACTAAAAAACCGATTTGTGACTTTATTTTTCATCCGATTTTTATAAAATTTTCAAAAGATCACGCTTATTTCTTCACGCATCGGAAAATGTATAATTTGTGCCCTAATTCTTGGATTTTTATACCTAAAAAGGGTTAAAATGACCAACAACCCAGTTGCAGACGACAAATCGGCCAAATTCTCAGCACGTGCCAACTACGCTAAAATCAAATTGAGATTACATCTTTACCACATAACCAAACCCTTTATCATTAACACAGTCTGAAAACTACTCTTTTGGGGCATCATTTGACAAAATTTCAAGCGATAATAATAAATTTTGCGTTTTTAAATTTCCAAATTTTTTAGGGGTCTCAAAACCCCCCCAAACAAATTTGAATGGTAAGTAGATAAAAGTAAATTTAGTGCGTAAAAAATATCATATGTTGCTAAATACCGGTCTCATTTGAAAGCTTAGAAAATTTGCTTTCCAGCAATATATAACTTTAAATAGTTTAGACTAAGCGGTATATGATATTTACTGATCAAAAATGAGTACTGTACATCATGTCAGTTCAAAACCCCCAAAAATTTTTTGACTTACCCTCACTAAATTATAATTTTAGAAAAACTACACCCTTTAAAAAGATAAAATAAATTGCAAATGTTTCACCACTAAAGTCGTCATTTTGTATCAAGTTTCCAAGGAGACAAAAAGCAAAATACAAGTTTAAAAGCTAGCAGAAGTTTGGCTTCTCTAAATCAAAGTTTGCTGTATCCCCCTTGTTTCCCAAGAAATGGGAAGGGTGTAAACAAGCGGCTGTTTCATTGTCAGTGACAGCATATTCTATTTAAACTTGATATTTTCTGAATCTTGAAGAAATTCCCTGTTCAAAAATACATAATGTTACATGGTTTAGGCTAACCTGTAGCAGATAATAACTGATCATATTTTAGGTACTAAATTTAACTACCAAAATTTGGTACCGGTCAAAAAAAAGGTCATTTGCCTCAGAAAATTGCAAATTGTAGAAAACCTAGGCTTTTAGGTAAGTTTTGATTGATGTACCTTGAAAGCTTATTTCCTTAGCATTATTTTGCGACCATTTCTAAAAAATTTGGTAGAAAATAAAATCTGTAGTGATCTTTGAGGTGAGGGTACCTCTTTAATTTTGAAGACAACTACCCCCCAGTTGGGGGGGTTCATTTGCATAAAATTTGCATATTCAAAAAAAATGTTTTTTTTCTATTTGAAATCCTCAAGAAATGTAGATTTCAACGATATATCACACTTAATGTAGAAGTAGACAGCTGAGTAATGATTTACAAACCAACTTGAGGTACATAATTATGATTAATTATGATTGATTATGACAGTTTTTCGCGCTGCCACCTTACGGACATTTTTTTTCGCTTTTCACGCGGGAGCAAAAGAGTTAAATGCTGGATGTAGACTTCTTTTTTTTGTTTTAACTGTTGTGCTCGATGTTGCAGTAAAAACTTAATTCCGTTGTGATTGTGTATTACTGGGTGCAAACATTTTAGCTATACTTCAGCCTTTTTTTTCGAACTATGTTGGCTAGACTTCTTTGTCTTTGACTTCAACTTGCTTGGTTTGGGATAAATACTGCAACACTCTGCTTCCGCGGTATTGCAAAACCAAACGACTGCATTTTAGTTATCGTAAACCACCTCGAGTTTTTTTATTTATGCGTAGCTAGTGATCAGCAAACGCGAAGAAATAATTAATGTTCGCACAGTAACAGGTTCAAGGCAAAGCTGATAAAAATGATTCAGTTGTTTCCTAGCTGAACAATGATAAATATTCTCAAAAACATGTTTTTTTGTAGTTTTTAGGATTTGACGGCGGTATATTGATGATAGGCTAGTAGTGGGAATAACGATACCAGTAAAATAAACTCCTCATTCTAGAATCTCTTTACATTCAGCAATTGAAACCTAGTGTAAATTTAGACTCCCAATCCTTTCCTCTCCGTTTGTTTAACACGTGACCATCGCTTCTTGTGTGTAAATTTTTTTAATGTCAGTATGGCGTAATTGCTAGTTAACCTGTTTGTTGTACATTATTAGCGTTGAAAGTGGCACTAGTTGAGGGCCAAAACGTTTGCATCATGTTTTTGACAAGATGTTTGGCTATTATTTTTGAATTATATTTACTAGTTTTTTTCCAATTGTACCCTGTGCCAATAGCATATATTTCCTTAAACTACATCACCATAAATAATATTTAACAAAAACACAAATAAACTGTAGTAAATCTCTTATTATCTTTTTCTTTTTATAGAGATGATTAGGTCTATCATTTTAGGGGACACCGACATACTTATGTATACTAAATTTCAAAGTGATTTTTTCTTTATTAGTTAGCCTAATCTGCTAATGACTCAAGTCAAGTCAAGACTCCATAAAAACATAGACATCTAAAAACTTGGAAAACACCTAGGCCCAAGACAGGTGATACTTCTTTTGTAACGTAAGCTGCGTACCAAAGTCCTATCAGCCTACTTGTTTATAGCACTCAACTGCTCATAGAAGATATAAATATGATAGATCTCGCCCCTCGTTGACATTTTGCAATTGCTTCAGAACCTGCCTTGCCCCCCATATCATATAACACTACCACCATCACTGATTTTGGCCTTTCGAAATCGATTATTTTTGTCGATGACCGACGACCTAGACCAGTGATTGTTACACTTTTTTCGACACGGACCGCTAAATTAAATTTCTAGCAAGTCCTGATCCCTTTGCGATCTAGATCAGGGCTGGCAAACCACCGACCCACTTCTTTCCAAAAAAAAGGAGGTCTTCATGATGCCTCGGGAAACAAATGTGGATGGAGTCAAGCCTCGATTTAACGAACTAATGCGGACCAGCGGCAGTCCGTTAATTGAAAATGCAGAGTTCTCTACTCTGCAGCAATTATATGCACCACAGTTACATGTAGGTTGTCTGTAATAACAAATTTTAGCTCTTACTTCGAACGCACAATATTGACGCAAAGTATTTTTGATGGCGAAATGTATTTACTATACAGTACGACTCAGAAATATTTTCTTGGTTTGATAGTACAGTGCGGTTTTTAAGACTTTCGTGTAAATATTTATGATATCTCCAGATTAAAGCGAGGTATGTACATAACTATAGTTTGGATAGCTTAATCTGAGTCCGATATGATCTTCAGCTCAGCACGATCAGCATTTTGAACATCATCTTCGGAGTGATGGGACGACGACTGCGACATGGATCAGCGTTGGTCCAATTTTCGAGGGCAGTAGGCGTGCCCAGGAAAGATGGGAAATGACTAACAGGGCGCCACCTTTAATAGGACGACGAGGCACAAAGAAGCTGCTCATTTTGCTTTGCGACCCCCGATGTGCTGGTCTTTGATGATAAGCTCCCTGATCATCCTGAGGTTCCCATTGTGTTGCGCCACCTCAGATAGCTGACTGTAGCTTGAGTAATTAATGAGAGCATTGATGTAAGTCCGCAGAGTCAACAACTTCACTTTGGGGACCTCCATCGCCTCTTCTTCATCACTGCTTTCCTCTTGTTCACTAGCCACCACCGATGTCACTATGTCGGCCTCGGCTAACACTTCATACCCTGCGTCAAGATCCAAATCATCCAGATAATCTCTGATGTCTCAATGAGAGTAGATAACTCCCACCACGCTTCAGTATGTGGAGAAAACCGTCTGCTTGGCTTCCTTCCAAGTTCACTTCATTATCTTCGTCAGTAATCAGTTTTTTTCCAAGAGTTTGAGAGGACAGACACCTTAAGATTTTGCCACGCTGCTGCAAAGTTGCAGATAGCAGAACAAATATTGTAATTTTTGATGTTGGCGAAGGTTCGCTCCCCTCTGATGTCCACATCGGTTTCTGTTTTATTGCCTCTGTGACAGCCAAGACTTCATCCAAGTAAAGGCGTACGTTGTGCCTCTTCATGGCACTTATTACGCTCTGGTCCACTGGCTGTATAACTGACGTTGTATTGGGGACAAGTAAAGAGCTATTATCTTTACCATCACAGCTTATAAGCTTACATCGTCCCGAGCAATCTTTAGGGCTTCTTGGTATTTCCGAACCGCAGGCACAAAATACGAAAGAAACCAGTCGGTAAATATTGCAGAGTTGAACCAAGTTTTTATATACGATAGTTGTAATAAACGACTGGCAAGTTATGCTCAATATTTATTCCCTTTTAAACGCCCTTGAATCTTTCGATTTTCCCACCATTGCTAGCTTTAGTCGATGCATGGCTGTGTTGAAATTTGAGCCTCGGGTTGAAATTGGATTTACAAAGTATAATTGTTAACGTGATTGTTTTGCAAAACGCGTAGAGACATTCTGTAAAGTAATTGCAATTGTTACGAATGCCAGCGTAACAAAAATCTACGCATGGGCCGACAACCTAGATATAAGTGTTCAAATCTAAAGAAAAGATAGAGCTCCAGAAATTAACTCGCAAATATGTTAATTTTGTACACTTGATCTAAAAACATTGATTTGCTGATTTAATTTTTAAATGGAGAGGAGAGGGGAGGGCAAAGCTATTGTGGTCCTCCTTTAAAATTTAGGAGGTAGCCGCCCCACGGCTCCCCCGCAAGGTACGTGGCTGTAAATACAGCTAATAGTAAAAGGAATATTTGCTTCCAAAGCTTTCTTAAAATATTTGAAGCAGTAGGAAAAGATTAATTTTACAAAAGTGGTTGGATTTTTACGCATTTCAGAAGCAGGTGCATGCGGTTGGTGTCTTTGAATTAAATGAGACCCTGAGCTAAATATATTTCTAAGTCTTTTATTTGTGTAGAGACTTCTAACGTAACGAGACTATTTTTGCATTTAGATCCGGATATAACTACAGCTGCACTTGATCTTGTTGGCTTAAAAGTAAACGGTACGTTTTTTGGTCACTATATTTTGCAAATTTTATAGAATGCTAAAACTTCAAATTTCTAAATATGGTGATGCCTCTCCAGCAATTATGCAACTGTATTAATGTAAATGTAAAATTAGTCGGTTAAATAATGTAAATGTAAATTTTTATTGGTATATTAATTAAAAATATTATGCAAAGTATATTAATGTAAGCCTATAGACTTTGTAATGTCAAATATCTCGATATTGATGGTTGTAATCGTATTTTAAGTACAAACAATGCTTTTACGACAGTGGGAGTGATTTTTGTGGCAACAATGGCAACATTTAAAACTTTAGTGCTGTTAGCAACCTGGCTTTGCAAACCTAATAAAGCGTCGACTACAAATTGCCGGACTATCGTTGGAATGCCCCTCCTTGTGTTATGTTATTGGTTGAAAAAGTATCTAACGCCAATTTTAGAATTATTCATAACTTATCGTAGTGGAGTTGCCCACATAGCGTTTTGTAAGTAACGACTACTGGCATTTTCTGCCGCTTGTCTATGACGCCTTGGCTATGGGCGTTGGCCCAATTTACAGCTTGGTACGCCTTGTTGTTGGAACTACACTTAAGTAAATATTTTTAATTCGAATCAAAATGCGTTTTTGTTAAGCTTAATCACTCCTTCCTGTTTGTACCATGTTTTCATCACATCTACCAGAAAATTTAATTTATCAAAATTGTGTGTAATTGTATTGGATTTGTGCAGAATCGAAATCAACCAAAAGTGATGATTTGATCACCAGTACAATTGAACAGATTTTACAAGACTCATACTTTGAAGACGAATGGTATGTTAGTAAACACTGATTAACAATATCAGTTGAGGAGGGGCTTTCACTTGCTTAGCGTGGTCACTTTCGCTTGCTGTGGAGTATTTGTAAACCCGAAGATTCTTCTCACTCTCTGCCCATTTAAGGGCTGCCGGGACAGGTGATCAATCGTTTCGCAGATATATGCATAGAGTATTTGTGTAGCTTTTTTATATACAGAGCATGCCCTTACCTCAAGCCTCAATTTTTAAGCACGAGGATTCGATCCACGACAAGCAAGGATGCAACTGGACGCGAACAAACTAGGCGCTAGAATAACTAGACGTTGGACAAACTAGGCGCTGGACCATGTAGGCGCCAGACAAACTAAACGCTGGACAAACGTGGCTCGAAGCAAACGAGATGCCAATGACTTTTAAAATTGGCAAATTCAAAAAGCCTGCAAAGCAAAGCAAAGCGAGCCTGTTCCTAGTCTGAAAATCACTCTATCAGAAAAATAAATGCAGCAGTAAAAATTTCTTGTGCAGAAAAGCTCCTTAGAATTATGCCTTTAGGAAAAGCAATCATCTTTCATGTAGTGCTACAAGTATAGGGGTAGTGGAGTTGTTCTTTTTGCCCCAATTATTCCCTTGATTTTTTTGCCCCAACTTGCTATAATTTTCGTAATATTTTGATTGATACAAAAAGTAAAAATGCCGACAAGAGCTCATACGATTTTAATTTTTGTGAGATCTTTGGGTTTTTATTGATAAATAAATAAGATTGAAAAGCTTTTGCTGTAAACTGAAACGCTTTGTAGTGATGAATATCGTATGATTTCTTGTTTTTTTACGAAAGTTGGCAACTGCGCCATTTTTTGTTTTCCGAAGTTAAGAGTTGGCAATCAAAAGGTTCTTGGCTGTTGTATACGGTGCATGCCCAAGTTGAGTATTAGCGTAAGTTGTTGCGTTATTTAAACAAGACACCATTTCTATCCCCTCATCCAAGTGGACCCAAGTAGTCTGTAAATCGTTGTGGCGCAGTTCGACTGGCGACGTTTGAACAAAACCCTAAAGGGTACCCAAAATTGTGAATTGGACATAATTGAATGCTTAGCTCATCTTGGTGAACGAGACGCAAAATCATTTTTATTGCCGCTCTTGTCATTGGAAGCCTTCTTTTTGTGTGAGCAAGATGTTGTTGTTGTTGTTGTTGTTTACCCGACCCCTTCCGAGGGATGGGGGCATGGCGGAAGACCATGGAGCCCCAGAAGCCGGGCAACTCCCCAGGGTCTGGACCAGAGGTCATAAAGAGACAGAGAGTCGCCAAAGAGTGAGCGGCGCAAAGAGTCCGTAGCTGGACAGTGCAGAATGAGATGAGAGATGTCCTGGGACGAGTGTCCACAGGCGCTGCAAGAAGGATTCTCGATTCTGCCAATCCTGGAGAGATAGGAACCTAAAAGAAGAATGTGTCCATTGCAGCGAAGACGAGAGAGGACACAGCGAGCATGACGAGGGAGCACAAGTTCCTCAGTGGAAATTGAGGGAACCTGTGTGTCAAAATACTTTGAAGAGACAGTACGCCTCCAGTCCGAGATAAGACGAGAGTGGATACGAGAGATAAGAGGAGAGAGACTACAAGGGATTGCGGAGGGCGCAAGCAGCGCTCCCCGTCTGGCAAGCTCATCAGCTGTGTCGTTCCCCGGGAGAAACGAGTGTCCGGGGACCCATTGTAGCCTGATAGAACAGGAGGAGAGGAAGGACAGTTCCTGCCAGATCTGCCACAGAGTTTGAGATAACAGGAAAGGTGGAGGAGAGGACAGGGTGGCGAGGACAGAACGAGAGTCAGACAGGAGAAGAAGAGAAGAAAAACGGCAGACTTTATGGTGTTGCCGAGACCAGCAAAGTGCGTGCAGAATGGCGCAGGCTTCAGCGGAAAAACTGGAACAAACTGGGCCTGCCGAAAAGGAAAGAGTGGCCTCAGTGCCACAGAGAGAGCAGTTGGCAAGAACGCCGGAGCCGCCCTTGCCAAAAGGAATAGGAACAGAGCCGTCTGTCCAGAGTACCAGATCATGCGGAGGAAGAGAGTCAAGGTGGGCGAGAGCCGCACCTTGGCGAGAGTGAGGGGGATCAGAGCGAGAGCATGGAGTGGAAAGGGTGGACTCCACCGTGAACGAGGGAAGATTCCAAGGAGGACAGGGAGGGCAAGCAACAAGAGCCTCCCTAGAACAAGTAGAAGGAAGCATGAGCGGGTGAGTGGACGCAAAAGCTCTCCAGGACGATCTGCAGAGTCTTGGTTTCACTCCTAGTCTGGCCAAACCTGAGATGGGAAAGGAGGTTGGGAGACGAAGAGCCCGCTCATGAGAAAAAAGAGTGAAGTGAGTCAGAGTGACTCGTAGGGGAGGTAGAGAAGCCTCGGTGAGTAGTAGAGGGATAGGGGACGACGAGAGGCAGCCGGTGATGGCGCGACTGGCCGCTCGGTGAAGGCGTTCCAATTTGGTAATATTGGTAGCGCTTAGGAAAGGAAACCATCCGGGTGAAGCGTAAGTGAGAAGGGACCGAAGAAAAGATTTATACAGAACAGAGAGGGACTCCTTAGAGGGGCCCCAAGAGGAAGCAGAGATACAGCGTAAGGCCTTGAGACGTGGGAAAAATTTGGCCTTCAGCGAAGATACATGCCTAGAAAAGGAAAGAGTGCGGTCGAAGGTGACCCCAAGAAAAGTTGGAGTGGGATTAAAACGGAGGCGGGAGCCGAGTAGGAGGAGGTTGGGCTGGAGGTTAGCCTGGTGGGGATCCACTGAGAAGAAGGAGGCCTCACATTTGCTCGGATTGAGAGGAAGACACCAGTACTCAGACCAGCGCTCCAATCGAAACAGAGCTCCTTGTGTGGCCTCCACCGCAGTGGGGACCGAGGGGGAGGAGGACCAAATGGCCAGATCGTCAGCGTAAAGAGAACAGCTGACGGAAGAAGGCAGAGAGGCCGGAAGATCATTGATGAAAAGGGAGAAAAGTACAGGGCCAAGAACGGATCCTTGCGGAACACCTCGACGGACTCGAAAGGAGCGGCTTTTGTGATTTTGAAAGACCACAGAAGCGCGCCTGTCAGAAAGGAAAGATTGAGTCCAACGAGCAAAGCAAGGAGGGAGGCCAGCCGAAATAAGTTTGTGGAAAAGGGCGGGGTGCCAGACAGAGTCAAAAGCTTTAGAGAAATCGATAGTAGACAGGATCGTCCGGGAGCCCGGCCTGGGTTTGTTAAACCCATCCGAAATGGACTGAGAAAGGTACAGAATTTGATCAAGTGTAGACCGTCCAGGGCGGAAACCGGCCTGGCGGGGAGAGAGAATGGAATTAGATTCCAGAAAAAAGAGAAGACGGGATAGTATGATGCGTTCAAAAAGCTTTGATACGCAGGAGGTGAGAGAGATAGGCCGGAAGGAAGCAGGAGAGTCGAGAGGTTTTCCCATCTTATGTATGGGAATAATAGAAGATGTCTTCCAGGTGGAAGGAAAGGAATGTGAAGACCAAGAAAGATTGAAGATGTGAAGAAGAAAATCCATGCCAGAGCGAGGAAGATGCTTTAGCATGGGATAGGCAACTTTGTCTGGGCCAGTGGCAGTGGAAGAGGAGAGGTTGGAGGCAGCCGCAAGAAATTCAGCGGGAGAGAAGGGAGAGCAAAAGGACGAGTGAGACTCCACAGAGCACGTAGCTCGGCGGAGCTCAGTGAGGTAGCCTCTGGCTCTGCTGCGCAGGGCCTTTGGCTGAGACACGGAAAAGTGAGACCTCAGGTAAGCGGCATAGACCGAAGCCGATTCCCTGGGAGAGGAACAGTTAGGAAAGTTAGGAGAGGAAGAAGACGAGGAAGGAGAGCCAGCAATAGAGCGAAGAAGAGAGTGCACAGATTTAGGATTAGATTTAGGTGAAAGAGAAATGCAGGTCGTCTGCCATGCCTCAGCCTTGGCCTTGGCAATGACCGACGAGGCACGTCGAGAGGCGGAGATGTAAGCCTGGCGATCTTCATCACTTCTGTGAGCAGTAGCGAAAGTCTTGCGTCTTTCACCAACCGCTTCTTCCACCTCAGCAGACCACCAGGCTTTAGGAAGGCGTTTGATGCGGCCGAAAGGAATGGAAGATTTGGCCGCATTCATTGCCAGAGAGGTAAAGAGAGCAGCTGCAGAGGAAAGAGAAAGAGACGAGTATTCCTCTGCAGTAGGACAGTGAGAGTCAAAGTAGGAGGCAAAGTCATCCCAGCGAGCTTTCTGAAAATTGAAGGAAGGGGGGCGCTCGTTGGGGTGAAAGACCGGAGAGAGAGGGATAGATAGAAGAATTGGTAGGTGGTCAGAACCCAGGTCCTGAAGTACCTCCCAGGAGCAAGAAAAAGCAAGAGTAGAAGGAGCAAAGGAGATGTCAGGAGAGGAGCGACTGCCGGAGGAGCGATGGAGAAGGGTGGGTGTGTCAGGGTCATTGAGGGGGAGGAGGTCTGAGGAGATGACCCAGTCGAATACTTCCTCCCCACGGGGGTCGGAAGTACCTCTTGAGTCCCAAAGCGGGTGATGGCAATTGAAGTCCCCCAGAATGAAGAGATTTCTGGAGGAGGGAAGAATTGAGGGAGAGAAGGAATCGGTTCTGCCATCCGTTGGGGAGGAGCGAATAGGGGGGGCATACACATTAAGAAATGACACCGAGGAGGATTTGTTTAGAGAGATGTTGACCCCTACATAATCAGAGTAGGGATCGAGCGAAGAAAGAGAGGTGGTAGAAAGTTCAGAAAAGGATAGGCCCTGTCTGACGAAAATGACAACGCCGCCACTGGCATGCGAGGCATCAGAGGAGAGAATGCCAGACCGGGAGTGAGTACGATCAGAACGCAGAACAGAGAATCCCGGAATCCGGAAAGAGGAAGAGGAGTTAAGATTGGATTCCTGAATGCAGATAAGATCGACAGGATGGGATGAAAGAAAGTGAAGTAGTTCAGTGCTCCTGGCTCGAAGACCTCCAGCATTCCATTGAAGAACCCTGAGAGAATCAGGGGGAGGAGAGGAGGCAGGAGGTGCAGAAGTATAGCCAGGAGCAAGGGACGGTGGTGGAAGGGTAGGGGAAGGAGATATAAGATGGGCAGATGGGGGATAAGAAGTTTGGAGACGAGGGTGGGGCAAGAGTGCAGCATTAGCAGAGGGGGAGCCAGATTCCACAGTGGAGGTATACGTGCCGGAGGAGTCCGAGGAGGGGGGAGTCACAGTGTTACGGCAGGGGGGGCAGCTCCAAGAGTGAGAGCTGCCAAGAGCTCTGAAGTTGGATAAAGAAAGTTGTGAGCACCTTAGATGGACCCATTTGGAGCAAGCGCAGCATTGCACCGACTTGCCCCGCCAGGTCACATTTCCAGCGCACACAGAGCAAGGAAAGATGGGGCCAGGGTTAGGATGAACGTTACCGCTCATCAGGAGAAGAAGAAGAATGAGGAGACGAAGGAGGGCAAGAGTAGGGCAGGAGAGAAGAAAAAGTAAGAACAGGCGACCGATTTTAAAGATGCTGTGTGCTGCCCTTCTGCGGTCGTTCAGGGGGCAGCATAGCGAAAAAATGAATGGGGAGTGCCCGGGGTAACTGGGACCCTCGGGAAGGCCAACAGCCATTTCGACCCAACCCAAACGGGGCCGGGGACCGCACCACCACGTTGAGGCGGCTGTTGATTGGTGCAGTGTGAGCAAGATCGTACTAGATGCCGCAAGGCACGATCACAATCAACAGTAATTAAAGATGTTGCCATCCAAATGGCATGGCCAGCCTCAAGCGCATTTTTTACCGCTGATCATGTGGTGTAACGAGGCATTTTTTGTAGACTCATGGCATTTGTAAAAAGACAGTCAGTGGCAACCTAGTTAGTACCAACAAAATTATTTTTGTTGCCGCTCCCGCTGTCGAATCACGAGTATGTATGGTGAACTTTAGCTCGCATTGCTTTGCAGGTTTTTTGTAGTTGGCAACTTTCAAAGCCATTGGCGTCTAGTTTGTTCTCACCTGGTTGGTCCAGCGCATAGTTGGTCTAGCGTCTGGTTTATGCAGCGTCTAGTTTGTCAGATGCCTAATTAATTCGCGTGTAGTTTTATGCGTCCGAACATATCTTTTGGACATGTTCGATTCAGAAGAAACTTTAGATGGGCTACCCAGAACGAGTAGAGTATGATGGTAGAGGCAAGTTTTAAGGTGGGATAGGGATGATGTGTTGGGAAGAACGTTAGGTTTTGAAGTTATTGAAAGAAAAAAGCTAGGGCGACCGGAAGTGACGTGGAGGAAGAAAATACCGCTTTTTAAAAGTTTGTGGTCATTGGCATTGCAGCGTGCATATTTTTTGGTGTGGGAAGGTAGCCTATGGTAGCCATAAGAGAAAGATCCTTTTTTTCAAAATGTGGTTTTTCCCCGTTGGCGGTAGTGGCCAAGGTCACCCCATGCTTTTCGCGATCTCACAAAGAGCATTGCACCGCTTTGTTCCGTTGACGGCATCTTGTTAATATTCTTAATTTTTTTTCTTCATGTCATCTTCCATAGTCCTCTTTTTTTTTCGACCACCTTAAAATTTAAAGCTCTCTTTTAACATATTTGTAGATTTAGTAGTAAGATGCTCACACGTCTCATATCACAACTGCCGCGCATCAATCGGAATATCTTTGTAGCGGTTACTTTCCGTATGTGCATAATAGTTATCTCTTAGTTTCGCTTAATTCCTGAACCAAAACTATTTTAATCTTAACTGAATTCAAGTATACTGATTGATGGCTGTGTTCTTAGACATGAAAGGCACTCAGAACTATTTAGCTACTTTTTCTTTTAAATTCTCGTGTTTTTATTTTTAGTTTTGATACTGCCTCATGTGATGATGATGCGACAACGGATGAAATGATTGTGATTCGTGATTCGAGACAGGATCACGAATATTGCGTCAATGAAGAAACGACTGCTTGTCACGGCTCTCCTTGTACTGGTGCGTCTGCACCTGATGCAGCTTATCAATTTGAGGCCGGTGATTTGTTTGATAACGAGCTGAACATAGTCATCAAAGAACAGTTGGATATGGATATCGTTCAAGATATTATAGAGGACATAATGATTGGGAGTGAAGAGGAAGAAGAAGAAAGCTTATTTGATAGTGGTTTTGGCAGCATCAAAGACTTTGATACAGAGAAACGCAAAAGAAAAACGCCACAGAAAAAGAAAAATGTAGAATCTCCCAAACTTGGTGCTCGATGCATCGTAAAAAATAAAGAAAAAAAGGGGGCACAAAATACTGGTAAAGACAAACAAATGGGCAAAATTTGTTTCAAAAACAGTCGTGCAACTGCATCTAAAAGGGCAAAGAAAACCATTAATATCGCCAGTAGCAAAGGTCGATCTCAAAAGCACAAAACCAAAAAACGTGAAAGTGCGAGTCAAAGCAATTGCGATTACGTTGATGGAGCTGAAAAGCGCAGGAAAAATAAAGTGGAAACGAAGAAGAAGCTTCCAGAACGAAAACGGCGGCTCCCAGCGAGCAAGCGATTTGAGGTTAGCGATGAGGAAGAAGTGAAGCTCGCTGCTGGTTCGCTGTTGCGGTTGGCTGGTTTGATGAAATCGCAAAGATAAGCTGTCATTTTTCTTGTTCCAGATTTTTCTGATTCTCTGGTGTTCGAGGATTAGTTCTTAGCTTTAATTGCTACTTTGAAAATAACTTCAGTACAGCCATCTAAAAACCTACTTTGCGTCAAGGTGTAGTGTGATGTGTTTGTTTTATTTCAATCATATTATCATCCTCAGAATTTCAGCTAGGCCTATTGCCACATCGTAAAAGTAACTTCATTTTGTCTCTTTTTTGGGGCGTTTTGTGAAACATACTTTTGGCTGCTAGTTTTTTGCAGTGCAATTTTATTTGTTATCAAATTGTCGATGTGGGTTACCGCTGGTGGGTTCTGGCGTTTATCTTAAGAATGTTTTCGTTGTTTGCTTGTGTGGTTGATGCGGCACGTATGATAGCATAAGCTGGCTGCCTTTTGTAAGCTGCTTTACTTGAAAATGTTTGATATCACGATGTGGCTTGGCTGGCTGCGAAGCCAAGTCTACCGATGTGATGTTGAGCAGACGTCAGTTTGGCTGTGTGCTTAGGCCACAAAGGTTCAATAATTTTGTAAATCTGTCTTTTCCGGGTATTATCACTTGCAATATTATGTTTGAGTGTGTGAGCCTCAATAATTTGAAATCTAGTTTGGCTGGCTAGAATAGTGAAGCTGCTACAGGCAGGGACAGCAGCTTGCTGAAATATTTGCGCGCCCGCCAAATGCCTGGTAGTCCTGTAAAATGCCTTGTTAGAGTTCTCAGACTGCACTCCTTGTTTACTAACTGGTTTGAAATGAACTGAGGTTCTCTCCTAGCCCAATCTTACTTGGCATATGGTGCGATCCTCAATTAACGTTTCATGCCGTGCCGTTTAACCCAAAACAGAGAAGACTAACAGAACAAGTACGTCCCAGTATCGAAGAAAATAGGCTATGATCTCATCGTAGACAGTTTCTTTATCTGCTTTTTTACTGTTACTGTCACTTCATTTGCCTACCAATAGCTATATAGACCTGGTCTTTATTACAAGTACTTAATTCCTGCAGGTCATTGCCTTGTTCTTTTTCCTCCTTGCCGCTGGAAAACTTGTCTTTTCTAGCAAAGAGGATATCCCTACGTCAGTGAGAAGGCTCGAAACTTTTTAAGCTATGCCGTGATGAATGCACGATAGATAGTGAGAAGGTGGTGTTGAGCAAGGCTGCCAGTATGCTGTTTTTGCTGCTTTTTTCTGACAGGCACATGCGTTTATTGTTTTATGCAGACTAAACGATGGTACGTTTTGTGCATTCTTTAGTTGTAAATATTTTTGTCATTCTTTTATGTTGAGACGTTTGTCTAATAAACATCTTATTTTCAAAAAAATTCTGTTATGTAGCTCAGCAAGACTAAATCAAGAATAAACTTTCTAATCATTGATGCCCAGGGCGAATTCGAAAAGTCTCACTCTTAAGTCTTAAACAGACCTTAGCAGCCAAGAGCTTGTACTGTACCTTTGATTCTGTTGGAACTTGCTTAGTCTACGTATCGAACTGGATGTTAGATCATAAAATATACTCTTGACCAAATTAAAGCCATTTTAATTAGTTACTAATTCTCACAACTTATGTAACGCGCAAGGAAAACCCAAATAATTTCGGGAAAGCGTGGAGAAAATTTGACTTAGCAGGTCAATATTAGTTATTATTGCAAGTTCAACTTTTTTGTAACTAGTCGGCGCGTGTGGACTAGAGAAAACGGGAGTTTTTGGGATAGAGATGTCCGGACATTTCATTGCCAACTTTCGGTTTTAGCGTTTATCTATGGTCAATATTACATGGTTGTACGAATTCGAATATCAACAACTTTAATGTTCGTATTGATATTTTATAATTGCGGTAAGCACAAAATGCCTCTAGGGTCATAACTGACTGGAGTGCAAACCGCCTTTTTTCTCCATCGCAAACCAAATTAAATGCCGGGCCCCTATTTGTCAAATAGTCTACTTTGATTCTTAGTGGGTTGTCGCTTCTTCGCGTTTTCAAGAGATTTCCGATTTTAGCCGTCTATATCTAGATGCACTTTCATCTTTCAATTTTGGTGCTTGGAAGAAGGATGGAATTGATTTAAAAGCTAATGAAGATTCAGGTGCGGTGGGTCTTACAACGAATCATAAGCCATTTGCAACCTAATCACGAGTAATTGAAAAGCATTGATTTGAGACGGGATATGTTAAATAAAAAGCTTAAATTCTATAAAATTATTCACCCGACTAAAGCTCATTACTGACGAAGATTTAAGCACAGTGACTCACTCGACAAATATTGTAGGCGCTTTCCAATAATAAGTATGGTACCAGCACTACTACACAATTAAAAAAATAAAATACGTGTATTTGATTATTTACGTACATCGATCAATTAGATGCCCTATGGCAGTGTTTCTTAACCTTTTTGGCGCTTGTACCCCTTAAAATTTTGTGAAATGTTTTTGTACCACTAGACCAGTGTTTCCCAAACTGTGCGCCGCGAAGATTCGCAGGTGTGCCACGAGTCTTTTTAAAGTGCCTTTTGTTGATACCATTTTTCTACCAAAATCGAGAAAATGACCTTTTTTACTTTGGAGATCCCCATTAGTTCGGGCTGCATGAAGCGATTCCCACAGATTGCCGACCAGTCAAAAGGTCACCTCCAAAAAAAAAAAGGTCATTACTTGTCTCGCAGACGCCCGTGATGCCACTCGCCATCGCTATAACTACGTTTCACTGGTCGGTGTGCCGCGAACGGTGATCAACCACTTTCCTGTACCAGCAGACAAAAAAGTTTGGGAACCACTGCCCTAGAGTTTAAAATAACCATTATTCTGACGCCTCATCTCGTACCCCCTGCTTTGGTGTTTCGTACCCCCAAGGGGTACAGGTACCCCCGGATAAGAACCCCGGCCCTATGGCGTTTCTTCGTACGATTTAGATATACCAATAACTATAATATTTTCCGCATAAAAGGAAGAGTGGATTGGTTGACACTGTGCGAACCTTTTGTGGAAAGGAAAAAAAGGGGTAATAGTTAAAAATTCTTTGCCATGTCATATATGGGCAGCCTTTTTCCATTAGCTTGAGTAAACACCACATAGCTGTCTCTCACAAAATCCATTCTAAAGTCCGTTTTTATCGAAATCACAGGTTTTGATTTTGTATCTACGGCCCTACGTTTTTTCGTAGGTAATAGGTTATAACCAGTGGTGCTATTCAGCCGATTCGTACAAACCTGTTCTTAGAATTTTATTTGTTCAGAGAACCGATTGTTAAAAATTGCTTGCGTAGATTTTTCTCTTGAATTTGCATTTAAAAAAGTAAGCAACAAACGTTACGAATTTTTTTTGGCATCGAATAATTGTAAACAAGAGAAGGTTGGGTTATTCGTGCAACAATAAGGACGCCTTAAACACGATTATAATGTAATGTAAGCTCATTCATGAGGCGATAATATAGGAACTCTGCCTTAATCCTTTCTCTACCGCACGCGACTTTGCTACTGTAAGGGGTGAAGTGCCATAGACGATCATAATATTTGTGCGCTAAAAGCCTAAAACGCTCTACGCAGTTACAGTATCTTATTAAAAAGATGCCATGTGCCCTGTGCAGACCCATACTCACTTTTTTCTTTCTAATATCGACTGTCACTTCACGTGACTATTGCGGCACAAATAGGAAATTTTTTTCATAAAGGCCGATGTTGTTTTTGTTTCTTATTTCAGATTTTGGTCTTTAAAAATTAGTAAAAATGAAATGTTGGCAAAACAGATCTATGAGGGCATTCATAGGAAAAATCCCAGGAACTGAAAGTTCAGAGTAAGAGAACGATGAGAACATATCGCAGATGAGTTTCGAGAAAGATGATGATAGTCTGATAGACCTACCGATAAAGCTTCTATTTCTGTAACTGTACCGGCTGGAGATGAGGAAGAGTTGGCAACAACTCTAGAACTATCAGATTTTCGGAGTCAGGGGCAATATGAGCAATTTAAGAAAAAATGTGATGAGTTAATTGTTGATTGGAAAGACTTGGTTGTTGTCATTGTGTCAAAGTTCACTCTATAAACGTAAAGGAAATTCATGTATCAGTAGAATGGGGAAACTGTAAAGTTAAAGTTTCAGGAAAAAATAGAGCAGTTCAGCAGATATCTCTCAGAAAAAAAGATAAATGAGCATTTTTTGTCAAAAGTACATGATATATGGAAAAGCAAGTAGTTGGCAATTTATTTCGCTTCTGTATTCTCAACACAAAAAACTCGACGATAAGATAAAAACAATGAGCGAAAAAGGAATGCAGGTGACAAAACGAATTGACGTTGAACATACCCAAATTTTTTAGGGTTACATTAAAAAGATTGTAGAAAGAGGCATGGTCACCGCAACTGACAAAAACATCAAGCAAAACAATGGAAACGAAAAAAACAAAAAAGAAACTAAAAAAGCAGTCAGCCAAATAGACGAAATTTTACCCCATGTAAAAACACCCGATAATAGCTAAAAGAAATACATTCCTCTCAGTGCCAAACTGTTGTTACCCTAACGAGGGGAGCTAGCAGGTACCACAGCTTGCCCAAGGGTGACCTTGGAGCAACAACAGTTAAAGAGTTAGCTCCATTACACTCTAGGCAGAACCCTGTCGCCTGATGCAGTTACAGTCTTACTGCCCAGGACTATGCAAATTGCATATAAATAGTATCGCTATAGCATTGTGTTTGAATTTTTATGACCTCATCTTAATCACTTGATTTTGAAAAATTTAAGTAAACCATTGGAAGTGTCTCTGTCTAGTTAATTCAAACAAAAGTCAATCATTTAATCTAATAAATTGACTGAAGTTTTATGGACCTATATCGCAGGTAAATCTTCCTTATTCCTCTTCTTCATCAGAAAATATTTCGAGGAGCAGTTGTGGCTTAACTCTTTTGGTCCCGTCCGCCATTTTGTAAAACTGGCGTGCGCGTAAAAAGACCGTCCATCAAAAATTTTTTTGCCGGCATATTTACCGTCGCGTGAGCGAAGCACACAACAAAATTCAAAAAATTCAATTACAAACCACAAACAGAATGTTAGAAAGGTTTAGATATAAACGTTTTTGCTTGAACAAGATGAACGCAAACAATAGCTCGCATGTCCGCCATTTCTGTTATTGCCGGTATATATACCGTCGCGGGAGCGAACGCATAAAGATCGCTTGCCGGTAATGTTGGAGACGGAGTATAAAATAATGATTCGATCTTTTTTTTCGAAAAATCGTGATGATGATGCAATGACAAAATGCGTAGATGCAATGAATCAGAACCACCTTGCCTACACATGTAGATTATTCACTATAGTCTACAATTTAGCCAAAAATAAGCAAGCCATTTTCTGATATTGAAGATGTAATTGAACTTCAGTTAAAAAATGGATTAGACTTGGTGTTAGACTTCATTCTTGACACAGTGCGGTGAAAACAGTTGATCATATTGCAAATGAGATAAAAAATGATTTATTTACCAAAATTATTGAATGTCGCGTTTTAATATATACAATAATATTAAAAATAGAACTTTCGGTTCTGTCTCAATCTTAAATTTTTTTTAAAATTGAGGCGACGTATGATAATCGCTCGGATAATTTGGTCTGACTGCAACTCAATAAAACTTGGAAAAGATTGGCTTCCACTAAAAACACCTTAAATCACTTTGATAACAGAATAATGTATTCACAGTAATAGTACTTCACGACTTCAAACTTCTTCGCTCAACAATCTCAGAACTATTCACTTTACCACACAATCAGGAAACCGCCAAAACTAATTTCACCAATAACTGCTTAATACTCGCCACGTCCACAGAATCCACAATAAATTATCGCAAAAAACAATGGCCCCTTATTACTCCGTCAATCAATTTCTCTTTCTCCCTACTACAGCGGTTCTCTACTACTCTCTAACAAAAAACAAATCCCGTCGCCTTATATATAAACTGACAAAAAATAACCCAGAAAACGCTAGAACGAAATCAGGTGAAAAAAGAAAAAAAGCACTTCAAGTTATGTAATCAGTTATCGAAATTCTTCGAAGAAGCTAGAATTACTAGATCAATCTGGAATTTTATTATGTCGTAATAACAATTGTGACGTAATAAAGGTGTACTACAGCAGTCCCACTTGCGAGGAAAAAAGGTCTTTTCTCTCAATCAGTAGCCAAGCGAACAATGACACACCACTTTACACAAATATGAAAACAATTCTTACAAGGCAAATTTCCTTATTCGTGACGTTGAACAGTATCAAAAAATTTGTGTTTTCATTGATGAAATTCTCGGCATATCTAATAAGCCTGTTCTGATAATATTTTTGAAGATTAAAGATTGCTATCATTCACCAACAATTTTTCTTGATTTGGTGGAATTGAATGGGCAGAGAGCAGAAGAAAGATATAGATCATGTTCAAAAGTTTGCATGACGCTGGATTTAAAAGTGAATATTTGAGAAAAAATTTGATTGCTTTCTGTTCAGATGGAGAAAGCGTAATCATTGGCCGTGATTCTGGGGTAGGGACTAGATTTAAAAAAGATTTTCCTAACATAGTCGTTTCGCATCGTTTATAGTCATCACTTGCTTTGGACGATTCTGTCAATGATGTAAAACAAGTGAAACACTTTAAAATACAGGGTGTCTCAAAAGTAAGTATACACTTTAAAATTTGAATAACAATCCAATGGCTTATTCAAATTTGTCAAAAGTTTACAAAAATATTCTATGAACTACTAGAAACAGATTACCGTCCTAATATCTCGTTGAATTTATTTATTGACAGAATGTTAGACCTCAACGTGGAAACCACCAATTTCGAGACATTTCAGCCACCTTTTGACGCATTCTTGCCCGATACCCTGCAATAAATCTTGTGTAACTAGTCCACATGATGCTCTAATGTTTTGTTCCAACTCTAAAAGGTTTTGAGGCCGTGTGGAGTAAACTTTGCTCTTAAGGAAACCCCAAAGAAAAAAGTCGCATGAGGTTAAGTCAGGTGAACGAGCGGCCCATTCTAGAGGACCTCTGCACCCAATCCACCTACCGAGAAAAAACTGATTTAAGTAATCTCTGACTTTCCTGGTGTAATGTGCAGGAGCTCCATCTTGCTGAAAGTAACAGTTTTTCAACCGAAGCATTTTTTGTCAACTTTACTCCACACGGCCTCAAAACCTTTTAGAGTTGGAACAAAACATTAGAGCATCATGTGGACTAGTTACACAAGATTTATTGCAGGGTATCGGGCAAGAATGCGTCAAAAGGTGGCTGAAATGTCTCGAAATTGGTGGTTTCCACGTTGAGGTCTAACATTCTGTCAATAAATAAATTCAACGAGATATTAGGACGGTAATCTGTTTCTAGTAGTTCATAGAATATTTTTGTAAACTTTTGACAAATTTGAATAAGCCATTGGATTGTTATTCAAATTTTAAAGTGTATACTTACTTTTGAGACACCCTGTATTTATGGATAAAATCTGCGCTCTCTTTCGTCAGTCCAACAAAAACCAAATGCAACTCTACAATATTTCAGAACTTGGGCTTGAAATTTTGGAGATTGGCAGAGTACTAGGGCCAAAATGGGCTGCTTGCAGTTTGCGATCCGCGACTGCAGTGTGGCGTGCTTATCCAGCATAGTACAGTTTTTTTCTACCGATAAAAAATACAGTGTATGCAGGAATGGCTGAGCGTCTTTGCAATAAACATTTCTTAAATGATTTAGCATTAATGATAGACATGTTGCATAAAATTTCTTTACTTTCTACTGCCCTGCAAGCCAGAGGTTTAAGCGTGTCAAGAGCTGAAAATGTAATAAAAAAATCCATTAGAGCATTCGAAATGCTTAAAGCAAGTTAGGGAATATTTGAATAAAAAATTTCAAGAAAGTGCTGCTTCTGATGCCTTCAAAGATGTTGATTAAAAACCATAGATTTCCTACCCTTCCTCGTAAAAAGTTGCTTGAGGCAGTAATAGAGAATATGAAAAAAAGTTGATGAAATGTGATCATTTGGCAGCAAAGGAACAAAAAAAAAAGAGCATTCATGAAATACTAAACCTACTTGAACCAGATTCTTGGAAAATTGAAGAAGTTGCTGCACCTTGGCAAGCTGCAAAGGCTCGATGGCGTAGTGGTTTGAGCGTCCGCTTCGCAGTCGGTAGACTTGGGGTTCAGTCCCCTTGTCGAGTTATACCTAAAGACTTTAAAAAATGGTATCCACAGCTTCCCTGCTGTGCACTCGGCATTTAAGAGAGGTTGTGTACAACAAGTGGGCAAGTTCGCTTGTTGTGTCCTTGGGCAAGGCACTTAACGGGACGCCCCACCTTTATGTGGAAGACAGGTGGCCCAGACACCTCGAAAATGGCAACTCCCAAGCGAGTGCGGACGTCCAGTCCAAAATATAGCGATACAATTCGCTTTCTTGTGAATGGATAAGACAAATAAAAAAAAAAGAAAAGCAAAGTTCTTCGTTATGAAATTTAGCATTAACGATTTCCGTGACTATCGTTAAAACGTCCTGCAGAATTTCCACATTCATGCAGTTCCACCAACTATAAAGAAAGCTAAAAGTATTACCAATACTACTGTTGTAAGATCAGCAGTGACACAGAGAGGCTTTTCAGTAACGAATATCATATATTCAGAAAAAAATCGCCTTGGTGTTTCAAATGCATCAAACCTAATGACAATTATTTTGACTGGCCTACCATTGAAATTCTGGGACCCCGTTCATTCAGTGAAAACGTGGCTCAGAAAACACCACACTGCTGATGATACCAGGGTAAAGAAAAAACAATCAAAAAGCTACAGTGACAATCAAATGGCTGTGGGAAAATATTTAAAGTGAATTAAATTCAGATAAAATGATTTTGTTATTATTGAGTTAGCACAGGATGCGTTTTAGCTTTTTGACTATAATCGTACCCTATTTACCTCTATTCTGAAGAAGTTTCCGCTTTCAGCGGTGCTCTTGCAATTGCAACCAAATACTACCAAACCCTTTTTATGAGAGCCGCATTTTCAGCTAGTTCGCCGCCGACTGCTGCTGCAGAGAAGACCTTTTTGGATGAAGAACTGGCATTATTTTCTTACCTTTCTAGTAGATCCGGTTCTTGCAACATCTGAATAGCACCACTGGTTATAACTTGGTACGTTTCTAAAGAAAGTATAATTATGTCAAACTAGCTGGCTCTGTCGGTGTTGCTCGCAGAGTTCTCAGCCGTAGTATCGGGATTAAGAATATTTTTTTAGCCAGCGCCGGCTTCACCCAATGGCTAGTGTTTTTTTGATAGAGCCAATTCTAGTTGCAAAATCAAAGTGCCGTTTTTTGAAAGGGAATCAATCAAATTAACATTATGGGGTTGCGCACAGCTGCTATATTTTTCCAAAGTTTCGGGGCTCCCTGGAAACGTCTTATTTGACTTCCTTGTAGCGTTTGATGAAGTACATCAAATGCATAAATTCAAAGTTGTGGAAAGAGGCCAAAGTGATTTCTACAGGAACGGCTCGTGTACGGTAATGTGGAACTGCAACACCTCCAGTCCCCACTCCATCTTATCGATGACATTTGATATAAATAATTAATCTTTTTTTTCTTTATTTTTCTTATACTTGTAGTTACATTATATAAAACATAAGGTTAATCTCAACAACCATTCTAAGTTTAGGGAAAAAATATAAAAATCTTTTTGCTTCAAAGCTCCTGTGATATGGTGTTTGAAATTAGCAGTAGATTGCAATGCAGCTGCAGAAAGAGAACTGTCGCTCATGCAGCACCGACCATTGTGTGCTGGTGTAATACGGGTTTCTTTTTGACGGACAACTGGCGAGCTGTGTGTGTGTAAAGCAGATAGATAGTGACAAAAATTAGTCCTAAAGGGTGATTTTCTGAAGTAGCCCCCCATTAATTTTAGCTTCGAACCGCCCCTGGATTTGTATATATTTTCAGAAAAAAGATATTAAAAATCAGACACCCTACTAATGACTTTTTCGTATGTGCAAGCTTATACATATGACCTGAAGCATGAATTCGCACGTATGTTGCTTGATCGTAGAATAAGCGCAGCTAGGCAAAGAGCAAGATAATACAAAGTCAAGCACTTACAGTTAAATTGTGTATCAGCATCCTTATCAGTAATGTCTAGGCTACGAATATCAATTTAACCGGCATGAGTAATAGTGAGAACAGTAATAAAAAGTCAACATTTTTTCGCATATCTAATTCTTGCTCCAAAATCAAAAGTACTGCTTTTTTATTGAGAATGGAGTAGAAAAACCTTTTGGGCGGTTGCACATAGCCGTTTGATTTCCCCTTAAGGTTTTGAAGCCCTAGCAATCGCTTGTTTGCCCTGTTTCCAACATAGGTACACTTTGGAATTGGGCTTGCTAACAATTTAAACAGCCAATAGTTTCGCTAACAATAATCCTTTTGTTTTACCACTTGCATGGATGCATAAACCTAGCTGTTGGAGGACGCCAAAGTGGTTGTGTACTTTTGGGAATAAGATATGAAAGATTCGACAAGTTACTTGCGACTTTTCGTAAACGTAGGCTTATTTGTATGACCTAAAACCTTTGCCTCGTATGTTACTTGGTTTTGGCGTGATTGTAGCTATGGAAAGAGAAAGTTTACCCAAAGTCAAGCACCTGCAGATGAATTTTTGAATTAACTTAGGTTGTGATTTAGAAATATAATTCATCGACCAGGTTTTTGTCTGAAGATGCGGATAATTTCTGGAAGATTTTTCACGAATGATAGCCAGTTTGTTGAACTTTGGTATACATGACTAATAACCAGGGCAATTTTTTTAATCTAAAAACTAAATAAACAGACTTTATTTTTTTAAAAAGTAACTTTGTTGATTTTATTCAACAAAATGAAAAATAAACAAAAATTAGAGCAAATCCATCAAAAAAATCCAAAGTTTGTTCAATTGATGGTTAAATTATAATGCACACATATGTAATTTGTTATGTTTTCTGACAACAAATATCGGTCTTTAGCTAGCAGCTTAGATGGCATTGGAAAACTGCGCTCTACTGAAGCTGTGGTTGGTTGGCAGTGCTGTAGGAGATCATACACATCTGGAGCAGTTTTTTGACAATTTATAGACATTATATCTGTTAAAAACGTTTATTTCCAATCTTTTTTTTTATGTAGGATGCGACTGACACAGCTGTCGTCACCAAAAGCCATGTTGGTCAATTCATTATTATAGGCTGCTTTGACAGCATATTTCGTTTCTTCCTATTTAACACAAAGCCAGCTAAACAACTGTATTCCATTTTGATGTTCATTAAGTTCTGACATATCGGCGCGATGGCGTAGTGGTTAGAGCGCCCGATTCGCAGTCGCCAGACCCGGGTTTCATTTTCCAAGTCGAGTCATATCAGAAGACTTTTAAAAAATGGCATTTGCAGCTTTCCTGCTCGGGCTCAGCATATAGGAATAGTGTGGAGAACAAGCCGACAAGCTTGCTTGTTGTGTTTTTGGGCAAGGCACTTAACGGGATGCCTGCACCTTCATGTGGCTGACAAGTGACAGGGCCACGCAGTCTACGCGTTGTGATGGCCCAGGAAGACGAGATACATGCAAACCGAGCATAAGCTCATACGCATAAATAAAGGCCTCGAGATAGACCTTCAACACTGGTACTGGCCTTAGATTATTTAACTAAAACGTCACAGCCTTAAAATTCACAGATGATATTTCTTATAGTGGGAAAATTAGCCGCATTGTAAAAAGCTTCTTGCAACCATCTTGCCCATCTTGTAATGACCGGCTGTATTGGTTTAATTTTTCATCGAGTTTTTTTACTGTTGGCTGCTTTTTCACCAGCAATATTACTGGCTACTTCTGGGTTTTTAGCTTTTACATACAATGCACAATTGTGTAGAAGTTAGTAGTGGGCTTAATTTTTAATACCTTTTTTCTGAAAATACATAGAAATCACTTTGGCATCTTTCCACAACTTTGAATTTATGCATTTGATGTACTTCATCAAACGAACGTATAAACGCTTCTGAAATTTTTGACTGTTTGAATGGTTCGCAAGTCAAAATCGAAACCGTGCCCACGCTACAAGGAAGTCAAACAAGACATTTCCAGGGAGTCCAGCAACTTTGGAAAAATATAGCAGCTGTGCGCAACCCCATAATGTTAATTTGATTGATTCCCTTTCAAAAAACGGCACTTTGATTTTGTAACGACAACTGGCTCTATCAAAAAAACACCAATTATGGGGTGAAACCGGCAGATTTTGCGAGTAGGCAACAATATATTTTTTTGAAGAGTTACTGGAACACTATTCTAGAAATTTGCCTTCAACAGGCAATTTCACTGAGCCTTAAAATTAATGGCGGGCTGGTGTGTAAAAACATGGAGGTGTTCACCACAGATAGACATTTAGGAAATAATTGTGAAGACAAACAAATGACTTCTCTTATTACAGTGGTTGAAAAACACACAATAGCGAAAATAACACAGTATCAGACAAAAGCAAGTGAACAAGCAAGTGTACAGTAGTAGGCCTTCGCAAGTTTGAAATTAATAAAGAATCTAAAAGATTTCTTTTCCAACCGCTATGTTAATACTGTAATGTATTATTCTTCTTCAACAGGCAGCATATGAGTTGGTTGTTTTTGAAATACCGGTGATTGACAACTTTACGCCAAGCTGTTGTGTGCTGCTTTATTTTGCTGAATTACTATAGTACGAGGTGCATTCAATAAGTTTCCAGACTTTTTTGGTATGGACACTTTTATTAACCGTACACACAAAAAACTTTAGTCCCCTTCAAAGTATTCTCTTCCGACATCAATGCACTTGTTGTACCGTTCCAACAACTTCTGGAAAGCCCCCTGAAAGTCTTCTTGTGTGAGCGTGTTTAGGACCCTCGTCACAGCCTCTTTCATGTCCTCAATTGTGGAATAACGATTGCCTCTGAGGTTTTCCTTGAGCTTTGGGAATAGCCAAAAGTCGCCGGGAGCAAGGTCCGGGCTGTAGGGATGATGGGGAACCGTCTTGATGCCCATCTGGGTCAAATAGTCTGTGACGAGGATGGAGTTGTGGACTGGGGCATTGTCCTGATGGAAATGCTACTGACCTGATTCGAAGAGTTCTGGCCTCTTCCGACGGAATCTCTTACTGAACTCCCTTAAAACTTCAATATAGTACTCCTTGTTGACTGTGATTCCAGTGGGAACCCAGTGAATGTAGATTATGCCCATGCTGTCAAAAAAAGGGATCATCATGAGTTTCTGCGTAATGCGTAATGCGTACAACGCATTATGACATCCTAGACCGAGTTCAAAGCGTTCAATCAAAAAAAGGAAAAGAAACATGCATCAAAATGCTTCAAAAAATAATATGATGTTGTGTCGTCAATTCAGCTTGAGTTGATGTGGCATTTTTTTTATCAAAAGCATCTTATTAATATCTCCCGAAACAGCATTTAATCGCGTTTCTATTTTTGCTGGTTTTTGAGAAAATACAGCGAGCAAATAAGGCAAACAGGGGTTAGCCGTGACGACATTTTACACATCAATGGGGTAAAGTGTTTGTTCGTTAGTAAGACGGGGGCTGTCCTTCGTCAAGAAATGGAAATAACATAACAATCTTTGATTATGACGTCATTGAGATGTCATGTCACGAAGCCTCTTGTGACACTCATTTTGGGGAAGTGATCAATCGTGCCAAGTTTGACCTCTACAGCATGCATTGCTGATATTATGTAATCACACAACACGTTTGGTTTGCGGCCTGCCAATGCGTAGCTGGACGTAGCTGTCTTGCTGATGCGATGTACAGTAGGCCTATGTCAGCCATCGACCACTTGAAGCCAAAATGGTTTGAACGCATGGACGCGGCCTGGTGGCGGGGACTAAAGGCTAAAGAAATTGAAACTAAAAGTTGAACACATTTTTTGAAAACCCTACAACTTAGCCACAAAAAGAAAAACAGATTTTTACAATTTGATTAGTTTCCACTCACAAAAGTTTTGATGTACTAGCATGCGCGTTTTTGATCAGTAACTTTCCGTCGATATCCCTTTGTTTTCTGATCTCCGAGCAATTCTACTGGCCGTGTTGCTGTTTGCGATACTTGTTTGGGCCTGCTGCATTTTTTTTAGTCATGATTGAATAAGAAAAAAAGCTTACCGGGCACTGTTCTGAGCTATTTTTTGGCGTGTTTAAAAACTGACCTTTACTACTGCTTTCATGGACGTGTAATAACGCAGTTTTATATTCCACCCACCACATTGCTCCCCACTGTTGAGCGCCAAGCGGGAGATCTGTGAATACCATTTCAAAATCTTTGGCAGGCATCAACTAAGGGGTTAAACCGAGGTTTGCTGGCAGCAAAGCGGACTCTCTAATCACTTCACCGCCGCGCCTGTTCTACTGGCCGTAGATTAATCAGTGAAATTTGTTTAGGAGCTAAGGAAAAATGAAGCACTCATGAGGGGATTGTGCAGTGTGGGTGCCATAGGTGATGCCACGTCAAAAATCGATGTAAAAACTCCAGCACAGACTAAGGTAAGGAAATCCAGATAATCTTCAGAGGATTCGCAAACGGTGGCCCCGCAATCATGTGGTAATAGATTCAACAGCTGCTTGAGATTTGGTTTTAAAAGACGCTTAACAATAATTTCCTTGTCTATCAATTGATACACTTTGTGGCAAAGAATTTGAATTTAAACTACAAAATTTGTATTTGAGTTAATTTTCGAAGTGCGATTGGTACAGGGTAGTTTCCAGCACTTTTGGGAATAAATGACCCCTTCAATCATTTTCATACATCCTGCCTATCATACATACCTTATTTTCATAATCCTTTGCTTTACCGCAGTAGATTAGTAAGGTTGTTTACTCGGCATGTCGTAAGAAGTGACTATTGGGTACCAGCCTATGTTTCAACCTGAAGTTTGGGTCTTCTGTGTAAAGACTAAGATTGAAGTTGGACAAGTGTATGCTCTCCGTAAAGGTAAACTTGCTCCAAAAACTTACACGATAGAAACGTTTATCAAAGAATGGGCCAGCGATCCTCGCTAGTTCTTAAATGGGCAGGGTGGGAAGAATCTTCGTGTTTACAAAAACTTGAGGTAAGATTTGAAAGTGGCAGTATCGGAAGTTTTTGTAGAAGAGGTACAGAAATGTATGAGCAGTCAAGAAAGAGAAAAGTGGATGTATGGTGTGCACAGGAAGTTAGAGGAAGAGGACAAGGAGCTCGACTTGCTGGTGTCAAGGGTACGTGAGATAAGTTACGGAGGTTTGGCTGGAAATAATGATGGAATGGGAGGTGTTGGAATTTTAGTGAAAGAATTATGCGAGATGGTTGTAGAAGTTCGAAGGCAAAGTGACAGAGTCATGGCAATGGTGCTGGTTTTCGAGGAGGAAGATATGAGAGTGTTATGTGCGTTTTGGCCTCATGTTGGAAGATCAGCCTACGAGAAAAATCAATTTGGTAATGAAATGTCACGTGAGTGGAATTTACAAAACAAAGTGATGTGATGCTTGGTGTGGGAGACTTTAACGCACATGTTGAGAGACGGATTGGTAGTTTTTGATGGTGTGTATGGTGGAACTGGAATTCACGAAAGAAATGTGAGGGAAGAAAATTGCTTGAGTTTTGGGATGAATAAAGCGTTAGTGTGGCAAACACATGGCTTCAAAAGGAGGACCAGAAGAAAATTATATACAGTATGGGTGGAAATGAAACTAACATTGCTTTTGTGTTGATGGGTAAAATTCACACAAAGTATATAACACACTTAAAAGCAATCCCATGAGAAGAAATTGCATCATTAGATGGTGGTACCTAACATACACAAAAAAAGTTGAAGAAAGCAATAAAGCACGACCAAACTGTATAAAGGAAAACGATATAAAAGCCAGATTTCAAGAAAGTGTTGCGGAGCTGGTTAATGTTGCAGCGTCCAATATATGGAATGCTTTTAAAAATGGCATATTGAAAGCTTGTGATGAAGTATGTGGAAAGAAGCAAGGCAGAAGAAATCATAATGATACGTAGTGAAGGAATGAGGAAGTAAAGGAAGCAATACGAGAGAAGAAGAAGGCATGTAAAAAGATTTGCGTAAATCGATCAGAGGAAAACAAGGCTACTTAAAAGAAAATTAAAAATGAAACAAAGAAAGTGGTTGCTAATTACATGGAAAAAGCTGAAAAAGAATTAACAAAATAGAGCGAAAAACCAAATAAGAATTTTGAACTTTAGTATTTCGTGAAAAAAAATGGGAAGGATATTGCAGGAGGAAGAGGCATGATAGGGAAAGACAGAAAGTCAGGTTTTTGTAAAAAAGATAGAACAATACTGAGAAATATCGTAGAGAAGATTGCGAATAAAAAGAATGGTTGGGACCTTATGACAGAAGAAAACTTGGTAGAGGAACCGATTGGATAGGTTACCCTCTAAGAAATAATGATAGCAATTAAAGCAAACAAAGCCAGGAAATGCAGCTGGACCCTCTGAAGTATGTGCAGAGATGGCACTTGCCAATGTAGAAGTAGAAATTTGTGTGATGATGGAAATTTGATAACTTGCTTTGGGTGGAAAAGGACTGAATGGCAAACAAGTTGTTGGTGTCAAATTTCAAGAATAAAGGAGACCTAAGAATTAGTAATGCTTGCAAGGGTGTAAAGCTGTTGGAGCATTTTATGAAGATCGTTAGAAGAGTGCTGGAAAGAATGATTCAAGAATTAGTGAGTATCGATGCAATGAAATTTGGTTTTATATCAGCTAGAGGAACAATATGCTAGTACTATAGTTTGCTGTGAGAAGAGCGCTAGTGGAGTGTAAATAAGTAGTGTATGTGTTGTAAATATGTAGAAGGCAGTTGGTAGAGTTGCATGAAAGATAATGGCGACAGCGATGAGGAAGAAACCGCACCAATCAACAGCCTCCTCAACGTGGTGGTGCGGTCCCCGGCCCCGTTTGGGTTGGGCCGAAATGGCTGTTGGCTTTCCCGGGGATCCCAGTTACCCCAGGCACTTTCCTTCATTTTTTCTCTATGCTTCCCCCTGAACGACCCCCCGAAGGGCAGCACACAGCTTCTTTAAAATCGGTCCCCTATTTTCTCTTTTTCTTTTCTCCTGCCCCTCTCTTGCCCTTCTTCGTCTCCTCATTCTTCTCCTTCTGTTGATAAGCGGTAACGTTCGTCCCAACCCTGGCCCCATCTTTCCTTGCTCTGCGTGCACTGGAAATGTGACCTGGCGGGGCAAGTCCGTGCAATGCTGCCCCTGCTCCAAATGGGTTCACCTAAGGTGCTCACAACTTTCTTATTCTAATTTCAGAGCTCTTGGCAGCTCTCACTCTTGGAGCTGCCCCCTCTGCCGTAACACTGTGACTCTCCTCTCCTAGGACTCCTCCGACACGTATACCTCCACTGTGGAATCTGGTCCCCCTCTGCTAATGCTGCACTCCCGCCCCACCCTTGTCTCCAAACTTCTTATCCCCCATCTGCCCATTTTATATCTCCTTTCTCTGCCCTCTCACCACCGTCTCTTATTCCTGGCTATACTTCTGCACCTCCTGCCTCCTCTCCCCCCCTGACTCTCTCAGGGTTCTTCAATGGAATGCTGGAGGTCTTCGAGCCAGGAACACTGAACTACTTCACTTTCTTTCGTCCCATTCTGTCGACCTTATCTGCGTTCAGGAATCCAATCTTAACTCATCTTCCTCTTTCCGGATTCCTGGGTTCTCTGCACTCTGATCGCACCCACTCCCGGTCTGGCATTCTCTCCTCCGATACCACGTACGCTAGCGGCGGCGCTGTCATTTTCGTCAGGCAGGGCCTATCTTTTTCTGAACTTTCCACCTCCTCTCTTTCTTCGCTTGATCCTTACTTTGATTATGTAGGAATCAACATCTCTCTAAACAACTCCTCCTTGGTGTCTTTTCTCAATGTGTGTGCCCCCCCTATTCGCTCCTCTCCAACGGATGGCAGAACTGACTTCTTCTCTCCCTCCATTCTTTCCTCCTCCAGAAATCTCTTCATTCTTGGGGATTTCAATTGCCATCACTCCCTCTGGGACTCAAGAGGTACTTCCGACCCCCGCTGGGAGGAAGTATTCGACCGGGTCATTTCCTCTGACCTCCTCCCCCTCAATGACCCTGACACATCCACCTTTCTCCATCGCTCCTCTGGCAGTTGCTTTTCCCCTGACATCTCCTTTGCTCCCTCTTCTCTTGCCCTTTCGTGCTCCTGGGAGGTGCTTCAGGACCTGGGTTCTGACCATCTACCAATTCTTCTATCTGTCCCTCTATCTCCGGTCTTTCGCCCCAACAAGCGTCCCCCTTCCTTCAATTTTCAAAAAGATTGCTGGGATGGCTTTGCCTCTTACTTGGACTTTCACTGTCCTTCAGCAGAGGAATACTCGTCTCTTTCTCTTTCCTCTGCAGCTGCTCTCTTTATCTCTTTGACTTTGAATGCGGCCAAATCTTCCATTCCTTTCGGCCGCATCAAACGCCCTCCTAAAGCCTGATGGTCTCTTGAAGTGGAAGAAGCGGTTAGTGAAAGACGCAAGGTTTTCGCTGCCGCTCACAGAAGTGATGAAGGCTTACATCAGCCAGGCTTACATCTCCGCTTCTCGACGCGCCTCGTCAGTCATTGCCAAGGCCAAGACTGAGGCATGACAGATGACTTGGTCTTCTCTCTCACCTAAGTCTAACCCTAAATCTGTACACTTTCTCATTTGCTCTATCGCTGGCTCTCCTTCCTCGTCTTCCTCCTCTCCTAACTTTCCTAACTGTTCTTCTCCCAGGGAATCGGCTTCGGTCTATGCCGCTTACCTGAGATCTCACTTTTCCGTTTCTCAGCCAGAGACTACCTCTCTGAGCTCCGCCGAGCCACGTGCTCGGAGGAGTCTCACTCGTCCTTTTGCTCTCCTTTCTCACTTGCTGAATTTCTTGCGGCTGCCTCCAACCTTTCCTCTTCCACTGCCACTGGTCCAGACAAAGTTGCCTATCCCATGCTAAAGCACCTTCCTCGCTCTGGCATGGATTTTCTTCTTCACATCTTTAGTCTTCCCTGGTCTTCACATTGCTTTCCTTCCATCTGGAAGACATCTTCCATTATTCCCATCCACAAGATGGGAAAGCCTCTCGACTCTCCTGCTTCCTTCAGGCCTATCTCTCTCACCTCCTGCATATGAAAGCTGTTTGAACGCATCATTCTATCCCGTCTACTCTTCTTTTTGGAATCTAATTCCATTCTTTCTCCCCGCCAGGCCGGTTTCCGCCCTGGACGGCCTACACTTGATCAAATTCTGTACCTTTCTCAGTCCATTTCGGATGGGTTTAACATACCCAGGCCGGGCTCTCGGACGATCCTGTCTACTATCGATTTCTCCAAAGCTTTTGATTCTGTCTGGCATCCCGCCCTTTTCCATAAACTCATCTCGTTCCTTTCGAGTCCGTCGAGGTGTTCCGCAAGGATCCGTTCTTGGCCCTGTACTTTTCTCTCTCTTCATTAATGATCTTCCGGCCTCTCTGCCTTCTTCCGTCAGCTGCTCTTTTTACTCTGACAATCTGGCCATTTGGTCCTCCTCCCCCTCGGTCCCCACTGCGGTGGAGGCCACACAAGGAGCTCTGTTTCGATTGAAACGCTGGTCTGAGTATTAGTACTGGTGTCTTCTTCTCAATCCGAGCAAATGTGAGGCCTCCTTCTTCTCAGTGGATCCCCACCAAGCTAACCTCCAGCCCAACCTCCTTCTATTCGGCTCCCGCCTCCGTTTCAATCCAACTCCAACTTTTCTTGGGGTCACCTTCGACCGCACTCTTTCTTTTTCTAGACATGTATCTTCGCTGAAGGCCAAGTTTTTCCCACGTCTCAAGGCCTTACGCTGTATCTCTGCTTCTTCATGGGGCCCCTCTAAGGAGTCCCTCTCTGTTCTGTATAAATTTTTTCTTCGATTCCTTCTCACTTACGCTTTACCCGGATGGTTTCCTTTCCTAAGCGCTACCAATCTTACCAAATTGGAACGCCTCCACCAACCGGCCAGCCGCGCCATCACCGGCTGCCTCTCGTCCTCCCCTACCCCAATTCTTCTCTCCGAGGCTTTTCTACCTCCCCTACGAGTCACCCTGACTCATTTCACTCTTTTTTCTTATGAGCGGGCTCTTCGTGTCCCAACCTCGTTTCCTATTTCAGGATTGGCCAGACTTGGAGTGAAACCAAGACTCTGCAGATCGTCCTGGAGAGCTTTTGCGTCCACTCACCCGCTCATGCTTCCTTCTACTTGTTCTAGGGAGGCTCTTCTTGCTTGCCCTCCCTGTCCTCCTTGGAATCTGCCTCCCTTCACCGTGGAGTCCACCCTTCCCACTCCATGCTCTCGCTCTGATCCCCCTCTCTCTCGCCAAGGTGCGGCTCTCGCCCACCTCGACTCTCTCCCCCTCATGATCTGGTGCTTTGGACAGACGGCTCTGTTTCTTTTCCTTTTGGCAAAGGCAGCTCCGGCGTACTTGCCAACTGCTCTCTCTGTGGCACTGAGACCACTCTCTCCTTTTCGGCAGGCCCAGTATGCTCAAGTTTTTCCGCTAAAGCCTGCGCCATTCTACACGCTCTTTGCTGGTCTCGGCAGCACCAACAAGTCTGCCATTTCTCTTCTCTTCTCCTACTATCTGACTCTCGTTTTGTCCTCGCCACCCTGTTCTCTCCTCCACCTTTCCTCTTATCTCAAACTCTGTGGCATATCTGGCAGGAACTGTCTTCTCTCTCCTCCTGTTCTATCAGGCTACAATGGGTCCCCGGACACTCATTTCTACCGGGAAACGACGCGGCTGATCAGCTAGCCAGACGGGGAGCGCTACTTGCGCCCTCTGCTATCCCTTGTAGTCTCTCTCCTCTTATCTCTCGTATCCATTCTCGTCTTATCTCGGACTGGAGGCGTACTGTCTCATCTAAATTCTTTGACACATAGATTCCCTTGATTTCCACCGAGGAACTTGTGCTCCCTCGTCATGCTCGCTGTGTCCTCTCTCGTCTTCGCTGCAACGGACACAGCCTTCTTTTAGGTTCTTATCTCTCTAGGATTGACAGAATTGAGAATCTCTCTTGCAGCGCCTGTGGACACTCGTTCCAGGACACCTCTCATCTCATTCTGCACTGTAAAGCTACGGACTCCTTGCGCCACTCACTCCTTGGCCACTCTCTATCTCTTTACGACCTCTGGTCCAGACCCTGGAGAGTTTTCCCGCTTCTGGGGCTCCATGGTCTTCCGCCATCCCCTCATCCCTCGGAAGGAGCCTGGTAAACAACAACATGAGGAAGAAAGGTTTACCAGAAGTAAATGTAAGAGCGGTAATGAGCCTCGATCATGGCGCAAAGACGAAAGTTGGAGCGGGATCAGAGTCATCTGAAGAATTTTAGGTTCAAGTTGGTGTACATCAAGGATCTGTACTTTCCCCTCTGCTTTTCGCAATCGCAGTGGACGTAATCGCGGAGAATGCAAGAGAAGGCTTGATGAACGAAATTTTGTTTGCAGATGAGTTGGTTGTAATGAGTGAAAGTACGGAGAATTTGAAAATTGTTAGGATTGGTAATTCCACAAATGAGAAGGCGACTGAGAGTGACCTCAAAGCTACGGTCAACTGTACTTGTGGCAATGGAAAGATGCGGGGTCAGGAGAAAAGAAAATGTAAGGACTGTGTCAGATGTACCTGTAACCAAACGAAAACGCTGCCACTATTGCCCTTCGAAAAAAGATCGTAAAAGTGCCATGGTATGCAAGAAATGTAACAAAAACGTGTGCAAGGAACATAGTTTTGTCATTTGTAACAATTGTTCGTATAATGCTGAGTCATTTGTTAACTTTCAACAATTTTCATGGCATGTTCTAGCAGTTTCACTCCTCTGTATGATCCACAGATCATCACATCACCCTTTTCCTTTAAAGATAGGCACGATCACACTAGTTTTCCACTCCTCAGGCATTCTTCTACCATCCAATACACGTTGACATAGGTCCATCATTACTTTAACTCTAATTTCGCCACTCACCTAATATCATCTCCACACTTACTTCAGGTGGTCCAGTTGCTTTTCCTGATTTCATCCTTTGCATTTGTTAGGATGCTAGTTTGTTAGGATGCCGGTAGTTTCGGAAGAGTGGAAACATACCGATAATGAGTGTTGTAGACATATCATACATGAAATGACTTCCTGCCACTTGGTCACCAAAGCACAGAAGCACTAAAATTTAAACATCAACCAACTTGCAATAATCCAGCACATCAGTTCATGTCAATGCTGCAATGCCAATAAACTTAACGCTAATTTTTTAACAAATAATTAGTCAGTGTAATACCGACTATGAAGCCAAAGTTCATAAAGCGTTACTTGTCAAAAAACACAAACCTCCACTAAATTCTCAGTATATGCAAACGGCTGTTCTTTTTTGATCAATGTTTTTTAGTTGGTTAAGTCATTAGTCTTTTCCTATCCGATGGGCACTATTTGGAGCCATTCCGTTTTTACTTTTTCAATCCTATGTCCCTATTTCTGAGACATTTTACCAAGATCGTTTTCTTCCACTCCAACTGCCGGCTGAAGCAAAGCTCATTTATTACATCAAGTAATGACAACCACGCATGACTGATCTTGTCTTAACTTGTATGTTTCAGGTGATTTTGGGCTGAAAGGGATAAAATGTGCTAGTATCGATATTGATTTTTAGTTAAGGGGAATTACCTTTAAATTTTCCCGCCAGGCAAACGTCTCATTCGTATCAAGCTGAAGACAGCTTTTCACCGCGTTATTGAGCCAGTTTTGGTAGAAGTAGGGTTTTTGCGTATAATCTCCGAGGAGGAATAGGAATTATACTGGTTGTTGGTGGGCTAGGTAACATAACTGAGATAGATCAAAATAATTTTACTCAGCTGGCTGCGGCTAAACTTCTCTAAGTCCTAGGTTATGCTTTTATTCAGGTCAAACGTTGATACCCAATTGAATGGTAAGACTAGCTCTATAATTCCAGTTGCATATCTGCAAAGCACATGAACCAAGTGTGATATTTGATTGATACTCGTAATTTGTTTGAAAAAAATGTTGAAGATGCTATTTTTACGTATTTCTGTTATGAAAACGATCAATGTAAAGCTGTTATCCTTGAAAAGTGCTTGTCCAACTGCTGATATTGTTTGATTTCATCCCTGTGAGATAAACCCACGTTCTTGCGTAATGAACTGGATAAATTAGGCATATTGCAAAAAATTGTAAAATAAATTGGGATTGCAGCAGCAAGCACATACACTACACTGTTGCATAATGAGATAGGAAAAGTTTAAATAAGTCTACGGTTTCATGTGTCTTTTTGTGACTATAGTTGTACCTTACTCTGTCATTCTTTAGCCGATTTTGTCATCATCTATTTTTGTAAACTTTTCTTGAGTGATGCTAGTTGCTTTGTGAGTCGAGAAAACGTCTTAACTGTGTAATTCATGCACTGCTTTTCATTTGTAAAATATGCTAATACAGTTAAAATCAAAACAATATCTCTGAGGAAGACAAAATAAATAGCCAAAGATGTTTTGATTTTTAATAAGTATCCTAAGTATTTTATCTGTGCTTTGCATTGATGCACTATGATTTATGAAATTGCCTTCCCAAACGCTACTGGCTGAATCTTCCCCTGATATTAAGGTGGGACTATCATAATTTGTTTTTATGGTTGTTCCCTTAAAATCTGGGGCGTATTCAATAGGAAATGCTAGGGAGGGCAATTTCGTATATATTTTGCAACAGCCTAAGTTTTTATTTTTGAACTGCAAAATTCTTAAATTTGCATGTTAAAATGCAGTTAAAATAGAAAGTTAGTAACAAAATAACATTTTACTTTAAATTAACCACTTTGCATAAGATGCTTGTAGATTTATAGATTTAAAAAACAGGCTCTTCTAAATTTAACGATTTTTGTTGAAGATCAGTAAAAAGCTGATCTAAAGTGGAGAATTATTTGAGCTTTCTATTTTGGGGAAAATGGGAAGGGAGCGATTGTACTTTATCCCTTGATATCTTTTACGCCTTTACTTCTAATTCCCCAACTTTTTATAGTAACGTCGCCTATATACAGATTAATAGTTAGTGCATATTAATGATATATCAACTGCAAACATTGTGTGAATAAAAAGTTTTAAGATTTGAAATCTTAGCAAATCTATGAATAGACTTTTTTGTAAAGGATGAGAAAAGATAGGGTTAACTATAAACTGTGGTGATCTTTTGTCGCAAAGTCGTTGAGGATCTGAAAACAAAAGAAAAAGGTACTTATTTAGTATTGAGGCGAATTTTTATGCATAAGCCTTAAAGGGTAGAGAAGGATTCAGCTCTCCCAGCCCCTTGTGCTTGTTCTCTTGGAAGCAAGGTATTCAAGCTTATAGCACAGCCTTGTGATGCTTGCATAAACAAGTAATCTAATAAATTTTTTTGCTTGTGATAAAAAGTAAGTTTTAACATTTAGATGAAACCACAATTAGGAGGATCTTGGAGGAGTTTTGGAATTGGAGTCTTTGTGGGAACTTTGTCGGTGGTGTTGATAGAAATTTTCAACTACTCTTTGATGATTGGTGATTACAGAAGGTATTAAATCACTTGGTTTACTACTTAAAAAAACGGGGTTCAACCTTCCCGAAAATTTAGAAATTTTATATTTTTCCAAAGATTCGCATCTTTCTGGCGATTTCTGATGATTCTTTTTATTAGAAAACATTTTTTCCGAAAGGCCAACACCTTTTTTTTTATTTCCCATTAACTTCAAATATTAAAATTGCCGTTGTACGTAAAGCTTTAAAACTGCTATGCAACAAAGAATGTTGAGGCTTAGAAATGCTTGCCTACAAATAGCCATATGAAGATACAAAATATCGCTTCCCAATTTTCACGAAATCATAGTTGGCTATGATTCACTCGTTTCGCAAAAAAACTAAAAGAATCAATTGATCACAAAGGAAAGTTCGCTCATTCTTTCGTTCCTAAAATCAAACAATAAGAAATTGTTTCAGCTTTCGTGTCATAGCAAACGGAAAGGGCATGGGCTATTATGCTTACTTGAATCTAATCTTTAATATGCGAGCTGCCATAAAGCAGAATTCGAAAAAAATATCTCTGGGTAGAATTCCAACTCACAATCGAAGTCACGCAATTTATTTTTGTACATGGCTGAGTCATGCAACTTTTAGAATTCGAGGAAGACTAACATCATAGTAAGCAATAGTGCGAAAATCAAACTATTTATTTACCCCAAGTCTTCCTGCATTCTAGAAGCGGAACTGTTTTAATGTAAAACAAAACTAAGAAGATGGTTAGTCAATGGACTTGCTCAGTAGTTTCGAACCTTTTTGTGGTCACAGACCATATTATAGAAATTGTCCAATTATGTGTATTCCTACAAAAATTTTCTTTGGAGTTTAATGAACCTATTATTGACCGATAGTTGGAAAGATCTTTTTTTTGGAGATCAACTATTTTAAAACGTTTTGGCAACCGCGATTGCAGTCATTTATGCAAACCATTCAAAATATGATAAAAATTTTACAAACCATCAGGGGAGTCAATCTTTTTAGCTTTATCAAAATTTACCAAAGCATTTACAAACCCCCTAAAAACTTTTCAGGGACCCCAGTTTGTAAACCACTGGAATAATGTTTACTAACAAATAGTTTTAATCAACACCATGTTTAGGAAAAAGGAGGTAGAAAGTGAATGGATTTATTTATTACAGAAAACTTAAAATCTTGTTTTCAAAACTATTTTCTGGCTCCTATTTCGAACCTTTGTAAGATTTACTTTTTGGTTTATGTTACGTCCAGACAACAATATCTTAAGTCGACTTTTGCTCTTGGAATTACCTTAAATGTTTAATCCAACAATACAAGCATGGTTTACTCAATATTATTCTTATTTTTGAGAAATATGGACATTGCTGAAGAAGAAAGCGACCGTGGAAAAGAAATCAGTCAAAACTACTCAAGTGAATTAGAATTTTGTGTTTCGTGGTGCTTTACCAAATTATAATAGTGAAAGATTAAAAATTATCTTTATATACATTAATGTCCAGAAAATCTCCCGTGAACACCCATGATATACTCTAATAGTCTACCATTCATTACCCAAATAATCTGGCCACGATTTGGGTGAAGTTTTTACATATTTTCAATTTAATGCTCAGAGTTGAACGTTAAAAATTTTGTAAACTATCAAAGCCACAAAAGCTCGAGACAATCTTCAAAAGTGGGACCACTAAAATGAAAGGAAAGTTTAGATTGACTCGACGAAAATCTGTTTAAAACATGGGAAATTTTGAGTACGCTGCACTAATCTGATCTTATACTGGAAAAACAAGGCGGAACTAGGAGCAATCGTGAGGGTAGCCTCTATGCACCATATAGTGACATCACTGATACCCGCCAAAATGTCTTTGAGGTTTGATTTCTATGAATACAGTAGCAGGCATTGTCGGATCGTCCTCAGGTGTTTCGCCAGTGACATTGGAGTAAAGTGGACGAACGATTAAGGAACAGTTGTGAAAAAAGTTAGGAGAATTGATTTTTCGCGACGTAGTCAATATCTGTTCCAACACTAAGTGTATTTTAAGAGTGGATTGAGTCAAAAACAATATGAATATATGTATAAGCGTATCTCTTACTATCCCTCTAGTGTTCGTTCGAATAAAGTCAAAATTGGTAACTAAAGGCCAAATTGGGGCTGCACCGAACTAGTGATTATATTCACAAATACAGAAAATAAACACCAAATGATAGGCCTACCTCACAACTTGGTGGGCTTCCTCTCTTGATTAAGTATCAGGTTATCGGAAAATCTAAATAACTGTTTGCTCTTTGAACTTTAAGATAAGTTTGCAACTTTTGTTGGAAACAATGCAGGCCAACTAAGCCTTTTATTGGTAAGTGCAATTTTGGTTTCAAGTAATTAATGACGTCTCAACTGAGGTTTAGATGTCGTGGATTTAGACTGTTTCTTTTGTGATATTCTTTGTCACACGTTAAATAGAGTAACACCACACTGTAATACATAATCTAAACATTTTTATTGAAGTGACCGACAAACATTCTTTTTTATTCTTAATATGTGTATCGTAAAGAACTACATAAAATATAGTAATGCAAGAGGCTAGCGATGTACTCAGCAAACTGCAGACAGTGACTCTGTTTTGACCTGTCAGGTCTCTTCAGTGCACTTGGTGACTCATTCAAGAGTGATACGGGTTTGCAAAGTACTGACAGACCATTCACTACAGTGGACTTAGTACAGGTTTCACAAGTATGACGGTCTAAGGTGACTCTAAGCTAGGGGTGGGCAAACTTTTCGTACGGCGGGCCACATTTGGAAAAAATGTTGCAGCCGAGGGCCGCACACTCTCATTACAAGGTAGGAAAGTTTACTCTTTTTGTAAATAAACACATATTCATATTAAACACAGCTTTTTATTTCACACTCGGGTACGTTTAAGGCTATTTATACAGTTATAGTTAGAACTGAAACATATACTATTTTTATAAAATTCTACAGTAGCAGTTAAACGTTATAAAAATATGCCAATCATAAAAGTTAATCAGACTTGTGCAACTGTTGACAGTTTTTCACAATCTCCTTGAAACTGGGGGCAAGTTTGCTGGTAGATATCCTCATAACATCATGCAAGTTGGTGTCTGTCAGCAAAGACCTGTTCTTCGACTTGTTTATCTTTAAAGAAGAAAATGCTTGTTCGCAAATATATGTGGATCCAAACAGTGTCAAAAAGTTTCTGCAAGTGCCGGCCGGCCGCATAAAATGATCTCGCGGGCCGCATGCGGCCCGCGGGCCGTAGTTTGCCCACCCCTACGAGTCTAAGCTATGCCTTATTAAAAGCCTATAGCTTCTTGTCGGTCACCTACTGCACTGAAGAGACCTGATTGATCGAAACAGTGTCACTGTCTGCAGTTTGCTAAGTAAATGAAATATCTTTTACAAAAATATTGTAGTTATGAGGACAGGTGGTTAGATTGAGTCCAACAATAACCCAAGTCCAGGTGTTGGGCTATTTTTTAAAACAAGGCGACAATATCAACGTGTTGCAAGGCAGATTCTATTGTTTATTCGCTCAAAATGATGCAAGCTTTGGTTATGAATAGCGAGGTGTACAAGTGCTGACTAAATTTTAGAAAAATGTCGGGTTGAGGCGTTCTCTTTTTCAGATATTCAAATGTATTTGTATTGTTAATTCTAAGAATACGCTCTATGCGCTCTGTGTTCTGTATAAACGAAACCAGGAGACAAAATGGGCCATGATTTCCTCAAGTGTTTAGTTCTGACCTTGGTAGATTTGTTAAAGTAATTTTCAGCAAGCAGCAAAATTATTCTTAGTTTACGGCGAGTTTTTTTTACAGAGGCGGTCTCAAGTCTTTGAATGCTCTTTATGAGACCTGTTTCTTGTATAAGTGTAACCAGGGAAAAAGGATGAAAAAGACTATCACTTGTCCTTTTAGTTTTTCTTTTAAACTTTAGAAGATCTTTGGATCTACTTTAAGCAAAATGACAAAAATATTTCCTCGCTTGCGAAGCAATTTCACAAAGAAACGCTGTTAATATCTATTTTCTCTGAAACGTTTTGAAGTCTTTGGCCACCCTTTATATGCTCTTTATTTTCCTGCATAGGTGTAACTAGAATAATAAAAGGGGCCTTGCCAACCACCTAAATTTTTTTTCAGGCCCCAGTAGGCTTATAAAAGTATTTTTAAGCAAATAGCGCAAATGTTTCTCGGCTGACACTATAATTTTACTCAGAGGTGACCTCAAGTTTCTGGTTATGTCTTATGAGCATTGTTTCCTGCAGATACGTACATTTGCTTTCAAATTAACACCAGATAATAACCACAGATGCTGCTGTCTGCAAAAATTGTACCAGACGTGATTGTGACGAAACTATGTATTTCAAACGTTTAGAAACGGAAATAGCATGCTAAAAAAAGAATCGCTTGTTGAGTCTCTATTATCGCTCAAATCGGGAAAAAATTTTGTTGTAAGTAAAGTAGCTACCGTATTTGCCGGTGTATAAGTCGACTCGTATAAGTCGACCCCCTAAAATTCGACGGAAATTTACGATTTTATGATATATCCTTTGTATAAGTCGAGCTCAATTGTTTCATTATCTTAAACTTTAAAATTCAACCAGAAATATGCGAAATTTATTGACGAAATCTATACGCCATTTTGAATACTATTTACTTTGTAACCCTGTGATATTACGCGCCGAGAGAGACTAACAACAATGAACACTCTTAGAAAGCGGTTTATTTTTAGTTAAGAAACAATACCGTAAATTACATAGAGTTCAAATACAAAGTTGAATTTCATGACTCGGTGTATAAGTCGAGGTCGATTTTTTTAGGTCGATTTTTGATCGAAAAAGGTCGACTTATACACCGGCAAATACGGTAATTAATATCTCCCGAAAAGCTCCAAACACTTTTCTACGGCAGGTAGTTTTTGAGAAAACAAGGAAACAATTTATACACATAAACATTTTTTGTGATGTCATCTCGCATCCTAAAGGTGTATAGTTCATGCAAATTGACAATTTGGGGGCTGGACTTCGTTTTCCTCCGTCAATAAAAATTATGTTTAATTCACCTGACATCACAAACTTTCTCATGTCATTTATCCTTAGATGTTGATCAAATATCCCCAGTTTCATGTTTCTTCACCTGCAGTTTGAAAAACTTAAACACGCACACAAAGAATTGTGCTCATAGTATGTGTCACACTAAATAATGTAAAAACCATTCAATAGAACACAAAATTTTATTTTGTTGGTGTTTAGCGGCGATGATATCGAGCGACGAACTCTATGATCAAGTCAAGATTCTATGTTTGGTTTTGACGTCACCAAATAATCTATACGTTAAAGCTATTCACGTCAACGCAACGTGGGCTCGCCACTGCAACAAGGTTCTCTACGTGAGCACCGAACCCGATGCTGTGAGCAATGATTTCGTTTTAGAAATTGTACTTACTTAATATGCTTGTTAGGGAAGAAGTAAAAGTTCTTCAAAATCTTTTTGTTCATCTTATTCTCGTTTATATGAGACAAATCTAAGAGATCCAGTTTCTTTTTAGTCATCTTTAAAGAAAGGCCTAATACAAGGTGAGTCACGGGAAACCGATGTTTTTAAGGAAGACAAAACTCTGCGAATATTTTAACAAAAATTTTGTAATGTACATAAAAACATTCACTTAACTATGCCCTTATGGAATATTTAGAAGCGAAAAATTATGTCTGACAAATGTTGGCCATTTTCACGAGCACAAATTTGAAGTCGCTTTCTAAAGTTAGCTTCCACTTTCACTAAAGTTTCTTCACCTATTTCTTGGATATTTTCACGTATTGCGGTCTTCAATTCTCCAAGTGTGCGGGGTTTCCCACCATAAACACGTGATTTCAAAAATTTCCACAGATAAAAATCGCACATGGAAAGATCGGGTGAGCCCGGAGGCCACCGGAGATCTCCAAAGCGTGAAATGACATGATTAGGGAATGCAGCTTGAACAGCAGTCATGGACGCTCTCGCTGTATGAGCAGTGGCCCCATCTTGTTGAAACCACATTGATGCCCTATTGATTTCTTGTCTGCGAAGCTCAGGTAGGAAACAGTTTTCAAACATTCGAATATATCGGTCTGAAGTAACCGTTGCTGTCTCTTCTTCTTCGAAACAGAATGGACCAAATATCCCGCACTTCCCCAAACCACACCAAACAGTCACTTTAGGGCTATGTAGTGGTCGCTGATGTAATTTACGAGGATTTTCTGAAGCCCAGTATCGAAAGTTTTGCTTGTTAACTGTACCATTTAGATGAAAATGGACTTCATCACTCATTAGGGTCAAATCCCCGTTTTCTTCAACATGTTGAGCATTGTTTGGCAAAAAGACAAGCGTTGTTGGTATTCCCGCAGATTCAATTGTTGGACAGTCATAATTTTGTATGGTTGAAAGGCTAGGTCTTTATGTAAGATTCGCTGCACAGTGCTCTGACTTATTTCCAATTCTGCAGAGTGTCGCTTAGCAGAGCGCCTGGGACTTCGGGTGATTGCTTCTCTCACTCGATCCACATTTCCTGGTGTTCTGATGGTTTGGTTTTTAATAATGAACCAGTCGTTCTTAGTGCATTAACCCACCGAAGAATGGAATTGCGGCTTGGTAAATTACCGTGACGACCGATGTGGAGTCTTCGCTTGAAGAGACGTTGGGTTTCAGTCACTGATTCGCCATTTTCACGTAGGTGTCATAAGCAAACACGGTGTTCAAGACTCCACGGTAGCATGAGGGAAAACAGTTTTGTTTTCGCAATTCTTAGTAAAAAGAATAAAGCCAAAATGCTGGTAAACATTTTATTAAAACGTTTCGCTTTTACACTAAAAGCATCATCAGTTAAATAAATGGTCACCTAAGGCTAGGCTAAATAGATACTGCGCTTTTTAAGTTAGCCTTGCCTTGCTAATTAATGGCAGTTGTTTGTTTTATCAGTTTGTGATGTCATAATTTAGATACCTTACTAAATTTAGTGGTACAGCGGTTAGCTATCAATGAAGTATCTATTTAGCCTAGCCTTAGGTGACCATTTATTTAACTGATGATGCTTTTAGTGTAAAAGCGAAATGTTTTAATAAAATGTTTACCAGCATTTTGGCTTTATTCTTTTTACTAAGTTTTGTTTTGTTTATATTTTTTGTTTTATTTGCCATATATATCCTCCATTCACGAGAAAGCGAATTGTATCGCTATACTTTGGACGAGAAGTCCGCACTCGCTTGGGAGCTGCCTTTTTCGAGGTGTCTGGGCCACCTGTCTTCCACATAAAGGTGGGGCGTCCGGTTAAGTGCTTTACCCAAGGACGCAACAAGCGAACTTGCCGGCTTGTTTTCCACAACTTCCCCTAAATGCCGAGCGCCAAGCAGGGAAGCTGCGGATACCATTTTTTAAAGTCTTTAGGTATAACTCGACAAGGGGAATGAACCCCAAGTCTACCGACTGCGAAGCTCTCTAACCACTAACAACTAAACGGCATCTTAAGCAGGTTTAAAGACTACCTTCCTCACTCCCTAACTACTTACTCTAGAAGAGCAAGGGGCGTTCTAAAAACATCCATTTCCAGTGACTCACCCTGTATTTATAGAAAATAATGCAAGGGCATACTGATAAATTAGTCTAACTTTCAGATTGAAGACCGTGTGTAAGAGTTGTGTTTAAACGCGTTTGAAAGCAAATAAAAATATAAATTAAGTTATTAGAGAGATCCTACTCTCTGATTAAATTAAAGTACTTTTATGGGTAGTGAACTGCAACGTTCTATTCTTTCTAAAAATTCCGGTTGTCAAATTTCCACCAGCCTGTAATTTGTATTTTCTTTAACTCAATTTGGCAGTACCGAAGTAAAACACAATAGTGGCAATATAAAAATATCTATGTAGTTTCTAATGATTTTTCATTCATCATGAGTTAATCACGTCCATAAAATTTGTCGACGACAGGTTTACTATCACTAATCTTAACATTTCAACGTATTTTTAGTTTTTTCCTGTTGTTGCCGTTCAAACTAAAGAAGGAAGAGAATATCTCTACGATAAAGTAAAGCAAGCGTTCACCTACATTTGGAAGAATCATAAAGATGACGCTGACTGGTTTTTAAAAGCTGATGATGACACATACGTAATTCTTGAAAACTTAAGGTATCGTAAGCATTAGGCTCCATTTATTTAGTGGATCCAGGTACCCCGGTTTGGGAATCACTATACTGATGCCACCAAGACTGTTGTAATTTCTCGAGCTCGATGCCATTAAGTTCTTTTGTAACAAAAAATTGAACGATTTTTTTGCGGTATTCTCTCAACATTTCCAGGCACTACCTTTAGAAATAAAATAATAGGACTAAGGGTAAGATGGATAACAATCTTTTTTGTCATGGCGCCAATTGATACGGAAGATTTTCTGTAAATGTAGCACTTCAGTTTCACTTTTTCTCACAATCCTTTTTGCTTGATTGATGCAATGTGAGAAAACCATAGCCGTACATTGTAAACGCTCTGATATTGAAAAAAGAAAACTACAAAACATGACAAAAACAATAAAAATATGAAACGATTAAATTGCTTTACTAAGTAATCACTACTTCAATACGCGACCTTAACTCGTTTTAAGCTTAGTCAACAGTGCTTAAAAGTTTTGAAACCCATTAATTTCAATTCTGTTAATGTTATCTTTGATTTCTTGTAAGCAATGCAAGTAACAATACGCCGATGAAACTTGCCGTAAGTTAAAATATGGTTTCACCCAGCACTAGCGAAATATTTTGAAAAAGATGGCGCTTCCATAGTTGACCGTTTCAATGCCAAAGGACATTGCTTAATATAATGATCATATTTAGGATCTTCTTTCTAAATCGAACAATTACCGAAAAAATAAAGAACAGTTTTGAATAAATAATTGGTGCTACCAGAGCGTGAGGTCTATCGACATAAGTCACCGAGGTCTATCGACATGTCACCGAGATGCAGTGTGAGGTCTACCGCTTGACTCGCACCTACCGAGGTGCAAACCGCGTGAGGTTTGGGTTAGAGCCACTGCCCTAACCCTAACCCTAACCAATGATTTATTTGTGTCATTCTTAGAAGATGTACGAAGTGTGTATCGTTAGAATAAATTTACCTTTGTGTGTGGAATGTATGTGTGGTGTTTGAAATTATTATAGCTATAGTAGTAAGTGTGTAGCTATAGACGGGTAAGGGATAAATGATTTAGTGGTAGACCTCACGCTATGGTTGTAACCGGAGGTAGATCTTACGCTATAGTGTGGTAGACCTCACGCTATGGTAAGTAGTATTGTAAAGCGCGCCAAAGAAAGATTTCGCAATAGCGAAAGTTAAGAGAAAGCACAGCAGGAGGCCAAATGCCGCGATTATCGAAGAGTTTGCGAGCGTAGACAAACTCTGTTTGCGTAAAAACGAGCGCCGGGTCTTGATATAAGCGGCCTCTAAGAGATTAAGATGGAAAGAGCTGCGTGCTGTAGCGAGGATTGAAAACCGCTTGTTATCATAGTTTAATGCACATTGATCATTTTATGAAAGATGTTGACCAATGGCAGAGTCACGATCCGGTTTGGTGTCGTTTCGTTTGCACGATCTGTGTGGTTGAGATAGGCGTGGACGGGTCAATTGTTGTCTTAGCCATTGCGGACCATGTTGCTTGGTGCGATCCTGTAGTCGTTGAGATGTTCGCCCTACGTACCGACTATCACAGTGTCACTTATATTCATACATGACTGAACTTTTCTAAATGGTAGGTAGAACATCCTTGCGGGCCACAGGCACCATGCGCTTAGACGTAAAGACCAAGCGAGTGCTGACGGAACCATAGCAGCTTTCCACGGCGGTTTTACTTCTTTTTCCAAGTTTGTGGAGGGCTTGCCAATCCAAGGGACCCTCAAGTACACCAGGCACTTTTCTGGGCCGAATCTCTCAACGATGGAAAACTGAGCGATTTTCTTGGTGATCTGGGCGTTGATGACGATTTTAGGATGGCCATTGTCCAGTAATATTTTCTTAATCCGTTCTATTCCTTCATTGAGTCTACGCTTGGTGCAAATCATTGGGGCTTGATGTAACAATGTTGATATTAGACTGTTTTACCTTTTTGAGGACCAAAGGACTCCCAACATAAATACTGGCCGATGAAAGTGGGTTTCCGGTATACACTTTTTTTTGGTGTGTGTTCATAATTATTTTGTTTAAATTTTTGTTTAGATTTTTGTGTGTGTTTTCTTCCCTCTAATTTTATTTTAGTCTTATGATTTGTTTACCTTTTGTTGTCTTATTACCTGATATTGACTTGCATAGTAGGCTATGTAATATTTATTCCATTGTTTTGTCATATTTCAACAGTAACCTCTTATTTTGATTATTATTCTAGTTTCTAACAGTTTTTCCAGTAACAGGGTTTTTAAATCCAGTAGTTTGTTTCTAGAATGTTTTAATAGCGAATGAACAACGCATTTTTGTCATTCAGTGAATCGCACTGACAAAGCTGCCAGAAGGCAGCAAAAGCATTGAAATTTTCGGTATTTATGCAGTAAAGTTGAACTGCATTTATTTAAATTAATAATTGATTATTTCGTTTCATATTAGTATGCCAGCATCCTCTGGATCCTTCATTGCAGAGCAAGTTATAAGAAAAAGAAGTCTAAAGATGTCACTCTATTTTACTAATAAAGTATTCGGTTGGATCAATGGATGCTGAATGCCAGGGTTGAAATTTTAATAGAACTGAACAGAACTGAAAGTCTTGCAAAAAATAGGTTAGGAGTGGTTGCCAAACGCCGAAACGATAAAACGATTAGGTGGAAAATAGTAGCGATAGTTCTCAAAATTTTTGATGCTTTTGATTTCAGACAGGGGCATACTTTTCTTCCATACTTTGCTTAGCCAAACAAAAATAATCACCATTTCATGAAACATAGAAAAATTAACAGAACAAAACGCTAGTACAAAAGGAGACCGAAGCTTTTCGTTCCTTCCCATTGACTTCGTCAGGGCAATACTGTAATACAAATCTGAAAGTTTGAAGAGAAATTTTAGATTCAAAGAATTGTACGCTTATCAGATAGTTAGTGTCGTTTCTACACTGTACCTCTCAATGCAACTCGTGCAGAAGCGACTTCGCTTCATGTGAATAACAAAGTTTTATATATAAGAGTGGCTTGAGGCGTTTGATAGCAGCGCTTCCACTAGCTCGGTTTTATGAAAACGGCATGTCTTCAGTAACGTAAAGATCGTTGGGAAGAACGTAGTTGGAATTCTCAATCGATTCGACAAACGCGAGCTCTTTTCCAGAGCCGCCTTTGCTGTTATGACATTCATACACTGCATTCAAAATCAAATTGGCAAAAAGACCTTTTTGGAAATGAAAGCAAGGTTTACTTATTACGTTTTACTTTCAGATTAAAATTTCTTTATGTGCTCAAAAGACATATCAAGACATACTACAAAAACACAGAAACTTGTCATAAAAACGAATCAACTAGCGGAAAATTCAATTTTTTCTTAGCTGGTTGGGTCACCATAAGATTCATGACAACCCAATTGAAAAGCCTACGTGAAGACGCATGTGTTTCATCTTTATCTAAGTATGGGATGGCATTTGAAGCATATTTTGTTTCAACGTCTACAGCCTATCAGAACTTGATACCAACTTTATCTAGTTTTTTGGGCATATACTGCGTAAACCTTCACCGAGCTTTTGTCGGAAAGAGTTGTTTATCTATTTTCGTATTTGCCCTAGGTTTGTAGCAAGATATGCAGTTGTCCACAAACCTTTTCCATACATCTGAAACTAAGACAAACTTGTCAGTTTGCAAACGGACTGACCTGGTGCTGCCTACATCAAAGCGCAAAAATCGTAGGATCTTTTGAAAGCGATTTCTAGCCATAGTCTTTGGAAAAAATGCCACCACCAAGGCCTTATTCTAGAAGCTATCTAAAGGAATATTTTTCCCTCTGTACGCTCTCGGCACGTAAAGCGATGCTATAAAAGCCAAAAGTTCAAAACGCGACTCGTTTTAGTCTTCATTACGGAGTTCTTTTTGAACTTCCATATTTGTTCAGTTTTGCTTAAGGGAAATTATGTGACAATCCAGAAGTAATTGAATGCCACCCAAACGTGAATCTAACATTTGTTGGCTCCATCTGGATAGATCCGATTGTTCTATGAGTACATTGTGTGTAGCTCGCCCTTTCTTTGGAAACAAAACTTGTAAACACCCATTTATTTGCGTTGCTTGCTGCCTCTTCCATTGTTGTTTTATCAGCTATGCTTGGATTCGAACTAACCGGAGACTGATCTCTGTTAGACGCTACAGTAAGAGTAATAGCATCACTTGTGACAGAAAGATCCGGAGCAATTTTTATCTCATCTTTACTGCTCAGCTCTTCTTCCAAAACCAATAACTCTCAGTCAGAAGCATTCTATTGGTCTCAGGTGTCACTTCTGAATTTTCTTCATCGAGCAAATTTGGCGTAGCTAGCACATGCGCTCTTGTAAACATTTTTGGCTGCTGACCAGGCATTATTTTTGAAACTATTATCAGCTACAATTACTGCAAAAACAAACACAAAATAACCAATGTGCATTGGTAAACTTCTGCTTGTTTGCCTCAGTCTTTTTCCCGCGGACAATGTGCTGATTTTCGCAGCTGAATTTCCCACCAAAATCAACGTTGTGTTGTCAATGAAAGTTGTGTTTCACAGCTGGACCCAACACAAGACCAAGCTGCAGACGATTTTGTGAATTAGAGATATCTTGCCGTCTTTTTTGTGCATTTTCACAACTCTTTTCAGTCACAAAAAGATCCTTTATAATGCTTGTCTATAGCGGTCAAACTGACCGCCTTTGGCTGTTCGAGATAATTCGGTCCCAAGAGATTAAATGAGCTGGGATTTTGACGTATAATTTTTATGGATTATGCAGAAACAATATTTGGAAAAATTCAAGAAATTTTATGACAACTCGACATGCATAAGCGATAATATGATACCTTGAAAATGCAAAATGGTCAAATTGACCGCTTCGACTGTTCTAGTGTTATGATTGAATCAAACTATGGACCGCTATTTCACTAGAACTTTGATTGTAGCCAGCGAATTGCTCCACCTACATTTTGCAATAACAATTTAACCGAAACAAATTGCAAATGAAAGAAAATTCTTATTAGATTTTCTTTTTTGGTGATTATTCTTGATATGGAATGAGATTCATGGAACTTCGGTTGTCAAAATTTATTCATCTATTTCTAATTACATGTATAGTAATGCAAGAGGCCAGGGATGCACTTAGCAAACTGCAGACAGTGACACTGTTTCGACCTATCAGGTCTCTTCAGTGCAGTTGGTGACCAATAAGAAGCTAGAGGCTTTTAATAAAGCATAGCTTAGACCGTCACACTTGTGGGACCAAATACTAGGTCCACTGTAGTGGATAAGACCTTTTAGTGTTCCTTAACTCTAGTTACAGAATCCTTGTTCCAGGCGCGAAAGAAAAAAATAAAAGCATTTCATAGAATGACTAGTTCGTGGTGGTTACAGGCCCGCTTTGCTTTCGGCTAACTTAAACATCAAACAAATTTTGACTGTAACTTTTATTCAGATCAGACTTAAGACTTCACAAATTTGATGTAGAGAGCTTTTGTATGTGGTGCTGGACATTAAAAGCAAATATGATAAGTTCTGTGTTACAACTTAATGGTTGTAACACTACCGCTCCTCATTCACAGGAATTCCCTCGTATGTACGTACACCGAATAGTTATTTCCATTGTCCAATTGTTGGAGCTTTTACAAACACAAGCCTTTATAATTTTGGTAACACATTAGTTTTACTGATAATCTCCTAACAGTCTTTTTGTGCTACAACATGGGTGGCCAACAAGTCGATCACGACCGACCGGTCAATTGCGTACGATTTTTTTGTTAACTTGATTAAAATTTCTAAAAAGCGTTTTTTAATTGATTTGCATAAAAGTGGAGGAAAATTGTCCATTAAGTAGGATAATTTCAATTAGCGTTTTTGGTGTAAAAACCAAATATTTTTCGCGCACGCCTATTGAAGCATATTATGAAAGAACACGTGCAAGTGTTCTTTTGGTCCGAAAGTGCTCGAAGTTTTTGAGACTTAGAGAAACCTTTCGACTCAAACCAGCTAGTTCAGGAACCGCAACATCACGTTGAGATCAATAAAACGGCATTTGATTGGTGAAGTATGGAACGCTCTACCGCGCCAACATTGGTTGCCTGTCGTGCTTGCTCACACTTTTCTTTCTTTGTGAGGCATCTTTGTTACATCTGCCGATCACTCCGACTCAGCCTACCCTGTCCTGTTATGAACGGGCTCTTTGTTCACCATTCTTTTTTCTTACTTCAGCATCGGCTGGACTCAAAAATTAACATTTGTCAAAAGCTTTTCACCCTTCCACTGGACTGGAAGGCAGATGCTTTCTCGTAGCACGGTCCGTGAGTACGCCTGTCCTCCGAACTCGTATGACAGACCGAAACAAAATCTGCCCAAACGGTAGGGCATCTACTGTTACCGATGTTCTAGTAAGGCCTTGTAAGTGGCAAACGCCCTTTTCAGGGCGGGGCGATGCATCAAAACGCATCCTCAACAAGTTCCGAAGGCCTGCCATCCTTCAGTTGAACATTGAAGGCCTCACTGCAAGCAAGATGAGCGTTCTTTACCATCTTGCAGCACAGCGTGAGGCAATCGTCATCTTACTCCAGGAGACCCACTGCAGGTCTGCACAGAGGTTAGTTTTTACCGAACTACCAATTAGCTGGGTTCTCCTTAAGCAGGAAGCATGGTCGTGCTACGTTTGTCCATGGACGACTATAGTTGACCTTTTTCGACCAATCTCCACCTACATCGGAGACTGGGTGGTTGTGTGTCGACGTTGATGAATATAAGATAGTCAACGTTTACAAACCTCCACCGACTGGTTTGCATGTATCTGATCTCCCAGTATTCCCACATCCCTTTATGCTGGCGATTTTAATTGCCAGCATGTTAATTGGGGTTATTATGCCAACAGTGTAGCCGGAGAATGCCTGGTTGGCTGGGCAAATACCAACAATCTTGCCCTTCTCAATAATCCAAAGGATCCCCCCAGCTTCCACTCTGGGCGCTGGAATACAAGTATCAACCCGGATCTTGCATTCGTCAGTATCGATTTGGAGAGGTGTTTACCTGACAGACATGCCTTAGAAAACTTTCCAAGGTCTAAACATCGACCCTCGCTTATTACTCCACACAGATTTGCTCGGTCAGTGTCAAACAAGCTTGTATAGCGATGGAACTTCCGCAAGGCCAAGTGGAGCCACTATATTATTCTCACAAACAAACTTACCAGGACTTTACCGCCAACTGATTCACCTGATATGGATTAGGCATATCAGTGTTTTTGTAACGCCATCATCACTGCGGCAAAAAAGTGTATCCAACGTGGCCGACGAAATAAATGTATACCATAGTGGGATGCCGAGTGTGAAAACCTCTACCAAACATTCTTGCAATACCCTGAAGGGCATGAATTCAGCAGAGCTGCTACAGTTTTTTTTTGCCAGGCTTGACTGGAAATGGAGGGATCGATGGTCTGAGGCTGTCCAGAACATCGACTTTTTGCACTCTAGCCGGGTAGCATGGAGGACGTTGAGCAATCTTAATGGTAGGCCACGACAATCCCCTCGTCAATGTCCCGCTTCAGCAAATGCTATTGCTAGCCAGCTGGTAAAAAGCGGGAAATACGAGAGTGCAAATCGAGAGATTTCTCGATCCGTTATGCAGGAGTTGTCTGACGTTTGGAGGGCTACATCTCCAGATGCAGTGAATATCTCCGGAGATTTTTCTTTAAAAGAAATTGCTACTGCCCTCCAACACTTAAAACCAGGTAAAGCTCCGAGCCTTGACTCTATTTGTCCAGAGCTCTTAATCCATGCTGGTCCCGGCTTAAAGTTCTGGCTACGTGGGTTCATTTCTTCCTACTTGCGCCAACTCAAAATTCTAAAAGTCTGGAGAAGGGCGCTCGTAGTCGCGATCCCTAAGCTCTCAAAACCTCTAGAGGACCCACAGAGCTACCGTCCCATCTCACTGATCTTTGTCCCTTACAAGATCCTCGAACGACTGATCTACAATCGTGTCGAACCAATAGTCGATCCTTGCTTTTGAAGAAAAAGGCTGGATTTCGACACGGAAAGTCTACCGTAGATCAGGTCGTTTTGTTTATACAAACATTGAGGATTCTTTTGAGGCAAAAAAGATGGCTGGTGCCGTATTTGTCAATCTGACACCTGCTTGTGACACTGTTTGGCACTGTGGCCTCACCTGCAAGCTTCTGAGACTTTTGCCGGACAAGCACATGGTCCGGATAATCATGGAACTTGTTCGGAACAGAAGCTTTACCCTGACCATTGGTGACAGCAAGCCAAGCAGGCTCCGAACCCTGAAAAATGGTCTCCCACAGAAATCAGTCTTGGCTCCTCTTCTTTTCAACATGTACATCTACGATCTACCTTTCATAACTTCCAAGAAGTATGCCATCGCTGACGATTTGGCGATAATATATTCTTCTGGAGATTGGGAGGTGTTGGAAAGAACTTTGAGCGGCGACATGACTACACTTTCTGCACATCATCAGACTTGGCGGCTAAAGCTCAGCCATGCTAAAACAGTGACGGTAGCCTTTCATCTCAATCAGAGGCCAAGCGTGAGCTAAAAGTCAAGAACAATTGTAAAATCTTACCATTTTGCCCAGTGCCAACCTATCTTGGTGTGAAACTGGACAGAGCGCTCACGTACCGTCATCACCTTGAGGCATTGCGCAAAAAACTATCCACGCTCGTTTCACTGCTGAGGCGACTTGTGGTTTCAGGATGGGGCGCTGGTGCCAAGACATCGCGCATAGCTGCCTTGCCCCTGATGTACTCAACTGCTGAGTACTGTGCACCAGCTTGGTGTGGCAGCGCGCATACTCGCCTCATTGACAGCGTTCTTAATGACGGTTTGTGCATTGTCACTGGATGCCTTGTCCCACTCCAACGGACAACCTTCCAGTTCTCTCAGGCATCCAGCCAGCTGAGCTTCGCCGCCAAGGAGCGACACTCTCCTTGGCTAATCGCAGTTCTTTGGACCCTGGCCACATTCTGCATACTGAGCCACAGGCTGCTAGCAAGGAAAGACTGAAATCTAGACACCCGTTTGCTCCTTCCGCGCGGAAATTATTGCACAACTTATCTGAGTTGGGCATCCGCGCTGCCCAATGGACGAACTTGACATGGGACGCAGAGTACTCCAAGAGTATGTCAGCGCTCGGTGTCTACATTCCTAGAGGCGGAACAAGACCCATTGGATTGAGTTTGACCAGAACAGCTTGGGTCAGACTCAATGGCCTGCGTACTGGCCTTAGGCGTTTCGGTTCGTCCGTGCACAAATGGGGTCTCGCTTCAGCGAAATACGAGTGTGGCGCTAGTGAACAAACTGCAGACCACATTATTTTTATATGACCCATACATCGGGCACCTCTAGGAAAACTGGGTCTGACAGTTTTGGATGACGAAACAAGGTGCTGGCTCAATTTCATCACTGCCAGCATCTGATCTAGGCAACACAGCAGGTTAGGGTGGTAAAAGATAAACCCTCGGTACTCATCCTTTACTTGTGTCTAACCTGGATCATAGATACCCTGCCATACGACGAAGAGAGAGAGAGAGACCCTTCCACTATTCATTTATCTTCTTTCTCTTTCCTGGAGATTCTACTTGCTTGCTTCTCTTCTCTTTTCTAGAATTCCTGTTCTTTCAGCCAGGACTTCCTTTTTTCATGCTTTTATGCTCTGAACTTGGTCTTTTTTTTATCTTCAAGAGGCTATTCACCTTGACCATTTACCATATGACTATGTAGTTATTTCAATTAAAGATTTTTTCTTTTTTGGATGAAGAGGTTCTGGCGTTTTTGGTCACTTTTGTGACACTAAAATTACTCCTCATTTTTAAGCAGGCTTCGCTTGGTCTACCTTTAGGATGAAGCTTGCGATATTCTATAAGCTCGCTACACTTCGACGCCATCAACAAGGGAGCTAATTCTCTTTTTATTCTCTCATACTCTTGCTTTGCTGTTTGTTTCCTTTCACCCTTTTATCTTCTCGCACTTTCTAGAATATCTACAGGAACAATCAATCTCCTTTTTTCCACTATTTTCAGAATTCAAAAGTCACCCATTCATTGCGGGCAACCACAAGGCAGATAAACTTGGCAGATGGAATGCGCCTGTTTAGCCGTCCACATCCCTGTTTCTCTCCTCTCACCTCTTTTATTCACTTTTGTTTCTGACTGGAGGCGTACTGCCTCTTCAACATTTTTTGTCACAAATAATGCCTCCAGTATCCACTAAAAAACTTTTGCTTCCTCTTCGTTCTGACTATGCTCTCTCTCGTCTTTGTTACAACGAACACAGCTTCCTTTTGACTTTTTATCTCACCGAATTAAAACTCTTTTTGCAGCAATTGACCTCTCACGAGTCATGACAGTTCTTAACTCATTTCTCCAGTCTCGCTATTGAGTTTTTGCGCCGCACTTTCTTTGGCAGCACTTTCTTTTTATAGGCTACGACTTCTATTACAAGCACTGGAAAATCACTAGGCTCTTTATTTTTCTTGCATTTCCTTATCTCAAACAACAACAGGTTCTTAGTGGCTTTGTTGCAGGCCAGTCGATTGCGGGTTATTAAGAAACTTTCTAGTTGATGTTCATAGAAAGGTTGGCGACACCTGCGTTACAACAACGCTCATCACACAAACTGTTCATTATTCAAGGTAATGGCAAAGTTAACACTGAGGTTTACATAGGAACACTGTTTTGTATCAGCAGTTGCCCAAGTCGATAAATTATGACTTAGAACACTTCAAATTATTCATTAACTTGGCTAGCTACGTAAATGTACGTCGAGTGCAATGGTTCTGTTCTATTTATAATGTAAACAATTTTTAGATATCTATTGAAACATTACAATGCTTCAAAGCCTTTGTATTTCGGAAGAAGATTTAAACCTTTTACTGAAAATGGATACATGAGTGGAGGAGCTGGCTACGTGCTTAGCAAATGCGCTCTAGAAAAGTATGAGTAAAAATAATTAATCTTTGCATGTGGTTCTAAGGTTCAACGGATAAAAACTATGCTTTGATTACACCAAGAGAAAGAAACATTCAAGCCCGGATTCCTAAATTAGTTTAGGGAGGTTGTTTTATTGCTTCCAAATTTTTATATATGTGCATCAACGTACAGTAGTTGCAATCACAGATCCGTATCTTAAAATGCCTTGCATTTGCATATGTATCTTGGTGACTACAGACTGGAGAAAGCTGTTAGCGATCTTTCCTGGAATTTTCTATCTAAGCAGCGCACTTCTTGTTTTGTGGGAACTAAAACTCATTTTTAAAGACGTCCAAAAGCAAAGTTTCTTGGACACAGTTTAAATATTTTCCAAACATCCAGTGGATGATTAATCCAGTTCCAATCGTAAACACTTAAGTTAATTAACTAGAGCTCTAAGAAAAATTCTAATCAGCCGGTAAAAAGATCCAGAGAAAACCTTCCCGGATATCATCTTGCGATCATAGTAGCAAATAATTAGTTTCATCGACAGTAAATTAATACCACTTGTTGTTGAACAACAAGGAGTAGATGTTCAAAAATATAAGTTTCCTTTCTATTTATCGTAGAGATTGAAGGTTGAATCGCAGCGTCGACTATGACAGTGCTACTCAAACTTTTTAATATAGTGTACCGGCAGCGCACTTTCTGTCATTCGACGTACCAGTCATGTATTTCAAACGGAAAAAATATACAAAAGTTGCCATAAACAAAGTCAAAAATGCTTGAATGGGCAGGGAAATAGGTGGTGACCTTTTTTTTTTCTTTTTGGAGATCATCCCCACCGTAGGCGCGCCCGCGTTCTCGAACTACATTTTAGCGTCCCGCTTTTGTTCAAGAAACTATGATAAGCCCATATTTTTGGTTTCGTGAAGAGACTACTCAGGCCACTGTGTGAAAACATGCTCTCGTCAATGCAAATACTACTCAGCATACTTATTTTCTAACTGACCGCGTACCGGCAGTCATCTGCTTGCGTACCACAGTTTGCGTAGCACTGATATAGACGTTCTGATCAACATAAAACAAATTACTCAATAGGGTGGTTCAAAAAAATTTTTTTTTTGAAAAGTTATGCTCCCAGTGCTAAAAACTGTTCTACTTCAGTAAAAAATGACATATGCAAAATATTTTTGAAAAATGTTATTGTTTGGGGGTTGCTACCGCACTCCACTAACCCTAACCCCAAAGTTGATCCATTTCATAATAGTGTTCTCTACTGTACGGATACTACTAAAACAACCTTTTCGACTTTTATCAAATTAACAAGCTTTTGTTACACAGCTGACTGCATTTCTCTTCATGATTAGTTGAGATCAGTTCACAATTTATCTATTCAGCTACTTTAATGCACTCTTTTACAGTAGATTTTTTAGGATGCAAGTTTATTAGTAGAACAAACCACAAAAAGAAAATTATCTAATAAACTATTTAAATCAGTGACCACTAAGCATCGTTTTAGAGAGTAAAGTTAAAGAATATCAAACCAGTTAGACAATAGAACTACTGATTAAGAATACAGACTTGCAGCATGTTTAATGTTTACAGAGTAGCTTTTTAAGTGTGTCACCTAATGAAACTGCAAAATTTTAGATTTGCTTTATCAGTTTAAAGTACAGTACATGATGCTACGTAGAAGTGAAACTGATATCTGGTTGGTGGGACCTTGCAAGCAAGAACTCACGGGAAGCAAGTTGCCTTCACAAAGAGAAGTTCTAGCTGTTTTTGTGCACCATCACAAGATAGACAATAAACCTATAAAAGAATGCGCTGCTTTATTAGCTAAAGAAGTGATGGTATTTTGGGAAAAGGCAAGAATTCCTACTCAGCGGAATGATCATGTTGCCGAAAAAGTCAAAAAACTATTTACAGAATGGGCTGGTCTAAAAAAGAACAAAGAAAACAAGCAAAAGAGAAGCAACCATCTAGTCAAAAACGAAAGCCAATTCAATAAAAACTTGATAATTTATTTGACATTGCCCACAAAAATGCGATGAAACTGATTGAAATTGAAGAAGACCATCAATTCTTATTAGCTCAAAGAAAAAGTGGAAGACAAGGAAGAATGGGATCCATTGATATGCAGTTACATAAAAACGAAAAAAGAAAAATTAGAGAACTTTGAAACAACAAAGCTTTGCAGAAAAAACAAAGTTGCAAAATGAAGACTCTGAAGAGTCATCTCAAGTTACAACAATTCCTGAATCAAGTGATAATTCATCAGTTAGTTCTGAAGCTAGTGATGATTACGTTCCACAAAAGTGGCATATGAAAAAAAACAACCCTTCAGAAACGGAACCTCCACCTCCCAAAAGATCAAAAGAAGTTGTTACTCCTGGATTAGCAGCAGCACTTGACAGAACTAAAACGAGCGACAGGAATGCCACTTATGTAATTTCTGAAGCTCTCAAATCTGTTGGTCACAATCCTGATGAGTTGGTGCTAAGTCGGCAAACGGTGCGTCGAAAACGAATGGAATTTCGCCAATCTTTTGCTGAAGATTTAAAGGAGACCTTCATAGCAGACATTCCATTGACAGTTCACTGGGATGGCAAAATGATGTCCGATATAGCTGAAAGAGATATAGTTGATCGACTTCCAGTAGTTATATCCGGACTTGGTGTAGACCAGCTAATATGTGTATTTAAAATTGCATCTGGAACTGGCGAAAACATGGCCACATCAGTTTGTGATGCAATTAAAGATTGGGGAGTAACTGACAACATTGCATCTCTTTGCTTTGATACTACGAGCAGCAATACAGGTTTAAAGAAAGGAGCATGCACTTTGATTGAGCAAAAGTTGGGGCGTCCATTGCTACATTTGGCATGCCGTCACCACATAATGGAAATTTTACTGGAATGTATGTTTAACAAATGCTTTGGCCCATCTTCAGGACCAGAAATCAAGTTGTTTCAAAGATTTAAAACCGAAGGGGATTATAGCAATCAAGAAAAATTTGAAGAAAATGATTTAGATTTAGATCCAGAAACTAAAAATGAAATTATTTCATTTTGTTAATCTCAACTAAAACAGCACCATCCACGAGATGATTACAAGGAATTTTTGGAACTTGCCATGATCTCATTGGGAGCGATGCCAAAATCACAGAGTAATAACCAATCATATCACTTCATTGCACCTGGAGCAACACATCGAGCAAGGTGGATGGCTAAAGCAATTTATACACTAAAGATAGGATTGTTCATCAATTTAAGCTAACTCCAAAGGAAAAATCTGCTGTGAAAGCTATAAATCAATTTTTAATCAAGTGTTATATTAAGCCCTGGCTTTTGAGTCGTATTGCTGTTTGTGCTCCTCGTGTTGATCTTGCTTTGCTCAAGATGCTTGCTGCGGAAGAATGCTACCATCCTGTTCTCCGTAAACTTAAAAACCATCTTTGGTACTTAAGTGAGAAGCTCATTGCTTTATCGTTATTCAATCCTGATGTGTCTATTTCACGGAAACAACAGATAGTACAAGCAATCCAGGCTAATGTAGTGCAAAAAGAACCTACAAAAAAATGCAATTTGGATTTGGTGAATCTGGAACAAACAGAATTGCACGATTTCGCCACCAGCAATACCTTACGGTTTTTTAGTACCCTTGATCTTGATTACACTTTTTTACAAAATGATCCTGAACTATTGGAAGGATTACAGAGTTATGATGATGCTTTGAAAGTTGTTGAAAATTTGAGAGTCACCAACGACAATGCTGAACGTGGAGTGGCTCTGATTCAAGAGTACAATCAACTGCACACTAAGGATGAACACATAAAGCAATATTTACTGCAAGTGGTTCAAGGGCACAGAAAGAAATTTCCTTCATGCAGTAAAAGCGTTTTAAACATGCAGTTGATTTAAGTTGTTAACTTTATGTGTCACTGAAATATCGTATTGATGTTAAAATTATTAAATGTGGCATTTATTAGCAATTTGCTTTTCATATCAGATTCAGGATTAATCTCATTTGATTAACTGCAAGTAAAAAGCTTGTTTTTTGTAATAAGTGTTAAATTTTACACTTTCCTTTGATGTGAAACTGCATAACAGCGTTAAATATGTAAAGCTTTACTTCAAATGCAAATTTGTACAGTTATGCACTAGTTATTGTAGGCCTCATGTAACCTAATGATTGTGCCAGACTGCCAGTATCAGCTAAATCTATAGATGCCATGTCAAAATAAGTGTCTTTATTGGATTTGTGGACGCCAAAAACGCTGAAATCGACACCAACTTTGTAAATGAGCATGATACTTCATATTTTGAGACAACAGTGCCACCTAGTGCCTTTGCCTTAAAATAATTAAGACCCCAATATTGCTAGAGAAATTTGATATTTTGTTTGCTTTAGCTTGCTCACAACAATTTTGTGTTTCATTCCACAAACTGGGTTTGTTTCTTTTCATAAAAGTTACAATTTACTAAGGAATTTTAAGTGTTAGAGAAAAAATAGGGAAAACTTTGGGGGTTGGTAGCAACCCCCAAAAATAAAATTAAGAAAAAAATTTTGCATGTGTCGTTTTTTTGCAATGTAGCATGGTTTTGACCACTGGGAGCACAACTTTTCCAAAAAAATTTTTTTCAAGTCATTTTTGGACCGCCCTATAACTCAATTTACAATTTCTCCTAATTGACCGCGTACCGGCACTGGTACGCGTACCGGCGTTTGAGTAGCACTGGACTATGAGATAGCAGATGAAAACAACTATATCACCATAGTAGTCAGCCCATGACTTGTATTTAAGAGTGCAAGCTGTCGTGAGCAAATGCTCCATTCGTAGGACAGAAGTGTCTCTCCGGTAGCGTCATTTTTGAGGTTTTATTTCATAAATAGTATATTCTAGGTATGTTGATGCCTTGCAAAACCAAAAATGTCTTACTGAAGTTACCGGTAAAGCAGAAGAGGCTGAGGACGTAGCAGTGGGGCAATGCATGAGGTTACTACTCGTCAAAGCAGTGGATACGAGAGATGGCGATAACAAAGAAACGTTCTTTAGCGACACGCCAAGTGCTCACTTAAAGCCTGGGGGAATTCATCCAAATTCCTGGTTTTGGCAATACGTTTATTATCCAAATACTTCGGTAAATATATGCTTTATCAGCAGGCCGGCCGGCAGAGCTACCAGTCAGTCACGGCACCAAGGTGATTGATATGCATTTTCAGTATCAGGCTATTGCATATTACTCCAACTACTTACGACTTTTTCGTAACTGTAGACGTATTTGAATGAGCTACCGCCTCTGGCTGGGCACATGTTGCTTGGTCCTAATGTAAACGCAGTCAGGCGAAGGGCAAACTAACCCATAGTTAAACACTGGCGCTTAAGTTATTACCACACAGGTTCCCCATTAGTATTGTCGAAGTCAAGAATATCGGTTTATCCAATTGATATTTGTGGAGACTGTATAAAAAGTTAGCGTGTTTTTGGCATACAAAATCAAAAGAATCGCTTTTATAAGGAAAATTGATTAAGCCTTAAAACTTTACCCGGGATTGTGCAGAGCCTCTATATTTCTCCCCAAGTGTCTGGAATTCCTGGCGACGTCTTGCCGGTCCTAATTGGTGCTTAGAAACTGCACTTTCTCACCAGTGAAACAGTCAACGATTTCAAAAAATTTTATCTGTATATTTTATAAAGTGCATGGAGAAGCTCTGGGATAGCGGCATTTAAAGTTGTGAGGTAGGAATAGGGGCGCCAAAGTGACTAATATGTGTTTTCAGAATAATTGTATCAAATATTGGGACAACTACTCAGGACATTTTTGTAATTGTATGTCTGTTTGTACCTAAAGTTTCTGGCTGCGGGTATGTTGCTTGGTCATTGCATAAACGCACCTACACATAAAGCAAACTAACAAGAGTGATGCACTTATAGATAAGTTATTACAGTAGCAGCGCCTTCATCAGTAATGTCAAAGTTGAGAATATCAAATGGCAAAAAATCAGTTAAACGTCTAGGTCAGTGTTCTTCAACCTTTTTGTCATTGGGGACCCCCTGATGTACTTTCGCGCTTATCACGGAACATTTTAATGCGCAATTAGCATAGTTTTGCTGCCATTATTCGTGGAACAGACCAGCATTTTCAATAACTAGCACTTTGTTGTCTTTTTCTCATTGCAACCAGGCTTTAAATTCATGTGATTGAGGCTATTTGGAGGTAACCTCCAAAAGAAAAAACGTCGACGTCTCTACTTGAGCCGCGATTGTGTCGGGACTGTGTAGTCATACCCTTTGTGCATCCAAAAGAGAAACATTCAAATGTCACTAAGCTACTTCGTTCTTCAGTAAATATGAATTTGTTTTTCTAGTACTAAGCTAAGATCCTTCACGGTCCCCTCATGAAACCCTTAAAACTCACGGAACACTACTACATGTTTTGCCGAACCCCTGTTGAAGAGCACTGATCTAGGTGATATGTAGATCGACACAAATATTTTGTTGCAAAACATAATAACAGGACCATCTGTACTCTCTTCTTTTTTTGGAACATCACCTAATTTTTTGCTTGAAGTAGGCTTATATTTAAAATTTTTAGAGACTTCATTTTTTGATAAATCTTGCAAATTAATTTTTTGGTTAAACTGATTTTGTAAAAATGTTGCAATTTTTGAAAAAAATTATTACATCGTGATCTGTGATAGCGAAAGATTTTGTTGATCGTTGCAAACAGCGTTATGACATCATAGAGCGAGGTTGAAGCGTGCACAAAAAAGCAAAGATACACATTTAGAAGGCTTAAAATGCTTTAATAAAAATCTGCGGTTGCATCGTCAAATAAGCTTTAATTGTTTTAGAGGTTTCTTTATAGAAAAGCAGCTTGTTAATATCTCTCGAAAAAGTTTTCAGCATGCTTCTGCAATCAGAACTTTTTGAGAAAATAAATTCTACAATCAAATGTTTATCATGACGTCATTAAACCTTAGAGGAAATAAAAGCTTTGCTCGTTAGACTTAGGGACCGGCTTTCCTTTGAACCAAAAACTTTTCGTTGTGCAGATGTGCCACTTCAAAAACTTATTGTTTAGCATGATGTCACCAACTCTCATGACACTCGTTTGTTGTTGTTGTTGTTGTTACCTGACCCCTTTCAAGGGATGGGGGGCATACCGGAAAACCATGGAGCCCCAGAAGCCCAAGGTAACTCGCCAAGGCCTGGACCAGAGGTCGTAGAGAGATAGAGAGTCGCCAAAGAGCAAGCGGCGCAAAGAGTCCGTACCTGGACAGTGCAGAATGAGATGAGAGATGTCCTGGGACGGGGGTCCGCAGGCGCTGCAGGAAGGACTTTCAGTTCTTCCAATCCTAGAGAGATAAGAGCTTAATCGAAGGCTGTGTCCATTGCAGGGTGCACGAGAGAGCACACAGCGAGCGTGACGAGGGAGCACAAGTTTCTCAGTGGAAATTGAGGAAACCTGTGTGCCGAAGAATTTCGATGAGACAGTACGCCTCCAGTCCAAGATAAGACGAGAATGGATACGAGAGATAAGAGGAGAGAGACTGCAAGGGATTGCAGTGAGCACGAGCAGTACTCTCCGTCTGGCCAGCTTGTCCGTCGCGTCGTTCCCCGGTAGAAACGAGTGTCCGGGGACCCATTGTAGCCTAATAGAACAGAAGGAGAGAGAGGACAGTTCCTGCCAGATCTTCCAGAGAGTTTGAGGTAAAAGAAAAAATAGAGGAGAGGACAGAACGAGAGTCAGATAGAAGAAGAGAAGTGGCAGACTTGTTGGTGCTGCTGAGACTAGCAAAGAGCTTGCAGAATAGCGCAGGCTTCAGAAGAAAAACTTGAACATACTGGCCTGCTAAAAAGAAAAGAGTGGTCTCAGTGCCACAGCGAGATTAGTTGACAAGTACGTCATAGCCAGATTGAAACGGAGGCGAAAGTTGGGTTAGAGGAGGTTGGGCTGAAGGTTAGCTTGGTGGGGATCCACTGAGAAGAAGGAGGCCTCACATTTGCTCGGATTGAGAGGAAGACACCAGCGCTTCAATCAAAATGGAGCTCCTTGTGTGGCCTCCACCGCAGTGGGGACCGAGATGGAGAACGACCAAACGGCCAGATCGTCAGCGTAAAGAGAGCAGCTGATGAAAGAAGGCAGAGAAGTAGGGAAATTATTGATGAAAAGAGAAAAGAACAGGGCCAAGAACGGATCCTTGCGGAACACCTCGACGGACTCGAAAGAAACGACTTTTGTGATTTTGATAAAACACGCAAGCGCGCCTATTACAAAGGAAAGATTGAGTCCATCGAGCAAAACAAGGAGGGAGGCCAGCCGAAATAACTTTGTGGAAAAGGGCAGGATGCCAGACAGAGTCAAAAGCTTTCGAGAAATCGATAGTAGAGAGGATCGTCCGAGAGCCTGGCCTGGGTTTGTTAAACCCATCTGAAATGGACTGAGAAAAGAACAGAATTTGATCAAATGTAGACCGTCCAGGGCGGAAACCGGCCTGGCGGGGAGAAAGACTGGAATTAGATTCCAGAAAGAAGAGCAGACGCGATAGAATGATGAGTTCAAACAGCTTTGATACGCAGGAGGTGAGAGAGATAGGCCTGAAGGAAGCAGGAGAGTCGAGAGGCTTTCCCATCTTGTGTATGGGAATAATGGAAGATGTCTTCCAGATGGAAGGAAAGCAATGTGAAGACCAGGAGAGATTGAAGATGTGAAGAAGAAAATCCATGCCAGAGCGAGGAAGATGCTTTAGCATGGGATAGGCAACTTTGTCAGGACCAGCGGCGGAGGACGAGGAGAAGTTGGAGGCAGCCGCAAGAAATTCAGCAAATGAGAAAGAAGAGCAAAAGGACGAGTGAGACTCCACAGAGCACGCGGCTCGGCGGAGCTCAGAGAGGTAGCCTCTGGCTCTGCTGGGCAGAGCCTTTGGCTGAGAAACGGAAAAGTGGGATCTCAGGTGTCGCGTTTTATCAATAATAGAATTTTCGGTTCTATCTCAATCTTAAATTTCTTTTAAAATTGAGGCGACGTATGATAATCGCTCGGATAATTAGGCCTGACTGCAACTTCATAAAACTTGGAAAAGATTGGCTTTCACTAAAAACATCTTTAACCATGTTCAGAACAAAATAATGTATTCACAGAAATAATACTTCACGACTTCAAGCTTCTTCGCTCAACGATCTCAGAATTAATCACTTTACTACACAATCAGAAAACCGCCAAAACTAATTCCACCAATAACTGATCAATATTCGCCACGTCATCAGAATCCACAATAAATTATCACAACAAAACAATATCCCTTCTTTACTCTGTTAATCAATCTCTCTCTCCCCACAACGCACTTTTGTACTACTCTACTCTACTAAAAATTCCGTCACCATATATAAAAAAAACAATCCAGAAGTCGCTAGAACAAAATCACGTGAAATCGAAAAAAGCATTACTAAGTTATGTAATCGGCCAGTAAAATTCTTCAAAGAAGCTAGAATCACTAGATCAATCTGGAATTTTATTATGTCATACACGATTATGACGTAATAAAGGCGTACTTACAACAAATCCAATTGCAAGGAAAAAAGGTCTTTTTTTCTCAATCAGTAGCCAAGCGAACAAATAATACAGCACTTTACACATGTATGAAAACTACTCTTACAAGACAAATTTCCTTATTCGTGACATCAGGTAATCGGCAAAAACCAAAGCCGACTCCCCTGGAAGAGGAACAGTTGGGGAAGTTAGGAGAGGAAGAAGAGCCAGCGACAGAGAGAAGAAGAGAGTGCACAGATTTAGGGTTAGATTTGGACGAGAGAGGAGCAAGTCGTCTGCCGTGCCTCAGCCTCAGCCTTGGCGATGACAGACGAAGCACATCGGAAAGCAGAGATGTAAGCCTGGCGATCTTCATCACTTCTGTGAGCGGCAGCCAAAGCCTTACGTCTTTTACTAACCGCTTCTTCCACTTTAGTGCAGACCACCAAGCTTTAGGATCGCGTTTGATGCGGCCGAAGGGAACGGAAGATTTGGCCGCATTCAGTGCCAGAGAAGTAAAGGGAGTAATGGCGGAGGAAAAAGAAAATGATGAGTGTTCCTCTGCAGAAGGACAGTGAAAGTCAAAGTAAGAAACAAAGTCATCCCAGTGAGATTTTTGAAAATTGAAGGAAGGGGAACGCTTGTTGGGGGCGAAAGACCGGAGAGAGAGAGGCAGTTAGAAGAATTGATAGAACCAGAACCCAGGTGCTGAAGCACTTCCCAGGAGCAAGAAACGGCGAGAGAGGAGGGAGCAAAGGAAATGTTAGGGAAGGATTGACGGAGAAGGGTGGGTATGGTAGAGTGATTGAGGGGGAGAAGGTCAGAAGAGATGACCCAATTGAATACTTCTTTCCCGCGGGTGTCGGAAGTACCTTTTGAATCCAAGAGGGGATGATGGCAATTAAAGTCCTCCAGGATGAAGGGATTTCTGGAGGAGGGAGAAAAGGAGTCGGTTCTTTTATCCGTCAGAAAAGAGCAAACAGGGGAGCGTAAACATTAAGAAGAGAGAGAGGAGGAGTTGTTTAGAGAGATGTTGGTCCCTACATAATCAGAGTAGGGTTCAAGCGAAAAAAAAATGTAGAAAGTTTAGTGAGGGATAAGCCCTGCTTGACGAAAATGATGACGCCGACGCTAGCTTGCGTGGCATCACGAGAATGTCAGACCGGGAGTGGGTGCGATTAGATTGCAGAGTAGAGAATCCAGGGATCTGGAAAGAGGAAGAGGACTTAAGCTTAGATTCCTGGATGCAGACAAGGTTGACGAGATGGGACGAAAGAGAGTGTAGCAGTTCAGTGCTCCTGGCTCTGAGACCGCCAGCATTCCATTGAAGAACCCTGAGAGAGTCAGGGGGGGAGTGGAGAGTGGATGCAGGAGGCGCAGAAGGACAGCCAGGAGCAAGAGGCGGTGGTGAGGGAGCATAGGGAGAAGACACAAAATGGACAGAAGGGGATAAGAGGTTTGAAGGCGAGGGTGGAACTGGAGTACTGCATTAGCAAAGGGTGACCAGATTAAACAGTGGAGGTGTACTGGCGGGAGGAGTCCGAGGAGGAAGTCACAGTGTTACAAGCAGGGACGTGGCAGGGGAGACAGCTCCAGGGGTGAGAGCTGCCAAGATTTATGAATTTGTAGTGAGCACCTTAGATGGACCCATTTGTAGCAAGTACAGCATCGCACTGACTTACCCGGCCAAGTCACCTTTCCAGCACACCCTAAGCAAGGAAAGATGGGGCCAGGGTTGGAATGAATGTTACGGCTCATCAAGAGAAGAAGAATGAGGAGATGAAGACAGGCATGAAAAAGGTAGAAGGGAGAAGACAGGCGACCGATTTTAGAAAAGCTGTGTGCGGTCGTTCAGGGGGCAGCACGGCGAAAAAATGGTTTGTGCGAGGGGAGTGCCTGGAGTAGCTGGGACCCTTGGGAAGGCCAAAAGCCATTTCGAACCAACCCAAACGGGGTCGGGGGCCGCACCACCACGTTGAGACGGCCGTTGATTGGTGCAGATGAACTATACTAGCTACACCAATGTTTTCACAAATAAATTACCACTGCGCTTACGAATAGCAAATAATCTCACAAACTTTCATGCGTTCATTTGCCTAAGTACCTAGATGCATAAATTTAAAGTTGTGAAAGGACGCTAAAGTGATTGATGTATTTACAGGAATTTAGTTTTGAAATACTAGGCTTACTTCTTAAAGCTTTTTTCGTAATTGTAGGCGTAGTTATAAAACTTGAAGCTGTGGCTGAGTGTACTTTCTTTGCTACCGGCATGAACGCCGCCAGGGAAGAACGAAGTGACTCTGAGAAGTCGAGCATCTACTATTACAATTAGTTAGCTAATGGCTAAAGTCGATAATCCACCAACCAGGTTTTCCTGCTACAGAAGAAAATGATTTTTTGTGAATCCTTCAAGATTTCATGTTAAAAGTTGCCGTTTTTTCTCTTTGCTACACATCATAAAAATGTCTGGGAGGTTAAGAGTAATTTTCGTACTTGCCATTACATTACAACTAAAACAGTTTTAAACTGATATGTTGGCATCATAATATATAATTCTATTATAACAAGCGGCATATCAGTTATAGGTTTTTTTGCTCACCTTTGCTTTTAAAATGGCGGTGGACAATATGTACAATTGCTGCCTGTTGCTGTTTCCGCATTATGACGAAACAAAACTATTTTAAAGCGTTAAAGAAAAAACTTTAGACAAGCATGCTTGAAAAAACGCTTAAACACTTATCGCATTGTTGACAAATCTCAAATTGTTAAAGAATTATTTTTGAGGGAAGCATCATGTCAATATCTTTTGAAAAAGCTTTCAACCGCGTTTCTACGATCAGCAGTTTTTGAGAAAACTAAGAAAACAAGTTTTTCAATTAATAGTTATTTATTGCGTCATTTTAATTTCTCAAATGGTAAAATTTCATGTAAGACTGATGGCGCCTTTGTTTAAAAAGACCTCTGGTCTGGACCTATATCAATATACTACCAGACTGGTGGTCTCATATTGTAATCGGACACTTAAAGCGTTCTAATGATATGCTAACTGTAAAAATGAAGCAGATTACTCTGGATTACACTTACCGGTACACGCACGAAATATCTCTAAACTAACGTAAAAGAAAACGGCTGATATAGCAAGTTTACTTTGCAGAACTCCGATTACATTATTGCGAAACAAAATCGATGTACAGGGCAACTTAATTGAGTCATTTTTTGATCAAGAATCGATAACGTGGTCTACGCAAGTAGTTATTTTTGAGAGAGTAACTGGTTTGACTTACCGCTTATCATGATAACTTTATGAAAATATTTGATATTGTTGCAAGACCAAAATTGGCGATGAGAGAGGGAGAGAGCATCGGTGCCTTTAGCTCTCCTTTCTTCTTTCTTGACTACGGTAAAGATTAAGAGTATTATATAAACTTGTTCAGCATCTCCAATGAGTTTGCTGCTCTAGAATAGCTGTTGCAGTGGCTGCAGTCTATGTAACAAATGCTAAAAAATGTGCGTACAGCCATGGCGTCATTGGACTTAATGTCACCCAGGACAGCGTTAGAAACTGTAAACTGGAAGGTTATTATCGTAAATAGCATTGCTGAAAATATTCCCCTCCCCAGCTACTCAAAAGGAAGCGTCGAAGGAGAAATGTAAATTCTATAAAATTTCTTTTTATTTCAGTAAAATTAAAAAACGTATTTCATTTTTAGGGGCCGAAATGCTGCTCTGAGTTTGCGATATCTTTTCATTACGTGACACCAGGCATGATGTATCAGCTGGAATATTTTGTTTATCATTTGAAAGCAGTTGGCATTCGAAAATGGCATGGCATTTGCTTTTATTTTCGTGTGTTAACAAACGTGTTTTTTGTTTAGGGACCTGATTGCTGCTCTGAGTTTGCGATATCTTTTCATTACGTGACACCAGGCATGATGTATCAGCTGGAATATTTCGTTTATCATTTTAAAGTAATAGGTGTTTGGAAAGATTACAAACTGAAAAAGCAAAAAACTACTAAAAAACATGAAAAACAATCAAAATTGATCTCATGATTATTTTTTGAACATGATTAGAAAAATTGTTTCAATTTGACATGTTTTTGCTAACAAATATTTAGCACTTTGAACATTGATTGATATATATCAGTTCGAAGCATGTTAGTTATGTTACGATTTGGTGTTTAAAGAGAAGCTTATTTATTAAGTCAAATGAAGACAATAGCCATAACTTAAATTTACTTATAGACCTACCGTGTTATCAATCAATGACCTGAAATGTGGTAATAGCGTGCCATTTATTCGTTTGTAAGATACTTGTTGCTTGACTATTTTGTTTTCGGCGTAAACCGATCGTTTCATTGTGGTTTTAATACTTAACTATTTGAACCCTGCCGGTCGGAAAACCGGCCTTACTGAGAAGCCTTATAGACCTGAAAGGCCGGTTAACCGGCCTAAAGGCGGGAATGATCAGAGAAACCAGTGTTCAAAGGGTTAAGTTTAGCGATGAGGAAGAAGTAAAGGTTGCTGCTGGTTCGCTGCTGTCATTGGCTGGTTTGATGGAATCGCAAAGCTAAGCCGTCACTTTTCTTGTTTTGGATTTTTACTGATTCTCGGGTGTTCGAGGATTAATTTTTAGCTTTAATAGCTACTTTGAAAATAACTTCAGAACAGCTATCTAAAAACCTACTTTGCGTCAAGGTGTAGTGTGATGTGTTTGTTATATTTCAATCATATTATCATCCTCAAAATTTCAACTAGACTAGGGGTTCTTAAGCGGGGGTACCTGTACCCCTCGGGGGTAGAAAGCACCAAAGCAGGGGGTACGAGATGAGGCGTCAGAATAATGGGTATTTTAAACTATTTGCTAAAAATTTATTTTTAATGTTATTTAAAATAAGAAAACATTTTCCGAAGCCTTTTTCAACATCTGCATTTCTGAATAATTTTTTGTCATAAGAAAGAGTACTGTGACGTAATAAATAGCTTCTTGTTTGTTCCGACAGCATTGGTTTTGTTGTGAACAATATTATGGTTAATAGACACTTACCGGTAATTTTGTAGGTGTTTGTTTGATAGGCCTAGGGGTACAAAAACATTTCACAAAATTTTAAGGGGTACGAGCACCAAAAATGTTAAGAAACACTGAACTAGACTTATTGCCACATCGTAGAAGTAACTTTATTTTTGTCTCCTTTTTCGGGCGTTTTGTGAAACATGCTTTTGGCTGCTAGCTTTTTGCAGTGCAATTTTATTTGTTATCAAATTGTCGATGTGCGTTACTGCTGGTGGGTTCTGGCGTTTATCTTAAGAATGTTTTCGTTGTTTGCTTGTGTGGTTGATGCGGCACGTATGGTAGCATAAGCTGGCTGCTTTTTGTAAGCTGCTTTACTTGAAAATGTTTGATATCACAATGCGGCTTGGCGCTGCACCAATCAACAGCCGCCTCAACGTGGTGGTGCGGTCCCCGGCCCCGTTTGGGTTGGGTCGAAATGGTTGTTGGCCTTCCCGAGGGTCCCAGCTACCCCGGGAACTCCCCTTTATTTTTTCGCTATGCTGCCCCCTGAATGACCGCAGAAGGGCAGCACACAGCTTCTTTAAAATCGGTCGCCTGTTTTCTCTTTTTCTTTTCTCCTGCCCCTCTCTTGCCCTTCTTCGTCTCCTCATTCTTCTCCTTCTCTTTATGAGAGGAAACGTTCATCCCAACCCTGGCCCCATCTTTCCTTGCTCTGTGTGCGCTGGAAATGTGACCTGGCGGGCAAGTCAGTGCAATGCTGCGCTTGCTCCAAATGGGTCCATCTAAGGTGCTCACAACTTTCCTTATCCCAATTCAGAGCTCTTGGCAGCTCTCACTCTTGGAGCTGTCCCCCCTGCCGAATCACTGTGACTCCCTCTTTGGACTCTTCCGACATGTATACCTCCACTGTGCAATCTAGCCCCGCCTCTGCTAACGCTGCTCTCTCGCCCCACCCTCGTCTCCAAACCTCTTATCCCCCATCTGCCCTTTCTATATCTTCTCCCTCTGCCCCTTCACCACCGTCCCTTGCTCCTGGCTTTTCTTCTGCGCCTCCTGCCTCCACTCCCCCCTGACTCTCTCAGGGTTCTTCAATAGAATGCTGGAGGTCTTCGAGCCAGGAGCACTGAACTACTTCACTTTTTTTCGTCCCATCCTGTCGACCTTATGTGCATCCAGGAATCCAATCTTAACTCATCTTCCTCTTTCCGGATTCCTGGGTTCTCTGCTCTGCGGTCTAATTGTACCCACTCCCGGTCTGGCATTCTCTCTTTCGATACCATGCACGCTAGCGGCGGCGTTGTCATTTTCGACAGGCAGGGCCTATCTTTTTCTGAACTTTCCACCTCCTTTCTTCGCTTGATCCTTAGTCTGATTATGTAGGGATCAACATCTCTCTTAACAACTCCTCCTCGGTGTCATTTCTCAATGTGTATGCCCCCCTTATTCGCTCCTCCCCAACGGATGGCAGAACCGACTCCTTTTCTCGCTCCATCCTTCCCTCCTCGAGAAATCTCTTCATTCTTGGGGACTTCAATTGCCATCACTCCCTCTGGGACTCAAGAGGTACCTCCGACCCCCACGGGGAGGAAGTATTCGACTAGGTCATTTCCTCTGACCTCCTCCCCCTCAATGACCCTGACACACCCACCCTTTTCCATCGCTTCTCTGGCAGTCGCTCTTCCCCTGACATCTCCTTTGCTCCCTCCTCTCTTGCTCTTTCCTGCTCCTGGGAGGTGCTACAGGACCTGAGTTCTGACCATCTACTAATTCTTCCATCTATCCCTCTCTCTCTACAGTCTTTCGCCCCAACGAGCGTCCCCCTTCCTTCAATTTTCAGAAAGCTCGCTGGGATGGCTTTGCCTCTTATTTTGACTCTCACTGTCCTTCAGCAGAGGAATACTCGTCTCTTTCTCTTTCCTCTGCTGCTGCTCTCTTTACCTCTCTAACTTTGAATGCGGCCAAATCTTCCATTCCTTTCGGCCGCGTCAAAAGCCCTCCTAAAGCCTGGTGGTCTGCTGAAACTACAAACCCAGGCCGGGCTGTCGGACGATCCTCTCTACTATCGATTTCTCGAAAGCTTTTGACTCTGTCTGGCATCCTGCCCTTTCCCACAAAGTTATTTCGGCTGGCCTCCCTCCTTGCTTTGCTCGATGGACTCAATCTTTCCTTTGTAATAGGCGCGCTTGCGTGTTTTATCAAAATCACAAAAGTCGTTTCTTTCGAGTCCGTCGAGGTGTTCCGCAAGGATCCGTTCTTGGCCCTGTTCTTTTCTCTTTTCATCAATAATTTCCCTACTTCTCTGCCTTCTTTCATCAGCTGCTCTCTTTACGCTGACGATCTGGCCGTTTGGTCGTTCTCCATCTCGGTCCCCACTGCGGTGGAGGCCACACAAGGAGCTCCATTTTGATTGAAGCGCTGGTGTCTTCCTCTCAATCCGAGCAAATGTGAGGCCTCCTTCTTCTCAGTGGATCCCCACCAAGCTAACCTTCAGCCCAACCTCCTTCTACTCGGCTCTCGCCTCCGTTTCAATCCAACTCCAACTTTTCTTGGGGTCACCTTCGACCGCACTCTTTCCTTTTCTAGACATGTATCTTCGCTGAAGGCCAAGTTTTTCCCACGTCTCAAGGCCTTACGCTGTATCTCTGCTTCCTCATGGGGCCCCTCTAACGAGTCCCTCTTTGTTCTGTGTAAATCTTTTCTTCGGTCTCTTCTCACTTACGCTTCACCCGGACGGTTTCCTTTCCAAAGCGCTACCAATCTTACCAAATTGGAACGCCTCCACCGAGCGGCCAGTCGCGCCATCACCGGCTGCCTCTCGTCCTCCCCTATCCCACTTCTTCTCTCCGAGGCTTTTCTACCTCCCTACGATTCACCCTGAATCATTTCACTCTTTCATCTTATGAGCGGGCTCTTCGTCTCCCAACCTCCTTTCCTATTTCAGGATTGGCCAGACTAGGAGTGAAACCAAGACTCTGCAGATCGTCCTGGAGAGCTTTTGCGTCCACTCACCTGCTCATGCTTCCTTCTACTTGTTCTAGGAAGGCTCTTCTTGCTTGCCCTCCCTTTCCTCATTGGAATCTGCCTTCCTTCACGGTGGAGTCCACACTTTCCTTTCCATGCTCTCGCTCTGATCCACCCCTCTCTCGCCCATCTTGACTCTCTCCCCCTCATGACCTGGTGCTCTGAACAGACGGCTCTTTTCCTCTTGGTAAGGGCGGCTACGGCGTACTTGTCAACTGCTCTTTCTGCGGCACTGAGACCACTCTTTCCTTTTCGGCAGGCCCAGTATGCTCAAGTTTTTCCGCTGAAGCCTGCGCCATTCTGCGCGCTCTTTGCTGGTCTCGGCAGCACCAACAAGTCTGCTATTTTTCTTCTCTTCTCCCATTATCTAACTCTCGTTCTGTCCTCGCCACCCTGTCCTCACCTCCATCTTTCCTCTTATCTCAAACTCTGTTGCAGATCTGGCAGGAACTGTCTTCTCTCTCCTGTTCTATCAGGCTACAATAGGTCCCCGGACACTCATTTCTACCGGGAAACGACACGGCTGATGAGCTAGCCAGACGGGGTGCGCTACTTGCGCTATCCCTTGTAGTCTCTCTCCTCTTATCTCTCGTATCCACTTTCGTCTTATCTCGGACTGGAGGCGTACTGTCTCATCGAAATTCTTTGACACACAGGTTCCCTCGATTTCCACTGAGAAACTTGTGCTCCCTCGTCATGCTCGCTGTGTCCTCTCTCGTCTTCGCTGCAACTGACACAGCCTACTGTTAGGTTCTTATCTCTCTAGGATTGGAAGAACTGAAAGTCCTTCCTGCAGCGCCTGTGGATACTCGTCCCAAGACATCTCTCATCTCACTCTGCACTGTAAAGGTACGGACTCTTTGCGCCGCTCGCTCTTTGGCGACTCTCTATCTCTCTACGACCTCTGGTCCAGATCCTGGGGAGTTGCTCTGCTTCTGGGGCTCCATGGTTTCCCGGTATGCCCCCCATCCCTCGAAAGGGGTCAGGTAAACAACAACAACATGCGGCTTGGCTGGCTGCGAAACCAAGTCTACCGATGTGATATTGAGCAGATCTCAGTTTGGCTGTGCGCTTAGGCCACAAAGGTTCAATAATTTTGTAAATCTGTCTTTTCCGGGTATTATAACTTGGAATATTATGTTTGAATGTGTGAGCCTCAATAATTTGAAATCTAGTTTGGCTGGTAGTCCTGTAAAATGCCTTGTTAGAGTTCTCAGACTGCACTCCTTGTTTACTAACTGGTTTGAAATGAACTGAGGTTCTCTCCTAGCCCAATCTTACTTGGCATATGATGCGGTCCTCAATTAACGTTTCATGCCGTGCCTTTAATCTATAAAAGAGACGACTGAACTAACAAGTACGTCCCAGTATCGAAGAAAATAGGCTGTTGTCTCATCGTGGACAGTTTCTTTATATGCTTTTTTACTGTTACTGTCACTTCATTTGCCTACCAATAGCTATATAGACCTGGTCTTTATTACAAGTACGTATTACCTGCAGGTCATTGGCTTGTTCTTTTTCCTCCTTGCCGCTGGAAAACTTGTCTTTTCTAGCAAAGAGGATATCCCTACGTCAGTGATAATGCTCGAAACTTTTTAAGCTATGCCGTGATGAATGCACGATAGATAGTGAGAAGGTGGTGTTGAGCAAGGCTGCCAGTATGTTGTTTTTGCTGCTTTTTTTCTGACAGGCACATGCTTTTATTGTTTTATGCAGACTAAACGATGGTACGTTTTGTGCATTCTTTAGTTGTAAATATTTTTGTCATTCTTTTATGTTGAAACGTTTGTCTAATAAACATCTTATTTTCAAAAAATTTCTGTTACGTAGCTCAGCAAGACTAAATCAAGAATAAACTTTCTAATCATTGATGCCCAGGGCGAATTCGAAAAGTCTCACTCTTAAGTCTTAAACAGACCTTAGCAGCCAAGAGTTTGTACTGTACGTTTGATTCTGTTGGAACTTGCTTAGTCTACGTATCGAACTGGATGTTAGATCATAAAATGTACTCTTGACCAAATTTAAGCCATTTTAATTAGTTACTAATTCTCACAACTTATGTAACGCGCAAGTAAAACCAAAATAATTTCGGGAAAGCGTGGAGAAAATTTGACTTGGCAGGTCAATATTAGTTACTATTGCAAGTTCAACTTTTTTGTAACTAGTCGGCGCGTGTGGACTAGAGAAAACGGGAGTTTTTGGGATAGAGATGCCCGGACATTTCATTGCCAACTTTCGGTTTTAGCGTTTATCTATGGTCAATATTACATGGTTGTACGAATTCGAATATCAACAACTTTAATGTTTGTATTGATATTTTATAATTGCGGTAAGCACAAAATGCCTCTAGGGTCATAACTGACTGGAGTGCAAACCGCCTTTTTTCTCCATCGGAAACCAAATTAAATGCCGGGCCCCTCTTTGACAAATAGTCTACTTTGATTCTTAGTGGGTTGTCGCTTCTTCATTGATTTTTGATAAAAAATACTACATCTTCACCAAAAGGCAGGCAAATTAAGTTTTGACAGCTGCTGCCATTTTAGAAGAATGTGTTGAAGAGAAAAGAAATATGGAATACCATGATGAATTCAGATTCCGACTTTTGAGTTTTATCATAGACAAACTTAAATTACTGTGAATTCCTGAACAAACTTGTCGATATATAGCGAACATTATTAGAATATCATTTTTGTGGCAGCTAGCTAATTCCAGCTTGTACAAAAAATTGCATGATTTTTTATTCTGCCATCAGTGCGCCGCCTCCAGTCACTTTCTTCTAGTGCTGCGGTTTCATCTGGATAAATTGATGTAGAATATTTAGCCCCCAAACCCCAGAATTTACCCCCGCGTGAAAAAATCGTTACATTGATTGTGAACGAGGTGTATGTAGCCCAAAGAATTGAATATACTGATGGTGCATTTGTTGGATAAGCAGCTGATGGTTCTTCAGCAAAAACAGTCCTTAGTTTCATGGTTTAATCTGCGTGCTCAAATTATAAAGATAATTATAATGGTATGCCTAATTCCTATATCAAAATTCGATACCAGTATTTTGCAAGCATGGCTTCACAAAGTGCTTTTAGCGCTTCACAATCTTTTTGTAGTTGTTGCTCTGTTTGCCGACAACCACATCTGTAACAGGTAAGCCTATTTCCTGATTTTTGTTTGCTTATAATTGACTAGATTTAATGTAAAATTATTATACTTAAAATGGATTCCTTTTTAAACATGAGTGCAATTATTAAAGATATATACTATATGGAACATATTTTTAAATACTTTGCCTCTTGGGCAAGGCTTTTAATTATTTAGTTAAGTTTTTGTTCTGTTAAAGCAATTGTTTTTTACGCAGTGAAATTTTTCTTTAGAAAATTGTTTACTGACTTATGTAATGGAAAACTGTAGCATAGTATTGTCCATCCTGCCAGAAACGGATAACAATTATTTATCTTGTTTAATTTTACACATAACATTAAAAACATTTACAATATCTTCCTTGGAAGAAACAAAATGCACATTTCGTCGTCCACTCTGAATTGTGTTGCTCAGTTTTCACACATAAAACGTTTATATGTCGTGAAAGAATTCAAAACATTGAAAGTTGCCTTTGCTTTGACAAAGGTTTCTTTGAATCCGAGCAGTCTTTGGCAAACATCACTCTTGCATGCTTTAAGTAAGTTAGTTTCGTCTAGAAAATCTACTTTATTGATTGCTCTTTATTCGGTAAACTTATAACTAATTTGAAATGCCATGATGGCACGTAATTGGGGCAGAGGATAAAACTTGCAGGCTTTTATTACCCATTCATGCCGACCATCCATAACTAAAATTATTTATTAAAACCCCAGCATGCCAAATTGCGTGGTAATTGGCGGTCCTGACTAGTTAGTCTTAAAACCAAAAAAGCAATTACGTAATTCTTATTTTGAATTTCGAGATTGACTAGCTGTTGTCGTGTAGTGGTAATTGTTTCAGGCTTAGCAAATAAACGTGTGGGGCTTAATTCTACAAGAATATTAATTATATTTGTATATATATCTATGGTTAGTATATATAATCTATGTTTAGTATATCTATATATATCAGAAAGGGCATTCAGAATTCTAAGTGTACATTACTCCGACAAAAAGCTGGTTTGAAAACCAGAGTGTAGTGATGGACGTACATTAAATCAGGACATCTGAACTATCGAAAGGTGGAAAAAAAGATTTAAAATACACTTGCTAAATCCCTGCAGGTAAATTTCCATCCGTGAATTAGAATGACCTGAATTTGATGTTGTTACTAACCTACTCACGATTTATTACTCTTTTTCTATCAGTTTTTATATTTTGTGTTTCCAACGAATCTACAGTTCGTGGTTTAAACTTTTACGGTAAAAATTACCAAGAATGTCTTGATGCTGCGAAGTACGTCGAGTTCATTTTGAACTTGTGGAAAGTAATGTCTTTAAAAACACCATCAAAAGATAAGGTAAATAAAAATTAAGACTTTGTTTATATTTATTAGGGATTTGTATAGAACATCAATTATATTTAAAGGTCTTTTCTTACTAAATTAAATATTTAAAAGTGTTTTGGAAAAAGTTTAATGATTGAGCTGATTATGAGAAAAAGCAAATTTGTGATATTTAGTAGTTTGTAAAACCCAAGTATTGACGTTTTAACATTGGATTTGCTTAATTAATGAAAAAAGTACAAAAAACATTTAGGAATGCAAAAAAGAAACAAATGTGTACTCCTCTTAAACATTGCGACGGAGAATCGATGAAGTTTTTAGTACAATCTCATGAAATTATGGCGCAATGGAAAGTTTCTGGCAACGCAGGATTAGCAAAAGAAACATCTCTTGCTTGTCTTTAAAGGATTGGTTACATGATCGAATTAGTTAAGTACATGCATACTACACACAGTTTTGCATATGTACTCCCAGTGGAGTACATGTCGAATTCGATTTAGGGAAGGTTCGGTTGGTACAGGCAGGCCAATGGTGAGAATTTTTTCATGTCTATCAAACAACTGCTTTTAGCTAAAAAAAAGTCGTGGTTTGAGTTTACTGCAACAAAAAGCGTTGGCTGCAGCATCTCGATTAATTTCAGTACAATGTGTTGGATCTGATTGGTCTCCTCCTAGTGAACCGCCTAAATGTAATTGGCTACATGCATTTTTTATGGAACGTGAAGCTAACAACTTGCAAGAAATGTGCGAGTCGGATGCAAACATTATGTTTTTTGTTAGTGGATACATTGGACGTAGTATTGGTCGTAGGCGAAAATGTGCAGCATGTAAAGATATACTATTGGTGGACCGTGATAACGAGATTTTTCTCACCGATTGTGCTCCTCAAAATTATATGAAACTCTTCGATAATGCTTATCGTGGATCACTTGCAGTGCCAACTGAATTTTTGTTTTGCCTCGACGGCTATTGCTGTGCAAGGTTACAACGCTATTTCTTCTGATGATACTATAAACAAACTACTCTTATCATTAAACAACCAACGTTTGATTTTTGTTTTGTCTATTATAATAGTAATTGCGTTTTATGATTATAAAGATTTGTAGAACCAAAAATGTGCTAAAAATCACTGCAATTTCGAATTCATCTTGCAAATGGTAGAGAGGTCGGATAAGAGCGCTCTGGGGCCCACCCAGAAGTTCGAATTAGTTTTTATACTCCCACTTAAGGATAAGAAAAGAAAAGGATTAACGTTTGTAATTAATAGGCTGCTTGTACGTAAAACTATTCTTAATTTTAAAGTGAAAGTTCTGGATTGGAGACAAAGTTAGATGTTACAGTATCCCAAGTTTTAGAAATAATCAAAATAATGCAATGGACTTATCATTTTGTAAAGTTGTTTGTAAAGGGAATCCTTTTTCTTAAAAATAGCTCAATGGGCGTACTAGGATAGGGTGCATGACTTAGGAATAAGGCATGGTTATTAGTTCTTGGTTTCTTTTCTTGCTATGGCGGATCAAGGAAAATAGCGCAGCCAAAGAACTTGATATCACAAATATAAATATGAAAAGAGGAGCACCAAGTTGTGAAATATGCTTTCTACTAAATAGTTCATTTTTGTATTAGTGAAAACAACCTTTGTTTAGGCACCATCATTATTGCCAAGATGACCACCATTACGCAAAAAAAAATAATACAAGCTGTGCCAAGCCCAAACATAACGTTTTTGGCTCGATCACTTTATAAAATCCTCTTAATTTAAGCATGAATATTTAATGTGCGGGCAAAACATCAACTTTTCATTACTGTTTTCACAAATTTCCATTCAATGCAGTCGGTACAGCTCTGTCAACCGATTTTCCTAACCTCCACGTTGCTACTATGAACAGAACAACTTTTGTCCAAACCTTTTTCCTCTTTACCAGCATGGTAATAACGCACACAAAACGCTTTGCTATCACCAGCATTCAGCTTATATTGAGCGGAAAAATTATCCTAAAACTGTTTTTCCCAAGGCCGCAATAAAGTAGAAAGCACGTTAATGTTGATCTTTTGTTATTCTTTTACAAACTTTTATGTGTTGAGCTGCAGCAGGTGGTCGTTATGCATTGGAAGCTTGTAAATTATTTTTCCTGTTGCGTTAGTTGTTGAATAACTTCTTCACTTCTCTGGGACAGGGGCACGACGTGAACAATGAATATCCATCCTGCACTGTAGGCTTAAACCAAACTAAGCTATATTACTTTAAAGTTGCTAGCCGATTGTATTGCGGCTCTGTGTTCTTTTTTAGGCTATTTTTCGACTCCTGTTCTCTTTCAAATTTTTTGCGCTGTCCACCTTTCTTTCAAATATTAAATTGCTGATGTTAAAATGTAACAATATTTAATGAAATAGAAAAAAGAAGTAAGTTTACACGTCTCTTGATGGCGTATAACGTTTGACAAAATGTGTAAGCAACATTATGTAGGTGTAATTATTGTTAGTCTCGCCTCCTTAGATCAGTGATTCCCTTTCTTTTTAGAGCCGATGGATTTCTAAAAGATAATCTACACCGCCTGGGACCACTATTTTCAAACTTTCCTCATACAAGTTGTAACAATTTAAAAAAATTCATAAGATCAGGATTGCTAATTTAGCTTGGGCTGCTATGTCTACAAAGACTTTAATAGTTAACAAGAATTCTAGGCATTAGAATTTTAATTAAATCAATGCTGACAACCGTTGCATGTAGGTCAATTTATAAGCTCTGAGCATAATGAGCAGTTGACCATAACTGTATCAAAAGCAAACGCAGTAATGCCTATTGTTGAAAATATCCGAGAGACTCACGTAGAATCTTTAAAATTAAAATTTTATGGTACATATTCTGTTTTAATGGAAGAACCTCTCCGCGGACTACTTAAAAAGCCGCATGGACCACTTGATGGTTCATGGACCACCAGTTGGCATCACTTGCCTAAGATAAATTCTGATTACTCACCAGAAGAAGGTGATTTACTTACAAAAGGCTGAATTGTATTAACACAAAGAAATTTAGATAGATTTTACCATTTAAATATTTTTCCATTAGATCCAACCGAAACATTACTCTTCTAAGGGTCAAGTTTTGAAGAATTTGAAAAAGCTAAAAACGTATCTTAGCTAATCATAAGATAGTCATAAAATTCAGCAGTTATAAACCACATCGCATATTACTGACTGTTCCCGTTTAAAAACTAGTGCCGTACTCTTTCAATTTTGACTCTGCATGTTTCGTTGCGAAAAGTAATTGCCTTAACAGGAGTAGAACAACTTCACAAAGAAAGTCTTTGCTATTTGCAACAGCTTTAAATACAAACAGCTAAATTTAACAAGGTTTATCTACAAATGCTGGGTTACTTTAATGCTCTAAGTACAATAAAATCAGGACTGTAAACTCCAAAAACATAAATCCCTAAATTCAGAGGTCATGAGCAATTTGAAGTTTGGCAACGGAGCAACAGAATAAAAAAATTGGGACGACATCACTTTTTGGAGGCAAAATTAAGATGTAGACTAAAAAAGGTTTTCAAGCGGATTGGGTAATAAACTTTCTGTAGAAATTAAAACTCGGTAGCTTAGCTGTGTGCAATATGAAAAACTCAGACTTTTAAAACCTTGGTGATTTTCTACTCGAATCAATATCAGTCGTGCGGCAGCCCTAAATCACACGTAAAAGCTATGACTAGTAAACCATAACACAGCAGAGAATGAAATGTAAATGTGAATTAACAAAATACAAAAATTTACAAAGTTGTGGAAAAAAGAAAAAAACACCAATTATTTTATGGAAATGACAAAATACGGAAATTTCAAGTTTAACTCCACTCAGTTATCTTTTTTGCCCAACTGAGTGATTATATTTTTAATTTTTATCGACCTCGGCTAATTTCCATATTTCTGCAATTTCCGAACTTCTTTAGTCAATAATTTTTCTGTATTCTCGTAAGTCAGTGGTTCCTCTTTTAGAATAAATTCCAATCTACGTTGTTGCCAGCATCAACCCGATTGCAAGCCTTGGTTTTTAGGACCGTCAGTGCCGAAAATCCTTGCTCGGACAGATACGTGGTCGCAAACGGGAGCAAAAAATTCGTTACTTTGTTGCCGATTTTGGATTTTCCTTTTTTACAGAAGTTCAAAACTCTCCAAGTGACGCTGTGGAGAAAAGCTGTCAATGGAATTCGTCGTGATGCAGGTCGATAAGCTCTTCCTGCAATCCTGGAACATTTTCTGATAAGTCGTCAACCTCTGCGAGAAACGGATTCCTGGTCCAAAGCAGAGATGCCTGATTTCTGTCCAAGATGTAGCAATCGATCTCGATGATAAAATTTTCCAAGTGCTCCACCAGGACGGGCTTGATGACACTAAGCGTGCTAATTGTAATTTTATTCCATTCTTCCAGATACTCGTTCATTGATAAAAACGCAGCTGTTCATTCACGATCCAGTTTTATCTTCCAGAGTTGCAGTTTTTTTTTTAAAGGCCGCCAGTTTCTCAGAGAGAGTGACAATATTTTGATTTCCGCCTTACACTGATGTATTAAGGTCGTTCAGTGGGGCGAAGATGTCGTTTAAATAATATACTTTCAGCATTCACTCCTTATCTTGGAACCCAATGGCATGGCGATAGTTTTTCTTATGAGCAAAGATCTGCAGCTCTGTTCGCTAATCCACTACTCGGCGCAAGGCCTTGCCGCCAGAAAGCTCTCTCGCATTGGAGTAGAATAGGAAATGTTGGAATTCAGACCCGAAGTCAACACACATCTGCTTAAACAGGCGAAAGTTAAGTGTTCACAACAGCAACAACCTCCTGCATTACTGCCAATAGATCCAGCGACAAATGTTGTGCAGCAAGGTACTCACGGAGAAGGCAGTGGACGACTTCCATGTTAAGAATGGCTTGTTTGACTCGCGCTGTGAACACTTGTCAAGCACCAAGCATCGCGGAGCGCCGTCAGTACAGACGCTGACGCAGTTTTCCTACCTAATGCCTTCTTTTTGTTTGAAGTTGTCTGCAACGTTGAAGCTGTCGGTGCCAGTTGCCGCTGTTGCCAGTGGTGTGCAAAACAGAAATTCTTTCTCGAGGTCTGTCTCATCCTCGTACCTCACGAAAACCGTTAGCTTCGCGTCTTTTCCAGTGTCGGTTGGCTCATCAAGTTGATAGCTCCATTTTACCATTTTCTTCATTCGGGCCACCACCCTGTCTGTTATATTTAGCTAAAGATCGGCGATGCGGCCTTTGACCGTGTTGTTCGATGGCAAAACGGACTGCAATTTTAGGACAAGCCGTCGCCGCCTATGAGTCTGACTGTGTCGACGGCTGCAGACGTACCAACCTGTTCTCCAGTTGTGTGCGGCTTCATCTTCGTCACTTATATGGAGACACAGTTAACGAAAGCTTTTGCTTTACCAACAATTTAAACTGGTTTATTGGCTTTCTACTCCACCAACCAATTTACTGAACTATTTATCTTCAAAATAGTTTCAAAATCAACTAATCTTGACTTGAGACTTATAAATTACGTCAGGGTTTTTCTTATCGGTTAGCTAGTAGCTACGCTGCCATTAAAACTCTCGGAAAAACTGCTTATAATGCAGTAATTCAGTTTGATAACATGAAGCCAAATGAAATGCGTATGATGCAATAATACAGTCTGCAATGGGATTAAAAAAAATTGAAAAGAAAGAAAATCATTGCAAAATGTACAAAAGTCTCATTTTTGACAGATTTGGATTACTCCGGAGCGACCCATTTTTTGACCTTTCGCGACCCATATTTTAGGAACCGTTGAAATAAACAGTACCAGACTGCCCTTCGATTTCTGTGAAGAATTTATTTCAGATAACGATACAGAAAACCTAGGTTTGATCCCAGGTTTGAACGTACCTCACCTGAACAATTGTAGGTGATAGCCTACACGGGTAGGCTTCCGTCTAGCTCCTGTCTAGTTACCAACTAAACGATTGAACAATTAAACTAGCTACAACATTGTTCTAATCTACACCCAAACAAATGAAAGGAAAAGAGAGAGAGAGTTTATTTATTTTGCTTTTGCACACCGACTCAATAATCACAGTAATGATACAAAAAAAACACTTGCAGCAAAAGCCAAAGAGCATCGAGAAACCTTTTGGTTATGTAGTCGAGATACTCCCTAATTTCAGCTGATTTAGATATTAGCGAAAACCATTAATTAACACTGCTGTAATGTGAGTGAACTGTCAAAACAAGTTTGGAATTCAAGCTTTTAAGAAATAATAAAGAAACTGAAGACAATAACAATAATGTATTTTACATAATCTAAAATTTTTTCAAGAGTTAATATTCTTTTAGCAATTTGACTTTATATGGTTTTTTAAAAGAAACCCAATACATGCTCTTCAATTCTGAAACGAGGTCGCTCCAAAGCTTTGAACCTCTGTGAGAAAATAGCTCTTGGCAAAAATAATTTATTTATTCGCGAATGATAGTAAGCTGTCAGATTTATCCATCTCGTTTCATGTTGATCAATAGTGTTCATCTTAAGAAAAGAATGATAAAAGTTTTTAAGTAATTGATCATGACGGAGTCAATACATAAATTTAGCTGACTCAAGTTGATATATGTCTTCTATTTTTAACACTTTACATTTTTAATATATGTTGAATTTAGTGTGTATAAGTTACGAAACAATGTTTTTCCCAAAATTTTGTCAAGCCTAACCCGAATTATTTTTTGTGAAGCTTCAATGTTGTTGCCCACGCAGCAATTACATATTGAATTCTGCAGTAAACAAGACTATAGAAAAGTATACAAACGGTTTCCATTGAAATACAGTTGCGCAAGCTGTAGAAGAGCCCGCGCATCTGGAAAGCTGCATGGATAAATAATAATTTATTTGCGACGTCCATTTAATACTTTCGTCAACGAATAACCCAAAATATTAGACAGTGTGTATATTAATAGTTAGGTTGTTGAAAGCTATTCTAAAGTTACACAGACAAGTTTTAAGGGTTTGTTTGTTTAATATCATCTGGATCAATGTTTCTCAACCTTTTTCGTGCAGCGGCTCACTTCAAAAAGCCACAAATTTTTGCGGCCCACTTAAAAAAGACTATAATGTAATATTTAAAATGCCACAAGCATAAGCTTAAGAAATACATAAAATAAAATTTATAAGGCAAGAAGAACTTTGTATTCCTCCGTTGATTATAACATAGCACTGAAGTTGATCTCCAAAAAAACATTTTTATCTCTCCAGTAAATAGGATTCCGTCACAATCTGCTATTTGCTATCACAAGATTCCATTACTAACCAGTATTTCTCAACCTTTTTAGGCATGTGACCCATTTACAAACTACACTGTTTATTTGTTGAAAGTAAAATAAGAAGCCGTGGCCCACACGACTTATCTGCCGTGGCCCACTAATTGGCCATGGTCCACCGGTTGAGAACCACTGATCTAGATAATTTTTGAAATATTTAAGGTAGCATATTTTAGGGAGAGCAAAATTGAAAATCAACGGCTGTCATTAATGTACAATATAAATATCAGCGGCTCAAGGCCAGATCCCTAAAGTATTCCTTATGGTATTTTTGTATATCAAGATATGAAGTTACACACATTAGCATATTGATAACTGTTGTTTACGTAACTTGTAATAAATCCACAAATTTGCCAGAAATTTCAAATTTACGATACAATTTATCAAAAAAAATGTCGTGATCAACCATATCAAAGACTTTTGATAGATCCAAAAACAAACAAAATGAATAAATATTTTGATCAATATAGCTTGTAAACTTGTATAATGAGTAGAATGCAAATATTGTTGATAAATTTTTTCGAAAGCCAAGTTGCTTTTCACAGAGCAGATCAGTTTTTCAATAAAATTAATGATGCGAGAGTAAATTAATTTTTCTAAATTTTATCATATTGTGATAAAATTGAGATGGGGCGATAATTAGAAGCTTCCTTACCATCATCTTTTTTTATAGATTGAAATAACTTCGGCGATTTTCAAGCAGTTTGGGTAGACGCCTTTACTAAAGCAATTGTTTATCAATTTACAAAGAAAAGAAAATGCTATTGATTTACTAATTTTTTGTAAATTTAGTTTCGGCGCCTGTATGCCTGGTTGCTTTAAAATCTTCAAACGAGTCTACATTTCTATAAATTCCTTCTAACACGTTGCAGTTAAGAAGAAAGTATTAATCACGCCTGTGGGTGCTGTTGTGTTCATATCATTCGTATCAACTTCGGGAATGACTCAGCCATTTTTTATGGGGCGCCATTGGTTCACCGCTCATTACACATGTTTTAGGACGACATTTATGACTAAATCAAATGCATTTGTTTAAATGTACAAATCGATTTGATTTAGTCATAAATGTACTGAAAAATAAATGCATTTGTTTAAATGTGCAAATCGATTTGATTTAGTCGTAAATACATATGTCACTCAACCGTATCATTCACATATGTCACTCAACCGGACTTTTGCGGTTGGTGGTTTGATTTGCTGCAGACGACATGTTTTAAAATTTTTAACTATGTCGCGCCTGTCGCACATTTCAAACGAGTCTGTCGCAAACCTGTCACGTGATGGTCCAATGACCAAATCTATCGGAAAAGCGTTATTAGCAGTACATTCCCTTTAAAGAACGATACGATACGGTTGAATGACATATGTGAATGATACGGTTGAGTGACATATGTATTTACGACTAAATCAAATCGATTTGCGCATTTAAACAAATGCATTTATTTTTCAGTACATTTATGACTAAATCAAATCGATTTGTACATTTAAACAAATGCATTTGATTTAGTCATAAATGTTGTCCTAAAACATGTGTAATGAGCGGTGAACAAATGGTGCCCCATAATTTTTTCACATGTGGGCAAAGTATGCATTGAGATTTTCAAATATAACAGCAGGATTAGTTATCACGTCACGTGTTTGAGTGTTGAGTTGGTTTATGTCAATTTGTTTCGAAGGTTTTAAGTTTACTAGTTTATTCACTATTTTCCATATCTTTTCATAATCACTTTTGTTTTCAATTATTATTTGATTGAAGTACAGTATATTTGTTTCGCTTTTTCATTGCTTCGCTTTATATCATTAGGATACATTTTATAGTTCTTGGATTTGGTTTCTTCGTATGCTTTACGAATCGATTTGTACTTTTTGGCTTTGATCAAACAAAAAGACTCAAGAACAACCATGGTTCAGTCTTATTTTTCTTCTATCCTGGTAGTTAATTTACCTGGGGCGTGTGTATTTACTACATTCGTAAAAAAGTTAATGAGTTGTTCATACTGATTATGGATTGTAGAGCCAAGTGATGATAAACATGCATTTGAAGTTTGATTTGAGTCTTTGATAAAGTGTTCAGCTTTAAAATATTTCTTGCCTCGTTTCCAAAGTTGATGGGCGTTATTTGTAAAATGCTTTACAGTAGGGATTAAAGCGAAAACAGTATAATGATCAGAAATGTTGCTAATCGGTTTGCCTGGCATAAGTTGTTTATTTAAGTCGTTAAAATGGTTATGATCCAATAATGACTCTGAAATTTTGCACAATCTTGTTGGTTGACTAATAAAATATTTTACTGGGCTGCTAATTTAATCATACGCATATGTTTTGATACGACTGTTAGATCATATTTAAATTAGGTAAATGTTGAAGTCTCATAGCACGTAGAATTTAAATTTTTCAAAATTAATACAATTTCGCTAGAAAGGTGATTTTAAAATCCAGGTCATTATTATTGCTACTAGCAATACACCGTTGAACATAGCAATGAAAACATATTTAACAAATTGAAACGTTTTTGGCGCCACATATTGCCCTCGTCAGGATCTATATACAAATATTTACAGTGTTAAGTTTTTCATCGAAGGAAAACACAAAATAGATTGAAAATAGACGTAATGAAAAAACAGTAAAACTTTATTCTGCAGTCTTAGTAAATGACTAGTTACTGCTGACAAAAAGTTTAATAAAGAGAAACGATTGCCTGTTAAAAGTTAATCGGATTTAATGTTGTGTAAATAATCGTACAAAATGAGCCAAGGAATCACAACAAAGTTCAGTGGTAAATTGTTTAGTTAAATGGTTTAATGAATATCTATCATTGAAATACGCTGAGTAAAAATGACGCTCCGTTTGCAGACGGTTGTTTGCTTAGCACAGGGTTAATTTTTTTGATTACCGGGGCTTCATGGATTTTGGCTTCGTAATATGTTTGACATTTTCTAATTACTTCAGATTGCTTCATGTCATTAGGCTGAGTCTTGCATAAGCTGCATTTTCTTATATGTTTTTTTATGGCATTTTTACCAGACTTTGAAATATCTAAATGCTTTGCTGCTCGTATACAGTACTCAAATGTCTTGCGGACGTACCGATGTAAGTGACGTTTATACCACGTGATCAGGTAAACTTATAAACAACCTTTGAGTTTAAGATTGGAGGAATTTGGCTTTTTAAAGGAAAGTATTCCTGCACTTTTGTCGTTTTGCAGAACATTATTACTTCAGTAGCAAACCAATTCTTTATTAGTGATTAAATTTAAAAACCGAATTCTTTTGAGATTTTTGCAAGATTGGAAAATAAAAAAGACTTGTAAATTCTTCACCGTTTTATTGCTTGTTTTTTCATTTTAAAATTGCTTTAAAATTTTGTTGAAAAAAAGAATTGGATACCCATTACTGTAAAAGATTTTTCAGGTACGTAAATGCGAAGCTCTGTAGAGGCTCATCTGCCATTTCCAAAATAAAAAAGCATGTAAATATCCAGACTTAAAAAACTGTTTTATACAGTTGAACAAAGCCCCATCTTAAATATTGAATAACTAGCTGCGGAAGAACAGCAAAAACTAAATTTTAACCTCTAATAAACACCCACAAACGTGTTATCAGAATCATTACCGGTAGCAGTTATAGGGTAGCTCTCGTCTACTATTTGCTAAACTTGAAATGCAAAAATTACAGGGCATTTATAAATTGCAGACCGCCATCACAATGTATAATCTCAAAAATAAAATTTGGACAATTAATTTAACCCATCTACTTCTTATCTAAATTTGATTTATATACATAACACAAGAACGGCAAATAAAGAGAACTGCCTAATTCACTCAATACAAACCAACTTGGGAAAATCTATGATAACATTTGCAGACCCTCATATATGGCAGCAAGTGCCAATTGATACCAAAACTCCCAAAACACCAATTCAAAAACGCTTAAAAGAATTTTTGCTTCAAACCGCTAAAAGTATGAATAATATAAAATTGTGTGTGTGTGTGTGTGTGTGTGTGTGTGTGTGTGTGTGTGTGTGCGTGCGTGCGTGCGTGCGTGCGTGGGTGTGCGTGTGGGCGTACATCATCAAAAACGTAACAATGAACACAAATGAATTGCCTTGTTGTGGAAGAAAGGAAAATGAATTAAATTAATCTAAACATTGTATCAACACAATTTTATATTATACACACAATTTTATTAACAATTTCGCTGTAGAAGATTTGGCTTGTTTAGGCATTCTTTGCTTTGCAAGCTACGACTTAAAAAGACCACGTGTAAAGAGCGCAAAGGTTTTATAGGAATAGATTAATTGTCTAACAATTATGTGTTTATGCATCAACAATGACAATTTCATGCATAATAAGTGCTATTTCCTTTTCAATTACTGCACGCATTTTTACCATTGCAACTATTTGAGAAGTTAAAAATCAAATAAAACTGCGCATAAAATTTTAATAGCAGCTCAAAAATTCAAAAAAATATAAAAAAAATCAAAATTTGTTTGTTTTTGTAAGGAAATTTTTGATGACAATTTTGACAAGTTTTGACTTTATGGAAAATTTTGACTTATAAAATCTACCAAAACAGACCCCTAAACACCTGAAACGAACGTTAGTACACGTTTGATCATGTAACAAGGTCCTGAAAAAATTTAGACTTTATTGACTTTAACGGGCCCTACTAATAACACAATTAAAATGTTTTTTGAAGCAGTTCTATCGTGAAAAAACTTATGTTCTTTAAAGGGTTTAGTAAACTACTCTTTTTTTTCCGTAACGATCTACTTACTGGAGGGGTTTTGTTTTTTTTGCAGCATGTACTTGTACTTGACTGGGATAAGTTGGAGGTAACCAAACCTGAGTAAATGTAACTTTACTTGCGAAGATGACAGAATTTTGATGTTAGTTGAATCAAAATGAGGTATGTTGGCGTGAAAACCAGCTTTAAATTCAAGTTTTTATTTTCTGCAAATCCTCGACTACAGCGGGCCATGTTTGGTTCAAATTTTGATTATCACCTACTATTGTTGAACGCTAGCTAGACAAGATGTGGTGAATTATTATCAATGGGCAGTGCTATCATAAAGCTTCTTGATTTTAAAGTTTTAGCACCAAGAGTAGATTTATATATTTTCCTGTTTAGTAGGCTATATCTCTGGTTTAACTTTTTACGGTTTGTTTTATCTTTTTGAAAATGTGTTACTTTGTTCACAAACTAGCTACCGGTACTGCTCTTGTCAAGGTAGTAGCTAAAGGGGATAGAAAGACGTCAATTGTACTTCTCAAGAAGATTTATACAAGTTTTGTTGATGGCTGAGTTTTTTAGTGTTCTATTGTAGTGATGGGCGGTGGTTGTAGGGCTGAGCCACAAGAGCGGACGGATGGAGGGCTCTGACGGCTGATGCTGTGACTGCCTACCACGTCTACGGTGTAGCTTGCTGTTTATTCTTGAACTGCACCACGCTTACACGAAATAGAGCTTCACACTTACTGTTGACGATGTCACTTTATCGGAAAGAAACTCTAACGACTGAAGAAGTTTAATGACTGAAGCACTCGACTAACTGAAGAAGAAAAACGGCAGAGCAGACAGTTTATATAGATACGTACCGGCGACGTCATAATGGTCAGCCGTTATAAAAAGTTATCATGAATGTTTCATCTTAACAAATGTCTAAATAATTTGCTATACCGATTTTTACTAAAATTCTGTCAAGCTTGAAAAAGGTCACCACTAAAAATGTCAACCATAACATAAAAAGTTTTAAATATAGCAAGCATTTCTCGTTGTACAGTTTATATGTTACACTAGTAACATCTACCGTTTTCTGAAGAAGCTCCCCGGTAACTAACGGGAACGAAACATTAATTTTGAAGAATAAATTTGTCGATAGAACAAATTGATCTGGTTGTAAAATAAAAAGTTTTGACCCTCCTCCTTCTGAAATTTTCTGGCTCCGCCTTTTTTTATTTAGAAGTAAAAAGATATTGGCGTGATCGAGTCACTACACGACCAAAAACATTTAACCGTTAGAAAATGTTTTATTAAAAACAAAACCACGACAAAAATATAATGAAATCCACCAACAAAAAACACTAGTTAATATTAAAATAGTGTAATAAAGCTGTGGTGTCTGTACTATGCTGTATTATTTAGCCCTACTATAGATCTTTGGATATTAATTTATATGACACTTTGCATTCCCTGCTAAAAAAGGTCATTTCACTCCCTTTACCATAATTTGCAGCACCCGGCACAGATTTCAAAAGTGTGACCTCAAGATCAAAAAATTTCTTCAAAACAGTTTCTGTAATCTAGACTTACAAAGTGTTATTCAAAAGAAAGGGAAATAATAGAGATAATTTCTTTTGGGTTTTCTAAGAATAATGTCATTCTCTAAAATAAGCTTAATACCATTCGTGGCTGACCCTCTTTTATAGTGATGCCATTGCACGCATCATACACGTAAACGTTTAACAAGCACAGCAATGTAAATTAAGCTGCAAATTAGCAAAGTCATTTGCACCTTTAAAAATCCCCTCTCTCACGTGATGCGAGCATCCCTTATTGACAATTACTGGTCTAGAAAGGTACAGGACAATTTTTTTTCTATTTTTACTTTTATTACTCAAGTAATTAAATCTCAACCACTTTTATTTGGGTAAAAGCACTCATCACTACTTTCTACTTGAATACTTTTTGAGTAAATAGCTATTGCCTACTTTTACTCAAGTAGATTTTGAAGCTTCTTTGACCATCTCTGCTACTGAGTCAAAAACTACCTAAAGAATTTTTTTTTTGAGATCAACTTTTTGAAAGTAAGATTTTTACAATAGGTCTCTAAAACAACATGAAAATCATTTTTTTGGAGATCAATTCATTGAAACGAATGATTTTGTTTTCAAATAGACTTTTTTACTGCTTTTGCTTCTGTCAAACCGTTTGGTGGGAATCACCCTTTATCCCACCCTTTAAATACCTCACTAAATGTAAACCTATAGTTTCTAATGAACTTATTTCAATTTTTAAAAAGGGTGATCGTAGGAAAGGTTCTAATTACACTGTGCAACACAAAAAAACTCAAAGACAAAACGAGTTGATTTTGGTAAATTTGGGGGTGCTGAACACGAATATGAAATTTATTTTTTTCTATCACGTCAGGTTTTTTCAGCATTTTATATTTTAATTTGATAACACAGGCCTGAATTTTTTCTGCTTAATTTATGAGCCATCATTGGCACGATTGCTGACAGTTGTTAAATCTATACAAAAAAATAGCAATTCTGGTCGCCCATGATCTAGTCAGTTAAACAGAAACAGACTGTCACAGTTGCTACTTACAGGTAGTTAGAAATCAACAGTCCTTGTGATTTAGCTACAGCAGACATTCTTTTAATCATAATTTTTGCGTTTAGATATGTTGTAAGCAAGCTATAAGACAAGTATACTCATAGTATTGCATGTATTTTACAGTTAGACATTGATTTTGCCCATAAGGAAACTAAAATGCCAAAAAAGAGACGATCTCGTAAAAATGATCCTGATACATTTTGCTACAGTTGTGGAGAATTGACTCTGCTAAAATATCGAAGGTACTTAACTGACAAGATCAAGCGTTTGTATTATGCTTATTTTGGATGTGCGGCTGGAGACCAAGATAAAGTTTGGTCTGCACACTATTGTTGCTTAGATTGTTGTGGTAAACTACGCAAATGGTTTTCGGGAAAAAAAGTAGATATGGGATTCGCTGTGCCTATGATCTGGCGAGAGCAGAGAGACCACATCACTGATTGCTATTTCTGTTTAACCAAAACAAAAGGCTACAACCAAAGAAACAGGAAGAAAATTTTGTATCCAAACCTGCCATCTGATATCCGTCCTGTCCCACATTCTGCTGATCTACCTGTTCCCATTACTCCACCGTGTTTACCTGAACTAAAAGGCGAGTCTTCAGAGAACTCTGAAAACTCGACTTGTGATTTTGATGATACCTTTCAACTCAGTCAAGAAGCTACCAGTCAGTCAGTTGATCAGTCAGGAAGATTTGAATGATCTTGTGCGAGATTTAAATCTGACCAAGTCTAGTAGCGAACCCTTGGCTTCACGCTTACAACAATGGAATTTGCTTGCTCCAGACACATAGGTAACTTTCTATCGTCAAAGAAGCCAAGACATAATTTCCCATTTCTCTACCGATGGCGAACTGTGCTATTGCAACGATGTTTCTGCATTATTTCAAAGTATTGGCATGATCCACGATCAAACGAACTGGAGACTTTTCATAGACAGCTCTAAGGAAGAAAGTATCAAAGCTGTGCTTCTGCATAACGGGAACCGCTATCCATCCGTGCCAGTAGCATATTCAACCACCCTCAAAGAAACATACTTAGGGTTACCATATTTTGAAAAGCAAAAATCGGGGCATTGGCTGACGAATTTTCACGAGACGAATTTTATGGCCCTTCCAACGTTTTTTTGATCAAAAGCGGGACGGTGAGTTGCGGTTACGGGCCTGATTGATGAGATGAGGGTGCAGATCAGAGACCAAGGACAAAGGTTGGGGTGATCTCCAAAAAAAAAAAAGTCATCGCCTGTGAGTTCCACGCCTTGTGTCATTTTCAAGCGCAAATGTGAATAAATTTTGTAACCGTGGACGTATTGACCCTTTTTTTTTTTTTTTTTTTTTTTTTTTGAGATTACCCCAATTTTCGTCTGTTGTTTCAGATGCGCAGCCTTGGCTCAGTATTTAAGCTTACAACCGCATTACACCGTCCCGCTTTTGTGGGAGAAGTAATTGCAATGTTCATAAAATTGGTTAATTCCGTTCGGTTACACTGAAGCAAAAAGCGGGAATTTCGATCAAAAAAGCGGGACAAGGCCTCAAAAAGCGGGACGTATGGTAACCCTAAACATACTACAACTTGCAACTTATTTTAAATAAATCAAATTACCATTCTCATTTGTGGTGTGTGTGCGCAGACTCAAAAGTCGTGGCTTTGCTACGAGGCCTTCAACTTGGCTACACTAAATCCTGCTGCTTTCTATGCCTCTGCGATTCCAGATCTCGTAATAAGCATTACATTGAGAAGACCTGGCCGCAGAGAATAGACGAAGAGGAAGGTCAACATAACGTGGTAGCTTTGCCTTTGGTCCCTCAAAATAAAATCATTTTGCCACCTATGCACATTAAGCTTGGGCTATTCAAACAATTCGTTAAAGGCTTAAGAAAAGATTCTCCTGCATTTGAATTTTTGCAAGAATGTTTTCCCAAATTGTCTGATGCCAAAATAAAAGAAGATGTGTTTGTTGGGCCTCAGATACGAAAACTTATCCTGAATGACATGTTTGACAAAACGCTCAATGAAACCGAGTTGGCTGCGTGGAAAAGTTTTAAACAAGTATCTCTAAATTTTCTTGGCTTACATAAGTCTGATGACTTCGAAGATGTGGTGGCCAACTTGTTGCGCAGCTACCACATAATGGGATGCAAGATGTCATTCAAAGTTCACTTTCTACATTCACATTTACCATTTTTTCATGAAAACTTGAGAGCAGTTTCAAATGAGCACGGTGAGAGATTTCACCAGGACATTGCTGTTATTGAAAAGAGGTTCAAAGGAAAGTGGTCAACTGGAATGCTCGCCGAATACTGCTGGTCACTGAAACGATATAAGCCAGAACAAGAACACAAAAGACAACGACGTTGAACTTCTGTTCAGTTTTTGCACATAGTGTGATTTTCTTGATGAGTTTTTGTGTTGCTCCATTTTAAAGCTTGATTTTCATGTTAGATAATGCTGAAACTTGTAATAGGTGGGAGAGCAAAAACAAAAACTATGATAAAGACTAACAATGTTGCTGTAAAACCATAATTAAATTGCTTTGGTAATATGCTACTAAGTTGTTAATACATTTTGGTCGAAATTTGAATATTTTATCACCAACTATGCCAGGTTTTCCTAAACTTGGGGAACTGCATTCTTTGCAAATATAATAGACTTGTTGCAACTAATAAAAAGACCTATGAGAAGACATATTAGATAAATTTGTTATGGGCAATAGTGCTTGACAATGTAAAGAATATTCTATCTCATCCAGAAATTCAGATGCTTTTTTCAGAAAATCCTGACGTCTACGTAAAAAAACAAGTTCAAATTCGGACTCAGCGCCCACAAATTACCCTAAAGTACATTTGTTTGTTCTTGAGTTTTTTTAAACTGAAAATATGTTGCACGGTGTTATCGTCCCATATCAATTTTATCACAATTTGATAAAATTTAAGAACAAATGATCTGCTCAGTGATAATCAATTTGGCATTCGGAAAATTCTTCAACTACAGTGTATTTGCAATCAACTCAATTTATGACAAATTTATAAACAATATTAATCAAAATTTTTATACATGTCGTTTGTTTTTGAATTTATCATAGGCCTTTGATACCGTTGATCATGACATTCTTTTAAGTAAATTGTATCATAACTTTGGAATTCGTGGTAAACCTCTGGATTTATTAACAAGCTACTTAAAAAACAGATATCAATATTTTGAGGTACGTAGCTTCATGTCTTCATATACCAAAGTATAATGCGGGGTGCACCAAGGATCTTACCTGGGGCCGCTACTTTTTTTATTGTACATTAATGACATCCCGTTGATTTCAAATTTTGACACCACATTATTTGCCGAAGACATCTGCTTGATGACGGCTTATAACAATCCAAAAAACCTGGACACAAAGTTCAAATAGAACTCAAAAAAGTTAATTATTTGCTCTATCAAAATAAGCTATCCCTAAATTTTTCAAAAACTAACTACATGATATTAAACAAGCATCCCCTCAGAACTTGTCAGTGTAACTTTGGAATAGCTCTTAAAGATATTGCTATTAATAGAGTGCACACTGTCATAACCTTGGGTTATTTATTGACGATAATCTCAAATGGATGTCGCAAATAAATTATTAGTCCATGCAGCTTGCCAGATGCACCGGACTTTTTTACAGATTGCTCAATTTTGTTTCAAGGGAAACCCTTTGCATGCTTTACTATAGTCTTGTCTACAGCAGAATTTAATATGGAATTACTGCGTGTGCAACAGCAAATAAAACTTCACCAGAAATAATTTAGTTAAGGCGTAATAAAATTTTGAGAATGATATTGTTTCGTAACTTACATAGGCCAATTTAACAATTGTAGCCTACAGTATAAAGAACTTCAAGAGTTAAAAGGAGAAGACATATATCAACTTGAGATAGTTAAATTTATGTATCGATTCCATCATAATCAATTGGCAAAAAACTTTTATCATTCTTTTCGTAAGATAAATACAATTCATCAACATGAAAATTTTGTTGATAAATTGATAAATTCGACTGCTTGCTATCGCCCCCAAATAAATAAATTATTTTGCCAAAAGCTATTTTCTCACAGAGGTTCAAAGTTGTGGGGTAACCTCGAATCAATTAAAGAACATGCACTGGGTTTTTTTTAAAAAAGAATACAAAGTAAAATTGTTAAAAGAATATTAGCTCTTGCAAAAATATTGGATTGTGTAAAAAAACATTGTTGTTGTCTTCCGTTTCTTTTTTTATTTTTTCTTTATTATTTTATAGAAACTTAAACTCAATTCTTATTTAGACAATTATAACAGTGTCATTTATAGTATTTCGCTTGTATCGTAATGCAAGTTTAAATATAAACTATTGGCATCTTATTCAAATACAAAACTGTAGAATTAGGTTAGTCCTACTTGACGTACCAAAAACTCTCATCATACTGTTGGCTGTATCATTTGTCTGCACAAGCACACATGCGCTCGCTATTAATTTCAACTTTTCATAAATACGGGCTACGCTGTGCTTGCTGACCAGGTATCAACTGATGTCTGTCTGGTATCGTAAATTACTCTCGCAACTACCTTAGTAAAAAACGCCTTCAATGCTCTTAAACTATATTATGTCTTTTAATTCAAAGTGTATCATTACCATCTAGTTGAATTTAAATACTGTGACTGTTTGACACGAGGTCTAGCTCAAGGCTAACAGTCTTTGATGAAAATAAACAAGTTTATACTGCTTCTGACAACCAAGAGTTTGTCAAATTGATAAAAAGCACCCATTGCGACGATTACCCAAGTAAAAATGTTTCTATTTCGAGCGTTGTGCTATAGTGAAAATTATTTGAAGTAGAAAAGTAGGGCTGAACATAAATCAGCAAATCTGTTAATGTTTCACATGCATTGTTTTGTTTTGCTGCTTTAAAAAGTGCATAGTGTTGCAAAGACGGTGCCCCTAGACATGGCTGGGATTCTTGGCGTGGGGTTTGATCCCTGCGTCTCGGGTCCAAAAGAAAAAATGAGTGGATACAAAACGTTATAAGAGAGAGGTTGCAAGGGATTGTAGACGGCAAAAGTAGTGTAACCCGTCATGCCATTTGTTGACCATGTCGCAACCAGGAAGGAATGAGTCCTTGGAGACCTAAAAGAAAGAGAAAGAGGAAAGTTTCTTCCAAATAGGCTTCACTGCAAGCTCTAAAACCCCTGTTAATTGGCGCAGTGGACCTTGAATAAGTTTTTAATAGTCAGTAGAAGTTGAGAGGTTCAAGTGACTTATGCTACGAAGTAGTACCACAGTTTAAAGCAATAGGTCTACTACAGCACTGGCGAATTTAAGGAGAGATGTTACATTTATTTTATGACTTTTTGCGAAAATTAACTTCGAAAGTTGATCTTGGAAAATACGAAACAATAGACTTTGAAAATGTTAATCTCAAAGAGAAAAACAGTGTACAACTTACATAACAGTTTACTACAATATGCAAAGTAATTTATTACCCCCTACTCCCCTCTCTTCCTTCTAAAAGTTTCTGGATCCGCCGCCGCTGTGTTTAACAGAACGTCGATTTCGTGACTCTACTTCAAATTTATTGATGGTGTTTTAACCCAGCAATTTCCAAACAATAAACAGCGGTCTTCAGTGACGAAAATAATTTTGTAAAGTTGCTTTCAAAAAATGGTTTTTAAGTTGAAAAAGAGCGAAAATGCTTGTGGTGATTCCCCAAAAACCAACATCCGTAAGAGTGAGCCGCCAGCTCAAAAAGGATGGAAGGCACCATCTTCTGTCTCACTATGTCTGTTTTTATTGTTTGTAGCGAGAGAACCATTAGTTGATTAAGTCGTAAGCTATTAGTGATCTATGATGACCAAGAATTGTCTGTGTCATCTATCAAGCACGTCGTTGAAAATGACTTTGCGCTTAAATTATATTTTGCTTCAACAAAGGCCGGACGCGTTAAATTTTGAATTGAAACTAATTCACAAATATATTTGTTGCCGGTATTTTTTTGCTTATTCATGAAAATAATAAAAATGTCCGCGCATTGAGCACACGGATTGTTGTATTGCACGAAACAATCGTGGCTGTGATGTTTGGACACTGACCAAACTTTAATAAGAGTTGGGCGGAAGATTGATGGAGATCCAGAGGTGGCATGTCGTACCGCTGTACCACTGACTGGTTGATTTATTAGCTAGTACGCCTATGGTCTACACAAGGGGAAAGCAACCTTTTTGCAGGCTGGAAAATTTCAAACTTCGAGGGCCAGAGTTTGTAATTTATATTGTCTGTTGCCACAAATAAAAACTTCTAAGCAGTGGCAGGTGACAATGTTTATCCAAATAGGTGGTAAAGACCTTTTTTTGCGGAGTTCAGTTTTTCGAAGATGCAGTTAAGTTTGCCACCCAAGACCACAAAATTTTATGTCGAAAGTTGCACGCTCTTGGCTTACACAACACGTAGTTTAACGAAATAAAGCAACGGCAAATAGGAAAAATGCCATTACTTAAGGACCACAGCATACAAGCCTAGAAGCAAAGAATCTGGTAGGATATTTTTCCAGTGAAATCGCTTTCCATTTAGACCTACCCTTTAACAATATGCCTCACAAGCCATTTTTATTTTCATTTGTTTTGAGGTGATTGTCGCAACTCGTGGATGATTATTTTAGTGACTGATCAAAATGAGCTAGATTTGTAAAATAATTATTTGGCTTCTAATCTTTTTGTCACGCATAACACAACGGTAATCTAAAATCCGCCAAATGCAGCCGCACAATTTAGTCCCAGTACAGGTTTGAAGACAGCCCAAGCTATTTTCATTTTTGAAGAAATTGTTATTCACATAGTATTACTTTTAACCGTACGGTAATGCAAAGGAGGCGTGGTAGGAGAGGAGCACGCAAAGATTAATCCTTGAATATACTGTTATTCTGGCTACCAGTTATTTTTGATAAATTCATTTTATTTAGCTCTTCTGGTAATGTAACGTTTATTTAAGTTGATACAAGTTCTTATCGAGCATGCAAAAAACTTTAATATCCGTCAACGTTTCGAACAGCTATACAGCTGTTCTTCATCAGGACTAATAATAAGCGAAAGCACGAGTGAGGCAATATAAATAGTTTGCTACGCAATCGAAAGAAAAAGGCAAAACAAAAGGTTTGAAGGCGAATAATAAACAACTGTAGATTACGACAAATTATCATAAATTTCAGAATAAAACAAAATTTCTGAAAATTCAATCAATGATAAAGAAAATTGTTTTTATTCTGAAATTTATGATAATTTGTCGTAATCTACAGTTGTTTATTATTCGCCTTCAAACCTTTTGTTTTGCCTTTTTCTTTCGATTGCGTAGCAAACTATTTATATTGCCTCACTCGTGCTTTCGCTTATTATTAGTCCTGATGAAGAACAGCTGTATAGCTGTTCGAAACGTTGACGGATATTAAAGTTTTTTGCATGCTCGATAAGAACTTGTATCAACTTAAATAAACGTTACATTACCAGAAGAGCTAAAAATAATGGATTAATCCTTGAATTACAATGTTCGATCAAGCGGTTTTTCACTACGTCACCGTTTTACCGACCGCTTAACTGTCTTGTAAACAACTGTCGCATATTACTGCTGTATTTGTAAAATTGGAGATTTCATTTTAATGGTGTTTTAGTCATACCTGGAAAAAATTTAGAAGACTGTTACATTATAACTGCTGATAAGACACGGCGCATTAAGGCCAACTGCGAAAACATCACACATCACAGTCAATTTTGTAAATGCGGAAAATTGTAATATAATGAAAAAATGCAACATACTACTTAGCAGAATAGTCTATTAATCGTACGATATACAGTTTTAACTATTTGAACTAAGTGAGCTACATTGCTATAACTAGTGGTTACATCGTTCTGCAATCTGCGTACAACTTGCTTAGCACTGCACAATTGCAATAAATCTCCATTAAGCAAAAAGGCAACAATTCAAGGCAGTTTTACAATTACAGTATTTCACAGCAAATAGGAAGCTCTGATTATAAAAAAAGAACTGAAATAATGTAAACAGGTGCAGCAGCAAAGCCAGAAAAAAGTTAAAAGCAAGATTTGACTCTTCGCAAGGCAAGATCACGGGATCAAAACAAACTAAGCCGACTGCCCACCTCAACCGACAACAAGTTAATTTTTTTGAGGAAGGGGGCGATTAGGCAATTATTTTTTCTCCTGGCTACGCCACTGAACAATAATTATGGAAGTTACCACACAGTAAAACTTCATGATACTGTACTGCATAATTAAAGCACTCAAAAATTAATGCATACGCCATCTGCAATATTCGCGAATCATTGAACTACACTATCATACTATCGCGTATAGCCAAATAAGATTCAACCGTTTCAAAGCCGGCTTGTACTAGCATACTTGGCAAGCATACGGTGGAGCATACTGGATTTGTTCATTATGTTGAGAATCACACACCACGCTCGCGCTTTTTGCGAAGTCGAGAAGACATTTATTCATGCAACGAATGAAAAGTGACTTGGACCAATCGTAAGCCTAATCAAAATCAAGCTGTAAGAAAGCGGCATTTCATTTTGAACCAGTCATAAAATGTAAATCACTGGTAGTTTTCCACCAAAGAAACAATTATCAGTAGGATCAACATATACGCTTTGAGTCTACTTTCCAACCCCGGCTTTTTAGCAAAATAAATGAATGAAAAAAGCTACAGCGTACGCCTGTACAGCATGCGTGTAGAATCCGACTTTAAGCTGAATCCGTTCTTCCGCTCACACCACCGCCCACTGCAATATACTGCAATCCTGCCCTCCAGTGGACAGAAGTTTCTCGTTGTTGTTTAAAAAGCGAACAGATGTCACGTGACTGCTGTGGCCACGGTAATCCAACCCTTGACTCTGAAATGTTTAATACACGGCAATATGTAATCATGTTGATAGTTGAGATTAGGGGTGATCACTAAAAAATAACTAGTTTATGTTCAGCATCAAGCAAATCGTTCTAATTTAAGGCCACCACAGAAATAATTTAAAATTTCCAAGGCAGTGACAATTTCTACAAGTCTGTTTATTCGGACGAAAAAAATCAATTTCGTATACGAGCACCATTAAACTGTCGACTGAATTTATGTTTTTACCGTAAACAAAGATCGATCATGCTTACTAGCTGCAAAACAATTACTATTCTTAAAAGTGCTGATTCAATTAGGAGAGTAAAAAAGCGAATTCCGACGATTTTCAGGCCCTTCTAGAGTAAAACTCGTTTATCTTAAACTCGAAGCCCACAACAAAGAAATTGGGGAGTCATGCATGAGTAGTTTGTAGTGCAACCTAGCCCTCTTCATCGGGGCAGAGAAACGGCATTACGAGCGATTCATGAATACAACCTAAACCTAATTGCAATAGGGCTGGGAGAAAGCGGTGGTTCAATTCGAACCAGCCCTTGATTTTGATTGCAGACTAGTAGCCCAACATCGGCAAGATGAACTGCCATGGTGAGTATCAAGTGTCGCCTCTCACGACATGTATGGTGAGCATCTTCACTGTTCTATGCCGGCTTAGTACAAGAAAAGTGACTCGATCGAACAGACAGTCGCAGTTAAAGGTTGGATTAAAATGAGTGATTACGTCGGCTCCATTACTCTATAGTCCTGTGTTAACATGTAACCAGTGTTACTTACTCTTGGCTGCGCGCAAGGATAAGGAAATAGATGGACTTTTCCAAAGTCATCTCCAGAAGCGGCAAGGCGCTTGTCGGGTGACCGGGAAACAGTATTAATATCGGTTCCGTCAGCACCTTCGGGCCAAATTCCTGTGCAAAAAAAATGTAAAACTACGTAACCGTTTCTAAATGTAAGCTATTTTGAAGACTTTATCCACCCAGTAAAACTAATGGTATTTTACTAACAACAAAATTAAGCTAAAATATTGTAACCACTGCAGAAATAATTTACCTAACACAGTAAACCCAAGTGTGCAAGTCTGTGTATCCCACTCAATGTCACGTAAAGATGGCGTCGATGTTACTTGCTTGCAGGAATGAGCATCCCCTACAATACAAATAAAGAAAGAAGAAAGTCAATTTTACGTCATTTTTCCCACGTTTCGCAAGCTCAGACGTGCTGATTCAATGTATGTCTACCACTACACACTCGCTTTCGAACCAGATTTTTTACTGGAGTAACACAGCACTTTAAATTCCGGATGCCCCTCCTAACTAATAAAAAAACTATATATTATTTAAGATTGCATTTAAAGGGACTCGAAGTCATTTTTCGAAAATACGCAAAACCTCTTTTAGACAGCTTTTCTTGCATTAGAATGCCAATCATAAGCAATCATCAACACAGCTCTCCCCTCTTCTACAAACAACCAGCAAGTAACATTTTCAAAAAATGAGGTATTATGATCGTTGCTGTCTTTACGCCCAAGCTACATTTGTTGCCAATTTGTGGAATCTAAGTTTCAAAACTTTGTAATTTCACTTTGCTTTAAAATAACAAGTCAAACATTGAGTTGTCGCTCACTAGGTTCTCATGAAAGACTTGAACAGGCTACTACAATACAACTTCATTCCAATGGAATTAAAACGCTAAGATGGGCTAATTGCTTCTCAACACTAAAGAGGAGAGGTTACGGATTATTACAAAAATAGAGTGTTGCATTTTTCCAGCTCTTTCAAAATTAAAAACCTTTGGGTCGAGGTATAATGGGATTTTATATACTAATTACGAATTTGTATAAATATTTGGTCTTCCACGTTCTTCGAAGTCAATTTCCACTTTTCAAGCTACTTTTTAATTTCAATTCAATTCTATTCCGATTCAAAATTGGCAAGCTAGACTTTACCCACAAGCCTGTAACATCTCCCAACAACTACGTTTTGAGGTCATGAAAAACTGGAACTTTCTCTCGATGTTTGATATTAATTTTTCTCAGCCTGGCCTCCAAAAATGTATGACCGCAAATGATTTCCTCATTAAAAGGTAATATATTTCTAACCAGCTCTTTCGCGCAAACCAAACTTTTGAATTTCCTATCCCTTCCAGACATTTCACGCAGGTTACAATTGTTGCACAGCTTTCAAACCAACACCATTTAGCGACTTCAACATTTCTCACAAAAACATTTCTAAAACACTGCAAGGTCACAATTGCTGCTGGGAGTAAACACTGCGTCATACATCTAGGTCCCACCTCCACAGGAAGCGACGGATTTACAACTTTTAATATGATAGAGCCGGCATAATTTTGCATATTGATGGTTCATTTATAAATTTAAAATGTTTGATGAGCTGGTTGTGCCAGTTTTGATAAAAGCTTTGCCGTACTGAGTAAATTAGGCATTGGAAAATGAAATACTGCATTGCATTTCCAAATATTTACACACACCATTTGAAAGTAAAGAGTGTATGCAATTATTTGGAAATGCAATTTCCATTCGGTTTCCGCAACATAATAGAAAAAATAACTAAAGTATAGCTTTTTTTAACTTAATCGGTTTCTGTCGAAGATGAGCTAATGAAGTCTCTTGAAAGAGTGTAGAAAACTAACTATTCTGCGCATTTTGACACCAATTTTATCCCTCTAACTTATTTAGTTCTGAAGAGGATTCACCGATTTAGATCTACCTGTGAGTTTCGAAGGCGTGGTGCTACCGCAAAATGACGTCATAATGAATTGGGCTTAGTATCTTAGTATTTAAAAATCCATCATACATTGACTCGAACGTTTGTAATTTCAAAAAAGGTGAAAGAATGAAATATCCTTATACCAACAAGATCAAGTTTGATCTTCATGCCCGTACACGCCCCCTGCTACCTTACTTGCCACTGCTAGGTGTAGGCAGGCTTGTAAGTTATTTAACTCAATTGCCACTACAATACAACGTAGATCGAGTATTGATCATTTGGTGTGTTATTTAAGTTGATCATGCAAGTTAATGTGCGTGTGTTTACCAATTTTCTTCCTTGGGATGAAAAGCAGGGCATGAAGGTAAAGCACGGTAAAAAAAACGTCACGCAATCTTAGACGTCATCACCAGTACGAGTTAATTGGAAAAATTTAATAAAAATCTATTGAAGTTCTTGAAAACCATTTCAAGAAAAGGAGTTGAGAAGTGATTGCGACCGATTGTTTTGACAAGTGCTTTCGAGGAGCGTCATACCTGGACCGCGATATGAAAAGAAAATATTGACATATATTTAAACTTACAATAGAGCAGTTCATAGTCTCCTGAATTTGATTGGATGTAACGACCTTCTTTCGACCAATCAAAATGCGTGATGTAACTGCTGTGTCCAGACAGATGGCCAGCTTTGGTATAACTTCGCCCGTCTTCGCTGACTTTGTAAATGTATATGTTGTTGTCGTGAGAGCCCACTGCCAACGATGAACCGTCTTCAAAAAAATACCAGTAAATTAGTTGGCAAGCTGCCAAACTTTACTACAAAAACATCAACCATCAAAATCATTCCATCTACCTCTCTCACCCCTAGGAAAGGTAAAAAACATATAAAACTCGGCAAACGTTAAGCTAGAAAAATTACTCCTTACAAATGGTTACACACTCATTTGATTTTTCCAATAAAATACACATTGCGCAGTAGATAGCATTTTACGGCAGAATTAGTCAAAATCACGTCTAATTGCATGGCTATGTCTCAATATATTTTATTCAAATGTAACTAGCCTAATCCTCAAATGAAAAACCTACATTTAACTCGAAGACTTGTTTTTGATGCTTTTGACCTTTTCGTAAGCTACAATATACCATTAGCTTCATAGGTAAAATTTCAAGCAAACAGACCTGTATGTTGTGATCAAAACAAAATTGGGTGTAGTTATGATAAGCGCGAACACTCACGTACGCTTTAAAATATCAAAAATCCTCCTGCAAAGAAGACGTCAGAAATGATTCACGATAAGAGCATCAACATACCTGGTGAAAACTTTATGACGTCATGTTTCTCAGGTCCATCGGTGAATGATGCAATCACGTCTTGATTGGTGGTATCAACAACCACCCATCGACCAGTTATCATGCCGACAGCAATTGCATTGTCATGGACTGGGTGAAACGAGGCAGACTGAATCGAATCTTCAAACACCTGAGTGTTTCAAGATACAAAACGAGTACATTAACAATCATGTTACATAACGGTTAAAACGCATCGTAAAATATTTTTTTGTATATGTCGTTGAGGAAAACATACTGCAACTATTACGAAACAAGAACTGCCCTGAAGTGCATTTCCTTAGAGCACAACAACGCAAAAGGCAGGTGAGGATCGCGCTCTTAACGACACGACTGCAGTGCCAACAGAGCAGATTTATTTCACTTAGTTTCCAGTTAAATATTATTCACCGTGTTGGCCACGAGATTAACTACGAAATTACCAAAACCTACTTGAGACCAGATGGGTGAGTGCGACGACGCGTCCCAAAGAACAAGTTGTTTGTCGTAGCCTCCTGTTAAGAAATGGGCGTCTGTTGGGTGAACAGCCAAACCCCATAACTCATCCATATGGCCCTGAAAGCATACGGGTCGGAATTTAGCTTCGAAATAAAATTTTACCTCGGCAATTCTAGAGGCTTGAGAGTGGCTACAAGTGTGGCCGAGTTGCCGATGTTTCTGTGCACATTTCGATGTCCGGCTGGACCAGATTAAATTTTCAATCAGTTTAATGGTAGGCAACGCAATTGCTGATTGCTTTCTCCCCAATTAAATCACTTGATTCTGTCACTCAAATTGGAGGTGCCGTCGAAACCAGTTTTATGCCATTAAGAAAAATATCAAGTCTACTTACCGAACTATTGGCAAGTTTCGGTGACTGAACTGTTCCAGGCGGGGTTCCCGGCGACAACGTCCCATTACAGAAAATCCAGGTTCACACCGCAGGAACGGATTATGGTTCGAATTCCACCCAAAGTCAAGTTTTACTAGTGCTATGTGATGACGCCTATACTGGCCTTTGTCGAGACTAACATCATAATCTACGGTTAGATCCCACTTTGGATGGGCGCCTAACAGCTAATAGCTTTGCTCCGGGTAACTGCGTAGTTGAAACAATGCCCATATATCACTTACATAGACCAAAGTTTCAAATTGCCCGTCAAAAGTCCCACATAAAATGCGATTGCTTCTTGTGCCAACCAACAGCAAGCCGTCGTCACTGCAACTGACAATACGGATCGCTCCTGAGTCGTTGGGAATCTATCAACAAAGCAGTTTTGATAATATTAAATATAAACTAAATGATCTAATGAAACAAAAATTTCCAAAAATAAAAACGTATAGCAGTTTCAATGTATTAAACATCTTTATTGCAGACGTAAATTAAGTGAATGATGATTTAAAATATGTGAAATCTCATTATTTTTTCATTTTCGTTTGCTTTTTACGACCTGACCATCTTCACGAATTTTCAGGGTGGACCAATTGTCTGCAGCGACGCTTCCACTTATATCTACTCTAAGCATCCTTAAGGGTCAAATTTCTTCTCTACAGGTTACTTCACTGTCTTCATAGTTTTTAGTTTGTCCTCCTCTCACTATCGCTTGTTTTCTTTTTAGCGCTCTTTTCGTCATACTCTCCACTCTCATCGCTCAAAATGCGAGAACAATCGTAGACGGTGACCTCTAACATGCTCATTAATTATCTCAACATCTATCCATACTCTCGGCAAACCATTAGCCATTTCGTCCAGAAGTGTCTTTTATCAACTTTAAAGGCTCTTTGTTAACAAAGTATTGCAGTCTGTCGTTTTCACGGTGTGCGCTGTTTCGACATGAGTTCAAAAGCTTTCTAACAAATAGCATTTCTATTTCAGGAAATTGCGACATAAATCGCTCCTGCTTCAAATTAAAAAGAGAAATGAACATGGAATTAAGTACAAACCTAGTAATTCAACAATGTACGTTATATCACCACACAAACACACTAAGGCTTATGACGTGATTACTATTCGCGACTTGAACAAATTCAAACAAACGGACTACAAAATTAATATATTCAGCAAAAATGCGCAACCGTTTGCTAATAATTGTACGTTTAAACTTTGGTTTATCTTCGCAATCAGACAGCGTGACAGTGATTGAGAAGGTAAAGTTTAAAAAAGTTATTCATAAAGAAGCAGCCAATCATATGCTAACGGTAGTTCTTTTTCGCTTTAAAGTGTTCTACTTTACTTTATAATCTGCATACTGTCTATACATTTATTTTAGTCTGCCGAAGGATGTAGTGGCCTGAGGTTAATGTTGATTGTGACAAATGTCAACTTGCAAAAAATAATCTCCAAAACAATAGATCGTAACTCTCAATTCGGCTTCAAAATGCGTAAAATCGTGCTATGAAAATATTGACCTCCAAAAATAGGGTCAGGGCATAGAGTAATGCGAACAGCCAGTTGAAAGCGTGAGAAAAGAGCCTGTCTGCGCCATGTGCAATACACAGTCATACGCCCTTGACAAGTTTACAGAAACTGACTCGCCCGCAAAATTTTCCGTTAATCTAAGATCAAACCGTCAGCAAAATCGGTTACACGACCCTGCTCAAGACAAAAAAAAGCGATTTTTCTATCAAAGCTTCAGTACCGAATCTAAAGTTATGTTCTACAATCTATGGGGCGCCATTTGTTCACCGCTGATTACACATGTTTTAGGACAACGTTTATGACTAAATCAAATGCATTTGTTTAAATGCACAAATACATTTAACATTTGTTTAAATGTACAAATACATATGTCACTCAACCGTATCATTCACATATGTCACTCAACCGTATCGTATCGTTCTTTAAAGGGAATGTACTGCGAATAACGCTTTTCCGATAGATTTGGTCATTGGACCATCACGTGATAAGTTTGCGACAGACTCGTTTGAAATGGGCGACAGGCGCGACATAGTTGAAATTCTTGAAATGGGCGAGGAAAAGCAGAGGAAAAGTCTGGCGAATGATAAATCGCTCAAAGATGTTGTAACTTATATTCATAAAAAGACTGCGAGTTTATCACTTATAGTTACATTGCATGTAGCATGGCCGAAACGAGTCGGCATTTACAGTAAATTGATTAAACAAGATAATAAAGAAAATATACATCATAGGATATAAAATTAAAAAGGTTTTTTAATGTTTTATCCTATGATTAGGGTGGCCATACATCCCGTTTTAGGCGGGACAGTCCCGCTTTTTCAGGCCTGTCCCAGTTAAATTATGGAATGTCTGGTGTTTTCGCTCAGTCATGCAGCACAGCTTGACCTAGGGTATGCCAAAGTTAGCCGTGATAAACTAGGGCATGTTGGCAGCAAACCCTACCTGAATGATGATTCCGGCCGAAAATGACAACAAACGGGCAGCGAAATAGGTGGTGACCTTTTTTTTTTGGAGATCCACCCCACCGTAGGCGCGACCGCGGTCTTGAGCGTCCCGATTTTGATCTAGAGTCTATAGTAAGCCCAACTATTTGGCTTCGTGAAAGGCGGCCATTCACTGTCCCGTTATTTGCTCATGCAAAAACGGGACGCTCAATTGGAGGTCTGTCCCGCCTAAATCGGAACGTATGGCCACCCTATCTAGTCATAATAGCAGTCTGCAATAAGTGTCCCGGTTTTGCATTTCGAAAAATGGCCAGCCTACCTATGATGTATATATATACATACATAGTCTTTCATAAGTATCATTATTTTCTGCAAGAAACTGGCAGACTGAGTTCATTGACTAACAGCATAAATCTATACAGCCTATGTTGCACTTTTGCTTCCAGCAGTCATCCTATATCCTATCCAGCAGACATCTTGTAGTAAGAGACTCGGACTTTTGCGGTTAGTGGTTTAATTTGCTGCAGACCACATGTTTCAAGAATTTTAACTATGTCGCGCCTGTCGCCCATTTCAAACGAGTCTGTCGCAAACCTATCACGTGATGGTCCAATGACCAAATCTATCGGAAAAGCGTTATTCGCAGTACATTCCCTTTAAAGAACGATACGATACGGTTGAGTGACATATGTGAATGATACGGTTGAGTGACATATGTATTTGTACATTTAAACAAATGTTAAAAACATTTAAACAAATGTTAACATTTAAACAAATGTTAAAAACATTTAAACAAATGTTAACATTTAAACAAATGTTATAAACATTTAAACAAATGTTAAATGTATTTGTGCATTTAAACAAATGCATTTGATTTAGTCATAAATGTTGTCCTAAAACATGTGTAATCAGCGGTGAACAAATGGCGCCCCATAACAATCAAGCTGCGAAAATAGTCAAGACATCTCCCTGTTTTACCAGTTTATAGTAGTGACACTGGCAGCATATCGTAATAGCCGACCATATGGGGCATACCTGTCAACATCACTCCCCACTGTTGGTGAAGAGATTAAGTTGAAATTAGTATCCACCAAATAAGGACTATCGCTTTACCATAACTTGATTTTGATTAAGTTTCACATTCGCGCCTCTGCCTTTAGGAAAAGTAACATAGAATAACAATAATCAGACAGTTAAATCACTCTATGGCAACATGTTTTAAACTACAGCGTAACTTCGTAATAGAGTTACCCCAGCCCTAATTTTGTTTTAAACTTGGAAACCAGTTATTATCTACTAACAGCTGCAACCTCTGTTCGCCTACTCGACATTCCGTCTTATAGCCAATTGGATTCCAATAAATAGACGTATTTATTAATATGATATACCAGCAAAATCATAGAATTTCAATTTTCAACTCATTAAAAGATATTATTTTACGTGACTACCATATGACGCGTATTTAACAGAAAAGCTTGAAAGCTTTTTTGCATAGCAGTTTTGCTTTTATTCATTAAAACAAGTCTATCGATGCACTTTGGAACCCAACTGCGAACAATGCACACCGTTTCGACCAATCAGGTCTCATCTGTGCAGTAGGTGATCGTGAGACGCTCAAGTCTACAGGTTATTTTAAATTATCTACTCGTTTGTCAGTCACCCGCTCCACCAAGAAAACCTGATAGGTCGAAGCAGCACCGAGTGCAGTTATGCTCTGAAGTTGTACTTTGATAGCGGCATCCAATACCTGCGTCTCTTCCGGAGATTCAAAATTTGCATCCCATTTTTTAATCTTTTCGTCCCTTCCACCAGTTAGGTACACATCCTTGCCTCCGAATATTGAAAACAAAGGACCATCGTGAGCGTTCTGTAATAAAATAAACATTTCCAGAACTAGTGCGTCTGTATTTCTGTTGCGGGACTGATTTCTACGATCAAAGCTCTATCTCTAAATCTCCATGTTGTTGTTACACGACTCCTTCCGAGGGATAGGGGCATGGCGGAAGACCATGGAGCCCCAAAGACCGGGCAACTCTTTAGGGCCTGGACCAGAGGTCGTAGAGAGACAGAGAGTCGGTAAAGAGTGAGCGACGCAAACACTCCGTAGCTGGACAGTGCAGAATGAGATGAGAGGCGTCCTGGGACGGGGGTCCGCAAGCGCTGCAGGAAGGATTCTCGATTCTGCCAATTCTAGAGAGATAAGAACCTAAAAGAAGGCTGTGTCCGTTGCTTCTGTATATGTATGCGAAATTCTGTATCTTACTTTAGCAACAGGCTCTCTCAAATTTGCGAAAGCTTTCTTTAAACGCGTCGGTCAAACCACTGCACAATATGCAAAGCTCCTTCAAATGGCCAAATGCATTTGCTTGTTACGCATTCTTACCACTTTTAGCGTCTCAGAAATAAATGGGGTTTTTTATGGACATTTACTCAGGAGTGATCTTAACCGGTTAGAATAATGTTGTATTAATTACAAAATCGCTTACCGCTGGCCGCAAAATTTTCACGAAACAAAAGCGTAGATCTGTCCGAAGATTGTTAACTTTATTGTCAATTGCTTTTACTGCATAAATCAAGACCGAGATCCTCAAATTTCTCTCTATTAAGACGGTGTTTGCTACGAAAGTCATGCTTCGATGAAACGTAAAATCAGTTTTACTGCAAAGGCATACAAACAGAACTCAGTTTTTTGAGGACTAGCAAAAATTTTATGCAGACCATTGCCTACCCGCAGATCGGCGGTTGCGAACCATTGTTTTAAACAACTGCTTGAGGTAATTGTTGAATGTCTATATGAAAAATTATTTATAAACGGTTCATACAATGTTTGGATTAATTTAATTCATTTTCCTTTCTTCCACAACGAGGCAATTCATTTGTGTTCATTGTTGCGTTTTTGATGATGTACGCACACACGCACACCCACGCACACCCACGCACGCACGCACGCACGCACGCACACACACACACACACACACACACACACACACACACACACACACACACACACACAAGTGTGGATATGCGCGCGCGCGCGCGTGCGTGTGTGTGCATGTGCTTCACAAATGCTTTATTCAGTCAAGTGTGATTTTTTTTCTTCGCTTGCAAGCGAGGTAAGTGACTCAAAGGCCTTATGGTTTTTTCGTTGCCTCCTGTCGAGAATATCACATTTGTTTGACTTTGGACATATTGCTTTGCTTTCTTCGTTGTTCTGTTACTGCGTTGTTGACGTAAACAAATAAACTGAAACTGAAACTCCATCTTTATTGTGTGAATTTTTTGATATATTTGTATTTTTAGAGTTTCGATACTGTTAGCAATGATGCTAATAGAACCGCAAATCAATGGCAACCTCCTGGGCTTTGTTGACAGATGATTGATTGCAGCAAAACGAATTTGATGCATGCATGTAATTACTATGTTCAAGAGAATTCTCGGAATTTATATAGTTTCTATCACGTAAACTGTACTGCTTTAATTGACGCTGTTTTTAAAACTGCTAGTTGCACGGGCGTAATTTTGTTTTTACCGTGCTTACAGATTGCACTACGAATATCAGTAACGTCACAAAAGGTCACGTCGTTTTTGTTGTCAGTAGGGGAGTTATCAATTGGGTATCTGATAAGCTGTCAAAATGATATTTGAAAAGCTGTTCAAATGATATTTGAGCTTCTGTTTAAACAATGAACCTGCGCTTACATGTACCAGTTTAACTATTGATGCTGAGTCACTAACCGATTTTGTCTGTGGGAAACTACACAACTCGGTGTTACCGACACGCAGACTTCATCACTTAAACCAGGGGTAGTTAACATTGAGAAATTCTCATTAATCATCAATAACAGAAGTTGCAGTTTGGGAATTTGGAACACTTAATTATATTAAGGTAGAAGTTCCCAAATGGGGGTCGCGACGTACAGATGCGTTGTTTTAACACTGCAAATGCGTTGCAAACATGCACCCTTGATGTCTCGTTTTGTGCAGTGCGTTGTTTGGTTTTAATGCGTGGATAGGGTTGCCAACTTTGACAAATTTCAATAAAGGACACTGTGACTAGAGTTGCCAACCGTCCTGTATTTTAAAGCACAATCCTCAATTGGAGACCCTCTGTTCTTGTCCGGGTGGGTAATCAGGTGTTGACCTTTTTTTTTTTTGGTGGCCACCATGTAAAAATACTGCTCGCGGACATGGTGGCCTCAAAAAAAAAAGGTCAACACCCGGTTTTCCATAGGTTGTGCCACACAACCGCGACTGTACTTTTGCAATTTTTTTCCGCTCTTGCAGTAAATTTTTTTCAGCTCTACAAATAAAGGACAATTCTAAGTTTAATAAAGGACAAGGACGGGGGGTTCAAATAAAGGACGGTTGGCAACCCTATGCGTGGATTAAATACACGCCTGAATCAGTGAAAAAGGTATAAATCCGATTGAAGTGGTGAAAAATGGAGATTTAATTACAGCACAAAGTGGGTTTACGAAAAAAGTTTGAAACTACTGGCTAGGCTAGGCTAGGCCCAAGAGGTATTTATACATGTAACATTAAACTGAGTAACACTACAACGAATCAACAAACTATGTTGTTTACATGCAGTTCAATGATGTTTGCAATTTCAGATATTTGCATTTCTTTCTTGACTCTACTTGTTCAGCATATTTAGTTTCTCAAATATATCTGCAAGGTAGAAAATATAGAATTTAACAGCAATGAGTTGTTTTCCGACCTCCTGACCATTCACAAATAATTCAACACTCTGCCATTGTTCAACGAAACGTTCAAGGCAGTCCCCTTTAGAGAGCCACCTAACTTCTGTATGCAAAAGTAAACTTCTAAGCTCTTTATTACCAGCACAAAGTGGTCGGAAAAGGTATTCTCCGAATGGATTTGACTTTATACGATTGACAGTTTCTACTACAGCGTTAAGAACATTTTTAAAGTCTCCTTTTTTAAAATGTTGTCAATGAACTACACAGTGCATGCAAAACAGATTAAGGACAGCAGACAGTGACACTGTTTCGACCTATCAGGTCTCTTCAGTGCAGTTGGTGACCGACAAGAAGCTAGTGGCTTTTAATAAAGCATAGCTTAGACCGCCACACTTGTGGGATCTATACTAGATCCACTTGGTGGAAGGTCTGTCAGTACTCTGCGAAGCCGTATCACTCGTGAATGAGTGGCGGTTGTCGCAAGTACACTAAGTCTAGCAACTGCTAGAACAATAGAACTAGAATAGAACTGCTAGAACAATAGAACTAGAATAATAGAACTAGCTAGAACAATGGAACTAGAATAGAACAATAGAACTGCTAGAACAACTACAACAATACGGCTTCGCAGAGTACTGACAGACCTTCCACCAAGTGGATCTAGTATAGATCCCACAAGTGTGGCGGTCTAAGCTATGCTTTATTAAAAGCCACTAGCTTCTTGTCGGTCACCAACTGCACTGAAGAGACCTGATAGGTCGAAAGAGTGTCACTGTCTGCAGTTCGCTAAGTGCATCGCTAGCCTCTTGCATTAATATAAGAGCTTGTGACCACTAGGCTGTGACAGCACTATTGTTCTAGCAGTTGCTAGACTTAGTGCACCTGCGACAACCGCCACTCATTCACAAGTGATACGGCTTCGCAGAGTACTGACAGACCTTCCACCAAGTGGATCTAGTATAGATCCCACAAGTGTGGCGGTCTAAGCTATGCTTTATTAAAAGCCACTAGCTTCTTGTCGGTCACTAACTGCACTGAAGAGACCTGATAGGTCGAAACAGTGTCACTGTCTGCAGTTCGCTATGTGCATCGCTAGCCTCTTGCGTTAAGATTAGGGACAGTTTCTTTTAAATATTCCACAAAGCCTCTGAATCTACCTGCCATAGCAGCAGCACCATCAGTTACACATGCTATGATGTTAATCACAAAAAATTTTCATTTTTGAAAGTAGTTTGAAACTTCTTTGAAAATTGTTTCTCTTTTACTATCTGTCACAAGGGTACGAGCAAATAGCTTATCTTCTGTAAGTTTACTTGCATCATTTGAAAACTAACATACACCAGAAGAATGGCTTGATTATTATGCAAAATGGGTTTATCAATCTGTGAAGAAAAATTCCTAACTCGTATGAGGGTGTTATGTTGATTTTCAACATCCCCTGCCATTGCACCGATGCGTCTTGATACTGTATTATTCCTCAATAGAAAGTATTGAGTAATTTGTTGGGGACTCTGTTGCATAACAATAGAGATTGCCACATATATTGAAGGTAAAATTAATTTTTTACCAAAAGTGCGCAGTTTTTCCAGCTTTTCCTATCTCATGTGAAATTTTATGAGATGCAATAAAGCCTAGGTCTTTTTTATTCTGACATCTGCTGAAGAATGAAGGAACAGTGATTCTTTTTTAAATATCATCTTGTAGTTTTTGAAAATAAATCCAATGGTTCATTTTTCTTGTTCTTATGGTTATTCTTCAGACGATATCGTCGTTACCTTGTGCGCATGCTATCGGTAGAAATTTCGGTCATACACACGAGACACATTGGCTTTGTGATATTGTTTGGAAACAATAGAATAAAGCTAATGTGTCTCAAATGTATGAGACGTTATAGAACCGAACAAAAACTATAACGCTGTATGCTAAAAAGTCACTTGAGTATTGTCGACATGGTTTATTTTGATTAGCCATAAGGACAATTCACTTTTAAAAATACATATTTACTAACAAACTTAGAACAGGGCAGTGCATACCAATATTTACTACGCAGAGAGCTGCTTCAAACTATCACCGCCCGTTTTAAGAAGTCACGCATCTAGATCTAATTAAGTGTCGTGTTGTAACAATTGCCACTCGTATTTCAAAAACAGTTTATATCAGCCATGTGTGGAAGCTCAACAAAAACATTTTGTAAACTATCGTACTTATGATCATTATCAAGCATTTGTTCAGGGCGAGTTAAGGCTATGCAAAAAATAAGATATTAGCTATAAATCAAAGTTTTCTTGATTTTCAATTGTTCTGTCAAAGACTAAAAGCTGAAAATATAGATTTCTTATCTAGTGTGGACTTGTTAGATGTGCAAAACATTTTGTGCCTTTTCCCTCGTAAAAACAAGAAAATTTCTGAGGCCCACCTGAAATTCGCTATCGGCTATTTTAACCATGTGGCCATAGGTTAAGAAACCTTGCATTAGAGTTTAGCAGTTTATTTATGCGACTATTGCCAACATGATGCAGCTCCGAAATTTATTTAATTTGCAGTTTTTACAACTGTTTGAATCGCCCAGGCCTGCCGTGCTGAGTGTTGATCCCGTGGCAATATCTGAAAGCTTGTCCTAAATAGCGTGGAAAATATTTTATAGCTGGTTCTATTTATTTTTGAATTAATAAACGAAATGTGGGCCGATGTAAAGTAACAATATACCCGCACACCCCAAAGACCGTGTTTGTAATTTTTTAAAGAAATCGTTCCAACGTCCCAAATGCTGTGTTCGGCATTCCTTATTTTTGACCTTTTCCAGTTGTAACTTGCAATACATTGATCTGCTTTGATTGTGGTAAAATAGGGGACCGAGTCCGCAAGAGATAAGTTGCTGGGAAATGGGAGGAACGTCTTTCAGCAGAGCAAAGTTTTGCCATTTACTTGTTGCTTTTGAGCATTTGTTGGAAACTTTTCTGTATCTTACTTTAGCAACAGGCTCTCTCAAATTTGCGAAAGCTTTCTTTAAACGCGTCGGTCAAACCACTGCACAATATGCAAAGCTCCTTCAAATGGCCAAATGCATTTGCTTGTTACGCATTCTTACCACTTTTAGCGTCTCAGAAATAAATGGGGTTTTTTATGGACATTTACTCAGGAGTGATCTTAACCGGTTAGAATAATGTTGTATTAATTACAAAATCGCTTACCGCTGGCCGCAAAATTTTCACGAAACAAAAGCGTAGATCTGTCCGAAGATTGTTAACTTTATTGTCAATTGCTTTTACTGCATAAATCAAGACCGAGATCCTCAAATTTCTCTCTATTAAGACGGTGTTTGCTACGAAAGTCATGCTTCGATGAAACGTAAAATCAGTTTTACTGCAAAGGCATACAAACAGAACTCAGTTTTTTGAGGACTAGCAAAAATTTTATGCAGACCATTGCCTACCCGCAGATCGGCGGTTGCGAACCATTGTTTTAAACAACTGCTTGAGGTAATTGTTGAATGTCTATATGAGCTAGCACAGTTAGACAGACATGTTGGGCTGCTTTTTCTATTATTTGTCTTCTCAGCAAAACTTTTTTCGTGTTTGTAAGTGACATTTCAGAAAAGTTCTTTACCTAAAAATTATCCTCACAACCCCCCCTTTTTTGGCAAAATTTTTGGTGGCTGCCTCTTTTAGATTAAAAGTGTTCATCCTCTCTTTTCAGAAAAAAATCGTTGATACGTTCTTGATTAAATGACATTTCATTATGTCAGCATACAACGCCATTAGATTTTTGGGTCTTTTCAAAAGCTGCCTAAACTTTGCTATGAACATCACAATATCAAAGTCAATAATCGAATTACAAAAACTGATTAAGTAGGATTTTAACCGATTTATGGTGAAGTTTAGGCACTACATTCAAAACAATGAACAAACCGAGCAAAAACATACACAACAAAATGATCTAAAAATGTGCACATCAAAATAAGATTAAGAATCATTGCTTCCAGATTATGTATGTTGAAGTTATAAGAAAAAAATTGCCCATCAGTTGCCATAATTTACGGCTGCAAATCAATAAACAAGCTTGATTAAGGCAATTTCTATTTGAAAATACAATGTAACCTGATTTTTTGAGCATTTTTATTTCAACGGTTATGTGAGTCAAAGCCTGTTTCCACGTAATGATTGAGTGCAAGTTTACCTTTACATAGCTTATTTTCTTCGCAAGCTCGAAAACTGAGAGTCAAGCAAGAGATCTGAGAATAATAGCTTTTACTTTTGGTGTAATTTGACGTGGGAACTGAACCCAGAACCGATTACTGCAAAATGAAAGCTCGAGGTGCAACAATACAGTCGATGGTTAAAACTTGATTTTTATGCAATTAATTGCTATTGTATACTAGCTAAAGTGGTTCTTCATTATCGCTTTCAGAAAATTTTTAAACAAATTGAAGAAAGAATTTTTTACGAAAACATTCAACTGATAGGACTTGAGTAGCCTAAAAAGAGATGCAAAGACTCAAATTTTTCCACTGGCAAATCAGGGTGCGGGAAAAGAGTGTTTGGCACCAGCTGGGCAGGCCAAACAATCCAAAATACTATTAAAGATTAAAAACTCAAAATCAGCTGCAAGATTTTTGCTTGTTTTGCAGGTGCGCCAAAATTACTCGAAACCCCAACCACCTTCGCAAAATTTTTTGGATACATAAATGATCTCTTTCTCTTTCGGGCAGCTCTTAATGCTCAATAAAAAATTCTAATTTCATGCGGCCTTGGAACACTTCTCAACCGAATATTCGGGTTTCCTCCAAAAAAAGATCTTTGAACACTTGTGATAAAATGACAACTCTAGATTGTAAAAATCAACCGTTTTGAACTACTTGTATGCTTTCAATTTTTAGCAAAAACGGTTCTTTTGAATAAGGATTTTACAATAATTTCAAAAATGATTTCGCACAGTTCTCTATTTATCAGTCTTTCCAATGCAGCCTACATGGCATAGCATTATACGAGTATGCGGCGGCCATTGGCAAATCCAAAGAGGAGGCGACCGCATGTCCCGTCTCATATTTAGCCAAAAATGTGTAAAATTTTCAATACTATCTTTTGCATTGAAAATTTAAGAGGAGCAAAAGAAATTTTTTGCTGTTTGTTTTGAAGCATTTTCAAAATGAAAAACCTACGTTAGAAACATCCTAACATTTTGATAAATGACCTTTACATTTTGGAGACAAATTCAAAAAGAAATTTATGGATCAACCAGCGGATATTGCTTAGGTTAAGAGAAAAGCGGGGAGGTTTGCAATCGGGTGAACAATTATTAATCGTGTAAAACATTTTTTTTCGAAATATCCATTATTTTACAGTCGCACATTCGGAAAGCAATTTTTAAATACGATCATGATTGGCTTAGATATTTTCACGATATATTACACAACTGTTATGCTTACACAATGTTGTTGTTTATATTATGCTGGTTTCATGGATACTGCTACTTACGTAAGTACTCTTACTGGTAGTCACAAGTGTTTACTGCTGTATTGGCTCCCTGACAACCATGGTAAACTCGCTCTTGGGACAAATTATGAGCCTTTGAATTTAAATTGATGGAATGTATCTCAGCATCTTCAGATAATCTTCTTTTCTTTCTGTTTCGTATGCTCCAACAAGCGGGCATTTTTCTACCCGATCATCACGAAAATTGGCGGATAGTGAATCTGTAGGTAACGTATTTCCAACAGTATAGAGCATAGCTGGGTTGTTCGTCTCTTCATTCGATAGATTTGCAGTAACCAATGTTCCGTACAATCCTACTTTAGTAGACTTAATTTCTTTCTGTATAGAAGCGGGACAACCTTTAACTCTTTCCTAATCAGTAGCAGAGCTTCCAATTTAATTGTTAAGGTTAACAATTAATTAGTTGCCCATTTCGCTCGAGAGCAATTAACTGCCAATTTTTCACAATCAATTAATTGTTTAAGGTTATGATGTCATATTGTAACGTCATACTTAAAGAAAGTGATGTGATTTTGCAGCGCTGACTTTATTCTATTGGACTAAAAGGTTTACAAGTGCCACGGCTGCGCAGCGCTTTAAAATTAAAAGGCATCATTATCCTGATAAACTTGGGATACTACTTATACACTTTACCTTCAACAAAAATAGGTTTTGTGCACCATTGACCATTGTTGACACAAGAATAGCAGCTTGGCAACTTTTTGATTGTCTTTACTGGTTACGTCACCGAAGCTGGTATTATGCTCTGTCAAGTCTCATTCTTTTATGTTACGTTTTGCGTTAAGCATAACAATAGCAAACAAAGTTAATTAAAATTATAGGTGGTAAAAAGTACAATTAATTGCCATTTTTATCAATTAACTGTAATTGTTAAGAGCAGATTTTTGGTTAATTAATTGTTGCAATCATTTGGGTTCACTTAATTGTTTGGAACCCCTAATCAGTAGCAAAAATATTTTTTTCATTTGAGAGCACAGTCGATTTCTCTACATCTTCATGTGACAAGATTTTATTTACAAATAGAGGATTAGGTAGGCCTACAGATTTTTTGCAACTTTCCTTCATAGTTGGCGCTACACCTTCACAGTCCTCTACATTTAGAGACAAGTTTTTTCTAGCGTCCGGAAGTACATCCAAATCATTTTCTTCTTCACTTACGCAACCAGCTGTTTGCGTAAGCGCTAATTCATCAATATCTCCAATAGAACAATTTGTTTTTTTTGAATCTTCCATACTCTGTGCCGTAAAGTCATCCTTAGTTCTTGAAACTGCAAAAGAATCTTTGAATGTGTCTACAAGTGGAGGATTTGATGATAGCAAGTTTCCTTCTCCATTTGAAAATTCATTGGTACCACTGCATTCACTAAACCCCTTCACGCTAGCTTCAGGCCCTGAGAAAAAACCCCCTTTTGCATTTGCTGTAAAATCACTCACAGAATCTTCTGAAGTATTGCTGGATGTTGTCCCTGAACTCCCACTCTCGAGATTTACTTCCTTGTTTTTGGGTCTGTTTATCACACTGCAATAAAATAATAACTTAAGCAATCTCAAAATTTACGACTTAAATATTAGCAAATAATGAGTATAAAAGGTCAAAATCATATTTTACCATAAGTAAATTAGGTGATCTGGCCAAAAAATCGGATGCTATCAAAGGTTAAAATCAATATGTATCAAACAATAACGTAATGCGCAAAGCTGCAAATAACTTGCGACTAGATAATTGCGCTCGTATGGAGCTCATCAGGCGAACAAAAATTTGGTTGCCGTCCACCAATGAAATCTACATCCCGCCTATTTTGGCTGGATCCTCCAATTGGATTTATCATAAAATAAGATTTTATTATTTCATACTCATTTATTCCTCAAATTTGTAATATTTTCCTCTACATCCCCAAGTAATATGAGGACGATGAAAGTGCAGCAGCATTGCAATATAAGAAGAAATTTTGCGCACTCTCGCAATATCAACGATGTACTTGCAGTTTTATTATTGAATGGTATATATGAGTGTTTTTATAGCCTATTAACAGTGGACGATATCTCGATTTCCATTTGGCTATTGAGTTTCATTAGGGCAAAACTAACTAGTTACGAGTTATTCGCAGCTGTATGCACTACGTTATTGCTTGTGAGAGGTTATGTGATAAATATTAAACATTTGTGGTAACATAAATTTTGAGAGCCTCACCTTGTTGCGTGAGAGTGCGGCAAAGCTAAGCCTCTTTTCATGAAGACATAACTGCCGTCATTTGTCGTTGTAAACCTGCGTAGTTGGAACTTGCTTTCATCTGCCAGATATACAGAAATTTTATCAAGCTTTCCACGAAGGTGTAGAACTCTGTAAACGTACAAACGACGGTTGTCGAAAGCATAGTACCTGTCATTTCTGAAAACAACTTTAATTTTTGGGAGTTGATGAATGCTCATTTTTCCTTCACATATTTGATTAGCTGTGTCATTGACAGATATTCCTCCTCGAAAAGTAGAATTGATTTTACTATGCATGAATCTGATTTCAGTGGGACATAAGCTTATCAACTCCATATTTTTTGTATAGTATCAAGTTAGATTTCACAAAAATATAAATCTAACGCATATCGAAACTCTTGCACAAACATACACCCACCGCTAAGCTAAAACAGTTAGCATTTGCTATATTAAATCAAATGCGCTTTGTACGAGACAAAACAAAACATTGTATGTGGGAAAGCCCCTAAATAAAAACTTTTTCTTTGTTGTAGATTCAAGAAAAAGTTTGATTTTGTGGAAAATGTCATAGCTGGTCAATACTTATTGTAGGACAGCTCTGTAAATTCAAAGCGTTAAACAAACATTAGAGTGCCAGATATATTTTGATAGATATTTTGGTAATTACATGAATTTGCTTCGGCTACTTGTGAGTAAGTACCACAAACAAACTTGTGTTTGCAACCATTTAAAAACCTGCTTGCAATCTATTTTCCACACAGTGCATAAACAAGTGCGAGCACGGCAATCAGCCACGTAGGCTGTAGCAGTGTGCTTTTTCGATGCACATCAGAGGCAAATATTCTGCAAGCAGCGAGGTTTTTCAATCCGCATGCTAGCTGACTTACGGTGACGCCTCTGCAAAAAAAATGTAAAGAGGAAGATGGGCAAAGTACGTTTTGTGTTTTAAGGCGTCGTTTCAAAAACGCACTTTTTACAAAAGCATATGCCTACGGGCGTAGATTTAACTCAATTCGCAATAAAAGCAAAATGAATTTTGAACGGGCGTTATGTTAAAATGCAAAAAACCGCACCAAGCATATTTCAAGTAAACTTAATCTAGATTATATGGATTTTTGAGCGTCGTGCAGAATTATCTTATCAACTGTTGGCGTTGGCGAGAATGCAGCCGCATCATGAGCAATCCTTCGCCAGAATTCACCTTAGGGTTCCGCTAAAGAAGTGAATCTTAAATTTTCTTTTAAGACCGGCTACCAATAAGTTTTTGGCGTGTGAGAACCCGTTTGAGGCCTAGATCGAGATTGCCTAACCACCGACCCACTTTTTTCCAAAAAAAGTCATCGTGTTGCTTTGAAGAACATATGTGGGAAAATAAGTCAAAATCAAAGCCGACAAAAAATTGTTGTTCACAAAAAACAATCTTTACGTTTCTGTTCGATTTCATCGCTTTTTTTTAACGAAAAATCAATATGTTTGTTGTATTGACATTTCCATTGGACCTCCACGAGCCCCTTGAGGGTACGTGGATCCCAGCTTAAGAATCTCTGTTTAACGAGCTAAAGAACGTTTAGTAACTAAAGACATAACTAGAACACAAAACGGTGGTAGCGCGAAGGCAAATTTAACAGATTTTGCCATTTTTAAGTGAAAGTTTGACGACAATCACAATAGTTCAAACTACGCTGCTTTAGTTTATTACCAAAATTTTTCTCATTGTAATTGAAATAAAATGGTTTTAATCCAACTTATAATTAACTTGTCATTGATAAATTAAAGAACTTACATCTTCTTAACCAGCCTTTTTGCTTGAGAAGGTCGGTGAAGCAGCCTAAAAAGTTTCCTATACTCCATGATTCCTAGTTACATCTACTTTTTCAAGTGATTCAAAAATTGGGTGGATGGGTTGTACCAGAGACTTCGCTTTAGGTGGAGGGGTTATGCAAGCGAGTTTGCTTTTGGCGGATAAGTTATAGAAGCGACTTTGCTTGAAGGTGGATGGTTATACAAGCGACTTCGCTTTAGGTGGATAGGTTATGCAAGCGACTTTGCTTTAGGTGGATGGGTTGTACAAGCGACTTCGCTTCAGGTGAATTGGTTGTGCAAGCGACTTCGCTTTTGGTGGATGGGTTATACAAGCGACTTTGCTTGACCAAACGAAGTCGCTTGTATAACTCACCCACTTAATTTTTGGGGGGCCAAACATTTTTTCTTGTTGTTGTTGAAAAAAGAATAAAATGGTCTTTTTGGGAATTTTACTTGCATAGCCAAGGCAATGTCACTGAAACTTCGTACAAAAAAGACGCAACGGCTCGAAGTCTCTCATTTTTGAATTATATGGTGTTATGAGTTTCATCCCAAGCAAAATCATCTCTTCTCAAAAAACAATATCGCACTTTGCATTTGAGTTGACACTTTTTTGCACTCTCACGCATCTTGCATTGCAGATAATCGTTTTTTGTGGCAATGACTGAGATGATAGATAAGAGTTGAACAGAAAATCTTGCTTAAAAATTGAATGATTAACTTTAGCATGTTTACCCAACTGTCGTTTCATGACAAATGAACGTTGCTCATACGTCATTGCACTTGATTGCTTTTCCAATTCAAATATCAAGTACCATATGCTGACTAGTGCCATGTGTATCCAACGTCTCCCAATGAAACCGTGGACTGATTTGGGTTCATTTGCTTCATTTACCAACTCATCCTACTGTATTTGTGAGTTTGCCTCATATTTCTGGATGAAACTGAGACATTTTCCACTCAACTTTAATTTCAACAAACATACTTTCAATTCCATTAGAATTCATTCTTCAGCATAAACTGACAGGCGATGGCTGATTTATACACCTAAAGCAAATGTTAGAAGCTTCTACAGTATAATTTCAGCTATAACTCTTACACACTTCTCCACAACCATGGCTCCTCAAGATTTATTGCATGCCAGCAGCGGATGAAGCATTGCCACTTTTAGTTGTGACAAAAAATGCTTTTATGAAATTTAAGACCAAAACTGTTCACCTTTGAAAATAATTTGTCACTCTTGTGATACGGTCGAAGAAGAAAAACAGAAAGCGTGAATCAAAAAAGAAAATTTTTGTACCAATACTTTTATTGGACATGGAACAAAATAAAATAGTTTGTGTTTGAATACTAAGCGGCTTGTTTGAAAAGTAAGCTAAATCATATCTCACAAACTATCCATTTCCAAAGTCCTACCATCCTCTTCTTACGTGTTTAGATGGGCAAAAAGAGACGTGCAAAGCTTCAATACTCTGAACATTCCTTATTGTAATAAATGTAATGTCTCTATAAAGTTTGAAAAAAAATTGTAAGAAAATTGCATTCTCGTTGATCATAAGCAATTGCTCGATTATGTTTTGTTATTTTTAAGCAAATACGGTTTCATTTGATGGAGCAAAAGATAAAGTTATGGCCATTGTGCCTTTTTCCACTGGCTACCTCTAGGAGTCTCCCTCCTATAAAAGCAAAAGTTGATGAAGCTCGTTCGCTTTACTTTGTGACAGTGCCATTTTTCACACGTAGGGTCATTGCATTGGTAGTTCTGCGAAGGAAAGTTCTACTCCACAGCCCTATGACATAGGTTTGGTACCAGTATACACTGAAGGCCGATGCATGCTCGGCGTTTCCACGCTCATCTGTCATTTTAATGGATAGAAAAGCGTTTGATTGACCACCAAACTGCTACAACGCGTAAGTCCAATTTAAAATGAAACGCAATAGCTGGTTATGGTTATGGTTCAATTATATGAATAATTTGCTTTGAAAACTTCTGGCATTTTATTATTAGAAGTAATAATAACATGCCAGCAGTTTTCAAAACAAAAGCAGCTGCTGTTACGATTTTGGTTTTTATCAGTAATTTTGCTGCAGCTGTAAAAACTTGTTGGCTAATATGCTCAACAAGTTAACAACACAGAAGAACTTTCACGTTACTTTTTACGTGAAAACTAAATTCAGTGAGAAATTCCAAACCCTTTAATTTTCTGCTGACGTTATTAAACCAACATGTAACAAACAAATTTAATCAAATACAATTTTTCATACATTTAAAAAATACGACGAAATTGTTAAAGAAAATCTGCCTTCAATCTAGTTCAACTTGGTTGATTTTCGAACGATATGTAAGTTCATGAAACATCTTAGAGATGTTAAATTTGACAATTAATATTATTAAGCAAATACATTTAAAAATATTGTGAATTTCTGTCAAGGAAAAAGCTTAATAACTCACTGTCTTGAAATTGACTAAGGGTAATACTTTTGAAATCTATCAATCAACAAAGCCATTAGATACCAATAACGTTTATCCAAAAAATGTTACCGCAAAAATTTTGTCTGGAACTTTTTATAGCTAACCCACATCGCAATCATTTTTATTTTATCTGAAGTTAGGTTTTTTTTACCAAAAAATTGTGAAACAAACCTGCTGATTAGTGTACATGTATTTACAAATGTACAAATTTACAAAATGTATTTACAAAAACCCAAACGCAGAACAATTATAAAACGTAAAATTTGTTTGACTAAATAAAAATGGTTAAACAGACAAACTGTTTTACAAAAAGTACAAATCTCTAAATTCATCAGTATTACCATAAGCATCATCAAAATCATCATAATCGTCATATTAATTAAAAGTATCATGATCGTTGTAAGATATATCAGAGTCATTATTATAATAAATGCTATCATCGGAAGCATCATCGTTGTCTTGATAACCAAGTTAACGGTTTTCATTGCTACAATTCACCAAGTTTGTAGCATCTTCCAAGTTAGATTTAAAAACCTGCTGCAAATTGGAATTGGAGGTGTAAGCAGATTTTGAGAACAACGACTCTTTCTTTGTTTTCTTTTTCTCATGTACCCCAGTTTCTGTAGTTTAGGAGTTGTCTGTAAGCGCCTTTGTTTCTTTGGAAACTCCAAGTTTAGAGTCTAATTGGTTTTATCATTTGATGGCACAGCAAAACTATTTACTGTTTGTGTTTGATTCGATAAAAGTGCGTTTTTATTTTCCTCTTAAAACTTGTTTGCAGTATTCGGATGCAATAAGAACCTGTTTGTCGACAACAGGCTTAACTATCGTTTGCAGAATTAACTTTTCAGAGGGAAAACTATCATTTGCTGTTGCTGCAGACGTATTCACAGAACTCTCCAATGCATCAGATGTCTTTGCTTTCGAACACCGAAACCCTGAAGCAGGTTTATCATTCTGAAAAATTTAATATTTTTACATAAAATAGCTCAAAATTTTTTATCAGCTGTGAAAGACCTATTTCTTGATTCCCCAACAAAATATTGACTAAAATATCACAATTTTTAATCTCACCTTGTTGCATCTATGTGAGACAAAATGGTATCTTTCAACATGATAAAATCTCTTCCATGATTTTTGATGCGAACTTGTTTTGTTGGTACTTGCTTTCATCTGCCAGCCCTGCACTAACTTTAAGAGAGCATTTCACACCGATATAGAGCTCAGCGAAAATATTAAGTATTAAACGACCGTGGTCGGTGTTGCCCGTTCCGCGCTTTTCCCGCGGAATCGGGCTAGTTTAGATTAGGCGTTGCTGGAAAAATTAAGCAGTCGCGGGTTGTGGTTTTTGGACTGGTTTTTGCCATTCCGTTAGGCTATTTTGGTTTAGCTTATAAAGTGACAACAAGTGCAGAAGTAAAAAAAAGTATAAACAGTTTCAAGTGTCTCATATGCAGGTTCTTATTGTCGCTGGCGCATTTTCGCAACACAGTTCGAAAATTTCCCCAACTGACACCAACTTCCCATATATTGGTCGAAATTGATTATTGATCAAATTTGCCATCCATCGGGAGGTGATACCTTTTATTTCTTTATTGAAGGTCAACGTCTAGTACACGCCGAATGTAATTTTGGAGAGCACGTGCTCAAGTTGGTCTCCAAAAAAAACGTCAGCTGCGGTCGGCCCATGCAGCTATCAACTTTTCTCCTCAAGGCACAGGCATATTCGACCTTGGTTGTAGTTTGGAGAACTTTGACAAGGATTGGGAAAATTTTTAGACTTCGTTGGGAAAAAGCGCCATCAAGCATTAAGCAATTGTTGTGGAATTACTTGGAGCAGCTTAGCACATTTTGAGATAGTTGCAACACGCAAGCATAGGGCCACTTTGGACTAGGTTAAGAAAGCATTTGGGCTGGAAATTTGAAGAAAATCTGGTAACACTGACTGTGGTCAAAAGCACAGTATTTGCCGTTTGTAAAAAACGCTTTAAATTCTTGGCAGTTTTCGGCCATTCAATTTTTCATTGAAAATCTTTTCACTTGTTTCATTACAAATATTTCGCATACAAAATCAGTTTTTTCTGCTCGTAGAAATCTAATTTCTATATGACATATACTAACCGATTCCATCGATTAGTTGGCTAAAGGTTACCAATAATTTCAATCTATATTGGATTATGGTGGAACAAAATAAAGAGTAGTTTCAGATACCTAAGCTTATGCCGACTAAATTTGCCTAACTCTAGTCTATTGTACATAACACTTGCTTAATACTGTAGCGAACGCTAAATCAGCAAGCATTTTGAAGTGTACAAGAAATCACTGTATTGTGCACAGTGTTTTTAATGAGAGCTTTTTCGTTGTTTGCGATGCAACAGAAGCAACTCTTTGTTTCTTTTGTACAATCGGGTGAAAATGTTATAAACCTCGGAGTCAAGATTATTTGCAAAATTTGATCTGGCAGCATTGCAGAATTTTTTGATTTTTTTTCGGTGTGGTACTTCGCAACTATCGGTATTTGATGTGAGTGAAAGAATGCCATTTGGAAGCAATGACATCGAGGAAAAAAGCGCTGCCAATTCAATTCTCATTACCCCACCAAAAAATTAAGAAGTGTTAAACGCTTTTGATACAAATCGGCAACGTTTGCAATGTGAAGGCGCAGACATGAACACATTTTTTTGTTTAAAACAAATTACAAGAAAGCATACAAAACAATATTAAACAAACTACAACTGCGCAGTATTTTATGTGATTGGAACAATGTTGTCTGTGATTAAACAATATTTTGTTTTCTGCAGTGCTTTATTTGTGTGTTTATATCAATTTTGGATAAACGCATAATCCGCTTAATTGCATAAGAGAGCTTGGCAAATTGACTATGCAATCAACTAGAATTGTCTGTATTTTGTTGCAAATCATAAAACAAGACATCTTTACCTCCGTGCTTTTGTACGGCGTTCACCAATCTTTTTGCTTGAAGTAAGCTACATTTTTAAGTATTTAGAGACTTCATTTTTCCATGAATGTATTTGAAAATTTTGATAGATAATGCCAGAGAGCCATGCTTTTGAGAAAGAATTGTGAAAATGTGCTAAGAACTAAGTTTTCCTAGAAATTGAAATTTTGTGAAATCTAGGCACTGAAATTTTGAGTATTTTTAGCCGGTAAGCTACATCATAAAGTTTTCAAAATCTTTATTTTTTGATAAATCTTTTTGCAAATTTAGATAAATAATGCCAAATAACTATGCTCGCTAGGAAAAATGGTCAAAATGTGTTAAGAAATTAACTTTTTTTTAAAAAGTGCAAGTTTTTTTGTGTATAGTAGGAAAATTGTGTAACTAAAAGTAAAATATGATGTATTGCAAGGATGGCCAACTTGTGCTGTACAAAGAGCCAAAATTGATAGAGGCGATCACTGAAAGAACCGTTACAGACTCTTACTTTGAACCTGCCCACATTCCGTACGAGCTAAAGGTGCTGACTTTCTTTTTGGGAGATTACTCTTCACAACCATGAAGCATTATCATACAGGCAAAGAGATGACCAATTTTTTTCAGAAATCATTTTCAAATTCGATATTGACCTTGAATGACCTTCCACCTACCACGGAATCCAACATGTCCCCCTCAGTTTACACATCACTACACTCAATTGCTGAACACAAAAGATGAGTCAAAAGAGCCGCAGTCCAGAACCCAAAGAGTCGCCGGTTGGCCACCCCTGAAGCACTGCCATCAATAATTGATTAGCCATTACATATTAATCCTTAGCCTTAAGTAATTAGAGTAACATATTTCTGGAAAGCAAACTTTTTCTGCTTTCAAACGACACTGACTGTTAATACCTTATTATAACCTTTATACATAAAACTACCCTGTTTTTACTCGATTTACTACTTTTCTGGGGGAATAAAAAGTTACATCACAGGTCTTAAAGTTCAGCTCTCTAAGTATAAAAACTAATAGTAAATGTACTTGCTGTGTATTGTGGGAAATGGCTTGAAATTCCTTTAATTTAGTAAAAAAAAGTTTGAAAATTGATTGAGAAATAAGGTAACAAATTAGTTATTAAGTAAACTGATTTTGTAAAAACGTTGCAATTTTTGAAAAAATCAAATTATGATCTCTGATAGCGCAAGATTGTGTTAATCGTACTAGGCATATTATTATGACTTCATAAGGCTAGTTGAAGTGTGCTGGAAAACTAGCAGGAAGCACGATTAGAGAGCTGGAAATGCTTAAACAAACAATTTGTTGTTGCATTGCCAATTAGGTTTTACTTGTTGCAGAGTATCTTTTATGGAAAGCAATTTGCCACGATCTCCGAAAAAAGCTTTTATTCGCGTTTCAGTTAAGAAAACAAATTTTACAATTAATTGCTAATTATGGGACATCCTAAAGAAAAAAAAATTGTTGAAGATGATGGGTCGAGTACTGACTTTTGTTTAAGCCAAGAACCATATTCCTCGGTTCAAAAATGAAATTTAAAAAAAATCATGTTTGTTCATGATGTCATTGTGACGTCATGAACCCTCTCATGATACTCATCCCAAGGAACTGATCAATTATATCAAGTTTGAGGTTTGTACCCCCAAGGAGTTCTGAAGAAGTAAAGACAGACAGATGAACAGAATTGAGCTTTATACATCAGATGAAATCAATCAAAGCTTCAGCTCACGTCTTAAAAAGTTTGTGAAACGTGGAATGCTTCAAAAAACGCCAGGCTAACACAAAAAATTTCAATCAAAATTTTATTTTGAAATGTTTTTGAAAGAAGAAAAGGCTTACTTTAAATTCGTAGGTGTTCCCAAAAAAGCGCTACTCCTTATCTTTATCGTTAGCATCACCATCGGTAAAACAATTTTTATTTACTGCTTCAAACTCCTTACCTGCTGCTAGCTGGACACCAAGTTATTTAAAGCAACTAAAGTCAAATTTTGTTTTTCTTTTTTTAATTGGCGAGCTGATGCTGTTGTTTTATGGTCATGTGTGAGAGTTTTCGTATCTTTGGTTGTCTTCGACATCAGACCCACATCGTCTTTTTTTATCATGGAGAAAAATCCAAATCATGCTCTTTGTTATGTAATGAAGTAGTTGCTTGTGTAGTTGTTGGTTCAATAATATTTTCTCCTTCAATGTCATTGCATTTTATGACTGTTCCAATTTCAGAGACAAGCTGTATTCAGATCTTACAAAAAAATCCAAATCATCATCTTCTTGATTTGATGCGATGGCGTAGTGGTTAGAGCGTCCGCTTTAAAGTCGGTAGACCTAGGGTTCAATCCCCTTGTCGAGTCATACCAAAAGGCTTCAAAAAATGGTATCCACAGCTTCTCTGCTTGGCGCTCGGCATTTAGGGGAGGTTGAGAAGAACAAGCCGGCAAGTTTGCTTGTTGTGTCCTTGGGTAAGGCACTTGACGGGACGCCTTCGCCTTTATGTGGAAGACAGGTGGCCCAGACATATCGCAAATGGCAAGTTGGCAACTCCCAAGCGAGTGCAGACGTTCCGTACAAAGTATAGCCATTCAATTCGCTTTCTTGTGAATGGAGGATAAATATGGCAAAATCAAAATAAAAAATAGCAGTTTGCTTAGCGGCTATTTTATCAAAATCTTGTCCAAAAAGAGCCTTTGCAGTTGTGACGTCTTCCGATTTCAGAGACAAATTGTTTTTATGTTTATTTTGCAAACCCAAAATATCTTTTTCATTTGATGTATTAACGGCTTGTGTAGTTGATAACTGATTAACATTTTTGTCTCCAATGAGTTTTGCATTTTCGAAATTTTCTGGTTTTAGAGCCAAGTCATTTTCAGATTTAGATTGATAATCCAAAGCATCTTCTCTTTGTGATGTACAAACTGCTTGCCCAGTTATTAATTTATCAACAATTTCTCCAACAATATCCGTTGCATTGTAAGAGTCTTCCAATTGCCAAGTCATACTGTTTTCAGATTCGGAAAGCAAGTCCATATCACCTTTTTGATGCGACATACTAGATGTTTGTGTAGTAAATATTTCGTCAATTTCTTTTCCTTCAATAATATTTGCATTTTCATAGGTTTCTGATTTCAGAGCCAATTTTTTTTCAGATTCAGAGTACAAATTCAAATCACCTTCATTACTTAATGCATTAGCTGTTTTTGTGGTTAATGATTCATCTGCATTTTCATCTGTGATGGTCTTAGCAGTTTTAGAATCTTGGAAGTTTGGTGCCACCGCATTTTCAATGCTCAAATTGGAAGTAGAATCGTCACCCATTGATGGTCGTTGATCTCTTACTACTACTACTGTAGCATCATTTACTGAATTTCTTGATATGCCGCTATACAAGCTTAAAAATTCTGGAAAAACCGTTGACACAACTGGTTGAGGAGGTCTGTTTATCACGCTAAAAAGCAAACATGAAATTAATTTTATGTTCATTTTACTCATTTCAACCTATGAGAACAGCTTGTTTTTTCTTGCGTGGTGTTGCAAGAATTAGATTTTGGAGAAAATTAAAATTTTTTTTGGCAAGGAAAGAGGAAGGAGAGGAGGAAGAATTCTTGGAAGAAAAATTTGGGAATTGGCCAAATTAAATTTCTTTAATGTTAACACGCTGACAAGAAAATACTGCTGCCTATATCATCTTCAGGTAACCGTTAATCACGCAACAATATCAGCATCAAGGATTGAGAAGCACACCATATTTGTTACAACAGTTTATCGTGATGAAAATAATTATTAACTGTCATTTTTTTCTCTGGAATGAACGCTCGGTTTTAAAACAGAAACATGCAATTTCATCCCCCAAAGCTGTTTAAACTAGTAGGAACATGCTAAAAGAAAGCGTTACAAGAAAGCGGTAGCTATTTCGAAACTACGTCATAGATTGGTAGATAGCTGAATCACTAACGAGACGAGCTGCTTGCAGAGACCTTAATTGGGGTAAATAAGCGAGTTTCGCCCTAGTGACACCAGTTTGGGAAAAAGACTAGTGAAAGACATTCCTAAGTTTTTGAAAACAAATTTTTGTTAAACATTTCTGAATTAGGAGTTCTTCACATTTTGTAGGTGACACTTTTGAAGTTGCAAAGGGTGACGTGAGGTCTTGTGAGGTAATTGCAGTATGTGTGCTGCCTAAAAAACATTTTAGAGGCCGTTCAAATACCATATTGACGTCTTCCAGGACGAAGCAAAACCGTCACAATAGTGCTAAATAAGGGAAGGGAGGAAGAGGAATAAGAGATATCGCTTTGTGATAAGCTTGTCATTGTCATTGAATAAATTATTAATTGTGCTCAATTCGCTTTCAAGTTTACAACTGTTTAATAAAACAGGTTTTTGTGGCAAATCCGTATAATAAAAGTGTGCTAAAATACTTTTTACTTGACTTGACACATGTGTGGAAGAGGGGTTTACAAAATTATCATAATGCTTCACATGGGGGAGAGTGAATTAAAAGTTGAATAAAATAGCGTTAAATGATTTGTGAATAGCCCCTTACACGATGAGAATGCAATTTCAAAATTTCAAGTAAGCTAATGATGGACTGTAAATTTGCGTTATCTATTGATAAATTAAGCTGTAGCAATTTTTCTATCATTCTATCTTGCAAACTTTTATTTTCCTATTGTAATTTGAGACTGACTGTATTGTTCTATCCGCAATCTATAGTGAAATTTTTTATGGTGGCAATGATCGCAGTAAGGTTGGGAGCAATGCCTTCCATGGTTGAAGCGTTCTGCCATTGTATAGCAATTTTACATGCTTGTATGAACTCCTTGTTCAATTTTCTGTGCCAGTTCTTAGTACACTGTAATGTAAGTCGCTGGTCTAAATATACGTATTTTCATGTATTTCGGACCAATAACACTTCTAAAGCCGATAAATAAGAAAACATATGCAACTGCAAAAGAACCAAATTACAAATTAGTTTTAGTCAATGATAAATGAAGCCTTGTTGAAACGCTGAAATTAAGTTAAGTGATTGATCTACATAAATTGAAAGCCGACGTATGACGTTTTGCTTTTGAATAAGGTTGCCATGTGTTTGAATTTCCCAAGATATGGCAGGGTTTTTACAGCTAAAATGAGCTTAAAAAAAATGTTAAAAAGATCTTTAAAAAAAGTCTTTACATTTGTTACAACATCAAAAAAGGTGAATGACCCGCCAGTGCTTAAAAGCGTGAACGAGACCAAAATCAAAGTGTCAAAGATTTTGCCTCTTCAATTATGGTAACCCCACATTTGAGCTACTAAATTTCTGATTGTTTATAATTTAGTAAGGTTTTATTGTTTGAATGAGGATTTTGTTGTCTCTAGGTTATTGCAACTTGAGCTAAAAATAATTTGATCCAGTGACGAAGTAGAATAAAAATCGCGAATCTTTTAGGAATAATATTAACGTTGGAGGAAACGTATTATACTTCGTTTAAAAGAATACGGTAAAGAAATCGTGAAAAATGTTTCCCGTGAAGTAAATTAGAACGGAAGTTCCGCTTTAGTAGTTAAACTAAGAACCACTTTTGTTTGTGGAAAGGCGAAGGAAACCTCTGCAAGGTGGTGCTTGTAAAGGTATCAAGGATAGAATAGCTAAGATGCGCTTATCGTTCTTACCTTGTAGCGTAACTGTGCGGCAATTCCAAGTCTCCTTTTGTTGTGACAGTATTTCCATTGTTTTGTGTGGTAAATCTGCTTGGTTTGAACAGGCATAGAGAAACTAGCTTTACTGTTGTCTCATCAAGTTTTCCACACCAATGTAAAACTCTATAAATATAAAGCCGGCGGTTGTCGAAAGCACAATAAGTGTCATTTCTGATCACAACTCTAATTATGGGAATGTCTTGAATGCTCATCTTTCCCAACGATATCTTCTCAACTGCTTAATTGACAGATCCTCCACATCAAGAAATAGAATTAATTTTGTCATGCATAAAACGAATTTCAGTAGGACATAGCTTAATCAATGTCATGTTGAATTTCCATAAGCACTGTAGTCCGCCACTCAACTCAGTTTAGAACAAAATTAGTATTTGATCAGCCAAGAACGTCATAAAACTGTACACTTAAAGAAGTTTCCCTAAAACAATTGTTTTCTTTTATCATTGTTACCAACGTGAGTGAAATCAAAGATGGTGTTGGTTACAAGGCGTGCTTAAAAAAACAAACTTTAACAGCGAGCCTGAACTTGCACTGTGAATCAGCAGCTAGATAACGGTTTACTGCACTACCGACTCTTGTTCAATTTACAACCATTTCAGACCCACTTCTATTGGCAAACTAAGTTCACCGCTGTGATTGGGTAGTACGAGTGCATGAGCGTCTCGTGCCATTGCAGAGTAAGCGGTATACTGCTCTACAATGATAATAACAACTGTGAAAACTGTTGCCAACTATATTGTATGATAACACGTGCTTCAGAACTAACTTTAAATGCGAACAAGCAACAAGTAAATTTAAATTAACCAATGGTACAGAAATATAGTTCTCAATTGTAACTTTATAGTGAAATTAAAATTCTTAATTTGCACGACGACAATAATAAATTCATGATAATTTTCAACAGGAACAAGATTTTATGAAATGTTGCAGAAAAACCAAAATTTGATGGTAGCTTGAGTGATGATTTTGTGGAACATGCAGCGTGGCTGCTTGAAACATTTACCATAAAATGGCGGAGTCAGAAAATGGCAATTGGGGCGGTTGTCGCCCAATACCAAAAATAGTCACCACATGCTATAATTTGCATTTTAGAAAATGACATATTGAAGCCACAACTGAATAAAACTCAAATCATTTTTCTTCTTTGTCACGTTGGAATTAGTTTGATATTCACGATAGGAACCGATTCGATCATGTTTTGCTTTGTCACACAAAGATTGTGAAGTACACATTAACTCTCTTACCGGAAAAAGAACATTGTGAAACTGCAGCAGAACCGGTAGCAGCTAGCGTACCAAGGATTGTCAAAAAGAGGGCATAAAAGCAAATTAAGCTTTTGCGTTGTTGTTACAGCCAAAATTTGGTCAATGTTACCCTCTAAAGATGTTACTACAGGTAATAAATACAGTTGGTTACTCATGCATTGAAAATTTGACAGCAAAATATATCGATGTAGATGGTAAACAACACAATGTTATGTAAAAAAAGTAACACTAGGTAGTGCTTCAAAGACATAACTTTTTGAAGTTTATTTACATGTATGTTGTTGCTGATTTTATTGTCAAAGTTGTTTTTATGTCGGTCACAGCGATCTTCCACCGCACGTATGAAGGTAGTTCAAATTTTTTATTTTTAACTGTCATAATTTTTGCAGGTGAAAAATAAAAAATTTGGCCACTGCATCATATTGCTAAAATCTCCCTCTTTTTTCTAACATTACAAGCTGGAGCAGCTCTTAATTTACCTATAAAATTCAATTTACATACTGAAATTATTGTTGGTTTATAAAACAGAATGATTTGATATTTTACCACTGTTCATTTAATGATTCTAAAATAATTCTGCACCTTATTTTGGCAAACTTGATGCCGCTCTTAGGCTTACATACTTTCTTTTCCTATAATATTCACAGTAAAGGGCGCAAACTTTAGAAAACCGGTATTCAGGTCCAAAATGATAATCATAAAGTATTGTCCCACAGGACTGTAGATGGTATTTCGAGGAGATCACAGTTACATGATTGTTGGTGCTCTCGCACTATGCCACTGATTAATACTGCCATTGAGTTTTCTATTTCTTGATCAAACATGAAAAAGTGGAACTGCTTAACTAGGTTGAGGCAGAACGCTTTTTAATAGAAAATTGTCTTACAAAATAATTTGAAAATAATATCAATCAAAATCATTGCACAAATACCGTAAATTATTAGCCGAACAATAACCACAATTATAAATATAACCAAAATCCTAGATATCGTGATCTTAATTGTGTAAATATCCATCATCATCATCAATATCAAATAAACGATCCATATCTTTCGCTCATATTCAATAGCCGGTTGTAGATCAGAAGTTAAACTGTTTGCGGCCTTGAAAGTCAAATCATTTCCTACGTTGTTTGATGGATTTAACACTGCAAATGTCTTTGTACCTAAGTCGTATGTGATTGTTTTCACATTTTCGAGTGCCTCTGAGTTTAAATTTCTTTTGTTTTAAGTATGGTGGAGCAAAGTCAAAATCTTTTTTGTTTTTACCTAATGAACTAACCGCTTTTGTAGTTATGGTGCGGCATGTGTGTGTGTTTTGTCACACAAACGTTTTCTCAAAAATTAAAAAATCCGTATATGCGATGTTGATCTCTAAAAAGAATAAAAAAAAGAAAAAGGTCGTCACGTTACACTCAACGCAAAATTGCCCAAATTTCTGAAATCTAGGGTTTCCGCACCACTATCACTTCTTTTTGCCATGTTATTCAACCAAAAAAATTCCAATAGGTTCTACAAAAATTTCCAAGATTGGTTTCAAAAATTCCAAGATTTTTTCAAGAGATTTTGAAAAAAAATTTCAAAAATCGCAAGTGGCCCTAAAAATTCCCATGATCAGCAACTCTGATTGCAAAGTTGATGAGATTTGCCGTTCGGTAACAAAACAGGGTCAAAAGCTCTAAGTCTATTGTTTCACAATAATAGTTTACAAAAGCTACTTGTAAATAGCTGTTTTGTAATTTCTGTTGAAACATTACTAATGAAACACAATTAGGCTTTCCTCAGCACTTTTAAAAGCTAAGATGTCAGTTGAACAGTTTAATCACGCTTGAATCAAAATCTCTGTCTTTTTTGGGTCACGGGAGTTTCTACGCTATAGCATGCTTGGATTGGAGATTAAATTTATCCTTAAAATATGTCCATTGATATGGTTTGGTAAGGTTTTGTTGCTTATGATTGGATTTATGAAGTTTAGCTCAAACGTTAGTAAATTGCAAGATCGTTTAGTCCTAGCTTACACGAGCTTTTAAAATTTTCCATATTCAACTAGTTTGATTAGTTTAACAGCATCATCTTGAAGTATTGGTAAATGCTTAAATCAAGAATATTATCTCGTTCGCTTACAAGTAAATTGGTTGAATTTATCCAGGTCTCAAAAAAATATTGCAGCTTTCTCATGAATTGCGAACTGCTAAATATTAATTTCGTTGCGCATCTATAATTATTTTTGCTTACAATTCAAAAGCCTTTTTGTTCATTTTTAAAATACCATCTATTTAAGCAGTTTCACAGCATAAAAAACAGAACACTTTTGCATATTTACGTAATCATATCACATATCTATAGATGCATTACATTAAAATAATTTTTCGGCATTGAAGTATTAAACACGATTAGAAAAATTGAGTATAAAAACATATCCGGGGTGGTGCTTGCGGATAAATGCCGAGAGACGAGACTAATTTATTGATGCTGTTTTAGTAACAAAACCTATATTTTCGTTTCCGCTAGATGGCACGCAAATATTGTTTAGAACACAACTTGTAAGTTACTTTGCGTAATCTGCAAATATGGAAGCAGAAAGCCAAAAGAATTACTTCAAGTTGAGGACTCAACATTCAGGAAAGGATGATACTTCTATTGCTTGAGGAATTTCTTTGTTCAACATATCTTGAAGTGAAATGTCCGAGCACACCTCAGGTAACCCTTTTGCAGTTTATTCACGAAAAGGGAAATAGCTCAAAAATTATATTCCTATGCATGACATCAATGACGTTGGCCCCAAATTTGAGAGAGTTGGTGTCACTTGAAAAAATACGCGCTTAAAAAGTACCTAAACACGAATAAACAAAAGCAGAATGTGAATTTTTATCACTTCAAAGTAATGCACATTAAAAATTTCGATATTTGAACAAATCTCGACAGTAATGCAATTTTGCAATAATTTTTTTTAGTGAAACCAGGAGATATAAGCTGTCATAAAATCTCAAGACTGTCCCGTTAATTCTCCAAAAAACGGCAATTTTATTCTTTTAACTAACTAGCCAGGTCTGCCTGCGTCGCCAGCAGGATCCCCATCAGTAATGCGGGGTTGGGAATATCGGCTCAGCCGAATGCTTTGGCTTCACCCAATAGGTGGTTGTAAAAGCAGTAATGATAAGTTGACGTGCTTTGATGTAAGCAATTGTCGTTTCAAAATTAAAAGTACCGTTTTTCGTAAGAGAATCAAATAAAAAAAACATTGTGATGGTTGGGCAAAACCATTATATTTTACCCCAGTTTTTGGAGTTCCTGGCAACGTCTTATCTGCCATGTTTTCAGCATAAGTGTACTTTAGGATTGGCGGTCTAGCTTACAACTAAATCAGCCCATAACCTAATGATCTTTTATACATTCATTTCAGTAAGTAACTGGAAGCATAAATTCAAAGTTGTGAGAAAGTGCCAAAGTGATTGATATGTTTTGACAGAAGTAAGCTATAAAATTTTAGGCCCACTAGTTAAGACTTTTTAGTATCTCGAGGCCAGGGTTTCTCAAATAGGCCCACGGAGCGATTCTCCACGGGCGACAAGCAAAAGCTTTCACCAGGTAGCTTTGTAGAAGCCTTCACTAGTATTGCAAAACCCAAGTGTCACAATATTAAGTATTTGCCAGTTAAACTTAAATTTGTTGTTTTCATTATTTCGTAGTAGACCTCCCTTGTTACGTTTGGTGACGCATTTTTGGGGAACGTTCTTGAATTATCCGGTACACTGTAGCTTTGTTTTTAATCTGTTGCATTACATAACTTAAATGATTAAGTCTTCATAAATAGTAATGGAATCGTGTGATAGCAAGTTACAGGTTGTGACGTCATCTTGTTTACAAATTTACGAACGTCTGAATTTTCTAACTCCCTTTGATACGTAATAGTGTGTCTGATACTTTCAATTGAAGAGCCCAGTTCTAAAAGTACTTAAGTCACATTTTAGAAAAAATGAGTTAAGAGTGGATGTTGGTTGTTTATCATGCATTCTGTATGTTGAATAAAAAAATTTCGAAAAAAAGGTCCGCAAGTCCTTTTTTGTGGAAGTTAGTAATTCCCAATTTTGCGAATTTTGGCGCTAAATGTACCTAAGTCCATCAATTAAGTTTAAGTTCTAATCTCTTTAGTGCTTAGGAACAAAGTACTGTCAGATAATAGACAGGTTAACAAGGTACTGTAGGTAGTCTACATCGGAACAATAGCCCAGGCCAACCGTACGTCTACCACTACCAGGCTAGCTACTATAATATTTCTACTTGAAATGTGTTGCATGATCTGGCGATTGCATTAAATAACCATTGCTGTTGTTGTAGTTGTTGCATTAGCATAGGCTAACCAGTATGTTTGGCATTGTCACCAGTTTAGAGCTAGGCTACCAGTAGCCTACCGACCTTCCTTTTAAGCCAACCCGAAAACAGAAACAGTAGAACTTGGTCCTCGGTAAACTATAAGGTAAATACATTTATTTTTTAAATTAGAAAATATTACGAAGCCATATAATTGATTTTCCAGCACGTGAGAGTCATTATAGCCGCAGCAAAAATGAAAACAAAAAATACTTGGATTCTTCACTTACTCTGGCTAAAATGCACAGATTGTTTTTTTGCAACACCCAGACTTGACCTCATTATGTAAGTACTCCATGTATTCAGATATTTTCAACTATGAGTTTAATATTGCGTTTGGATATCCATCTGTGACATCTGTGACTTATGTGAGAGGCATCAAGTTGCTACTAAGGCTGCTGCAGCAAACAGTAATTTAGCTGAAAAGCGTGAACTGGAGGTTGAACATGAGTTGCATATTCGTAAAGCAGACGTCTTCGCAGTACAAATTAATGAAGTGACTGAATGAGCTGAAGCTTTGCTGCCTGATGGCGACACTGCAGTTTTGGCCATGGATTACCAAAAAGTTTACCGTTGCCTCTCACAGGAGTATCACAAGAATCCTATAAGAGGCAATTGTGAATTCATAGCTTTTGCATTCACGACAATGTCACCAATGACGCAACCATATTCTTATATGCAGAGCACTACGCCAAGAAAGGACCAAATGAAGTCATATCATGTTTAAACTATTATTTTGATGGTCTTCCAACTTCCATCTCTAAGGTGCACATTTTTTTGGACAACTGTTTTTCTCAAAATAAAAATCGATACCTAATTGCGTATTTGAACGTTTTGGCACAAACCAGATTTGATGAAATTCACGTATATTACCCTCTCCCTGGCCACAGTCGCATGCCCTGCGACCGAAACTTTGGCAGAATAGAGAAAAAAAGGAAGAAGAAAGATAGGGTGACACAACCATCAGAGTAGGTGAACTTGATAAGGGAGACGGATCGTACTAATCCGTTTCGAGTTGTATATGTGGAGCACCCTTTGACGGATGACATGCTGGATGATGGCACACCCATTGTGAAGGTTAAAGACTACAAGAAAGCTTTTGACCAAGCTTTGCGCCCTCCAAGTGGGATTCCCGATATTCGTGGGCTACTGCTTCAGCGAGGCAAAGAACCGAGGTGCCGCTAGGCAATGACCGCTGATTGCCTCACGTCAGTCAACGATTTTAAAAAAAGGCAAGAAAATGAGCAGCCTTGTTTCTGCGATGGCCAACGTTCAAGCAGCTTATTGTGGGTACTTGCCTATTAACGCTGCAAAGCTTAGAGATGTTTTGGATCTTTTGAAGCATGTGTCATTGACTGAAAATGTAACCTTTTATTCACACCTAGACGACCATGAGGATAATACGGCACAAATCGATGAAGAACTTGAATAAACTTTATTTTTCTTTTGATTCCGTGATTTCCTGTTTGCTTGTGCAATTCTATTAAGCAGCAGAGATACAATTCTATGAAGAACTTGTACAGGTAATGTAGAATCGAAATCGCAAAGATACAAGAAATGGTTGAAAAGACATATTTAAGCAGAAGAGCAATCAAGTATTCATGGTTTTGTTTCCTGTATCGAAACTAGAATTTTGATGTTTTGGAATCAAATGAATGGCATTAATATAACGAAAGCACGGTGACTAGCTAGCTTTTCCTGTAGAAGATAAATAAAATTCTTAACTGAACGATGTAAACCTAATGCAGTGCAGTCACAGTACATAACATTAACATTGTTCACCATAATAAAGCCACTCAAATACCAAAATATATCATGGGCAAAAACGTACCACACTGAATGTTTGTCAATATTAACTCAAGATTTAAAGATACGGTACATCAATAAAGGTAACACATCATTTTGGGCATTTTATTAACAATATTGTATTATTGCAAACGTAAGTTGCATCACGTGGCTGAAGCAGAAACAATACCTTTCGGTGAATTTCTATACTGTAGACTATGTTGGAAAAACAACAAAGTCCACTCATTTAAGGAAAAAGTACCTAAGTCCATCATATTCGCAGTAAAAGTACCTAAGTCCAAAAATACAAATCTCCTTAACTTCTTGATGTAAAACTGCATAAAGTGGTAAATGATCTTAAAAAGCCCCATTTGACAGTGCCTATCCAGAAAGGGTAAACTTTTAATTGCTGCACGCACAACCTGATTTCACGATCATATGGAAAACTTTAAATGCCATTATCTCAAAACTGTTATTTTGTGACTCAAGTACTTTTAGAACTAGACGCTTCAATTTTGCTCGCTTTATATATATACGACCGAAATTTCGCACTTCACTATTCTGAAGGATTAGAGTCAAAACGTGTTTTGGGGACGATTGAAAGGTCCGTAGGCTATTGATGATTAGAGTTAACTCAACGTAAGAGTTAGTTGCGGATAGAGACGGAATATCCGCGCTATATCGTTGTAATTTGTTGTTATTACGAGCTAGTGATTGTAAGCAGTGAAAGAAGTTTGGTGCGTTCTGCCCCAGAAAATATAAAGTTGGTGAATTACGAAGATAGAGTAATTATGACTGTTGTATTAATAGAAATTTAACTACCTCTACGTTTGTATTCTGTTTCGACTCTAGACCTTAAGTTTTACATCTACAGTAGACGCCGCTTATTAAGCCCGCCTCGGGACCGGACGATTTTGGGCTTGTTAACCGGGTGGGCTTGTTAACCGATGGACGACTTTTTCTAAATGTTTTGATGTAAAATATTTGTGGCTACCTGTAATGAACATAAAATGTTTAAAGCTAAATCACATTGTTCACAGAACTTTGTAAAGAATACACATATTCGTATTATAAAAATTTTGATATTTAAAATTAAAGTGACCGCGTGCGTACTCTCGCACGCAATTAACGCACTACAGCTACTGCACTACATGCGCTGTTATTAACGGTTCCGTTAAACTTGACGCACTTTAAAAGCACAACTACAATAGCAAAGTTTTTATTTTTTGGATGAAGAGCAGCATTAATTTATCACAAGAACGGTGTTTTATACAACACAGTATTTATTACCATCAAAACAGATTCATTTTCGTACAAATTCATCAAGGGTAAGTTGTTGCTGTGACAAAACAGAAAAATTTTAGACAGTAACCGAAATGCTTGATGTTTGTCCATACAGAAAAAAAATCAAAAATTGCGTGATGAAATTTGTTGGTTATGAAGCTTTTTAAACAAATTTAAAGGAATTGCGTGGAAAATTTGAGCTTATTAAACGGGTTTTTGGGCGTATAAAGCGAATTTTCTTAATGCACAGTCAAGTGGAAGAATTCCGGGCTGGACAAATTTGGCTTTAATATGCGGGTGGGCTTATAAATCGTGGGCTCAATAAGTAGCGTCTACTGTATTTAGCTTATACAAGATTTTTGTGTTATCAAACGTCAAAAATTCGCAAGTGGAACAAAAGCTATGTTTCATTTGGTTTCACAAAAGTTACTCGGAACAGTCGTGATTGTGTGCAGTGTCTTAAGTGCTCGGTCGTGATCACAAAAGCGTCATTACGATCCTCCAAACTAAAAAACCATCGCGATAAAAAGTATCTCCAAAGGAGTGATGATGACATCGATGCTCTGTTTGCCAAGAGTACTATATGATCTGGAAGCGACGCTACCTCATTAAGGATTTCCGGCAGAGAAAAAGCCTACTCTTCAATGAAGCTACGAGGTGGTATATCAAATTGCGAAGTGTAAGAAGCCGCATACTTTAGCTGAGGAACTTATCAAGCCATGCGTAGAAAAAGTGGTTGAAACAATGATCGGATCGGGGGCGAAAAAGAAAATCTAGCATGTTTCGCTCTCTAATGACACCGTTCGCCGATGGTTTGACAACATGGATGCTAATTTGTGCCAGCAAGTTTGCTCCGAAATCAAGCAAAGCACGCTCCAGGTTAGTATTCAACTGGACGAGTCTACCGATAGCGTTTTAAAAAGCCGCTTGATCGCATTCGCCCGATAAGAAAAAGATAGAAAGATGAAAGAAGATTTCTTGTTCAACAATGCACTGTCAGCCACAACAACTGCTGCTGATGTCAAAGCTCTTGTGGACTCTTTTTTTGAAGCCAACGAGCTCAGCTGACAGAATTTCAATTACATCTGTACTGACGGAGACCCAGCGATGATCGGCATCAAATCAAGGTTTGTCACACTAGTGAAGAACAAATGGCCTCATGTGACGTGGCGTTGTTCACTACATCGATACACTCTAGCATCAAAGATTCTAACTCTACATTTGTTGGAATTTATAAACGTTGCGGTTAAAATGATCAGCTTCAGTCGCTCGAACGCAAAAAATCTCATGCTCTTCCAACTTTTGACCGAAGAAATAAAAGCGCAACATGTGGGACTTTTGTTTTATACCAAAGTCCCTTGGCGAATGCCTCTCTCGGTTGTATGCATTTAAAAATGAGGTTGAAATCTTTCTTAGAAAAAACAAAAACAATCTCCATGACCAATTTCACAATGAAAAGTTTGTTGTGATTCTCTGCGCACCTGGCCGATATGTTTGGTTACCCTAAAAACATGAATTTGTCTTTGCAAGGCCGTGGTGAGACAATCTGCGACGTTAAAGACAAGCTGCCTGGGCTAAATCCTCAAATGGGAGTCTGGCAAGCACAAATCAAGGTAGGGTCCACTACCTCGTTTCCTTTGTCGGAAAAGCATGCGAAAATGAATAGGATTGATTTGCCAGATAACATCAAAATTTGCATCATAGAGCATCTTGAAATCGTTTCTGCTGAGTTTCATCATACTGCATCGACGGCACTTTGCACGTTATATGGATTTTCTGATCTGATCTTTTGAGAAAATTCAGAAATCGCCTCTATGTTTGCAATGACATTCGTCTTACTCAGTCCAAGACGTAGCCGAATATCAAAGGTCTCCTCAGGCGAGTACAGAAACACGCTTCGCACTGACTACGTAAATTCTTTCGCTCCCGCGATCATCAGTCGATGATTTCGTTTTTTCAGTGTTTCCCTCAATTTTTTTCAAATTGAGTTAAAAAACTAGTTTACTAAAAAATAGATTTGTGACTCTATTTTTCAACCGATTTTCGTAAAATTTTCAAAAGATCACGTTTAATTCTTCACGCATCGAAAGATGTATAATTTGCGCCCTAACTCTTGAATTTTCTTACCCAAAAAGAGTTAAAAAGACCAAAAGCTCAAATGCAGTCGACAAAAATTGCCGAATTCCCAGTAAGAGCCAACTACCTTAAAATCAAATTGAGATTACATGTTTACCACGAAACCAAAGCCTTTGTCATTAACACAGTCTGAAAACTACCTTTTTGGGGCATCATTTGACAAAATTTTAAGCAATAATGATAAAATTTATCTATTACAATTTCCAAATTTTTTAGGGGTTTCAAAACCCCCAAACAAATTTGTATGATAAGTAGGAAAAAAAAGATTTCGTTTTTAAAAAATATGATATGATGCTAATTACTGGTCTCATTTGAAAGCTTAGGAAATTTTCTTTCCAGTAATATGTAACTTTTAATAGTTTAGGCTAAGCGGTATATGATATTTACTGATCAAAATGGGTACTGTACATCATGTCAGTTCTAAACCTCCAAAAATTTTTCGATCTGCCTTCACTAAATTATAATTTTTAGAAAAACATACACCCTATAAAAAGATAAAATAAATTGCAAATGTTTCACCACTAAAGTTGTCATTTATTATCAAGTTTCCAACGAGACAGAAACGAAAATACAAGTTTAAAAGCTAGTCGAAGTTTGGCTTCTCTAAATCAAAGTTTGCTGTATCAAAATGGTTTCTCAACAAATGGGAGGGGTGTAAAAAAAACTTCTGCTTTATTGTTAGTAACAGCATATTCTATTTAAACTTAATATTTTCTGAATCTTGAAGAAATTCTCTTTACAAAAATACTTAATGTTACGTGGTTTAGGCTAACCTCTAGCAGATAATGACTGATCATATTTTAGGTACTACATTCAACTAACAAAATTTGGTACCGGTTGACAAAAAGGTCATGGGCCTCAGAAAGTTGCAAATTGTAGAAAACCTAGGCTTTTAAGTAAGTTTTGACTGATGTACGTTGAAAGCTTATTTCCTTAGCATCATCTAGCGGCCATTTCTAAAAAAACTGGTTGAAAATAAAATCTGTAGTGATCTTTGAGGTAAGGGTACTTTAACCTCGAAGACAACTCAGCACCTATTTTGGGATAATTTGCATTTTCAAACAAAAATTTTTTTTGTTTTTATTGTATTTGAAATCTTCAAGAAATTGAAATTTCAAGGATATATTGCACTTGATGTAAACAGATGAGTAATGATTTACAAACAAGCTTAGGGTATTTTATGATGACAAATTATGACAAATTATGACAGTTTTTCGCTCTGCCACCTTGCGGACATTTTTTTCGCAATGCACGCGGGAGCAAAATTTCAAGTAAATTGACTGTGATTTTTTAATTTTTTTACTGTATTGCATTCATTATTTTACTTTTTTTGTTAACTTTTTTATTATTAAACGTGGCGAATAACATAACTGATGGAAATCCGTTGAAAGCAAAATTATGTATTTTTATTGAAGAGCAGGGGAGCACAAGTGTTGAGAGTCTTTGGAAGGGTGCCACAAATCATAAAAATTTGAGAGCCACCGCTCTAAGCTCATTGGTTCAAATGATCTAAATTCTGGTTTTCAAATTAAATGAAGCAACAGCTTAATAAAAAATGGTCGAGTCAAAAGCGTTATGAGCGACCTGTGCATAGCCTTTATACACATGATAACAATCTCTTCGTTTCTTTAAATAAGCAGTCAATGGGTGGACAACTAAAATTAAACTGGGGGATGGCAGTGCAAAAGCAACAATTGTTTTCAAAAATAAAACCTTGGGTAGCAAGTAGTAGGCTCATTTCACGATTTGGCGCTTTCGGTTTTGTAATTACACTCTGACTAAAAGGTCCTTACTACGCCTTAAATCTACTGTATGTGCTCTGTTTATTGTTTGCACTTAGCCAAGGGATCCATCGCTTTCCCTTGATTTGGAAGTATAGCAGTGCATTTCATAGGATGCGATTGTGCAGGGATGTTGTTTTTTTGACTTCCCGTTAAACCTTCTAAATTCACATCTGGCTACGCCTTATGGCTACGCACCAAAACGGTGGTTGTTTTCATTATTACATAAATAAGATGTTTAGTGTTAGGCCTGTTTCACGACTTGGTGCACACTCTTTTGCATTTATATTTGTGATACGACGTTTCTAGGATGTCCTATTTGCCTTGCTTCCGACATGGCGAGAAAAGAAGCAATGCCTTTCCAATAGTCACACCCTATCCCAGTACGCCGATTAAGCCGTTTTCAAGCAAAAATGTTTCCGCTAAGGTCATTGACAAATTGATAGGCCTATTGTTTAACTTAATGTTTTCTTAAACTTGGAATTTTATTACTTTTTACTTTAGTGCGAATATTAATCTCCCTACTTTTAAATAAAGATTAATCTTATGTACAAACATCTCATTTAATTACAAATGTCATTTTACTCAACAGGCAGCATATCTTCTATTAAGGTTTGTTTCTTAATAAAAGCGAATAAAAGTACAGCTTTTGCCTGCTACTGTAAGAAGGATCGTACCTGACAGCATCATGATATCCTAAAGCTTTTTGCTAGCATTCGAGCAGAGCAATGTTTGAAGTTAAATTAATTGGGAAAAAGAGTACTCAAGAACTTGTGGATTTGCTCGGTTCAGACTAGCCACAGCGAACGGAGTGCAATAGCATGTCATGTTTTGAGGAGGGATAATGATGAATGTGCTAAGAAGAGCTTTGGATTTTGATGAAGTTGGAAGAAGAGGACGTGGGCGATCGAAGATGACGTGGAGAAGCTAAATGGTTAAACAAGTGGAAGAGATGGCACTATAAAAGGAAGGTGCCATTGAAAGATTGTGTTGGGGCGATGCTGTAAATAAACTTTTGAAATATCATGGGGTAAATCTGGTCCCCTTTGAAATTAGAAATTTAGCCAAATTTAGAAGATTGGATCTTTCTCTCTCTCAAGAGAAGCAAGAGAGGAAAGATTGCTTACAATAAAAAATACATTACGAAAGAATGAATTTTTGAGCTATCGAAAAAGCTCTAAAATCTTTTAAAATGTTTTTCTTGAAAGCTAGCAGCTTGTTGATATTTCCCGAAAAAAATTTTAACCGCGTTTCTACGACCACTTTTTTTTCAGAAAATTGAAAAATAAATTTTGCAATCAAGCGTTAATTATGACGTCATCTTGAACTCTACAAAGAAGTTACTAAATCCCTTATGACACTTACGTGGTGTCAGTGATCAATTGTGCTTAGTTTCATGTTTGTGCGCCGAGCTTTTTAGAAGAACTATAACCTACGTACGTAGCTACAGACAAAACTCTGCTTTATACACTGGATGAAATCAATCAAAGCTTCAGTTCACATCTTTAAGGCATGTGGAATGTAGAGACAGCTTCAAAAAACGCCAGGCCAACATAAAACATTTCAACCAAAAATTTTATTTCGAGATATTTTGGAAAAAACATAAGTCTTACTTTAATTTCGCAGTAGTTTCCGAAAAAGTGGTAATCCTAATCTTGAAGAAATTTTTGACCTCACTACAGTTGCCAACGACATCAATTAAAATTATAAGATAAGTCCTGGTTAAGGTTTATTTATCATTGCTTGGCAAGGCTAACAGCTAGTTATGTCAGGTTAACAAAAACGGTTCAGGCGACTTCAACCAAATTATGTTTTTAAGATCATAAGCAATAAATCATTATTAATGGAACATCATTTCCAAGGCTTTAATCCCGATCGTAGAAGGATTGCTTTCGATAAAGAGAGATCTTTGAAACTTTCTGTCATTTCACAAATTCTGTCCTTTCCTTCAAAAAGGTGTAGTCGGGAATGGGCGAGGTAATGGTTTTTGCTTTACGAAAACACAAATTAGTTATTTGGTGGTATGCATATTTTGCAACTAAGTGAAACTTCCCCTTGTGAAAACAATAAACAGAAAGAAACTAAGAAATCATTAGCCTTAAATCTTGTCCCTAATCCTGATCTTTCTATTGCTTCTCGGGCGGCACCTTTTCGAGAGAATTGATAATGTCAAATAATAGAACCGCTATCTACTACTTTTTCGTAATTGCATGCCTATTTGAACGACGTAAAGCCTCTGGCTGGGCGCGTGACACTTGGTCCTGGCATAAACACAGCCTGGCAAAGAGCAAACTAGCCCGAAAAAAAGCACTTGCGGTTACGTTTTTTCAATACCAGGGCCCCAATCAGTAATGTAAAGGCGGAGAATGTCAAACCAGTCGGCGGTGCCGGCTTCACATCATTGCAAAAGGAATTGCTTCAACATTTACGCTAGAAGATAAAGTAACTGAACAATAAATCCTCTTGTGGCACTCACTCCGGGGTGGCAATAAATCGTGCCAAGTTCGTTGCTTGTATGTCCAGTAGTTTCGGAGGAGTTAAAACACACAAGCAGACACACCCACACATAGACTCTCACCCATCCACACACGCGCACACACACACAGAATTTTGGTTTGTAGCATGGGTATAGACCCAAGCAGTTGCTTCAGTTCTCTCTTCCCAGAATTTGGTTCAGACTTTCTAGCTTGCTTGTGTTTCTTTTGGTTTGGAAACAGCCTGTTTGATTCTATGCTCAGTCCCTTTGATAATAGATTTGTCATCGGCTATTCACTACGACAACACGTTATACCTCCCTGAAAACGCCACAAAAGCAAACATGGCAGTTGTGTGAAGATTAAGCAATAATTATGGATTTAACATTAATCACTTATGTTCTGTGCTTTTTCACACAATTATTTGGCAAATACAAACAGCGTATATTAGCGTTTGTTTTTAAATTATGTTTTCAACCAAAAAGATGAAAGAACAAAAAAGTTAAAAGATATTTACAAAATTTTTTAAATGCGAGAACATATAAAATCTGCAATACACAATTGCAGAAAATTATTGTCTTTAAAAAGACTTAAAAATTAAAAACTTTACGTGTCATAGTAATTGCCATCATCACCACCACTAAATAAACAAGTCATATAGATAATCGCATTCTTCATTTTCTAGATACATGTAAGATTGATAGCTGTCGTCATCATAACCAAGATTGTCTTTTTTATTATGGATAAAATCTGAATTATCCTGTTTGTTATGCAATGAAGTAATTGCTCGTGTAGTCGTTAGTTCACCAATATTTTCACCTACAATGAGCTGTGCATTTTCTGACTTTTGCGACTTTAGAGTCAAGTTGTTTTCTGTCCCTACGAAAAAATCCAAATCATCATCTTCTTGGTTTAATAAATTAGCTATTTGCTTAGCAACTATGTTATCACAATCTTTTCCTAAAAGAGGTTTGCACTTTTGACGTCTTTCGATTTTAGAGACAAATTGCTCTCAGGTTTATTGTGCGCACTCGAATTGTCTTTTTCATTTGAAGCATTAACAGCTTCCTTAGCAGCTAGATTCTCAATACTTTCATCCATAATGAATTTTGCATTTTCGAAATCTTCTGGTTTCACAGTCAAGTCATTTTCAGATTCAGGTTGACAATCAAAATCATTGTCGTGAGTTCGTTATTTTTTATTCCTATGTAATCCAAGGCTAAATCCTCACTCAATATAAAGTTGTTCCTTTTTATTGGTGGTAACAATCAGTAAATATATTAACAGAACCGAATTATAGCAGAATGGTTAAATCGGGCGATACGAACATATATATGCACACGAACCACGTGACACGATAAAGCAATGGAGTTTTGATGAAGTTGGCGTGAAAGCAATGCAATTTCCCACACCAAATGCTAACGTTGATGTTTAACACCAGGTATTGGAAATACTGATTGTGATATTAAAAATAAAGCCAAATACAAATTAATTTACAGTCAACACAAAGCAAAATCAAATAAGCACGTAATCAAATAAGCACGTTAATCACCACATCATCATCTCTTTGTGATGTACAGTGATCCCTCGCTATATCGCGCTTCACCTATCGCGGCTTCGCGGAATTTTTTACAGTGCTTTTTTTACAGTGAATCCTGATTGGCTCAGGGGCTTTACTGTTGTCTAGAAGTGAAAAAAGTTGATATTGGTTTTTCATTAGACAAGTGCTAACAGTTTTCGTTCCTGTACATTCTGCCAAATTTACGTTTACAATTTTTCTCCGTGACAAAACCCACAATGTCAAAGAAACGTTCTGTACCGACAAAGGGCCCTTTAGACGCGCCAAAGAGGCCGAGGAAGATGCTAACTATTGCAGAAAAAGTTAAACTTTTGGACATGCTGAAGGAAGGTTTCATTCTGCAGTACAGTATTGCATTGTAAAATAACAGTAAAAAATAAAGCTGACTACCTCGCGGATTTCACCTATCGCGGGTTATTTTTGGAACGTATTCCCCGCGATAAACGAGGGTTCACTGTACAAAATGTTGGCCTAGTTACTACTTTGTTAGCATTTTCTCCAACAATGTCCGTTGGATTGTTAGAGTCTTTTCATTACAGAGTCATTTTGCTTTCAAATTCGAATATAAATCAATATCATCTTTTTGATGTGACAAGCTAGACGCTTGTGTAGTAGCTATTTCACTAATATCTTTTCTTTCAATGAGATTTGCATTTTCATAGGTTTCCGATTTCAGAGCCGAATTTTTTTCAGATTCAGAGTTCAAATTTAAATTATCTTCATTACTTAATGCATTAGCTGTTTCTGTGGTTAATGATTCAACTGTATTTTCATTTATGATTGCCTCAGTTTTAGAATCTCGGAAGTTTGGTGCGATCGCGTTTTCAATGCTTGAAACCCAAGCAGAATCGTTATCCATTGATGGTCGTTGATCTGTTACTGTAGTATCATCTGTAGTATCATCTACTGAGATCCCTGATATATCTGAAGTGGTGGCAGCTAATTTATCATCAAAGCTTAAAAAGTCTTCAAAAAGCGCTGACACAACTCGTTCTTTTCTGGGAGGAGATATTTTTGTCACCCTAAAAAACAAACATAAATTTAATTATATGTTCATTTCACGTACATCAAATTACAAAAACAGCTTATTTTTTCTTGCGTGCTGTTGCAAAAATTAGGTGTTGGAGAAAAATTAAAATTTTTTTTGGCAAGGCAAGAGTAAGGAGAGAAGAGAGAATTTTTGGAAGAAAACATTTGGGAATAGACTTAATTAAATTTTTTCAATATTAACCCGCTGACGAGAAAACACTGCTGCTTATTTCATTTTTAGCTAACCTTTAATCACGCATCAGTGTCAACGTCAAAGATCATGAAGCACACCACTGTGTCGCAACAGTTTATAATGACGACAATAATTATTGATTGTTATTTTTTCTTTGGAATCACTCCGTTTGAAACAAAAGCATGCAATTTTACTACCCAAAACCATTCAAGCAAGTTGGAACATGCTGAAAGAAAGGTTCAAAATATGGGATCTACGTCGTAGACCGGTAAATAGCCGAACCATTAACGAGTCAAACTGCTTTTAATGCAGAGACCTTAATTGAGGGAAATGAAAGAGATTCACCCTAGTGATACTAGTTTGGGAAAAAGACTAGTGAAAAATATTCTTAGTCTTTAAAAATAAATTTTTATAAAACAATTCTGAATTAGGAGAATTTTACGTTTTGTGGGTGATATTTTTGAAGTTGCTAAGGGTGTCACAGAGGTCTTGTGAGGCAATTGCTGTATTGGGTGCTAACTAAAAATCATTTTAAGAGGCCGTTCAAATATCATTTAACGCCTTCAGAGGAAAGAATGGAGAGAAAAGCCGTTACAATGGTGTTTTATGAGAAAGGTAGGGTGGGGTATAAGAGATATTCTTATGCGGTAAACTTGTCGTTATAGTTGAATAAATTATTAATTGTTTTGGATTCGTTTTCAAGACAACGATCGTTTAATTCAGTGGTTCTCAAACTGTGCGTCGCGACGCCCTGGTGAGTCGTTTCAATTTTCCAAAGGAGTCGCACGATAATTTGGTTTTGTGTCATTAAGTCTAGGTTTTATTGCGTCAAAAGAGGTCTGATCGTAGATTCCGTTTTTACTTTCTTCTGACATCCATAATCAATAGTATTTTCACAATAGTGTTTTTAATATACTGTTGTAATTGTTGACTTGTGATTCATGAATAAAATTGCACAAGTTTAACTTAAATGACGAAAAATATATAAAGAATAAAACATTCATTTGTATGTTGGACGAAAACAGGAACGATGAGTTACAAACTTAGAAGAGCGTAATTTTACGATTGAAGATGACAGACCGATCCAAAATCTCGGGAGCATAAGAACACTTATTTGTGTGGATTATGGGTCACATTTATTTTGCAGTACGGCAAACTAAATCTTAGGATGCTGTTTGATGCGTCGCAAAGTCTCGTAAGCTTTTTTTAAATGCGTTGCATTGAAAAAAATTTGAGAACCACTGGTTTAATTAAACAAGTTTTTTGTGGAAAATTCAAATAATTGAAATTCGCTTAAATACTTTATATTTGATCCGACCCATGAGGGGAGAAGGATTTACAAAAACGTCATAGTGCGTCACATGGGGGAGAAGTAATTAAAAATTGGATAAAAAAGCGTTATATATTTTATGGATAGCTCCTTACGCGATGAATACGCAATTTCAAAATTTTAAGTGGGCGAATAATAAACCGTAAGTTTGCATTATCTATTGATAAATTGAGGTTTTGCAATATTTTCCTCATTCTATCGAGCAAACTTTTGTTTTTCAAACGTAATTTGTAACAGACTGTGTTGTCCTGCCAACAACGTATAGTAAAATTTTTTTTGGTGGGAGTGATAGCAGTCATGAAGAGAGCAATTATTGAATTGTTCTGTTTTTGTATAGCAATTTTTCATGCTTGTTTGAACTGCATGTTCAATTTACTTTGCCAGCTCTTAGAAGATTGTACTATAAGTCGCTGCTCTGAACCTAAGTATTTCCGTGTATTACTGACTAATAACGCTTGTAGAGCCGAAAAATAGGAAAACATATGCAACTGCAAAAGAACCAAATCACAAATTAGCTTTAGTCAATGATCAATAAAATCTTGTTAAAACGCCAAAATAGGGTTAGTGGCTGGTCTAATTAAACTCAAAGCTTTCGTACGCCTTTTTGCATTTAAATACGATTATAATTTTTCCAGATATGACAGGGTTTGTTTAGTTAAAATAAGCTTCAGAAAAATTGTTAAAAATAAGAGCTCAAAAGTCAGGTTTTTCTTTTTAAAGTAAGATTAACCTGCAGCATAGAAAGAAAGATCTTCATGTTTGTTTTGAAAATAATTTGGGAAAAAACAAACGCATTGAAAAAATTGACCTCCAAAAAAGTCTTTACGTTTGTTTCAACTTCAAAATCTATAAATGACCCGTCAGTGCTTAAAACTGTGAACGAGACCAATATGAATGTGTGAGAGATTTTTTCTTTTCAGATATGGTAACCCCACATTTGAGCTGCAAGCTTCTATTACAAGTTTTTATAATTTAGTAGACTTTTATTGTTTAAATAGAGATTTTATTATTACTAGGTTAATACAATTTGAGCATAGAATAATTTGATCTAGTGACGAAGCAGAATAAAAATTCCGAAACCTCTAGGAATAGCATTAAGTTCGGAGGAAACGTGCTTCGTTCTAAAGTGTACGGTGTAGAAGTCATGCAAAAATTTTCTGCGAAATAAATCTAAACGAGAGTTCCGCTTTAGTAGTTAAACTAAGAACTATTTTTATTTTTGTGGAAAGGCGAAGGAAAAGCAGAGTTCCTACTTTTCTAGAGCGGCAACTAAAAACAAAGAAGCTCTAGAATACTTGTTTTATGTGTTATTTCTCTGTAGCTCTCCTAAAAGTCTGGAGGATAAAAACGCTCCACAAGAAGCCTCTTTACACAGTGGTGTTTTTGACAATATGAAGAATAAAATAGCTAAGATGCGCTTATCGTTCTTACGTTGTAGCGCAACTGTGCGGCAATCCCAATCCTCCTCTCATTCTGACAGTATTTCCATTGTTTTTAGTAGTAAATCTGCTTGGTTTGAACAGGCTTAGAGAAACTTGCTTTACTGTTACCTCGTCAAGTTTTCCACACCAATGTAAAACTCTGTAAATATAAAGCCGGCGGTTGTCGAAAGCACAATAAGTGCCATTTTTGAACACAACTCTGATTGTGGGAAGGTCTTGAACACTCATCCTTCCCAACGATATCTTCTCAACTGTTTCATTGACAGATCCTCCACACCGAAACTTAAAATTAATTTTGTCATGCATAAAACGAATTTCAGTAGGACATAGATTAATCAATGTCATGTTGAATTTCCATAAGCACTGTAGTCCGCCACTCAACTCAGTTTAGAACAAAATTAGTATTTGATCAGCCAAGAACGATTTAAAAACGTAGATATGAAGAAATTTCCCTAAGACAATTGTTTTCTTTGTTCATTGTTACCGACGTAAGCGAAACCAAAGATGGTGTTGCGACACATGTGGTCACAAAGTGTGTTTAAAAATCAACTTTAGCAGCGAGCCTGAACTCGCATTGCGCAATCAGCAACTACATAACGGTTTACTGAACAGTTCAATTTACAACCATTTCAGACCCGCTTCTATTGGCTTAACTAACTTCACTGCTGCGATCAAGATCAGCGCTGACGCCATCGTGAGTAGGCGGTTTAGCCATACTGCTCTAAAATGATAATAAACAATCATGAAAACTGTCGCTGACTATATTGTATGATAACACGTGCTTCAGATCTAGCTTTAAATGCGAACAAGCAACAAGTAAATTTAAATCAACTAATCGCACAGAAATATAGTTCTCAATTGTAACTTCATAGTGAAATTAAAATTCTTAATTTGCACGACCACAATAATAAGTTCATGATAATTTTCAACAGGAACAAGTTTTTATGAAATGTTGCAGAAAAACCAAGATTCGATAGTAGCTTGAGTGATGATTTTGTGGAACATGCAGCGTGGCTGCTTGAAACTTTTACCATTGAGTGGCTGAGTCAGGAGATGGCAATTGGGGCAATTGTCTTCCTAATACCAAAAATAGTCACCCCGTAACTGTATTTTAGCTTTTAAAAAATGACATATTGAAGCCACAACTGAATAAAACTCAAATCAATTTTCTTCTTTGTCACGTTGGAATTAGTTTGATATTCGCGATATGAATCAATTCTCAATTCGATCATCTTTTGTTTTGTCACACAAAGATTATGAAGTATACATTAACTCTCTTACCGGAAAAAGAACATTGTGAAACTGCAGCAGAACCGGTAGCAGCTAGCGTACCAAGGATTGTTAAAAAGAGAGCTTTAAGGCAAATTAAACTCATTGTTTTGCGTTGTTGTCAAAATGGGGAAGGGGTCGCTCAACGTTATTCCCTAAACATGTCAGTATAGGTAGTAAGTACAGTTGGTTACTCGTGAATTGAAAATTTGACAGCAAAATATATCGATGTATATTGTAAAAAATATATTGTTATGTAAAAAAAGTAACACTAGATTGTGTTTCGAAAGCAATGCATTTTAAAATTTATTTATGTTATTGCTGATTTTATTGTCAAAGTCGTTTTTATGTCGGTCACAGTGACGGTCCACAGCAGATATGCAGGTAGATTACATCTCTTAGTCATTGTTTTCTTATTTTCAACAATCATTTTATAATACATGAAAAAAGGTTTTGGAGGTAAAAAATAAAAAATTTGGCCACAGCATCATATTGCTAAAATCTCCTTCTTCTTAAAATTTCAAGCTGAATCCGCTCTTAATTCACAACTAAAATTCAATTTACATTCTGAAATTACTGCCGGTTCATTATACAGAATGTTTTGACATTTACACTAGTCCATTTAATAATTGTAAAATGAATTCTGCTCTTTTCTTTCAAAAATTATTTTGGAAGCTTCATAAAATTCTTGAGTGTACAAACCTTTTTTCCCTGTAATACCTATAGCAAAGGGCGTAAATTTTAGAAAACCAGCATTCAGGTCCAAAATGATGATCATTATTTATTGCCCCACAGAGCCGTATATTATATTAACCTTCCTGGATTTAAAATGGGGTCAAAATGACCCCAGAGTATGACATTTTGCAATAATTTCTAAACGACAGGTTAAATTTATGCAAAATTATCGTTTTCTTCCTGAAATGATGTGTAAAACATTGACAAGAAGTACCAATGGGATACCAGTTTTGTTTTAGTACCTATGACTGTTTTATGTGTTTGGGGTCATTTCTGACCCCCTTTTGAGGAAAATGTGTTGATATGAAATATTGGCCTAAAAATCACTTATCACTAAAATATTTAATTTTTTCAGATAATAACACCCCAGATATGTCTTGTAAATATCTTACAGATAAAGAAATAGTACAAGTTTTAGATACTTTAGCCGATTCTGAAGTTGATAGTGAAGAAGAACTTGTTTGTGGTTGATAGTGAAGAAGAACTTGTTTGTAGCCATTATTTTACTTTGTATTGAATTTTGTTCTTCAAAATAAAGCTTCGAAGTCTATGAGTATAACTTTTAATTATTTTATTTGATTTATGAGCCTTAATAACGTATTAAAAACAAAAAAAACGATTGGGGTCAAATTTGACCCCATTTTAGTACTCCGTGTATAATGCGAGATTTTAGGCAGAGGAAGGTTAAACAGGGAGATCACAGTTACATGATTGTTGGTGCACTCGCGCTATGCCTATCATAAGTATTGGCTTTGAGTTGGGTATTTTATTTCTTGATCAAACATGAAAAAGTGGAACTTTTTAATCACGTTGAGACACAACACTTTTTAATAGAAAATTGTCTTACAAAATGATTTGAAAATAATATCAATCAATAACATTGCACAAATACTGTACATTATTAGCCACAATTATAAATGAAGTAGTAATCAACGTGCAACTTGACGTGGCTTGTCTTAGGGCGTAGCCACGTTGATTGCCTGCGCCTTGTTTGTTCGCGTTTTGGTTGTTGCAGGGCGGGCTGTGCTTGGATTGTTTGGTTGACCTACTTTATAGTTATAGTTGTTAGTGATTCTTTATTTGATTTAGATCATGTGTAATTTTAAGTTTGTTTAAACTAATAAAAAGTGATGCTAAATTAGTTCAATAAATATAACCAAAATCCTAGAAATTGTGATCTTAATTGTGTAAATATCCATCGTCATCATCAATATCAAATAAACAATCCATATCTTCCGCTCATATTCAATAGCCGGTTGTAGATCAGAAGTTAAACTGTTTGCTGCCTTGAAAGTTAAATCACTTCCTACGTTGTTTGATGGGTTTAACACTGCAAATGTCTTTGTACCTAAGTCGTATGTGATTGTTTTCACATTTTCGAGTGCCTCTGAGTTTAAATTTCTTTTGTTTTAAGTATGGTGGAGCAAAGTCAAAATCTTTTTTGTTTTTACCTGATGAACTAATCGCCTTTTTAGTTTTTGGTCCATCAATGAGCATTACTGAAACATATTTTCTTCCATCTTTTCCAAGCTTTAAGAAGTTTTTTTTAGTCCAAGAGCATTCATTGCTTTTTGTTGTTGGTCTTCAAGCTCTGCTGCTTGAGTCATTTGCTGAGTGACCCCATGCATTTGACATGTTTTTACTGTCAAGGTTTTATTGTGCACAATATATTTAAAATCTCTGAAGTCTAAAGACATCTTTATCACAGACTTTCATGTTCCCGAGGTCTGTTTGTCGTGCTGCAAAACAAAACTTTAATAAAATCTCATGCAAATCAAAATATTTAAGTTTACTGTGTCTTTCGTGCCTGCTTTAGCTTCATGAAAACAGAAAAGCTTTGTTGTATAGGCATATCCAGAAATTTTTTTCTTTCTCTTTTTACAGTGTTATGCTTGCTAATGCATAGCAACTAATTTTTTGGGATACCCTGTAGTTTTTACGTTGCACAGTGCGTCCCAGTAACTCTACACGTAGACAACCATCATTGCTGCGATTAAGAAGCAACTACCACCGCATTTGCGTTATTTACTGGTATTGACAGCACTACCTTTAGACGAATAAGTTTTGAGTTTTCCTCGTTTTCGTTTTATGAAATTTTTTGTTATCAACTTTTTATTCTATTCAAGCAATCAGTGTTACCATGAGATAGCGTAGACTGTAGATCACCAAACCTATGAAACTGAGTAGGCCTAGATTTGTAAAGGCCAATTTGTGAAGTAATCGATATATTGTAGCATTTGCTATCAACATTTAAAATGATTAGAAGATTCACACCGACATAAATCACAAACATTATATTAAAAACAATTTACAGTGTATTGCAAACAATACCCCCAACCCAATTTGACGAGACCATCCCTAGACGCGTTTTGTCCTTTTGGACTCCTCAGCAGGGCCTGTCCCGTCCCCCAAACCAAAACCCTTCATTTGCAATAACATAAGCCAAAACCCTTCATTTGCAATAGCATAGGGTTTATGCTATTGCAAATGAAGGGTTTTGGTTTAAGGCCAAAAAACGCGTCTAGGGATGGTCTCGTCAAATTGGGTTGGGTACATTTTTTGCAATACACTGTTAATTGTTTTCGATATAATGTTTGTGATTTATGTCGGTGTGAATCTTCAAACCATTAAACTAACCTTGCAAACGTGATCTAACATTTAAAATCCAGAATTTATGATGCAGCAACAAAACAAGAAAGTTGCAAACTTTGTTTGTAGAAACCAATCATCTTATGCTGTACTTCTAGCTTTGGGAAAATGAAATGGCAAAATACTTAGCCGCCAAGGAACTAAGTGCACAAGCTACATATTGGTGAGCAAATTATGGCCATAATCAGAAGCTGAATCAGTTGAGTTAGCAGATGTTGTTTTAAATGATGAGATTTATAGGAAACTGCTAGAGCCGTCGCTACGAGGAACCATGCCCACCCTGACGGTTTTTGATGGCCCCTGTTTGGGCCAATTTCAACTTCCTGGTTTTGCTTCAAGCAGAGGTTTGAAGCATGCGCGAAACTAATGCGTTGCGTAAATATTCCTAACGCATCTAAGAATTGAAGCTACACCTTTTCCAACTGAATCACGTATTTCTGCTTGTGCCAAATCACTGATGTAAATTGCAAGACAATGCGTATCGTTACGAAGTGTTTTGTGCAATCAAGCTCTTTTACGTTGTGTAAGTTAAAATATTCGTTGTAAAGTAGCTGAATTGAGGTGGCAGAAGCATTCTGTTTAAGAGATTGTCATTTAGTAATTCAGTTTGAGATTATAAAAAGCCTACTTCATTTTCAATTTGATTTAGATGTATTGCGCCTTCGTTGTTTCGAGTCTCACTTTTACAAAGAGTTGTCACATTATGTTAGTGATAAATGTTCAGTACATGATGTCACCACTGTAAGTTTATAAATGCAAATATTGATTTCAAAAAAGTGGGTGGTCTTAAGCTTTAAGTGGAAAATGAGATCAGCCAGCACTTGCATGAGTGCAAAAATTGACTCTTTATACTACATGAAATACACAGACCTAGAAAATAAAAAGCAAGCAAAGCCCTCTGTATGGTTGTGTGTCTTCCCATTTGTCTTTGGTCTAGCAAAAGCACTTGAAACTGCTTGAATGCTCCTCTAGTGAACAAAGATATAAGACTGGGATTGGCAAAGATACAAGACTAGAATGGACAAATATTTAAGACTCAGATGTAAGACAGACAAGGCTAAAAAAACTTCTCCTGCTTTTCAGAGGGCCAAATTGCAAAAGCTGTAACCTCCATTGGATATCTGAAAGTTGGAACTCTCAATTATGCTCTTTTTATTTTGTACCGAAACTACTAATAACTACTAATAACCAACCAATTATTATAGAAATGATGTAAACAGCCAGTAGTTTCTGTTTTCGATTGTTTATTATATCAATTTGGTAGTGTGTTATACTCAAGCATATTTTGTAAGGCTCGTGGTTACATTATATTAATGAAAGGCTTTAATTGGAAATAGAAGTGAAAAACACAGGCCCGGCTGTAAGAGAAGCATCTTGGGGAATTGCCTCTGGCAGATTGCTGTTTGTGCCCCACCCGACGGAATTTGTGCAACCATAAATCAAAATGGTGGCGAGGAAAATTATAATGACGTCGTTTTCTTATAAAAATTGCGTCTTCTTGTTTAAAATGGTGCCCCCTAAGCAAACGAATTTGAGCGAAAATTTAAAACTAAAGCTGATAAAAATTTTCTTTGGGATCAATCTACATTTGTGTCTCTTAAAATTGTCGTTTCGCTGGCACAGGTAAGTACATACTTCCATGCAGCATTCATAACGTCAATGTCAAGATTTGTACATTTAACTTTCATGAGCGTAATCAAAGTTTTGTCCGCAAGGTCACGAAGTAATCCGGCTGCATTTTGTGGCAAAAATTAAATCATTATCTTTCATTGGTTGATTATTTTTATTTTATTTTTGTAGACACGCATGAAAATGGGAATTGTTTGCCGCGAAACTATACTGTACAATCGGTGCCGGTGTAGTATGTGATCTACATGCCATTGTGATGTCTATAAATTTACATCTAGACTAGCTTGTGATCTACAATCAAAATTTTTTAGGGTTAAGGTTAGGGTTGGGGTTAGGATTAGGCTTCAGTGGTAATTAGCGTTCGTAGTATTGGTCGATGTAGGTCACAAGCTGATATAAATTACAGTCAATACCAGAAACTTGGGTGTAGATCATATACCAGACCGGCACCGTATAATCTGTATACCTTGCTCTGCTAAGAAACTATTAATTATGCCTAATGACGACAAAAACAACTGCTTCTGTGCATTTACTTAATGCTAGAATTAATTTTTTGTTTCGGAAAATTCTGCTACCTAAAATTAAATTTTTGTAAACTGCTGAATAAAATTGTTTTGAAGCCTGTGAAAACACAATTAATAGATTTTGAATTGACTCGGTGGTCGCATCAAATGAACACGCGGGACGAATTTGTCCAGCCCTGATGTGGGAGGAAAAGCGAGTTAAGGAAATTTACGTAAATATTTTCTGATAAAAAAAAACAATATGTCTCTCCGTTCGAATTTTCAAAATAGCCAACCTCTCTTAAACTTTTACATACTATTTCAGCTGAGTTTAAAATCTTTTTTGGGAGTTATGAACATTAGTTTGGATGTAGCTGATATCTGAAAGAGCATGAAGCAGCTTACAATCATATTTTTAAAATTATTGGGGAAAGAAAGAAGAGAGATGCACTAATACAAAAATCAGCTTTCCAAAAAGTTTTTCAAGGGTTTGGAAACAGTAAGTTTTTATAATGGGTTGATTTTAAACCACCCCCTTTTCTCAAGTACTCAAGTTCTCAAGTACGTGCTGCACAACTTTAAACACGGAAATTAGTATGTCGGATTAACCTTTTTGCTTCAAAGTATGGTAAAGCTTCGCCGTTTTTCACAGTAACCGTACTCTCGTTATTGATGGTCGTAAAGCTGCTCGGTTGAACCTGGCGTTCTGAAGCTGATATCACAGAACTTTACAGAGTTTGCCATGCTGATGAAAGACTCTGCAAACCACGAACGTCGAAGAATCCACGATTCTTAAAAGCATGATAAGTTTCATTTCTAAGCACAACACAAACGCTTGGAAGTTGGAAAATACTCATTGCTCTCAACCATATCTTCTCGACTGTGTCATTGAAATATCTTTTACATGGAAATTGGTGGTTAATTTGTCTGTTCATAAATCTTATCGCCGTAGGACATAATTTAATCAACGTCATGTAGTAATCTTACCACTTTGACCAATTCACATCACCATGAAATCTCACAAACATTTAAAAGTCCAAAACTGAAGACAATAACAAAAAGATTTCTGTAATTTGATTTGAAAAACAATATGTCAAAGCTAAGTTTGAAATTACATACGATATCAGCAATGCAACCGCAGAACATACCATGGGGAATTCTCCTTGAAATAACATTATTAATGTAAAAATGTTTTGTGGGTGTCAATTTCTGTGCAATTAAACATGCAATAAGGAATTGGTAAACCATTTTTAATTAACAATTTCTTCAACTATTTGTTTTCATAAGCATAATATGCAAGTGTGAACAGAAATTAGCTCCGTATCTAAAAAACCAAATACACTAAAGCGTCTTACATGTATAGTAATGCAAGAGGCCAGCGATGCACTTAGCAAACTGCAGACAGTGATACTGTTTCGACCTATCAAATCTCTTCAGTGCAGTTGGTGACCAATAAGAAGCTAGAGGCTGTTAAAGCGTGTTTCAATAACTTGGAGCAAATAGCCGAAGCAAAATTTCGCTCATTGCCCAATTATTAATGATTCGTAAAGTGAAGATCAAATCACATCCTAGATCAATTGTTAGTCCAACCATTCAAATTTTTTTAAAGATTCTGCATTCAAAGAATCTCAAAACAAAATAACCTTTGGCGCCATTCAGCATCAATTCACAAAAAGTTTAAAACCTATATCATGTATTTTTTTGTGGACTTAGGTACAAAAGAAACCGATCACTAATCGATGCCAGCAATTTGTTGATAAAATGCGCAGCAATTCTAACAAATTTTAAGTTGAAACAAACCAATACCCGCAAGAACAACTTACAAGATTTGCCAAAACTTGTGAGAGAGAGTACAAAATGCTTCAAGCCCACAAAGCGTGCAAAGGTTCTGCACTAAGCAATCAAAGCTCAGCGAAAAGTGCTAGCTGAAGCGTAAGCAGTGTCAAGCTGTTTGAACTAATCTCACAAACAACAAATTAAGTTCAAAACAAAAAGTAATTCCTGTTTACTGTAAATAAGGACGTTCTCGATTGATGAGGTTTGCACAAAATTTCTTAAAACTGATTTTTCTGTCAGTGGTCTGGATCAAGTGAACAACAATTAATACACACTTAAACAACAATTAATAATAATTGTTTCTGCCATAATTTTTATTTTTTCTCCTTTTCGTCCTGTTAATTACTATGTAACCGTTGTCTGTGTTTGAACTTTAGTCACTCCTGACGAAGAAAAACTGATTTTAGTTTTTCGAAACGTTGAGTTTTTGTGAATTTTATGTAGATTTTAAATCAAAATAAAGATCATTTTAACTTTCGATTACACCAGAAGAGCTATATTGAGAAGAAATTAATACACACACTGAACACTATAGGCTACATTGTAAACTTACCTATTTCAATGCTCTTTAAAAACTATGTCTTTACAATCCAAAAGCCAGTTGCAACTGATTGCACGCAAACTGCAATAAATGGCAGAAAAAATCTGCAAAAAATATGAAAGACTTTGCAATATAAGTTTCAACATGTGATCAACTCACAAATCAGCATAAAGCTAGAGCAAAAAGGTGCGAGGCATGTAAAATATTACAATCGCATTTCCTTTTATCCCAATTATTTAGCCCGCTCATTTTGCTGCCAGAATCACATACTCTTTACCTGCAAGTTGATGTTGTTGTTGTTGTTGTGGTTACCCCTCCTCTTCCTTGGGATGGAGGTACGGCACGAACAGCAATCCAAATCCCGCCGTCAATAATTGAATTAGGCTACGGGAAAGGTGGCAGCCCATTTCGGACCAGTCATGAATGACCGGTAGCCCCACAACCAACAAGGTGGGCTACCATTGGAGGGTACCCAAGAGTCGCCTCTTACGACATGCTGGGTAAGCAGCTTCACAATTCCAACCTGGTGAAGCACGGGAGCACTCTTATCTTGCTGCTAGAGTCACATACTCTTTACCTTCAAGTTGATCGCCTGTTTAATCTTTTACCGCAATCATCATTACTTCGTTTAGTGTAGCTAGTTTTTCATCGGTACAACTTAACGCCGCAGTTTATTATACAAGCTCTGTGAACAAATCCAACATTTCTTAGGGCAGTACGTCAATTGCTTTTTGAAAACTTTTCTCGTGCGGGTAGGTGGTACTCGACAAGACTGACACAGAAGGGCAGTTCCGCAAAAGTGATAAAGCTAACCTGCATCAGAAAAGTTATAAAGCTAACCTCCAACTATATATACCCTGCCGTTCCTAAGACCATGACACACCCAAGAAGAAATTTGTGCCATATCAAGGCGATGACGCAGCCATTATTGGTGGATGCGGAAGGGCGGCGAGCATGCGGCTGCTTCCTTTGTCACATTTTTAACCAATGGATATTTGATGAACTTTTGAAAAAAAATTGAAACACGCAAAAATGTAGTTGATGACACTCAAAGGAACAGGTCGGTAAAGGTGATTTTGGGACATTTTACTGTAGTTGTTATTTGTTGTATAAATGGCATGGCTTCCAGTTAAAGTTTACTCTATCTATTTTATGCAAATTGTTGTTTACACTACTAACAATTTTTGTTATAGAACCTTATGGTGTGTAGATAGATATAAGCCAAATTAATGGCGCATATGCTTAGGTCCTTATGACATCACTTGTGACGAAATTATAAAGAATGCAAACATTACCGTCTGCGCTCGAGCTAGATCTTCGATCTTCTCTTTGGCGTCTTCACATGAGCTCATTTTCTGTTTACTAGTTTTAGTCAGACTGGGCCATTATGACCAGTAAAAGTTGCGACCCCATCTCTTGTCTGCCTCACAAAACTGGAAGTATATGTTTGTTTCTGGTTAAAGAACACAATTTGCAAGCTTGCCAGCTTTTCTCCCCACAATCACTTTGTGCTGAGCGCCAAGCGCAGAAGCTGCAAATGTTTTTTGAAGTAATTGGCACGACTTAGAATAAGAATTAAACTCCGGTCGACCGACTGCATGTGGACTCAACAATTAATGCACCACAGTGACGTTATGCTATCTGCTTGCATAAAAATAATTTTTGAGCGCCGGTGAATGACATGAGTACCGTAGGCCACTACGACGTTCATTCATATAAGTGAGCTCATGCTTCGTTCGCTAGTCTTCAGAAAGACTAAAGCTTTGCGACGGGTAGGCTGCTCTGACCAACCACCCGTCTGCAACACAAAGATGTTAAGTCCGATTTATGTGTAATACAGAAGAACACAATTAGCGAAATTGTCAAAATTCTTTTCTCTTCGTACCTTTTGTTATGGGCGCACAATGAAATAGTTACACATATCATATTTTAATTCTTTGGTTTGAATCGACGAAGGCATTGAACCGAGTTTAACAACTGCAACCTAAATCTTGAACCACTGTATTAGCATGACATCGTTCGCCATACCAAACTAAGACATGCCAGCCTTATATCGAAAGTAGCTGCATCGCCAATTGTAAGAATAACTCTATACCTATTTGGAAGGGCAAACGGGGCAAACCTTAGTCCAGTGTGGGCTACTTTTACAATTTTTTGCCAAAAAACTGTTTACAGAAAGTAACTTTTATTAGTTACGTTTTTAAATTGGTAACTGTAACTCAGTTATTTTTTTGCTAGGCAACTCTAACTGTAACTCAGTTACTTATAAAAAGTAACTTGCCCATCACTAATTGGACATAGCTTGTAGGTCTTTTATAAAACTGCACACTTCTCGAAAAGTTTTCAGTCTTGGCATTGGTGTAACAACATTTGCTTAAATGGGAGTGAGCACACTTCTCAGTCACATTGCCAAATATTGTCGACGAATCGATCCTAATGAAAGGAGAATAATCTACGTTAATTAAATCTAAAGCAAAAGGTCAAGTGTTTTTTAGTTTCTTTGAGATAAATGCGCTAAAATCAACAGCACATTACAATAAGTACAATGTACCTTTGAAAACAAGCCTTTTTGCCTGAAGTTTTTATGATACTGGTGTTGGCGGTGGTTTCGTGTCAAAAGGAAAAGCTGTCGTGAGCAGATTCTTTTCTAGGCAATTTATACGGTTGAAAAATTTCAATCAAGTCATTGGCAGCCCTCGCTATATTTTCATCTTCATCGTTAATAATAAATGTTGTACTTTCCTTTTATAACTTGATTTGAAAAACATGATGTAGAGATCAAGTAAGTGTGCAAACCATTTTCCCTTTAAATTCTGAACAATAGGGAAAATTTTAGGGAATCTGCGTTCAGGGAAGAAACAATAACCATGAAGTGCTACCCCTGAGGACCTCAAATGTAGTTTTCGTCAGTGGACATGGTAACATGATTGTTGGGTTATTCACATTGTAACAACGCCATTGACAATTGCAAAATAAACAGTCTTTCACTGTTTTGTCAGTAAAACAGAATCGTAAACATGAAGAGCGATATCAACAAAAATTAAAAAAAATTAATAGTGAAATAGCGTCACAATGACTTTTTAATAAAAAATTGCCTGACCAAAAGATTGCAAAATAATTCAAGTCATAATTATCATCAATAATGCAGTACAACAACAAATATAATCAATTTATTATTATGAACATAAAAATCTCCACGATAAACAAACCCCTTCACCCATAATGCCGATAATATAGGGAAAAATTTAGGGAGTCAGAATTCAGAGAAGAAATTACTATCTTTAAGTACTACTCTCACCAGCTTAAAGTTGCGTTTTGATTGTAGCACAAGGTTCCATGATTGCTGAGGACAATCATTTTAACCACCCCACACACACACTGTTGCATGTTGGTCTTACGCTTTTGCACTCTCTACCTTTTCCTTGACCAAAAAAACAAAAAAGTAAACGCGAAAATAGATTTTTACAAAAGTCAAAATATGCAACAAAATAGCAAAAAATTAATTGTCATTAAAATACAACATTTTGCAATAGAAAGTTGAATTTAATAAGCTTTTATTAATAATTCAAACTTTGATCATCATCATCACTAAAACAACAGTAATCGTACAAATAATCTCTGTCATCACCATACAAGGCATCAAAATATTCTTGATGATACCAGTATTCATCGTCATCATCACTATCAATCACAAGACTTTCATTCTTCGCTTTTGATACTTCAGTCTGCTGTGGATCGGGTGCCAAGTTGTTCACTGTATTTGAAATGGAATACTTTGCTTTGTTGTTTGATGAACTAGCTTCGTCAGATTCTCTTGTCACAAGGTCATTTTTGGAAGCAATCGAGTTCAAACAAAAGTTTTTCTTGGCATCACGTAGTGCATTCAAATCATCTTCTTTTCTACCAGATGAGCAAGCTGCTTGTGCAGTAACAAATTCATCAGTTTTATTATCTGCATTGAATTTTAACTTTTCAGCCTCTTCTATGGTTGATTTTAAGTTGTTTTTAGCGCAGAAAAGCGTCGCATTATCCATTGCTTTTTGTTGCTGACCTTCTAATTCTGCTGCAGAGTCATTTTTCGATGTTCCCAATGCTTTTGAAGAAGACTGCGATCTATCTAGATTTATAAACCCAAGCCTTTGAATTAACTGTGACATAGATCTTTCTTCTGCACGAGGTCTGTTTATTACGCTGTAGAATAAACAAAATTTTATGAAATCTAATGCAAACAATACTTTCTGTATTACCGAGTTTTTGAAGGTTTCAGTGTTGTAAGAAAAACGGATTATCAATTCTTGTGAATAATAAATGAAGTTAAACAGATATGAAAGAAAAATCATTTTGAAAGAAAGTATTCAGGTACAGACGTTTGCAAAAAACAATTATTTACCTTCTCTTTATTAATTTTTGCTTAGTATCGAAAGCTAATGCCGCTACTGATGTAGTAAAAGAATTGGCAACCTTTAAGGCCCGGAGAATCGGAACTTGGTTTCAAAGGAAAAGAAAGCACTGGTAGCCCCAAATATGTGAAGACCTTTTTTAGAATTCAACTTTTTTTAAAGCAAATATTTTCTTGCTGTATTTTTCTCTTAAAATGTGGTTGAAGACATTTTTTTGGCAATCTTTATGTCTGAGATGATTCATAAATCTTATGCCCTCCTTTCTTTATTGTCTATGAGTTGTATAAATATTCTCAATCCTCTGTGAGCCACAAAATGATGATGCTTGATGTAGTATAATACAACTTAGTTGGTCCTCTTTTTGACGCCCATCAATGCCATAATTAAAAAGTTATGTCCAACGCACATGGTTTTGCTGTGTAGATAATAAGACCACTCTTCTATGAAGAAACTTAATTTGGAGACTCAAAGTATTATCTTTTTGAGATTTGTTGCCTAGAGGTATTGCATTATAGTGCAAAACTTATTAAACATGATGTAAGTTACCATTTAGAAAATTGGGTTTCAAATTTTCTTAATGCAAGTCAATTAGTCTAGGCTCTATCACAAGAGTTCTTTAACAGAAGTCAGTAAATTCAGTGGAGGATCGGTAAAGAGATTAAGATATTTACAAAAGAGCAATAAAATTAAACAAATTGAAATCTTGCATAAGGCATGTAAGCATTATCTAAGTACAAAAGAATTTTCAAAAAGAAGAAAAGACAATCAGATTGTATTTTGTGAACTTTATTTTTGATAAATAAAACTTAACTAGTAAATAAAACAAGAACAAAACGAAAGCAGCTGTATGACTTTACTCTTGCCATCTGTAATAGCCATACTTGATTAAAAGCGATATGGATCCGTGCCTTTTGTTACACGTTAGTTTTGAACAGGGGTTGTCTTGATAGCGTGGTCCGCGTTCGGGCAAGTTCGCCGCGCTCGGTGTGCTAATTATGCTAATAGGTGTGTTGCACGCCGATGAGAAGGACTGTAGAAGACAGTTAAGTTGGTACGTGTGTGACGAGTAGACGTCGGCGTTGTGTCACTAATTTTAAAATAATACACGTTTATATCTGCTTTTAGTGTGGTTGAAGGTTGTGCCACGAACGAATTGAGACTATAAGAGTAAGAAACGTAACACCTTATGATGCAATTTTTAAATGGGTCTGCAGCTCAAAAAGATTAAAAGACACCAGCCTGTCGGCTACTAAAAGATAGACTGTGATCATTTTAACTGTAGAATTTACGACAAAATTAAAATATGTGATAGCAAAGAAAGAATTGCGCACCTTTAATATAAAAAATCTGCCCTTCTAACCTCTCCTTCACTTCTTCATAGAATTGGCGAAAGCAACTGTATGATAGTCATATGTTGCAAACTTACGATACTATTTTGCCTAAGTATGATCGATGCCAACGTAAAACCAGAAAAGGAAAACAACACTTATCAAATCATGGCTTTATAATTGCAAAATTTACAATTTAGTACCTGGTTTCAACGAGCACTAAACAAGATTCTAAAACAACTCTACAAAAGTTTAATTTTTGCTTGTAGTTATTTTACTAGTACGATCACAAAAATGGTCAGTTGAAACTGGCGTTTTTGTCTGCAAATAAGCCATCTAAAATCCTATTTTTTCCCTTACACAAGTTTTGGCCATTTAAATCAAACGCAAACTCTTTCCTGTAATTAAAATTTTGAACTAAAATAATATTGCTATCTTATCAACATACAAAAATGTGGGTCCTAATTTTTTTAAATATATTATCTCATAATTTTAAATAGACCTTCATAAATATAAAATGCTTATGTCTGGGCAGTAGCGAAAAGTTAATGAATTTTATACACTTTCATAATTCTTTCACGCGAAATCGTGATCATCATATTCTCTTAATTATGACTGCAGTGCTCACAAAGAATCTTGCCACAAAATACTGTTAATACTTGTGAGGGAAAAGGGATTAAAACACAATCAAATTGATGGTGGCGGCAAAAAGGTGGTTGCTTTCACAATTGCAGAAATAAACAATTTGTGGTGAGCTTATATTGCGCTGTGGTGCTGCCCCTTTCCTACTTATATTTATGGTGTTAAGTTCTTTTGGCTGAGCTATTTGTTTTGTTTCCGGCATAGCGACAAAAGTAGCTATGGCTTGTCAAAAATCATTTATCATATTTTAATAGGCACACATTTGGCCGAGTTATTTTCAAACAAATGTTTTCTCTAAATGCAGTTTTACATATTGTTATGGTTATGGTTTTATGTTAATTTTTTCTTAAACTTGGGATTTTATTACAATGCTGTAGAGCAGGGGTGGGCAAACTGCGGCTCGCGAAAGCCTCAAGCAAATAATTAAAAAAAATTAATTAATGTAGAAGAAGGTGACTGGGTGCATTTTTCTCATTGATAGACTTTGAAAATTAAATGTGCTTGCATTTTCAATTGAACAAAACTACTTTGATTCATTTGTCTAGTAATTGTTGGCTTTTAATGTTAAACCAAATTAAAAATGCAAATCAATTAGAAAAATATATCAATGCGTTTGTTAAAAAGTGCGGCCCTCAGCTAGCTTCCCTTACCGCAATGCGGCCCGCAAGCCAAAAAAATGCCCACCCTTGCTGTAGAGTATAGATATAAATACCTTAACACGCAGCATATCAGCACAAGAAAAAAATTCTTGCTTTATAGTATATACCAGGGCTTCTCAACCTTTTTTACCTTGCGACCCCATTTCTTTAGAAACTTTTTTAAAGGACCCCATACAGAGAGACTTATACTGAACCAGTTTCAGGCAAACATTTTTCAGCTTTCTAGATGAGTCCAATAAATGCATTGATTGATAAAATTGTCAAACTCATGTGAATAAACGTTTGATGAGCATTCGCTCAATAGCTTTTCATTCAAAAGATCAATTTTAATTGTTAGACACCACTTAATCGGAATGATTAAAACTATAAAAGAAAAATGAAAAATGGAATATTTTATAAAAACTGAGATATATAAACGGAGAGTTATTTTACTGCTCTATGCTTTTCAAAATTAAACGCTGTATTTGAAAAAAAAATTATCAAGTGTAAATTAACTCCATTCTTTTAAAATCAGATGTGTTGCATTGCAAAAATAATTGACCAACAAAATTGCCCGGCGCCAACTGTCTGCCTATAATTTTACATAACTGTGAAGGCTACTGCTACAGTTCCTAATCATATTCAAAAGTTTTTACCGCGATTTGAATAGCTTTTTGGGCAAATCAAAATAGATTTTCATTAAATTAGCATTGTTAAAATAATTGATTTAATAAGGCGAACTTTTGGATTTTTTTTATCATTTTTTATTTCAGAATTCTTTATGAAAAATACTTCATCGCCCTGCTCCAAAAAAAAAAAACAGGAATTGGTGCTTCAAACACCAGTTTTTCTGCGACCCCAATTTTTACCTCCGCGATCCCAAATGGGGTCGCGACCCATAGGTTGAGAAGCGCTGGTATATACGACGGTGTCACTCGCAGAGCCCCCATCAGTAACATCGGGATTGAGAGTGTCGGTTCAGCCGGCCAAGCCGCCTTCACATACCAGGCTCTTGTGTGAACAGTTATCAAAAGTTTATGTGTTTTCCGCACATGAGATTTTCACGACTTTGTGTGCTCCTTTTCCTAATAAAATTGATTATTTCTAGATCCTGGTTATGCCTTAGGTCTATGTGCTCTGTTAATTGCTGACACGAACCCAATGGAGCCTTGTGTTTCCCGTAGTTTGGAAGTGAGAAACACATTTCTGATATTAAGTTATTTTCAAGCAAAATAGCAAAAATATCTTTCGTTGTGGTGCGATTTCATGCAGTGACTTTGTTTTCTTTTGATTTGCCCTTAAACTTTCTCAAATTCTACCTGGCTACGCATTATGCAGCATGTTCTTTTCTCCTTGTTTAACGTGCCATGGGAAGTTATAAGAGTCCTTGGTTTTCCCCAAATATTTGTTTTGACCCGGTAGCTTTATAAAGCTGTTATAAAGCAAAATACCAATAATATCTTCGATGTGGTGCGATTTGACTCAGTGACCTGGTCAATTTTGATTTCCCCTCAAATTTTCTCAAGTTCCAGCTGGCTACGGAATTATGATTCATATTTGTTTTTCCTTGCTTAGGTTTGCTCATAGAAGTTGAATAAGTTCTTGCTTTTTCCAAATTTTTAAGTTTGATCCCGGTAGCTCTATAAAGCTATATCAACAAAAATGGAAAACATTTTTCTCCTAAGTATGGTGCGTTTTCCCCGGCAGGCGATGTTATCACCCGTGCCAATTTAAAACGAATCAATTAACGCAGCTGCGCCAGCTTCACAGTACAAACGTTTGTGAGAGCAACAAACGAAATATTTTACTAAATATGAGCCATAGTATGTGTACATGTAATGATGATCATCTTGGTCTTTTATTCAAGACTGGAAGTAGTTAAGTCAGTACTCAGTAGCGTTTTTATCTTAGCAAAGTACGTTTAGCTATCAGGAGTGAATGAAGTGAAATTTGCGGAGATTTAGAGAGAAAGTTTAATTTTAGCAGGTGTTTCAAGAGTTTAATTTTATTCTATTTTTTGCTTAGAATCACTGTATACTGGCAACCATTAAAGTTACTGATTTAAAACAACTTGTTCAATGATGCTTTCAACTTCCAAGCGTAGTTGTGTCAATCATCACGACAATTTTTGTTATGTCTGTGGTGAGTATACTCCTCCTGCTCACCGTGTGAAGTTTAACAGCAGAATAAAATTTGCATACAAGCACTATTTTGCATGCCAAATAGGCGACCAAGACAAAAAATAGGCCCCACGTACAGTATCTGCTGTAACCATTTCAGAACAAGTCTTCTATTTTGGCTGGATGGTAAGCGGAAGCAAATGCCTTTTGCTGTTCCCATGATGTGGCGTGAGCAAAGTGACCATGTTACTGATTGTTATTTTTGCATGACATCCATCAGAAGATTTTCTCGAAAAGATAAGTCTAAAATTTCCTATCCAGTTTGTAAGTCACCTATTAAACCAGTTTCCCACAGCCCTGATTTACCTGTACCTCAGCCTCCAAAAGGAAGATTCTTTGTCCGTTTATGCATGTGAGAGTACCAGTACTAAAAGTGAAGAGGAAGCTATTAAATTGGATCCCTCTTTTTAACATGAGTCTGCGCCACTCTTCATTAATCAGGAACGTTTGAATGACCTAGTGCAAGATTTGTATTTATCTTAAGAGAAAGCAGAAATTTTGGGGTCCAAGCTTCAACAATGGAATCTACTGGAACCAGGAACAACTATTTCATCGTTTCGTAGTCGCAATCAGAATCTTGCTGGTTATTATGCAAGTGCTGAAAACATGCTATTGTAAAGATATTGGTGGCTTAGTGTCCAAACTGGGGTGTGAACATAATCCTGCTGATTGGAGGTTGTTTATCGACTCTAGCAAAACAAGCCTTAAAGCAGTGTTGTAGCACAATGGGAACATTAAGCCATCAATCCCCGTAGGCTACACCATCCTCAGAAAAGAAACTTACAATACAATGAAGATTCTTCTTGATCTCTTGGAATATCCCAAGTATACCTGGAAAATTTCTAGTGATTTGAAAGTTGTTTCTCTCCTACTTGGGTTGCAATTAGGTTACACGAAACACATGTGCTTTTTATGTTTTTGGGACAGTCGGCAACATAACAGTCACTATTTAGTAAGTTTGGCCTCCCAGACAAAGCTCCCAAGTTGGAAAACACAATGTTCAACACCAGCCTTTCGTTAGCTCTGCTCATGTCTTGTTACCGCCGCTTCATATCAAGCTTGGCTTAATGAAAAAATTTGTCAAGGCAATGGACCGGAATGGCGACGGCTTTAAATTTCTCAAAGATTTCTTTAGAGCTGAAAAAACCGATACAAAATTAAAAGCTGGAGTTTTTGTCAGACCGAAAATCAGAAAACTGATGCAAAATGAAGAGTTTGGTGCACGATTGAATCCAATAGAATTGGCTGCTTAGAATGCCGTGAAATCAGTGGTTAACAACTTCTTGGGAAGTCACCTCATGAGAAATATCCGGATATTGTTAATAGCATGCTGAAAGCATATGAGCAATTAGGTGCTCGTATGTCTTTGAAAATGCACTTTCTGCATTCTCACTTAGATTTCTTTCCATCTAATCTTGGCGAAGTAAGTGATGAACAAGGAGAGAGATTCCATCAGGATATATCCATCAAAGAAAAGGCGGTACCAGGGCCGTTATGATGCAAATATGATGGGAGATTTTTGCTGGTACCTACAACGTGAGAGCAAGAGCTCATCATACAAGAGAAAAGCCAAATGCGCGAAACATTTTTAAAGCTGTCTCGCGGTGTACGAGGTGTGTCCGAAAAGTAACGAGGCTGGTGTTATATAAACTGTATTGGAAAGTATTGAAATATACCAAAGTCAAATTCCTTCAAAGTAATCTCCTTCCACTTTGAAACACTTGTGCATTCGCCTTTTCCAGGATTCAATACACTCTTGGAAGGCATTTTCTGGGATCTTTTTGAGCTCCGTCGTCGCGGCCATTTTGATGGAATCGATGTCAGAAAAATGAGTTCTCTTCAGAACAGATTTGATCTTGGGAAAGAGGAAAAAGTCACAGGGGGCCAGATTGGGAGAATGTGGGGGTATTCCAAAGTTGCGATGTTCCTTTCTGCGAGAAACTGACCAATACTCAGGGCTGTGTGATCAGGAGCGTTAATGTGATGGAGCGTCCATGCGTGAGCTTCCCAAAAACTCCACCTCTTGTCACGCACTGTCTCATAAGGCGCCGAAGAATGTCTTTATAGACGGTTTGGTTGACTGTTTGGCCTTGGGTAGGAATTCGAAATGAACGATGTCTTAAACACATTCTTCGGCGCCTTATGAGACAGTGCGTGACAAGAGGTGGAGTTTTTGGGAAGCTCACGCATGGACGCTCCATCACATTAACGCTCCTGATCACACAGCCCTGAGTATTGGTCAGTTTCTCGCAGAAAGGAACATTGCAACCTTGGAATACCCCCACATTCTCCCAATCTGGCCCCCTGTGACTTTTTCCTCTTTCCCAAGATCAAATCTGTTCTGAAGAGAACTCATTTTTCTGACATCGATTCCATCAAAATGGCCGCGACGACGGAGCTCAAAAAGATCCCAGAAAATGCCTTCCAAGAGTGTATTGAATCCTGGAAAAGGCGAATGCACAAGTGTTTCAAAGTGGAAGGAGATTACTTTGAAGGAATTTGACTTTGGTATATTTCAATACTTTCCAATACAGTTTATATAACACCAGCCTCGTTACTTTTCGGACACACCTCGTATTATAAAATTAAGTGCATTCGTGGTTTGTTGCAATAGTCTATTTCAGTGGTTTCAAACTTTTTTCGATGCGACGCATTTAAAAAAGCTTGCGAGACTTTGCGACGCACCAGGCAGCATCCTTCAGTTTAGTTTTCCGTACTGCGAGATAAATGTGACCCATAATCTACATAAATAACTGTCCTAATGCTCCCGAGATTTTGGATTGGTCTGTCATCTTCAATAGTAAAATTACGCTCTTCTAAGTTTGTAACTCATCTTTCCTGTTTTCGTCCAACATACAACTGAATGCTTCATTCTTTATATATTTTTCGCCAACTAAGTTAAACTTCTGCAATTTGATTCTTGAATAACAAGTCAACCGTTACAACAATGTAGTAAAAACACTATTGTGAAAATGTCAGAAGAAAGTAAGAAAGGAATCTACGATCAGAGTTCTTTTGACGCAATAAAACTTAGAGTTTATGGCACAATACCAAAATATCCCGCGACGCCCTTGGAAAATTGAAACGACGCACCGGGGCGTCGCGACGCACAGTTTGAGAACCACTGTTCTATTTAGTGCAAAATTGTATTTCGTGATTGTGTGCGCTGTGCAAGGAAAGGAAAAACTGCGGCAAGTGGTTATCTCAAAAACGTGACGTGATAGAAAAAACTAATTGTATTTTCAAAATCAGCGCCCCCAAATTAGCCAAAATCACTACTTCGTTAGTTACGTAACAAAAAAATTTTTTTTGTTGACCAGCGTAATGTGGTAGAACTATGCTTGTGAGGAAAATAATCAAAATATACCAAAGAACTAACTTTGTGTAACAATTGCAAGTTTGTTAGGTCAAGTAGGATAATTGTTCGACTAAACATGGGACATGATGTATGATCACCAATTTTTGATCAGCCATTATAAACTAATTCTTAGCCCTAAGTAATTGGAGTCACATATTGCTGGAAAGCAAATTTCCTAAGCATTCGAAGGACAGTAATTGTTAGTACCTTACAATAACGTTGTTGTATTAAAATTGCCTGTTTTTATTCAGCTTACTACTTTTTGGGAGGGGTAAAAAGTTACACCACAAATCTTAAAGTTGAGTTTTTTCAGTATAAAAACTAATATTAATTGTACATATTATACACTATCAAAATCGCCTTGAAATAACTATTATTTGTTGAAAAAAGTTCAAAATTTAGTTGAGAAATGAGGTCAAAAATCAGTGTTTTAGTAAACTGATTTTGCAAAAAGGTTGCAGTTTTGGAAACATCTTCATATGATGACCTGCGGTCGCCAGAAATTTGTGTTAATTGTACCAAACATATTATGACATCATAGAGCCAGCTTTAAGCTTGCAAGCGAAAAACAGAAGAAAAATGATTAGAGAGCTTAAAGTACCTAAATCAAAATTGCTCGTAGCATTGTCAAATAAACAGTAATTGTTGTAGAATTGTTTTTATCGAAAGCAGCTTATTAATATCTTCTGAAAGAACGTTTTATTGCGTTTCTGCGATCAGCACTTACTGAGAAAGAACGAAAAACAGATTGTGCAATGAATCGTTGATAGTGACGTCATTTTAGACCCCAAACAAATGAAAGTTTTTGCAATGGGGTAAGCCGGAAGCTGGTTTTCGTTTGAGCAAAAAGCGGTTGTCCTCTGTCAAGTAATGCAAATTTTAAAAAATTGGTTGTAACGTCATCTTGACGTCACAAATACCCCTTGTGACATTCACCACTGGGTGGAGATCAATTGTGCAAAGTTTGATGCTTGTACTTCCAGCAGTTTTAAAGGAGTTAAAACAGACGGACATAAAGACAGACAGAATTGTGATTTATAGCAGCGGTTTCCAAACTATGGGTCGCGACCCACTGGTGGGTCCTGGGCGTAATTTCAGTGGATCGCGAAAGTCATTCAAAATTTAACTTACTGCATGCTTTATACAAATGATTTAAAAGTAAATTAACATCTTTAATTGATGTTTGTAATCACTGCACTTTTTTAAAAGTACTTTGAAGTACATGCAGAAATATGTTGGACCCGAAAATTTACGTTTTGAAGAATAGGTCGTGACTTGAAGAGTTTTGGGATCACTGCTTTATAGTATTAAGTTGGGTTTAAATCTTTTTGTTAAATGTCCAACCAGCTGCTACCTTGCTGCAGGAATTGTGTGGTACTTGGAGTTTCTTTTTGGTTATGATGGTTGGTAACTCGTATTATGCTAAATGCAAGTGCGATTTAGGTTAACTGATGAAAACGTGATGTGACAAGCAAATAGTTATGTATGTCATCTAAAGAAGCATAATGGTGTATATAAAAATAAAAATTGTCATGGAATTATGCTATGCAGTTGCGTAGCTTTAAATTAAAGACATTAGTTTTGTCAAGACAGTTCCAATCTCCGAATTTCTTCCTTTCGTGTACAACACCAATTGCAATAGCAACTGTTTGGTAAGAAGTCAATGCAATAATTTAATCATTATTCGGTAGTCAGTATGTTTGTTTTACAACCAAAACGCCAAGAAGTAATGTACCCTTTTTGCTTTCCTGATTTCGCTGATGTAGACCTAAAGCAGCTTTAGGCTAAATCATGTAGACCTAAATACGGTAGTATGGTGAAATTATTAGGTGGAGCAAAAAAGGAGAGAAGCTATACATTGTGTAAAAATTGCGTGCCTCAAAAATGTTTTGCGAATGTTTGAAAACAAACAGTTATGGAAAAGGATTTTTCAAACTTTTCTTTCCAGTAATTGCGCGATGTACAATTTCTAAAAAAACGCTGAGATTACCTGATCGCACTTACCTTGTAGCGCAGCTGTGTGGCAAAGTTTCATCATTTCTTAAAGTAACCGTACTTCCGTTATTGATGGTAGTAAACCTACTTCGTTGAAACTGGTTTTTAGAAGCAAGCATGACAGTTACTTTATCAAGTTTTCCATATTGATGTAGTACTCTGTAGACGTACAATCGACGATTGTCGAAAGAATAATAGGTATCATTTATGAAAACAACTTTTATTGTGGGAAGTTCGTGAATACTCATTGTTCCTTGCAATATTTCCACAATCGTTTCATTGACAGATCTTCCACATCGAAATTCAGAACTAATTTGTTTATGCATAAATCTAATTTCAGTAGGGCATAATTCAATCAACGTCATGCTGTAGACTCACTTAGCTTATCACGGCAAACCAGAGAAAACCTCACAACCTTTCAACGGTGCTGAAATGAAAATGAAAATAAAAGTATTTTAGTTCTGCGAATAAATTTTCTAATATATTTTAAAAGCTTTCATCGAAAGTGCGTATCAGGAATGCAAAAAAGGAAGCTAAACAGTATATCTTGGAGAATTCCCCTAAAACAAGATTGTGGTTTGTAAAAAGATATGTGACGTTAACCGCAAATGTACTGTAGATAAACAAGCTGCCATGCTTCTGGTGATTTGATTTAAATGTAACGGTTGTTTACGTCAGCCTTTGTTTGACGTGCGTCTCGAATGGTCTTGGTTTTGGGGTATGACTTGGCATCCCGTTCGGTGTATCAAAGTATCTCGCAATTGATCTACATCAGCGATCGGCAACTGGTTTCCAAACCAATTTTAGGCCCATTAATACTCTTTAGTGGGCTTTATACACAGCTTGGAATTGTGGACGACTGGGTGAGCACAAGCAAAGGCTTTCAACTTCCAAAAAATTAAACGGTAACTTAAAGTTGATCTCCTTTCTCAAAAGTAATCATTATCAACTATAAAAAACATCACTTTAAGCAAAAATCTCGATCGAAATCATAAAAATTAGCTTTCAAAAACTTGATCTTTAAAAATGATTTTATATAACGCAACAATATGCAATAAATTTTTGAAGTTTTTCTTTAGCATTTGTTCCACTCAAGCCTTTTAATGCTGAATAGACCTTCTTTATTGACTAAATGATGAATTTAGGCCACCTTAAAAAAAGCTTGCCAACCGCAAGTCTGGGTGATGGCTTTTTTTTTCTTTATGTAGGACACACTAAAACTGAAAAACATTGGCTGCAACTTTTTTGGGAAAGAGAACGTCTCGAAAATTTAATGTCTTTCGATTTGTCGCGGTTTGATGCTGCAATAACATGGCAAGCATACATTATCATAATGTTTTAGCCTAATCAGAAACAAACCTTGTCTATCTAAGAGTGCTGTAAGTTGAGCGTTTTTGAGTGCGCTACATACTGCTTTGGCGTAACAGATTATATCAGTATAGTTGATAAGCAAAAAGCTGCTGGAGGCTTTAAATACTGTAACTCCTAGTCTAGAACGTCATTCTCATGAAATCTAAGCTAGGGGCACTATAATGGAAGTCCTGTCAGTTCCCTGCAAAGCCGTATCGAATGGTTAGGATTTCACAGAAAACAACTTGTTTTCTCAATTTTTCAAAACAAAAACTATTTCGGAAAAATATTTATTTAAAGTTGGTTTCGGAGGCACAATTTTTTTGAGTGCAATTCCTGCAGTCTTTGAAAAGTAAACAATTATGCATCTGATTTTTGATTTGCTCATTTTGTTTTTTTGGCTTTGTTGGTTTTTTAGTTTCCCATTCTAAATTAAGTTGTTTTGTTTCCGGATCGTTCTCGTATATACATGATTCATCGCCTGTGATCACAGTTGCAGAAAAATTTGATTAATCGTGAAGTCAATGAAGAAAATTTGTGAGTTTGTTTCTGTTGTCTTTTTCCTGCGCGGTTAAGTTTTCGGAAACACGTTTTTCAGAAATCTCATTAAACAACATTCAGCAGGTCTTGACTGACCGACTGAAGAGCATTTTGGCTTTGGAGTTCCAGCAGCGTTCTTGTGATCTGTGGGAGTAACGCCTCAGATACTATGTAGCAATTAACAAAAAAACTATTTTGAAGGACATAGGATTAATGTGTAATTTTCAAAAAAATAAAAGTCCTTAAAAAAGAATCCCATTGCTTTTTGGAAAGGTCTTTTGTAGTTTTTACAATTCGTAAATTTTTGCACAAATATTTTATTTCCACTCTGCCTTTACTCTATTGTGTCTTTTTTTCAAATTATAAAGCGCTATTATTACTTAACATTATTATTATTATTCATTTTTCTGCTATATTACATCTATTGCAGATATGGATTCAAATCCCACTCCAAGGTGGTTTTTACCATGCGGCAATTTATAAGGTCTAGAGACATATAGAATTTTTCATTTTCTTGTTACATTGATTCTTGTTAGCTGTAAAAATATGTTTTCAGTAAGTTTGATTTGCAAAAACTTGGTTGAAGTTTTGTATTGTTAGATCAGCGGATTGAATCTAGGAAACAGCAATTTAATCTGCATTACCATCACTGTACTATGTAAGTCCAAACTACATGTATCTTAATGCTCAAAAAACAAATTCCTTACAATGCTAAAGCTGATTGCTACTGATTGTCAACAAAATGTGACATGTGGAGTGAAAAGTATGAAAAAACAGTCCTTATATAGGGCGTACCAGAAAAAGTGAACTGCTTTTTGTTAAGGATTTTCTCCGCGATAATAACACCGAGTTTATCGAAATTTTACACACAGTAACCTTTAGATATTATCAACACTTTTACAAAGTATCTGAAAGATACAGTTGCAAATTATGTGAGTATTGTCAAATTTAAAACAACGTCTCAAAAAATGCAAAATCAGAGTAAAATTATGCGAGTAATTCTTGAATAAGCGCTTTGTGACGTCATAGTTGTCTTTATCCTAGAAGTAACTACGTGTTTCAGCGAGATGGGGCTCCTTCCCACACAAGTAGGGTAACCCAAGCTCATCTGGAGGAGGCTACACCAGAATTCATCAAGAAGGATAAATGGCCTCCGCAAAGTTCTTACTGCAACCCAATGGATTATGTCATGTGGGACTCTTTGAAAGAGAAAGTTTACCCAAGAAAGCAATACAAATTGACCGAGCAGGCGTTAATAAACAGGATAATAATACGATGGGAGGAAATATCGATAGAAGAAATACGCAAAAGCATTTCTGCATGAAAGAAACGACTAGGTTTAGTAGTGAAGGAGGATGGAGGTCACATTGAGCATAGACTGAAATAAATGATTTTTATTCTGATATTGCATTTTTGAGACGTTGTTTTGAATTTGACAATACTCACAAAATTTGCAACTGTATCTTTCAGATACTTTGTAAAAGTGTTGACAATACGTATCTTAAGGTTACTGTGTGTAAAATTTCGATAAACTCGGTGTTATTATCGCGGAGAAAATCCTTAACAAAAAGCAGTTCACTTTTTCTGGTACACCTGAACAAAAGGTCTAGAGGAGGTTGAAAAAAATGTGCCTCTAACAACAAGGTATAAGGAGTGTTAGATAATCTAATAGCATCTCTTGTATCTTCCTTTTTCACGCCTTGAGCCTTGCGACTAGATTCACATGTTTGTTAGATGCAAGTTGAACAGAAGTTTTACTTTATGTCAATAATTGTGCTGGCAAGTACGTATATGATGTACAGAGTTGTAGTATCCAACAGGACTGAAAGAAAGACAGCTTACGAATATAGAGCCAAATAAAACAGAAAAGACCAGGGAAGTCTTGCTTGGTTTCTATGCTCGTAATTTTCCAATTTTACCTGTCGTATGCTACACTGGGACAAAGCCAGAATACAATTCATGCCCCCAACTCGGTAGCGATTTCTTTTCATCATTCACAGGTCCAAGGGGTGTGTGAGCGTGTGGATGCACACTTTTTTGGTCAGATATTTTAGCAAAAATTGAAATAATTTTTCGAAAAATTTCTAAAAACACGCTGAGAACCTTGTAAAAGATTTTTTTTGAAGACCTGCTCAAAATTTTTTCTCCTTCTTTCGGAAAAAATATCAAGCTTCCTCTTATCTATTTTCTTATTTTTAAATGCGGCCTCAACTTGTCTTTATTCATTTTATCTCGTATTTTGAACAGCAGTTTATGATAAAGAAGTTGTATTCATTTCTGTCGCTATGACATTCAGCGCTTGTCATGATTCTTTTTGCAAAAAAAAATCGCTTACAATTTAAATTAAAATAAATTATTGTTTTGCAACTTTCCGTAATTATTCTTTTACTGAAATTTGGTCTGAATTTTGAAATTCATGGTTTTTGGATGCACTAAATGAGATTAATGGCACCATTACCCTGCGATGAGATCGTCTTGATTGGAGTCGTCCACGTCTTGCCACTGACAGTGCATAGTTGAACCTTGTAGCAAATGCTCGATCAACATCTTTTTGTCCTTTCACTGCTGACCTCATCTCATTTTAGTAATTGCTGTTCTAGCGAGTCATCATGGTAAAACATTTTTGTTATGTCCAACCAACATAGCATTAACAAACCTCTTACGATAGTCAAATTGCAAATGAATCAAACGTTCTGCCTTTAAAGCATTACGCAATGACGGCATTTGTGACGCCACTAAAAAACCAGTTAACAGAACAATAAAGCTTGAGTGTAAATAAATGGCGTGGGTGCAAGATACACATGCTATTATGACGTTCATTCGTTCTTTCAGTGCCCTTAAACTCATCATCTGTTTGCTATTATTCAGCAAAATTGAGTTATTGCTGCAAGTTGATACTTGACTCCGCCTTCTGTTTAGTTTATAAAGATGGAAAAATTCCATCCCATGTCTTTCCAAATAAAGCAATAAGCCAATATAGCATATTTCTCTGCGCTATCTCTTTTGTGCTGATCATCAAGAAAGAATGCTGTCAATACCATTTTTAAAGTCTTTAGTATGACTTGACGAGGTAGCTGACCCAAGTTTACCAACCGCAAAGCGAACGCTTTAATCACAACACCAACTGATGTTGTGCTTGTATGACTCGATGTGTCACATCGTCCTGAGGCATTATTGCTATTGGTGTTGTATTGGCGGTGGTGCCGGGTGAGCAATGTACAAATCGTCAAAAGCCGGCACATTTTCTGCTATTAGCAGGCCAATTACAATTTTTACTTCAGAATAAACTCAAAAAAATACGACATAAGTGTAAAAGACACAATCTCTAGCACGAGAAGAGCATTCCAGTCAAAAATTGAAGACCAGTGAACGCAAAGCCAGAAAATCACTATGAGAAACCAAATTTGGAAATCCTAACCTCCACACTCTCAGTTAACATCAAATAGACACATCAAACCCACGAATTTCATATGTTCCTATCAGGAGCTTAACTTGCGAAGCCTGAATTCTGCAATACACCATCAGTTGACATCCAATACAAAATCTGGAAGCTGCAGCAAGAAGCTACCGTCATATTTTCCTGCTTTGTATCTCTCTAAAATCATTGCTTCGAGGAAACTTGTAGACGGATAAAATACATCCAAAATCTCAAACTGGGTATAGATCAGACAGATATACCAATTAAATCCTACACATTTATTAAATTCTACGTCAACTTCAGAAGGTAAATGTAAATAGTGTCGAAAACAGCAGCTACTTTCATCAATTAAGCTGCAGCTTATTTCACGCCAAGGCATCAGGAATTACTACTCAAGGTCCTGTGATCCATTTCTGAAAGAAAATTGGTTATCTTTATTATGCAAACTATAACCATTTTTGATTTAAATTTTACGCAAGTAATTGCCAAGAAAGCCGACCATGCAGACTGATGAACTAAATGTCACAAAGAATCAATCACTCTCTCTGGGCCTTTTGATTGAGTACATTAACTACATTTCACAAATTCATTCAAAGCAGTTTCCTTATGCTGATGATCTGCCGATCTTTCGTCACAAATCTTTAAAGGACAGTGAAGAGAAGACGTAAAAGAAGAATTTGAACACCCAGTTCTTTCCTATATCTTAAAGGGCACTAAACGTTAAAGAACAAAAAAAAAACTTTCTACTGCCTATTCTACGTAAGTATTCAAGAGATTGTGCAAAAATTGAACAATGCCATGAAAAAGTCCCAAACTTTCTCTGTAGAAATCCCAAATATCTGGGAGTTTAAATGCACTGTCCCAATATGGTTTACCAATTCTTTTTTTCTTCTATACTGTTTAAAATGCAAGAAGAGGCCAACAACTTTTGTTTTGTCGTATTTTAGTATCTTCAGGGCACTTGTAAAACTTCTGTGATCATTATGAAAACAGTTTTTAAGTTATACACTGCTTTGGTAATTTTTCGAAGCCGGTTGTAAAAGAGCATTATGGTTTTATTTAGGCTCAGTACTTAAAAATCAAAGTTTTAGGTCTAAAATGGGGTATACCCCACACGCACCACTGACGGAAAAAAAAGTTTGGCAGTTAACACTTTTTTGCTGGTTATAGCTGCATTATCAAAAGAATTGCTAACTGAACCACTTGAATAAGTTTGTTTTCCATTTGAAGCAAAGCAGTAGAGAGAGTACCAAGCGTCGCAATTAAGACAGAGAAACTTACGGCATCTTTGTGGTAACCAGTTTCAAAATTTTTACTGCGTCATGTCACAAAGATCGTTTTATAAGCATACTGAATAATGTCAATATCCCGCACGTGAACCTCTGCTTTTTGTAAAATTGTGAGAAAAGTGCCTGCCTGTAACGTCCAAACTTCAATGTGTTGAGCCTCATTACGGCAATCTGGCGCAGTGCGTTTCAACGCACTTCACTTAATAAACACATTAAAGAAAGGTTAAAAGTTTGTGCGCATCAAAAATTTAAGCTCTTCACTATATTATTGAAGTCTGATTTTAACACTAAAAATAATTTTGTCCAAGCAAATTGCTGTCGCAGGTTTACCTACACGCTCTGCGAAAACGAGGTGACGTCAGTATAAAAAGACTTAACGAGTTTCATCTGGTTACAATAGCCAACCAAAACCGAACTCGCTTTATTCTCTGCGTGGTTTGATTTTGAGTTTGTAGTGGGGTGAAACTGCTTATTACGTTAGGGAAACTTACTTTGGTCAGAGCCCAGATTTTTTAGAAACATCTGTCTTTTCTTCGCCAAAAGATAGCATAGTAATCTGCTCACTTGACAGTGCTCACTGAAACAATTTAAGGCACATCATCACAAATAATACGAAGGTAAAATAGAAAATTTTGCTTAAAATGATTACCAATATCATACAGTAGCACACAGCAATCTATTACATCATGTCAATAACCCGCAACCGGTTTCGACCTTATTGGGTCTCCTCAGGCGGGGGTAAAAAAGCACTCAATAACCCTTATCAGCACTTCTGTTGACATTTGTCAACATTTTATTTTCGTTTTTTGATTGCACTTGCCCTCTATATGCTAGCTCAGCACAATTCACGGACGATGGAGAACTTTTGATTACCTTACTACTGAAGTGATATCAAAATCCCAAATTGCTTTTACAATGAGTTATTTGCATTTTATCTTAATCGGCACGCTTGTTAACAAATGTCAACAAGTAGTAACAACAGTAGATTAGCAGAGACAAACGGCCTTTGAGAATTTAGATCGTTCCATGACTTACGTCAAAATGCAGTAGTAAGAGTTACAAGAAACCATTGCCATTGTTTCAATGGAATTGCCAATAACTTGCGTCAAACAAGCAAGCGCAGTTAGTAACTTGGTCTTTGGCTGGAAGAAGTTATTCTTTTTTTCAGCAGTTTTCCCAGGAGCGGCCAGAACCAGTAATTATTCGATTTCTTCAGCTTTATTGCACCATTGATTCTGATTGCACCATGCGCTGTAAGACATTATGTGTTGCTTCTTTATTGCACAAGAGTAAGTGTTCTTCTCTGGTACATCAATCTCTTGCCAGCATACGGGAAGCTTTCATGTCGAAATCAGTTCTTGCTGTTCTCAGGCAGAGACGAGGGAAATATTTCTAGCTATTTTTTTGAATCCTTACCTATCTTGTGATATATTTCAGAAATAAGAACGTAGAATAACACTGTATTCAGCTTGAAATAATAACTATTCAAACTGCGTTAGGCGTTTTCAATTGCTTAGACAATATAGCTGGAACTTGGCGATGGATAGACAGAGAAGATTTACGTTTCAAGAGGCTCTACGACAAAGGCAGATAGTGTTTGATGATGTTGATAACGGCTCTGATGCCGAGGATACAAGTGCCAGCGAATCCGAATCTATCTCTGATGATGACGAACTTCCTGTGCCACCTGAGGAACTTTCTGACATAGATGTGTATGAGGAAGAAAGTGAAGACGACTTTAGTGATGAGGATCAAGATCCTATTGACGATAATGCTAGTTTAGATGATGATCAAGTAGGAATTACAGCTGGAAATGCTACATATTACGAAAATCCTTTTCCTAGAAGGCTCAAGAGGAAAAATATATTGACGCAACAACCTCGAATTATTGCTGCTCCTGAACATGAAGTGGATGCCTTTAAAGTATTTTACCGACCTGAAATTACACTTCAGATGGTGCGTGAGACAAACAGAAAAGCAAGGGACGTGAGACATGAATGTGCATTGCCGCCAAACTATGTCTACAAAGATTTTACTTCTTAAGAAATTGAAGCAGGTCTTGCTATTATGATTCGTGCTGGCTTGGACAGAGACAATTTCACAGACTTGCGTCGCTTGTGGGATCCTATTGACAATAGACCACTTTATCGAGTTACAATGGCATTGAATCGATTCAAATTCTTACTACGTTGCATGCGTTTCGACAACTATCGTTCTCGACCAGCAAGACAGAGAACCGATAGATTAGCTGCTATTCGAGAGGTATGGGAAATGTTCAATAATAATTTACGCAACATCTATGTCCCAAACGAGGCCTTGACCGTGGATGAACAACTGGTCGGATATCGTGGAAAGATTCCCGGAAGAACATATATGCCATCAAAACCAAGAAAATACGGCGTGAAGTTCTTCTGGCTGTGCGAAGCTACTACCGGTTTTGCCCTAAATGGAATGATTTACTCTGGGAGAGAATCTGACTCAGCACCTCATAGAAACCTTGCCAATGATATTGTAACGAAGTTGTGCTCAGTTTATTTTGGTACAGGTCGAGACATATATGTTGACCGATACTTTACCTCTCATGGTCTGGTGTGCAACCTGTTGGAGAAAAACCTGACATTGGTTGGTACAATAATGGCTAATCGGCGGGAAGTACCATCGCAATTCAAAACAGGAAGAGGAAGAGAAGCTGAAAGCACTAAGGCACTGTATGACCATGCCAACAAAATTCTTCTACTGTCACATGTCCCCAAGCGCAACAAGAATGTGCTCATGATGTCATCTTCACACTCCTTCATTTCAATCACGGACTGCCACAGCAAACCTACAGTTATCACAGATTCCAATAAGCACAAAGGAGGAGTTGACACTCTTGATGAAAACTGTGAAGAATTCAATTGCTTGAGGAAGACCAACCGGTGGCCAATGGTTATCAACTACAATTTGATAAATGTTGCCACTAACAACGCTTTTATCGTAATGAGAAGCAGTGGGAAATGTGACAAAAAAACAAATTTTCCCAAGCAACTAAGCTTTCAACTGGCTCAACCATATGTCAGCAAACGAAAATTGAAAGGTGAAACAAAGCTCCTTGCAGAAAAGATGGAGTTCATTACTGCTTGTGGTAGCACCACAAGTGACACTGCTCAACGCATCAAACGGGGAAGATGTTACAGGTGTGCGAAGCATACTCGCCTTGCATGCATCGTTTGCCGCCGACGTGTATGCCCGCAACACAGAAAAACACCTAAAAACACATATTGCATGGAATGCTGAACACCTAAGTATGGTTGAACTATGAAATACTGTACGCCTACATGTTTGTGTTATGTTTCTGTGGTTTTGTGTTTTTTATAAACTTTCTTTGCAAGGAACGATAAACTTTCTTTGTTGAAATTTCGTTCTAGTTCAGCTAAGATGTTTGTAAAACCAGCCCTTGCGTGCAAAGCAGACCCGGAGTTTCGAATGAAAATTGTGATAATTTGTCAAAATCAACTGTTCATTCAAAGGAATGTGCGTTGTTATCAATTGGTTGCAATGTGACGTTGTTTAATAGCACATATTTATCATACCAGTACTGTATAAAACGGAAACAAACCTTGAAAACAGCTACAGCAGCATTGAAATGCACACAAAAAAGGCATGTTGACATTTGTCAACATACGTGCCGATTAAGTTATCCAAAATTACCGTGCTGATAAGGGATAATAAAAATGCCGAATAAGAACAAATTTGCCGTTGGGTGTAAGAAAAGATGCAACACAAAACAATATGATACAGCGATACCTATATTAAAAAAATTGCTTCCGAGCAATTAGCCACCTCTATATTTTAAAAATCATACAATCAAATGCCCTTTTTCCAACATGCAGCTTGGCTGAATACTGCACACGAGTATGGTCACATATCACCCACGCAAAGGTGATGAAAACAGCTGCTAATAGTGCCCGTCACACAATCGCTGGAAGTTTTTTATTCGTTTTAGGTCAGGTGATGAACAATGGCGTAGTCAGGCAGAGACATCCACTCTTGACCAAACGATTTATAAAAGCTGCAAATATTGTTGCAATGATAAAGGTACTGACTCTCTCAATTTTGTAGTTTGCCATGTCGCCTATATAAAAAATATACCCTTGCTACAGTACGGTATATTATTTTCACACTATGTTTACCTGCCATGGCTTCTGAAAAGAAAGCCTAGCGATTGCACTGCATCACTGTCTGCACTCTTTGCCTAATTTGGTTATCTCAAGGTTGCACCTCAAACAATGCATGTTATTCTGAGGTTGCAGCTTAGAAGAAAAGATCACTACTTGTTTGGTTTGGTAAGTTTTATGTTTGAGTTAAAGTAATATTCTAATAGTGTCTTCTGCGGTCCTGCGGTTAAGTTTGGAATAAAAAGTAGCGCTCCAAGATTGTTGATCTTCACTGTCGTAACGAAGTAGATAAACTGGGGTAAACAGAGCTTTTGAAATTGCAGGACTACTCTTTTTTGTATTTTGTTTTGTTTTCCACATTGTGATTTTGATAATCTATCGCCTTCTTTTGTTGTTTTCTGTGTGTAACCGATAAGTATTATCTCACAGATTGGCATTTAAAGCAAGGGTGTCAAACTGGTGGCCCGCGGGCTAAATGTGGCCCGCGTAAGGATTTTGTGGCACAGGGCGAATGCCTGGCTTTCGAATTTGATCTTCGAAAAATTGTCCTTCAAAAGAAAAAAAATCTTTTAAGTTGAAATGCTGCCATAAAGTAATGGTCGACAACTGCAAAATGTCGCGAGTAGCATTACACGTTACCGCGAGAGAGGTAATGACCTTTTTTTTAAAAGATCAGCACCATTTTGTGCTAAATCACACGACTTCCAGAGATCGTTGCCAGGAGAAGTGGTGATCTACAGATAATGCCGTGGATCGTGTGCCGCGAAAATTAATCAATTGCTTTCCTGTGCGGGCAGACAAAAAATTTTGGGACCACTGATATACTGTCTTGCCTGCTAAAATTTTTTTCAACAGAGTTTGGCCCGTATAAAATCCAGGTATGTAAACGTGGCCTACAGCACTGAATGAGTTTGACACCCCTGATTTAAAGGATAAGCGAGAGAAGAGAGCGTTTTGATAGTATTTTAATTCGTCACATGGTACAGTGGTGATTTGTCTGAGTTCATAAATTAGCCAAGGGTATCAATCCATCAAATTTGTGGCAGAAGTTTTGTTTTCGAATAGGTTCATAAATGTCTTCTAAAAACAGTCGTTTGATAAGCTTAATCAGAACTAATATCTCCTAATGCTACTTATTCCTCGGATTCTTACACAATATTAAGCGAGTTCTCTAAAAAGGTGATTACTAGTAGCAATCCAACATAAAATCTTTGGCTCTCCCCCTTTTTCCCTAAAGTATTGGCTGGCTACGCCCTTGGTGATATATAATACAATAAGTTCGCTCAGCCAATTATGAGAGGACTCGCATTTTTCCAGGTAAAGCTTAATCTTTCAGGAATTTTCTTTCCTCCTCCACTCACATATCCTGATCGGGGACCAATATTTGCGGAAGCAATTTTATCAATTATTGGAGCAACACCGTATTTAGAAATTTATTTTTAGCAGTTAAACTCATGAAAAAATTTTTTAAACCCGGTGATATTCAAACTAATGGCGTAACCAATAACTAGATAAACATCTGCTAGGACCAAATACTTATGAATTTTGTATAAGTTAACTAAATCTATGACACTAAATATATAGCATTAAAATAAACTTAAACAAAATTGCTGACGCAGTTTAAAATTTTTTGGTAGATTTCGCATCCTAAGTTGAATGGAATGCTTTTGCCTTAAACGGTTGATTGAAGCTAAGTAAGTCAAAGATAAGGCCAATAAAATTCCTAATTTTAGGGAAAAACAAAAACTTATTGTAAGAGCTCAGTTTGCAATTGCACCAAAAGTGCAAATTGATTTACTGTTTATTTAAATAAAGTATATGTGAGCCGAGTCAAAAGCATTTGTAGAATGAGTCACATAATTCTTGTGCTCTCCCGGCTATGACTGTGTTACAGATCCTTGAATGGTGCAGCTTTTTTAAATTACGCTTTTTACAAAAATTTATGCCTTTTTTGATCAGCCTACAGTCTCATCGAGAGCTGGAATTGATGTTGGAAACAAATAAATTGAACAAAAGAACAAAAAATAGAGCAACATCAGTTGTTAGATTAAAGTAACAGACTTCGCATAAGTTATACGTTGGGCCTGCTTAAGTCAATAAAGTCAAAAATTTTTCAGGGACATGTTACATTATCAAACTTATACCAATGTTGGTTTCGGTTGCTCCAAAATCTTTTCGATAAGTTTTTTAGGTCAATATAATGTCAAAAATTTCAAAAACCCAAAATTTGTCAAAATTTTGGGTCATCAAAATTTACTTACAAAAACTAATTTCTATTTTGTTTGTGTGATTTTTTGAGCAGTTTTAAATAATTTAAACTTTATGTTTCTTTACGGTTTTTCGAAGTCTTCTAATTCAAACTTCTGTGGTTATCGTCACAATAAAAATGTGTGATTGAACTGGACATTTGCCATTATAAGCGTGTTTGTAAGAAAATCATGCATTTCAGAATCTTGATTGTTGATGCATGAATTTATAATTATTTTGAAATTAATCTAGTCCAATAAAGCATTATGTCTGGCTACACGTGGTCTTTTTGACCATAACTTGCGATATTTAGTTGCATTAAAAGATGCCTGAAAAAGCAAAATCGACTACAGCGAAAGCAAAGCAAGTTTGCAGCCAATATGCGGATGATGTTTAGGCAACTCCAGCAGGCGATTTACAGTGCAATATTTGCGACGTATTAGTCAAATGGGAAAACAAAATTTTTGTGGAAATTCACGGAAAAAGTAAGCATCACCAAGCTGATTTGCAGAGGAAAAGCAGATCCCAAGGCAAGCAAACCTTTTTACTTCCAAATCAACTAAGCTTCAAGAAAAAATTAGTCTTTTCGTTCTTAGCAGCAGATATTCCACTTCATAAACTGTACCATTCAGCTTTAAAGTCTCTATTCGCTGTAATGGAAAAAGTTTTACCATCTGAGGCTGCAACCCGGGCTAGCATCACTCAATTACCATTTTAAAAGAAAATCAAATTTGAAACAAACCACTTCACCACAAAAAATTTTTTGATGGTAGATGAAACAGAGTCAGTTGCATACTAATGTGCTTGTGGACATCTAGGAGACTCCAACTTACACTTACTTGATTGAGTGTTTTTTGCACTTGAAAACTGTAGCAGTTTGTATACAGGGTGATCCATAATGATGGGACACATTTTGAATGCTTTTTTCTACAAATATGAAAACGACACAGATAAGTGAATTTATTTATTACATAACTGATACTCAGGAGTTTAACGTGTTGTGTAAGATTTGAATATTATATCAAGGCATCTTATTTCGAGATTTGGTGATATCCATTGGCCATCCAGGTCACCTGATTTAACCCCAGTGGACTTTTTTCTGTGGGGTTACCTAAAAAATGGAGTATACGCAGGCAGGCCCCACACAACAGAAGAACTTAAACAAAACATTCATAGAGAGGTAACAGGTATTCCGATTGATGTGTTAAACCGCACTTTACGTGGTATGAAAAATCAATCTCTTAAATGTTTTAGTCGTGATGGTGAGCATCTAAAGGATGTGATATTCATATCTTAGATATCAGTGTGTCAGTTTTGCAATGAGTTAGTTATGTGTAAATTATGCTAGACTCCTAATTGTCAGTTATGTAATAAATAAATTCACTTATCTGTGTCGTTTTCATATTTGTAGAAAAAAGCATTTAAAATGTGTCCCATCATTATGGATCACCCTGTGTGTAGCGATTCTATTCTGCTCACTGTGGATAACATATTGCGACAACTAGGAATCAAAAGAGAAAATTTTGCATTGCTTTTACCGAATGCTACTTGTTATATGTCTCCTGCTGGTAAGACGCTAAAGGAATTATACCCTCCTTCGATGCATGTCACTTGCATTGCATACTTACCACACAATTGCACTACGCAAATGCAAGCGTATTTTTTAAAATATTGATGACGTGGTAGCAAAGATGCAAGCAGCAACAACAAAAAACAAAGATCGCAAAAAAGATTTTCATGAAGCTGGTCTGCCATCACTTCCTGACCCTATGATTACAATATAATCAACTTGGCTTAGAGCTGCATTGCACTATAGTTAATACTTTCCTGCTGTTTGTACTATTGTCGACAAATAGACAGGTGGCGGACTCTTAGTTAGCCAAGTAAAAAGAAGCTATCAATGTCGATAAAAAAAATATCAGACTCTAGCAGCTAACGTCGAGTTCATAGAAGAAAGTGACTGCACTACAACAGAAGTATACGAATTATTAAAAAATATGCAGTTCCACAATGACTTTTGCTCAGTTCAAACTTACATCAACAAACGATTAGCAGACTCTAGTTTAAAAGCAATAATAAACTGTGTTTACTTCATAATTGCCCTAACCAACTACGCATTACTGTAAGTAGTCCCGCCAACCTCCGCTGCTGTGGAGCGATCATTCTCTGTGCTAAAAGATACCGAGAAAACATAGAAATTTTGAAACAGAAAATGTCAAGAATACTTGATGCTGTATTACAATACATAATTCTGGCAATTTTACGGTGTGATTTCTTGTTGAGCTCATGATAGACTGACAATAAAATACATTCAATTGTGGTAACATCAGTTTTTATACGCATTAATTGCTACGCAGAAGCGCCCTTTACGTAGGGTCAGTTGCCCTGCATCATTACAAGACAAATTGAGATTTTATCCAACTGCTAACGACGAAATGCAAATTGTAGCTTCTCTAAACTAAGTAAAATGCCTATTCTGTACACTTTAAGCAAAAATCTCTATATCAAAACTTCAATAATAGGCCAAAATTGTTAAACAATTTTTTTAGTCAAAAAAAATGCCCTATTTAACTTACAGGTCATCACTAAAGATATTTAGCTTTTTTTCTGTCGTGCGAAACTAACTTTCCGGATCGGTAACCATTCGTTATCTGTGGTTATCTGTTATTCAATCCTCGTTTCTATGCCAAGTTTACAGCACAATATGTAAAATTCATTTCCAACAAAGAACACTATCAGCTATGATAGAGGCTTGATTATTCTCAATATTTAGATAAAAGAAAGTAAAAACTATTTCCGTCTCATTTATCATTGTGCCATCAAATGAAGTGGAATAATAACAGCCAATGCGATTTCGTTATCCTTTGTAGTTCCGCAAAGCATATACTCTTTGTTCTTAATTCTCGCGGTTGTGCATAAACTTTACTATGATATATTGAAACTAGGCCACAGTTTGCTAGTCGCAAAACATGGTCTAAAATTTTCAATTAGGTAGACATGAAACTGATCGGGAAAGAAAATGATTGTAATGGTGCTGAGATTTTAATTTTTGAAAGTGGCAATAAAATTTATAGGAAATCAAAAAGTGAAGAACGAAATGATCGCATTACTAAAAAAGATTACGTAAAAAACTTCAAAAATGCTGCATTTAAACTGCAACAAAAAGACGGGAATCTAATTTTTAGAAACAAAAAATGCAAATTTTACACAACCTGTACACAACGTCATAGTTTTATTCAAGATGAGTACAAATTCAAAATTACATTTTTAGCAATGATTTTTGAATGGATTCTTTATATCAAGAAACGTCGAAATCACTAAAGCTAGGTGTTAAATATTTTTGTTGTAACCTTCTGCTGAGTTTGTGGAATTTGTTACGCCTAATGGTTCATTTTTCTGACGCAGTGGTCAACGCGTGGTATCGGCAAAATCCTCGCTTTTTCTTGTCCAGTCAAATGCAAACGCGCCTGCATGCGAAGTAATAGAAAACGGCGCTCGCTAGAGTTTGTTTAGTTGAAGTATCAAATTGCTATTATTGAGTTTTGTGTCACATAACTAATTAGTCAACATATTAATCTTTATATTGATCTTTGTAGAGTGAGACAACTGATAAGTAATTGAGATAAGTATATGCATTTGAAAAGTGTTGTCTTACTCAGAAATTCAAGTGGTCATTTGTTCGATTCTTGTCTGGAAAGTAGTTCTGGTACGTGACAGTTGTCTTTCGTAATTGTTTTGCAGTTAAGTAATTGTCGTTTTTTATTTTTAGAAACGGACGTTATAAGGACGTTTAAGGAAGTTTAAAGACGTATAAGGAAAAGCACAAAACCCCAAATTCATCTTTCAATCAATCGTTTTGTAATTTGTGGAATTAAACCGAATTATCAATTTTCCGTCATTAAATTTATTTCTCACGTTTTTGGAATTGCATAACTCCGTTGAAGTCTATCAGTACGAGACAAGGATTCTACATTTGTTGATAGGATTTGCCTAAGTTTTTTCTGAGGAGAGACTAGGCGAAAATTAATCAACACTAGGAGTTAAAACTATGTCCACTTTGCCATAACGCTTCATCTCAAGAAAGAGTAAAACGTTTTTAAATGACACCAAACCACTTTGCTACAAAAAGCCTGCCTCAAAAAAGTACTGTTTGCAAGACTGATATCGATAATAACATTGTTACTCTAAAACTCAGTCAATCTTACAACAAATTTTTGATTTTGTTCTTAAATATTTCTACGTTTTTATGAGCGAGTATTTTACGAGTACATTTTGCATGTTTACACCCAACTGAAAATAGCTGACCCTGTCCCAATGGCTTGTACAAAAGAATTGCATCATGCAAAAAAATACGATTTTGTTATCGTCGTGGACAGCGCAAACAGCTTGTCATAAAGAGATTGTGGGCTCAATGTTCTTGCAATTTTTTGCTGTTGTACTTCTGGCAAACAACATCGACCTTGGATGCAGCGCTTTTTCTTAGCAAATATAATGTATTGTGTCAGCCACTGGAGTGCCTGGTATTTCCAAAACGGGTCAAAAACTATTTACCCAGTAAACACTTTCTTTTCAAGATCAAGCATGCATTTTTGTGGTATAAAAACTAAGTGAAAACCTTTTTGTCCAAAGATTACTTCTAAGCGCTTCGTAAAGCTAAGTCCTCTCCTCCTTTGTTGCCAAGGTCAAAAAGTAATAAGAGGTTGCAAAATGTTTCCTTCTCAAACACGTTAGTAAGGCCAGGAGGACTAGAAACTTTGAAACAACTCCTAGAGGAAGTTGTTTTCTGTAAGACTGAAAACTTTGTCCGGAGACTGGAGGATAAGAAAAAAAGTTAACTCAAGTCATTACAAAAAACTTTTGTGCAAGAATCAATCATTTCTACGATAGTAAGTCAAATTGATTGCTGCGCCAATAAACATCCGCCTCAACGTGATGGTGTGGTCCCCGACCCCGTTTGAGTTGGGTCGAAATGGCTGTTGGCCTTCCCGAGGGTCCCAGTTACCCCAGGCGCTCCCCTTCATTTTTTCGCTGTGCTGCCCACTGAACGACCGCAGTAGGGCAGCACACAGCTTCTTCAAAATCGGTCTCTCTCCTTCTTTCTTTTCCTGTCTTTCTCTTGCCCGTCTTCGTCTCCTCATTCTTCTCCTTGTCTTGATGAGCGGTATTGTTCATCCTAACCCTGGCTCCATCTTTCCTTGCTCAGTCAGCACTGGAAATGTGACCTGGCGAGGCAAGTCAGTGCAATGCTGTACCTGCTCCAAATGGGTCCATCTAAGGTGCTCACGACTCTCCAAATTCAGATCTCTTGGCAGCTCTCACTCCTGAAGTTGTCTCTCCTGCTGTGTCCCTACTCGTAACACTGTGACTTCCTCCTCGGACTCTTCCGACCTGTATACCTCCACTATACAATCTTGCCCCTCTTTGTTAATGCTGCACTCCCGCCCCACCCTCGTCTTCAAACTTTTTATTCCCCGTCTGCCCATTTTGTATCTTCTCGCTCATTACCGCTCCTTGTTCCTGGTTGTCCTTTTACGCCTCCTGCTTCCTCTCCCCCCTGACTCCCTCATGGTTCTTCAATGGAATACTGCAGATTTTCGAACCAGAATCACTGAACTGCTACACTTTTTTTCATCCCATCCTCTCGACCTTATCTGTATCCAGGAATCCAATCTTAACTCATCTTCCTCTTTCCCGATTTCTGGATTCTCTGCTCTGCGTTCTGATCGCACCCACTCCCCGTCTGGCATTTTCTCTTGTGATGCCACGCACGCTAGCGGCGGTATCATCGTTTTCGTCAGGCAGGACTTATCTTTCTCTGAACTTTGTACCTCCTCTCTTTCTTTACTTGAACCCTATTCTGATTATGTAAGAGTTAATATTTCTCTAAACGATTCCTCCTCGCTGTCATTTCTTAATGTGTACGCTCCCACATTCGCTCTTCTCAGACGGATGGTAAAATCGACTCCTTATCTCCTTCTATTCTTCCCTTCTCCAGAAATCTTTTGATTCTGGGTGACTTCAACTGCCATCACCCCCATTGAGACTCAAGAGGTACTTACGACCCCCGTGGGGAAGAAGTATTCGATTAAGTCATTTCTTCTGACCTCCCCCCCTCAATGATCCTGATATACCAACCTTTATCCATCGCTCCTTTTCTGACATATCCTTTTCTTCTTCCTCTCTTGTCCTTCTGGCTCCTGGAAGGTGCTTCAGGACCTGGGTTCTGACCACCTACCAATTCTTCCATTTGTCTTTCTCTCTCCGGTCTTTTGCCCCAACGAGCGTCCCACATTCTTCAGTTTTCAGAAAGCTTGCTGGGATGGCTTTGCCTTCTGCTTTGACTCTCACTGTCCTTGTGCAAAGGAATACGCATCTCTTTCTCTTTCCTCTGCTGCCGCTCTCTTTATCTCTCTGGCACTGAATGCGGCCAAATCTTCCATTCCTTTCGGCCGCATCAAACGCCATCCTAAAGCCTGGTGGTCTGCTGAGGTGGAAGGTGCGGTTAGTGAAAGACGCAAGGCTTTCGCTACCGCTCACAGAAGTGATGAAGATTGCTAGGCTTACATCGCCGCTTCTCCACGCGCCTCGTCAGTCATCGCTAAGGCGAAGGTTGAGGCATGGCAGACGACTTGCTCTTCTTTTTCACCCAAATCAAACCAACATCTGTGTACTCTCTTCTTCGCTCTGTCGCTTGCTCTTCTTCCTTCTCTCCTAACTTTCCTAACTGTTCTTCTCCCAGGGAGGGCTTACATCAGTGCTGACGTGTATGAGTTCGTGGAAGGTTGTGAAACCTACGAAGCTGCTATAGACAAATTGAAGTCGGTCTACATTAAAACGCCAAATGTGATTTTTGCCAGACCTGTACTTTCCACTCGGAAGCAAAAGCAGGGAGAAAATTTGCGAGATTTTTTTCAACAGCTTCATGTGCTGAGTAAAGACTAATATTCAGGAAGTTACGGCCGAAAAATACAGGAAAGAGCTTGCCCGCGATGCGTTCATCAATGGAATCTCGTCGCACGTCATTCGACAAAGATTGTTAGAGAACAGTGAGCTGACTGTTGAGACAGCTTTTCAAATTGCCTATTCATTGGAAACTGCCCTACAGCATTCGGAAGCATACCTTCAACATCCCGACGTCACGGCAGCTGTCAATGTTGAAGATACTGATCACGACAATCAAATTTCTGTAGTTGCGAAAATGACATCGTCAAACAAACTATGCAACTTTTGTGGCAAACCGTATCACGACAAAAGCAAATGCCCAGCTAGAAATTTGTATCGCTTCACTTGTGAAAAACTTGGGCATTTTTCCAGTGAATGCCGTTCTAGAACAACTATTAGAACTACTCAACGCAGAAATAAATGCAATGTTTTACACAACACGGTCAGCACAGCTGCTTCTAACTCCAATTTATGTTCCTTGTCAGCAGCATGCCCCGTAAGCTTGCTACCAGCTTCGCTCCCAATCTCAGTTAATGGGACTCGTTTAATAGCTCTTGTTGATTCTGGAAGTTCGGAAAGTTACATAAATTCCTTCATTTACAAAAAGTTCAATCTTGATGTTTACCCTACCTCCCATCAAGTACAAATGGCATCCACATCAATCAAAATTAAGTCTACTGGATTTTGCTTAGTCGACATTCATATCCATAAAAGCAAGTATGATGCAATTAGATTAAATTTATTTGATGATTTGTGTAGTAACGTGATATTGGGACTAGATTTTCAACGCCAACATCAGCGTTTAATTTTTCAATTTGATAGAGAATGCCCTGATTTAATTGTCGTCAATGATAAGATTTGCTCCGTAGCTGCTGCCACTACAGAAAAAGTGTCACCTTTTTCAAATTTGTCAAGGTGGTATCGACCAATCGCCACAAAATCTCGAAGGTACAATCAAGAGGATCGAAAGTTTATTCAGAATCATGTTGACCAGCTACTTAAAGAGATTATAATTCAACCCAGTTCCTCCCCATGGCGAGCCCAAATAGTCATTGTTACAGACGAATGCAATCGACACAAGAAGCGCATGTGTGTGGATTACTCCCAGACCATTAACATATACACTGAGTTGGACGCCTACTCCCTTCCGCGCATTGACGACATGGTGAATGAACTTGCACAGTATAATATTTTCTCGACTTTTGACTTGCGCAGTGCCTATCACCAAATTAAAATTATTGATTCCAAAGAAAAGTTTACTGCTTTCCAACCAAATGGCAAATTGTACGAATTTATTTAAATTCCTTTTGGCGTCAAAAACCGCGTTGCTGCTTTTCAACGAAAAATTACGCAATTTATAGAAGAAGAGCGGTTAAGGGGTACTTTCCCCTATTTAGATAACGTCACTGTCGCCGAACATACCAAAGAGGAACACGACAAAAATGTAAAAGCATTTCTAGACGCAATAAAGCGCCATAACGTTACTCTGAACGAGAGTAAAACTGTCGCATCCAAGAATAGCATACCCATTCTCGGCTATGTTGTTGGCAATGGCGAAGCTAAACCAGATCCGGAGCGTCTACATCCACTTTTAGATTTTCCACCTCCCAGCAATTTCAAGTTGCTACGAAGAGTCCTCGGCATGTTTGCATATTATGCCAAATGGATCAATTGTCTCGCAGATAAAGTACGGCCATTGGATGATGCAAAGTTGTTTCCCTTAAATGAAATTGCTTTAGAGTCATTCCAGCTATTGAAAGAGGAGTTCAAACATGCTGCTTTGTGTTCAATTGACGAGTCGAAGCCATTTGTCGTGGAATGCGACGCTTCGGATTCAGCCATCTCGGTAACATTAAACCAAGGAGGACGCCCAGTGGCATTTTTCTCACGCACCTTGCAAGGTAGCGAGTTGCACTATCCCGCTGTAGAAAAAGAAGTTACTGCCATCATCGAGTCAATTCGTAAATGGGCCCATCTATTGAATTGGCAAACTTTTACAATCATCACTGATCAACGATCGGTTGCATTTATGCTTGATAGTCGGCGTCGGACCAAGATCAAAAACAGCAAAGTACAGCAGTAAAGAATTGAATTGACGTCATTCTCCTATACTATTAAAATTAAATGATATATTGGGGGAGAGGAGGAGCGTTTGCAAACAGCCAAGTCTTTAAAGGGGCAGTTTAAAAAAAGTTTGGAAAACACTGTCTTAAATATTCACTGGCAACCAGATTATCGAATGCCGATGGAATAAGGAAGACAACAAAAAGTAGAGAAAGCTCCGTAGCTTATTGTGCCATTATGCGTGATGTGACCTCTTACAACGTACCAGCCAATAAAAGCCCTAGCTTTTTTATTCACATGATGTTGGAACACAATATCATTCAAATTTTCTATTGATTGAGCTACATTGAAATTTAAGTAAGCAGAGCGCGTCCAACACAATAAAGCGAACAAATCTTGCTCTGATAACGTTCAGATTTCACAAAACAGCGTTCATTGTTTTTTTAAGATTCTGATTTATTTAGCTAGATCGTGTTAATGTCAAATCAATGCATCTACTGGTGTATTTAGAAACCAATTTTTTTACGAGGACCAATATTTTGTAAAGATAAAGATTTTTTGGAGATCAGTTTTTTTCAAGCCAATAGTTTGCCTAATTTTGCCTTGAAACAAAGATAAAAACCTTTTTCTTTTCACTTTTTTTGCTGGTTTCTTACAGTCTCGAGGGCCATCTGCCTTTATCTTCCCCCGAAACTGGCCACCAAATGCATATGTGATGCGATAGTAATCAGTTATCAATCGTGTCTTGCAAGTAACCTTGCGTTGTAAAAATTGCTTATCAAAACAAAGCCGCATATGAGTTCTTTGCTATACTTCCCATTTTAATCAATTTGAAGACCCTAAAGGGTACCATTTACAAAATTCGACCTTTTAACTGGTTGACAAAAAAAAAGCATTAGAATTTTTAGGCTGTTAAAATGGATTCCTTTTACATCCCGATTATTTCTGTTAGTGGTTCAAAACCAATGCTACATGCTCAGTTGCTCACTAAATCCATGCTGCGTTTAGGAATCAGTTTATGAGGGAATTTTGAACTAATGTAGCAAAATCTTTTTAAAGCTGTTTTTAAGTGCATTCACAGTAAAAATTAATTCTTTATGTACTTTAAATGATTGTAACTACCTGATTACGTCATTAACGAAGTCCATCAATAACATGGCGTGACGTGCTACTATAGATCATTTAACAGTGCTGAGCACTAAAGCAAACCAGTAGCTAAACTGAACGAGACCTACAAATAAAAATTGTTAGCATTTGTAAATAGCCTCGCTCTGCCACTGAAGTTCATGCCTTTTCAATCTCGTAAATTAAAACAAAAAACAAAACAAAATTAAACAACATCGAAAAAATTACGAACAAAAATACAAGAAAACACAACAACAACAAACCAAACGATAAAAATAGAATCAATTAATGATAATACTCATCAACAGAATGACTGCATACATCACTGAGTCACTCATAATAGCTTGCGCAGTACAATCACTATATCCAAAAAAACATTCCAATTTTGTTATCTGATGTTATTGCCATCAAATAATTGTGCGTTAAATGACCTAGTGATTTTACGCCGTTTCGCACCTGGGCAGTAGCACTGTGCTTGGATGTACTGTTTGTGCGCGGAAAAAATGCGATGTTGCAGCACTAAAGTACGTAAAATTTTTAATAGGGGGATAGATATGAATTATTAATTTAGCAAAAACCTGCTTTTAAGAATTACTTAGAATTTTTGATTGACACAATTTAGAAGGAAACATTTCAGCTGATTCTTTTGCTTTGCTACCAAGGCAATACGGGAGGGTGCATGACACATTAGATTCCTCAAACACTCTGTTGGTACCAGCATTACGAGCAGCTTCGCAAAGTATTTAAGCTCAATTAGTTCATTTTTTTTGTAACGGCAAAAGTTGTTCGGTAACTGGAGCATGATGATATACACGATCATATCAAAAAACAAAGCTGTGGTTCAGGTCAGTCATAGCTACAGTCACAAATTCATCAAATCAAGTTTGCTAGAAAAACATAGAATCATCAGCAAGGTCAAATAAGAAACTGATTGGATTGAAAGAATACTAAGAAAAATGTCTGCATCCTTCAAATGGTCATCAATCGCACAATCCATAAGTGTCCTGGTTGATTTCATTATTACGCTTGAAGTCCGTGATAGCATTTGAATACGCTAAATTTCATGCTTGTATTTTCCAAGCAGAGAAAATATTCGACAAGTGATTTTCTCGAAGGTATAGCAAGAGTTTAAACCGGTGATCACTCAATCATTGTCACCACAACAAAACAGCGCCCAGTTACTTGGCCACTTTGCGGTATAACAGATTCAAAGAACTTTTTTGTTAGAAAAAAGTTATATTTTCTGGTAAAATTTTTTGCAATTTTAGATGTAAGGCTATAATCATCAGCAGTCTAATGCATCCACATAAAATAATTTATTTTTAAAATTCAAGCTTGAATCCGAGAGTGTTTGAATAAAATTACTGTGTTGCTATCACTTATCGATTATCTTTGACCCAAAAACTTCAATTGTTGTTTTTACAAATAAAAAAAGTTATAATTATTATAATTGTGCATTTAAGTTACAACTACAGCAAAAGTAATGATAAAATCTTTGTGATAAGAATACTAAAAAATATTGAAAACGCATAAAATTAGTAGTTCATTTTATCATTATACAGTATAAAATTGACATTTTTTTGCTGATTCTTCTGTATTATATGAAGTAGAGTAAACCACAGATAATATGGATTTGGTTAATGCGGATCTTTTCCAAATGCGGACAAAACTAGAGATACGTAGGATTTAAAATACTTTTGTTAGATTTATTTGTAAGAAGATAATCATTAGTAGTTTAATGCATCCCCATTAAATGATTTCTTCTCAAAATTCAAGCTTGAATTCAAGAGTGTTTGAATAAAATTACTGTAATGCTATGACGTGTCGATTATATTCGACCCCACGAATTTAGTTGCTGTTTTTAAAAATACGTTGCTATAATTGTGCATTTGAGCTAAAAATACTGCAAAGTGATACAAGTAACAATAAAACCTTTGAAATAACAAAAGCAAAAACATTAAAAACGTATAGAATTAGTCTTTGAGTTTATCAAAACAAAAAATTGATTTCGTCTTTCTACTCTCCCGATTAATCTGAAGTCGTTACTCTTAAATTTTCAAATAACAATTCAAGGTCTTGTGGTAGCGCAACCTCTCGACGAGTAAATCCTTCTGGAGGTCTATTTACTACGCTGTAAAACAATCAACATCCCAATCAATCAATAGCAAATAAAGCTGACTTTATTGTTTAGATCAGTGGTAGGCTAGTTTAGAATATTTAAAGCAAGTACGTTGCATTTTTATAAGTCGTCAGGATGAAGTAATAGGCTTGATAATATTCTACTATAACATCAGAAATGAAGTGGGCTCAATGAAAGAAAGTATAATTCAGTGATTTCTACGTTACATTAAGGTTGCACGCATGTTTTATATACAGATTGTTTCAAAAGTCACTCATGGATTTTTTTCTGCAGGTTTAAGATATAGGGTGTTAACTTTTGAACCCTGAATTATTAAAGGATAGTGCACACGCCACCCGGAATTATCAGCAGGTAATTCGCTATAATACAGTATTATACACTAATAGCCGTGTATCTTGTATAAAACTTTGTTTTGTAACAAAACTTTGGTGTAAAATAAATAATAACTGTGCACTGCCATATTTCTGTAAATATCCGCCTCTCGGGTATATACGATATAGTTTTAAGATGAAAAACCGGATTTTTGAGTTCTACAGATTAATCTTGTGCTATTGTCTTCTTCAGTGACTGAGAATTATTTTTAGTGGAAATTTGAAGTTTCCGTTGTTTTCTTGAAGTCCCAAGCTTACTTTAGGACAGAGATGCAAAATCACTTCACGTATGGTGGTGCTTCAATCTGGTACCGCAGTGCAGTGAGGATTTCGGGCACTATACCGACCTCATTATGCACCAGATCGAAACATCATCCTCAACACCCACAGGAAGTTTGTGAAAACGGAATCCTTGATAAATAGACCCCGTCCATGAAGACCTCAAATTGGGCAGAGTGAGGAGAATGGTGAAGCTATCAGGGAAGCTTTTAATCTCAGTTAAGGAAAATCCATTCTGAGAGCATCTTCGAAATTAAATATCAAAGCTGCTTCTATCCAAAGGAACTTGAAAGCGAGCTCAATCTTTTTTCCTACAAGGTCTAGGTCGTCCAAAAATGTAAACCTCAAGACTGCAACAGTCGGGTGGAAATATGTGAAACCCTATTAAATCATTTCCAGAGATATCCTGCCATCCTGGAACAGATGTGGTTCAGCGACGAAGCTCTCTTCCGCCTTTCTGATCGTTGCAATTGGCATGATACCCGCATATGACGGCTTGACAATTCCGCACAAATCCACGAGCATTAACGAGGTACGCCTAAGTTAATCGTCTGGTGTGCTACCTCCTCAGCTGGCTTAACTGGCCCATTCTTCTTCTGTGATTGAAAAGGACACTTTGTTAATGTCAACGTAGACAATTATCTCTGCATGCTTCAGGAATTCTGTGTTCCCCAGCTGACAGCTACAGCTAACATGCAACAAATCATTTTCCAGCAAGATGGTGCTCCAGCGCATCATTCGCATGAGATTCGTGCGTTTCTGCATGAGCAGTTCCCGGGTTGGTGGATTGGTAGTCGTGATTCAATTGAATGAGCTCTACGTTCACCTGATTTAACACCATGTGATTTTTTCTTTTTGGATAATATCATTTCGAAAGTCAGTGAAGCAAGGCCTCAGGATCTCCCAACGTTTGAAGAAAGCATCAGAAACGCATGTGCATCATTGACTCACGAAATGCTGTCAGAGGTTGATCAGGCATACGTGAAACGGTGGCTTGATTGCTATGAAAAAGATGGTGCACACATCGAGGTGTACCACTGACTTATGGATGATCATTCCAAATCAATGATGGTACCACAATTATTCCCAGTTAATGCAGAATTTGTCCTGTGAATGTCATCCAGTTTGTGTTTCAATTAAATTTTCAATAAGCAAAACAAAACCTTAAGTGACTTTTGAAACAATCTACAAAAGCCTTTACAAATAGTTTCATTAATGGTTTAAGCTATCGGTGTATACACGGAAAAAGTGAAGAAAGAATGTCTCACCGAGGCATAACCAAGGTAACGATAGGGAATAAAAGAGATGTCCTCCGTCTCAAGTTTTCAAGTTAAAACAGCAATAAAATTTGACAACTTCATCATGAAAATTTAGAGTTGATTCTCGTTTTTCCAATTTCACTAACTATGCGCCAAATCAGACAAAAATAGGGTAAACCATCATCATCTGTAAATCCTCACCATCACAATTCAACGTTCCTAGTTATAACATTAGCATGGGAGTTAATAAATTCTGCACGCTTCAGCGTTAAGACGTGGAAAATAATTGGTTTCAACTTTCGAAATGCGCAGTTATTTCAATGAATTAAATTATCTCACTGCATACGTATCATGTTCGCAAAGGGCAGATCGCTCTGGCCTTCGATACCTAACAGCTCGTTTGTGATCAGCTGAACAAGATTAAAGTTCCCGTTTGGTTTACCCGACGTATACATATGAGCAGTTGGAGAAGGGTAATGATGTCTCAAATACGTCTTTTTTTATCCATAAGTGAGTCCTTTAGTAAGGTAAAACTAGACCAATCGTTAAAACAGATGGCATGGCCACTTAGACTTCTGTCTAGTTTAAACTAGTCAATTTTTTTCTGATATACCGTACTTAAAACAAAAGATGTGGAGATGGAATAACTAAGTTGTGTTGCATGGGTTTGGGTTTCATGAGAAGAGAAATAAGCAACAGTAGTTGGAAATCCGTGAAGTCGTAAGGTAGAGCGTATGTTGAGTAATTCATAATGAGGAGAATTTTTGTTAGAAGCGAGTTTTTAGCTCTAGAATCTGTGTTTCAGCTTTTAGCAAAAGTGAGTTTCCGATGTTCGCGATGATGTGACATGCAGCGAAGACATGTGTTGGTGAGAGCGTTTATTAGAGTTACTAATAGAGAGTGTAGTGCTGGCGGAGTTGCTCTGTTCACGTACTTCAAGGACAACCAGATCGCCGAGAAACGCTCCTCTTTCATAGTAAGCAAATGTGCGAGCATGCTGAATTGAGACAATGGAGGGAAGTTAATTATGTTTTGTTTGTTGAAAATGCAAAAGTGTCGTCGACGTACCTGAACCACATAAAAGTTGGAGAGTGAAATGTATAATATCTTGGCGTTTACTATGTTCGGTATATGTGTTGGCAATGACGGGAGAAACGCAGAAGTACATATGAGTGCCAAAAGTTTTCTTGTGAAGAGAGTTATTGTAACAGAAAATAGTAAAATAAAGGCAAAGTTTAAAGCCATGTTATATGTCAGAAATATCAAGAAGAGTGCGTAAAGACAACAATTCTTTAGAAGAGAGAAGTTTTCTGAGTTCAAGTGCCTTGTCTGCAGGTATAGATAAAAACAAACTAACAACGTGAAAAGATGCCTTTTTCTTAACTTAAGTTCTTTAGAGTGTCTTGGTTTTTTAAAAAATTTTAGCCACTTTTTGTTCCAGTCAAGTAAACTGCAGCAGCATCACGGACTCGAGGCAGACCAGCTTCAGCTTCACTAGTCAAGTCTAATGTTGGAATTCTTTTGGGGGTGACGGCAAAAACTACAATCTTTCTCTAATACTTTACTTTGAGGGAGCGTTAATTTTGTAGAACTTCGATTGATGCTTCATTCTTGTTTCGACTTTTACGATTTCTTTGTGTTTTCCAGAGTTTTATAATCTCTCAACCTATCTAGCTTCTTGTGGTGGGGAAAGGAAGTTTTTATCTAAATTTTTGCTTTCATTGATCTGTTGCTTTAAAAGCAAGTATAGGTCAGACCGTAAAATTGTGTGTAATTCCTCTTGCATACACTCCTTTTAATAATAAAATGACAAATTTTTATGTGATCTGCAGTAATGCGTAATTTTTGAACAGTAAGGTATCAATATTTTTTGTTTAGAAATATGATTGAATTTTAAATCAAAAAAAACTTTATTAATAACTATAACAACTTTTGCTAACCTTCTGCTTTGCTTAAAACTTGCTGTCCATATTCTGCTCTAACTGGATGATTTTCTTCAAGAATTAATACTCCAAGAATTATAAAAATTTTTGGGAAAGGTCGTGTTCTTTTGTTTTAAAATAACAAATAATGCGAGCAATACATAAAAGATCTTTTGCTAAGGTTTAGCTTGGCAGATGCACCCAACTTTTCCAGAAAAACAGTGTCCTGGGTGGTATTTTCAACCCTGCATGAGCGTGAGCAGCAAAAATCAAGAAAAAGTAGCAGCTGCAAATTTTTCAACTGACGGATGAAAAGCGATAATTGCTAAAATACATACAGTGCTTGTTTTGTTTACTAATTTACACCAGAAGAACGTCACCATTGCTCACAGTAATATGACTGTTACGAAATAATAAAATGTAAGAATCAGGGACGTTGAAAAGCCAATCCAGGTTCGGTGCCAAAGCTTTATGTGCTCTTTTTAATTTGAATATACACTTCCAAAAATCGATCTATTTGTCCAATGGAATACATTTGTTTTTTCAGATTTACTTTTTGAATGCGGCTGTTTGCTCATTTTTTGTAGTGCAGATGTTATTTTTTGAGAATCCCATGTAAATATCGATATTTTGCTTGTCTCAAACTAAAAATCCTTTTCTTTTCGTGGATGATCTACTTTATAATAGTGATTTTTGTATTTTTGATAGAAGACACATCAGCAAATTCGGGCTCTCTGAAACGGGTTTGGGTTCATAGTTTCCTCCTGGATTGTTCTGTCAACGCCACAAAGCATTGATTACGAGCTTCTGTTGTTGGGCGAATATGGCCAATAGTTATGCAAATTACATTTCCTTATCGTTATCAACCAAATTAGTGCTTCGTAATAAGGGGCAGCGTAGTTCGTCCACAGGGACAGTGAAGGATGGCAAATGCTTAAAATTTTTCGGCATTTAATTGAAATATTTTTTGAAAATTAGCGGATTTTCAATAATTTTTCCATGATTAGATCAAATTTACCATTAACAGTATAAATTGAATGTGTTGTTAAAATTTTGTTTTGATCTCATATCTCATATTTTTTTATTGTCCTTTGGCTACATAATCTCATGATATTTCCCAAAAACTGACGTCAATAAAAGTGGGTCTCGAGCATAAAAAGGTCGGGAATTGTTAAACTAAGTGGCAGGATTTTGCAATTGCAAGGAAATTTGGTTTGGTGCAATCTCAAACCAGTGGCTTGAAGTTTGAAATTTGACTCAGTTGGCTCAGCTGCAAAAAACAGATGAACAACATTATAAAGCTAGGTGTTGTGACAAAAGTAATAGCAGAAGTTTGATGACACTTCTGAAACGCGTTTACCAAACCCACAAAATTTTGCAGGCTGAATGTTAAGTTTTAATTATTTATTTTTCGAACGCTTAAAAACAGGTCGCAAATATTTGAAAAGGAAAAAGCATACAATAATTGTTTGAAGTGGAGAAAAAATTATCCGAGATCGCTTATATTTGTAATTTTGATAAACGCAGATTTTAAATCTAGAAAAACGTACATGCAAAAATACAGGGTCTCGCTTAAAGGCACTTCACCTTCAAACATAGCAGGCTTGTTTTCATTTTATCACCAAAAAGGTTTACTAACTTTGCGAAGAGTGCTTTCAGAAATGGAAACGATATTTTTTGGCCAACGATAACACAGGCCAACAAAAAAATTTTTGTCAAAAGGCAAAGGATGTTGAATCGTTTTGGAGTTAAATCGGGGGCGCTGAGTCTAAAAAATGCACTTAATTTTGCCAAATTGGCTCTAGTTTTGGAGATATTTTTACTTTTATTTTTTTATAATTTTGCTTGAGCACGGTGCATTCTCAAGCATGCGAAGCTTCTTAAATGTAATGTTACTGGTTTCCTTTTCAAAGTTTGGTGTCCATTTACTCCATACAACATATATGTATATCGACATATATGTATATATGTTTATTCGTATAAAAACAAGGCATAATGTTAATGATTCATGAAAGTTTGATGCAGTTTAGAGCATTACTGTCAGCTAATAACCATAAAATTTACGACTTACTTCTATCAAAAGTTTCTCTTTATTACGTATATATTCTTTTTTAGAGAAGAGTTGTCAGTTTTAGTTTATTTGTCCTCCCCTGTGCGTAAAAACAACCATGATAAGGCCTAAAGGCAGCATAGTGTAGAAAGCAGCTAACTAAAGTGCTAGGTTTTGTGGATTTAAGGACACAATAAACAATGAATTGCTGCTTTTTGGCAAACATTTCAATGGATTCTATATATTTATTTGCAGGAAAATTTAGTTACATTGTTTTTAATAAAGCTGTACATGAAAAAGTAGTAAAGAGCACTAAGCGAAGGCAATGCCGAAACAATCCAGACGTATTTTGCTACATTTGTGGTGGATAAAAAATGGCAAAGTACCATTTCAATGTAAGAGATTTTACCAAGAGAGCTTATGAAGCCTACTTTGGCATGACGTTAGGGGACCAAGACAAGTCTTGGGCACCCCACAAGGTGTACAAATATTATACACAAACGGTGCGTTTTTGGACCCAAAGCAAAGTCATTTCGATGCGTTTTGAGTTCTTATGGCATGGCGTGAGTCCAAAAATCACCATGATAATTGTTATTTTTGCATGGTGGATATGTCTGGATGGAATCAGAGAAAGAAGAAAGATTGGCATTATCCTGATATTGAATCTGCTCGACGACCCATACCACATGGCGCTGAAGTTCCAGATTTCACTTCCTTACCTGACCTTACTGCAGATGAAATGCTATTGGAAGCGATGGATGATACTGATAGCAGCGACAGTAGTATTAGTAGCTCTTCCAGCATGGCTGCTGCTGCATCTTCGCTTAGTGTAAAACCAAAACTCTTTAGTCAAGGCCCACTGAATGACCTAGCTCGTGATCTCGCCCTATCGAAGGAATCGTCTGAGATTTTGGCATCTCGTCTTGGTGAACATGGTATAGTGGATTCGGGAACTAAAATTACATTGTACCGTGATAGGAAGGATTTGTTGATTCGTTTTTCCACTATGAAAGATGACTTTGTTTATTGCAACAACATCCAAGGCATCCTTTTAGAAATGGGTCTTCCAGAGTACAACCCAGATGAATGGAAATTGTTTATAGACAGCTCCAAACGGAATTTGAAATGGGTGTTACTTCATAATGGCAACAAGTTTGCATGTATTCCAATCGGACATTCCGTATTGTTATAGAACACTATCTGAATGTGAAGATGGTTTTGCAGAAACTGCGCTAAAGTGAGCACAACCGGGCCATATGCGTAAACTTTAAAGTGGTCAATTTTTTGTTAAGACAGCAAGGGGGTACAAAAAACATCTTTGTTTTCTCTGTTACTGGGAAAGTCGCGCTACTGATCAGCACTGGCTAAAGAAGGATTAGCCAGCAAGAGAAAATCTTGCAGTAGGCGATAAAAATATTAAAAATCAGCCACTGGCTAATTGGGATTGCATTATCCTGCCTCCGCTTCGCATAAAGTTAGAACCATTTGTAAAGGCTGGTAATAAAGATGGTGATTGCTTCAATTATATTGCCGAAGCCTTTCCTGATTTCAGCATGGAAAAACTTAAAGCAGGTATTTTTGATGGACCCCAAGTTTGTAATCGATGCAAGACCGAACCTTCACTGCTCGTATGACAGTGGCCAAGAGGGCTGCCTGGTGTTTCATATGTCTCAGTGATACCAGAGTTTCTAGGTAACACAAAATCTAGCAACTCCCAAAACCTTGTGGATGTGATGCTCCAAAACTTTTAAGCTTTTGGTGCAAGGATGAGCATCAAACGTTACTGTCTATTCAGCCATCTAGACTATTTCCCTGAGACTCTTGGTGATGTTTGCGAGAAAAAAGGGAGAGGTTCCATCAAGACACTAGGACGATGGAAGAAAGATACCAAGGTTGTTAGAACTCTCACATGATGACAGATTATTGATGGACATTGATCCGTGATTGTACTGAACAAAGCCATGGCCAGAAATCATTTAAGCGAACTTTTTTTCAGATGAACGGTTAAAATCCAATGTGACATGCTAGTTAATGTTTCTTTAAGTCTATGGACATCCCCATGTAACTGTTTGCTACAGAGGCTGTATTTTGAAAATGATGGACCGATACAATTCTTTGTGATTTTTATGATGTTGAATATTGCGCATTTGCTACAGTATATAGCATGCTTTATTCATTCCGTGAATTAAGAGCCTTGCCTGTTTCGGCTCTGTAATCATTCATGTTAGACTAATATGGATCAGTTACACTGAAAACACATTTTATTTCATTGACCAGCCCTACATAAATGTCCATTTAAAAGTAGCCCTAATTACAGTAAAAAATAAATAAAAAATTCAAAATATCTCAAAAACTAGAGCCAATCTGCAAAAAATTACCCCATTTTAAACTCAGCGCTCCCAATTTACCCATAAACCGCTTTTACCTTATATGCCAAAAATTTTTTTTGTCCTGTGATTCGTTTGAGGAAATGATATGCTTGTACTTCACGTGGCTCGGCGTCATATGGAACAGATCATCACAGGACGTCAAACTACGTTAACACAAAGCACATCATTTCCTATGGCGCATTCGCCTGCACCAACATATACATCAAATACGCAAGATATGCCACCCACCAAGCAGAAATAAAAGTTGTGTATACACCATAGTAAGATTGCTATTACATTAATCAACTGCAGAAGTTGGCATATCTGCGGATTTTATTAGCTTTAATTAGTAGTCTATTTTTCAGGGCCAGACTACTTAAGATATGATGTTAAACATGCGTTGGGCTTAAGCAGCGTAGGTTACTGTCTGTCTGACTCCCTAAAAATTTTCGCTGTCCACAGTAATTATTGAACTTACGCTAAAATCAATCCACATTGAAATAGGCCTACACATGTACTGCTTATTACCTTTTTCTGCTTTCATTTTGGTGTATAAACTCTTTTCCTAGAAAGGACATTTTAATTACCGGTAAATTGACAGCACAGTTGAATGGAAAAAGAAGTAATTGCAAATTTCCAATCTACGAGCAAGAAATCTATGAACCATTACATTGCGTCAGATGGTATTGGCAGCTTTGCTTTGATCCAAAGAGGTGCCAGTGTCGTGATAGATTTATTTACAGCATTCTTGCAGACGGCATCTTTTGTATAATTACATTTACAACATGATAATGGGAGACGAGTTTTATTACATTTTGAGCAGAAAGCAAGCAAGAGTCGCGAGAGTTAACAACTGCTGACAGCTTACTCTTCCGAAGATATGTTTGCGTTTTCACCACCTAACAATCGAGTATTCGAGTCACTGCAAACTAATCGTAACAATGGTGTGTCTGTGTGTGTGTTTTAACTCCTCCGAAACTACTGGGCGTACAAGCACGAAACTCGGCACGATAGATAACCACTCCTGCGTGAGAGTTATAATAGGGTTCCTGTCGTCCATGTCGTCACAATTAAAGATGATTTTTGTTTGTAATTTGCATTTTTTAAAGGAGAAAAGTGGTTTTCTGCTTAAGCAAATGCTAGCACCCGACTCACCTTTACTACTTTAGGAAATAAGTTGACGTCATAATAACAGATCAATTGTAAAATTTGCTTTCTCTATTTTTCAAAAACTGGTGACTCTACCAAAGCGGCAGAAATCTTTTTGGGAGATATAAACTAAGTGCTTCCAATAAAAGTAAATATTTAGCACCTTCAGCTTCATCGACAACGCAGCAAGCAACTATGCATTTTAAGCCTTTTTCAAGCATGTTTTTCCCTTGTTTCCCCCTACGCTTCAAAAAAGTGCTGTTTTGTGCTATTGGCAAGGAGCGTCTTAAGGATATTTAGAACCACTTCGGTGAATGCAGCAGAAGGCAGCAGCTGTACTTGACATCCACTGTCATTTTAAAAGCAAAAGTAAATAGAAAAGTCTATTATTGATATGATGCCAGCTAAAGTACAATGATATACGCTATTACAGCTCGAATATCCCAGTTCAAATATGCTTTTTCAATTGTGCAATGACTTTGGCAAATACGATTATTATAAAAATCGAACCGCAGCTCCACTCTACTTTAAAATACCTTTTTAGTGCAGTCATGTCGCGTGCCGCAACATTCTTGATCCCTAAGACATTTTTAACAAGTGTAGTGAATTAGAAAAATGCCCAGTTTTAATGTCAAATCTTGCAGTATTTAGCAAAATTAACCACTTCTTTACCTCAAAAAGCTGATTGATAGGTTATACACTTAAGTCATAACTTAACGTACCGTAAGAACTCAGTAGTAGATGCTGGTCTTTGCGCTTCGGGCCATTTTTCCCTCCCTGGCTGCGTTTATGCCGGGAGCAAGAAACATACGCGGAACCAGAGGCTTTAAGTTTTTAGTGGTTTAATTACTTGATGGTTAAATTCCTGAACATGCATCAATCACTTCAGCGTCCTAACACAGCTTTGAATTTATGAACTTCATTAGCACTAAGTTGAATAAATGCATCAAAGTTTGCGAAATTGTCTGCTTTTAGCATAATGATCTCAATTTATAAGTACGGACGTCGGTAGCCTATTATGAAGATTGTTGGTGAAATCTAAGTTTTAAGGAAATCTACAGAAAAAAATTAGTCAATAGGTCTACACTACTATTTTTGGTTTTCTGGTTGTATATAAAAAAAGCGGGAAATCTAATCATACCACAATATAAGCAAAGCATCAAGAATCAATAAGGCAAAAATTCTTTAAAACTTGATTTGTTCACGTTTATTACAAGAATTGCGAAGAAAACTCAGAGGATTGATAAATTTGTTGCTTAACCGTAAACAATTTTTGGTCAGCAGAAAAAGTGTGATTTGCTTCAAATAAAGTTGCTGGAATGTTCGGAAAGCTTTGTAAAATTTCTCTAATTTACATAGTCTTTTTTACTTAAAGGTTAAAATGAAATTTTAAGCATTATTTTTTGATTGGTGATGTAATGGTTGAGTTATCAGTGATAGCTAACCATCCGGGCTATAGGTTATTAGGAATTTTGTTGGTAAATCCGGGAAACGGCAAATGCAAAAAGGCACTAATTCCCGGGAATTTAGGAAACCGGGATTTCGGTTTTCAAACCTTAGTCTACGCCACTGCGAGTGGTCACAGTCACCAAATATTCAACTGCATCCACGGAGGAAAACTTTTTTAAAAATGGTTTATTGGGTCAAGCGCGTAATCGGACGCATCGTATTTGGGCAGAGGTATTGCTCCTTTTCTGTATTCCCGGGCCAACGCACATTAATGCAGTCAAGAAACTTGGCGTGGCAAATATCATTATGAGAGGATTCGCACCAAATCGTGAAATAAGCCTACCATCAACTAATTTATATCTGTAATTGTAAAACAACATCGTTACGGCGCCCATTCTCATCTTTGACTTTGAGCCCATTTGCTTATTGGAAAAAATGGATAAAATTTGTAAAATGATAGAGAGTTTGTATGGCCGGTCTTAATTCATAGTACGATGATCAGGATTTGAGTTACAGGGACGATGCCCTTATTTGTTCCAACTTCTCGTTGCTGCTCTCAGAAATGTTATTTGGGTGAAGCCGGTACTGACGGCTGAGCCGATGTTTCTAACCTGAGGTAATTGACTGGTAGCCTCGCCGAGAAGTCAAGCAAATCTCAGTTAGCAGCATACAAAAAGCGTAGTTGTCAATGCTTTTTAAGCGATCACGAATGCAAGTGTGGAAATTTTAAATAAAAAATCGGAAGTGAATTTGCGAAGGAGGAATAGATTTTTATCATATAAGACTTATTCGAAAAATGAAATAGACTATCTAACGCCGAGCTGCTATTTCAAACTGTTTGAGAAAAGACAATGAAATTTCCTCACAACACAGATTTCAAATATGTGCAACAGAGCAATCTCTCAGCACAGGGGTGGGCAAACTGCGGGCCGCGAAACCCTTAAGCAAACGATTTTTAAAAAATTTTATTAATGTAGAATAACTTGATTGGGTGCATTTTTCTCTTTGATTCACTTTGAAAATTAAGTGTGCTTGCATTTTCAATTGAATAAAACTACTTTGATTTATTTGTCTGATAATTGTTCGTTTTTAATGTTATACCAAATTTAAAATACAAGCCAATTAGAATAATATACCAATGCGTTCGTTAAAAAGTACGGCCCTTAGCTAGCTTCCATGACCGCGATGCGGCCCGCAAGCCAAAACAATTGCCCATCCCTGTCTCAGCACACAGACTCTTATCTGCTTTAATTACAAAATACATTGCCAATCAAAAAAGACTTTGAGTGGTTGTGAAAGCAAATAAAAAGCAATTATTTTTGAATCCTCTGACTCTTCACATTTAAAAATGAGAAAAGCATTAAATCGATTAGCTTATCAGGCTTACCTCGTAGCTTCACTGTGTGGCAAAGTTTCACCACGAGACATGGTGACAGTTCTCCCGTTATTGGTGGTTGTAAACCTGCTGGGTTGAAACTGGTCTATCGAAGCCAGCAATACAGAAATTTTATCGAGTTTACCACGCCGATGCAGTACTCTGTAAACGTACAATCGACGATTGTCGAAAGCATAATAGGCATCATTTCTGAAAACAACTTTAATTGTTGGAAGTTCTTGAATGCTCATCGTTCCCATTGATATCTTTTCAACTGTTTCATTGACAGATTTTCCACAACGAAACCGGTAGTTAATATGACTTTGCATAAATCTGATTTCAGTAGGACATAATTCTATCAACACCATGTTGTAGGCTTGCTGAGCTGCTTATCACAAGTCCGACACACGTCTCACATCGTTTTATACACAGCTTGATCATTTGTCTTTTTTCAAAGGTGATGTAAAACATTACGACATATCAGGTATGCTACAGAATGCGAGTATCGGGGAACGCCCCTAAAACAAAACTATTCTTTGTAGGTTGATAAGTGAGCGTGAATTGTGCACAATCTGTTTTGTAATTCATTGTGCAGTCATGCGTGATGTGTAAAGCCAACAAATGACTAGGCAGTTTGTATAATATTGACGTTCGAGTGGAATCAGGAGCAGATTTTGTTTTGAGCAAACCGTAAACAGTGACACTGTTTCGACCTATCAGGTCTCTTCAGTAAGGCTGGTGACCGGCAAGCAGCTAGAAGCTTTAAATAAAGCATAGCTTAGACCGTCACACTTTTGGGACCTATACCAGGTTTACTGTAGTCAATATTCTATTAGTCTTCCATCGTAAATCGAGCAAGTTGAGTGCGCTTTAATACGGCAAAGCAAATAAACTTCTTTGTGTTGGGGGTTTGTATTTAAATTTCATCATGTGGTTACTTAAATAACTCTCAAGTTGGAATCAATTTGAAGACCCAAATAATCTCCAGCAACAACGCTTGACTTTTCAACAGTTAAAAAAACATTTAGTTCTTCAGGTTGCTTGATACAAGCTTTCTTTACTCTGTTGTCACTATTTATGGTTTAAAGCCAATGCTACATGCTCAACTAATTCATACATCTTTTCGAAATCAGTTTTGAAGGGAGTTTCGAACCAATAGGGGTGAGAAATTTTTATTACCTCTCTTCAGGGGTAAGGAAGTAAAAAATAATCCATTTTTTGCCTCAGGTAACTACAGCTACTTGATTACGTCACTGAACTTTTATTAAAGTTTACAAATGGCACCACATTACGAGCTACAAAAGATCACTCAACACTGCTGAGCAAGTAAGTAAACTCGTAAATATACTGAACGAGACCTGCAAATAAAAACTGTCACCTTTTTAAATGACCATGCACTGCCACGTTAGTTAATGCTTTTTCGCTTTCGTTTACTAAAAACAAAAAGCAAAATATCAAACAAAGCAAAATCAAACACAACAGAAAAATTTGTATAAACGAAGTGATAACAAAGCACAACAATAACAAAATAAACGATTAAAATGCAATCAATTAAACGATGATAATTGTGATCAGGATAACCGTTTTCAACAATAAGTCATTTATAACGCTTGCGCAGTACAATCAATGCTTGCAAAAACTTTCCAATTTTTTTTTAACTGTTATCATCGCCATCATAAAAATTGTGAGTTCAAAGTCCTTGTTATTTTACATTGCTTTGCATCTGGTCAATTAGCATTGCGCTTGGATGTAGCGATTATGCATGGCAAAAATGCAATATTTAAGCCACTGAGGTTTGATAGGGGATATAAACTATTACTTCTGCGAAGACCTGCTTTTAGAGATCAATTAAAATTTTCGATCTATACAATTCAAATAAAAACAATTCAGCTGATTTTTTCGCTTTGTTACCATGGCAAAACGGGAGAGAGCATGACACATTAGATTCCCCCAAAACACTAATGGTACCAGCGTTACCAGCAACTTCGCAACGTATCCGAGCACAATTCGTTTTTTTTGATGAAAAAAGTTCTTTGGTAACGGAAGAATGGTGACATACACCAGGGATTCTTATACTGGGATTCAATGGAAATGTTGGTACAACTTGATTCCCAAATTAACGTGAAAACCTTTTTTTCAAGAATTACTATCTCTATGCTGATTTTCTCCCAAATGGCTACTCAAAGTATAGTTTACACTTTTTTTTGGAAACAAGTGGATTAGCGGTTCACCATCCTTGCATTAGATCGTAAAGGGGTCTAGACAAGCCAAAACTTATTTTGGTTGTTCGTGTCAAAAAATTTTAAGAACTGACCTGCACGATTAAATCATAAAACAAAGCTGTGGCGCTAGTCAGTCATAGCTACAGTCACAAATTCATCAAATCAAGTTTGCTAGAAAAACATAGAATCATCAGCAAGGTCAAATTGAGAACTGATATCGATTGGATTGAAAGAATACTAAGAAAAATGTTTGCATCCTTCAAATGGTGATCAATGGTACAATCCATAGGTGTCCTGGTTGATTTCATCATTACGCTTGAAGTTCGTAATAGCATTTGAATACGCTAAATTTCATGCTTTTATTTTCCAAACATATGAAATATTCGACAAGTGATTTTCTCGAAGGTATAGCAAGAGGTCGAACCGATGATCACTCAATCATTGTCACCACAACAAAACAGCGCCGAGTCATTTGGCCACTTTGCGGTATAACAGATTCAAAGAACTTTTTTTGTTAAAAAAAGTTATGTTCTCTAGTAAAATTTTTTGCAATTTTAGATGTAAGGCTATAATCATCAGCAGTCAAATGCATCCACATAAAATAATTTATTTTTAAAATTCAAGCTTGAATCCGAGAGTGTTTGAATAACATTACTGTGTTGCTATTACTTGTCGATTATCTTCGACCCCAAGAATTAAATTGTTGTTATTACAAGTACGTAGTTATAATTGTGCATTTAAGCTACAAATACTGCAAAGTGAGACAAAGTGATAATAAAATCTTTGTAATAACAAAAGTAAAAATATTTAAAACGCATAAAATTAGTTTTTGAGTTGATCAAAATATAAAGCTGACTTCTTTTTCCTACTTTCCTATGTTATCTGAAGTGCAATAAACCACGGCTAATTCGGATTTGGTTGATGCGGATCTTTTCCAAATGCGGACAAAACTAGAGATACGTAGGATTTATAATATTTTTCTTGACAAGAATCTTCTAATAATTTGAATTACTTAATCCGGATCTGTGCCTATTCCAGATAAACGTTGCTCTTTTTACATCTGGTATTCTGGGTTTTCCTGATGAGTCATTCGGGCGTTAAATGTTAGTTTTACAATGTTGTACCCTTTAAATTTTTAATTATATTGTCTGCTGTAATTAGTCTCCAATTTTATTCAATTAGCCTTCCAGACTGCATTTCATTTTTTGCATCAACTTTTCCATCTTTCACACTTAAAATTTTTCTTCAAACTGCTAATTGCCTTGGGTTCGGTAGCTTAATTTAGTCGTTGTAACTTGCGATTACGCTGAGGTATGTTTTCATGAAGTTTATTGTTTACATAAGTTATTACAAAAATTGTAGCTTTCGTTTACACCTGTATATCATATCAGCAAAGGTACGAGTATACACTTTGTGCAAGCTCATTACATTTGTTTTCTGAAATTTTCAGCGAGGAAATTCTAAATTAGGAATTAAGTATTAGTTGGGTATTAAAAATTAAGTTCCAGTTAACTTATTAATATCAAACATTAGAATTAGGTAGACTTAATTCCTGTTTTCATTTATTTATTTTCTAAAATTTTCAGTGACTTAATTCAGTATTTCAACTCTCTTCTCTGTAATAGTGTAAATTTCTTACAGTTAAATTGCAACAACAAATTTGTTTTGCTGTATTTTATAAGAATTGGATCGCTAGTGTGTTCAACTAAGATAATATTCTACCAATTACCCCTCTACTTAGGTAACGCCAGGCTTGACACGATGATCTTTGGTTAATGCGGATTTACGCCTAAATCGGATCAGTTTGTAGATCAAATCGATTCCGGATTACCCAATATTTACCTTAGTGACTTTTAGATTTTAGGCGACATTTCAAAGTTTTGCGGCATGCGAAACGTTGGTGGGAAAAACCTTTCAGGGAGTCTGTTTATCACCCTGTATAGCTAGCAACATCTCAAACAATCCTAAAGAAATTAAACTATCTTTTTCCTTTTGGTCTATAGAAAACTACCCCACATTTTAAGAGTACACGGAGTGCATATTTTGCTTTTATTTTATGACTTACCAGGTTGCAGCAATTGTTTTGAAAATGTTCTGACATTAGGAGTGGAGGGGTTGATGATGTAAGACTTTAACCAGTAATCCCTATATTTCAGCTCTGAAATAGTAGACATGTTTTGTTTCTAGGCACTTTGTTGGTCACCTGCGTTGTAGAGTTAGGTTATCAGACTTCTGCACGACAAAGATGCTGAAAGAATGTTACAAGCAGTGGCGAAACAAAGTTTACCAGGGGAAACAAAAAGGGGATTTCCTTCACAAATTTTAGAATTTAAACCGCAACAGTATTTGCTGACGTAATCAGGTTTGACAAACAACAAGTCAATTCTCGCCTCTCTAAAGTTTTGCGCTAGGTCAGACTTGCGTTCCCAGAAAAGCCGAGCGGAGACCTTAATTTCTTCAAATAAGAAAGAGCCCGTTGGATGGAGTTCCAAGAGAGCCCTAGCCAATGCTAGATATTCCCAAAGATTGGGGCAAAATGTTTCCAAAGGTCCATAAGTAGCACTGCGTTAACAAGCAATTAAAAATCACTTGACAGCACTGAGCACCTAAGTAAACCTGTAATTAAGTTAAATAAGGCCTAGACAATAAGCGTACATCAATAATCAATCACTGCCACAGCAGCAATACGGCAATACAGCTGTTGTCACGGCAGTACAGCTGTCGCCACCCAGATGATTAGAACCAAAATTCCAGTTGTTCACAACAGCGCCTCCTGCCACTTCACCAGTCTATTGCTCGTGACGTGCATATTCAATCATGGCACAAAAAAAAATTTAAATGCCAAAGAAATTGTGGATTGGTCGGAAACAAATTTTTTTTGATTCCAAATTTTAAGTCCGATCACCTTTTAGCGGAGCTTGAGTGGCCTACTGCAACTTGAGGTTAGTGGGGTTGGAAGAAAATTTAGTAAATTTACTTAACTAAAAGTAAGATTTCTTAACCATCCCAGAGGTTAAATCTCTCTCTTTGGGTGGTTGTGTAAGCTGGGACAACATGGTTGTTGTCGGGATTAAACCCGCAAGCTACTAGGCATTTCAAGTTCGGTGTTTTAAAGTTTAATAGATGGCTTACTACCAGCCAGGTGATATTTGTAGGTTACATCAACAATTGAAATGTTAAAAAGTTAGATCCTTTACTTCGCCATTAGTGTCAAATTTTAGATGACACCACACTAACTTTATGTATCAAGTTACTTTATGAACTGATCAAATAGGAATAAGCGCCGCCACGCTCAGTTTGAGAACCATTGATGCAGAATATTGCAAAGCCATATTTTGATGGGATTTAAAATCTTTTCAAGTGATTTGCAATTTGATAATACAATGTGCAGATAATGACTTGGCAACTGGTTTAACTAGTATTACACTTAAATTTTCTACTCTTGGAAGTGTTAGGCTCAGCCATATTGTGTTTGGTGGAGCCAATCTGTAAAATTTACTTTTTAAAGCTCTGGTAAAACTTCTGGTTACCAACCTACGATCATTTTTCAAGATTGGTGCGGTTGTGATTATTTTCACCAAATATCATTATGTTTAGTATTTTGTATACACTTACAAAGTAAATTGATGGAGCCGTCGACTTGACCAATACCATACTGTGTGTTTTGTGTAAAAAAATAATTCATACTCTGAAAAGCATGTGGGCTACACAAAAATACCGAAATGCATTAGCCTACTGCAATATGGAATTACAAAATCATGAAAATTGATGCTAAAATATAGAATTATTGAAATAGAGAAATGACAACCGAATTACAAAAAATACTGAAGTATTGAATTAGAAAAATTCTTAACATTTAAGAGATTACGAAAATTCATCAACAATGACAGTCGTGGGGAAAAAACTGCCGTACCAAATAAAGCATTAAAATCACAGAAATACGAGAAAATAACTGAAATGGTCCAACGACTAGTCATTCGATTACTTTATTTTTCCAATTTTTGTAATTCAGTTAGTGGTCGTTTTGTGTTTGCGTATTTTGTTGTTTTCCAAGAATATTACAGATTTACTGTAGGCTAATTCACTTGTGGTGTGGTGCAGTTTGGAAAAGTATGGGGGCAGCGGGCGTAAAATTTTGTGTGTTCGCGACTTCACTGCTTCACGTAGCATAAATTAAAAATCATTACAGCGCGAAGTTTTACGTCATCAGTTTAAGCTTAAAGTTTCGGTGAAATCCCTGTGGTATAACATATCCGGGTAAAACCCGTTGTTGGGATAAACTTTATGGCAAATATAGCAAGCTGACAAACTGCAAATTCATTTCAGCCAAAATGGAAAGGTATCCGCTGATAGATTTGTCTCCTGGCGATATCAGGTTTATGCATAATACTATAAACAGCAAATTCTGCGACGGAAGTTCAGTAAATGGAACAATATATGAGATAGAGAATGGAACAATGGATGTGTACGACTTGCCATTGATTCGCGTTGTCTTTAAAGATGGACACTACTTCGCATTTGACAATCGACGGCTGTACGTTTACAGAGTCTTGCACTATCGTGGATATTTACATAGAGTGACTGTAAAATTGGCATCAATCAAGCAATTTCGTCCTGAAAGTTTTACTTCAGAAAATAATGGAAAGTCAGTCATTCTCAGCCGAGGAAATACGTTAAAGCATAGCAGTATCCGGTAAGTCTATTTTCAATATGTTGAACTGAGATCTAACCTGTATCCTGTGAGGGTGAAACATTAGCACTCATAGTTTGATATGTATTTCTTTGCATTGCTAAAAAACAAACTCTGTGTTGTTTTGAGCTTAATTTCAAAGTTCTGATGCTACTGTTAGAAAATTGAGCTCTTAATTGCACTTGGATGTTGCAAGCAGCAAGGTGGTTCCTATTAACACCAATTTTGTATTTTTGCTTTAGATATGATGACTACGACAGCGATGATGATAGTGATGAATATAATGATGACGTCAGCGAGCATGATGATGACAATGATGATGTCAGCAACTATAATTATGAGGATGACGATGACCTTTACACCTATTATACTGATTTTACTGATTATGATGATGAAGATGATTATAGCCACGATTATGATGTATTACACTTTTGTAGTGATGAAGATTATTATTATGATGATGATGATGATTATTATCATTAACTTTAAGTACATTTTTATTGATGTCTCTTATTTTTTTCGTTTTTGCATTTTTTTGAAATATTTTATTTCATCCAAAGTTCTTTCTTTTCTCTGTTTAATCTGCAGTAATAAAAAGCATAGACTACTGTGGCAGTGTTTGATTATTTTTGATGTACGCTTATTGTCTAGGTCTTATTCAACTTCATTACAGGTTTACTTAGGTGCTCAGTAGTGTCAATTGATTTTTAATTGCTCGTTAACGCGGTGCTACTTATGGACCTTGTGGAAACACCTTGCCCGACCTTTGGGAATATCTAGCATTGGCTAGGGCTCTCTTAGAACTCCATCCAACGGGCTTTTTCTCATTTGAAGAGATCAAGGTCCCCGCTCGGCTTTTCTGGGAACGCAAGTCTGACCAAGCGCAAAACTTTAGAGAGGCGAGAATTGACTCTTTGTTTGTCATAACTACGTGATACAGTGCAAGACTTTAATCGTTCTACCTACAATGATCGAATGCATAATAATATCCATCTCTATGGTCTGCGACAGAGGTGGGTAAACTGTGGGCCCGCCAGAATATTTTGTTTTGCCCACCAATACTTATCGAAACTTCCGTATATCTAATTTAATTTGACAGGGGTGGCCATACTTTCCGTATTAAAAAGCCAAAAACAATAGTAGCCATCATGGAAGGAACCGCTACCAATTCTTAGTTTGATTTGACGCATTTTCCTTCCAAAAAGACGGTGATGACCTTTTTTTTGAAGACCATCATTTTCAAAGTCTGAAATTGGGCACTTGCACCCCTCCACCGACCAGAATTTTTAGCACTGGTCTTCGGCCAACTTTTGAATGGCCAATGCTGTTCTTCCGCTAAAAAGATTGCCCACACCTCGTCTACAAGAATCAATGGCACATCGTACGCATCGGCATAATAACGTATTGTTTTATTGACCGAATTTTTATCTCCAGATTTGCTGTTTATAAAATCGTACACAAGTGTGATATGGCTAGTAAACAAATCTAACAAGGGGTAACGATGATTGTTGAAATTGACTTAACATTGGCTGCAATCACAAAAAGTCTCTCAATAGCTAGTTTGCTGCGGTTGTGCTGTAACACAAAGATTTGATGGAAAGTTTAATCACGAGTTTGTGACGTGAGTTCATCTATTGTAGCGATTTGTTACAAACAAAAGACTGATAGGTGTGTTTTCAACAAACCTATTCTTTTAGAATTGAATAGAAAACAAATCTTGGTCATGATCGAATAGTTATGAGAGGTTGGGAAAACATTTAAACATTGTAAATAAGATATAGGATTTATTGCAAATTTTTGCTCGTAGATACATACCTCAGACAATGCTGGCGTAGCTGCAACAAAAGCCACTTCTATGAGTGCATAGAAAGGTCTTTATAGCTACTGCTCTGCGTACTGGAGCCTTAAAATCTGGGAATCTAAGGTATTGCAAGCGAGATAATTCTATATCTGAGCTCAGCAAATAATCTCAAAATCGTGTTGTCTTGAGTTCTATATCTGCAACAAATAAGTTTTCGTATTTTAAATTGGAAAATAGTTTCAAGTTCTTGGGCCAAAAGCTTTTTTCAATTTGGTAATCTGATCTAGGGGCATGCAGCCTTTTCTGCAGAATGGGCAACTTTACAGTAGCTGAAGATTGTTCAAAATTATGTCGCGAAAGAATCAAAGTTCGTAAAGAGTGTATTGTATCTGCAGCAGCAACGAAACCAAAACACCAAGGGAAACAGGATAGGCCTACTACTGGAATTTCCAAAAGTCCATTTTATGAATTAGTCTATATGAGTGGTTTGTAATGTGCGAAGGCGTAGTTTTGTGTTAATTTCATTTATCTGGCCAGATTGACTACGACAAAATCTCGTACATAGTTTCAGTCCCCAAACGCCACGCCTTGTCAACTCAAAGCATACTACCGCAAATTTAAGCGGTTGTGCTCCTGCAAGAAAGCAGTGCCCCTCAAGAAAATGCATCCTATACCCGTGGCTTGAGGAAGAATTAAACAATATTGAAATTTGGAAACTTGTACCTCCAATCAAACTTGATGCCTCTCGAAATACAGAACTTTAGTACAGACTGTACCCAGTTAGCCAGATGATCGGGGCCAGATCTGGTTTTAATCTGGCAAGCTCTGGCATTCCAGGAAATTGCTCATGCCAGATCAAAATCTGATAAAAATCTGATGTGACATCAACATTCTTTTGTGTTTCGTGGTGCCAGATCCGATATTGATAATGAAATTTATCGGTTGTAAAAAAATCTTTTTTAGCAGATATTTGAAAGGATATGTACGGTATTTAATTGTAGTAGGTAAACTGTAGTAGCAAAAATATATGTTTATGATTGATCCACTTTAGCATTTGGAGGTACAGTAGCTTTATGATGTAAAATTTAATATTTTGTGGAGTATGAATGGCCCTTTTAGCGAGGACCAGGCGTAAAATCCTAGGCTTTTTTATAGCAGAAGTGAAATAAATAAACACTACTTTTTATAACAAAGTTTTTTAAGAATGACGATTTTATTGCTTATTATAACCACATATTGCAAGGTATGAATTAGTTTAGGTGGTAGTAGATGCTCGCATTATCTTCCTGCATTGTTACCCTGCTCCGTACTTTGTATCAACCTAATTATTCAATAGAATGACTATAAATTATTACGATTGGGTACAATATGATAAATGTAGTCGTTTAAATCAAAGTTCAATAGCCTATTAATTATTAGTGACTTGACCCATGTACTACTAAAACGTGAAGAGTAGGACACTAAAGAATCTATTGAGGGCTATTTAATTTTAAAATTATTTTAGTTGCCAGTTTTCTACTCTTCAGCCAAATAAGCTTACCGTACTTAAATTGCATACCTGCCAGCATTAAGTTGTAATTAGTCCACCTTTCATTTGCGTATCTTTTAGAATTTAGAATAAAAACTTAAATTAAATGAATTACGGCATTTTGTTGCTTAAACTTACTTACAAACCTCTAATCAGGTCCTATCACCACAAAACGTTAGCTTAGTATATTGAAAAGCAGACTAATGCTGCTGCAGTCTAAAGAAAGCCCATGCTTAATACAAATCCTCTAGGTCACGGCTGCCCAAAGTGCGACCCGCGCAACGAGTTTTTGCGGCCCACGACTGGCCTCGTGACTTAAGTTTTTTTCCACTAGGTTAAAAGCTTGGGAATCTTTTGTGTTTCTTTGGTGGCATCAACAGATTAGAAAGGTAGCGCCAATAGATTTGAGAGAAACGCAGAAAATTTTTCTCTCAAGTCTGTTGGAGTAATCTTTCTAAACATTCCTTTTTATTAAATCCGTGAATGTTATTTGGTGAATGCCACTAAAAGTGGATTAGACAGCAACACAGTTACGCTTTGTTGGCTACTCGAAAAGCGGCAAAGCAATGTGTTTGATTTTATCATTCATTTCGCTTTTATCACCACGTTGTTCGCAGTGTTTCGATTTGCTAACTGTCACAGTGTATCATTATTTAAGTTTATTTTAATTATCTAATATTAAGAAATGAGTGCAGCCAAGAAAAGACAGATTGAAAATAAGGGGCGCACATTTCAGAAACAATGGACTGACAAATATTTTTTTATTGCTCATGCAGGGAAAGTTTTGTGCTTGATATGTACGAAGAGCATACCTGTCATGAAAGATAACAATTTAAAGAGACATTTTGAAAAAAATCATGAAGCTTTCAAACTGTTAGTTGGAGAAAAGAGAACAGAAAAAATAAAAATACTGCAAAAAGAATTCCTTGAACAACAGTCAATGTTCAAAAAGTCGAACCACGAATCGAAAGCATCTGCTCATGCTAGCTACTTGGTAGCTTATGAAATTGCAAAGCGAGGAAAACCATTTTTAAAAGAATTTATCGAAGACTGTCTGCTAAAAGTGCAGAAATAGTATGCCCTGGTAAACTACGTGCATTCCAAAATGTAAGTTTGTCAAGAATGACTACATCACGTAGAGTGGAAGAAATTGGCAGTGACGTTAACGATCAACTTGACAATGATATAGAAAAATATGTATCTGCGTCGCTGGCTTTGGATATTTCCACGGCATTGGCTCTACGGCGCAACTTCTAATTTTTATTCGAGGAGTAACAGAAAACTTTCAAATTTCGTAAGAACTTTTCACAATGGCAAGTTTCAAAAACCGAACTCGTGGCTCGGATCTATGCGAAGAAATGTCTGATGCTATTGATAAAAGTAACTTGCAATGATCTCAGTCAGTCGGGGTGACAACGGATGGCTCCCCCTCTGTGACTGGCAAAGAATCAGGTCTTGTAACTCTGTTGAGAAAAAAAGCAGCAGATAATTCAATATCAGATCTGATTACCACTATATTATTAACCAGGAAGCCCTGGTCACACGTGTTCTTAACATGAATAATGTTATGAAAACTGTGGTAAAGTGTATGCTAGATGTGATGGTATGCAGTAAGAAAAACTTCAGTTTTTGTTGTGTAATAAAAATTCTTCAGTTATTTGTGTGTATAACATGAATTGTATTTTTAGCGAGTAACAAAACAAACTTTCACTTTATGGTAGGCAAAGACAGGCTTCAAAATGCATTTTGCTTTGTAGGAAAGACAACGCTTAATATATAGTTTCAAGAATAAAAATATTCCAAATAGTTCATGTGTAATTCGGCGGCCTGCGAAAGCTTAAGAAAAGTATAATGCGGCCTGCCCCGAAAAAAACTTTGGGCAGTTCTGCTAGACCACCTATGTTATTGGACCAAAAAAATGCTACACCTCAGGTTTTTTGGCTCACACGTTTAGTGGTTCAGCAAAAAATGTTGGTCAAAGACCATGGCTTATAACATGTGGATCAGCTGGTTCTGTTACAAAAGAGTTTGTGTTGCTTCTTGTTTTTGATGATGCTTGACCAGTGTATCCACTTTATAGTGTTAGACTTGTACTTGTAGACAGGGTGAAGCAATATCCTCAAAATCTTGCTTCAAGTAGCTCTGCCATTCGAGCCTTTACTTTCGAGCACGTTCTAGGTAAGAGGTATACTGCATTGTTGATATAACAAAAGTAGTTAAAATTAGTGATGTTGATAAAGCATTGTGAAGACTGGTGCGGCAGGACCAGGTTTCAACTCTTTTGTTCCCATGCCAAGCGTATCGTTGTTGATTAGCACTGAACCAGTAGAGTTGCTTTGTAGAGCTAGTAATATTAGCTCTACGGATTCTTTTTGCTTCGTCAAACAAAAACAGGAAACGGTTGAAACTTTCTTGCAGTTTTTTATTTACAAATATGCGCAGCTCCTCCCAGTGTGCGCAGAACGAAAATTCACGGCGATAACTACTACCACACAGCCTTAATAACAATCAAGCAGGGGGACCAACACTCAGGCCCAAACAGAAATCCGAAACATAATCAGATTGAAACGAAAATTCACTACTCGTTTCGCCACGTTAACGTTTTGACAGGAATAACAAAAATACACGCGGTCACTATATATATACAAGCAGATGCACCTGTTATATATGTATAAGTCAAACATGTGGCCTTATTTAACCACATGGCAAAGACCAAAGAAAGACATAAAACAAAGGAGGGGTTTTTTAGAAGTAGTCCGTAGGAAGCCCGGTTAAAACGTCTACTACTTCTCATTAGGGGCTAATTGTTTGGTTGTTGTTGTTGTTGTTGGTTACCCGACCCCTTCCGAGGGATGGGGGCATGGCGGAAGACCATGGAGCCCCAGAAGCCGGGCAACTCCCCAGGGTCTGGACCAGAGGTCGTAAAGAGACAGAGAGTCGCCAAAGAGTGAGCGGCGCAAAGAGTCCGTAGCTGGACAGTGCAAAATGAGGTGAGAGATGTCCTGGAACGAGTGTCCACAGGCGCTGCAGGAACTATTTTTGATTCTGCCAATCCTAGAGAGACAAGAACCTAAAAGAAGGCTGTGTCCGTTGCAGCGAAGACGAGAGAGGACACAGCGAGCATGACGAGGGAGCACAAGTTCCTCAGTGGAAATTGAGGGAACCTGTGTGTCAAAATATTTGGAAGAGACAGTACGCCTCCAGTCCGAGATAAGACAAGAGTGGATACACAAGATCAGAGGAGAGAGACTACAAGGGATTACGGAGGGCTCAAGTAGCGCTCCCCGTCTGGCAAGCTCGTCAGCCGTGTCGTTCCCCGGGAGAAATGAGTGTCCGGGGACCGATTGTATCCTGATAGAACAGGAGAGAGAAGACGGTTCCTGCCAGATCTGCCACAGGGTTTGAGATAAGAGGAAAGATGGAGGAGAGAACGAGAGTCAGACAGTAGGAGAAGAGAAATGGCAGACTTGTTGGTGCTGCCGAGACCAGGAAAGGGCGTGCTGAATGGCGCAGGCTTCAGCGGAAAAACTTGAGCATACTGGGCCTGCCGAAAAGGAAAAAGGGGCCTAAGTGCCACAGAGAGAGCAGTTGGCAAGTACGCCGGAGCCGCCCTTGCCAAAAGGAAAAGGAACAGAGCCGTCTGTCCAGAGTACCAGATCATGAGTGGGGAGAGAGTGAAGATGGGCGAGAGCCGCACCTTGGCGAGAGAGAGGGGGATCAGGGCGAGAGCATGGATTGGGAAGGGTGGACTCTACCGTGAACGAAGGAAGATTCCAAGGAGGAAAGAGAGGGCAAGCAACAAGAAGACCTCCCTAGAACAAGTAGAAGGATGCATGAGCGGGTGAGTGGACGCAAAAGCTCTCCAGGACAATCTGCAGAGTCTTGGTTTCACTCCAAGTCTGGCCAAACCTGAAATAGGAAAGGAGGTTGGGAGACTAACAGCCCGCTCATAAGAAAAAGAGTAAAGTGAGTCAGAGTGACTCGTAAGGGAGGTAAAGAAGCCTCGGTGAGTAGTAGAGGGATAGGGGACGACGAGAGGCAGCCGGTGATGGCGCGACTGGCCGCTCGGTGGAGGCCTTCCAGTTTGGTGAAATTGGTAGCGCTTAGAAAAGGAAACCATCCGAGTGAAGCGTAAGTGAGAATGGGCCGAAGAAAACATTTATACAGAACAGAGAGGGACTCCTTAGAGGGGCCCCATGAGGAAGCACAGATACAGCATAAGGCCTTGAGACGTGGGAAAAACTTGGCCTTCAGAAAAGATACATGTTTAGTAAAGGAAAGAGTGCGGTCGAAGGTGACTCCGAGAAAAATTGGAGTGGGATTAAAACGGACGCGGGAGCCGAATAGGAGGAGGTTGGGCTGGAAAATAGCTTGGTGGGGATCCACTGAGAAGAAGGAGGCCTCACATTTGCTCGGATTGATAGGAAAACACCAGTACTCAGACCAGCGCTCCAATCGAAACAGAGCTTCTTGTGTGGCCTCCACCGCAGTAGGGACCGAGGGGGAGGACGACCAAATGGCCAGATCGTCAGCGTAAAGGGAGCAGCTGACGGAAGAAGGCAGAGAGGCCGGAAGATCGTTAATGGAGAGAGAGAAAAGTACAGGGCCAATAACGGATCCTTGCGGAACACCTCGATGGACTCGAAAGGAACGGCTTTTGTGATTTTGATAAACCACACAAGCGCGCCTATCAGAAAGAAAAGACTGAGTCCAACGAGCAAAGCAAGGAGGGAGGCCAGCCGAAATCAGTTTATGAAAAAGGGCGGGATGCCAGACAGAGTCAAAAGCTTTAGAGAAATCGATAGTAGAGAGAATCGTCCGAGAGCCCGGCCTGGGTTTGTTAAACCCATCCGAAATGGACTGAGAAAGGTACAGAATTTGATCAAGTGTAGACCGTCCAGGGCGGAAACCGACCTGGCGGGGAGAGAGAATGAAATTAGATTCCAGAAAGAAGAGTAGACGGAATAGAATGATGCGTTCAAACAGCTTTGAGACGCAGGAGGTGAGAGAGATAGGTCGGAATGAAGCAGGAGAGTCGAGAGGCTTTCCCATCTTGTGTATGGGAATAATGGAAGATGTCTTCCAGATGGAAGGAAAGGAATGTGACGACCAGGAGAGATTGAAGATGTAAAGAAGTAAATCCATGCCAGAGCGAGGAAGGTGCTTTAGCATCAGATAGGCAACTTTGTCTGGCCCAGTGGCAGTGGACGAGGAGAGGTTGGAGGCAGCCGCAAGAAATTCGGTGGGAGAAAAAGGAGAGAAAAAAGACGAGTGAGACTCCACGGGGCACGTGGCTCGGCGAAGCTCAGAGAGGTAGCCTCTGGCTCTGCTACGCAGGGCCTTTGGCTGAGAAACGGAAAAGTGGGATATCAGGTAAGCGGCATAGATCGAAGCCGATTCCCTGGGAAAAGGGTAGGTGGGAAAGTTAGGAGAGGAGAAAGAGGAGGAAGGAGAGCCAGCGATAGAGCGAAGGAGAGAGTGCACAGATTTAGGGTTAGACCTAGGTGAAATAAAAAAGCAAGTCGTTTGCCATGCCTCAGCCTTGGCCTTGGCGATGACTGACGAGGCGCGTCGAGAAGCAGAGATGTAAGCCTGGCGATCTTCATCACTTCTGTGAGCGGTAGCGAAAGCCTTGCGTCTTTCACTAACCGCATCTTCCACCTCAGCAGACCACCAGGCTTTAGGATGGCGTTTGATGCGGCCGAAAGAAATAGAAGACTTGGTCGCATTCAGTGCCAGAGAGGTAAAGAGAGCAGCAGCAGAGGAAAGAGAAAGATACGAGTATTCCTCTGCAGTAGGACAGTGAGAGTCAAAGTAGAAGGCAAAATCATCCCAGTGAGCTTTCTGAAAATTGAAGAAAGGGGGACACTCGTTGGGGCGATTGGCCGGAGAGAGAGCGACGGATAGAAGAATTGGTAGATGGTCAGAGCCCAGGTCCTGTAGCACCTCCCAGGAGCAAGAAAAAGCAAGTGAGAAGGGAGCAAAGGAAATGTGAGGGGAGGAGCGACTGCCAGAGGAGCGATGAAAGAAGGGTCGGTGTGTCAGGGTCATTGAGGGGGAGGAGGTCAGAAGAGATGACCCAGTCAAATACTTCCTCCCCGCGGGGGTCGGAAGTGCCTCTTGAGTCCCAGAGGGTGTGATGACAATTGAAGTCCCTCAGAATGAAGAGATTTCTGGAGGAGGGAAGAATTGAGGGAGAGAAGGAATCGGTTCCGCCATCCGTTGGAGAGGAGCGAATAGGAGGGGCGTACACATTAACAAATGACACCGAAGAGGAGTTATTAAGAGAGATGTTGACCCCTACATAATCAGAGTAGGGATCAAGCGAAGAAAGAGACGAGGTAGAAAGTTCAAAAAAGGATAGGCCCTGCCGGACGAAAATGACAACGCCGCCGCTAGCGTGCGTGTCATCAGGAGAGAGAATGCCAGACCGGGAGTGGGTGCAATCAGAACGCAGAGCAGAAAATCCAGGAATCCGGTAAGAGGAAGAAAAGTTGAGATTGGATTCCTGGATGCAGATAAGATCGACTGGATGGGACGATAGAAAATGAAGCAGTTCAGTGCTCCTGGCTCGGAGACCTCCAGCATTCCATTGAAGAACCCTGAGAGAGTCAGGGGGAGGAGAGGAGGCGTAGAAGAACGGCCAGGAGCAAGGACGGGGGTGAAAGAGCAGAGGAAGGGAATATAGAATGGGCAGATGGGGGATAGGAGGTTTGGAGACGGGGGTGACGCGAGAGTGCAGCATCAGTAGAGCGGGGGCGAGATTGCACAGTGGAGGTATACGTGTCAGAGGAGTCCAAAAAGGGAGTCACAGTGTTCCGACAGGGGAGGCAGCTCCAAGAGTGAGAGCTGCCTAAAGCTCTGAAATTAGACAAAGAAAGTTGTGAGCACGTTAGATGGACCCATTTGGAGCAGGTGCAGCATTGCACTGAGTTACCCCCCCAGGTCACATTTCTAGCGCACACAGAGCAAGGAAAGATGGGGCCAGGGTTAGGATGAACGTTACCGCTCATCAGGAGAAGAAGAAGAATGAGGAGACGAGGAAGGGCAAGAGTAGGGCAGGAGAGAGGAAAGAGTGAAAACAGGCGACCGATTTTGTAGATGCTGTGTGCTGCCCTCCTGCGGTCGTTCAGGGGGCAGCATAGCGAAAAAATGTAGGGGAGTGCCCGGGGTAACTGGGACCCTCGGGAAGGCCAACAGCCATTTCGACCCAACCCAAACGGGGTCGGAGACCGCACCATCACGTTGAGGCGGCTGTTGATTGGTGCAGAATTGTTGGGTTCGCTGTAGGGGTGTAATTTAAAGCTATATTTACTTAAACTCCTAACAAAACAACACGAGATCACTTAATTTACCACAATATCAATAAATTTTGTGGGAAATTGCTTATAAAGTCTTTGCGTCACATTTTCAAGAGACTACACTGTATAAAGTCGAATCAATGAGAAAAAACTACATGGCGATTGGCGAAACATAGAGGCCCCTAATTATGACGCATCAATGTCATAACGACGACAACAAATGAAGCTAATCGATTTTTAGTTAAGGCAGGTATCTGCGTTGCCTAATACATTTTGCTAGAGCTAATACGAGCATGATACATAACAGCGACACAAACTTTAAGCATGCAAGCAAATCCAAAAAAAAAGCACAAGAAAAAAAACATGGTTGATTATACGAACACAACACCCAATTGCAATTAATTTGTTACACATTTCTGTATTAACGGGGAAGCTAGCCACAGCTGTCGTTCGGACGCGCTCAAGGTGTGCTACCGGTCACGCATTCTCCACAGGAGCTAGACGAGAGACATCCCATAACACATACTCAGTTTTGACCTCCGCCGTGATTTCATTCACTTCAGTTACGGCCACCTTGGCCCGTCTCACTATGGGTTTCCCATTTCTAATTTGAGGAATCACTTCTTTTATTCTCCCAAGCTTGTACCTTCCACGTTTGGATATGTCCTCGAACGAGCCCATAACCACCATTTGTCCAGGTTTCAAATTTTCAGATACCTTCAATCACTTTTTCCGCCCCTGCAGCCAAGGTAAATAGAAGGATATCCACTTTTTCCAGAATTTCTGGGAGAGAAAATAATTAAAGCGATAATCTCTTCTAAGCATGTCTCGGTCATGCGGTTGTCCAACTACTACATGTGAGTCTAAGTAAGGGGTTAAAAGTGAAGTTGGAGTAATAGCAGTGAAATCCTTAGGATCGTCACGCAGTGGTACCAAGGGCCTTTCATTTACAATCCTAACTTTACTTCCAAAATATGTCAACAATTCAGCAAACTTTGACTTATGCACCGCGGTATCCAAAATGTGAGAAAGAGCAATCTTAAACTGCTTCACCATTGCCTCCCAGGCGCCATTTTGAGCCGGAGCATACGGCGGTATAAATTCCCAATTTATACTTTTTCTTCAAAGGAAAATGTGAAAGTCCTTGGTTTCAATCGACTCAGGAAGCTTTTCTGACCCGGCCTGGAACGTGCTAGCATTATCTGAATAAATCGTATTGACCTGTCCATGCAGGTCTGTAAATCAAGTAAAGGCAAGTAAAAAATCATCCGGCGACAAAGATGTTACCAACTCAACATGAATAGCCCAAAATGCCATGCATTTAAACAAGAACCCCCACGCCTTCTTGTTGCTTCTTCCCTCTGCAAAATTTAGAGGGCCCAGGTAATCCACCCAGGAATAGAAAAAGGGCTTTTTATGTGCTGCAAGGCGTGCCAGCGGTAAGTCAGACATGGGTTGTCTAATGGACGTCGCCCTTTCAATAGCACACACACCACAATCACGCACATATTGTCTCACAGCAGCATTACCATTCGCAATCCAAAACTTCTGTCTTGTGGACATCAGAGTGTGTTGCACACCACAATGGCAGTCTCGGTAGTGATAGAACAATGCCACTAGCCTAGTCAGGGGGTGCTTAGACGGAAGGAGGAGGGGGTACTTTGCTTTCCATGGTATATCTGGGGATTTGCTTAAGTGTCCTTTTATACTTAGCCTTCCCTCCCCATCTACACAAGGCTTATACTTCTTTAGCGATCACAAGTCTTTCAAGCGATCTTTTTGGGTTGGCGACACGGTAATATTACATTGTTTTATCACTTCGTCAAGTGCATCAGCAAATTTTCCCTGCATCGAACAAATCACATCGCCATACACCTTGTTCTGAACCAACCTCACTATGATCAGTAGAGCCTTTTCTAAGTAAGCAGCATCGAGCACCGGCTTTATAAAATCATTTTTTCTTACTTTACAGCATTGGAACCAGTCGACAAAGGCAATCAAATAAGCTACTCTTTTTAGCAGAGTGTATAAATTAGTTGCACTCTCAATCAGTTTATCAATGCCGTCGATACCACTATGCCCAGACAAATTTATTCTGGGCGCTCCAACTTGAACTTCTTTCCCTACCAACAACACTGCTGCATATTGTTGCAACAATGACGGGCCATTTATCCACAAATCACGTGCTTCTGCTTTACAAATGAGATTCAGTCGCGAACCCACGTCAGTCGCATTCAACTTTCAAGGACAAAAGCGCCATTCAGTCTCACGAGACAACATGCAAGATGTGGTTAACTCTTCGCGTAATGAACTCATTCAAACGTAAGCCAGGGTCCTTAAGTCATTGTAGCACCGTACCGGAATCGCACCAAAAAAAATCACTGCAATTAGGTATTTCCAATGCGTCAGAGGCTTTCTTTAATAGCTTCGCTGTGTTCAAAGCTGCGACGAGCTCCTTCCTAGAAATGGGCCACGAACACTGATTAGCCAAGGCAATGTTACATTTACCAAAAACAAACGATACGGCTGGTATGCCAACAGTCCCGTAGCACTCCAACTTCGGGCCCCCCCCCAAAGTAAGCGCAAGAGCCCCTGCGCACAGGTCATATCACTTTAGAGGTGTAAAATTGAAAAGCTGCATTAAGAAAATACACCACAATTTGTACATAAGTAAACAGGCTAATGTCAGAATAAAGCATGCCGATACCGAAGGTGCAAGTCATAAAAAATTCGGCACCGATGCCAGAGTTCAGTAGGACATTTATGCAGACACTGCGAAACGAAAGCAATGACACTGAAAAACATGAAAAAGTTATAAAAACACAGTATCATTTAAATAGTCTGGAGCGAACCTTTTTGTTCGCAAATGCCGTTATGACATTGTCATAATCAAGAGATCGGGCGCAGTCATTTTCGATTGACAACATGGCTAATGAAGATAGTCTACTGTCTGTCATAGACGTTCTATTAAAAGTTTTGATCAGTTTCAATTTGCTGAAGCTTCTTTCAGCGCTGGCAACAGTCACGGGGCAAGTTAGTAAGATTCGAAGTGCGATGTACACATTCGGATACAATTCAAATAAATGAGTCTTTAGAGAATAGTTCAGAAAGTCTTGAGCCGTATTGAGATTGCGTTTTTTTTGTAAAATTAAAACAAACCGCTGTAGCTCAGCGCTCATTTCATCAGAATCAATGTCACCAAACTTTTTTTGGAACTCTTTACAGCAAGTAAGAAGAGCATTTTCTTGTTGCACAAGCAAAAGTTTGTCTCGTGTGTACAAAAACGAAAAGGCTGAAGAAACCTCACGTAACAAATTAAAGCGCTCCTTTATTGACATAATAGCCTGGTCTACTAATGGATAGAAAAAGTTGCTTTTAAATTTCAGTTCAGGAGTAGCTCGTTGTTCCTTTTCACCTTGGTAATCAAACAATCTTCTTTTCTTTCCACTTCTTGACGGAGGAAAAGAAGGATCAATATCCAATTCCTGTGCTATTTCAACAGCAGATGTTGCGGCACTGTCATAACCCGTTGTGCGATAGTTTTGCAAAAACTTTTCAGTTGCCTGGATTTCCGTTTCCATTGTATGAAGGGAGACTCCATACGATTGAAGAATCTTGCTTGCTTTATTGACTTGGAATAGGATATCATACCAAATAAACACCGACAAAAGAAAACTCCATTTTGATAAATGAGCTATCAACGATTTTATTTCTGAGGCAGCTCTTCCATCTTTTCTTTCTATGGAAATGGCTTCCAAGTCTTTCAGTGCCAGCAACACCTCTTTTAAATTGTATCGAAGAGGTTTGATGCATTTAATTCTGCTTTCCCAACGAGTATCAGATTGTGACTTTATGGACAGCTCCATATGTTTCTTCAAAATTTCCCAACGCTGAGCAGAGGAAGAAAACAGCACATACAACCTTGTAAGTACTCCAAAAAATGTCAATGCTTCCGTCGATCAATTAGCACTGTCAACAACAACTAAGTTAAGGGTATGGTTTGCACAGGGCACGTAAACAGCTTTGGGATTGATGTCTAGCATTCTTGCTTGGACCCCAGAATGTTTTCCTTTCATGTTAGCACCATTATCATATGACTGACCTCGACAATCAGACAATTCGAGTTGCAGTTCGGTCGCTTTTTCTAAGAAAGCGTCCAACAAGCCTTTCCCAGTACTGTCACTTATTCTCAAGTAGCCAAAAAATGTTTCTTTAACAACAGCAGCCTCTTCATTACATAGTACATAACGGAGAATGACAGACATTTGTTCATGATGTGACATATCTGGAGTGCAGTCCAAAATTATAGAAAAATATTTTGCCAATTTCAATTGCTGTAAATTTTCTTTTTCAACTTCTGTCGCTAGCAATTCAATTAGTTCATTTTGTATGGTAGGACTCAAATAGTGATCTTTAGTGTTTTTATTCTTGATTCTGCCTTGAAGCTCTTTTAGGATCGGATCTCTTCTTGCCAAAAGCTCAAATATACCCAGAAAATTTCCATTGTGAGGACTTTCCATTCCTAAGACTTCTTCAGATCCTCTAAAAGCAAGATTCCTTTCCGATAGAAACAAGGCAATGTCGATAAGTCTCTCTAAAACATTTCTCCAAAAACGTCTTTTATTGAAAAAAATATTCATCTCGCGTTTGTCGATAGTGGATCAATTTCTTATCCCTTCAGCTAGCAACATCCATTGACTGCAGCATTCTTGGTGGGAAATGCCGTTTTCATGGTCTTTCAGTTTTTTCGAAAAACCCTCCCATGTATTTATACCACTACAAAAGGGGCTTAGTGTTTTTCCAAACAGCTTGCAACAAAAGCAAAAACTTGATCTGATTCCCCAGAATAAACTAGCCACGACCGTGAAACACTTTCACCATTAGGTAACACACGTTTATAATGGTTGGAGGAAAAACGTCGCCTTGGAGTTGTGTTATTATATGGAAAATTCATTATTAGTTGATGTGGTCCACGCTTTACTATATCACATCGTTGAGCATCAGAAATACTTTCAGGCCATTTACATGGGTCATCAGGGATAGGGGTAAATTGAGATTCAGTTATTTTTGATATTGAAGGTTGCGTATTGGCAGGTAAATCACAACTTACATTTTCTGGAAATTCACAATCACTTTGATGCTGATCGTCATAGTCTTCTTTTTCTTGTACACTATAGTTTTCTTCATCCCTCTCGGTACTAGTGCCAGGTCTATTCTGCTTAGTAATCTTGAAAAAATCTGTCATCTTGGGCAATTTCGCTACAGCATCTCGAGCAGTGGCTGCTTCTTTTCTCTTTTGAGCACCACTTTTTGAACGTTTCATTCTATACAATGTCAATAAAATACTTTATCTGCACTCTGCAGTGTATATATATTGTCCCGGTATTTATAGCCAAACAGAATTCCAGACCATTCTATGATTGTTGCGTAACAACGGCATTGTTACGTCAATCGAATATTCAAGATTCTACCAGAAAATCAATCGAAATATTCTAGATTCTGCGAGATAAAATGACCTAGCATTCACTTATGATGTCACAAGCCAATTTCTTCCTACAGTTTAAATCGGTTGTAAACAAGTATGCTGAACTGAAAATAGTCACGTAGCCAAAAAGCAATTTCAGACTAACTTGGGCCCCCAAAGTTGGCCTGGGCCCCCCCAATTGGGGGGTTTGGGGGGCGGCTGCTACGTCTCTGTATGCCAATCACTAATCTGCGTAAGTAGACGACAGAAGAGAATGCTAGATTCGAAGCGTCACTAAACCCATGCAACTGAAACTCAACGTTGTTATCAGGGCTGCTGAAATCAGCATTCAAAAAATACCATCTTGGCAGCGAAAAATCTTTTAACATTTTTAACGAGTGAAGGCACGCTTCCCACTCTTACATGACACTTTCGGGCACCTTTTCGTCCCAGTCAAACTTCTCTATAGCTAACTGTTGCAAGATGAGACGCACTTTCAGAAAAAAAGGAGTGCCAAATCCTAAAGGATCAAAGCTTTGTCCAAGTTGGCTAAGCATGCTTCTACGAGTATACTTTGTCAGAGGCTTTAGCGAGCACTGGATGCGCAGTTCGTCAGACTCCGTTACCCACACACAGCCTAAAGTTTTAGTTGATGGCAGAGCGACACTATTCGTCTCCAAATCTACTTCGAGAATGGATGGCGCCAGTAATTCACTATCCATTCCTACCAACATTCACAGATTCTTTGTTCGCACTCCATTTTACCAATTCGAACCCACGACTACAAAACAAACAATCGCTTCATTGGCAATTAGTTGCGCATCATCAGAGCTATCCGCAGAAAAAATAAAATCATCAACATACAAGTTCTTTGACACAGTACCAAGCGTCAAATCACTGGCATTGCAAGGGTTTTGTTCCACCATCTTTTTAATGGCTAAGCAAGCAATATACGGGCTACTTTCTATACCCCAAGGATGCACGCAAAAACGAAAAGGAACTAACTTACCCTTATGGACATCATCGTTTTCAAACCACAATAAGCAACATAAATCCCTTTGTGCTACAGGTAATTTAATTTGAAAAAAGCATTTTGTGATGTCAGCCATCAAAGCGTATTTACCTTTGCGGAACCTAGCCAACACGTGAACAAGCGGGTTTAACAAGTCAGGACCGATCATAATGACGTCATTAACGCAGACCCCTTTGTATTCGGACTTTCCGTCATAAACAATGCGTTTCTTGGCCTTCGACGTAACAAAATATGGCAAGTACCACTCACGCCTACTATCACAAACAGCCTTTAGATTTCAAATTTTGCATAGCTTCCACAAGAAATTCGCAGAGATCATGTTGCTTTGAAGCCTTTTTTTCTCAAAGCGATAGCTCTGTCCCTAGCAAGCGCCAAATTATTGGGCAGTTCAACATCAGCTTTCAATGGCAAAGGAATTTCAAAATGATAATGGCACAGCTTAACATTTGGCTCTACCAAACCTTTGGCAATTTTGTCAGTACCAGATAAATCCAAAGCTTCGTTCTGCACAGCCAAGTCCTTAAGCTGACTTTTTAATTCAGCGATTTCCCTATCACGGGCTTCCAGGTCAAGCTTACACTGCGACAGATCGTCATTAGCTACACAAGTTTGAACTCTAAGAACCTTAGTGGCCCTGGCATATATGGGCGATCTTCCTCAGGAAGCCATCCAACCCATGGGGGTGAATATAGCATGAGGCTCATCTCGGCTTTCTTTCATGCGCTCTTTCATCGCACACATTAAAAATGCATTGTCATTGCCAATAACAATGTCCATAATATCACAATTGTCGAGAGCAAAAAGTTTTATACAGTCAAAATCTTGCAAATTGCTCAAGTACTGCTCATGCGTCAGTTTCAACATCATCTACACAAGGGGGGATAACGGCCGCAGTCACGTCACTAAACAACTCTTCAGTATCTATAGAATGAGTATTGAACTTAACCAAATTAGCGGAAGTAATTTTTTCGCCAACCAGAGTATCCAACTTAAAGAACGCGGTGTCAAACGGCTCTGGTCCTAGATCCTCTACCAAGCTACTGGCGATAAATGTCAGCTGAGACCCCGGATCATGTTGGCAGTACATCAACTTTGAGTGGCCAGTCGCGGAGTTCACCACGCGTGCAGCAGTCACGCAATTACACGCCGCTTTCACGCTCTCAATTTTGACTCTGCGCATAGTTACTGCGGATTCAGCACTTGTTTGAGGCGGCCTATGCCCGGTATCAACAAAGTAATCGTGTAGGAGAAAAAAGTGCTTTTTATCACAAGCATTACCGCACCTGCGGCAATTGTTACCAAACGTGCAAGTTTTTACAAAATGATTGCGCAAGCAATTCAAGCACCTCCCAGATTTCATCATGACATTCCTGCGGTCTTTGGGATTTAACTGCAAAAAGCGTCTATTGCTTGACAACCAGTGGCATTCATCCATACCACTTAAAGAACAATAAATGCACAACGGCGCATTTCTAGCACCACCACCTCTCAGGCTCCGGTTGTCACCTGCGCGGTAAACAGCAGTACCATCCGATGATTTTGTCAAGGGGTGCGACTCGTTTGATTTCGCCGTGGTCTGCCTTACTCTACACGTGACTTTACTTTTATCAAATTTTTTATTTTCCTGACGGTTCTGTGATTCACCCAACAACATTATTCCAAAATTAGTCGATTTACACAGTTGTTCACGTTTTACAAAATCGACAAACTTTGATAAGTGGGCTCACTTGTGCTACCGTATTTATCGAGAAGAAATTCTAAATACCTTTGCTTAGCTTCAAAGGGAAGCCTTTTAGCCGAATCCAAATCAAAACTATCTTCCAATTTCTCACGCTGGTTATATGCTAGCACACAAAAGACATTGATCTAATTGATCTCTAAATTTTTTCATAATATTTGCAGACGAAAAGACTAATTTATTACCATAGCGATACTTCCTAATTTCAGGCTCCGAAAGAAACTCACCACGGACACCAAATCGCTGTGACAACCTTTCTAAAGACATTTCTATTCTGTCTTTTTCCGATAAGCCAGGCGTGTCAGATGTCAAAGTAGCGATCGTTTTTGCAGCTGTTCTAGCACAATCAGCTTGCAGCAGAATGAGACGAGCCCCTTCAAAAGGACAACTATCCATAAACGCATTAATACGATTTTTAAAAAACATGAAGGGCATGTTAGCGCTATCGTAACCAATCAACGCCGCTTTATCCATAAAGGTTTTAGAATTCTGATACTCAAAAAAGGAGTTTTGCTGCTCTGCGCTCGAATTACTAGATAAAGGCAAGAAACCAATATTTCTACCTTTGCTATCATTCCTAGTCAATTCGTTTTGATAGCCATCATGTAATTCTTCCGAGGTTTGATGATTTTTCTTCGGTGGTGGATATCGGCTAAACACGCGCTCTCTGACCTCATCACGCTGCGGGAACCGACTCACCACAACAACATTCACATCCCGCACAGGTTCAGATAAATGGCAATCCGCCCTACGTTGTGATAATACTTTACTCGGCCTTAAATCCTGAACAAAGCCACGCTCCAATCCTGATGGCACCTTCGCGAGGGGCGGCTCCAAACATTTACCGGCTCCACTAACAGACAAACCATTTCGTCCAAGGACAGGAGGGTGCTTTTGTGTAAAAGCGTTAGTCTCAGCAGAAGGCAGTAAACAATTTTCTGGTTGAGCAGCTGGGTTAGAAATATCATTCAAAATGGCATTAGAGCTTGTGGAACCCTTCCAAAAGAAAAAGAAGAAGAAGCATAAAGCCCCAAGGTTCAGACAACGCAGTTCCCCCACAGGCAATCCCAGGCAAGGGCTCAACCTAGTGCGACGCGTCACCAGCGGCCCCGAGACCCACATCAGTCTCTCCAGTTCGAGAGGCTACAACTTGATTGTTCACCTTCTTGCAACGTCCAAAAATGTTGGGTCCCGTGCCGGAGTAGGACTTCCTGCTCAAAAGTTACTTTTGCAGCTGATCCAAGAGCTCTCTCTAAAACTGCTCCTAGACAAAATTTCACGCCTGTGCTGTTCCGTCCTGATTTTAGCATCCCTCAGTTCAAATTCGGCTTGCTTGGCTTGCATTTGCAGCGCTTGAGCCTTTTTAGCTTCGATTTGAAGTTCCTCTCGCTGGAGTTCCAACTCAATTTGGGTCAAGACACTAGCAGAACTTCTAGAAAGGGCCGTGTCTACATCGGACACGCTATCCTCTGGCTGGACCTTGCAATGGGGCTGCTCTATTATTTGGTTCATCTTATCCCGACATTTTAGCCTTAAACTTTCAAAGGTGATCCCCACCTTGTCCTCCACGTCAGCAGACGCAGCAGTGTTTCTATTATCACTTAACAATTGATAAAATTTGCTCACGTCTTCGCCCAAATTTTTGAGCTTATCCTAACAAAGCAAAACTTCTCCCCTATTGGAACACAATGAGAGCTCTTGACCAAGTTCCCCAATGCGGAAATAAGATACCTTTTTTGACAACATGCCTCACGTTCAAATTTACCTACCTTAGTGGAAGCGACGCTACCACCGGGTAACTGATGCTCCTCCCCAGATGCCCTAGTCGAGCCCGGGAGAACCGATCTCTTAGTCACACACCCCGACGCGCCCCCAACCGCTGTGGCATGCTTTTTAGCCCGCTACTTACTAGCGACATCACTCACAAAAAAATTCACTAGAAAACACTTAATATATCTAGCAAAACGGTGAAATACACAGAAAGCCACATACTTTCAATTTAGAGAGCAGCAAAGAAACAATTTTAATTTTCCGGCTGGCAACGCGTTAAGCCGTCTCGAGCAGTCTGAGATTATACAAACACAAAAAATATCAATATCTTCGTGGTAGGGATGTCGCTTTGCCCCTTCTGGCATCTTCTAGCGTACGTTCACTTGACAGATTTCAAAAATGTGGAATATACCTCTGATCCCTAGCTGGTTGATTCAACTTCAATCTTCGATCGAACAGTTTTCGTTTCAAGTTTCAATCAAAGGTTTCAACTCTTTGGTTCCCGCGCCAAGTGAACAGCCGTTGATTAGCACTGAACCAGTAGAGTTGCTTTGTAGAGCTAGTAATATTAGCTCTACGGATTCTTTTTGCTTCGTCAAACAAAAACAGGAAACGGTTGAAACTTTCTTGCAGTTTTTTATTTACAAATATGCGCAGCTTCTCCCAGTGTGCGCAGAACGAAAATTCACGGCGATAACAACTACCACACAGCCTCAATAACAATCAAGCAGGGGGACCAACACTCAGGCCCAAACAGAAATCCGAAGCATAATCAGATTGAAACGAAAATTCACTACTCGTTTCGCCACGTTCACGTTTTGACAACAATAGCGAAAATATTCGTGGTCACTATATATATACGAGCAGATGCATCTGTTATATACATATACATATATATATATATATATATATGTATACTCAATCTCCGGACGGCTGCCGTTTCTGCCTTTGTGGCGTCATTAGCGGAGCACAGAGTGTTCTGGCATGCACTACCAACCGAGAGGTAAATATGTGCCGGAAAAATTGTTTCGTTTGTTGTACGTAACGACTTCTCCACACCGCATCGCAAAGAGCTCAAACTGCGCAAGCAGTGAGTAACGCATAGTTGCAGCGCGATACGATGCTGCCAGATAGAGAGCTCAATCTGCACTGCACCGAGGCCCAATACTGAGAACATAATACTCAATCTCCGGAAGGCTGCTGCTTCTGCCTTTGTGGCGTCATCGGTGGAGCACAGAGCGTTCTGGCATGCACTACCAACCGAGAGGTTAATATGTGCCGGAAAAATCGTTTCGTTTGTGGTACGTAACGACTTCTCCACACCGCATCACAAAGAGCTCAAACTGCGCAAGCAGTGAGCAACGCATTTGAATAAGACATGTTTATTTGAATAAGACGCACCACCTGACGAGCCACTTGGCGAAACAGACTGTTGTGGTTTTTAATGTTTTTAATGTCTATTCTGTAGCTGTGCAAATAGAAATATACATATTACGACTCCGGCAAGCTTGCTGTCGAGCACTGTAAAGCTAAGTGACTATTTTATATGTATATATATATAAATGCAAAAAAAATGCAATGCAAAACAATATGATACAGCAATACCTATATCATGGGGGTCACATTCAAGGACACACACACACACATGACATGGACAACAAGTCACATCGGCAACCCCTATTATGGCTTACCGATGTGACTTGTTGTCCATGTCATGTGTGTGTTCTTGAATGTGACCCCCATGATATAGGTTTTGCTGTATCATCTTGTTTTGTATTGCATTTTTTTGCACCCAATGGCAAATTTGTTTTTTTAGCATGTTTATTATTGAGTGTTTTTTACACCCGCCTGATGAGACCCAATAAGGTCGAAACCGGTCGCGGGTTATTGACATGATGTAATAGATTGCTTTATGGTACCGTGTGATGCTGGTGATCATTTTTGAGCAAATTTTTCTATTGTACTTTTATTTTTTTGTACGAGAATTTGATCTTCTCTAGCAACAAACTGCTCTCAAAATATTTCGCTAACTGCATGGGCTACTGGGTGACTTGGTTTTATAGTAGTGACAAGCCGGCGTCACCAGGCGGGGCCCTCCATCAGTGACGTTGGGGTTTAATATTTCGGTTCAACCGGCTGCGCTGGCTTCACGCATCTGGCTCTGGTGTGAGTAGTAGCGAAAAGTTAATGAATTTTATGTACTTTCACATTTCCTACACACAAAATCGTGATGATCATATTCTCTTAATCATGACTGGTAAAGCTCACAAAGAATCCTGCCACAAATTATTGTTATGCCTTTTGGGGAGAAGGGATTGAAACACAATCAAAACTGATGGTACCGGCCAAATGGTGGTTGCTTGTACAATATAGAAATAAACTATTTCTAAATAAAAACTAAATAAACTATTAGAGAAATAAACTATTTGGTGGTAAACCTATTTTGAGATGTGGTGCTGCCTTTTTCCAATTTATATTTGTGATATTGAGTTCTTTGGCTGCGCTTTTTGTCTTGTTTCCGGCATAGCGACCAAAGCGGCTATGGCTTCCCCAAAATCATTCACCATATTTCAGTAGGTGCACATCAGGCCGAGTTATTTTCAAACAAATTTTCTCTGTAAATTCAGTTTTACAAATCGTAATAGTTTTATGTTGATTTTTTCTTAAACTTGGGATTTTATGACAATGCTGTGGAGTATAGTCATAAATATCTTAACAGGCAGCATATCAATATATACGACGGCGTGACCCGCAGGGCCCCCATCAGTAACATCGGGATTGAGAGTGTTGGTTCAGCCGGTCAAGCCGGCTTCATCTATCAGGCTCTTGTATGAAGAGTTACCGAAAGTTTATGTGTTTTCTGCTCATAAGATTTTTAGACTTTTTGTGCTTCTTTTCCTAATAGAATTTTCAGGAGCGTCGACAAGGGGGTCCAGGGGTACCTTTGGTTTCGGACCCGGATACTTGAAAACGTCGCGCGCAGTGTCAACAATATATTAAACCTAAGTTTCCTATTTTTCCTGTTAACAATTGGATAATTTGCATAATATTTATGTGACATGATGACTAATGTTTTCTTCATTTTGGCCACAAAAATTTGCCTAAATACTCATTTTTAAAAAAATTCGAGGCCCCAGAATACTTTCTGGTTCCGAGGCCGGAAACATCTAACATAGGCTCCTGTAACTCTTACAGCAGATAACTTCCTAAACGTATTATTATTTTAAGTCCCAAACCAAACCTCCAACTATAAAATTCATACATCCCATATGGATCAATCAATTTGTTTAGGTCACATCTTACAAAATCATTTCAAATCAATCCTGTTGTGTTTTGTTGTCTCTATCAAACAGGAAGATTGCATTTTACTTACCGATCACTGATGACTGATAATAATACATTGCATGATATTCACATTTTGTTTTTTGACTTACTTTTAGCTTTATATTATTTCATAGATATAATATCATAACTGTGCTTGATTTAAAATCTACATATAGAAATCTAATTATTTAAATATTAAAGTAGTCAAACATTGCTGTCTGACTTTGGTTTGGGACTTAAAATAATAATACGTTTAGGAAGTTATCTGCTGTAAGAGTTACAGGAGCCTATGTTAGATGTTTCCGGCCTCGGAACCAGAAAGTATTCTGGGGCTCGAATTTTTTTAAAAATGAGTATTTAGGCAAATTTTTGTGGCCAAAATGAAGAAAACATTAGTCATCATGTCACATAAATATTATGTAAATTATCCAATTGTTAACAGGAAAAATAGGAAACTTAGGTTTAATATATTGTTGACACTGCGCGCGACGTTTTCAAGTATCCGGGTCCGAAACCAAAGGTACCCCTGGACCCCCTTGTCGACGCTCCTGAAAATTCTATTAGGAAAAGAAGCACAAAAAGTCTAAAAATCTTATGAGCAGAAAACACATAAACTTTCGGTAACTCTTCATACAAGAGCCTGATAGATGAAGCCGGCTTGACCGGCTGAACCAACACTCTCAATCCCGATGTTACTGATGGGGGCCCTGCGGGTCACGCCGTCGTATATATTGATATGCTGCCTGTTAAGATATTTATGACTATACTCCACAGCATTGTCATAAAATCCCAAGTTTAAGAAAAAATCAACATAAAACTATTACGATTTGTAAAACTGAATTTACAGAGAAAATTTGTTTGAAAATAACTCGGCCTGATGTGCACCTACTGAAATATGGTGAATGATTTTGGGGAAGCCATAGCCGCTTTGGTCGCTATGCCGGAAACAAGACAAAAAGCGCAGCCAAAGAACTCAATATCACAAATATAAATTGGAAAAAGGCAGCACCACATCTCAAAATAGGTTTACCACCAAATAGTTTATTTCTCTAATAGTTTATTTAGTTTTTATTTAGAAATAGTTTATTTCTATATTGTACAAGCAACCACCATTTGGCCGGTACCATCAGTTTTGATTGTGTTTCAATCCCTTCTCCCCAAAAGGCATAACAATAATTTGTGGCAGGATTCTTTGTGGGCTTTACCAGTCATGATTAAGAGAATATGATCATCACGATTTTGTGTGTAGGAAATGTGAAAGTACATAAAATTCATTAACTTTTCGCTACTACTCACACCAGAGCCAGATGCGTGAAGCCAGCGCAGCCGGTTGAACCGAAATATTAAACCCCAACGTCACTGATGGAGGGCCCCGCCTGGTGACGCCGGCTTGTCACTACTATAAAACCAAGTCACCCAGTAGCCCATGCAGTTAGCGAAATATTTTGAGAGCAGTTTGTTGCTAGAGAAGATCAAATTCTCGTACAAAAAAATAAAAGTACAATAGAAAAATTTGCTCAAAAATGATCACCAGCATCACACGGTACCATAAAGCAATCTATTACATCAGAGGTTCCCAAACTGTGCGTCGCGACGCACTGGTGCGTCGCGTGATAATTTCAGGTGCGTCGCAAAATATCTATCTATTTCCTAAAAAAATTCAGTTCCTATCTGCTCTGCCGGCGTGTGGGCCTACAACTTGACATATGATTATCAAATCTGCAACAATGCTACATTGTTTTTACTTGCCTGACTAGTTTGCCATTGTTACATAACAATAAGGCAATAAGACTAAATAAGGCAATGACTAAATAATGTGCTACCATTAACGAAATCAACGCAATGTTTTTAAAACAAGCTCCCGTAAAAAGAAAGGTAACTGAAAAAGACCCAAAGAAGAAGTTACGCAAATACGACCCTGATTACATCTCATTTGGATTTACATGTGAGTTTCGAAATGGTGAAGACTCCCCACAGTGTGTGATATGTGGTAAAATATTGGCAAATGAAAGTATGCTTCCTAACAAGTTAAAGCGGCACCTCTCTACATCTCACGCAACTTTAGTCAATAAACCAAAGGAATTTTTTGTTCGTAAATTGTCGGAATTACAAGGGCAGAAAGCTGCTCTTGATACGTTCTCCCGTAACCAGACTCCACAAAATGCACTATTGTCGTCGTATAAAGTTGCATATCGAGTAGCAAAATGCAAAAAGCCACACACGATTGCGGAAGAATTAATTCTACCCTCGGCTATTGACATGGTAACTTGCATGCTAGGTGAAAAGGCTGCACAGAAAATTAAAATGGTACCTTTGTCGAACAATACATTGTGCCGCCGAATTGAAGACATGGCAGTTGATATTAACGAACAATTAGTTTCCAAGTTGAGGGGCTGCGAATTTGCTATTCAGTTAGACGAGGCTACCGATAGCAGTATGGATGCTCATTTAATTTGTTACGTGAGATTTGTGTGTTTAACCAACAAATGCATCATTGAGGATCTTTTATTCTGCAAGCCAATAACATCTCGTTGTCGAGGAATTGATATGTTCGAAATTTTGGACACTTTTTTTAAAGAGAATGATCTGGTTTGGGAAAATCTTGTAGGGATATGTACGGATGGTGCGCGTTCAATGTCTGGCAAATATAACGGGCTTCAAAGCTTGGTACGAGATCATGCACCTCATGCAAAGTGGACTCACTGCATGATACATCGGGAGTCGTTGGCAGCTAACAATTTGTCCAAAGATTTGAGTTCTGTGGTAGACGAGGTTGTGAAAGTTATAAATTATGTGAAAACGCGTCCGATGAAAGCAAGATTTTTCCGACAATTATGTGATGATTCTAATGCTACGTACAACACCCTTCTCTTTCATGCGACTAGTCGTTGGTTGACGTTAGGAAATTCGCTGGCTCGGGTGTACATTTTACTTGAAGTAATACTTCAATTTCTGGAAACTGAATCGCATGCAAGCGCCGAAAATTTCAAAAATGAGTGCTTTTTACTCCAATTCAGCTATTTGTGTGATATATTTGAGAAGCTCAACAACCTCAATACCAGCATGCAAGGAAGAGGCGGGAATATTTTGGAGATGTCGGATAAAATTGATGCCTTTGTGAAGAAAATTATTTTTTGGAAAAATGATATTTCAAGTCATTCTGGGTCTGAATATTTTTCCTGTATCACTCGAATGCTATCTAACCTGAACCTAACCGATCTACCACCCACTGTTTCTGAAATAATAACCGGGCATTTGAACAACTTAGAATCCCACTTTCAAAAGTACTTTACTGAGGATCTTTCTTGCCATGCATGGGTAAGAAATCCATTCCTGAATGAAAATCCTCCGTCAATATTTAACGGTGCACAGAAAGAAGAATTTATTGACCTGTCTTGTGACAATAATTTGAAGTGTCACATGACGCGACCAATGATTGAATTTTGGATGGAAGCAAATGCTCTATACCCGTGTATAGCTAAGTCTGCTCTGAGAATTTTAATTCCCTTTGCCACATCCTACTTGTGTGAGGCTGGATTTTCCGCCGTTGCAGTAATAAAGACCAAATATCGATCTAAAATTAACGTTGAAAGAGAACTGCGTCTGGCGATATCGGACATTCAGCCGCGTTATGATCGTTTATGTGCACGGAAACAAGCTCACCTATCGCATTGATTAAATGTGCATGTGTTATAAAACTTTTCCTTGTTTTAAATTCATGACTTCATATTATTAAAGTCAAATTTTCTTTCTCATGCGTCGCGATCTGTATTACAAGAAGGAAGTGCGTCGTGAGTTTGAAAACTTTGGGAACCTCTGTATTACATCATGTCAATAACCCGCGACCGGTTTCGACCTTATTGGGTCTCATCAGGCGGGTGTAAAAAACACTCAATAATAAACATGCTAAAAAAACAAATTTGCCATTGGGTGCAAAAAAATGCAATACAAAACAAGATGATACAGCAAAACCTATATCATGGGGGTCACATTCAAGAACACACACATGACATGGACAACAAGTCACATCGGTAAGCCATAATAGGGGTTGCCGATGTGACTTGTTGTCCATGTCATGTGTGTGTGTGTGTCCTTGAATGTGACCCCCATGATATAGGTATTGCTGTATCATATTGTTTTGCATTGCATTTTTTTTGCATTTATATATATATACATATAAAATAGTCACTTAGCTTTACAGTGCTCGACAGCAAGCTTGCCGGAGTCGTAATATGTATATTTCTATTTGCACAGCTACAGAATAGACATTAAAAACATTAAAAACCACAACAGTCTGTTTCGCCAAGTGGCTCGTCAGGTGGTGCGTCTTATTCAAATAAACATGTCTTATTCAAATGCGTTGCTCACTGCTTGCGCAGTTTGAGCTCTTTGTGATGCGGTGTGGAGAAGTCGTTACGTACCACAAACGAAACGATTTTTCCGGCACATATTAACCTCTCGGTTGGTAGTGCATGCCAGAACGCTCTGTGCTCCACCGATGACGCCACAAAGGCAGAAGCAGCAGCCTTCCGGAGATTGAGTATTATGTTCTCAGTATTGGGCCTCGGTGCAGTGCAGATTGAGCTCTCTATCTGGCAGCATCGTATCGCGCTGCAACTATGCGTTACTCACTGCTTGCGCAGTTTGAGCTCTTTGCGATGCGGTGTGGAGAAGTCGTTACGTACAACAAACGAAACAATTTTTCCGGCACATATTTACCTCTCGGTTGGTAGTGCATGCCAGAACACTCTGTGCTCCGCTAATGACGCCACAAAGGCAGAAACGGCAGCCGTCCGGAGATTGAGTATACATATATATATATATATATATATATGTATATGTATATAACAGATGCATCTGCTCGTATATATATAGTGACCACGAATATTTTCGCTATTGTTGTCAAAACGTGAACGTGGCGAAACGAGTAGTGAATTTTCGTTTCAATCTGATTATGCTTCGGATTTCTGTTTGGGCCTGAGTGTTGGTCCCCCTGCTTGATTGTTATTGAGGCTGTGTGGTAGTTGTTATCGCCGTGAATTTTCGTTCTGCGCACACTGGGAGAAGCTGCGCATATTTGTAAATAAAAAACTGCAAGAAAGTTTCAACCGTTTCCTGTTTTTGTTTGACGAAGCAAAAAGAATCCGTAGAGCTAATATTACTAGCTCTACAAAGCAACTCTACTGGTTCAGTGCTAATCAACGGCTGTTCACTTGGCGCGGGAACCAAAGAGTTGAAACCTTTGATTGAAACTTGAAACGAAAACTGTTCGATCGAAGATTGAAGTTGAATCAACCAGCTAGGGATCAGAGGTATATTCCACATTTTTGAAATCTGTCAAGTGAACGTACGCTAGAAGATGCCAGAAGGGGCAAAGCGACATCCCTACCACGAAGATATTGATATTTTTTGTATTTGTATAATCTCAGACTGCTCGAGACGGCTTAACGCGTTGCCAGCCGGAAAATTAAAATTGTTTCTTTGCTGCTCTCTAAATTGAAAGTATGTGGCTTTCTGTGTATTTCACCGTTTTGCTAGATATATTAAGTGTTTTCTAGTGAATTTTTTTGTGAGTGATGTCGCTAGTAAGTAGCGGGCTAAAAAGCATGCCACAGCGGTTGGGGGCGCGTCGGGGTGTGTGACTAAGAGATCGGTTCTCCCGGGCTCGACTAGGGCATCTGGGGAGGAGCATCAGTTACCCGGTGGTAGCGTCGCTTCCACTAAGGTAGGTAAATTTGAACGTGAGGCATGTTGTCAAAAAAGGTATCTTATTTCCGCATTGGGGAACTTGGTCAAGAGCTCTCATTGTGTTCCAATAGGGGAGAAGTTTTGCTTTGTTAGGATAAGCTCAAAAATTTGGGCGAAGACGTGAGCAAATTTTATCAATTGTTAAGTGATAATAGAAACACTGCTGCGTCTGCTGACGTGGAGGACAAGGTGGGGATCACCTTTGAAAGTTTAAGGCTAAAATGTCGGGATAAGATGAACCAAATAATAGAGCAGCCCCATTGCAAGGTCCAGCCAGAGGATAGCGTGTCCGATGTAGACACGGCCCTTTCTAGAAGTTCTGCTAGTGTCTTGACCCAAATTGAGTTGGAACTCCAGCGAGAGGAACTTCAAATCGAAGCTAAAAAGGCTCAAGCGCTGCAAATGCAAGCCAAGCAAGCCGAATTTGAACTGAGGGATGCTAAAATCAGGACGGAACAGCACAGGCGTGAAATTTTGTCTAGGAGCAGTTTTAGAGAGAGCTCTTGGATCAGCTGCAAAAGTAACTTTTGAGCAGGAAGTCCTACTCCGGCACGGGACCCAACATTTTTGGACGTTGCAAGAAGGTGAACAATCAAGTTGTAGCCTCTCGAACTGGAGAGACTGATGTGGGTCTCGGGGCCGCTGGTGACGCGTCGCACTAGGTTGAGCCCTTGCCTGGGATTGCCTGTGGGGGAACTGCGTTGTCTGAACCTTGGGGCTTTATGCTTCTTCTTCTTTTTCTTTTGGAAGGGTTCCACAAGCTCTAATGCCATTTTGAATGATATTTCTAACCCAGCTGCTCAACCAGAAAATTGTTTACTGCCTTCTGCTGAGACTAACGCTTTTACACAAAAGCACCCTCCTGTCCTTGGACGAAATGGTTTGTCTGTTAGTGGAGCCGGTAAATGTTTGGAGCCTAATTTCCGCATTGGGGAACTTGGTCAAGAGTAATACTCATGAGTAATACTTTACTATTACTATTTACTTTTTGTATGAGTGTGCAGCTAAAAAAAGAAAAAAAGCGCAGAAAGAACACCAATTTCTAACCAATTATACCAAACACTTATCTATTTGTAATTGGATAAAAGCCGGCAACTACAGTTTACCAGACCCTTGTTGAAGGGGGGGGGGCGGTATTAATGTTGGTACCGGGTCCGGACTGTTCTCTTAATGGCCCTGCCCCTAGGAAGCTCGGTCATAACGTCTTCTACTTCTCATTAGGGGCTAATTGCTCGGTTACCTGTAGGGGTCTAATTTAAAGCTAAACTTACTTAAACTTCTAATAAAACAACACCATATCACTTAATTTACCACAATATCAATAAATTTTGTGGGAAATTGCTTATAAAGTCTTTGCGTCACATTTGCAAGAGACTCGCTGTATGAAGTCAAATCGATGAGAAAATACTACATGAAAATTAGTGGAACAAGGACATAGTTTTATACCCTTGGATAAAATCATCGGTCCCTGTGTACTTGCTGTAGTGTTATCTACTTATCAGTTCCAGTAAGTTTATGGCAAATACTAGTAAAAAAATGTGTCAAATTGCTGTGCATCTGATAATTTGTCAGTTGTTTTGTAATGTATTCGTTTGATTTCAGAAAAAATATTTGCAACCTGGAAAAAACTGAAAACTGAAACAAAAATCAAAGAACGGCTGTTGATCGATTTGGAAAATCACACCAAAATTAGACTTGAGCGAAAAGCACTCGAAAAGCATTTTCGAGAAGTTGCGGTTTGTATAATGTTTCGTTTTTGCGGGTCAAATAGCTTAAAAGGAAACAAAAACTTACTCCACGTTGAACATCATTACATGCAATAAAGAACAAAAACAATTTAGTTTTGGTATTGCGCTTCTTAGTTTTTTCAATAAATGAATAAAAGATTTTAAAGTTCCTAAAAAGTAACGTCATTTTGTGTTTCTTTAACGTTATTTGTCCTGGTTATGGTTTTGCGCCATGACGTCGCATTAGCTTGAGAAATCCAGATTTGGATTAAGCAAATAGTACATTAAATAGTAGTTGGATTTTAATGCAATCCATTTGGGGCCTAACGGTCGAAGTTTCACCTTGGTAAACGTTTATCATATTTAAAACATCACTTTTGACTATGTTTTGTTTAGATTTAAGACCTCGTAGCCTTCGATGGGAGTAGTTACGCAGAGGCAGGTCGTCGTATGCTGGAGGAGGCCACGGGTTGTACGGTGGCACTGCAGTATAATTTAAATGGAAAGGCAAAATCTGGAAGAAAAGCTTTTAGCAACAGCACCTGTTCAATATCATATTTGGTGAGTTTAATGCATAATCTTTGAACTTCCTACATGTTGTTGTTGTTGTTTTTGTTTACCCGACCTATTCTGAGGGATTGGGGCATGGCGGAAGACCATGGAGCCCCAGAAGCCGCGAAACTTCTCAGGGTCTGGACCAGAGGTCGTACAGAGACAGAGAGTCGTCAAAGAGTGAGCGGCGCAAAGAGCCCGTTGCTGGACAGTGCAAAATGAGATGAGAGGTGTACTGAGACGAGTGTCCGCAGGCGCTGCAGGAAGAATTCTCGATTCTGCCAATTCTAGAAAGGTAAGAACTTAAAAGAAGGCTGTGTCCGTTGCAGCGTAGACGAGTGAGAACACAGCGAGCGTGACGAGGGGGCACAAGTTCCTTAGAGGAAATCGAGAGAACCTGTGTGTCAAAGAATTTCGATGAGACAGTACGCCTCCAGTCCGAGAAAAAAAAAGAGTGAATACGAGAGATAAGAGGAGAGAGACTACAGGGAATTGCGGGGGGCGCAAGTAGCGCTCTCCGACTGGCCAGCGCAGCAGACGCGTCGTTTCCCGGGAGAAACGAGTGTCCGGGGACCCATTGTAGTCTGATAAAACAGGTGGGGAGAGAAGGCAGTTCCTGCCAGATCTGCCAGAGAGTTTTAGGTAAAAGGAAAGATGCAGGAGAGGACAAAGTGGTAAGGACAGAACGAAAGTCAGATAGGAGGAGAAGAGAAGTGGCAGACTTGTTGGTGCTGCCGGAACCAGCAAAGGGCTTACAGAATGGCACAGACTTCAGGGGAAAAACTTGAACATACTGGACCTGCTGAGAAAGATAGAGTGGCCTCAGTGTCACAAAGAGAGAGCAGTTAGCAAGTACGCCAGAGCCGCTTTTGCGTAAAGGAAAAGGAACAGAATCGTCAGTCCAGAGTGTTACGTTGTGTCAATATATTTTGTTGGTTTTAATTCGTGTATACAGTAGTGTCGAACCTAAGTTCTGTGATCGTTATTCGTTGTTTGTTAAATGTATCGGCACGCTGTCAAATGAATTTACTCGCTTTGAATAGCCTACGGCTGCCTTCGTTTAAGCCGTCATGCAATCAAAAACTTGGAGATGATACTAGTGTTGCTTTCTGGTTAAAACTTCATTCTAAATTTTGACGTGTGTGAAAGAGGCTTGTGAACGCCTGTAGAAGAAAACTTTGTAAACCGAAACCGAATCTCGAAACAAAACGAATCGTGTGCTGTAAAATCAATTCGAACGAATGAATAAAATTTAACTGGCAAGGACAATATCTCTTTATTGAAGCCAGGCTATCGAGTTTACAAAGCTTATGTTAAGCCAATGGTGAGCAGGCGCACCAAAAGGAATTAACACAGAGTACCAGATCACGAGAGGGGAGAGAGTCAAGTTGGGCGAGAGCCGCACCTTGGCGAGAGAGAGGAGGATCAGAGCGGAAGCATGGAAAGGAGAGGGTGGACTCCCAGTGAAAAAAGGAAAATTCCTAGGAGGAGATGGGGAAAGCAAGAAGAGCCTCCCAAGGAGAAGTACAAGGAAGCATGAGCGGGTGAGTGCACGCAAATGCTCTCCAGGACAATACATCCGGTTGAAAAGCGCTCATCTAATCAATGTACTGACTAAGCGTACGTCATTTAATTCACTAAAAACAAGATATAATTTGTAATCTCACAACATTTTGTTGCCTCATAATTCTGTCCAAGAGCCACTAATAGGATTTCGAAGACCCCCAGGCCTGGGTTTACCTACAGTTGGTTTAGAGGATGTGGTTCAACAAAAATTTTGATACCTGTTTTTATTTTACTTTTTCCTGAGATTATTAAAATTGTATTTGATAGGCAAGTTTTTGAAGTGTAACACTTTTATTCTAGTGAATACTAACCATAAAATTACAGAACTTTTTGCAATCACGGTCCTGAAAAAGTAATTGGAGCTACTATAGCGTGAGGTCTACCGACATAAGTCACCTATCGAGATGCAGGGTGAGGTCTACCGCTTAACTCGCACCTACCGAGGTGCAAACCGCGTGATGTTTGGGTTAGGGTTAGGGCTAGGGTTAGAATCACTGCCCTAACCCTAACCAATGATTCATTTGTGTCATTCTTGGATGTACGAAGTCTGTATCGTTGGAATAAATTTACCTTGGGGTGTGGAATGTATGTGCGGTGTTTGGAATTATTGTAGCTATAGTAGTAAGTGAGTAGCTATAGTGTAGCTCTAGAGGGATGAGGGATAAATAATTCAGTGGTAGACCTCAGTTATAGTAGTAACCGGAGGTAGATCTCACACTATAGTAGCACCAACTAATTAAATTTTCGTTTTTGTTATGCACGAATAATTTATTATGATATGATAAATATAAGATGTTCCACGGCCTGTTTAGAGTAGGCCATGGTTGTTCCAATATCTAAACAAGTTCCTGACAAAGAACAGTAAAATTAAAGCCGAACGACAGCTTAATTCAGAAGCTTGAGATTTGTTTGCGTTGTAAGAAATAAAATATATTACAAGAAAATATCAAGCATGCAGTTACAAATAGCAAGCCATACTACAAGCAAACAGAAAAGGCCACACAGATCAACAAAACATATTTAGAAAAATCCTTTGCGTCAAAATTTCGCCATCAAATATTTATGCACACCATGTCGTTATCTAGATGATTTGATTTATGAAACTTAGGTTAACAGACGATCAATAAGCGCCTTTGATATTTGCTACTCTTGATGTAAGTTTTCATTCTAATAAAGAAAATTAATCACAATGTCCCTATTTTTTGAAAGTGCTTACAGCGTCGTAATACGACAAAAAAGTGCATGTTGCGATGGGAAAAAGATTGCACAAAGATATTATGTACAGTGGGATGTTTGCATAAATTGAGCAAGAGAAGCTATAGGTTAGTTCAAAGGCGCTTTAAATTGAACCATTAAGTTCAAAATTAGACCAGCCAATACGGATAAGAAATTTTGCGCCTAATGATACAATGGTAGTACAAAATCGCATCTCAATCTCTAAAAGATTGACCTTGCGTCTACTACCTGTGATAGCCTCAATACTATAAAGCAGTTGGGTTGAATTTACGATATCAACTGGTATATGCACAATACAAGTTTACAAAATTACACACCAGCTGTCATTTTCAGATTTGCGCTCAGCAGTCGGTCTCCTGTAGGAAGATTCATGTTGAATAAAGCTGCGTGTTGTTGATCTACTTTCAAGATATTCACGACTTGAATCTATTTCTCTGACTGATCTGTTGGTCGAACTACTAACTTGAGAACCAATAGGCCAGTTTGAATTATATCGAGTAAGGCTATTGCTGCTGTGGATTGTTGGCCCAATCGAAGATGCATTTAGATGATAAGAAGACCTGCGACAAAAAGGACAAAAATTTAAAAATTGTTGAAAGTTATGCGGTAAGCAATAACAAGAATGCAAAATTTTGTTTTAGGTTATTTAATCTTGCGCCCTAGGATAAGAAACAACAATCTGAAGACGGATTTTTGCAACAAAAACAGAGAATTTTTATTGTCGATTGCTAGTGGAGACTATTTGCTCTTTCTATCTATGTCCTGGAACATGTGATAGCAGGTATCCAGTGCAACACAAAAATAATCTATCGATTAGTTTAGTTTATGTAAACTTTAAACTGAGCTTTTCTTCAATGACATGCAAAATAAACATTCCCGTCTACTTTATGCTAACCGGCTTTTGTCTAAAAATGCTTTATTTTGGTTACTATGGCCCAAGTAATGGCTCAGCTTTTGATTTAAATCATCATAATGTCACCTTTCATTTGCGATTATAGCGTGATATCACTTCTTACTAGAGTAAAAATGGGATATAAAGTAGACTATCAAAACATTGTACTCGTCTATTTGGGAGGATATTTTTGTTTTCAATGATCGTGTAAATCTGGCGGAGAAATTTAAATGTAAGAAACTGGCTAACAATAGATCTTTGCTTCGGCACATGCGCAGCAAGTTAGATCAGAGGTCAGGCTACGTATAAGTGAGATGTAACATTGCTGCGCATGTAACAACTAGTTAGTTCGCAACCTGCCTGGTCGCATGGGCACAAAAGTTAAGAATTATATCAAGAAGGCAATGGCAGATGCCGGCAGGCCTGTTTCGGTACACAAGATCTTTTCAGCACCTTACTACGTCAATAACATTCGATGTTAGCAGCAACGGCTCTTACACGTTGCAATTGTTCGTTGGATGAGATTATCACTTCAATTGAAAACTTTTTCTATTTGTGGACCTTAGTAAAAAAAAGCACGAAGGAAACGTTTTCCAATTTTTCATGTTGGAAAACTTTTCTTTTCAAAGTTGCCACAGCTAATCTTACACGTTGCAATTATTCGTGGGATAAGATTACCATTTTAATTGAAAACATTTTCTATTTGTGGACCTTAGTAAAAAAAGCACGAAGAAAACGTTTTCTAACTTTTTATGTATTACCCGCTGCATGCAGGGGGAGCACATAAAAAACTGCTTAGCCATACGTGGCAAGAGTAGATATAAATAGTAAATATACCTTGTCCTGCTTTGCCGACTAGTGGTAGGAGACAGATTTTCTCCATGTGCTCATAGATAACTACTACGGCCATTGACGGAGCTGCCAAAACCCGTGTCTTACAAGACAACGAGCAGCGTAAAGCTCTTTTCGGTAAACGTTTGACAGATGTCGACAGCTTTGTTTTGATCTACAAGAACTCTTCAGTGCATGTACGTCAACAAGAATTGAGGCTTGTACCAATGGATTTTACACCTTACGAATACTCATTGAAGACAAATACAAATGTGAGAATATGACAATATTTGTAATGGAATTAAAACCAATAATTAAGCAATTAAAACCAAATATCAGAATATTTGTAATCTACAAAAACATTTTTTTCAATTTTTGACTCTATATGTAATAATCCATTTAATTATTGGTTTTAATTTTATGATATGAATGCTAATTACACCTTTGAATTTTCCCGTGTTTTCTTGTCATGTTTTGGCAACTAATTAGTTAAATGATTTCTCTTTTCCATAACCATAACTTTACAATTAAGGAATTATTACGTCTTGAGCTACAATCGCTATTGTACATGTCCATAAACGTAAATTTGGTGACTGGTTTTTATCAGTGATCAAGATTAGAAAAGAGTTGATATAAAACGATAAAAAAAGTTCATATAAAATATTGTAATGCAGACTTCGATTAGAATGTACTTTTTGCGTCCTTTGATTTGTCAGCATTGCATAAATTATTGCCTTTCCAGCCGTGTTTGCCGGCGCCGCCCAGCAGGGGCCCTACATCAGTAATGTCGGGGTTTAGCATTTCGGTTCAACCGCAACCGACTGAGCTGGTTTCACCCATCTGGCTTTTGTGTGAGCAGTAGCGAAAAGTCGATGAATTTTATGCACTTTCACAATTCTTGTACTGTACATGAAATTATGATCAATATGTTCTTTTAATCATGACTGGCAATGCTCACGAAGAATCTTGCCACAAATTATTGTTAATATTATTACTTGTGAGAGAGAAGGGATTGTACATATCAAAACTAATTGTAGCGACAAAATGGTGGTTGCTTTCACAATTAAAGAAAAAAACTATTTACTGGTAAGCCTATTTTCCGATGTGGTGCTGCCCCTTTCCTATTTATATTTGTGGTGTTAGGTTCCTAATTTGGCTGCACTATTTGTCTTGTTTCCGGCATAGCGACAAAAGCGGCTCTTGCTCTCTGTAAATTCAGTTTTACAAATTGTTATGGTTATGTTTCCATGTTGATTTTTTCTTAAACTGGGGATTTTATTTCAATGCTGTAGAGTAAGGACATAAATGACATATATACCTTAACAGGTAGCACATCAGCAAAAAAAAATCTTTGCTTTATAGTATATGCAACGGCGTCGCTCGAAGTGCTCCCATCAGTAACGTCGAGATTGAGGGTGTTAGTTCAGCCGGCCAAGCCGGTTCCTCTTATCAGGCTCTTGTATAAACAGTCACCAAAAATTTATGTGTTTTCTACACATTAGATTTTCACGACTTTTTGTGCTCTTTTTCCCAATAGAATATCTCGTTGCAAGATCCTGGCTATGCCTTTGGTCTATGAGTTCTCTTCGTTGCTGACACGAACCCAAAAAAACCTTGCGTTTTCCGTAGTTTGAAAGTAGGAATCACATTTTTGATTTTAAGCTGTTTTAAAGCAAAATAGCAAAAATGTCTTTCGTGTGGTGCGATTTCACACAGACGCTGGCTACGCATTATGTAGCATGTTCTTTTCTCCCTGCTTGACGTTCCCTGGGGAGTTAAAAAAAAGTCCTTGCTTTTCCCTAAATGTTTGGTTTGATCCCGGTAGCTCCATAAAGCTATCATAAAACACAATACCAATAATATCTCCCATGCGGTGCGATTAAACACAGTGACGTTGTTAATTTTAATTTCGCCTCAAACTTTCTCAAGTCCCTGTAGTTACGCATTATGATTCATATTCATTTTTCCTTGCTTAATTATGCTCACAGGTCCCTGGTAGCTACGCATTATAATTCATATTCGTTTTTTCTTTCTTAGTTAAGCTCATAGAAGTTAATTAAGTCCTTGCTTTTCCCAAATTTTCAGGTTTGATTCCGGTAGCTCTATAAAGCTATTATCAAGCAAAATAGAAAACATTTTTCTCCTAAGCATGGTGCGATTTTACCTTGGCAGGGCACATTATCAACCTTGCGGATTTAAAAGATATCAATTAATAATGTAGCTGCTCCAGCTTCACGATACAAACATTTATGAGAGCAACAACGAAAAGATTTAGTAACATTCCCTTTTCCGTATCAATATTTGTGACATTAAGATTTTTGCCTGCGCGTTAATTCGGCCATAGCATGAAAAGGGGCCCTGCCTTTCCTTTAAGTTATATAACCTATTGCAATAGGCGCCTATTAGACTTTTCACACAAAAACATTCCCTCTTAATCCAGTGTTACAGATTGATGCTATTATTATTGTTTAATTTTGCTCTTTTCTTAAGTTTGGGACTTTATTACATTTAACTTTGCCCCTAATCCAGACCTCCCTACTTCTACATGAAGATTAGTGTTTTGTACCGATATCCTTGCAATTACAAATATCAGTAATGGGCTTTACCATTTATGTTCGCTATCAAAATGATATGAATAATTTTGCTGCCTACTGCTTTTCTCACTATGTAGTGGCAAACATTGGGCTGGCATTTAACATTATGACCTCACAATGCGTTTTGAGGCATTAAATATTAGGATCACTACTTACCATTTTTTCATTACTGTAGGCAAATTAATATAAAGTAACGTCTCTGACTGCGAGCATGTTCCTTGGCCCTGACATAAACGCCGCCATGCAAAGAGCAAACTAATTCGAAATGATGCACCCACAGTAGAGTTATAGCAGTAGCGGGCGCCCCCCATTAATAATGTTGAGGTTAAGAACGTCAAATCAGCTGGCTGCTGTGGCAGCCTCGCCCAATTGCAAAGAAAATTGTTTCAACATTTAGATCATACTAGCAGAAATACCCGTCGTTGCCGGGTGGTTTAAATGCAAAACCTCTGAACAGAATACTTGAAGCAACGTAAGAAATAAAAATATGACCTTTGGGTTAGCTGGAAAAAATATGTTGAATTAATGCTTTTTAGTTTTACGATGAGCTGATACTGTTTTTATATCTAAACAAATATAAATATACATACAGATGTGTTGAGGTTTATTTATGCAAAAAAGCTAGACAACCCCTACCAAATGAAAGCTAGTTTAATAAAAAGAGGAAATGAAATTTCCCAAAGAATGCAGTTTTTTTGGGTGGCATCTTTAGATCAGTAATAAAAATATTTATAAAAAACATTTATATAAAAATATTTATAAAAAACATTTATCTAAAAAACATTTTATAAAAAACATTTATCTGTCTGTCAGTCTGTTTGTCTGTTCCTTATGGAATCCGTCTGTTCCTCCCTTGGGGTGCATGTATGAAGTTGAAATTACCATCACTGTATTGTACTTTTTTGCGCCTAAGCTAGATGTCAATTGCAATTTAATCCCCCAAACCTAAATACGCAATTCGATTAGAATCGAAGAGTTATCTGAGACCCTCCTGTGGAAAAAGGGCCGTAGCTCCCTTGGGGGGCGAGGTACGAACTTGGAAATAGGCCCATTGACTCCGCTGGAAAAAAATACATCGGAATGCATGTTTTATTTTTTTCTAGGTGCTCCTAATTTTTTTTCCATAAGGAACAGACAAACAGACTGACAGACAGACAAACAAACAGACTTTGGATTTTATATATTAGATGTAGCTCGACACATACATTTTGTTGCAAACCATAAGAAAGGACCGTCTTTACTCTCTCGTTTTTTTCTTGGGTGATCACCAAGTGGTTTGCTTGGAGCAGGCTACATATTAAAATTTGTAGACTTCATTTTTTGATGAATCTTTTTGAATAATTTGATTGATAAAGCCAAAGATCCAAGCCATCGAAAAATAATACCCAAAATGTAGCAAAAGACTTAGCCTTTCTAGAAATTGCAATTTTGTGAAATGCAGGCACTAAAATTTTGTGTGTTTTTAACCGGTAGACTACATTTCATAAGCATTTGGAGACTTCAGTTTTTGATGGATCTATTTGAAAACGTCGACAGATAATGCAAAAGAACCATGCTTGTAAGGAAAGTAGTCAAAATGCAGGAAAGAGCTAACTTTGTCTAACAATTGCAAGTTTGCTAGCTCTAGTAGGATAATTGTTTGACCAAAAATGAAACATGATGTATGTATGGCAACCAAGTTTTATCAGCCATTATAAACTAATCCTTAGTCCTAGGTAATTGGAGTCAAATATTACTGGAAAGCAAATTTCCTAAACTTTCAAAAAACAGTAATTGTTAGTACTTTAATATAACGGTTTTGTATTAAAATCACCTGTTTTTACTAAACTCATTACTTTCGGAAGAGGTAAAAAGTTAACACTACAGGTCTTAAAGTTCAGGTTTTTCGGTACAAAAACTAATATTGATTGTATACTGTGGCTCACTTAATTCTATGGTCCCACTGATAAAACATATACGAACACCTAATGGAGTACGTCCTTTGACCCAAAAACTAAACTGCAAAGATTATGGTATTTACGCGGCATGTTGCAAAAACTGTGACAATTACTATGTTGGTCAAACAATGACATCTTTTTCACAACGTTGGACAAAACATCAAGTACTATGGAATAAATTTCACTACTTTGAAAATAATGATAATTCGGCCCTGCTTAGACATTATGATAAACATCATAAGGAAATATTTACCGGTAAACCTGATATAGCGCAATGTTTTTTTGTTATATTTATTATAAAACCTGAATTTGAAAATTTAAACTTTTATGAAGCCAAATGGTATCGCATACTTAATGCAAAAATAAATATTAATAAAATGATTTTACCTCGCATATAACCTAGTATTATTTCTCACTGTGCTTTATATTTTTACTACTTTAAATTTAGTCTACTATCAGCCTGCGTTTTAATCGTATTTTTTTCGTCATAATGGTCTGCTGCCTTGTGGGTAATACTGCTATACTATAATATGAAATTATTTGTTTTGATACGCTGGATATATAATTACTTATGTGATGAGTGTAGATTTGTCAGTAGAGCTATTGCTTGGAACCTTAGATTTAGTTGCTTTTATTGTTCTTTCACAGCACTGATGATGCTTTATAGCGAAATGCATTTGTCTTAGCGTATTAATGTATACATAAAGTTTCGAGCTGATTTAGTTTTTCCATAGAGTGCTTAAAGTGCTTAAATAAAGAATTGCTCGTAGCAGTGTGAAATAGGCTTTAATTGTTGTAAGGTTGTTTTTATGGAAAGCACCTTATCAATATCTTCTAAAAGAACGTTTAATCGCGTTTGTGCGATGAGTACTTTTTGAGAAAGAACAAAAAACAGATTGCGCAATCAATCGTTGATTGTAACGTCATTTTAGACCTCAAACAAATGAAAGTTTTTGAAATGTAGTAAGTCAGAAACTGGTTTTCGTTTGAGCAAAAAGCGGTTGTCCTCTGTCAAGTAATGTAAATTCTAAAAAAATTATTTTTGATTATGACGTCATGATGGCGTCACCAATACCCTTATGACACTCACCACGGGGTGGTGATCAATCGCGCAAAGAGTTTAATGTTTGTATCTGTAGCAGTTTCAGAGGAGTTAAAATAGGTAGACGCACAGACAGAATTGCGCTTTAAATATTAGATGTTTATTGTTTGTTAAACGGTTTGACAGGTGACCTTTTGCTGTTTGACACTTGCTTATGAGATCGAATCATTACTGGACATTTAATTCATTATTTTACTGTACGTTAATCACCCTGTGATATGTGAACCTTTAGTCTTTCAATCACTACATCACTTTCGCACTGGTTCTTTAATAGCTACTTGTTTTAGTTCTTATCGCTTGTTAAGCCATTGAATCACGTGATTTCGCTAGTTGTTAAATGACTCAATCATAGGATCGTACTACATGCTTCAAATTACTGCTCGTTTTTTTACTGCATGTTAAACTGCCAGGGACATACGATTTTTATACGTCAATCATTAAATTGATCACGCACTGCAAATTGAAATTAGCACTCATTGCGTACTAAGACGTTTAAACATGCTAAATGATATTGAATTTAAAGTAATTCAAGAGGCCAGCGATGATATTGTATTTGTTGCCAATTTTTAACTTAGATATGATGTAACTTATATCATGAGCCCAGTTTTAGCCTGAAACACTAAAACGTAGACTCCCAATAAAAGTATATTTACCTTCCTGTCGTTTTTTTCCTCTGTCTAAATTATTGTTTGTTTTACTCATTGATATTTGTTAATATTTAGCGAAAAATAAACAAATGCATGTCAAACGCGATTACCCAAAAGGCGATTATCCGCAAGAAAATCTTGTCCCCCGAAATTTTTTGCGTTTGCGAAAACTCAATTATCCGAACGAATTCCGTATCCCGCGAGCATCACAAATAATCAGATTAGGCATGTATTATTACCGCTAACCTCGATTCTTGTTGGTTTAGTTTTCCTGATGAGGTCTAAATGATCAAAACAGAATTGCCGACATCTGTCAAACGTTTACTGAACAGAGCTTTATGCAGCTCGTTGTCTAGAAAGCCACTGGTTTTGGCAGTTCTGTCAATAGCCATACTGGTTACCCATAAGCACAAGGAGAAAATCCGTCTCCTACCACTAGTCGGCTGGGCACGACAAGGTATATTTATTAGTTAGAAAACCAATTTCGGAAAGTCACCCATAGTGGAGGATAGAGGCAATTTACTAAATTAAACCTTTGACTCCACCATTTAGCCTAGTATTTAATTATTGCTCGGCATAAACCATCAAGACTGGAAAATTACAAAAAATTCTTTTACCACGGTAAAACAATTTAATTTCTATTTTTTGATCAGTTCGTAACCTTGAAATATCGTATGAAATTGTATAACTATTAACATACCTTTGATTAGTCCCTGTGTTATTCAACTTTGGACCACTATGAATGTAAGTGGTGCCTTTGTAAAAAGTGATCGATTTTCCATTGTTTTTTGTGCTAAACCTTTCAGGCTGAAATTGGCTGTTAGGTGCCAATTTTACTGTCACTTTATTCAAACGTCCGCGATAGTGCAATACTCTGTAAACGTAGAGCCGCCGGTTGTCAAAGGAATAATAATATCCATCTTTACAAACCACACGAATTCTAGGTAAGTCATCAACCTTCATCAATCCATTTTCAATGTCATCTATAGTTTCGTGTAATGAAATACCATTGGAAAACTTACTATTAATTCGATCATGCATAAACCTAATATCACTTGGAGATAGATCTATTATTTGCACCATCTTTACGCAACCTACAAGCTACCGTTGAAATTGCTTTAAACCTAAAAAAAATTGTTGTTAATTCAAAATATGAAAAAAAGGGAACATAGTTTTACCCTACAATCAACTGAAGCTCCAGATTATCTTCTGCATGAAGGCCAGGGGTAAAAAATTTTTAGCTTATCCTGGCCAAACACACTTGATAGGATTGGACCACAGCCATACTTGCATTTATTACTGTTTAATTATGATGAAAACGAACGTTTTTGAGGTAAAATTACTGCAGAGTGAAGATATTTGTTTTACACACGAAACAGATTTTTGCCAAAAAGGGGCAGTTTGAAAATGAAATTAGAGTTACGAACTTTTTTTCTTTTCAAAAATCGATTAACCAATATGGAAAATTTTGCCATGGCCTTTTGCAGACGGTAGGTTGTACCTGTTGCAAAATATTAATTTAGCCACAGAATAAGTCCTCTTTCCGATACTTTCGCATGTTGTTGTTGTTGTTGATTACCCGACCTATTCCGAGGGATTGGGGGCCATGGCGAAAGACCATGGAGCCACACAAGCCACGAAACTCCCCAGGGCCTCGACCGGAGGTCGTGTAAGAACAGAGAGTCGTCAAAGAGTGAGCGGCGCAAAGAGTTCGTAGCTGGACAGTGCAGAATGAAATGAGAGATGTCCTGGGACGAGTGTCCACAGGCGCTACAGAAACTATTCTCGATTCTGCCGATTCTAGAGAGATAAGAACTTAACAGTATGCTGTGTCCGTTGCAGCGTAGACGAGTGAAAACACAACGAGCGTGACGAGGGAGCACCGTTCCTCGGTGGAAATCGAGGGAACCTGTGTGTCAAGAATTTCGATGAGACAGTATGCCTCCAGTCCGAGAAAAGACAAGAGTGGATACGAGAGATAAGAAGAGAGAGACTACAAGGGATTGCAGAGAGCGCAAGTAGCGCTCCCCGACTGGCCAGCTCATCAGCCGCGTCGCTCCCCGGGAGAAACGACAGTGCGAGGACCCATTGTAGCCTGATAGAGCAGGAGGAAGGGAGAGAAGATAGTTCCTGCCAGATAGTTTTAGGTAAAAGGAAAGATGGAGGAGAGGACAGGGTGGTGAGGACAGAACGAGAGTCAGATAGGAGGAGAAGAGAAGTGGCAGACTTGTTGGCGCTGCCGAGACCAGCAAAGACCTTGCAGAATGGCGCAGGCTTCAACGAAAAACCTTAAACATACTGGGCCTGCTGAAAAGGAAAGAGGGGCCTTAGTGCCACAGAGAGAGCAGTTGGCAAGCATGCCGGAGCCGCTTTTGACCAAAAGAAAAGGAACAGAACCGTCAGTCCAGAGTACCAGATCATGAGGGGGGAGAGAGTTAAGGTAGGTGAGAGCCGCATCTTGGCTAGAGAGAGAGGGATCAGAGCGGGAGCATGGAAAAGAAAGTGTGGCTGCACAGTGAAAGAAGGCAAATTCCAAGGAGGAAAGGGGGGTCAAGCAAGAAGGGCCTCCCTAAGAGAAGTAGAAGAAAGCATGAGCGGGTGAGTGGACGCAAAGGTTCTCCAGGACAATCTGCAGTGTCTTGGTTTTACTCCAAGTCTGGCCAAACCTGAAATAGGAAAGGAGGTTGGAAGACGAAGTGCCCGCTCATAAGATGAAAGAGTGAAATGAGTTAGGGTGACTGGTAGGGGAGGTAGAAAAGCCTCGGAGAGAAGAAGTGGGATAGGGGAAGATGAGAGACAGCCGGTGATGGCGCGACTGTCCACTCGGTGGAGGCGTTTCAATTTGGTGATATTGGTAACGCTTAAGAAAGGGAACCATCCGGATGAAGCATAAGTGAGAAGGTGCCGAAGAAAAGCTTTGTACTGGAGAGAGAGGGACTCCTTAGAGGGGCCCCATGAGGAAGCAGAAATACAGCGTGAGGCCTTGAGACGTGGGAAGAATTTGGCCTTCAGCGAAGATACATGTTTAGAAAAGGAAAGAGTGCGGTCGAAGGTGACCCCAAGAAAAATTGGAGTGGGATTGAAACGGAGACGGTAATTGATTAAGAGGAAGTTGGGCTGGAGGTTAGCTTGGTGGGGATCGACTGAGAAGAAGGAGGCCTCATTTGTTCGAATTGATAGGAAGACACCAGTACTCAGACCAACGCTCCAATCGAAACAGAGCTCCTTTTGTGGTGACCTCGACAGCTGTGGGGACTGAGGGGGAGGAGGATCAAATGGCCAGATCGTCAGCGTAGAAAGAGCAGCTGATGGAAGAAGGCAGAGAAGCAGGAAGATCATTGATGAAAAGAGAGAAAAGTACAAGGCCAAAAACGGATCCTTGCGGAACACCTCGACTGACTTGAAAGGAACGACTTTTGTGATTTTGATAAACCACGCAAGCGCGCCTGTCAGAAAGGAAAGATTAAATGCAACAAGCAAAGCACAAAGAGAGACCAGCCAAAATAAGTTTGTGGAAAAGGGTGGGATACCCGACAGAGTCAAAAAGTTTAGAGAAATCAGTAGTAGAGAGAATCGTCCGAGAGCCAGGCCTGGGTTCGTTAAATTCATCCGAAATGGACTGAGAAAGGTACAGAATTTGATCTAGAGTAGACCGTCCAGGGCGGAAACCAGCTTCACGGGGAGAAAGAATAGATTTAGATTCCAGAAAAAAGAGTAGACGGGATAGAAAAATGAGTTCAAAAAGCTTTGATACGCAGTAGATGAAAAAGATAGTCCGGAAGGAAGCAGGAGAGTCGAGAAGCTTTCCCATCTTGTGTATGGGAAAAATAGAAGATGTCTTCTAGATGGAAAGAAAAGAATGGAAAGTCCAGGAGAGATTAAAGATGTGAAGAAGTAAATCCATGCCAGAGCAAGGAAGATGCTTCAGCATGGGATAGGCAACTTTGTCTAGGCAAGCGGCAGTGGAGAAGAAAGATTGGAGGCAGCCGCAAGAAATTCAGCGGGAGAGAAAGAAGAGCAAAAAGACGAGTGAGACTCCACGGCGCACGTGGATCGACGGAGCTCAGTGAGGTAGCCTCTGGCTTTGCTACACAGGGTCCTTGGCTGAGAAACGGAAAAGTGCGATCTCAGGTAAGCGGCATAGACCGAAGCCGATTCCCTGGGAGAAGAACAGTTAGGGAAGTTAGGAGAGGTGGAAGATGAGGAAGGAGAGCCCGCGATAGAGCGAGGAAGAGATTAAACAGTTTTGATTTGGATGAAAGAGAAGAGCAAGTCGTCTGCCATACCTTAGCCTTGGCGATGACTGACGAGGCGCGTCGAGAAGCAGAGATGTAAGCCTAGCGATCTTCATCACTTCTGTGAGCGGCAGCGAAAGCCTTGCGTCTTTCACTAACTGCACTTTCCACCTCAGCAGACCACCAGGCTTTAGGATGGCGTTTGATGCGGCCGAAAAGAATGGAAGATTTGGCCGCATTCAGTGCCAGAGAGGTAAAGAGAGCAGGAGCGGAGAAAAGAGACGAGTATTCCTCTGCAGAAGAACAATTAAGAGTCAAAGTAGGAGGCGAAGTCATCCCAGCGATTTTTCTGAAAGTTGAAGGAAGGAGGACGCTCGTTAGGGCAAAAGACCGGAGAGAGGGACAGATAGAAAAATTGAAAATTGGTAAGTGGTCAAAACCCAGGTCCTGAAGCAGCTCCCAGGAGCAAGAAAGAGCAAGAGAGGAGGGGACAAAGGAAATGTCACGGGAGGAAAGACTGCCAGTAGGGCAATAAAGAAGGGTGGGTATGTCAGAGTCATTGAGGGGGAGGAGGTTAGAAAAGATGACCCAGTCGAATGCTTCCTCTCCGCAGGGTTCGGAAGTACCTCTTGAGTCCCAAAAAAGGTGATGGCAGTTGAAGTCCCCCAGAATGAAAAGATTTGTGGAAGAGGAAAGAATGAAGGAAGAAAAAGAGTCGGTTCTGCCATCCGTCGCAGAAGAGCCAATAGGGGGGCTTACACATTAAGAAATGAGAGCGAGAAGCAGTTGTTTCGAGAGATGTTAACCCCTACATAATTAGAGTAGGGATCAAGCAAAGAAAGAGAGGTGGTAGAAAGTTCAGAGAAGAATAAGTCCTGCCTGACAAAAATGATGACGCCGCCGCTAGCGTGTATGGCATCACGAGAGAAAATGCCAGACTGAAAGTGCGTGCGATCAGAACGCAGAGAAGAGAATCCAGAAATCTGGAGAGAGGAAGGTGAGTTAAGATTGGATTCCTGGATACAGATAAGGTGAACAGGATGGGACGAAAAAAAGTGAAGTGGTTCAGTGCTCCTGGCTTGAAGACCTCCAGCATTCCATTGAAGAACCTTAAGAGAGTAGGTGGGGAGAGGAGGCAGTAGGTGTAGAAAGACAACCAGGAGCAAGGGACGGTGGTGAGGGGGCAGAGGGATAAGATACAAAATGGGCAGACGGGGAATAAGAGGTTTAAAGACGAGGGTGGTGCGGGAGTACAGCATTAGCAGAGGGGGGCCAGATTGTACAGTGGAGGTATACATGTCGGAGGAGTCCGAAGAGGAAGTCACAGCGTTACGAGTGGAGACACGGCGGGAGGGAAGCTTTAAGAGTGAGAGCTGCCAAGAGTTCTGAATTTGGAAAGGGAGAGTTGTGAGCACCTTTGATGGAGTCATTTGGAGCAGGTGCAGCATTGTACTGACTTACCCCGCCAGGTCACATTTCCAGCGCACACTGAGCAAGAAAAGATGGGGTCAGGGTTGGGATGAACGTTACAGCTCATCAAGAGAAGAAGAGAATGAGGAGACGAAGACGGGTAAGAAAAAGGCAGGAGAATAGAAAAAGAGAAAACAGGCGACCGATTTTAAGGAAGCTGCGTGCTGCTCTTCTGCGGTAGTTCAGGGTGCAGCATAGCGAAAAAATGAAGGGGAGTGCCCGGGTAACTGGGACCCTCGGAAAGGCCAACAGCCATTTCGACTCAACCCAAACTGGGTCGGGGACCGCACCATCGCGTTGAGGCGGCTGTTGATTGGTGCATACTTTCGCATCGTTAGACCTATTTGACTGCTTTCGCAGTAACTACCGTCAAATGTGGTTACGCGAAGAACTAGCACCTTTGAAATAATGCAATTTAATCAGCTAGATTTTCATTTTGAAAGTTCTAAGACTTTGTCTTCTTGTGATCTATAACAAAAATTTCTTATTCCTTTTTTCTAAAATATTTTTAAAAAATCTTGTAGACTAAAGTAACCTTTGTGAATGCTTTAAAAGTTTATTGTTCAAGTTCCAAAATAAAACAAAGGGTCGTTTCATTGGTCACTCGGGTTTTAAAAAAGAATTTGACACAACTGGAAACAGGACAATCTATTCTTAAGAACTAACTATTATGTGTTTTTGGTAGATGGCATGTGTGTATATGCTTTCCGTAGTTAAATTCTTTTTTGTTGTCTGTTTCAATTCCTCTGCTTCCTTGAGTGCTTCTTCAAAGTTAATTAACATGGTTTTTTTTAACCAACATTTAATTTAAGAGCTATGTAAATCATAAAAACGTTGCCAAATGCAATTGCAGCATGATGCCATGTACTTCATTTACGCAACCCAAAGCATTTTTACATAGAAAGCAATTGGCTCGCTAACAAAATGTCACAGTTGAATACAACACAATAGTATTAAGTATTAAGCACAGTTTTTGGAAAAACATTACTGGCCATATAGTGATCTATGAAAACAAATTAAATAAGATGAAACCAAAAAAGCATGACGCCAAAACCTAAAACGCTGTTCCAAAACAAGTTTGCAGCAAAAAAGTGCGGCATCAGAGTTCCGAGCAACGTCTCTTTTTTTGTCGATTGTTATAAATGTTTTACAAAAATAAGAGCTGAAGTTAGTACCAAAAAATTATTGTTGATACTCATTACCTGCTTACAAGCTTCTGACACGTATTGCTCGTTTGGATGATACAGGGGCATCCAAACTTGCTTTGCGCTAGAGCCACAAAAGATAGGAATTACGTTGGAAAGAACCACAACTAAATTTACTTTCATAAACTGGTGATTGGGCCACATTGTGATACATAGTAGCACCTGATATAAGACAAACACTGATTATAAGATCATAATCAATATGATCTCAGCCGATTTTTTGAAAAACTTATTATAGTAAATGCACCAATGTAAATAGCCACTTGAATGCTAGGTAACAATCTAACTTGTCTTAAAAAACAATTATTCACAAAAAAAGACATTTAAACTTAACGTATAGTGCAATAGTCCTATACATCATTGCCAATTCTTCTACGGCAAATAATAGAAATAACTGACCTGAAGAATTTGCGTTATGAAAATTGTTATCATATTGATCTCCATGTACTTTTTAAAGAATTGATGACGTAATCAAATAAAAGATTTGAGGACGCACCTATATGGATATCTTTCGGCCATTATGGTGGTATTTGCAAGAGATGGTGGTATTTGCAAGCGTGCTTAATGAGTTGACATTATGATGATGTCACAGTTGAAGGTAAATTTTTTTAACTTTTCGTTTCTTGACGGTAGAAAACGGTTTTTTTCTTAAATGAAAGCCAGCATCCCACTCATTAAGTCGGGTAAATTTCACAGCTTTTGGAACTAACAAAATGTCATAATTAACGATTGCTCGTCAAATTTGTTTTTTTTATTTTTTCATAAAGTATTAAATCGTAGAAAAGCGGTTGAAAGCTTTTGCAAGAGATATTAACAATATACTTTCGATAAAAGGAATTTGTTTAACCATTTAAACCTTCATCGGCAATTCAACAAGCAATTAAGCATTTAAGAGTTTTTCAAAGCATACTGTTTTCTTTATTTTTGAAAGCTTCAAAAAAGCACTGTTTGGTCGTAACATCAAGTGTCGTCATTATGCTGGTACCACTTCAGGGAAAACAGCAGCTGTTATTATTATTCGCTGTTATTTTGAAAGCCAACGTAAAAAGTATATAATTTTTATTTCTAATATGCCACCTGTTAAAGTACAATGATATATCACCGTGCTTACCTACCGGTTTAAATCTGTTTTTATAGCAAGTACAGAAATTTAAATAACCAAACTGCATGTGGATTCCACGGCACAATAATTTTGGGGCACATTTATTTCTCGCGCCAGAGTACTCTTAACCCCTCACACATTCATCATGTACAGCAAAGTGGAACAAAACGCCGAGTCTTGAAGTGAAATTTTGCAGGATTTACAAAAAACTATCTTCTTTTTCAGCACAAAAAGCTGGCGAGTGACTTATTCACTTATGTTACAACTACGGGTGGCGCCAGGGGAGAATGAGTGGACTATTTCCCTCATTTTTGTTTAAGGCCATTTCTGTAGTTCGTGCAGATATGTTGAGGTTTTGTTTGGGGTGGAAGGGGGTGGACCCCAAGGCTCTAACTTTCCTAGTTTTCGTAGCACAAAAAATATTTGAAAAATCACATAGCTTAAAGTTTTATCAGGGCAAGATACATGAGTTTGTGGACTTGTGATTTGTAATGAAAGCACTGTGGCGGTTGTACTTTTAGTGAATAAATCGAAAGTTCCAATGTCAATTGCCGCGTTGTTTCGTTACCAATACAGAACTATATAGATAATAATGGCAGTTTTACAGTAGTTTTGACACTATGATTTAGCGTAGGGCAGGCGCAGCGATTAATTTTTGCAAGTTATCTCCCTGTTATGCTGTCAAAATAAGATATCTGAAAACAGGGATTCGTCGTTTGAGGTGATGCATAAAGCAAATAGAGAGATAGTGGTCAAATCTGGCACGCTTAGACCTGAAATAAACTTTTTATGGTCTATTCTAGGTCAAACCAGCCAGATTTAACCAACAACAAAACTATCCAAATTTGTCACAACACTATCTCAATTTTATGCAAAAGTCAATTTCTGAGCAATGGCCTGAATTGAGCTAGTTTTACGTACTAATTTTACACTTATTTTAGCAGAAAATTTCTCACATGATATACGCCAGATTGCACAAAATCAATTGGTTTTTCAAAATTTTCTGGGGGGAAACCATACACACTCTTCTTATATACCCTCGCGATAGACTGTTGCCTCATAGGTTTTGCCACCATGCAGTTCATAAGACTTCCGATCAACTCGAATCTTAACTAGGACACTCAAAATCAACCTTTAGTCAAAAAATAAATGGATTAAAATCAGATATACACCATGTCGTGCTAAAAAAACTGTGATGGTAAAATGTTGTTAGTCGTGACTTAGTACTACATCCCATCGAGACTTTCTCTGAAGTTATCTCACCTATTATTAGTGCCCCCACTTATTTTGGGCAGGCACCACCCCTAAACGTAAATTTTTCTTGAAAATGGGTTATTGCAGTAGATCAACTGAGTGATGGGATGAAAGTGGTGCAGCAGTAACAGATCCAAATACATTTGATGGGTAAGGAGGAGTTCAAACCCCTCACAAAAAAACAAAAATCACGTTTCATTAATTTAAAACAGGATTGATTTTGGAGCGGAGGGCGTCAAGATGGAAAAAGTTCAATAAATGGGTTTTGGTACTGGGCAACAAAACAGTTTGCATGTCTTATTATTCTGAACTATTTACACTTTTCAATTAGTTCCAATCCTCCCCAATAGAAGGAGTAGCATCAATACTTTTAGTTTGTCTGACTTTAAATCAAAAGATCCACCAAAATACTGTTGCTGTATTACGAAAGGTTTATTGTTCTGCCAAATAATATGCTATGCATTTTAAAAGAACACTTCAAATAGAAGTTGAAAAAGTAGTTCAACTAATTTTTGAATCACATTTCGAGAGAGCAGAACGAAGGGTAAAAATGCCTAAACATTGTGGTGATAAAATATTTGTCATGATTTATAAATAGGAAATAGCAATTACTTTGTGCAGCAATAAGAGTAATTCACGCGATTTACTTAAGTCACTCTGCAGCAGCATCACTACGTCACACATCATCAATATTAAGTCCATTCAAAATTTCAAGTAATTGCCTCAAAGTCCATATAGATACCATGTTTTTGATGTCGCAAAATCAGACCATTTTCAACTTCATTTCAAATCTTTTTGGTTTTGATAAGGATAAAGTCTTTTTTATAGATATTTTTGTATAAAATATTTTGCTTAATTGTTGGAAATATAAACAAAAGAAGCTTTTAAAGTTCAGAAGTGTTCAAGACAAAAAGCATGAGGTACTTTTACGCACTGTTCTATTTGTTACACTACAAAAAGTAGAGACAAAAGTACAGTTTGAAAAAGTTAAAACAGACTAGTTTCACTAACGATAGTTTTAGTTTGGTCTTTCTAAAGGGCTATTATGAGAAAATTCAGATATTCATTTGAATCTAGTGGCCCTAAAAGGTTAATGAGATCAACATTCTAATGCTCAAAGAAATGAAATTTGGGTACCTTAGGATTATGCATTATGAAAAAAAAGATCACTTGTACTGGTGCATTCAACTTGTATACGAGTGTCTGAACTGATTTTTGGTTCATGTTGCCTGGTGGTCCATGGAAACCATTTTCTTAAAAATAGGCGAATAAAATTTTGAAAAATAGCTATGCAATTTCCATCAAATCCAATGCTTTGAAACTACAATAAATATAAAAGAGGTAATAGAGAGCATTTCGGAAATTATCAAAGTTCAAATTTGCTATGGCCAGTAGAAGGCGACTGTTTTGAAACTTACAAAAACAGCCGTTTTTATGCATCAGTTTTAATGACCTTAGTCATTTTTTTCATCACGACATAGCAATTTTGTATAATGTCAAGGAGCGCCTAGATAATGTCATAATATAAATAAAAAAGTTTTAAATAACTAGCTATTTGAAGGCGAAATAATTGATCACGAATTTTCTCTTTCGTACGGTGTCATAGTAACCCCGCGTTACGGTTAATGTTCAACTTGGACGACTGGTTAATTATCTTGATCAACTCTTGAAATTAAACTGGTTGAGGTACCAGATGTAGCTGAAGACATTGGGATTTACAGCAACGTCTTTGGGAAGCTCATCCCTGCCAAAGCAGGTTAAAAATATACGTATGCACATTCAGCAGTAAACCTTTGATTTTTTTATTACTGTCCAGTTTGGCTGTATATAAGAATACAAAAACTGGTTAACTATTGTTTGGAAATGACTTTTATTTCTTGTGCGTGTAAACAAAATAAACAGAACGGGGTATTCTGGCAATATTGTATCTTAACCTAACCTAACTAATGACTTATTTCTCAGATATCATTGTCGCAACTGCAAAGAAAATAACCAGCCGAAGTTATAGGGGAAAGGCAGACATTTTTCAATGCATGATCCTGATCATTTTAACCTTTAAACTGCAATTACAGGCGTGGGAGGCCCGGTGAGAGAAAAAACTTACGTAACTTTTTTGTTTTTTTATGATAAAAGCTGTTGTTTCTAAAATGCCTCAAATAATTCCTACTGCAAAACTTAAAACCAGAGTTCATCTACCGAAGAGCCAGCTTGCATGGTGTGAGTATTTGGTCCATTACCGATGAGCATAGACTGCGACGAGCAAGCTGAAGACCTAGCAAAATCAACTGGTAAATCATTAATTAATGGGATCTGAATATCTGAAGCTGGACGATCGGTGATTGTGGCAGCTACAAAATCTTCTTCAGCAAAAATGTTTGGAATGTAGGGCCAAGTTCCAGTATTTTTAAATCCAGATAAAATATTTCTTGGCACCAATGCACAAAGCTGGGCTTCTTTTACCAAAGCAGGAACTTCGTAGATTGTGAGAGTTTTACCAGGGTAATTTCTCATCCAGTTGTCCATCGCTTTATTGTAACTTCTTTTAAATGGACCAAACACTGATACGTCAAGAGGTTGTAATCAATGTGAAGTTTTTGGAGGAACAGTAAGCATTACAATGCCTGACGATTTGGCCTTGTCAATGACTCTCAACGATATATGGCTTTCGTGATTATCAAGAAGCAAAATCTTGTGGTCTAATGAACATCTGGTGCGACTGATAAGATGTTCTAAATAAACGAGGAACAGCTCCTCATTTATCCAACCAGATTTGCTGCATTGTCCAATACAATCTTGAGGTCCTCCTCTGACAAAATGATCCCGATAATGTACACGGGAAAAAATAAGCAGGGGGGGCAAAACACTACCTGAGGCACAAATAGCGCACACAGCTGTGACTAGTTCCCCTCTTTCAGCCAGGGATGTGGAAGCGGAAGCTGGAAGCGGTACTTTTTCTGTGGAAGCGGAAGCGGTACTTTTTCTGTGGAAGCGGAAGCGCAAAAAATCCACCGCTTCCGCTTCCACATAGGAGGGAAGAATGGAGAAAGATAAGAAATTGGTTCTGCTATCCTTCGTAGAAGAACGAATAGGGGGACCATAAACATTAAGAAATGAGAGCGAGGAGGAGTTGTTTAGAGAGATGTTGACCTCTACATAATCAGAGTAGGGGCCAAGCAAAGAGAGGAGGTAAGAAGCTTAGAGAAGAATAAGCCCTGCCTGACGAAAATGATGACGCCGCCACTAGCGTCTGTGACATTAGTAGAAAAAATACCAGATCGGGAGTGAGTGCCATGGGATCGCAGAGCAGAGAATCCAGGGATCCGGAAAGAGAAAGATAAATTAAGGTTAGATTCTTGGATACAAATAAGGTCAACGGGATGAGACGAAAGAAAGTGTAGTAGTTTAGTGCTCCTGGCTTGGAGACCCCCAGCATTCCATTGAAGAACCCTAAGAGAGTTATGGAGGGGAAGAGAAATCAGGAGGTAAAGAGAAACAGCCAGGAGCATGAGGCGGTGGTGAGGGTGCAGTGGGAGAAGATACAAAGTGGGCGGAAAAAGGATAAAAAGTTTGGAAGTGAGGATGGAGTGCGAGTGCTGCATTAGCAGAAAGAAGCCAGATTGAGCAGTGAAGGTATACCTGATGGAGGAGTTCGAGGAGGAAGTCACACTGCTGGTAGGGGTAGAATCTCAAAAAAAAGCAGGGAGGGCAGCTCCAGAAGTGAGAGCTGCCAAGAGTCCTGAATCTACAAAAGGAGAGTAGTGAGCACTTTAAATGAACTTAATTAGAGCATGTGCAGCATTTCACTGGCCTACCCCGCCAGGTCACATCTCCAGCGCACACTAAACAGGGAAAAACTGGACAAGGGTTAGGATGAACGTTGCCACTCATCAAGAGAAGGAGAAGAATGAGAAGACGGGCAAGAGAAACGCAGGAGTAAAGAGAAGACAGCCAATTTAAAAGAGGCTGCGTGCTACCCTTCTGCGGTCGTTCAGGGGGCTGCACGGCGAAAAAATGGTTTATGTGAAGGGAGTGCCCGGGGTAACTGGGACCCTCGGGAAGGCCATAGCCATTTTGACCCAACCCAAACGGGTCGGGGACCGCACCACCACGTTGACGCGGCTGTTGATTGGTGCAGTTCAATTTTGCTCGCTTTACATGTACATACTATATATACGACAGAAATTTCGCACTTCACTATCCAAAAAGATTATAGAGTCAATACGTGTTTTGAGGACGGACAGAAGGTCCGTAATAATGATTAGAGTTAAAGTTAACTCAAAGTCAGAGTTAGTTAAGAATGAAGAGAGAAATTCAACGCTATACGGTGTGATTTGTTGTTGTGACGACAGGTTATTGTCGAGAGCTGTGATATGTGGTCATACGATTTAGATCTGAGAAGCATTAGGTTAACTGTTGTAAAAGTGGTTGTAAGTAGTGAACGAACTTGTAATAACTGTCTATTTGTTGAAGTGTTTAATTATTTTTTGAAGTGTAGTAACGAAATATTTGATTTTTTTGCACGCAATTTGTGATTTCCAAATTTTTGTTGGTGGGGGTTTCGTGACAAACGCGAAAGTACATTAGGGGCTCCGCGATGACAAAAAGATTGAAAAGCACTGTTCTACATTCAACACGAGTTCTGATATCTAAGAAAAACAAACACAGAGTAGTTCGAAACAATAAGCTCAAGCGAAGTAGGTAAAGTAATAGCAATAAATGAAGGTTTTTGTCTTCTCAAAATGATAAAGTGTAGCAGAAGGCAGGCTACAGATCCACAAAAGTTAAAAAAATTGTCAACGGTCGTTTTTTTCGTTTTTTGTCGGTGGAAGCGGAAGCGATAGGTGTGGAAGCGGAAGCGGAAGCGTTTGAAAAATAACCGCTTCCACATCCCTGCTTTCAGCAGACGTTAAAGATTCAACATTTCTTACCCCTCTTGTTGTGACAATTTTACCAGAATTTTGTACGGTAGTTAGGCCTGTTTCATCAACATTAAATATCTGTTGAGCTGTGAACTTATACTCATTCAATACTTTTGCCAAATTGTCAAAGAACTCTTTAACAATAAATTTATTAAACGCAGAAGCACGTCTAAGTGAGGTTGGTTCTGGAGAACGTACGTACAAATTGTGTCGGGATTTGAAACCTAGCCACCAACTTTTTCCAGCTTTCTTCTTTTCATCCCATGAAGATGGCACCTTTAAGTTGTTTCTTGTTGCAAATTCGTAGGCAACTTGTTTACATTTCTCTATTGTAAGGCCATAAAACATGTCACTTAATGTTTTAATGTGCTGAGCAAGATCACTTTCCATCGCAGGAGGAATAACAAAATTAGACAATAAGACTGCATCATAACCAGTTACTGGCTGCGGTTGTGATTTGCATTTATTGACTTAGCGAGAGAGTGTCATTTTGTCAATGTTGAAGTTCGCAGCTGCTTTACGAAGAGAGCTTCCATTTTCAACTTCTTCAGCAGCTCTTCTCAATAAATCAAGTGATGTTCTAAAAGCTCTGTTTGTTTTTCTTTTACACGTTTGAGGCATTAAAATACGCTTAATTGGTTCGGAAGAAGATAACTCGTAGAAGCCAATTAATACTGTTTAGTAGTTTATTGACCACACTATCGTTTTTTCTCAGTTTGCACGCAACGATAAAGTTTGTTATAACTCCATTTAAATAAAAACAAACTACGCTATGCTAGAGCAGGTCATTTGATACAGTGTATCAACTCACCTAACCACAGCTGTATCAACTGACCCATTTTACACTTTTTAAAAAGATAGCTACCATGTTAAAGCAGTAAATATAACTGATAAGAAAAGTGCCCTTTTTTCAACAGCCTATGCTTTATACTACAGTCAGGTTAACTTTATAGCTTTTTAAATCTCAACCTGGTTTCTCAAAGACAAAATGTTAAAATATGTTTAAATTTACTCAAACAGCAACTAAAAACATTTTCAATTAGTTCAACTTCTTCTAGTTTGTCCACTATCTTCGCGCCTTTTCCAGTACAATTTTTTCAAGTTTTCTCGCAAAAGATGGCAGTACTTCACTTCAAATATTTTTACTATTAGCTGGGGAGGGTGTGTATCAAGTCACCTGCCGTATCAACTCACCCGCCTTTCCCCTACAGTTTAAGGTTTAAGTAATGATATTCTCAGAGTTCTAAGGAACTCTGTCAAATATCATTAGGCTGTGGTAATTCGTTTGATGGGCCAAATTTACCCCTGCTATCCCCAGCAACGTCCTTGAACTACACTACATGCATGCCTCATTCGTATAGCTTGAAAATAACAATTAGCCCACTGAGTACTATAAAACCAGCTAAATTTTCTCACATTTAAGTTCAATACTAATCTGAATACCTTTGCTTAGCGACAGGTTTAACTCTCAACTTTCTCAGCACCAGCACACTAGGTATAAGACGCATCTTGCCTAAGTATTAACTGCAAACGCTAATGGGTTGACCCGATTTTTGATATAAAATGTAACTTTGTTTACGCACTAGGGAATTACCCTTCTTTCGGAAAGCGCTATTACAATCGCTTTTTGTGGTGGTGACGTTCACCGCGCCTCGAACGCGACGGCTTGCATATTGAATGAATGTTTAACGATTGCTACTAGGTTACTACAAACAGCCCTTCGCTCGGCAGTGGTGAGGGTGACAATGGTATAAAATAACACTTAACAAGTAGCAAGTTAAACACCATAACAGTAGATAACGGCCTCGTGCCCTTTATTGTAGTCGCGTTGTCTAACTGTAAAGATGCATTATACCTTGACATGCAAAAACCGTTAGTTATTTGTTGTGTTATTCAATGCCCAGCAATATTCTCAATGACCCAAAGTAAGCCAGGACAAAGACAAACGACACCGCTGGCCGGCCAACTAAATTCTTAATTATCAAAGAAGCACATCACCAAATAGTTAGTGCTTGACAGTTTTTCCACAACAATTTGGAATCTTTGAAAAAAGCTGTCGTTTCCGATCAATACACGTAAAAACTCAGTAAAATACTTTAAAGGTACCAATTAACTGTAATAGAGCGGATGAACAATTTATTGATTGACAAAATTACTACAGCCTGTTTTGCCCTAAAATATCTTCTGCTATTTGAGCATAATAGCGCTTTGTTGTTAAGTTTCCTTCTACTATTTTTTCTCTTTCATTTGATTTACTCATCTTGTTATTAATTTTAGGCCAATGCAAAGTGTATATCTTTTCTCACAATTAGGCTATGTCTTTATCATTTTTCATGTCAACCTTTACGGTGATAAGAATTCTGTTCTCAGGAAAGCCAGTATATAAAAGTTTTTAGAATTTTCGGTATTTATTATTTTTAATTTGTTCTTTCAGTTTCCTGATAGTTACGTTAACTCTCTGCAACTTCTGTTTGTTTCCCTCGAACAATCGTAAGCAACAAAGCGCTATTATGCTCAAATGGTAGAAGATATTTTACGGCGAAACAGTCTGTAGAATTTTTGTTAACAAATAAATATCGCTTTCCGTTATACCTAAAACTGGAAGAATTCATAATATGATGATAAACAAAATTTTCGAGCGGTTTTGGATTTACCTAAAAGAAAAAGTCATCACTAGAGATTTACGTTAAATAACTTTAAAATTTGGTTTTCTACCTCTGTTTCTCGCCAAAATTCTTCGGGGTTTCCAAAAATATGTCATCTCCTCGAAAACAACTTATTTGAATCCAGCGTAGATATACTTTTCTAACTTTATCTATCTAAAGTTTTGGCAGGGTTAAATAAATACTAGACAAAAAACGTTCTGGGTGAACCACGGTATAAAAGTGATTATTGACTATTTTTGACCATAACCTATCGACTCTTTTACGTGAGTTGCGATATACAGAATTCATTAATCTTAGAATCTGTTTGAATTCTCATTTTCAACATTCCATATTGCACAACCAGCTCGATTTTTTTTGAAGGAAAAAATAAGCTGTAGGTTTACCACTTTAAAACCGTATAAAAAAAATACACAACAAATCACATAGTATAATCATTAAACCACATCAACTTTCCAAAGGCGTAGCCATAAACAAAACCTGGGAGAAAAATTTTTCCTGAAGTTTTTGGCAACTTCTTTTACAAGGTACTGCGAGAAAAAATTTCCCATTCATTATTCAGGCAATCTCTATGAAAAGGCATAAATAGTTCCTCTTTAATATAATGCAGGTTTAAAAAAGAATCTAGGAGCTTAGCTCTTTTCAGGTATGTTCTTTTGCATCCTGACAAGCTGACGGTAGGGACAGGTAGCCATACCGACTGACACCGACTATATTATCAAAGAACTGAAATCACTTGCTGCTGTTTGTTGCTCTTTTCATTGGTTGATAAAGTCTAATCACTCAAATCATTTGATGTTGACACGAATTGGGCACCTAGTTTTAAAATCATGACAATCGTTACGTTTTGAGCAAATTTTTTCATAATTTGGAAAAACGGGGAAATTGCCAAACATTGTCAATATGCTATAATGAGTGCCTTTATACAATTTTTGAACTATACTTTTACTTTGAGATTTACATTTTTACCGAGCTCTTGATTACCGTATTTTTCCCTAGACAATCCTCGCTCTCAAATAATCCGCACTTCGTTTTCAGATAAGAAACTATGGTAGAAATCCTTTTCTCGGCGTATAATACCCACCCTAGTTTGGAAACCAAAACAGTTTTTCTTTTCACCCCCAGACCAAGTTTTTCGACAAGTGAGCAAAAGCATGGTGTTGAAACTACATTGCGAATCTTGCATATCAGTAATCACAATGCTTAATGATATGGAGGATTCGTAATGTAGTTTCAACACCATATTTTCGCTCACTCCTGGAAAAACTTGAACATGGCTTTATCATTTTGGCAAAAACTGACTTGAAACTTATCGTACCCACGGATCATCAGCACCAGGAATATAGAATACATATCGGAGCCAAAAAAGTGAGGATTACCTCCGGAAAAATACGGCAATCCAAAAATCTTCAAATGTGAGGAGTGCAATTACAAGTTTGGAGATTGATTTATAGTAAATAAGCGTAGCTCTTTGCCACATGATGATCTATAATTTAATTGTTTCCCCAGAAATACACAACGCGCGTCGTCTTACCCCTCTAAATTACCTAATTTAACTTATTGAGTATGATTTAATGATATTAAGGCATCTTAAAGGCTGACCTCCAAGCAGTTGATTAAAATACCACTTCCACGACTGGTTTCAGGTATTGAACCGACGATCACATGAATTACTTTATAGCGGTTTGTACCACTCCGCTATTGGTCAGCTTGCAATAGTGAGAGTGCAATATATAAGCTTTTAGCTTTTATGTTATAACTAGGGCCATTTTTTATGACCTAAAAAATCGAAAAATATGACTTTATTTTTTGAAATATATGACAATACAGTGGAATTCGGTTAATAAATCCACGGTTAATAAATCCAGCCGCTTATTACATCCAATTTGCTTGGAACGGAATCGTCCCAATCCTTTCCCGTTATAAAAACTTCGGTTAATAAATCCAAGCGCCGCTTAATACATCCAGTTTACGTGCTTTATGCAGTCAAATTTTTCTTCATTATGTACTAATAAGTACAATATTGCAAAGTGACGAAACAATATTGGATTATCAGTTTCGTATGGATAAGTACGTACATGTCCTTGTGTACTGGTAGGCCTAATCAAGCAGACTAATTGAACTTTTGAACGCAGATTTTTCTGTGTCGAATAAATACTGAAAAAATACTACATTTTGTGCATTTTAGAAAACGCCGTTTATTAAAGCCGCCGCGTATTAAATCCAAACCGGCTGTCCCGAGGTGGATTTATTAACCGAATTCCACTGTATATGACTTTATTTTTAGAGCATCATATTTTGCTAATCTCATAATTAGCAAGTCGAATGCAAGTGTTTTGGGTATATTTTGAAGAAAAACACGGTTGATCAATGATGTATTAACACGTCTATTTCACTTGAAAATCATCAACTTATCAGTGTCACTCAAGTTCAAATGTCTTATGCATTTAATCAATAGGCTAAGCATTGAAATATAGTTTCATGTAGTGTACAATGTTAGCATCTGCAAAATTTCTGTTTGGACGAAGGAATGATTTCAAAAGGGAAAACGACCGCTCCACAGATGCTGAAGTAGGCTGACATTCCAACAATTTTGCACACAATGCTGGTGGAATATCTGGCCTACTTAGCTCCACATTGATTTTTACATCATTTTTTTCCAAGCGCTTCTTTATGTACTTTTTCAGCTGCAGAGGGTCACTTTCAAAACAAAGAGAGTTGATATCTTCATAGGCCTTTTGTATTGTGTATGTAAAATTTTCCATTTTAAGAATTAGGTTTGTCAGCCCATTGTAGCATTGACTAATTTCAGTCAACTGACTGGTCAGCTTTTGCTCATTCACTATACTTTTGGCCTTTCACACAATCACTCCTTCACCATTCCATGAATTAACAATTTCCCGAACTTGTGGTAGTTTCTCAGCATAGTAGTTAGCAGCATCCAACCAACTCCCCCAACGAGTAACAACTGGCTGCGGAGGTCTTCCACAAACATCAAAATCAGCAGCTCTGGTTTTATTCTTCACAACGCTTGCTTTTACAGCAGCAATCAAGTCGTCTACTTCCATGTAAAAACTTTTTATCTTCAAAGCACAGTTATACATTAAGTGTGCAAGACAGGTAACTTGCAGGAGGTTTGGTTATATTTCTTTTAAAACGTTGCCTGCACGGCACATGTAGAATGCTGCATCAGATATCAACAAATTGACGTCTTCCCTCCTTACCTTAAATTACTTTATGACATCATCCAGTTCATGGATTATCTTTTGGCTATTAGCCGAACCATCAATCACAGAGCATCTAACCAAAAAGCAGCAGTCCGGTTTATCCAGCGTACCACAAAGTATGTGCAAAAAGTTTTTACCTCTTAATTCAATTTCATCTGTAACAAAAAACAACGGCTTCTCACTCAAGTCTTTTGCCAGCTTCTAATCGATTGCTTCATCTAGTTCTTTAACTTTCAGACGACAAAGAGTTTCAGATAGTACGCTTTGCCCCAAATCTCGAAAAAGCTGTCGAATAGCTGGATGATTTACTTTTGCCATCGGTATATCAGATGATGCAAAAGCTTGAACAGGTTTTGTTGCAAAATCTTGGTGTTCACCAGAACTGATAAATGTTTGACGTGTATCGGAAGTTCCAGCACTATTTGCCTTTTCAACGCCTTTTCTGTGCTTGAGAGTAGCAACATGTTGCTCCACAAAGAATCGCTTCTCATGCTTAACTATGCAGCAGTACAGCGGGCAGTAAAGTTCATCTTTTGGAGTGACTGTGAACTCCTTGAAGTCTTTTATAATCGATCGGACCTTTCTCGCATCGGAAACTTTTATTTTTGGCATGCTCACTTCACAATATATAGTACTTTCACTAAACAAAAAATAGCAGATAGCACTTCGATCTGACTTGAGTTTTATCATTCTGTTCAAAGTGTCATCTATTTTGTTGCTATTGCTAGTACTAACATAGAGATGGAACAGCTTACTCCTGCTATGAGTTTCACTAAAGCTAACTTTTGACAATATTTACTAAAATTTAGAGAGGTTTTAGTAACTAGGTCAGCATTAAACTTAAGGAATTGAATGGTCAGACAATAGTCACTACCAGTACCAACATTCTGGAGCAGGGCCTCTCAAACTTTTTTGCTCTGCGACCCCCATTAGTCGCCACTTAAAAAAGGATTTCTGTGCAACCTCATTGTATAGAGTATGCCTTCACCTTAATGACACTAAGACGTAACTTCCCATTGTGAATTTAAAGTGAAATTCCTTTAGTCAGGTATTTGCTGTCTAGACAGTAAAAGTATCTAGGACTCTAGGTAAACTACTTTTGCCATGCATTGCAAAATAATGTACTGTATTACTGTGTATTGCAAAATAATGTGGCTGGACAACGTTACAATAGAAATTATCATCAAATAAAGAGCGGAATCATAAGGCTACACTTAAGAATGAAAGCACTGCTATGAAATACTTCAGAAAACTCTGCATTAGAACTTTCATTGCCTTCCTTATTTGGTGTATAGACCCACTTATCAAATATTAATGTCTGTAGGACCTGTTTACACTGCATGAACAAAGTTACGGGGGGTTAATCTTTGCATTTTAAAGTAAAAATGAAAGGTCATATTTTATGACCAAATGCAGAAAATATGACTTTTTATGACTTTATAACTTCTTCAATACACCCCGTAACAAAGTAGTTTTTGTATTATTATAGGTTTCATAGCTTTTTGTACCACCAAAAAAAATATGACTGTAATGACTTTTACTCGCCCTAGTTATAACACGCAACCGTCTGTTTTGTATCTTTTGCTGACTACTGAAAACACGAAAACATACAGCAGCTCTACACAACACAATCAATGACTATGACGTTACAAAGAGCTGCCACAGAGCTACCGATCATAAGCCACTCGCGTTTTAAAATCTTTTTAAAAATCCATGAAGCTTTGCTTATAAAACGTCATAGCCCTAACCTTAATAAACAATGCTATGCAAGTGGAGCTTCGTTTTTGCTAAACATATACTAACAAGTATAGTAATGCAAAAGGCCAGCGATGCACTTAGCAAACTGCAGACAGTGACACTGTTTTGACCTATCAGTGCAGTTGGTGACCAATAAGAAGCTAGAGGCTTTTAATAAAGCATAGCTTAGGCTTAGACCGTCACACTTGTGGGACCAAATTTTGCAATAACTTTACTTACTGCACGTAATTGTAACATAACATTCCATATTGGATTTTCGCGTAATTTTGGAAATCTTGCCATTTCTGTAAGGCTTTAATCCTGGTTTTCATGAGCTTAAAAGTTTTTGCAACCAATCTCTCCCAGCTATTATTTATTTCAAAGCTGGCTACGTTTTTACAGCCGTGAGAAGTACTATATCTTCATAATGAGTATTATTTGAAACTATCGTTGATTATTTTAATTCATTACGTCACATTTACAGATTTAATTTTTGAAAAGGGCTTTATGAAAGTCGAAAACGTTCGAATTTTAAGATGCTATATGAAATGCAGGAACCAAAATTTTTAGTGCTTTTATCCGGTAGGCTACATTTCATAAACAATTAGAGACTTCATTTTTCGATAAATGTTTTTGAAAATGGAGACAGACAATGCCAATGAACCATGCTTGAGGAAAAGTAATCAAAATGTATCAAATAACAAACTTTGTCTAACAATTGCTGGTTTGTTATGTCAAGTAGAATAATTGTTCAACTAAAAATTGAATGTAATGTATGGCAACCGATTTTTAATCAGCTATTGTAAACTAATTGTCAGCTCTAGGTAATCAGAATCACATATTGCTGGAAAGCACAGTTGCTAAGCTTTTAAAGGACAATAATTGCTAGTATCTTATTGTAACTTTTACGCATCAAACTAACCTGTTTTTACTCCGCTTTCCACTTTTAAGAGGGATAAAAAGTTACACTACCGGTGATAAAGTTCAGCTTTTTTAGTATAAAAAATAATACTAAAACACGTATCAAATACTATTGTAATCACCTTGAAATAACCTTTAATTTTTTGAAACAAATGTGAAAATTGGTGAAGAAATGAGATCTAAAATCAGTTAATACGTAAATTGATTTTGTAAAATGTTGCAATTTTGAAAAACTCTTTATGCAGGGTGGCGCACGAGTGTATTAACAGTAAAGTAAAAGACGCTACTCCTAATTGGCAGGACATAGAAATTTATTTTGAGAATTATTGTATGTACAAATGGGTAAACTTACATTTATTTAGCGCAAGTGTTCAAATTGCTTACCATTCATAGCAATACATTCTTAAAAAATGACCGAAAAAAATGAAGTCAATGCGTAATTCATCAGACAATCAAAAGTAAACGGGTAGCATGCAGCGACCTCTGCTAGCTAAACTGGCGTGTAAGTCACCAAGCTGATTCATATGCGAAGCCTAGCTAGTAGAAATGATTCTTGCAACCGATCGATGAAGATTCGCAGCTGCCTCTGCAAAGCACAGGGAATTTACTTAGCAAGAAGAATAACCAATACATCAGATTTAGTAAATACTTAAGTGTTAATACACTCGTGCGCCACCCTGTATTATAGTCTTTGCAGCAAAACACTGAGTTAATCTTACTAGACGGCATATGTGCGAGAGAAAAAGCGAAGAAGCCTGCACACAAGATTTAAAATGCTTAAATCAAGAATTGCTCGTTGCATTGTTGAATGAGCTTAAATTGTTGTGGAGTTGCTTTTACGGAAAGCACGTTATTAATATGTTCCGAAAATGCGTTTAATCGCATTTCTACGACCAGCAGTTTTTTAGAAAAAACTAACAAATTGTACAATCAAGCGTTGATTATGACATCATCTTAAATCCCAAAGGGATGAAATTTTGTGTAAAGTGATAGGTTTGGTGTTAGCTTTTGTTGAAGCACAAAACGGTTTTGCTCTTGCAAAAAACGTCAATTTAAAATATTATCTTTGATTATGACGTCAAGAACACCCTATGACCCCCACTATGGGATGGTAATTAATCGTGCTAAATTTGATGTTTGTAAGCCCAGTAGTTTCGAAAGAGTTAAAGCGTACGTACATACATACATGCGTACAGACAGAATTGCGCTTTAAATATTTTAGAAGGGCAATACAAGGTTTTAGGCTTGAAAAGGGACACGTCAAGAAGCTAGAAAACATTTATTGGGTTCAAGATCTAGCCTCATGGTGGATATGACTGACCATTTGCAATTAATAAATAAACCGCTTCAAAGTCGCTATAAATTAGTTACTGAATCATATAACACTATTTGTGCGTTTAAGTTGCAACTTCAATCATTCAAAAACCAGCTTGCAGGGGTGCCGAACGTCGTAAGGGGAAGGGGGGCAGCTTTTTCAAAGGGCACTTTCAATATTGTACGTTCAGTCATTAGCACCAACATTGCTCTCTAATACTGTCAAACAATTAAACACTTCAACAAAGCCAGAGTACCGAGTTCCTCACATAAACACTAAAAAATAACAACAAACAAATTATCAATTAAGTAAGAGCAGGTTTAAGAAGGTGACACCCGAACTTTAAACTTCGTAAAAATGGTGAAAAAAATATGAGCAACATGATACAAGAAGCCACATACGATGTTATTGTTGAGATATTACAGAAAAGATTTGAGGTATAGCTTTACTTTTTAACACTTTTACAACAAAACCAAAAGATGCAATATTTACGAATAAAAATTATTGTTTACATGATTCTGACTATAGTGCTTTTTTCAGCTAAATATTCGCGGTTCTTTGTATAGCATTATCACCATAACCAAGGGCGTAGCCAGGGGGAAAAAAGAGGAAATTTCCCCCCAAAAGGTCTGAAAAACAGCAATTTTTTCTAAAAAATGCAAAACTTTCTTATCGGCGGCTTCGCCCCGCACCCCTATTTTTTGGTGTCAATACGTATAATTTTACCAAATTAGGCCTAAAAAGAACGATTTTCAAACGTGTTTCGGTAAAAAATCAGCATTCAATTCTTTTTAAAATCAATCACAGTCAGTGTTTTAGGAACACGAAAAAATAATACACCTTAAACTGTAATTACGGGCCTCCCAGGCCCGATTGTAAGCTACTGTAATCAAAACTTTAGAATTCGATTTACATGTTGCATATTCTACATTGTATATCTCAATAAGATAAGTTCTTGTCACCACTACAAAATTTTGAAGAAGAGTTCTTTTACAGGTGCTCTTTATTGTTGGCATGTGCACTGCATCAGCCTATCTCAATCTTTGCTAAAGAATGACCGTACTAGTAGTTCAATACGTATTTTCATACTGCACGGTTATTTGAGTTTGACATAAGATAGGCAGAAGATAAGGATGTTATTGTTTATCACAGGTGAATGTGATCTAAGATTAGGTTTCAGAAAATGAATAAAGATGAAGTGTTGAACAGAAACATAATTCACTCGTTTTTTTTCCATATTTTAGTATTGGGCCTCTTAGGCCCGTAGTCACTGTTTGTGTCACAAAACAGTAATTACAGATTAAGAGTTAAAGTTCCATTGCACAAATCCAAAGCAATTTTCTGCAAAAAATAATATTAAACACAAGGTTACACACATTTGACACAATTTAAAATTCATTCTCTGCGTATTCAGCTTGCTAATACTTTTACTATCATAAACACCAACAAAAGAATATAAATGTAATTACAGTGACACTACTTAGGTAATAGTCGTTTTAAGATTACAACACAGTTTCATTGGCAAGGCTGTAGTCAAGAGACGACTTTATGAGTTACATAAATTAAGTAGTAACATGCATGTGGCATACCTGTTGCAAACATGATTGTGAACTGACACAGCAACCACAAAAAATAAACCATTATGAGCAACCATAACTTTATCAAACCATTTTTTCAGAAATTCCAAATCAAATTGATTTACAGGCAAAAGACATACCACATCATTATATTTGTAAGATACTAACTGAATTATAAAAATCAAAACAGTTTTTGCTCGTTCGCCTTTTTCAGTTAGGCCAACAAAATTTCCATTACTGTATTCAATACATTGTGCAGTATAAACTTTGTCAATCATTAACACCATAATGCAACACTCTTTCAGCAAATCTTTTGTTCTTGCAGTCAAATATGACAAGTCCAAAGAACTTGTCTCTACTGACATCCCAGAGGAATATTGACGTAATCTTGAAATTGAAGGCAAAAATTAATGTATCATGCAGCTTTTTATATAAAGCAGAACTTGTGAGCTGCCAAAAAAAATATAAAGTAATCAAATTAGCAAAGTATCGACGTCCATATTTTGGCATTTACAACAGTTACAATTGCTCATCACAAATGAAATGTAGCAATAAAGTGCAGTAAGCACTGTCTTCATCTGCAGCCTCCAAAAGTGATAAGTATTGACTTAAAGCACTTAATGCCACATCAATCAAACAACATTTTTGTGTAGAAACAAAAGTATTTTCCACAATACTCTTGCAAAGAACTAGGATGTTGCTGAAATCTGACAAACTTGCAACTGATCCATTAGTAAATAAATGACTATAAATATGCATAGGTAAAGCAGCTTGTGAAGCAAATGCACTTATTTTGAGCTCATCATGTACCACTACAGATGCAAGCAGTTTTGGTGCAACACAAATATCACTATTGTGCAACAAAAGATGAAAAATTAAGCAATTGCTTGTAATCTCATATACGAGTATATAATCGTCAGGCAAGTAGATCTTATCAAATTTGTTCATTAAATCAAGAAAACTCAATATGTTATCTTTTAATAAAAACTGTTCACTGAGCTTGTCAAGTGCAAGCTCTTGTTGTACTTGTCCAGCAATTGAAGTTGATGCCCCACTTCTAGGCTTTGTATTGGTGGTCGATAAATATTTTTGTAATCTAGGAAATATTGAAGGAATGGCATTTGACTGTAATCAAAGTCTTTTTCGTGTCTGGTTATCTCAGTGGCAACGTCACTTGTCATGGCTGTCAGAGGATGTTGTTAAAATGTCATCTGAAAGGAAATGCTCTGAACACACTTTGTGACCTTTGCTAACTTGCCATACTTTTCCAGGTATAGCCGCAACTCATCTCTTTCTAAGATTTTTATCAGAGGGAAATCCAAATAAAGTAATTTTTTGTCACTTTTATTTGATTAATAACCTGTAGTGCATCCAGGCACACCACATATGAAGACCATAGCCATACAAGAAATTAGTTCAAAGAAATTAACACAAAAACTTAAACTTTACAAAGATCTACAAAATAGTTCACACATTTGAAACAGCTGAACATTAAGGTAAGCAGCTAAAAGTAAAGCATAAGTAAAAGCTAAAAGCTAAAAGTAAAGCACGTAAAATATTATCTAAAGCCTACATCTGTAATAAGATGCTCAAAAGGCTGAGCTCGCAGCTAAGCTACATTTACTTCTTAAGCAACAGCCTGAATTTTTACAAGTCTTTTTGCTTGGTTAAGTATCTCCGCATGATCTGTGAAAGCATCTTTTGCCAGTAGCATGATATAAACTAATAAAAAAAATATAAAAACCTGAATAATTAACTGATTTAAATCAAAGAGAAAAGCAGCCAGATAACAACAAGCCTATTTTAAACTAATTAGCTAAAATCTTAATTGTACTGATCAAATTTTACACCACAACTAAATAACAATAAGCTATGTTATAACAAAACGTACAAATGCATACTTGCTAAGGCCATCAACTTGTTACACACCAGTAGCAGGTAACCCTACTGTTGGGCGGATAAACAAAGCGGATTTTAGGAGTTGACCATCCCGATGTTTTATATATCCCTGGCAATGAATGCACGAAACTTGTTGCACATAACAGTTTTTCAATTTCTCTGCGAAGGATTTCATTGCTGAAGCGCCATCATAGCCCATCGCTGTAAACTTGTCATCATTGACTCCACATCTGATGAAGATGTCGGTTGTGCAAGAGAGCAGCGCATCAGCTGTAAATCCTTCCTTGCAGGGCATGATATCAATAAATTCTTCTTTGACATCGTAAGTTTCCAAAGCGGTTCGTAAAGATATGAATATTTGTTCAGTTTTGGATATGTCAGTACTTTCGTCAGCAATTAAAGCAAAAAATTGCTTACCATTAATTGAGCGAAGAATTTGTCTTCGCTCTGTAAGTAACAACATTTTTTCCATTTCAGCAACAATATCATTGAACATATATTTTTTTCTTCCATTTGCAACATGAGACCTGGCACATGCTCAACTTTGTCTATGCTAAATTGATAGAAATTAGATTCAAAAGAATCTCTACGTCGGATTACTCACCCTTGTCTTAGTAGTTTTTACGGTGAAAAACTTGCTTCCATTCCAGCTCTACGAAGTTGCTGCAGCTTCTTGTTTTTATCACAAATAAAAAAAGCAATTGACTCATCTTTTCCTTCCAACACAAGCTTTTTTTTCATCCATGTTTTGTGAAGTTCCGAAGCATCGTGCTCTTTTAGTTTTTCTACTTTCTTTTTCCAGTTGCTAAAACCAAGTGTTTCATTTGCAAACGGGCTTCGTTTCTTCTCTGATTCTTTGTACCACTCAAAGAATTTAGAGTAAAAATCAAAGAGTTTTATAGTAAAACTCAAAAAGTTTTCTCTGATTCTGTAGCTAAATCGGCATAAACCTTGCAAAACGCTTTTGTGATTTCCCGATTACATGCCAACCATTGGAAATTATCAAACCACTCTTTTTGAAAAAGTCTTCTTTCTTTGTTCCTACTATTTTCTCCATCAGTTTCGGAGAAGTTTTTAGCATCAACAACACAACACAGTTTAGGATCAAAATCATTGGCATTAGAACAACTGGTATTTCTAGATATCGACACCGACGCATCACCTGTTGATCTTGCAAAATCCAAGCCTATGTCATTTCCAGAATTTGCAATACCGTCACCGGTATTTAAATTGTCGTTGGTGTCAACATCTTTAGCGTTTGGAGACCTCACGGAAACGTTACTAGCGGCATTACCACGATGCACGCCTCTCATACAGCTACTGGTAGCAAAAAAAGTATCGGTGACTTTTGTTTATCCCGCTTATGATCCTGCTTTCGGCAATTCTTTTTGAACGTTATTGGTGCGACGTTCTTGGCGAGGCATTTAAAAGGTCAACAAAATTTCGTGCAATCAAAAATATGTGTAAGTTAGCTTACTAACCAAATATACAAAAACTGTAACTAGGCCAACTGATCTAATGTTTGAGTTTAGTTTATCCTGCTTTTGTTTAGGAGTTAGTTTTTTCAAAGAGCTATGCTCCCCTGCTGACTTCTTTTGCAGCTGCAATGCAATTTTTCTTTTGTACCGTTACTCCTCACAGCCAGTAATCTGCGTGCAACTGTTATATTTGCATAAAGAGCATAAAACAAATGAATTGAATTTAATCTCGCCAAACTCAATCAGCTTTAATCAAACTGCCCTTATCTGTTAACCAAAAGTTTTTCTTGAGTTAATGCCGTCCCTGAAGTTCACCACAATTTGAAATTTTAGGTTTAAGTTTTATCCACTCGATCAGCTTTCAAGAGTTGGCTAAAAAAACGTACAGTATAATATAGCCTACTGCAAGTTGCTACTAACTTTTTACTGTGCTAACTGCTATCGTGCACAATCACGTCATTTGTTAGGTCTATTGTTCATAAACAATTAAATTTTTTCTGCATCGGATAGGCCAGCTTTGAGATTTCATGCTTGAGTAACTGCGGACAATTGTTACAATGGAAGTGAAACTGCTGATACCTCCGTTATACTGTGATACAGGTATACAGAGATATATACACACTTACAGGTTACAGAGCAAGCGTTTTGCTTCGTTACTATCGTACTGGAGGCAGGGTAGGCAGCTGCCCCCCTTCCCCCCGTTCCGGCATCTCTGCCAACTTGCAGCTAGAAATACTTTTTCCCTTTGCTACTCTTAGCTTTGCTTTGCTACCTAAAAATGCTCTTACGACTTTGTTATCTTCAATTCTATTTTTATCAACAGTGTTCTTAAAGACTAATTTGCAAATGTTGACGTCAAAACGTTTTATCAATACGTTGGATCAGTCTATTACCAAATAAAAAAAATGCATCAAAATCATGTCAATGTTCGCAAGTACTTAAGGGGTGGGAATAACTGTTCTCTTTGATGGATTTAAACAAGTCTCGATTCCGATCACAACTGACGGATGCGCATCTCAACTCAAAGTTAAAATTGGCGACTGCACATACTTTGGTACCAGATATTAACATGCTCCTAAATGCCAAAAAAATGTCAAGTTTCTTCAAGTTCAGTGCTATGAGTAAACAGTAAATGAAATTATTGATCGTATAATTGCAGTATTTGCATAATTGTCTGGCCAGCGTATAATGTAAGTGCGTAAATATGGCCCACCGCACCAAATGAGTGTGACACGCCTAATCTAGGGTCAAAGAAATTTAGATGTACAGGGCCATATTGCTTCCTTACACTGAACCTCGGACTACGTTACTTTATTTTAGAGTTGCTTTGCGAGAAATTTATATTTTTCGCATAAATTTATCTGCCAAACCGGCCGTTACAATCTAAATAGAAAGAACAACAACTTTGCATGCTACAGCACAGTTTTGGCTTTAGTTCATTTCGTCGCTGAGTACTCTGGATATTTCAAGCTTACCGTTGAGCCCTTAGTGCCGAACTTCTGAAACGGGAATCGCAGTGCCACCTAAAAACAACTTTTTGAACACTGTGATCGAATATTAAAAACCAACTTCTAAATATTTACAACCTTATCAGACATTTCTCCAGCTATGTTTTGTCACAGAACCGCCGCACGTTTCTTAGCTTGACTCTCTCTGGGGCAAATTTGTTTACTTCACCATTACACAACAAGATTATCAACTATACAAAACGCGCAAAATAAGAACGCCCATTTGCTACCCAGACCTGCGACGTCTGAACTCCATCATAAATTTAAACAACCGAAAGAAGAGTGGTAAAAAGTTCTCTTGAATCTATTCTATTATTCGCGATGCACGAATATTACAAATAAAAGTCTACATCAACAAATAGACTCTGTTCCTTCAAGCCATCTCATCGGCACCGAAAGATTCGAAGTCCTGGTTTTACAATGGTGTCACGAATAAGTAAATTTGCTTTGTAGGAATAGTTTTTATATAAGTTTTTGTAATTTGTTGCTTCTGTTCTGCCGTGATTATTTTATTCGTAAATCTGAATTTTATCTTGTCCAATTTGATTTTACATACCGGCTGTTTTTCGCAGAAGACCTTTTTTCCTTCGCATTAAGATTTGTAGCGCACATGCCTCATCTGACGTCACAATGGTTGATTACGAGTTCAAGTTCCACAGCAATCGATGAGGCTTTTTTCTTCTAAAAGATTTTTGATCGCCGGTCGTGATTTATTAGCAGTGTTTTTTTTGTCCCGTATTGTTGTTCTAGCATTTTCTGGATTATTTTTTATTTATATATAACGCGGCGAGATTTTTTTGCATTCAGAAAGCGGTAGAGAGAGTGTGACGGAGTTGGAAATGTATAGAGACTGAAGAAAAAATGCGTGTTTTTCTGTATTGATTTATTGTGGATTATTAGCGTGAGAAGAATTAAGCGGTCAATTGGTGGATTTAGTCTTTTTTGGTCGGGTTTTCACTGATATATTAAAGTGTATTAGTTTCTGTGATCGACGAGCGAAGGAATTTAAAGTGTTTTGTGAATATATTTGTTCTGCTCTTGATCGAGAAGTGCATGGTTCAAAGTATTTAGTAGAAGCCAATCTTCACCTAGCTGTTAAGTTGCAACCAGAGTTAATTGTTCGAGCAATACCATAAGTCGCATCAATTTTAAGAAGAAAATTAAAGTTGAGATAGAATCAAAAAATTCTATTGCACGCGACAAATAGCGATAACAGAAATTTGAAAATGCAGCATGGTGCCGAAAAGCAAACCACAGACCATCCATTGCATTCATGCCCCATCTTTTACCACCTGGGATGACTAATCTTGCTGACCCGGACGAAGAAATATTAAACAGCTTGCTCAAACCAAGCTTGATTATTTGACCGCACAGCTACAACAACCTTGCGTTGCATGCAGTGTGGTCAAGCACAACCGCCTACAGTATTAAAGCTCACGTTTTGGATTTAAACAATAGCTTGTCCCACGGCAAAGACATGCATGAGAGTTGCTGACTCGAAGAGTGTAAGGTCACTTCGCGATCTCTAAAACTCCCGTTCCACATTTGATTTCGATGAATTGAATAAGTTCGTCATGCAAAAAACAAACTTTACAGACCTTCAGCAGTAGTTGATGGGAGTGATGCATTATAACAGAAAGTTAGTGTAGACAGCTTATGGTACGCTAATTGGATTGATAGTACAGCATTTATTAAGACAAAGATTGTTGTTACAAAAAGCTATTGTTAGTGCAAGTTGTTGTTGGCAGCTAGCTTAGTTGGTGGTTTTTTACTAAGTTTAAAGCATGTCCGCAATGGGAAATTATGTTTACAAACAACAAGGGGGCTTTTACAAAAAACGTGGCCTATTTTGTAATTAGCCAATTCAAGCAGCAGAGGCAAGCTATATTAGCCTCCAATAGGAAGGGACTACCACCTGCATAGATTAAAGAATAAGTACGCTGTTGTAAAATGGTGAGAAACTTTTAAAAAACACTCTTTATACTGTTATTCTAAAGTTAAAGGCATGCTTTATGTTAACTTTGTTCTGAAAATTAAAAGGCATATTTCAACAAGTCAAAAACGCAATTTAGGCTTAAGACAAATTAAAAGCATAGCTGGAAAATGAGCCAGTTTCTTAGAAATAGGCACGTTTATATTTTTTCAGGTGGTTATGTTAAAAAAATGCACAAATCTTAAGAATTAGCATGAAATGGTGATCGTAACTACAGATCTACACAAACCCGCTTCATAGGTAATCAATATGTCGAATTGTTTTTCAACATAACCAATATATTTTTTTACTTTCAAAATGTACACGATGACATCAACAGTCTGGGCTAACAGGGCAAATGCTTGCAAAAGGCAACTGAATCAATATTTGAAATTGCACTTGCTGGCATTTGATAACCACATGATAGCAAAGTGAATGATACAACTGAACTGCATGCTGCAACACCACAAAGGCATTTTGCATTAAACATATGTACATAGTCGACTTATGCGCGGTACCCCTACGTACTAAACACAGCGTAGCTTTCATGGTGAGCCAAATATGTCGATATATGCTGGGTTGGTCTAATTCTATAACGAACATATAAAAAAGCATCTTATGACCGGTAAAATATAGTTGCAAGTTGAAGCGAGATCACTGTGCTACTGATTTATTATAGCTCATTTGAATGGTATTTAGCATAAAAATTCATAAATCAATTTACAGAATTGTGCACCAGCTGTTCTCTGTTGATTTGGATGGAGAAGAAGCTCTAAAACGGTTTTCATAACAATCAGATAAAGCAACGAAAGGTTCTGTGGATCTGCTTTCAAGAAAAACGCGATAAGAATTGTTTTCCGAGACTGTTTTGCTGGTTAGACCACCTCTTTGAGAACGAGTTTTAAGACTACTGGTACTGCCTGTTTGCCACAGAGAAGTGTTTGCAACATCGTTAGCAGTGCTTCCTGATGAATTTTTGCTTGACCTGCGACCTCCAACTTGAGCAATAGTGCTCCACGCGTCGCTTGAATCAATTCGAGCACGGCTACTGCCTCCTATATGCCTCGAGCTACCAAAAACTAGACCAGTATCGCTTCTTACAGGATACCTTGACGAACGCCAAGTTTCATCATGAGCACTTCTGCTCCTAGTTTCGCCAGGATAATTATTAGCATTACTACGACCATATTGAGCAGTACTGCTCCATGTATCGCAAGAATCATTTCGATTATAGTTACTACCGCCTATTTTCCATCTGGGGCTGTAAGTTACATGCTCTACGTCACTCCTTGATGAAAGCCACCTTTCAACACGAGCGCTTCTGTTGCACATATCGCCGGAGTGATTACGAGCAAGGCTACTGCTGGTCCCAGCTTGCCACAAAGGCAAACTTTCAGTAGAATTAGGCTTTTGAATATCCTCACTACTTTGAGTCGATGAAAAGGAATTTCTTTGCGAAGAAGTTGTCGACAAACTTTCGGCACTTCTTCGTTTATCACTCTCACAGCTTTGCTCAGCATCTGTAACAAGCCGAAGTTTTTCCATTTGACGTAAATAGTTAGTTGCAAAAGATAGAGCATTGCTGATGTGATCATCATCCACATCATCTGTATTATCATCATCTTCGTCGCTCTGACTGTTTTCGTAATAACTGCTGCAACAAAATCATGATAAAATTTAGAATAACCAATTCACAAATTGTATTTCTGACTTTCTAAGGTTAAGACATCCGTTGAGTTTATTTAATAAGTTTTGGGACAACTACGTCAAGACAAAACTTAAATATAACCTGTATTTATGATATCGAAAGCATTTGCTATTTGTGGTACCATAGCATTGTAGCACAAAGAAAACGTTTTCCAATTCACCGTCTACTTCCAACTGCGAGCAGGAGAGCACATGGGAAACTGCTCTCATACAATGCATGGCTAGGGCAGTTACAAGCAGTACATGTAACATGTCCTTCCCAGTAGACTACAGTGGTAGGATACGGACGGTCTTTCTCTTGTTACTAATTAGCTGGGATGGACCGCTATATTTATTACTTGTTTGTATTTAAGCCTTAAAAATCATAGGGTTTTAGTTGATAATATTTGAAACAAATCTGTGATTAGTAATGCAAGAGGCTAGCGATGCACATAGCAAAACTGCAGACAGTGACACTGTTTCGACCTATCAGGTCTCTTAGTGCAGTTGGTGACCGACAAGAAGCTAGAGGCTTTTAATTAAGCATAGCTTAGACCGCCACACTTGCAGGATCTATACTAGATCCACTTGGTGGATGGTCTGTCAGTACTCTGCGAAGCCGTATCACTCGTGAATGAGTGGCGGTTGTCGCAGGTGCACTAAGTCTAGCAACTGCTAGAACAATAGTGCTGTCACAGCCTAGTGGTCACAAGGTCTTACATGTATAGTAATGCAAGAGGCTAGCGATGCACATACCAAAACTGCAGACAGTGACACTGTTTCGACCTATCAGGTCTCTTCAGTGCAGTTGGTGACCGACGTTTGGCAAAAACGAAAAAATAATGAATTTTGGAAAAGTGGTTATTACATTATAATGACATAACAACTATGGAAAATGTGTGTTCCATTTACCCTCAAAGCGTTAAAGTTACTAAAATATATATGTAAAAGCATTGAAGAAACGCTATATAAAACGAAACCGGTCGTGGAAGTGGTATTTTATTCAACTGATTGCAGTTAACCTATATGCCTTAATATCAATTAATTAAATTAATATCTTAAACAGGCTAACACCAGCTCCTACAATTCGTGTTATAAAGCTTACAGGTACCTTTCATTAGCAATATTGCTATCCAACTTCAAACCACTATGTTTATAAGTGATGTCTCTGTTGACAATAACTGTTTTTCCATCGTTTTTTGTAGTAAATCTCCATGGTTGAAATTGTTTGATTGATGCCAATTTCACAGTCACTTTGTCCAAGCATCCACGATAGTGCAATACGCGGAAAACGTAGAGTCGACGATTGTCAAACGAATAGTAATTACCATCTTTATGGACAACCTTAATTCGAGGCAAGTCATCAACACTCATATGGCCGTTTTCAATGTCATTTATGGTTCCGTTTACCGAATTTCCATTAGAAAATTTATTACTAATGCGATTGTGCATAAATCTGATATCACTTGGAACCAAATCTATTTGAACCATTTTTTAGCCGCTGCTTTATTCGGTTTTCAACAAATCTCTGAATGCTCTTTATTTAAAATACAGTAGCTTACAACATCTTGTCGAAACCCATTTTAATGTACCTGGAAATATAACACAACGTTGATTCCTATTTACAAGTAAGATAAAGCAGATAACGACTCCTGAACTAGTTTTTTTTAACCTCTTTTTGCATGTTTTACTAAGAAATCAACTTGCTTTGTCAACATTTTTATCAAAATATTAGGCAACTCAATCAAGAATAGACATCTTTGTTTAAAGCACACCAGTTTCTCGCAGTTTTTTTGACTTTATTCTATTTTTCACGTAATATATTCTTAAATTCTATGTTTACATGTTTCAAATTCTATTACTTGAACAGACAATACAAAGTTACCTCCAAAGTGACGGATGAACACACCCCCAATGCAAATTCATAAAGAACTAACCGAGGTCGCCCTGCAGGGCCTTTCATCAGTAATGTCGAGGTTAATAATATCTGTTTAGCCAGCTCCGCCGGCTTTACACAATGCGTGATTGTGAAAACACTAACAAAGAGTTTACGTTTTTTTCACACAGCCAAATTTCCTTTCGACACAAAACTATCGTTCTTTGTTAGGCATTTCATCAAAAAACACTTTATGAGTAGTTGTGCATAACCAATACATGTCTACCAAGTTTATCGAATCCCTGGCATTGTTTTATTTGCCCTATTTCACCGTAGGCGTCCTTCAACTTAACGAATTTTTATCAGTTTAATTGAGAAAACGCTTGATATCATAACGAAGTTGTTGAAGGGCACCAGAGTGATCGAAATGTATTTTCAGAATTAAGCTACTAAATACTGGAACCACTACTTACGACTTTTTCGTAACTGTAGGCGAATTTGTATGAGCTATCGCTTCTGACTGCGGGCATGTTACTTGGTACTGGCATAAACGTAGCCATACAAAGAACATACTTAACTGAAAGAAAATACTCGCGTTTAAGTCAGTACAATAGTAGCGCCCTCATTAGCAATGTTGAGGTTAGACATATTAAATCAAACGGCTTCACCCGATTTGAAAGGAAATGGCTTGAACAATTAGCAAATATGCAGCTCGACATTAATATTTTGTTGCAAAAGATAAAACAGGACAATCTTTAGCATCCACTTTTTCTAGAAAGATCACCAAGTGTTTTGCTTGGAGCAAGCTGCAGTAATTATTCAGTTTTTGTCTGGTGTTGTCTCCTTAGCAGAGATGGCCGGATTCACCCCATTCCTTTTGCAATTCCAGTTGCTTGCACTCCGTCTCTCCACTTGTCTGGATTCAGGGCATCCTCTTTCTTCAAACCAATCTTCTCTGTCTCCTCTTCCACTTGCTTCTTCCAGGTCTTCTTCGGTCGTCCTCGCTTTCTCTTGCCACTCACTTCAAGATCCAGAGCAACCCTCAAAACACTATCGACATCCCTCCTCAGCACATGTCCATACCACCTAACTCCATTCGCTGTTCTAACCGGTCTATAGTTTCCTTCAACCCAAACATGACCATCTGTTCTTCATTCGTCTTTTTATCAACAACTTTCTGACCGCACATGGCTCTCACCATAGCTCTCTCCGTTCTCCTCAAAATTGCTTTTTCATTTTCTTTTAAACACCATGCCTCGTTTCCATACAGTATTTTTGATCTTCGCAACAACGCTAAACTTTCCCTTTCATTCTCAGAGGAAACCTATTTCCAAGCAATAACTCTCCACATTCCCTGAATCTTACCCAACCAATTCTTACTCTTGCTGTAACTGCCGTTTCACAACCACCACTAAAATTTAGTCTGTCTCCCAAATAACAAAATCCATTCACTGTCTCCACTTCATCGAACAATTTCTCGATCGAATCTACCGTTCCTTCCGTTATTCCTTTACACTCGAGCTAACAAAATGCATTGCCAACGTAACGGTAACTCTCTTTATTTTTGCACATTTGCCATGAACCTAGTTTCCACATTTTGTGCACAACACTGAATCGCCCATGACTCTCTTCCGACAAACTCCACTTGGATCTATCTTGCTTTTGAATAGTTTGCCTTCTGACCCGCTTACCATCAATTTTGTTTTTCTGGTGTTGACCTTTAAACCTTTACTTTCCATTGCATCCTTCCAATTCCAAAACCTTTCCTTCAAGTCTTCTATGTCTTCGCTTATGATAACAAGGTCATCTGCATATAGCAATTCATTAACCACATCTCTTCTTGCATTTTCTGTAATAACGTCCACCACTATTGCAAACAATAGTGGCGACAGCACAGATCCTTAATGTACACCAACTTTTACTTCGAATTCCTCTAAATATGCAGATCCCACCCTCACTCTTGTCTTTGCACCATCATACAGGCTCAAAACTGCCCGAACTATTACTTCTGATAGACCCTTCTTTCTCATGGCCCACGCTATCACTTTTCTTGGCACTCTATCAAAAGCTTTTTCCATGTCAACAAAACACATATACAACTTCTTGTCCTTCTTTTGATATTCCTCCTGCATTCTCCTCACAATGAATACCGCATCCAGTGTTCCTTTTCCTAGCAAAATCCAAAGTGCATTTCATTCAAATTGACTAGTGTTCGTACTCGCCTCTCCAACACCTTTTCAACAATTTTCATGGCATGTTCTAGGAGTTTCACTCCTCTATATGATTCACAGATCATCGCATCACTCTTTCCTTTTAAAGATAGGCACAATCACTTTAGTTTTCCACTCATCAGGCATTCCTCAACATCCAATACACACTGTCACAGTTCCATCATCACTTTAACCCCAATTTCGCCACTTGCAACTATCATCTGCAGATTTACTTCAGATGGCCAAGTTCCTTTCCTAAGATCTTAAAGTGATTTTAAAATTGTCGGAGACTTCATTTTTAGATCAATCTGTATGAAAATTTTGATAGGTAATTCCAACACACCATGCTTTTGAGGGAAAGCAATCAAAATGTACAACAGGACTTAGTTTTTCTAGAAATTACAATTTTGTGAAGCCCAACCATAAAAATTTTGAGCGTTTTCGACTGGTAGGCTACTTTTCCAAATTTTTAGAAACTTCATTTTGTAATGAATTTTTTTACAAATTCAGATAGATAAACCTAATGCAAGAGAACCGTGCTTTCGAGAAAAAATGTCAAAATGTACCAAAGAACTTACTTTTTCTATAAATTGGAAGTTTCGTAGGTCTAATAGGAAAATTGTTTAATTATAAATCAAACATGATGTATGGCAATCACTATTTGATCAGCCATTGCAAACTAATCCTTTGCACTAACTACTTAGAGTTACATATTGCTGGAAAGCAAATTTCTTCAGTTTTAAAACGAAACTAATAGTTAATACCTTATCATAAAGTTTATGAATTGAGCTAACCTGTTTTTTACCCAGCTTATCACATTTGGGAGGAGGGGTTAAAAAGCTGAAATACAGGTCTTAAATTCAATTCTTTTTTGTACAAAAATGAATAATTCAAGAACAAATCATATATCATTAAAATTCTTCAATTTTTTAAATGAATTTTGAAAATCGATTCAGAAAGGAGGTCACAAATCAGTTTTTAATTAAACTAATTTTGCAAAAGTTTTGCAATTTTTGAAAAAATTATTATGTAATGATCTGTGGTAGCAAAAGACTATGTAAATCGTACTTGACAGTATTATGGCATTATAGAGCGAGTTTGTAGCGTGAAGAAATAAAAGAAGCATGCTTAAAAGGCTCAAAAAAATAATCTATTATTGAATCGTCAATTAACTTTAATTTTTGTAGAAAGTTTTTTTATCAAAAGCAACTTGTTGATATCTCCAAAAAAAGCTTTTAATCGCGTTTCTACGATGAGTAGTTTTTGGGATAATACAAGTACAGAGAATAAATTGTGCAATTAAGAGTTAGCTGTAACGTCATTTTAGACCCCAAAGAGATGAAATATATTATAAATTGGAAGCTGTCTTTTGTTTGAGCAAACAACTCTTTTCCTCCGTCAAGAAATACCAATTTTAAAAAATAATCACTGATTGGGTCATAATGACGTCACGAGCCTCGTTATGACAATCAACCTGGGGAGTTGATCAATCGTGCCAAGTTTGATGTTTGTATGTTCAGGAATTTTGGAGGAGTTAAAGCGTTCGCACGTACATAAGCACACACAGAACTCTGCTTTATACCTGTAGATGACCCTAATTGCATAGTAAATTGATGTATCAAATGAACATGTGTAGCTGTCACAAAGTAAGTGACTTCACTCACCTTAACAACTGCACCTATTGGCCGAACTACAATTAATTGCTTACTGGTGATTTGCAATCGATCAAATGATTTTAACTTGCCAACGAAAATAGCTCAAAATATATACGTTATCCATGTATTTGACTTAGGTCATCAACAACAAAATCCTGTGGAGCACAAATATTTATTGGTTTGTTTTTTAGTCATGTTGTTTGTCAAGCTTAAGGAAACTTTTAGAATTTTTTTGCTGCATGTTGACCTACGAGTATTCTCAGGTGTGCGCTTGACTGTATTCGCATCACGAGTAGTTTGCCAGTTTCTCTTAATGGCCTAATTCTTTTGAGTTTGTTAGCGCTGATTAGATTCCCTGGATCTGTATTTCTTAACCTGGGTTGCAGCGTGCAAGCATCCTCTACGGAGGCAAGTGCTCGGGCGTTTTTTTTTTGAGAAAATCCTTGAAATTGGCCAAGTACCGTTATTTCCTGTCTTTGCTACAACTGGACTTTTTAGAATAATCCAAAAACAAATTGTAATAAACCCGTTAAACTATGCTATTAGTTAATCAAGCCAAGCCATTTGGTGTTTAAAAACTATTTAGGTCTACCAAACTCAGAATGTCAATTATGGAATATATAATATGTAGAATGGAAACTATTGTATTTCATCGGCAGATTTCTTAAAACTGTCTCAAGAGTGTGGGGTAGCCAGAAACAAAATTTGGGTGGGGGGATCAGTTTACTCTTGCTATTTTTTTACCAGGAAAGGATTCAGACCCTTATTTCAAAAAATTTCCTATTAAAATAGCATCAATTTCTCCGGCAAGCGAGGTTTTAAAGCTCTGGGGACATGGCCTCTTTTGCAGATGGCACTTCAACGTGCTTATTTCTGTAGCCTGCTGGCTGGCACCTGCTATTATGCCATGATAACAAAGACACAAGATTTTGTGTCAATAAGCCAAATATGTATGCCTGCAGAAAAGTTGGAAATACTGTCATAAACATTCGCGTTTGGGCCACAATGAAATATACTGTTACCTAGGGCTTTGAGCAAACAACTCTTCCCCCTCGTATCAGACGCCCACACAAACGACACTCATAAAAACAATTACATCTAAAAGTACCACCGCATCTAAAGTTTTCTGGCATACTCGTAAGCTTATTTCCTCTTGCTTAGCCCACAGCTGCTTTGTCTCTGTTTTCTGTTGAGTTACGTTCTACATCTAAAATTGACAAATTATTACTGGGGTTTCCAGTTCAGAAGACTCGGAGCTATTTTTAACATACTATTTTCTGTAGACTGATAACTGCTGAGATAAGTAGAAAAATTACTTAAAAACAATCACCAACATCATACGGTAACATATAATAATCTATTACTACATGTCAAAAACCGAAATTGGTTTAGACTTTATTGGGTTTCATCAGGCGGGTGTAAAATACACTCAATAATAAAAATGCTGAATAAAAATATATTTGTCATTGGGTGCAAAAAATATGCAATGCAAAGCAATATAATACAGCAATATCTATATAATGGGGGTGTCATTAAACCCTCCGAGGGATAATGTAGCACATATGTTACATGATTGTAATTGTTATGTCATTATGACGTAATAACCATTTTTCTGAAAATCATTGTAATTTTTTTGTTACCTAACAATTAAGGAATTGTCTCAAGTTTTATGAATTAGAATCTTATGATCCACAAAGGGTTAAAGCACACAAACACATGACATGAACAACAAGTTACATCTGTAAGCCCTAACAAGGGAGTAGGATCATTACTACGACTTTATCATTTTACAAAACATAGAGGTTGCTAATTGCTAGCAGGAAATTTTCAAGCAATCTGCTTTTAAGAGAGATCTGCCTCCAGCATCACATTAAGGTAAAATAAAAAATTTTGCTCAAACATGATCACCAACATTATACGGTACGACACAGCAATCTATTACATCATGTCAAAATTTTTTAGCAAAATTTTCTATTTTATCTTAGTGTGATGCTGGAGGCAGACCTCTCTAAGTAGATTGCCTGAAAATTCCTATTTAGCAACTAGCAACCTCTGTACGGTATTTTGTAGGACACACACTCATGACATGGACAAAAAGTTACATCGGTAAGGCCTAATAGGGATGTGGGATTTCTATTGATCTTAGTGAGATGCTGAGAGCAGATCCTTCTTAATTAGGAGATCGCCTGAAAATTGTTAGCTAGCAAGTAGCACTATCTATACTCTCCTCAGCAGCAGTATTTCTCTAAAAATGTCTTCAGTATTTTTAATCAAAGAGTCTCGCGCTTTTTCAAAGTGGCTGTAAATTTGTAAAATAAAGCCAACTAGCTGCGGTTATTTCCGAACATTCATATTATACGTACTTCTTGTCGTTTAGCCTACCTGCGAAATACTTTGCTTTTTACACAAGAAAGTTAGGGTTACGTTTGCTCAGCAACATTAATCACGATGAAAGGGATTCCCCCACTAATAGCTTTCAATCTATTGGCAAACAGCGACGTTGGAAACCGTAAATCACATGATACAACTGTAGCAAATCCAGTGTCAACAAAAAATACTGTGTGGTCAACAACTCAAGGCTCTAGGTCTGATTTTGCAATTATTTTTCAGTTGAATGCTTTACTGTTTTGAGCAAAGATTAATGAGAGCCAAATCGAGCCAGCTCCTATCCCAGCAAAATGGGAGGGTATTTTTATGACATCATTCAAAAAATTATTTGAGTGACGTAGGCGTATGGACGTAAATTAAATTACAAATAGCTATATTTGCAATGAAAACAGAATTACCGCTTTAGCGTTAGCGTTTCTGAACTGTGTGTGTGAGAGAGAAAGAGAGGGAGATCCACTTTTTTATATCCGGTTTTGGCCTCGTTAGCGCAAGTGGCCGGCTTCACCTCTTGTTCCTCGATAGTTCGTACTCACCGTAACGTCACCTCGCTCTGTCAATGCCATCGTCTTTTTTCAGTTCAATCTGATCGGTGTGATCCTCCATTTGTCTCTTCCACGTCATATTCGGTCGCCCACGCCCTCTTCTTCATGCCACTTCAAAATCCAACGCCCTTCTCAAAGCATCACCATTATCCCTTCTCAAAACATGTCCTTACCATCGTACTCCACTCCCCCTGGCTAGTCCATCCAAAGTATCCTTTAAACCCTACTAACTCATAAGTTCTTGGCTCCTTCTTTTCTCAATCATCTTAACTCCACACATTTCTCTCATTATTGCTTTTTTAGTTCTTCTCAAAATTGCCATCTCAAGCTCCCATACAGCATTGCTGATCTTAGGCAATTCTAATAAAATCTTTCGTTTCATTTTTAACGAAAACTTTCTCCCATAAAGTAACTCCCCACATTTTCTAAATTTTATCCATCCAATTCTCGTTCTTGCTGTTACCGCTGCTTCACTTCCACCACTGGCGTTCAACCTGTCCCCCAAATAACATAAGTTCTTCACAAAGTCAACCTGGTTGAAAATTGATATTTTTTCACTTGGTTCCACAATTTTTCCCTTTGTATAAACACATAGTTTACAAACAAAACTTTTTGTCAGAGTTGAAGTCATCCTCTTCATTTTCGCGCATCTACATTGTACCCATTTAGCCTACCACACTTTGTAAACATCAACGAATTTGCCATCACCCTCTTACCGCACTTGGCACATGAATCAACTTTACTCTTGAGTACCTCACCTTTCAAACTGCTCACCATTACTTTGGTTTTCTTGAAGTTCGCCTTCAGCCCTTTGCTTTCAAACGCCTTTTTCCATTTTAAAAACTTCTCTTTTAAACTCTCTATGCTTTCATTCGTTAAAACCAAGTCATTCGGATACAAAATTTTATTCATCAATCCTTCTCTTGTATTTTCCAAGATTGCATCCACTACAATTGCAAAAAGCAGTGGCGACAACATAGATCCTTGATGTACGAGGGGTGTATGAAAAGTTTTAAGCATCATGTATAAGAATCATTGATGCGTGGTCAAACTTTTGATTTTTTGAAAATAAAACTTTTTGTAAGTATTCTTGTCAAATTTTGTGATTCTAACGTGTTCATTGTATTTTTTGCAGATTTTTAAATAAACTAGAGTTGAGGATTCAGTGAAAAATGGAGAAAACAGAAATTCACACAATCATTAAATACCTGCATTTGAAAGGCATGACTGCTTCAGAAATTCGTGATAACATGTTGGGAACATTAGCAGAGAGTGCTCCTTCATATGCGACAGTCACACGTAGGATTAGAAAATTCAAGCGTGGCAGAGTCAGAGTTGAAGATGACCCAAGGTCAGGACGACCCGCAACACCAACAACCAGGGATAACATTAACCTTGCTCTGACGATGGTCATGCAAGATCGTCACATACCGTGTCGTCAAGTAGCAGAAAGACTTAGGATATCTATTGAGCGAGCAGACAAAATTTTGACGAAAAAACTTGGATTCTCAAAGGTTTCTACAAGGTGGGTCCCTCGTCTTCTAACATCTGAACAAAAGAGCACCAGGTTCATTGTATCCATGGGCAATCTTGAACTGTTTGAAGCAGATAAAAACAATTTCCTTGCTCGATTCATTACCATGGATGAAACCTGAGTTCATCACTACCAACTCGAAACCAAAGAACAATCAAAGCAGTGGAAGCACACGTCATCTCCTGTCCCCAAAAAGGCCAAGGTCGTTCGTTCCGCTGGCAAGGTCATGGCCTCTGTTTTCTGGGATTACCAGGGTGTCATACTGATTGAATACCTTCAGAAGAGCCACACAGTGACCGGACAGCATTATTCTGGACAACTGAAGCATCTAAGGGAAGCAATCAAAGAAAAAAGGCCAGGAAAGCTCACAAGAGGAGTCCTCTTCCACCAAGACAATGCACCAGCTCACATCTCTGTGGTTGCCATCGCAACAATTCACGATTGCGGATTTGAACTTGTCCCCCATCCACCTTATTCGCCAGACCTGGCCCCCTCTGACTTTCATCTTTTCCCACAAATGAAAAAAGCCTTGGCTGGTCGCCATTTCGCCAGCGATGATGACGTCATAGCTGCAGTCGAGGAATTTCTTGAGTCTCAAACAAAAAAGTTCTTCTACGCTGGAATAAAAGCGCTTCAGCACCGTTGGAGCAAGTGTTCAGCCCTTAAAGGGGCTATGTTGAAAAATAAATAATTATTAATCTCTAATTCCTTTTAGTTTTTCTGATGCTTGAAACTTTTTATACACCCCTCGTACACCAACTTGTACTGAAAATTCTTCAGAAAACTCAGATTCCACTCGAACTTTCGTTTTTGCACCGTCATAGAGGTTTATCACCGCTCTTACAATTGCTTCTGGTAAACCTTTCTTTCTCATTGCCCACTCCATCACCTTTCTTGAAACTCTATCAAATGCCTTCTCAATATCCACAAAACACATGTAAAACTTTTTCTTCTAATCCCTATATTCCTCTTGCATTCTTCGCATTCCACACAATGCGTCTGTCGTTCCTCTTCCAAGTATAAAAACCAAACTGCATTCAATCAATATTTACTAATTTTCGAATCCTTCTCTCCAGCACTCTTTCAATGATCTCAATGGCGTGCGCTAACAGCTTTACTCCTCTGTAAGTATTGCAATTTCTTACATCTCGCTTTCCCTTGAAAATTGGTACCAGCACGCTTGTTTGCCATTCATCTAGCATTCCTTTACCATCTAACACGCGTTGGGAAAGTTCCACCATCACACCAACACCTACCTCTCCACTATCAGGTATCATCTCTGCACATACTTTAGACTCAGTTTAGAGGGTCCAGCTACCTTTGCTGGTTTCATCACTTCTATTGTTATCGCCATTTCTTCGCGGCAACATTTTAAATAGCCCTCTACCATACTAGCTGCTGTCACGTGGTCCAAATCATTCTCTTCATTCATGATCTCCTCCATGGGATTTTTGCATATTCTTTTTCTGTATTTTTTGTGGAAACCTAACCTTCCATCTTTTCTTCTCATGCACCCACCTTCTTCAATATCTTTCCCGTTTTTTTTCAGAAACTTCACTAGTGTAAAATTGTTATTTAGTTTTTTATTTAATTTTGTTATTTCCGTTTCAGCTTCTTTTCTCATAGAATTAGCAAGCACTTTTTTTGTTCGATTTTTGATATTCTGGTATTTAGCCTTGTTTTCCTCTGATTGATTTTTGCACATTTTATTATACAGGGGGGTGCAAAAGTAGGTATACAGTGATAAAAATAGTTAACACGTACATTATTAACAGCATTTATTATACAAAAAACGAACGTTGCACAACATGTAATAAGAAACATACGTAATAAGAAGCTCTAATTCTCAGGTACTCTAATTGCTTGCCGTCAGCGTTCATACACTCCTCTAATCGAGAACGAACACTCATGCACGCTCTAAAACAAAGGTCGTCACCAGCATCAATTTCCTGACAAGCCTTCAAAATGAACTGAATCATGTCTTCAACAGTATGGGGCTTGCGTGCAAAACCTTATCCTTTAGGGTTCCCCCAAAAAGAAGTTCATAGAAGTTAAACCTGGCAAGCGCGGGATCAGTAAATAGCACCTCGTCGTCGAATTCATCAGTTGGAAAATATTAAGTCAAGCAGTGCATGCACAGTGAGAGCAAAATGAAGTGGGGCTCCATCTTGCTAAAAACAAAACCTGCATTTTAATTAAACGAAATGACTAAAACTAGATGGATTTTTATTTTAAGAAATGTTGCTTTCACTTCTATATAATATGCCACTAATTTCACTGATGTGGTACAACTGTATACCTACTTTTGCACCCCCCTGTATACCACTTTCTTTTGTTGTATTGCTTCGTTCATCTCTTCATTCCACCGCCATGTATCCCAATGGTTTCTCCTACCTTTCTTCTTTCCACATACTTTATCACAAGCTTCCAGCATTTTATTTTTAAAAATCTTTCATAGATTGGGTGCATCAACCTCAACCAATTTCTTAACTTTTTCTTGAAATATTGTTTTCATGTTGTTTTTCTTCAACTTCCAGGCCTTTTTTCTAATAGTTTGTTTGTTCTTTACTACTTTCTTCGACTTTCTTTTGTCTATGTCTGTTATCCCAGCCGATGTTGCAATTTCCAGGGAATGGCTTTCACGTCTTTTAAATACTTTCTATTGTTTTTACCAACCAATACAAAAACAATCTCAGTTTCATTTCCACCCATACTGTATGTTATTTTTCTTTGCTCCTTCTTTTCAAATCATATATTGCCTCGCACAACTCCTTTTCATCATAAAACTTGAGTAGTCTTCTTTCCTCAACATTTCTTTTGCCAATTCCATACCCACTATGCACACCCTCAAAACCATCAATCCGTCTCCCAACATGTTTGTTGAAGGCCCCATACCAAAAACCACTTCACCAGGGTTTTGCAAATTCTACGTACTTGCCATGTCATTATAAAATTGATCTTTCTCCACTCTGATCTTCCAACCTGGGGAACATATGCACATATGACTCTTATAACTTCCTCCTCAAAAACCAGCACCATTGTCATCATTCTATCACTTTTTCTTCGGACTTCTAACGACCTTTTCGCAAAGTTATTCTTCTACTAAAGTTTCCACACCTCCTATTTCATCATTATTTCCAGACCACCACAGCTTCTATCTCCTACCTCTGCAACCAACTCTTTGCCCACTCCATCTTACTTCCTGTAGACAGCACATATCCACTTCTCTCTTTCTTAACTGTTCACACACTTCCGTACCTCTTCCACAAAAACTTCCAACATTCCAAATTTCAAATCTTATCTCAAATTTCTGTATACCGGAGATTCTTCGCACCCCCTGCCCATTTAAGAGCTGCCCGGGACTGAGGGCTAATTCTCTAACAAACTTTCTCATGAGGTAATTTTTGGAGCTTTCTGTATTTTACGGAAAGCATACCCTTTCTTACCTCCAATCTCCGTTTTTAGACATGAGGGATCCCCAACCTTAGTTAACATAGGCTAGTACCCAAAAGTCGCCTCTTACACAACATGCTGGGTGAACAGCCTCACTATTCTATTGCCAGTAAAGGACGTGAATATCCCTGGTGAAGTACGGGAATCTCCGGTGAAAGCACAGAAATCCCCGGTGAAAGAAAGAGATAAAAGAATAAAATAAGAGAGAGATTTCATTCTTCAAAAGTACTGCGCGTAAAAAGATAAAAACTCAGCAGAAATGATCTAACATAGGGAAAGGGTCATAAAGATGGCATCACTTGAAATAATCATTTCAAGATTTGTATCTTTTGACGAAAAAAAGCGGTTTTTTGCTTGAAAGCCAGGACATGTTCAACAATTCAAAAAAATTGAATTTAATATGGAGAAAAATATTGTCAAGATTAAGGTTCTTTTTTACAATTGTTTTCTTTGTTTTGTAAAAAGTTTATCAAATTTTAATTCATGTGATAAAAACTTGCTTCCGATACAAAAAATATTGACAATGACTAGAGCTTTATTAACGTCAAAAAAGTGATTTTTTTATAATTACGCTTGCTACTACTAATTTTTTGTATTAGTTTTAAAATGCGGATTTGTTTCATCATGTGTGCAGTGAGGTCATAATTCTCCCAGGTAGCTTTTGGATAAAACAGGAAAATTTTTTATTTTCCACTATTGATTGAAAACATGGAGTTGTTGATAAAAAAAAGTCACACACCAACTGGGTGTCGCGTTTTAATATATAGATAATATTAATAATAGAACTTTCGGTTCTATCTTAATCTTAACTTTTGTTTTAAAATTGAGGCGACGTATGATAATCGCTCGGATAATTAGGTCTGACTGCAACTTAATAAAAACTTGGAAAAGATTGGCTTCCAATAAAACACCTCAAACCACTTTGATAACAGAATAATATATTCACAGAAATAGTACTTCACGATTTCAAACTTCTTCGCTCGGCAATCTCGAAACTACTCACTTCACCACACAATCAGAAAACCGCCAAAATTAATTTCACCAAACACTGTTCAATATTCTCCACGTCAATGAAATCCACAATAAATTATCGCAAACAAACAATAGCCTTTCTTCAATTCGTCAATTAATCACTCTTTCTCTCTACAACGTTTCCGCTCTCTCTCCCCAACTCTACGCACTCTACCACTCTCTCGCTCTCTGTCTCTCGCTCTCTGTCTCTCGCTCTCTGGCCAAAAAAAATCCCGTCGCCTTATATATCATGCAATTCAATAGAATGCCAAAACTTCAAATGTCTAAATATGGTGATGCCTCACCAGCATTCTCAATTTCCCTTAATCCACACCAGCATCTCACATGCCAGCTATTCATGATCTTTCACACAAAACTAAATCTGTACTAGCCTATTGTAGGCTAGTCCATCCAACAGTGTTTCCGGCATAAAATTCAAATATGCCCCTCTGGGCAATTTCAGATCATGCCATCGATCCATTGCTGCATTACTGCATAGACCTCATACAAGGGCAACGGTTTTGACCTATATCACATAGGCGCTTCACATGTTTCAACCGCATTGCGCTAGAATCAACATGCAGGGATAGCATTTGAGTATAATGTCAGCCTATTACAGTCAGTATAACACAAAATAACAACACGGGACAACGTTGTTTCGGGTTACTGACCCTCATCAGCCGTATGCTTATTTTCTGTAATACCCTGTACAAAACACTCCCACCACCCCTCTTTGGTTCAATTAAGGACCAAAGAGCATATTTGTAATTCATGCAATTCAATAGAATGCCAAAACTTCAAATGTCTAAATGTTTTGTTTTGAACCAAAGAGGGGTGGTGGGAGTGTTTTGTACAGGGTATTACAGAAAATAAGCATACGGCTGATGAGGGTCAGTAACCCGAAACAACGTTGTCCCGTGTTGTTATTTTGTGTTATACTGACTGTAATAGGCTGACATTATACTCAAATGCTATCCCTGCATGTTGATTCTAGCGCAATGCGGTTGAAACATGTGAAGCGCCTATGTGATATAGGTCAAAACCGTTGCCCTTGTATGAGGTCTATGCAGTAATGCAGCAATGGATTGATGGCATGATCTGAAATTGCCCAGAGGGGCATATTTGAATTTTATGCCGGAAACACTGTTGGATGGACTAGCCTACAATAGGCTAGTACAGATTTAGTTTTGTGTGAAAGATCATGAATAGCTGGCATGTGAGATGCTGGTGTGGATTAAGGGAAATTGAGAATGCTGGTGAGGCATCACCATATTTAGACCTTATATATCAATCGACAAAAACAACCTAGAAAACGCTAGAACGAAATCACGTGAAAAAAAGAAAAAAAACATTTCCAATTATGTAATCGTTTATCGAAATTCTTCGAAGAAGCTAGAATCTCTAGATCAATCTGGAATTTTACTATGTCGTAATAACGATTGTGACGTAATACAAGCGTACACAGCAATCCACTTGCGAGGGAAAAAAGGTTTTTTTTTCTCAATCAGTTATCGAAATTCTTCGAAGAAACTAGAATCACTAGAACAATCTGGAATCGTATTATGTCATAAACCATTGTGACGTAACAGAGGCGTACTTACGGCAATTTCAATTGCGAGGAAAAAAGGTCTTTTTATCAATCAATAGCCGATCGAATAAATGACACAGCACTTTACACAAATATGAAAATAATTCTGCAAGTCAAATTTCCTTATTCGTGACACTGGGGTACAATCAGGGAGCACGAGCCATGTTCCTTTTTGGTCCCATAAGTTAGTATTATGCAAAAAGCAATTGTTCAAAAATTTGCTGATAATTGTTTAGTAGCCTACGTGTCTGAGTTTGACACAGGAGCTTCATACCTACGATAGTTTTCTTAATACAAGAAAATTCTGACGTACTGCTTTGTTATTTTGTTGCGTCATATAACGCCTTTTGCCTGATGAATACTTCAAAACCGGCATTGCTTCTTCGTTTTAGTATTGATAGGTTAGTTAAAACTTTGTGTTTTGCAATGTGAGGCAATGGTTAGAGCGTCCGCTTCGCAGTCGGTAGGCCTGGCGTTCATTCCCCTTGTCGAGTCATACCAAAAAACTTTTTAAAAATGATATTCACAGTTTCCCTGCTTGGCGCTCGACATTTAGGGGAAGTTGTGGCGAACAAGCCGGTAAGTTCGCTCGTTGTGTCTTGCGGCAAGGCACTTAACGGGGTGCCCCACCTTTATTTGGAAGACAGGTGACTCAGTTTTCCCTCCGATCAGAGGGTTGGGGGCAGGAAGGGCATCCGACTGTAAAACAAATGCCATGTTATAAATATGCAGATATCTGCTGTGGCGACCTCGAATTGGGAATAGGCCAAAAGACAAAGAAGAAGTTATGCAATGTTAGGCAATGAAGTTACTGGGCGTTGTTGGCCCATTGATCATCACCAAAATGAAGAAATGAACCCATGTATAAAAGCTGTAACCGAAAGTTGCTGCTATAGTTACTCAGAATTCAGGCATAAATTGCAAGTATTAACGGATGATAAGGAAGATAACCTAAACAGTAACCTAGTTAATGGTGATGGATGGGAAATTAATACAGGATTTGGAGAAGCCTGAGGTGAATATCGACGTGATCTATTTGGGCCACGCTTGCCACACTTGCAGATCTTCTCGTTCGCATCCGAGATATTAGAATCAAACTTGAAAAATCTTGAAGTTGTTGTACTACTTGGGGTTTTACGAAGATTCTACAGAAAGTTGGTTTAAAAATTAGAAACTAGTGATAATTATGTTCTTGGTCAAAAGTAAAAAGCCAGTTTTTTCTAAAACACATCAGGAACTGATTTAAAATTGTGCACATCTCATACCAGTAACATAACAATTTGGTTAAAATGTAAAAATGGACCCCCTCTGCTAATGCGGCACTCTTGCCCCACCCTCGTCTCCAAATCTCTTATCCCCCATCTGCCCATTTTATATCTTCTCCCCCTGCCCCCTCACCACCGTCCCTTGCTGCTGGCTGTCCTTCTGCGCTTCATGCTTCCTCTCCCCCCCTGACTCTCTCAGGGTTCTTCAATGGAATACTGGAGATCTTCAAGCCAGGAGCACTTAACTACTTTACTTTCTTTTGTCCCATTCTGTCGACCTTATCTGCATCCAGGAATCCAATCTTAACTCATCTTCCTCTTTCTGGATTCGTGGATTCTCTGTTTTGCGATCTGATCGCACCCACTCCCGGTCTGGCATTCTCTCTCCTAATGACACGCACGCTAGCGGCGGCGTTGTCATTTTCGTCAGGCCGGGCCTATCCTTCTCTGAACTTTCTACCTCTTCTCTTTCTTCGCTCGATCCCCACTCTGATTATGTAGGGGCCAACATCTCTCTTAACAACTCCTCCTCGCTCTCTTTTCTTAATGTGTACGCTCTCCCTATTCGCTCCTCCCCAACGGATGGCAGAACCGACTCCTTTTCTCCCTCCATTCTTCCCTCCTCCAAAAATCTCTTCATTCTGGGGGACTTCAATTGCCATCACCCCCTCTGGGACTCAAGAGGTATTTCCGACTCCCGCAAGAGGAAGTATTCGACTGGGTTATCTCTTTTGACCTCGTCCCCCTCAATGACCCTGAAACACCCACCCTTCTCCATTGCTCCTCTGGCAGTCGCTCCTATGCTGACATCTCCTTTGCTCCTTCTACTCTTGCCCTTTCTTGCTCCTGGGAGGTGCTTCAGGACCTAGGTTCTGACCCTCTACCAATTCTTCTATCCGTCGCTCTCTCTCCGGCCAATCGCCCCAACGAGTGTCCCCTTTCTTCAATTTTCAGAAAGCTCGCTGGGATGACTTTGCCTTCTACTTTGACTCTCACTGTCCTTCAGCAGAGGAATACTTGTCTCTTTCCTCTGCTGCTGCTCTCTTTACCTCTCTGGGACTGAATGCGACCAAGTCTTCCATTCCTTTCGGCCGCATCAAACGCCATCCTAAAGCCTGTGGTCTGCTGAGGTGGAAAATGCGGTTAGTGAAAGACGCAAGGCTTTCGCTACCGCTCACAGAAATGATGACGATCGCCAGGCTTACATCTCCGCTTCTCGACGCGCCTCATCAGTCATCGCCATGGCCAAGGCTGAGGCATGGCAGACGACTCGCTTTTCTCTTTCACCCAAATTAAACCCAAAAACTGTATACTATTTCCTTCGCTCTATCACTGGCTCTCCTTCCTCGTCTTTCTCCTCTCCTAACTTTCCCAACTACCCTTCTCCCAGGGAATTGGCTTCGGTCTATGCCACTTACCTGATATCCCACTTTTCCGTTTCTCAGCCAAAGACCCTGCGTAGCAGAGCCAGAGGCTACCTCTCTGAGCTTCGCCAAGCCACGTGCCCAGTGGAGTCTCACTCGTCTTTTTGCTCTCCTTTCTCTACCGCCGAATTTCTTGCGGCTGCCTCCAACCTCTCCTCGTCCACTGCCACTGGCCCAGACAAAGTTGCCTATCCGATGCTAAAGCATCTTCCTCGCTCCGGCATGGATTTTCTTCTTTACATCTTCAATCTTTCCTGGACTTTGCATTCCTTTCCTTCCATCTGGAAGACATCTTCTATTATTCCCATCCACAAGATGGGAAAACCTTTCGACTCTCCTGCTTCATTCCGGCCTATCTCTCTCACCTCCTGCGTATCAAAGCTGTTTGAACGTATCATACTATCCCGTTTTCTCTTCTTTCTGGAATCTAATTCCATTTTCTCTCCCCGCCAGGCCGGTTTCCGCCCTGGACGGTCTACTCTAGATCAAATTCTGTTCCTTTCTCAGTCCATTTCGGATGGGTTTAACAAACCCAGGCCTGGCTCTCGGACGATTCTTTTTACTATCGATTTCTCGAAAGCTTTCGACTCTGTCTGGCATCCCACCCTTTTCCACAAACTTATTTTGGCTGGTCTCTCTTTTTGCTTTGCTTGTTGCATTTAATCTTTCCTTTCTGACAGGCACGCTTGTGTGGTTTATCAAAATCATAAAAGTCGTTGTTTTTGAGTCCGTCGAGGTGTTCCGCAAGGATCCGTTCTTGGCCCTGTTCTTTTCTCTCTCTTCATTAATGATCTTCCGGCCTCTCTGCCTTCTTCCGTCAGCTGTTCTCTCTACGCTTTCGATCTGGTCATTTGGTCCTTCTCCCTCTCGATTCCCACTGCGGTGGAAGCCTCACAAGGAGCTCTGTTTCGATTGGAGCGTTGGTCTGAGTACTGATGTCTTCGTATCAATCCGAGCAAATGTGAGATCTCCTTCTTCTCAGTGGATTCCCACCAAGCTATTTTCCAGCCCAACCTCCTCCTACTCGGCTCCCGCCTCCTTTTCAACCCCACTTTAACTTTTCTTGGGGTCACCTTCGACTGCACTCTTTCCTTTTCTAAGCATGTATTTTCGCTGAAGGCCAAATTCTTCCCACGTCTCAAGGTTTTACGCTGTATCTCTGCTTGCTCATGGGGCCCCTCCAGGAAGTCTCTCTCTCTCTTCGGTACAAAGCTTTTCTTCGGCCCCTTCTCGCTTATGCTTCACCCAGATGGTTTCCGTTCCTAAGCTCTACCAATATCACCAAGTTGAAACGCCTCCACCGAGCGGCCAGTCGCGCCATCACCGACTGCCTCTCGTCCTCCCCTATCCCACTTCTTTCCTCCGAGGCTTTTCTACCTCCCCTGTGAGTCACTCTGACTCATTTCACTCTTTTATGTTATGAGCGGACTGTTCGTCTCCCAACCTCTTTTCCTATTTCTGGTTTGGCCAGACTTGGAGTGAAACCAAGACTCTGCAGATCGTCCTGGAGAGCCTTTGCCTCCACTCACCCGCTCATGCTTCCTTCTACTTGTTCTAGGGAGGCTCTTCTTGCTTGCCCTCCCTTTCCTCCTTGAAATCTGCCTTCGTTCACCGTGGAGCCCACCCTTTACTCTCCATGCTCCCGCTCCGATCCCCCTCTCTCTCGCCAAGGTGCGGCTCTCACCCACCTTGACTCTCTCCTCCCTCATGATCTGGTACTATGGACAGACGGCTCTGTTTCTTTTCCTCTTGGCAAGGGTGGCTCTGGCGTACTTGCCATCTGCTCTCTGTGGCACTGAGGCCACTCTTTCCTTTTCGGTAGGCCCAGTATGTTCAAGGTTTTTCGCTGAAGCCTGCGCCATTCTGCAAGGTCTTTGCTGGTCTCGGCCGCACCAACAAGTCTGCCATTTCTCTTCTCCTACTATCTGACTCTCGTTCTGTCCTGGCCACCCTGCCCTCTCCTCCATCTTTCCTTTTATCTCAAACTCTGTGGTAGATCTGGCAGGAACTGTCTTCTCTCTCCTTCTGCTCTATCAGACTGCAATGGGTCCCCGGACACTCGTTTCTCCCAGGGAAACAACGCGGCTGATGAGCTGGTCAGACGGAGAGCGCTACTTGCGCCCTCCACAATCCCTTATAGTCTCTCTCCTCTTATCTCTCGTATCCACTCTAGTCTTTTCTCGGACTGTAGGCGTACTGTCTCATCAAATTTTTTGACACACAGGTTCCCTCAATTTCCACCGAGGAACTTGTGCTCCCTCGCCATGCTCGCTGTGTCCTCTCTCGTCTTCGCTGCAACGGACACAGCCTTCTTTTAAGTTCTTATCTCTCTAGGATTGGCAGAATTGAGAATCCTTCTTGCAGCGCCTGTGGACACTGGTCCCAGGACACCTCTCATCTCATTCTGCACTGTCCAGCTACGAACTCTTTGCGCCGCTCACTCTTTGGCGACTCTCTGTCTTTCTACGACCTCTGGTCCAGACCCTGGGGAGTTTCGTGGCTTCTGTGGCTCCATGGTCTTCTGCCATGCCCCCTATCCCTCGGAAGGAATCGGGTAAACAACAGCAACAACAACAACAGGATTTTATGACCACACATTGGATGCTAAAAACGGCATCTACGCTGTGGTATTAAAAGATAACAGCAACGTTTAACTGTTATCTAACCCCCAAAGAGTATTGCCATTACAAAAAGTTAAATGATGGAGTAAAGAAGAAAAAAAAACATCCTCAACCTCTTTCTATTGCTAATTATAACGCATATGTGGCAGGAGTGGATAACTTGGATTGGCCACTGCACAAATATTGAATAAAAATGTACTGGACAAAGTCGTATTTTCCGCTTTTTACACATCTAATCGACGTCACTGCGGTCAATACGCGTGTGCTTCTCTGTTTAGTGAATGACCCAATTCCACTTTTGGATTTCAGAAGAAAAACAGTGAGAATTTATACGAGAAACTCATCCATTTCCTATCCAAAAAAGGCTGGTAGACCATTACTAAACAAAAGTGCAAGCAAGCGCGTACTGAGGGAAGTAAGAAAAGATGGAATTAATCATTGCACTGGCCATTAAAAAAACTTGTCATGGTGCCTAAAATATTTTTACTGTTTTTACCTTATTTAAGGGCGCTGATTCCAGAAATGTTGGGCAGCAATGTGCAGGTTTCGAAACAGTCAATCTTTTATTGGGTTACTTGCGCTTGTACGGTTAGCGCCCATGAAGAATGCCTCCTTTTCAGGCAAACAATCGTTGCAATTGTCTTCTTTTCGTCAATTGTTATATCTTACTATTATCTCTGAATAGTAATTTAATTGGTTCAAAACAAGATAAGCTTTACTTGGGCTATTTTTTTTCTGTCCGAAAAGAAGAAGTTTGGCCAAGAGAACATTATGTAGTGCTTAATCAGGCTCTTATTCTATTATGCACAATTCCTCGACGTGTCAGGTTGTTTTTTTTGAACCCGAGAAAGAATGAAAAGTTAAGCAAAGAGTCTGTCTGGTTATTTTTTGTAAAATGTGTTTGACGAGAGAACGAATGCCAGGACTTTCTTATGCGCAAATGATTTTTATGATTAAATATGATACAGCTTTTTGCATTATGCATTACGTATAATACATTCAAAACAGCTGGGCTTCCTGTAAAATACCCAAGTTAACTGTTGTTGTTACTTGAAAAGTTAATGTGGGCAGAACACAAATTGAAAAATGCTATTATTTTTGTTGAGACTCTGGCTAAGCCCAAGCTACCGAGTGGCTACTGACAAATGTTTGCAGATGCACGTTGCGACACCAAGACAAAAGAATGTTAGCCTTTGTTGTACACATTACATATCTTTATTGCCCATCAGATGTCGAAGGTAATAATGCATGGTGGCCTATGTAATCAAGTTGCAAGTACAGCATCACATGACGAGCTGAACATATTTGCACAAAATTACGGTATAAACAAACTTTTATAGCAACTTCGAAAGTTATTTACATTATTATACACAAGCTTTGATCATTAGATATTGGAGGAGAAACAGACCTAAAACGGTTTTTACAAAGATCAGATATACCAACAAATGGTCCTGTAGACGTGCTTTCAAGAGAAGCGCGGTTAGAATCGTTTTTCTTGATTTCTTCGTTGGTTGAATGACTAGTTTGAGAACTAGTAGCAAGGTTGATGCTGCTGCCTTTTTGCCACACACAGCTGCTTGAATCACAAGTATCACCACTTTTTACTGGATTCCCAAATGAATGCCATGTTACAATCAGAGTATTCCTGTCCCATGTAACGCTCGAGTCCTCTTCAGCATAGGTACTGTTGTTCATTTGTACTACGCAGTTGTTGGAAACATTGTTGGAACTGCTTTTTCTAAGATTCTTAAATGAAAATTGACCTTCACTTTGAGCAATATTACTCCACGTATAGCTTGAAATAGAGTTTTGCTGATTGCTAGTGTAGTTTTCGTGCGTCAAGGAACTGCTTGGTACACGGTTAACATCACTTTGTAATGAATTCGTTGATGAAAGCCAATTTTCATTGTTTGTACTTCTCCAGGTAATGCCGGAGTGATTGCAAGCATTAGGTATGCTGTTACTGTTGTGTGTCGAGAAATAGGCATTTCTTTCTGAGGAAGTTGTGCACGAGCTTAGGGATTTTTCTTGCTTATCACTTTTACATCTCTGCTCAGCATCTGCGGTAAGTCGAAGCCTTTGCAACTGACCCAAATTATCGGTAGCAAAGGATTCTATAGTAGCAGTGTTATCATTTTTAGATTGTTCGTCGTCATCACTGTCATCACTATCTTCTTGATAAAAACTGCAACACAATTACGCAAAATTTTGCGTGATTAACTAATCCACTATGATTTGGGTTTTTTCAATCTTCAGGGATCAAGATAGCCCCTAAATTAATTTTGTAATTTGTCCTGCAAAGCAGAGGTGTGCAACCTTTTTTGCAGGCGAGCCAACATTATAGACTTCTTGAAAATTTTGCCAACCAGTCAGAGTTTGTAATTCATAAGGTTTCTGCGAACAAATAGGCTACGAAGCAGGGCCTGGTGGCAGTATTCATGCAAAAAAGGGGTGGAGACCTTTTTGGAATTCGATTATCCCGAGACGTAATTGGTATATTGGCCATTTAAGGCCACAAAAGTTCGTCACAAGACGCATTTGGAATTCTTTTCCCGGGGCACAAAATTTCACGTGGAGGACCGCAGGTTGAGAAGCACTAATAAGCTACATATGATTAAAGGGTTCAGAGTAATAAATGCTGTAGTCACAGCCGGATGGCCAGTTAACTAAAGTGGAACTGAGAGGCATTCTAGCTTGATGGTTTGATGAGCAACACTTTTGCATCACTATATTTCTTGCATTGCAATAAAGAAGTCCCGCATCGCCGTACAACTTTTTACTACCCTTCCCACCCCCTTCCACCTAAATAGTTTTTAAATTGAAATAGTCCCTTTTGCATTTTGTTACATTTGTAAAGTTTGTAACTACGCCAGGGTCAGTGGTCACTCGACGGTAGCTTTTTCCGCAACGCAGTTGCTACGCCTTCTGTTTCCAAATTTATTCGTAATAGTGGAGGTATATAGAAGAAGCCTCAATGTCCCGGCAATGCCGTATCTACGCCAGAACGCATGTAGTTCATATACTTGTACACTTGGCCGCCGAAAAAGTTGTCCATGAGCCAAGGTTTCGAAAGCAGGCCCTACAACTTGCTGGCCACGTTGCTTTTCTTCTATTCCATGTTTACTTAATTACAAGAATACATTTGAGTTCTGCGTTTTACGTACTCTTCACGTTAATGCAATGCGGCTAGCACAGTCAAGATTTCAAATTGGCTTATAGCCATCTAGTCTACCTGCTAAGTGCACATAAGAGAAGACTAATGGTTTTTTTGTTATCGCTCACTAAATCAACTGCTTGATTGATGCGTATATGTTCTAATATCATGCTTGTTAGGGTTGTTCAAATTTACCTCTCTTTAAAAAGCTAAGTTTTCATTAACTTTTACCATCCGACAGACTAAAAATATGACTTTGGCAAAAAAATCATTCATATTCGGCTTCATTTTGCTCCTTCTCAAAGCCCTTAAATTTTTGCTTTCAAATCGCGTTAACTGGGGATTCCCCAAACTTTTAGCATTCTCCGTGGCATTCATAGATTTATCCATTGGATTCTGAATGCAATATTTTGTAAAATATATTGAAATTTGAATCAGGGGAATCTCCAAACAAATACTGAGCTTAATTTTTTGTTAAATGTTATAATTTTGTCTAACCACGGAAAAAGACTTTTAAGTGGGATATACCTACAAAAAATGAGATTTAATTGGACCACCGCTCATTTTTTGCAAAAATTATCTTGTTGAGCCATTGGTTAAATCAATGGGTCGATCAAAACTGTCAACTTTTAGACAGGTCTTACCACATGTTTTATATGTGAAAGAGTATCCTTCACCCATAACTCAAACGAGCATAATCCTAGCTCAAGTTATCGAAAGCGTTTTCACTTTTTGGAATACAGTAGGCGCCGCTTATTGTGACCACGGCTAATATGACCAGCCGCTTATTATGACCAATTTGATACGGTCCGGAATTTCTCCATTTAAAATTCTCCGTTTAATATGACCAAATTTCGGATAATATGACCAACATTTTCTCCATCTCTCTTGGGACAGTACAGTATTTTTTCCCGCCACGCACTTATAACTTCGCCTTTTCAACGTATTGTTACACACTGTACTAAATTTTACAGTCACTTGTAGTGTTAAAGTACTGTACTTTGTTTTACTGCCAACGTCACACTGTTACTTCGGGTAAACGATGAGTTTGATGGTATTTGGACTTCTTGTGGCTTACGGCGTCGATTCAGGAGCTGTTATGGCGGCTTCGGTTTCTATAACCATTCAGATATTATGACCAAAATGGTCTGGTCCCAAGGTGGTCATATTGAGCGGTGCCTACTGTATAAGGCTGAAATAAAGACAATAGAAAAGAAAAGCGCTGGAAAGATTTTATAGCAAGATTTGAAAAATGGACCGCCCTGAAAAGAAATAGAATACAGTGGCAGATCCTGAACAGAAGAGAAAAAGTTTCGTACGGAATCTCAAATACTTGGGCAACATTGGGTCAATAGATGTCATAAAAATCAATCGAACCTACTGGTTTTTGTCTGCTTTAAAAAATTCAAAGACACACATGTTTGTGAAGATCAACAAGGACCACATAATGCTGTTATGATGGGAAAAGTTGTACTTTTTATGGAAAAGGTTAAACGTAAGATTTCAAAGCAAAGAAGGAATGACCTAACCAACATAAAATTTTGTGATACCTGAAGAATGTAATTTATCTTCATCTTTATCACTAGAGAGAGATGCCACTGGCTCAAGTTTAGAATTTGATTTTTTTATAATAGTTGGCGAACTTGTCACAGTTTTACGTAGTGGAAAGGAAATGGTAAAAGTGACTTCTAAGCCCTAAATACATTGCCAAATTTAAGCTACGGCTTAGCTTCCATATTTATTTTCCTCGAGTAAATTTTAGAATTCCCTTTCTAAAGAAGGTCCGCAGAGATGTATTGGAGTAGCAACTAGATTTGGATGGAATAATGAGGAAATCTTTTTGGTTGACATTGATCATATCATCTTACTCAGTACACTCATTGTTTAACAAATCATAAAATTCTTTCACTGCTTGGTAATCTCTAACATTTCACATTTCATTGTAAGAGATTGAAACAGCGAGACAAAACGGAATTATCATGTTGGCAATACCTCGAATAACATCGCATCGTTTGCAGTCTCTTGATGTTGCTGTTTTTTTCCAGTTTGAGTATTGTTACAATAGCGCTATGGATAACTAGATGAGGAATCATCCGAGGCAAACTATCACAACATGCGGTATTCCTAGTTAGGTTGCTAAAGATTAATTGTCTGCAATGATTCACAGGAACATTCCATCTGGATTTAATCACACAGGCATATACTGGTTTAATCGTGACTATTTCACCGAGGGTGAATTTTCTGCTGATGTAGCTGATCAAGAAGAGAATAATCCTATTAATTAGCCGTCAACTGATCCATTACAGCTAAATACGGTGGAGAGTAGCAAATCATCTGGTGCTACTAACAATGAACAACAACATCAGAAAAATCCATCATCTTCTGCATAAACTTGAATGACCTTGCAACAGCACCTACCCATCCCCAAATGAAATTCATGGCTTGCCAAAGGCACCTTCTAAAAAGCAAACGTAGGATAGAAGGAAAAGAAAAAGGAAAATTTTAACTTCTTCACCTGTGCAAAATCAAATTGCTGCAGAAAAAGCTAGAAAAGGAAAAAATCTTATCCAAGCTGCAAAAGTTGCAAAAAGGAGTCTTTAAAAAGAAGAATGTTGTAACTACAGACAAAGGCGTTATAGCAGCAGCTCTTTGGAAGAGGAGTTCACTGAATGTGAGTATAAGTCTGACCCTTCCCTTGGTAAAGAGATAATTGAAAGAGAGTCTGTTATTGTCGATGTTCCAGGAAAAGGTAAAGTGTTGCGTAATAGTGCTCGCAAAGATGTGGTCGCCGAGAAAGAATATAAAGATGCCTTCTTTCTAAGAATCTCAGGGCGAGTGATCGCCGAAGAAAACAATGAATTGATTTTGGTTTTAAATGAAGAGGATGAAGTTTTATTTACAGCAAATGACATTACCTGCAAGCTGCCTCTACCTTCGAGTGTAGGCGGATCACGTTGTAGGTCCAACTACATGAAGTTTAACTGCGATTTTAACCGATGGATCTGTATTAAATGCAGAGGCAAAAAGACACTAGTAATTTATAATACAAGGAGCTAAGCTGCTATCAGTCTTGCAAAGCTATTTTGCTGTTTGGTTGCATTCATAATTTCATTGCAATTCTCTTGGCTATTTTATCATTTCGTTGCACTATTTGGTTAGTTTGCTCTAGGTGCTGCTTTTTTAGTGCCATTATTTTTGTCTTTTAAGTGTAAAAATTGAAATACATATATGTTGAAGTGTGTCAACATAACCAGGAGTGGATCAACAAACCCACCTTGCTGTGTCAAATATCCCTACCGATTAGGATAATTGATATGCACGAGCGATCTTTTTCAAGTGGCTACAGATTAGTAAATTATGGCGCAAGTCGGAAACGGATAAAAGCCCAATCAGCTGGTAATAAAAGATTTCTGATAACCAGACAATTTCAAAGTTGGATTAAATCATGTAAAAAGTGTCTCAACAAACCTGCTCCTCCCCTACCCTGAAACCAACCTATAAACAAGGCTGGATAATCAATTCCTTTGTTGTTATTAATTTAGCAGAATTACTTCTCCGAGTTGCAGAATATACGAAAATGACAGCTAAACCTGCAAACCAAATTGTTTTCAACTCGTTTAAAGAAAAACACTCAAGTATCAATCAATATTTTCGTTTAGGTTTCAATGCATTCAACTCACCCTAATGTGTCAAAATCTGTGATTAAACAATTGATTCCATTCGCAACCACATTGCCTTTAGAAGCAGCAATTAATGCAATGAGTGAGTTAAAAACAAAACATCTGAATCATTCAAAAACTCGTGGGCACCAAGCAAGCACGTTTGTAAAGCTAATGAGAATATTAAGCTGTTGAAACACGTTTTTTTAAGCTATATTGATAATTTTTTTTTCTGTGGTTTTAATCATCTTGAAAGTTTGCTTCAGTCTTTGTGACCAACACGTTGAGATTGCCAGTCAAACCGGAATCAACGTGTTACGTTCGAAGCTGCAACTATCTGCTCATTAATTGGGGTCGCGTTTACTCGCAGATTTGATTTTTTTTCAGAGTGGGTAGCTGGATGAAAAGTTTGGCGACCACTGGCATAGCATGTTTAACTTTGGGAAATCCTCTATTTAATAAAAGTTTAAGAGCTTTGAGGAAGAGCAACATGAAGTCGGATTTAAATGATTTTTTGCCAAACTCAAATTTTCGGTCAGTAGAATGAAAAAAGTTGAGGCAAAATTAACTTTTTAAAATGACATAAATTTGAACAACCCTAATGTTTGTAGCTAGACTATTCAAGCTCATAAAATTACTTCATTAATCAAAATAAATAGAAATCAAAGTTTCTTGACAGACAGCATCCAGTTTAGTTAAGTATTACTCTTTTTTAAAGGCAGTTAAACCTTTTAATTAACTTCTCTGAGACCTCCAGCTAAACTGTGGGTATTTCTCCAAAAAATAGCCTAAAGGAGGGATTAAATACACCTTGATTTTGCACGGACTATAACATATCATAATATTTAGCAAAACTGATAAACAAATACTTTTTCGATCTTATCAGAAAAAGCAAACTGATAGGCCTACCTTATACCGTTGAAGTTGTTATCCGCCTGAGAAATATTGTGCTCATAAGTGATGTCTCTTTTGACAACGACTGTTTGTCCATTGTTTTTCGTGGTAAATTTCTGTGGCTGAAATAGTTTCATTGATGCCAATTTCACAGTCACTGTATTTAAAAGTCCACGACAGTGCAACACTCTGTAAACGTACAGCCGACGATTGTCAAAGGAATAATAATTCCCATCTTTACAAACCACTCGAATTCGAGGTATGTCATGAACACTCATGTAGCCGCAAGTAATGTCATTTATAGTGCCGTTTACCGACCTTCCATCAGAAAATCTTTTACTAATACAATCATGCATAAACCTGATATTACTTGGAGCTAATTCTAGTTGAGCCATTTTTCACACCACTGCTTTTAGTCAGTATGCAAAAAATCTTAAAAATATCAACTTGTTAAAAGTAGCCAATAACATATTGCCAAAACTTCATTGACGTTATCTTAAAAAATACATCACAATCATGATTTCATTTTAATGATTACACCTGAACAACGCCAGTCAATAACATTTAGATAAAGAGACGGTGCCGCAGTTTTACCCAAGGAGAGCAAAAAGATTTGCAGCAAATTGGTAGATGTAGCTTTTGCACTGCTATTTCCTATCTCAGCGGCCTTAAATTAGGACTGCGTTTATTCAAAAATAGCCCATGGATTTACTAATTAATATATGTCCTCTCAGTAATCACTAGATCACACAAATTGAAGCAGAGAATTTTCATATTTGATATTGTAAGCGCCAAACCAGCTTTGTCTAAACTTTTGATACACTCGAGATTCGAACCTTAGTCTTTTAATCTTACCTCAAAAAACTCTACGCCACCTGTAAGTCTACATAGTTAACGCCTTGCCCACAATCATTCAAATTACCCTGCCTGCAAATCAAACGCGTCTCTTCTTTGTCTATTGTGTAATCAGCACTGCCGTTACAATTTGCTTTGGTGTTCTTTGGCTCAAATTAGCTTTTAGTATCTAAGTTCAGCAGTGTTTGATTTTCAAGGTGTCAACTTAGTTGCACCCTTGAATTCAACGATGATCTATTTACCGTGGTTTTGGTTGTTTATTTAGGTCAATAGTTATTAGAGCTAATTATGATACAAAGTTTGTCGAATCAAATCAATTAAAGTGACTGCCGGAATTGACGGTAAGTGAATATTGCGTTTATCCCAGATTGTTTTATAATGCTGTCAATTTTCGTGCTTAAATGCCTAATCCTAAGTATAATGTTCAACGTTTAAATCCTCACTTCAGTTTTGATTCGCCGTGTCAATAATCATAATTATCCTTCATTATATTATATCGTATTCAATGTGCTGAAATTTGTATTTTATTTTAGAAAACGGTACAAGTTCTGCCAACAATAAATAGAACACCAATCAAATCCGTGTGAGGCTCCACAGGTCACTCAAAATCCTATAGCCGCCACAATAACTAAACGGCGGCTGTAGATATGTGTTCCAATAACTCAAGAGAAACCCGGAAAGAGCCCGAAAAAAAGATTTGTTCCTGACTTTATTTACATATTTGTAATTAAATTTCGCATTCGTGTTTGGAAATTCAATCTAGTATCCCAATTAAAGGTCATTACTTTTGTTTTGTGACCACGAAATCATATGTTTTGTGACCACCACAAAAACAGTGTCCTAACATACAATCAGGGAAAAAATAGAACCACCGCAGAAAAACCAGCATCTTAAAATTTTGTAAAAAATAAATGTGAAAAATGTAATTATTTTCACACAAAAAGCTTAAAATCGCTTTATGACGCAGAAATAAACCACTCGATTGCTTATTTCTTCAGAAAAACATATAAGCATTGAGTTGGAAAGGCATTTTGCAACTACTTCTTTTATTTTTTTAGCTGGTATCACCCCTAAAATGAGAGGAAAATCTCTTTTGAGAGAGACACAGCGAGCTCAGATTGATGTACTGAAGCAAGAACATTATCAGAACCTCAAAATGGTGTTAGAATAGGTTGCAGTAAGAATGTTATTACACAGTGCTTTGAAAATATTTAGAAAGTGTGGTTCATATTGTGATAAAACCGAGCGAAAAAGACCCCAATTACAGGCGAGATGGCGTAGTGGTTAGAGCGTCTGCTTCGTTGTCGGTAGACTTGGGGTTCATTCCCTAAGTCAAGTCATACCAAAAGACTTTACAAAATGGTATTCACAGCTTTCCTGCTTGGAGCTCAGCATAAAAAAGGGATAATGTGGAGAACAAGCCGGCAAGCTTGCTTGTTGTGTCCTTGGGCAAGGCACTTAACGGGACGCATCCATCTTTATGTGGCAGACAGGTGGCCTACCCGTACTTCACCGGGTTACGATCGTGAAGTTGCCAACCCAGCATGTCGTGAAAGACGACTCTTGGGAAACACCAGTGGCAGTCCGCCTTGTTGGTCGTGGGGCTACCAGTCACTCATGATTGGCTCGAAATGGGCTTTCATCTTTCCCCTAGCCTAATTTCAATTAGATTGACGGCATGAACCTAAAATGCCGTTCGTGTCGTACCTCCATTCCGAGGAAGAGGAGGGGTAATCAGAACAACACACCAAAAAGACCCAAAAAAACGAGCAAAAAATTTAATAACATAATTAATAGACTTAGAGTGCGACCACCAAACAGTACCACCAAAAAAATTTGCTTGGCATTGCTTAGAAAAAGTACTATATTAGTAAAAGGACTATACATCGGAGCCTTAGCTTAGAATTTAGACGCAAATTCTTCTCAGCTCAAAAACCTAGACTGAGTAAAAGACTGAAATCAACGCGTTTGGCTTTTCTTGTAGGTGTGCAAAGTTGGAGCCCTTAGCAGTAGGTCAAAGTCTTCTTTTAGATCAATGATACGATGTAATAATTGCTACCCAGTAACGTCACCAAAGCAAATGAAGTGGTGGGACATAAGCGGATAATGAGGGGGCACTAGAATAGACTGATCTTTGCATATTGAAACTGATTTTGTACGGCTGCAAATCTTGTGCAATTTTGAAAATTCTGTAATTTTGTTTAAAAAAAAAAGACATTATAAAATATAGAATGTCTTAAATTGTATATGGTGATATGACTGATCGTGTGTCAATGATTAGATAAATTTATAATATAATGTAACTTAAAATTTTTGTCATTCTTGATGACTTAATGGGTTTAATGGTGTAAACTGGGGATGTGAAATGGCGTTTGAAACTTAAACCAGCGAACTACTGGTATTAAAAAATTTAGTATACTGCTTATATAGGTAACGTTATTAAGTGCATGGCGCATCAAAATACATATTGCTGTACTGCTGGTAACCACTGAATCACGATTACATGAGTAAAAAAGAGCATTGTTAAATACTAAAATAACGAATTTTTTGAGAAAAAACACAAAAGTGCGGAACCAATTCTGTGAAACAAAGAACACGGAAAAGTTTAAAATAAAGTAAATCAACTGAGCTTAACTAAAATAACTGCAGTCTATCATTTGAGGTACTGAACTGTCAAAAGACGTTTTCTTTCCGATCAGTTTTTAGTTTTTATGTCAAGTCGCCTTTAAATTCAAGTTAGACCGGATGGGCTTTGCGAGCGTGCCTTATTGATTGCCTGCGATCTTGCATGATAGCTTTCAGAACAGAAAAAGAGTTCTCGCACTTTGTGGTAGATGCTCCTAGAGTGACTCCTAGAGTGACTCCTAGTTTCAGTGCAAGATGTAGCGTAAGCATCGCCTAAAGTGCTTTGCAATGTTCAGAAAAGAGTTTGGTTGTTATCAGCTTTGTCTTCTCATCACCGTTCAATTTTGTAACAAACGGCTTAGCAACATCAAATTATCCTCCCACATTTGGGCGGTCTACCAAATTCGAAAGAGGCTGCTCCATCTCCACATCCTAAAAGTTGCTATTTTCTGACTGAACAGCCGAGAGAGCAGCATATAGTTTTTTATTCTGATAGCTAAAACGCACGTCTATTTTATTGATGACTTTGATCCAATGTGCTATAAAATAATCTCTAAATTTCGTTTTTATTCATTTCATTATTTTCAGTTGTTTTTTTGACTACATAGTCTTAAAGCAATGTATTATCATGTCGTGTTTGTCTTCAATGAGCATCAATTTAAGTAACAACCTCGTCCCATACATCACAAAAATTCTCTTCTGTTTGAAGATTGTGAACGTTTTCAACACACGCGGCAACAAGTGTCGTCCAAGTTGATAAGTCAACATTTTTAGCTTGAAGCCTATTGTTGGCTGGAGCAAACAAACTTGAAACCCATAAAATACAATAAAAAAATTAGCCGTTTTAAAATGGAATACCCTTAGTGGTTCTACTTTGCATTCTTTTGGCAGAACTGCTTTACATCACCAGGTAATGCACGTTAAGTTCTTTAAGACCACAACTGCACAAACACCTTGTTGGGGTATAAACCAGTACAATAATGTTTAATTAATTAGTTTCCAAACAGCATTAACGGGTAATCCATATTACCGACGCACATTCATTCATTGCTTTTCACATTGACATAGCAAACTGGTGACCTAAGGCTGTTCTTGAAACAGAGACATCACCTGTGATTGTAGAAAAGTAAAATTACAGAATACAGTCAAACGCCAATCTGTGGCTACGGTCAACCAAAAGGCAAAGCGATGCATGGAGCAATTTAAAAACTTTTTGTGACATCCTCGCTTCCTGGACCCGATATAGATTTGCGCTATGCATAACATTATAAAAATATTCTTGCAAATAATATTTTTTCGCAATACACAAATTGTAATTTGCTTGCTTTTAGACTTACTTCATGTGCTTGCAAATTATTGCATTATACAATATTTGGTAAAAAAATGCAAAGGCCAATTAAATTTAAGCGCAAAAAAGATGTTTCAATCTCTTCGTGTGAGCTAGATGCTTGGTTTTTGGCACATCTGTAAGAACTGTTGAGTGTTGTTTGCTGGTCCTTTGTTTGACTGGGCACCATAACAGGTAGACCGCTTGGCCCTACCATCTGTCTTCTACTGTAAATATGGAGGCATCAGATATAACGATAAATGTCTTTGCTGTATGAGGCTGTGGGCTTGCACCTCACACTACCTTTGTCGTGATCAAGCCCAAGCAGGGAAACTGTGAATACCATTTATCAAGTCTGGTCAGGGGAAATGAATTCAGGTCTGTGAAGCAGATAATCCCGAAACAACTCATAGCCCAGAAATATTACATTTATTTCATATTGTAAGTCATCATACTGGTCAAAACATTGAAATGGATTGTGGTATGAGCTTCTAAGATCTGAGGCAAGCTGTTTAATTGCTTCTATTTTTATCCGGGAACCGAGCATTCTACTCGCCGTTATGACGGCCCAGAAGCATAACAAGACTGACAAACAGAGCGCAAACATATGAATTTAATTGTCACCATCAACAAATTTATTTGAAACTGAGACAATAAAAATAGTTATATAGCAACACATACCTTGTAAAGCATTCTCGCAATGAACAAAAAACTTTGTTTCTGCACCTCTCGAAGCAGTTTGATGCCTCTGTACGTGTTTCCGCTTTATGTACCCTTGAAGTATCCATTTCTTGGAGAGGCGATGTTATATGTTGAAAAGAATTGAGAACAGGTGCTACTGTAGCCAGATGACCAATCCACCTCTGCTCAAGCAGGCGTTTCAACTTTTCACCATTATAGTGAAGTGCAACTGTGGGCTTGCAAAAAAGTTGTAAAGACTACCACAAACGTACAAATAATTATTGATCGCTTGTTCACCCGACATTGCGTGCACCACCAAAAGAAGCAATTGACGGTTCAGGCAGTGCACATAAGGAATCTTTCTGTTTTCTCGTTTCTGCAATAGACGTTGAACTTCTCCAAAGTGCCCTGCCATCACAGATGAGCCATCATAGATTTGACTAAATGTCTTTGATGAAGTCAGTCATGCTTTAGTAAGTTTTCCAAAATTACGTCAGTAATTGATTTCGCATCACCCGAATTGGTGCTTGATAAAACTAAAAGACGTTCCGCTACTCTCAAAGAATGCTCGTCAAAAACGAATGATTATGGAAATGTTATCTGCACCAGTTGGGCCCTTGGTGCCATAAACTTTGATTGTATACCAAGAATTTCCTATTTCTTGCTTAATAACCTCGGTTACTACTGAGCTCATAGCAGCAATAAGTTCGTTTTACATATCGGGACTGGTGTACTTTGCATTTCGTGGGATAGTTTTAATGATTGCACGCTTACGTTGGTCTTTTTCCGAAGTGTAAAAAAAACAGACTAAAAACAAGTCTATTTCCCCTTTCGTCTTCGCTTTCAAATGTGTCAATTTATTCTCTGAATGCCAATTGATGAGTAGCCAAAAACGCTACTATGTCAATTAAGGCAGAAAAGTAGTATCAATTTCTTTTAATTGCTTCTGTGTTGACTAATGAGGTAATTTCTTTAACTATTTCAGACTGCTTGATTTTTTCTTTTCAGGTACTACAGCATGCTAAGTGTTCTTTGCAGGCAGCATGCTTGGAAAAATCTCTATTCATTTCAGTAGCATGCTTCCAATTACGATGGCTATTGATCGTAAAGGTTAATTCACAACGCAATCCTCGAAAGTATCCTCCAGCTTTAGATTCAAAAGTGCGGCAAGGAAAGCAAAAAAGCTGCATCAAACTTGACAGAATATTCCAATCAATTTTACCTCTGATACCACGCAGCATTAAATCATCTTTTCTCGGCCCCAAACATGCTTACAGAATAAGCACGCAACCTAACTTACTTTGGGTCGTCAACTCCCAAATCATCAGCATCAGCAGATTTTCGTTTGCTCATAGGCCTACTTGCAGCAGATGTAGCTGGTACACTGCAGCTAGCAGACGAGCTGAGACCTTTCAAACTTTCAGAACTTTCACTCGAATTAAAATTTTGCAACCAATCTCTCAAACTCACTTTGCGCCTTTTACATACTCAATGAATAAGCAAAATGAAAACATCTGCTGTAGCTATTCTAAATACTATTATTTGTTGTCTTGTCGTTACAAAACAAAGAAACAAAGAATTTAGAGCAACCCAAAAAAGGGGGTCACAAGTGGCCGACAGGGAGGAAACGGTCTCCGTAGCGACGGCACTGTCGCTACCTTGCTGCAACCACGAAACACCCTCAAGTTTAATGGTGTTGGGGAATATGTCAGGAAAGGAATGCCTGGTTTCAACTTTGTTTATCGTAACATGACTTTGAACGGCTCCAGATCTCTAAAATCTTTTAAAAGGGAAGCTATAGCTTCGCATAAATGTACATCAGCGAGACAAATTTATACATAATGACGCTCCTCGCCATTGATCAAAGTTGGTGAGTTCATTTTTTCAAGAAAAGCATGTGAAAGTCTTCGACTGATCAGAAAACAGTTCCGACCTGAGTCTCACAGAAAATTTATGGAAGTTAAAGAAGAACAGAATTGCAGACAACCATTTTACTTGTTCAAAAAAATATGGAATATGTCATCAGCATCGTCTGGATCAAGGAAATAAGTTTAGATTTTTGCGAAAGACTATCCGAGAGTATCCCACGGCGTTTGCAACCAGTTGTTGAAAATCATGGAGGTCACCAAAATATTCAAAGCTTTGCTTGAAAATTCTGTATACAACAAAATATTACTTACGTATACATATTCCCTGATCTAAATTCCAAAATTTGATAGAAATGCTCGTCTGAACTTTCATGTTTGCGAAAATAGCAAGTGGTTCTATTCTTTTGCCCTGACTGTATGTTAAACAAATATTATTTTTGAAACATAACAATAATTTCGCGAATTCTGAGAGGAAAAGAACTTATCATTATGAGCCTCACACCAAATCTTTGGGGCTTTATCAACATTTTTCTTCTTCTATGCTATATATGTTTTTCAACATGAACCTTCGTGTGTGCAATTTATGGTGTTTTCGGTAGGCACTCAGCCTTTTGTAAAAACATTGTTTTACCTTGTAAATTACTTCAACTTTTAAATGTATTTTTGCTGTTTTGTAACTAAATCAGTCAATTATTTCCAAAATCTATTTGTCAAAAAAGTAGAAAGCAGAATTGTTGTCTCGCCTTTACAACAAATTCTGTCATCCTCGTTTTGATTTTAACTCATACATGCTTACGAGCGTCTTTTTACTTTGTTTTTCCTTTTATAAGAGTTACGCAAACACCAGTCATAGGAATTTTTTATAAACTTTAGCTGAATCCGCTCATTTAATTGGTTCCAATTTGAGCTTGGGCAAAGCCAAGGGGTTTTTGTTTAACTAAACTCATTCATCTCACTCATTAATAACTTGTCATATAAACCTCCGTTTATTTGATGCAAAGCTGTAATGACGAAAGCGGACATGATGCTAGTTTTCTAGTGACGTAAAAGTAAGTAAAATGCCCGATACAAATTCATAAGTATAGAGTACCAACAGCATCATTGATTGACGTAAACATCAAATCAACGTTTGCAGTTGATACGCAGTAGGTGACTAATTGTCACCTCGTCAAATGTACTTTTTTGATTCCGAACAATAAGAAGTGGCCACCCATATCTACCCTCTAATCGGCCATAACTAACAAGAGCTCCAAATTATACAAATCAATAAAATACTTCGAAATGACATATTTTGAAATTATTGCGTAACATTTGACATCTAAACATTTTTTAAATGCTTAACTTTCAAACTTTGATCTGGTCAATTCTTTGCAAATTTGGTGATAAATTTGTTTGTTTTATACTAACAGACTTTAAAGAGGATGAAAAAGTGATAAAATAAAGCAGTTTAAATCAGGAAATTGGACTTAAACTTGCAGAGTTTTTCTCAGACTTCAACTTGCAGTTTTTGCTGACAAGTCCAAGCTTATTTAGTCAAATGTAGTATGAAATATTAAATTAAGCACAATAGATATAATAAGCTAAGGGCTGATATAGTGATTTGCACTTGTTGGAAAGCGTGCACTTGCAACCTCACTAACTTGTATTTTTCCACTCCTGTTCAAGAGATCACTGGTTCATGAGCAAACCTTTGTGTCGGACCTGGACTCAAACTAACTACAATGAGTCTAACTCGGACTCGGACTTGCATAATAATTTCTACAAGACCACTGCCCTGGTTTTAACAAAGTTAGAAATGTACGTTGGATTTATGTTACAGCAGTACGATTGTTGGCAGATAGCAAAATATCTGGATTGCGGGGGTAGCAGATTTATTAAGAGATTTTAGAAGTTTGATGATCTGTGCGAAGTTTTTGCTTTATTAGCGAAATCGTTGTCGAATTAGGCTAAGACAAGTCAAACTTTCCACCGTCTTTTGAGATGTTCTTGAAGCAAATATGTTTGGTATCTTAAATAAAACGTTTTTGCCTTTTCATTTCTATAACTTATTCTTTACTTGCAACTGTTTCTCATCTTTTTCTGTTGAGCGATGAACAATGAGTAATCGTTACTAATGAAGACTTCCAAGTACATATGGAAAAACTTCTCCGGCTATTTTCAGTAAATCGATAGCTGTTAATCGGCACCGGTGTTTTTTTTAATATTTATAGGCAATCTCTCATTTTTCTCTTAAAGTTGCTGCAAATCGGAGTAACGAAGTGAACTAGCTGGGGTTACTTTCGAGTATCCATTTGTTTAAAATCTATCTAAAGCCTTTTGTTTATTTTTAACGCTGGTCAATCGATATTATGAATGTTCAGCAACATTCCAAATTAAAACGGATTCCCCGTTTTATAGATTGGTGTATTTGCAGTGACGTACAAAGCAAAGTCAACAAAAAGTCACACAAAATAGGTGTAGCCATTTAAATGTCAGTACAAAAATCTTCAATGACAACGGTAACGATTTATGCAGAGCCGGAAAGAGATTTTTGGAGTTATAAACACTCAACGCTTGGTGCCCCACCTATAAGTAATTCAAAATATAAAAAACATAAAACGTACAAAGTTTATCCAACGAAATTAAACAAAACTAACATTAAAAAAGAAGGCAATATGGATAATTATATACTTTCATTTGCACTCTTGTGTGCTTTCGCGTACTTGCAGCCACCTATACGAGGACAGCATTTCATGATATTTAAATACAGAGACACTTTTGCAGTGTAAATTTTCTGTGGTACGCCCTTTTCCTTGATGTTCCAAGCACGTTTGTATTTTGCTTAGTGGTTAATACAGCCCTGGCTGTTTGCCTACTTTTGTAATTGTTTTTAAGTTAAATGTCTAATACAGGTAGCTTTACACATAAACATATCAGCGCAAGATTACATCACCTTCAAAGCAGTGACGTTGCCAATAAACGAGGAGTGTCAGTGTTTTCATGACGTCATTGTACCTTAACTACTTGCAAAAAATTATACCACTAGCATAAATACGTGAGCGAATTTTTGGCCCGAAGTAAGTATTTTTATCAGAAACTCAAATTCTTTAAGAAGTATTTCGTTTTATGTTATACAGGCCTATTTTGATACACAGGGTGTCCCAGAAATCACGCACCACTCAGGTTTCCATAAAAAACACGTGAGAATTCGATGCACTGATAATTTACTAATCTTTAGTTCCTGGCTTATTCTCCTTACTCATTTCACAGGGCTTTTTGCAACATTTACCAAAACTGTGGTGGATGTTTCTTCATCAAGTACACTCTTTGGTTCTATCTCTCTCAGTCAGCAACTGAGCCTGTTTCTTGAAAGCTTTGTATCAAACAGCAGACAGTAGTATGGCTCAATGTTTGTCCTTACTCAGAGTAATTCGGGTTGAATTCTTGAGCTACAGAGCGGTGTATCGCTCCATCTCTTCCAAACATGAAAACCAATTCAACTCTTAGATACACTGCTAGTTTCTCCTCATAACTAACCAAATCTGAAACAAATAAAAAAAGTAATAATCACTATGGTGCGTGACTACTGGGACACCCTGTGTACATTGTCGATCATTGTAAATAATCTGAATAATTAATCGTTGACAAAAAAAATGAAGACTACAAAACGCAATAAAAAAGAAGTAGCCGAGAATTCGAATCGCGTACTTATCAGAATGAAAGTTGTTTCAACACAACACGAGCTCGTTGTTTGCTTACCCGTATGCCAAAACGCAGCACAATGTCATTGCAATTACTGCTATTAAAACTTTATTGAAAACTCTGTTTATTCACTGTAAATGCAAGCGTGCAAAGTTCTGTAAATTGACGATCCTAGGTAATTGCAAAAATTGAATTCATTGTTTCACAAATTCTATCCGTTTCTTCCAATAAATACAGGGGACACAAAGTCAAAGTTAATGGTGGGTGTTGTAATTGATCGTGTTTTACAATCATAAAAATAAGATATTTAATGGAAGGGTTGTTCACAACTTGGTACGACCCCCTTATGGTGATATTTGTGACACCAACTTCTTTGGCTGCATCTATATGTCTTTGGTTTCAGAATAATAACAAAAGGGCCATACTTCCACCAAATGTCTTGTATCAGATCATCCGGTTGGTCTAACAACCCATTTTCATTTAAAATTTTCCTGCAAAGATGCAATTTTATACCAATATTTGGTGAATACGATTTCACAAAGTGGTGTAGACCTACTGGTCAATAGTTTTTTATTGATTTCCTCATCAAACTTATGCTTTCATAAACTATATCCGTAACACCAATCTACTTATGAATAAAGTAAGACCGTGCTTTCTTTAATTTTGCATTCACACAGAGAAGCAATACCAGTGATTACTAGCCGAAGTACGATTCATGTGAATAGATACCCGACGAAAACTGCTAGATAAATATTCCGTCCGATCGATGCAAATCTGTACTTGTAGACATGGACAGTGCCAGAGGGCAACAGGGACTTAATTTCTTGAACCCGACCAAGAAATGAAGGTATTTTCATATACAACGGCTACAAAACCTCAATCTTCAAAAATGTAATAAAGTCACCAATCCAATTCGAGGCTCCGCTGGCAAAATTAGGGGTTAAATAATTGGTATCAAAAAAGGTCATTTAGCAAAATTGAGGACACGAAGACCAAAAAATATATTAATACTTTTCAGCGTCCCAAAACTTGCATCTTCTAGTAGGTACAGAACAAAGCTTTGTAAAAAGTGAAAATACTTGCTAATTTTTCTACTTAAGTGCCATAACTACATTTTTGATTACTTTTACGCTTCCTATATTAAAGTAAAAACATTTGTCATTTAACAAAATTGAGGACACAAAAACCAAAAATGATATTTTTGAGCCGTCTCAGAATTAGCTTCTGGCCAAGCAAATGCTCACAGAAGCAGGAAAAAACTTCTTAAAAAGTAAAAGTACTTTCTACTTTGCTACTTAACCCTCCGTCGGGTGCACTCGATCTGTCAGGCACATGGATGACGTAATTTCGTATCTCTCACATTCTGGTTGACTAAGTCAAACACGCCTCTGAATCATCCACCACTAGCGCATTCCAGTGAGAAACGTCATAGTCAGTTGCAGATCTGTCAACATGAAACGCAGATACAGCGTTAGAGATCTCTCAGGCACATTTCGCCAGAATCTAATATATAAAGCGCAATTCTGTCTGTCTTTCTGTCTGTTTTAACTCCTCTGAAACTGCTGTAGGTACAACCATCAAACTTGGCACGATTGATCACCACCCAGTGGTGAGTGTCATAAGAGTATTCGTGATGTCATCATGACGTCATAATCAAAATTAATTTTTTGGAATTTGCATTGCTTGACAGAAAACAACGCTTTTTGCTCAAACGATAACCATCTTTTGACTTACCACATTTTAAAAACTTTCATTTGTTTGAGGTTTAAAATGACGTCACAATCAACGATTTATTGAACAATCTGTTTTTTGTTCTTTCTCAAAAAGTACTCATCACACAAACGCGATTAAAAGTTCTTTTAGGAGATATTAATAAGCTGCTTTTCATAAATACAACTTTACAACAATTAATGTTTATTTGATTATGCTACGAGCACTTCTTTAAGCACTTCAGGCAACCTAAGCTTTTTTTCTCTATTTCGCTTGCACGCTTAAACTGGGTCTATGACGTTATAATATAATATGTTTCGTATGATTAACACAAATGTTCGCTATTGCAGATATAATATCAAGATATATATCTTTATTGGCAAAAATACTACAGCCTGTTTCGCCGTTAAGGCTCCTCAGGTATTTCTTATTCAAATAGAATGACGTCTCTATTTGAATAAGAAATACCTGAGGAGCCTTAACGGCGAAACAGGCTGTAGTATTTTTGCCAATAAAGATATATATTAATTTGCTCTAACTGTTTTTGTTATTGAGCACTCTTAAATATTTTACCGAGTCTATTTATTTATAATATCAAGATATATATTTTCAAAAACTGCAACCTTTCTGCAAAATTAGTTTGTTACAAAACTGATTTGTGACCTCATTTCTCAACTGATTTTCAAACTTTGCTCAACAAATTAAAGGTTATTTCAAGGCGAGTCAGATAGTGTATAACATGTACAATTAATATTAGTTTTTATACTGAAAAAACTGAACTTTAACACCTGTGGTGTAACTTTTCACCCCTTCCAAAAGTGGTGAGCTCAGTAAAAACAGATGACTTTCATACAATAACGTTAAAACAAAGTACTTACAATTACTGTCCTTTGAAAGCTTAAGAAATTTACTTTCCAGTAATATGTCACTCCAATTACTTAAGGCTAAGGATTAGTTTGTAATGGCGATCAAAACTTGGTTGCCATACATGATGTTTCATTTTTAGTTGTACAGTCAATTTAGGATATAAGAGATCCGCCGGGACCAGCTTAATCAGTCTCTTATAACCGAATTCTCTTATAACCGGCTGCCGCAAAGTTCGATCTGATATCCTAAGGACCTTTTGCGTAGTCCCATATAAGCGAAAATTCCTTATATCTGAATCTCTTATATCCGAAGTTGACTGTACAATTATCCTACTAGAGCTAACAAACTTGCAATTGTTGGGCAAAGTTAGTTCTTTGGTACATTTTGACTACTTTTCCTCACAAGCGTGGTTCTTTTGCATTGTCTGTCGACGTTTTCAAAAACATCCATCAAAAACTGTAGTCTCTAAATGATTATGAAATGTAGTCTACCGTTAAAAAACATACAAAATTTTAGTGCCTGCACTTTACAAAAATCCAATTTCTAGAAAAACTAAGTAGTTTGGTACATTTTGTCTATTCTTTCTCGATAGCATGGATCTTTGGCATTATCAATCAAATTATTTAAATGACTTATCGAAAAATGAAGTCTACAAATTTTAATATGTAGCCTACTCCAAGCAAAACACTAGGTGATCACCCAAGAAAAAAATGATGAGGTAAAGGTGGTCCTTTCTTATCGTTTGCAACAAAATGTAGGGTTCGAGCTAAATTTGATATAAATGTTATAGCAATTTCCTTTGCAATTGGGCAAGACTGTTGCAGCAGCCAGCTGATTTGATGTTCTTAACCTCGACATTATTGTTGGGGGCTCTAGCTACTGCTGTAACTGAACTGAGAGTGCTTCATTTCGAATCAGTTTGCTCTTTGCATGGCGGCGTTTATGCCAGGATCAAGGAACATGCACGCAGTCAGAGACGTTAGTTCATATCAATTCGCCTACAGTGACGAAAAAGTGGTAAGTAACAATCCTAATAATAATGGTTCAAAACGGACTGTGAAGTCAATGTTAAATGGCATCTCAATGCTTGTTGCTATTTATTGGAGAAAGCAGCAGGCAGTAAAATTATCTACTATCATTTTGGTAGCAAACATAAATGGTAAAGCCCATTACTGATATTTGTAATTGCAAGGATAGGCCTATTGGTACAAAACACTAATCTTCATTTAAAAGTAGGGAGGTCTGCATTAGGGGCAAAAGTTAAATGTAATAAAATCCCAAATTTAAGAAAAGATCAAAATTAAACAATAATAGCATCAATCTGTAACACTGGATTAAGAGGAAATGTTTTTGTTTGAAAAGAGTTCAATAGGCGCCTATTGCAATAGGTTGTATGACTTAAAGAAAGGCATGGCTACTTTTCATGCCAGGGTCGAATTAAAGCAAACAGCGCTGGCAAAAATCTTAATGTCACCAATATTAATACAAAAGCGGGCCCACCAAATCGTCGAACATGCCTACCACCAAACAGCTCATTTCTTTATGGGTCAAAACAACCACCATTTGCGCGACGCCATCAATTTTGACTATGTTTCATCTCCCCTTTCTCCCCTCTTACTCTTTTATAAATTACGAATGGTAGTTTGTGTCATTGTTCTTTCTTTTTGAATACTTGCAGTCAGTCCCGTAGCACTCCAACTTCGGGCCCCTCCCCCCCCCCAAAGTAAGCGCAAGAGCCCCTGCGCACAGGTCATATCACTTTAGAGGTGTAAAATTGAAAAGCTGCGTTAAGAAAATACACCACAATTTGTACATAAGTAAACAGGCTAGTGTCAGAATAAAGCATGCCGATACCGAAGATGCAAGTCATAAAAAATTCGGCACCGATGCCAGAGTTCAGTAGGACATTTATGCAGACACTGCGAAACGAAAGCAATGACACTGAAAAACATGAAAAAGTTATAAAAACACAGTATCATTTAAATAGTCTGGAGCGAACCTTTTTGTTCGCAAATGCTGTTATGACATTGTCATAATCAAGAGATCGGGCGCAGTCATTTTCGATTGACAACATGGCTAATGAAGATAGTCTACTGTCTGTCATAGACGTTCTATTAAAAGTTTTGATCAGTTTCAATTTGCTGAAGCTTCTTTCAGCGCTGGCAACAGTCACGGGGCAAGTTAGTAAGATTCGAAGTGCGATGTACACATTCGGATACAATTCAAATGAATGAGTCTTTAGAAGATAGTTCAGAAAGTCTTGAGCCGTATTGAGATTGCGTTTTTTTTTGTAAAATTAAAACAAACCGCTGTAGCTCAGCGCTCATTTCATCAGAATCAATGTCACCGAACTTTTTTTGGAACTCTTTACAGCAAGTAAGAAGAGCATTTTCTTGTTGCACAAGCAAAAGTTTGTCTCGTGTGTACAAAAACGAAAAGGCGGAAGAAACCTCACGTAACAAATTAAAGCGCTCCTTTATTGACATAATAGCCTGGTCTACTAATGGATAGAAAAAGTTGCTTTTAAATTTCAGTTCAGGAGTAGCTCGTTGTTCCTCTTCACCTTGGTAATCAAACAATCTTCTTTTCTTTCCACTTCTTGACGGAGGAAAAGAAGGATCAATATCCAATTCCTGTGCTATTTCAACAGCAGATGTTGCGGCACTGTCATAACCCGTTGTGCGATAGTTTTGCAAAAACTTTTCAGTTGCCTGGATTTCCGTTTCCATTGTATGAAGGGAGACTCCATACGATTGAAGAATCTTGCTTGCTTTATTGACTTGGAATAGGATATTATACCAAATAAACACCGACAAAAGAAAACTCCATTTTGATAAATGAGCTATCAACGATTTTGTTTCTGAGGCAGCTCTTCCATCTTTTCTTTCTATGGAAATGGCTTCCAAGTCTTTCAGTGCCAGCAACACCTCTTTTAAATTGTATCGAAGAGGTTTGATGCATTTAATTCTGCTTTCCCAACGAGTATCAGATTGTGACTTTATGGACAGCTCCACATGTTTCTTCAAAATTTCCCAACGCTGAGCAGAGGAAGAAAACAGCACATACAACCTTGTAAGTACTCCAAAAAATGTCAATGCTTCCGTCGATCAATTAGCACTGTCAACAACAACTAAGTTAAGGGTATGGTTTGCACAGGGCACGTAAACAGCTTTGGGATTGATGTCTAGCATTCTTGCTTGGACCCCAGAATGTTTTCCTTTCATGTTAGCACCATTATCATATGACTGACCTCGACAATCAGACAATTCGAGTTGCAGTTCGGTCGCTTTTTCTAAGAAAGCGTCCAACAAGCCTTTCCCAGTACTGTCACTTATTCTCAAGTAGCCAAAAAATGTTTCTTTAACAACAGCAGCTTCTTCATTACATAGTACATAACGGAGAATGACAGACATTTGTTCATGATGTGACATATCTGGAGTGCAGTCCAAAATTATAGAAAAATATTTTGCCAATTTCAATTGCTGTAAATTTTCTTTTTCAACTTCTGTCGCTAGCAATTCAATTAGTTCATTTTGTATGGTAGGACTCAAATAGTGATCTTTAGTGTTTTTATTCTTGATTCTGTCTTGAAGCTCTTTTAGGATCGGATCTCTTCTTGCCAAAAGCTCAAATATACCCAGAAAATTTCCATTGTGAGGAGATCCTAAGACTTCTTCAGATCCTCTAAAAGCAAGATTCCTTTCCGATAGAAACAAGGCAATGTCGATAAGTCTCTCTAAAACATTTCTCCAGAAACATCTTTCATTGAAAAAAATATTCATCTCGCGTTTGTCGATAGTGGATGAATTTCTTATTCCTTCAGCTAGCAACATCCATTGACTGCAGCATTCTTGGTGGGAAATGCCGTTTTCATGGTCTTTCAGTTTTTTCGAAAAACCCTCCCATGTATTTATACCACTACAAAAGGGGCTTAGTGTTTTTCCAAATAGCTTACAACAAAAGCAAAAAACTTGATCTGATTCCCCAGAATAAACTAGCCACGACCGTGAAACACTTTCACCATTAGGTAACACACGTTTATAATGGTTGGAGGAAAAACGTCGCCTTGGAGTTGTGTTATTATATGGAAAATTCATTATTAGTTGATGTGGTCCACGCTTTACTATATCACATCGTTGAGCATCAGAAATACTTTCAGGCCATTTACATGGGTCATCAGGGATAGGGGTAAATTGAGATTCAGTTATTTTTGATATTGAAGGTTGCGTATTGGCAGGTAAATGACAACTTACATTTTCTGGAAATTCACAATCACTTTGATGCTGATCGTCATAGTCTTCTTTTTCTTGTACACTATAGTTTTCTTCATCCCTCTCGGTACAAGTGCCAGGTCTACTCTGCTCAGTAATCTTGAAAAAAATCTGTCATCTTGGGCAATTTCGCTACAGCATCTCGAGCAGTGGCTGCTTCTTTTCTCTTTTGAGCACCACTTTTTGAACGTTTCATTCTATACAATGTCAATAAAATACTTTATCTGCACTCTGCAGTGTATATATATTGTCCCGGTATTTATAGCCAAACAGAATTCCAGACCATTCTATGATTGTTGCGTAACAAGAGCATTGTTACGTCAATCGAATATTCAAGATTTTACCAGAAAATCAATCGAAATATTCTAGATTCTGCGAGATAAAATGACGTTGCATTCACTTATGATGTCACAAGCCAATTTCTTCCTACAGTTTAAATCGGTTGTAAACAAGTCTGCTGAACTGAAAATAGTCACGTAGCCAAAAAGCAATTTCAGACTAACTTGGGCCCCCAAAGTTGGCCTGGGCCCCCCCAATTGGGGGGTTTGGGGGGCGGCTGCTACGTCTCTGCTTGCAGTCTTCATTAATAAACCAACATGATCATCATTACATGTACAGAAGCTATGGCTTATGTAAGTGCCAAACAAACTTTGTCTAAACTTTTGATACACTCGAGATTCGAACCGTAGTCATTTAATCTTACCTCAAAAAACTCTACGCCACCTGTAAGTCTACATAGTTAACGCCTTGCCCACAATCATTCAAATTACTCTGCCTGCAAATCAAACGCGTCTCTTCTTTGTCTATTGTGTAATCAGCACTGCCGTTACAATTTGCTTTGGTGTTCTTTGGTTCAAATTAGCTTTTAGTATCTAAGTTCAGCAGTGTTTGATTTTCAAGGTGTCACCTTAGTTGCACCCTTGAATTCAATGATGATCTTTTACCGTGGTTTTGGTTGTTTATTTAGGTCAATAGTTACACTGGACAACAATTTTTCAAAAGTTGTTTGCTTCGAAGCTGAAAAGTATCAATTCTTATGTATTTTGTGGCGCTGAATCCGAAAATGACAATTAAAATTTCTGATTAGCTCTAGTTGAAAAGATGCAAAACTGTTATGTTTCCATAATGATATCAGGTGTTATAATGCAGATGGGTAGCTTTGGTGCACTTAACTAATCAAAATGTAACAGTTTACCACAGTCATTGAACGCGTTTCGAACAAGGAACGCAGGGCATATCAAAGTGATTGCTATTTTCTTATGTACAATACTAATCTCTGTCAATTCTTTGCCTCTTAGCCTGTTTCTTGTGTGCAGTGAATGGAGCATCCCTAGTTGTTATCCAGCAAAAGTCTGCAAGCATTGATGGGCTCAATTTTTCCTGGTATCTCTTTCTCATTGAGGATACGTCTTGGTAAAAGCGCTCACCATGCTCATCGCTTACTTCTCCACAGTTTGGTGGAAAAAAATGCAAGTGGGAGTCCAAAAAATGGATCTTGAGTGACATATTGCACCCAATGCGACTGTAAGCTTTTAGTAAGTAGGATACCAATTCCATATAGTTGTCAGCTTTTGTATTCCCAAGAACTTTGTGGCCACCAATTTAAATGCTTGCCATGCTAATTTTTCTTTTCCAAACAGTGCTTGGTCAAATTCGCCATCTTGGAGAAGTTGCCTTATCTGGGGACCAATAAAGACACCTTCCTTTATTTTAGTTTCAGTCATTCTAGGAAATTTTCTACTGAGGTACAAAAAGCCAGCTCCTGTTTTGTCCATTACCTTGACAAAGTTCTTCATTAAACCGAGTTTTATGTGTAACGGTGGCAGCAAAATCTTACTTGACTCAACGAGTGGTGAGTGTTTAACATTTTTCTCTCCAGGAGTCAATGATTGACGGAAAGGCCAGTCTTTCTTGATGTAGTGAGAATCCTTCTCTCGACTATTCCACTCACAAAGAAAGCAACAGTACTTCGTACAGTCTAGCTGAAGACCCATAACAAGCGCTACTACTTTCAAGTCACCACACAGCTGCCACTCATGTTGGTTGTAGTTTATGCATTTTAAAAGCACCTTTATATTGTCGTATGTCTCCTTTATATGGACTGCATAACCCACTGGAATTGATAGCATGGTATTTCCATTATGCACCAAAACGGCTTTAAGGCTTGTTTTAGATAAGTCTATGAACAGCCTCCATTCAGATGAATCATAAGTGATTTTGAGGGCTGCCATTAACTCATGTACTTTGGGGCAAACTACAAGATTACCATGCACAAAATAGAATGATTCTAACTGTTGTTGGCGGTCACGGTATTTGGATATCCTTACACCATCTGCTAAAAGATTCCATTGCTGAAATCTTGAGCCCAAAAGTTCAGATTTAGTTTTGGGTAGTTCCAAGTCCCGGACAAGGTCATTCAGTTCATGTTGGGATATAAAATGTGGTTCATGGGAAATACACGATGCAGCATACGATTCCTGCGATGACATTGGGAATTCACCACTACTTGCAGAACTTTCAATTTCTTGTTCATTCGAATCAAGAGTGGATTTTTCAGGCGCCTTAGGAACAGGAAGTATTTCTCCATGAGGTACTGGACGAATTGCTGAAGAATTATTTGGATATTGAATACCATGCTTCTTATTTCTTGACAACCCTTTACTAACTGGTGGTTTCATGCAAAAGTAGCAATCACTTATGTGGTCGGTGAGATTTTTCCAAACCATTGGCACAGCAAAGGGCATACATTTTCTTTTCTTATTCAACCATTGTCGAAGATTTGTAGCACAGGTGTTGCAACAAATGTGAGGTGCCCAACTCTTGTCTTGATCGCCAACTTTACATCCGAAGTATAAGTAATATGCCTTCCTGACCACAGCAGTTATACTGCGCTTTTGTGAAGAAAAAGTAACTTCACCACAAATGTAACAATAGTTGTTAGCTTTGTTTATACACGTACGAGGCATCTGCAGAAAGAATAGCAAAACTAAAATTTGTTAGTTTAAAGTTTTAACAAAAAAGCAAACCAAAGTAAACAACTCATTTCAAACACTGCATACACCAAATTAAGACTAACGCAACGGGTCGCACGTTGTTCTACCTTCCCAACAAACATTAATGATCAAATCTATAACAGAACTCAGAAAACTACAGTAAGCTCTAAAGTGAACTAGGTGAAGATACAATTTTCCGTAATGCACTGCAATAGCCTGCATAGCAGCACGTACGACGCAGTCCAAGAACTGGCGTGAAAAACGCACTATAGTTTCGCGCCGTCGCACTTGAAGCGTTGTTTGGCTTAAACAAATTTTAAGTTGATTTTCGCGCTCAGCGAGCCGAAATTAGTCAAGACTGAACTAATTTTTTTAGGAAGCAAATTTGCTGTTGACCGGTGTTATTAGCGCTATCTGCAATACAAAATTTGTCGAATCAAATCAATTAAAGTGACTGCCGGAATTGACGGTAAGTGAATATTGCGTTTATCCCAGATTGTTTTATAATGCTGTCAATTTTCGTGCTTAAATGCCTAATCCTAAGTATAATGTTCAACGTTTAAATCCTCACTTCAGTTTCGATTCGCCATATCAATAGTAACTATTATTTGTAATATTGTATCGTATTTAATGTGCTGAAATTTGTATTTTGTTTTAGAAAACGGTACAAGTTCTGCCAACAATAAATAGAACACCAATCAAATCCGTGTGAGGCTCCACAGGTCACTCAAAATCCTATAGCAGCCACAATAACTAAACGCGGCTATAGCCTATATTTAGTAAAACATTTCGTAGTGGCTCTAACAAATGTTTGTACGGTGAAGCTGGTGCAGCATGAGCATATGAGCATGCATATGAGCATACCTAACCAAGGAAAAACAAATATGAATCATAATGCGTAGCCAGCAGGGACTTAAGAAAGTTTAAGGCGAAATCAAAATTTACAACGTTCACTGTGTCAAATCGCACCACATGGAAGATATTATTGGTGTTTTGCTTTATGATAGCTTTATAGAACTATCGGGAAAGTTATATATTATATAAACTTTATAGAACCAAACATTTCAGGAAAAGCAAGGACACTTTAAACTCTCCAGGGCACGTCAAGCAGGGAGAAAAGAACATGGTACATAATTTGTAGCCAGCGAGGACTTGAGAAAGTTTAAGGGGAAATCAAAAGAAAACAGCCTCACTGTGTCAAATTGCACCACACGAAAAACATTTTTGCCCTTTTGCTTTACAATAGCTTAATATTAGAAATGTAATCCCTACTTCCAAAATACGGTAAACGCAAGGGTCCCTTGAGTTCGTGTCAGCAATGAACACAACACATAGACCTAAGGCATAGCGAGGATCTTGAAATGAGATATTCTATAAGGAAAGGCAGCACAAAAAGTGCAGAAAACACATAAACTTTTGGTAACTCTTCATGCAAGAATCTAATAGGTAAAGCCGGCTTGGCCGGCTGAACCGACACTCACAATCCCGACGTTACTGACGGGGTCTATGCGGGTGACGCCGTCATTCATACTATAAAGCAAGAATTTTTTTCTTATGCTGATACGCTGCCTGTTATGGTATTTATGTCTATACTCTACAGCATTGTAATAAATCCCAAGTTTAAGAAAAAATCAATATAAAACCATAACCATAACAATTATTAAAACTGAATATAGAGAAAACAAAAGCCTCTTTTGTCGCTATGCCGGAAAAAAGACCAATAGCGCAGCCAAATTAGGAACTTAATACCACAAATGTAAATAGGAAAGCGGCAGCACCAATTGGTAGAATAGGCTTACCATTAAATAGTTTTTCTTTAACTGCAAAAGCAACCACCATTTTGCCGCTTCAATCAGTTTTGATTATGTACAATTCCTGCTCCTTCACAAGTGCAGTAGGCGCCGCTTATTATGACCTCGCATAATATGACCAGCCGCTTATTATGACCAATTTGATACGGTCCGGAATTTCTCCATTTAAAATTCTCCGTTTAATATGACCAAATTTCGGATAATATGACCAACATTTTCTCCATCTCTCTTTTTACAGTACAGTATTTTTTCCCGCCACGCACTTATAACTTCGCCTTTTCAACATATTGTTACATACTGTACTTAGTTTTACCATCACTTGTGCTGTTACAGTACTGTACTTTGTTTTACTGCCAACGTCACACTGTTACTTCGGGTAAACGATGAATTTGACAGTATTTGGACTTCTTGTGGCTTACGGCGTCGATTCAGGAGCTGTTATGGCGGCTTCGGTTTCTATAACCATTCGGATATTATGACCAAAATGGTCTGGTCCCAAGGTGGTCACATTAAGCGGCGTCTAGTGTATTAGCGATAATAATTTGAGGCAAGATTCTTTGTGAGCATTGCCAGTCATGATTAAGAAAATATAATGATCACAATATTGTGTACAAGAATTGTGAAAGTGCATAAATTTCATTAACTTTTCGCTACTGCTCACACAAGCGCCGGATGTGTGAAGCCGGCTTGGCCAGTTCAACCAAAATACTAAACTCGGAAGTGGCTGATGGAGGGCCTCTGCCGGACGACGCCGGCTAGTACGCACTAAGTGGCAAAGATGGATTTTGTTATTTTACTGTGGCTTGATTAGTCTGGAGCTCTCTATTTTCGTATGTCGCGACAACTCGTTGTAATATACAGTATTCCTTTATATTTTGCTGCTATTTCTATTAGGCACATTGCATTTGTTAATGAGGTTTTACTCCAAACGAAGGCCTAGGCAAATTTTTTGCTTAGTATATGTTTACCTTTGGGTTTTGAACAAAAATGATGAGTGATAGATATATCGTTCTTGATGAGGTAACATTTATGTTGGAAAATTCCAGTAATGAGGAAGATTGTGAGGACAGCAGGGAAACTGACTCAGAAGATAATTGAAGAGGAACAAAAAGAGGATTTTGAAACAGAGCAGGAAGATAAAGTGGTAAGGAAACAGACGAAGATGATACAGTACAGTAGCTGGGGTCAACTATTTTATTGGGAAGGACAAAACTACTAAATGGTATCACAATCCATTACTGACCAGTTCAAGAACAAGACCTCATAACCTTATCAGACATCTACCTGGATCGATATGAGATGCAAGGCTGGCAAAATCTGTTGCAGAATAATGGACCTGCTTTTTACCGATGACATCTTAGACACTGTGGTGACTTCTACCAACCAGTATGTAAACTTTGTGAAAGATAGCTAGGCCAGGATTCGGGATGCAAAATGCACAGATGTAATTGAACTAAAAGCTATCATAGAACTCCTTTATTTAGCAAGAGCGTAGAGAGCAAATAGACAGAGTGTGGAGGAACTTTGGGGAACAGAAGGAGATAAAGTAGAGCGTTTCGGTTAGGTCATGAGCATCAAGAGATTCAAATTCCTTTTGCGATGCATGCGGTTTGATGACCGCAATACATAAACATCAAAAAAAGCTAAAGACAGACTTACTCCAACACTAAAAATCTTCACACTGTTTGTAAACCACTGCCATAAAAGGTACTCTTTCCGAGAATTCACAGCAATAGATGAGATGTTGGTAGGATTTCGAGGAAGATGTGGATTCCGTCAATATATACCATCAAAACCGAATAAGTATGACATAAAAATATATGCTCTTGTATACGATAAAATGTATTACTTAGCCTACAGTATTTGAAAACATATGCCGAGAAACATTCAGATGGATCATACCGTCTTAGCAACAAGTTTGCAGATGTAGTAAGGAGATTAACGGCACCTATAACTGGTTCAAGCCGAAGCATAACTGTAACTGTCATTATTTTCTTGTCTTCATCAAAAAATCGACTTGCAATCGTAATGACGTGTCGAGGCTGGGCGACTTACTGTTTGCCCGAAATCACAGTAAGACTTAAGAGTTTGTGTATAACGCGCGAATTGTTCAGACTGCTTGCTGTTTTTAGATACTGTAGCTTTAGTGTCTTCTATTGTAGTCAGTCAATAATGTCAGCTTGTACAGCAGATGTAAGGCGATGTTAAATCTGTTCGAGTTTATTTGTAAAATTTGTTTACTAAATTCTATGCAGTACAGTTAAGACTAGTTAGTTAGAAATTCGACTAATTCCTTTTTTAAATTGTAACTTCTTGGCTACTGGAAGGCATACTGCCACGAACAATCAGTAAATTTAGTTGCAACATTTTTTGTGTTATATCGGTGCTTTTGGATTTTGTTGGTTTTGTTTATATTGCCTTATCTTTCTCACAGAAAACGCGAATTAAAGAAACCTGTATGCGTTGTTTTAGAGAAGCTGGCAGGAAATTTCTTCGCAGTTACAAGTACAACAGATAACTGGTTCACAAACATAGGCCTAGTGCAGCAACTGAAGGAGAAAAAGTTGTCCTATGTCGGTACTCTGAAAAGAAATAAGAGACAACTGCCATCTGAACTTGTAGTACCCAAAGGAATGAAAGAACTTTCTAGCATGCTTGGATCCCAAAAAGACATCATGTTAGTGTCGTATTTTCCAAATCCCAAGAAATCAGTTATTCTTGTGTCTACTTTACATGTGGATAAAAAAATTGACCCCGATCCTGGAGAGCAACAAAAGCCATTTAATATTACATTTTGCAATGCAACAAAAAATAGTGTGGACACGGCACACCAGTATGTGTGCTACATACAATATAGCTCGAAATATTAAGCATTGGCCCATGGTAGAATTTTTTTGCTATGCTTAGTGTAGCTCGTATTGATAGTGAAGTTACTTGTCTGGGGAATTGTTTAGGAACACAAAAAAGGGGGATATTTTTTAATATACTTTCCGTGGAACTTGTTGCCAGAAAACTAACCACACGAAGCGTGAAAACAGTTGGAATGACATTGTGACTTTAAGCACGATTGCAAAAATATCGCCCGCCCAGCAGGGTATAGGCAGAAAGTAAAGATGCAGAAAACATTCCAGCACCAATGGCAAACAGAAGGTGCTCTCTATGTACAGGTGACAGCGGTCGCAGAAGGCTTTCAAGATACGAGTGCAAAAAATGCCACACAGCACTTTACATGGAGCATGCCATTTTGGTTTGCAAGTCCTGCTTTGAAAACGAACTACAGTATAAGTTTTAAACTGTAAACAAAATATAATTTTTAAACTGTAAACAAACTCAAACAGAGGTAATTTACATCAAGAGCAATCTTAAAGAGACAGTGAGGATTTATACAATAGTTAACTAGTCACACACGAACAACAAGGAAGCACCAGACCTGTTCCGCCATTATTGGGGCTCTTCAGAGCGCGTATCCGACCAGCAGGAAACCGAACCTTCGAGATGTAGACCTTCTATCTGTGGTAATTACCACTAGACCATCTATCTGGACGACGTTGCTGATATTATAACTGCTTTTGTAAGTGAGTGACCGGATTTCCTGGTTTTGCCACTTGTGGAGCGCATAGAGTCCACTATGCTGTAACTCCACAGCAGCACCTCACGACCTAAACTTCACCACAACAAGACGTAAGCATCGCCCTGTACAAGTACATTGAAGAGCTGAACGAAGAATCATAAAGAGAGAGTGAGGATTTATATAATTAAGTAGTCACGCATGAACAATAAGGAAACGCCAGGCCAGTTTCGCCGTTATTGGGGCTCTTCAGCGGCGCGTTTCCGACGTTTCGGTTCCCTGCTGGTCGGATACGCGCCGCTGAAGAGCCCCAATAATGGCGGCGACTTATTGTTCGTGTGTGACTACTTCATTAACACGAATAATAAAAATACTCCGTTAAATTTTTCTAGGGCTGGTAATGGCGTATTAAGAGAGGGAAGGACGGCGAATTGTGAAGTTTAAGGCTTTCTTCTTTTTGGAGATAAACTTATTGAAATCAGAGTTTTGTCCAATTTGGTCTCTAAAAAGACGTAAAGATCTTGTTCTAGAGATCAACTTTTTCACAAAATTTTGCCCATGCATTTCGGTTTTTAAAGCAGATATGAAAACCTTTTTTTATCATATTTTTTTCTTCTATCATACCGTTTGGGGATCCATCGCCATTTATCCCCCTAAATAAGTCTTTGGTGCTGCCACAGCGTGCAATGTGTTCTATGTGTTGTATCTCTTAGTGCGATGTGTTCTATCTCTTAGTATAGCTTGTGATTTACACGGTAATGCTAGCGTTAGATATTTAGATTCAGTGTTGGGGCAAGAGCTTTTTTTTTCTCTAATCGTTGTAACTCATATGCTAGACTCCAACTATATTGCTTCAAACTACATTTGCCCATTGATCACATAGTACATCGGCACCAGCTTATGCCGCAACACTGTAGCCGTAGGCAGTAGCGTAGCGAGGAATTTGGTCGCCCTATCCCAGAGCAAAAAACGCCGGCCCATTTCCAATGAAGCAAGTCATAAATGTTGGCGTTAGAATTCTCCGTTCAAACTCAGCCAAATTTTGTTGGTCTTACCAAAAGTTGCAGCCGATCTGACCGAACCGCACACGCCTTGCTCCGGCGCTGGTCACAGGTTGTGGCTGCTGTACAAACAAAATCCCGGAAAGAAGTATTCGCAAAAGGAATAAATACCTTGATAGGTTTTTAAAACACAATTTCTTCCTTTGGTTCGCTCCATCTTATGTCTTAAAGAGGTTGTAATAGTGTTTAAAGTGTAAACTTTTTTCCAACTTTTTTCGATTGCCGCATGACTAAATACTTTACGAACAAGAGCGTAGCCCAGGTGGCTGAGGTGTTGGCCTAACTGGCCATCACGAAAAGTTTTTCAAAGCTCTGTGTTTTTACGAAATTTTCTGGGAGCTTTCTGAAAAAGATTGTCACGTAAGTCTAATTTTAGCAAATACTTTGAAATTTTCGTGATAACTCAGATTCTTTTTAGTCACTTATTCGACACCCATTTTCATATGCAACCTTGCATCAGCTGCGACTTGCATTAGATCTTAGTCCCCAAACTTCTTTTTGAGCAGCCCAAAAGCAAAAGTAGAATTCTGCATGTATTCGCTACCCTGAAAAAAAGTAAAGACTTTTTTGGGGAGATTAAGTTTTTCCAGACTAATTTTTTTGCTGTTTTCGGCTCTGAACAAAGATCAAGAGTTTTTTGTAGATCAATTTTTTTTAAATCAGAGACGCTATTCCAAAAACGTTTGGGTGGTGGTGACCCCACTTGGGGTTGCGATCCACAATTTCGGGCAGCGAGTATAAATATCTGTAGTAACTGCAGCTCTCCAGGTTTTTACGATTTGCATTATAATTTGAAGAATATTTTGTCGTCGCAAGCTACGTTTATTTTATTTTGACACCACGGCATTTCCATTACTGTTAGTGCTTTAGACGCTTTGAATTTCGCTTGGCAAACAAAAATAACGATCATTGTGGGTGGGTAATTTCTGCAGTCGCAATTTGCAAATTTTTGGTTCAATTGCAGATCACAATGCGATTACAGCCCAACAGCAATCGATCGGGTGCTAAGCTTGTTATCAATTAAAACAAAATAAAAAATAACAATGTTTTTACGGTTCAGACTAGTTAGTTAAAACCTGGTCTTAAAAAGCCTTGACTAAATGTACTTGTTGCAGATGGGTTAACAATCCATTTTGAACATTACTTAGGCCAGTGGTTCTCAAACTTTTTTTGCAATGGAACCCTTCGACATTGTTGGTAATGTAACGGAACACTTAATCAAATTAAATCTTAATGCAAATCTTACTTAAGTTTACGGTATAGTGATTGGCTGGTTGGACTACTGGTTTAAGCTAACGTAGCAATGAGCATAATTCTCATTCTAACATTAATTGATCTGATGTCTCTTCATTTTGTCTAAGAATTAGAAAAAATTTGACCCATAATTTCCCATTCTTTTCATAATTTGAAATTAAAGTTTGCCAACATTTGAAATTAAAAGCAATTAGACTAGACTCGGGCCGCGCAAATTTTTATTTCAGTAGATCTAATTTATAATATTGGTTCATATATTCGAGTTTTACCGTATTTCGTGAACTTCTGTTGGTCTGTAGGTAACGGTAGGCCCGCCTATACTGCAGATAACTATCCATTTTTCTCGAATTTCTTTGCTAGTAACGATAGTCCCGCGAAGGGTTGTTCATAATAGCTGGGCTCATTCCCGATTATGGCGCGTGGATTCCAAGCAACTTTCGCAAAACTGTCGCAGTAGTGGTGAGCGAATGGCAATGTTGATAAGGAGTCGCTTAAAGTCAAGTCGAGTCGCGAGTCACCGATGATAAGCCTCAACTAAGTAATTTGTTTCATTGACTCAAGCCATTTAGGGTTTTTTGACAACAATTCAAGCCTTCCCAACCAGTAACAAAGCCAGCAGCAAATTTTGCGGGACCAAAAATATGAAACATGCTGGATGAATTTTTTTTGGAGATCAACTTGAAAGAAAATTACTTTTGGTTCAAATCAAAAATGAAGACGATTTTTTTTTTGAAAATTAGATCTATGAACGCAACTATTTTTTTATTTTTGGCCTAAACTGTTTTCACAACTTGATTTCATGATCAAATTTAAAAAATTTGTGAGGTCGCTTTGCTCGCCCCAAAGCTACGCCTATGTTCTCAACATTAATTGTCGAAGTAAAGTTTCCTGCGATTTTTTTGATAATTGTAGTTAAGGGTTCTGTCTACGTAAACAACGTATTTCTACTACATGCACTGAACCAAACAAGGAAAATTGCCAAAAAATCTTTTTCAAGGTATCAACTTAGCAGAGCGCACCAGGGTTTGAACTCTCAACTCATTGATCAAAGCCAACGCTACATCACGTTGAGCTTTTTGTTTTAGACAAAAACCTTGGCCTTTTAAAGTAATTACTGGTTAAGGCTATCATCCTGTAGGTACTTGTGAAACTTCCAGGTGGAAACACAGAAACAAATATTTATATCATTGTTTTACCCAATAACCATTACTAAAATCTTGCTAAACTGTTTGCGTTTACAAAAACGAGTGTAAAATATCTTCAATTTTATTTAGATATCACGTCTTTTAACTTAAAAACAAATATAGCCGAAATCAAAATCACCTAGTGTAAATTTTATGATTTTAATCAAAAATGAACCTATCACTTTGACCGATCAGTCCTGTTAGGTGTCATTATTGCTCTGCTAATCATAGCATGCTTTCGCGTTAACATAGCAAAATATTAACTTGCAACAACATTTTTCCAAAGCATTTCATTTGTAACTGCACTTTGGAGAGAAGGCTGTTCTTGGGCAAGGCTGCTCTCTGGTTTTCTTAAGCCAGAGAGCCTGCCTCCTCCTATTTGCTGTAAAAGTGCCGTTCACTCCCAAAATTTTCTTTTTGACGACTTTCCCTAATTGTAGTCACAGACTAAAAGCTTCGGGAATATGTTTCTTTTAGCAATCTTTAAATTTTGTACCACAAACGAAGTTTTCAAAAATTAACTAATTATGATTTGTGAAGAAATCCACCGTATCACAACGAAATCGCACAAAGTGTTTATCTCACCGGTGCAAATACCAATGTTACTGCAAACTGCATAAATATTGACAGCAGCTTATGCGGGTATTATCATTTTTCAAACTTGCTTTAGTCTAAAACTCGCTTTTTGATTGAAAAATATTGTTAAAGCATGTAATACCTCAGCGCACATTTTTGTCAATTCGCGTATGGGCAAATCTTCTATGTTTAGAAACAAAGTTATATGCCAAAACATATAATGAAGAATTTTAAAATTCCTACATCGTTATATTGCTTAAGAATGCTTTCATTGAGGAATTTCATGAGCTTTAGCACATAGGTAAGCGTTTTTTAAAACTTCTATTATATCGCATTAGACTCTTAATCATTAGCATCATTATGGCCTATACTGTAATACAGCAAACACAAACAAGCGCATCGGCAGAAATTTATTTTTGTGAGGGCATAACAACCACGGTAACATCCTGAGGCAAAAAGCATTAAATTCAGGAATGAACCAGGGTTTTCAGGTTACGCTTTGCAGGTTTATCGAAAAGATTTTTGCAACTTTTAAACCTTGAAATAAACACTTTGTCACATCTCATCCCTAATGGAGGTCCAAGTGAAACGTTACGCATGCATTGTTTGAAATACTATTCATTGCTTAAAAAATTATCCCAGCCTCATAAAATTAACAACAAAGTAAAATATCAAATTTAGGTTTTCCACCCTTTTCATTTCAACGTGCACGCGCGACAATTTCTTTGTGCCTGTCGTACTGATTGAAATGAAAGGATAAAATTTGGTAAAATAAACTGTTTGTAAGACCAGTCGCAAATTAAGAGTGGGATGAGTCGAATTGCGGGCAGAGGAGCTATGACCCCTATTCCCTCTCACAAACTTTTTTGTGAGAACTGAATCCATTCTGATGAATCGATATTTTTACCCCAACATAACTGAGGAGTATCCTGTGTCTGGTAATGCTGGGTAAGCCGGCTATAGTACCAAAAACGTGAGTATTCGTGTACCTGAGCATTTTTTGCACTTAAGTATAAAATCTAGAACAGTTTCAAGCTAAGATATCTGTCAATATTTTTTGTTTGGCCTCTTTGCCATTAACTGTACTATATTGCTATATTGTATATTTTGCTCTTGAATATATTGTATGCTCTGTAGTGTATATTTTGCTTTTCTTTAAAGAAGCTTATTTACTAAAATAAAACCTTTTGGATTGCTTGATGTTTCCTGGCCGCAAATTTGCCCCTTTTCTCTTGCTATTTATATCTTGTTCGTTTTTACATCTTTTATAAAGCAAATAAATAAAACCATTTTATTTTGAATGAAAATCACAGAGGGATAACACTAAAATAAGAAAATCCAAGATTTACAAAAATATGGAAAAAAGACCAACTGAATTACCGAAATCACCGAAATAAGAAAATACATTCTAAAAAAGGAATTACTGACTTTACAAAAATATTACAAACCAAAGAAGTACAAAAATCTCGGAAGTATATAAATATATGGAAGTAGATACAACTAAATTTAAAACCATCCAGTTGGGTAAAATTTGGTAAATGAGTCGAGCTAAACTAAGCGTTTTCTTAAATTTCCATATTTCTGCGATTTCCGTAATTTAGTTGGTGTTTTTCCATATTTCCGCAAACTTCCACACTTCCGTATTTTAGAGTTGCCTCCTCAAAGTGCTGTTACTAAACCTATTGGACTCGTTAATTTTTGTAGTATCTGATGTCGACAATGGAATGTAATGCTTCCGCTCACAAACGGTAACACATCATTGTTTTTTACAAACTATTGCGGTTGGGTCTGTATATTAGAGTCGCCGCAAAACTAAATGTTTACCAAGACAAGAATTCACAAAAGATTTTGATTAAAACTATACAAGCTTATAGATATTCCTGGTTTAGATTGGCCTACAATGCACTGTAGGTAGCTCTCAAACTGTGGTCAGCCAGAGCTTCCTAGGCGGTACGTAAACAGTTTCTTGGTCAGGCGAAGTTTGGTGTTATACGAATTTAGGGATTCTACGCATTGCAAATAGCCGTCGGCATAGCCAGTGAGCCTCGAAAGATGAGGCAAAAAGTGTCGTGCACCTAAAAATTTCTCGAACCGTTACTGGTATTTTAAGCTGTTTTTAAGTATAAAAGCACAACAAAACTCTTTCTGAACAAAAATTGTTTTGGATCGATTTTCCCTTAAAACTTATCTTTTGTTGACTCTTCTTTATTTGCAATCAAAACAGAAAAATTACCTATCTCACGTAAACAAAGTTGTTATTATTTGCATTCAAAGCCAGTTTTATACTACTCAAAATGCGAAATTTACCAGAAAAACTAAAAGGACGTGAAGCAAATTATTATTATTTTGGTCAAGCTTTCTCGTATAGACTGCAAAGAGTTTCTGGAAAAATTCCTCTACAAGTGTTTCGGGCTACACTTTTCATATCTTTAAATACGCAGTTAAGGACCGGTTTACCGATATGGGCATATTTTCCACTATGGCTATAAAACGTATACTTATTGATTAAGAATTATTTGATCAGTTTATTGCTCAAGACGCTTTTACGGGTAATAACAGGTAAAATTAAAGTAACTATTATGAATTGCACTTTTATATTCTCGAAGCTTTTTGTCTGACACTTTTTAGGAAAATCCGTCAGAAATAGAGTGATAAGGTGAAGTGAGTCACTTATATAGAGACACAACTGACGAAAAAGAAAAAAAGGGAAAAAGCTTCGAGAATGAATAATCTACTTTCTGCAATTTTCAAATTCTGTACCACAAATCAACTTTTATATTCACCTTTTCAAAACTCTGAGTCAAAAACAAACTAGGACTTCCCTACAGGTTTACCATAATTAATGTATCTGAATCAGAATCTCTTAACTCTCTGCCTAAAGTAGTGTTATAACTGAGATAAAACAAAGTTTTCTTCAGTAGGTATTTTTCAATGCAAGCGCTTCGATGCGACAGCAAAGAAACCGGTCAACATCTGCATAGGAAGCATTGAACACTTAAGCATGCCATCTCAATATCTGTTGAAAATATTTGCATAGTTTGAGTGAGACCATAGTGCAAGTGATTCATAAATGTTATTTACCATACAAAGAACAACAATTTAAAGCGGCATGGAAGTACCAGCACGTGATAGCGTATAGGAGAAGCATTGCGCCATACACCTCTTTGGCTTCTATTACAAAGCAAAAAGAATTAGTTTAATTGACGTTGGCGAGTAATTTTTAAATATAACGTCTTCAAATATGTTCCCTAAAAACGCCCCATTTTTCGTAAAATTTTGGGAGATCTCTAGTTTTCAGCGGATAAATAGTCTAAGAATCACTTTTCAACATTTCTCCGTACTCTGGTGCGTGCAGAAACAACAACTGTCTCATACAGCAACGAAACATTTTTTCTTTCCAAAAACAGATCATACAGCAACGAAAACACGGTAAAGTGCCGTCTGTAAAGTAACCCTACTTGTGAAAAAGTACGTCATGCAAAACATGTTAGGAAACGTTCGTGGCATTTCGGATGCGGCGAGAATCAGTTAATAGCTATACAAAGCTTGGGCCTGCTTATAAATAAACAGCACATTTTACTGTAAACCGAATCTTGCCATTTCCAAATTTCCACGAACGCTTCCGAACATGTTTTGCACGAAGCACTTTTTTACGAGTAGCCTTATTTGTCAGACGATATTTCAGCATGTTTTCATTGTTGTATGATTTGTCTTTGGAAAGGAAAAATTGTTTTGTTGCAAAATGATTTATCCTTGAAAAGGAAAATTGTTTTCATTGCTGTATTATTTGTCTCTTGAAAGGAAAATTGTTGCTCTATGATTTGTCTTCAAAAAAAATAATGTTATCGTTGCAGAACGAAATGTCTTGAACCCTGCAAGATTTTACTTTACCACTTACTTTACGATTGGCAACCCATAATTTTTCGCTTTTTTGAATACAACATTTTGTAGCAATCAGAATCCTTGTACCTAATTTCTAAGTAGCATAATCATAATCAGAACTTTTTTTTAATGTATTCTGCGGCATCTTGTCATACTGTATATGCTTTTCTTCGCGTGTCTTTTTATTTATCTGCTACCTTACAGGTGCGATGATCATGCCACCATCTTCAAATTTAAACAAAATTCTTGTCATGTACATGTATTAACGTATATCGTTTTGCCATTGTCTCCTTTTCTTTGTCCACTGCTGTCAAATATATTTTCTAAGTGTGCTAATTTGGGCAAAAATAAAGTGATTAATTGATTGAGTTCTAATAGTTGTGTTATTGCAAGACTGCAGCTTGTCGGTCGAAGAGAGCTATCAGAGACCGAGCAGTGCCACTTCTTTCAGGACTTCTTCTTGAATGTTGTTCTTTCACTTGAGCAATAGTATTGCTCGTAATGCTTGAATCGTTTCGATCATTGCTACTATCGTCTATTGGCTGCAAAACCTCGTGAGAACATTGATGGGCGGGACTATTTGAGGATTTCTGCTGAAAGACTGTACTTCAGTTTTAGTAGAAGTGAATCTCATAGGCTTATTGCTTGAATCAAATAAATCTTTACTGCTTCCGTTTATTTGTTTCAAAAGTTGTTGGAAGCAATGTTAGCACTGATTCTAGTTGGATTTTTATGCAAAGTGCTCCATGCATTCCTAGAATCGTTTCGATCATTGCTACTATCGTCTATTGGCTGCAAAACGCTTATGGGAACATTGATGGGCGGGACTATTTGAGGATTTCTGCTGAAAGACTGTACTTCAGTTTTAGTAGAAGTGAATCTCATAGGCTTATTGCTTGAATCAAATAAATCTTTACTGCTTCCGTTTATTTGTTTCAAAAAGTTGTTGGAAGCAATGTTAGCGCTGATTCTAGTTGGATTTTTATGCAAAGGTGAGCTTCCATCTTCAGAAGTAGTGCTCCATGCATTCCTAGAATCGTTTCGATCATTGCTACTATCGTCTATTGGCTGCAAAACGCTCGTGAGAACATTGATGGGCGGGACTATTTGAGGATTTCTGCTGAAAGACTGTACTTCAGTTTTAGTAGAAGTGAATCTCATAGGCTTATTGCTTGAATCAAATAAATCTTTACTGCTTCCGTTTATTTGTTTCAAAAGTTGTTGGAAGCAATGTTAGCACTGATTCTAGTTGGATTTTTATGCAAAGTGCTCCATGCATTCCTAGAATCGTTTCGATCATTGCTACTATCGTCTATTGGCTGCAAAACGCTTATGGGAACATTGATGGGCGGGACTATTTGAGGATTTCTGCTGAAAGACTGTACTTCAGTTTTAGTAGAAGTGAATCTTATAGGCTTATTGCTTGAATCAAATAAATCTTTACTGCTTCCGTTTATTTGTTTCAAAAAGTTGTTGGAAGCAATGTTAGCGCTGATTCTAGTTGGATTTTTATGCAAAGGTGAGCTTCCATCTTCAGAAGTAGTGCTCCATGCATTCCTAGAATCGTTTCGATCATTGCTACTATCGTCTATTGGCTGCAAAACGCTCGTGAGAACATTGATGGGCGGGACTATTTGAGGATTTCTGCTGAAAGACTGTACTTCAGTTTTAGTAGAAGTGAATCTCATAGGCTTATTGCTTGAATCAAATAAATCTTTACTGCTTCCGTTTATTTGTTTCAAAAAGTTGTTGGAAGCAATGTTAGCGCTGATTCTAGTTGGATTTTTATGCAAAGGTGAGCTTCCATCTTCAGAAGTAGTGCTCCATGCATTCCTAGAATCGTTTCGATCATTGCTACTATCGTCTATTGGCTGCAAAACGCTCGTGAGAACATTGATGGGCGGGACTATTTGAGGATTTCTGCTGAAAGACTGTACTTCAGTTTTAGTAGAAGTGAATCTCATAGGCTTATTGCTTGAATCAAATAAATCTTTACTGCTTCCGTTTATTTGTTTCAAAAGTTGTTGGAAGCAATGTTAGCACTGATTCTAGTTGGATTTTTATGCAAAGTGCTCCATGCATTCCTAGAATCGTTTCGATCATTGCTACTATCGTCTATTGGCTGCAAAACGCTTATGGGAACATTGATGGGCGGGACTATTTGAGGATTTCTGCTGAAAGACTGTACTTCAGTTTTAGTAGAAGTGAATCTCATAGGCTTATTGCTTGAATCAAATAAATCTTTACTGCTTCCGTTTATTTGTTTCAAAAAGTTGTTGGAAGCAATGTTAGCGCTGATTCTAGTTGGATTTTTATGCAAAGGTGAGCTTCCATCTTCAGAAGTAGTGCTCCATGCATTCCTAGAATCGTTTCGATCATTGCTACTATCGTCTATTGGCTGCAAAACGCTCGTGAGAACATTGATGGGCGGGACTATTTGAGGATTTCTGCTGAAAGACTGTACTTCAGTTTTAGTAGAAGTGAATCTCATAGGCTTATTGCTTGAATCAAATAAATCTTTACTGCTTCCGTTTATTTGTTTCAAAAGTTGTTGGAAGCAATGTTAGCACTGATTCTAGTTGGATTTTTATGCAAAGTGCTCCATGCATTCCTAGAATCGTTTCGATCATTGCTACTATCGTCTATTGGCTGCAAAACGCTTATGGGAACATTGATGGGCGGGACTATTTGAGGATTTCTGCTGAAAGACTGTACTTCAGTTTTAGTAGAAGTGAATCTTATAGGCTTATTGCTTGAATCAAATAAATCTTTACTGCTTCCGTTTATTTGTTTCAAAAAGTTGTTGGAAGCAATGTTAGCGCTGATTCTAGTTGGATTTTTATGCAAAGGTGAGCTTCCATCTTCAGAAGTAGTGCTCCATGCATTCCTAGAATCGTTTCGATCATTGCTACTATCGTCTATTGGCTGCAAAACGCTCGTGAGAACATTGATGGGCGGGACTATTTGAGGATTTCTGCTGAAAGACTGTACTTCAGTTTTAGTAGAAGTGAATCTCATAGGCTTATTGCTTGAATCAAATAAATCTTTACTGCTTCCGTTTATTTGTTTCAAAAGTTGTTGGAAGCAATGTTAGCACTGATTCTAGTTGGATTTTTATGCAAAGTGCTCCATGCATTCCTAGAATCGTTTCGATCATTGCTACTATCGTCTATTGGCTGCAAAACGCTTATGGGAACATTGATGGGCGGGACTATTTGAGGATTTCTGCTAAAAGACTGTACTTCAATGTTGGCACTGCTTCTTACAGGAATCTTAATTGAACGCCAGCTTTCCACTTGCACAGTTTGGTTGCCTGTATTACTTGAATGATTGCCATCAATGGTGCTGTGGCCATGTTGCCACAATGGTGCATTTTTAATAGAAACAAAATTCTGTTTACTATTTTCTCTGTGAATCGATGAAAAGAGATTGCTTTGCGAAAAAGTTGGCCTCGAATTTCGAAGACTTCTTTGTTTATCACTTTCCAATCTTGGGTCAAAATCTTTGTTAATAGGAAGTTGAGTTATTTGTCGATTGTAGTTACTAATGAGAGCTTGAACATTAAGTCTGGTAAAGTCTCCATCGTTTTCATCAGCTTCATCACTATCACTGTTGTCTTGATCACAATAACTGCAACAAAGTTATGGAAAAATTAGAACAAACTCAATGTCATTTGTATTCTACTTTGTGTTCCATTTCCAAAGACCAAACATTTTGTGATAACTTCATTCCACGCAATGGCGGGTTGTCAGTATGCAATGTGCTACTGCAGCACCTTCTACAGATTTCTCATTGCATGTTGGCCTAAAAGTAGGGGTTTTGAAGGCGGAAGCACACCCACACTGTGATCGGTTCCTTCAAAAATTTGAAAACCGGACAATGCATTTACTTTCAAAAAGGTGTTGATTCTCCAAAAAATAAATAAAAAATCAAGATTTTTATCTGAATTTGGAGGAGAAAATAGAAAACGTTTTTCTAAAAAACTTGATCTGCAAATGAAAACAAGATTTCTACCTAATTTTGGAGGAGAAAAATTGAAAGGAATTATGCAACAGCACCCATGTGAATGTAAACCTACAGCCCCCACTGTACGTGAATTCGAACAAATCATTTCAGCATTCAAAAAACATAGCCCGGCATTTTAGTTCAAATCAAATCTGTGAGATAAATGCTCATGACTTTTTGTACGCTTTGTTGGAGTTGAAATTAATTAGCAATGAACTTTGTGCGCAGTCTGCAGTGTTAGAAACATCATGTGTATGGACCTACCTTTCTTTGGCAATGTTGTTATCTGCTTTATACCCACTGTGTGAATAGGTGATGTCTTTGTTGACAATAACTGTTTTTCCATTGTTTTTTGTGGTAAATCTCTTGGGTTGAAATTGTTCGATTGACGCCAAATGCACTCTCACTTTGTCCAAAAGTCCGCGATAATGCAATACTCTGTAAACGTAAAGCCGCCGATTGTCAAAGGAATAATAATATCCATCTTTACAAACCACACGAATTCTCGGCAAGTCATCAACCCTCATCAATCCATCTTCAATTTTGTTTATTGTGTCGTTTACAGATTTTCCATTGGAAAACTTGTTATTGATGCGATCGTGCATAAATCTGATATCACTTGGAGCTAATTCTATTGAGTAAACCATCAATGCCACTGCTTAAACCGCTTTCCAAATAATCTTAGAATTATTAATTTATTCAAGATATCTAAAACACACAACACATGTTTGATATAAATGCCGGTCTGTGAGCGAAGATAATGCAAGTGGCCCTACGAAAAGAAGCGTGATCAGCATAGATAACTATTAGTTGTAAGCCTTCCTTTGAAGTTGGCACCGCGAGAATTGTTGTCTAGTGTTTGTTTTGCTTAATCTGTGGCTCATCCGTTTGTTGTGTGCAGTACCTGGCTTGCTAGCTTAACAGGAGCATTTCACTTATAACGCTGCTTTGGAAAAAATTATATGCTATTCAATTATTTATTTTCATGGTCTAGCGTAGAATTTGTTTGTAGTTGGACGGAAACTCAGAAAGATTTGTAGGTAACGGTGTGCTGCTAGGTAGGCCGGTCGTATGTATGAGTTAAGTTTGGCAGACTCCAGGTCCGCTGATTAATTATTTCGTAGCGTGCGGTAGCGTAATTAACTAGCTGGCCTGGCTTAATTGGTACAGCGCTTGTGTTCTAACGATAGGTTTTCTTGTTTTTCATGCGTTAGGTTACGCTCAAGTTGCTTGTAACGCTTTACAATTTTCAATTGAATATAGAATTTCTTACACGGTCTGCTACCATCGAACTACTAGCGTTAAGGCGAAGGCGTTCCTGCGAAATTCAAAGAGAATTGAGTGAAAGCCTATTGGGTCCTACGTCACTAACCAAAAGGGCTCTGCTCGAGCCAAAACGGAAGGATTGACATTTTTTGTGGTGGAGGAGGTTGTGCTTCTCCTCAAAGAAAAACCGTCGAAAGTAAATTTTGCTCTCTACAGGGTCATCCCTGGCGGTGTGCTTGGTAACTGAGACCAGATTTGAACGTTAGCGAAATTAGAATTTTGGTAAAAGGTAGAAAGGGCCTGCCAAAATTACATCAATTTCTTTAAAAAATCTTATGTTTTAAGTGTTTTTGTGGCAAATTATTCTTCTTTTTTAAAGTACTTTTTTCCTAAATATTTGGTTTTTATAAAAGGCTTTGGCCCTTTTATATAGTCAAGTGTCACGGCTAAAGGAGCTTCTGTCCCCTATCTGCCTCCTCTGATTATCCCCTTGAACACAAAGCCACGCAATGCTAATTACGCCCCGAAAGAAGCACAATGGACCAAACCATCATTTTGTAACAAGCTTTCAAAAAATATTGGTCATAGGCGCAAGAAGAATACCCTTGCTCCGAGAACCACGAAAAAGCTTGCGACAGGATTTAACAAAAGGTCGTGTTTTACTCAAAAATAGCGTTGATGGTCAATTGCTAATAACAAGTTGCTCAACGGCTGTTTGTCGCCACAAAACCTTTATTGTGAGCGTTGAACTTGGCAAAGATGAGCGTCTTCACTACTCATTTTCATTAGATACCAGCCGGTTCTGACAGCGTCGCCCGCAAGGCTCCCATCAGTAATGTCGGAATATGGGTTCAGTCGGCTACGGCATCGTCACCCAACGGGTAGTCGTGAAAACAGTAATGAAGAGCTAAAGTTTTTTTCTGAGTATTTACTTAACTTTTCTAAATCGAATGAACTTTAAAAATCGATCGAATCAAAAACGTTATGAGCAGGATAGGCATATCCTTTATTTCAATGATACCGATCACTCTATGCTCCGAAACAAACAACGAAAGGGTGCAAATTTATGTAAAACGGAAGATGGCAGCGCCAAGATAGCGATTGTTTTCAAAAATGCGGCAAGTGGATATTAAGTTGTAGGCTTGTACAGTATCACGACTTGGTGCACTTTTTTGCAATCAAATTGGTGACTTCAAGGTTCTGGCCACGCCTTTCGTCTATACTCTCTGTTCATTAGTCAAGCGCGGTAATGGGAACCCTACGTTTCCCTTAGTTTGGGTGTGTCGAAAATGTTTATGTTACTGGTATTTTCCCAATGCAATTTTACTGCTATTAGGCTGCCCCTGTTTAATAATAAAAAATGCCACAATCTTTACAAAATCTAACTTCTGCATATTTTCCTAACTGTATTTTGCCGTACCACACGCATTGAGCATTAGTGTTTGACTCTTTCATTTTCTGAAAAGCTGCTTGACAACGACGAAACTCTTTTGTGCCGTCAAAAACATAAAAATAGAAAAAGAAAAAAATAGAGAAAAGAATGCCGAAAATGTTTCAAAGCAATCAGTATCCTACTTTAAAAGGAAATTGAGCATTATTCACGCATTATTGCCGAGCAATGCATAGTAGTTGAACAAAACTGATATCATTTTAAAGCTAAATTCAATAAGTTTTTTGTCATGCTAATGATTTTTTCAGATCTTTTCATGTAACTTAAATAACCATGATCCACTACTGTAATTGCGTTTACTCAACCAGAAAAGGCGTTTTGCGTCCTTGAATTTACAAAAACTGGGTCATGGACACTTGTTCAACGTGCATTTCGCACATAATTCCGAAAAGAGGCACCAGAAAGGAAGTCCATTTTGAGATGGCACGGAAGTTTGTCAAAGAACTGCTCTATGTGCCCTCCCTTCCAAAAGACGTGGATAAACTGAAGGTTCGAAAAACAGAAGCTGTTGTAGCCATTGACAACGCAATGCTGGAATGCGTTTGGCAAGAATTTAACTATCGGCTTGATGTGTGCCGTGTGACCAACGGTGCTCACATTGAATATCTTTAAATATTCCATGAAAAACTTGAAACTGCAAGCTTTCAGAATACATCAGATGCATTGTTATATCCTTAATAGTTTTTGAGATATTCAATGTCAAAATGTGCCCGAGATTTTTGGAACACACTGTATTCGGTGAGCCGGTTTCATCTGCTACATCCAAATATGATTATTGAAAGCAGTCACAATAAATTGGGAAAATTGGGAGTATTGCACCCATGCTCTAAATCCCAATCGTCATACTCTGACTTACGACTAATCTTACTCACAAACTTTCTGTCATTTCACAAATTCTATCCGTTTTTTTTCCAGTAAGTATAAGGGTGCAAAGTAAAAGTTGGCTGTGGGTGACGTAATCGTTTTTGTTTACTACTAGAAAAATAAGTTACTTTGTGGTAGGATGATTTCAGAACTTGGTTTAACCGCCCCTCGTTGTGATATTTATAACACCAAGTCCCTTGGCTGCACCTACAAGTGCCTTAGTCCCGGAAACAGCAAAAGGGTCCCTATTAAAGTGGAAAATGCAAGGTAAGTTGTGGTGTATGCGTCTCTTCCATCAGCACAGTTTTTGTTTCGTCAACCTATTTGTTTGTATTTGTGTCGAAAAATAACTTTGTTCGAAAAATTGGACTTCGGAAAAGTAGATCTCCAAAAACGTTCAATATCTTCAACAATAATGCGTCGGTTCAGACTTCACACCTCTACCACCAAAAGTTTTTGAATCGTATTCTATTCTATCTCTTGCATCCGATCACCCCGTTGGTCTAATAACCCATTTCCAAAAAAGCATTTCTCTCCATAGGTACGCTTGTATATTTTGGTGGCTATGATTTCACACAGTGGTGTAAAACTATTAACTTATATTTCTTTATGGATTCTCTTCAATCTTCAAATTTCATAACTATACTCATAATACCGACCTCTCCACTAATAAAAAATGTTTGAGTTTTCTTACAAACAGTTCATAATTTCAAAACCTTTATGCATTTCTCTGGCTAAGTGGATCTGGATATGAATTTAAAGTTGTGGAAGGAGACTTAATGAAACAATGACGTGATTGGCTCCGAAATTAAAAGATCTTTCAGCGAACTGTTGCTTCATCTTTTTGAGAGGTCTCAGCTGCAATGGTTTAGCCAAGTAAGCAGAATGCTTCAAAAAAGACTCACTCGTCAAATTTTGTTTGTTACAGCCGCTAGGTTACTTAAAATTTAGTGGGATAAGTTACATAGTTTTCATGGCTTGGTCAAAATTGAAAACTGGTCCTGAAGCAGCCTAACAAATATAGGGAAATACCGCGAGTTTTATGAGAAACTTCTAGAGCTGCTTCACCCAAGATCTTCCTAAAACAAAAGCGAGGCAAGAAGGTGTATGTGTGTAGGTTTGGACAGCAATAGGACTCACAGATCATCACAAATTCGTATTTTATCACAAAATTAAAGAAAATCAATTTTGTGTTGCGAAAAAATGATTAGACTGTAAAGCCTGTGTGCAAAACAATAGAACATTACATTACAAATGTTTAGCAAAGGTTACGGTTTTGTTCCTCTTTGGATCTTTCCGGCTAGAAACTAAGAAAATAACTAACTTTTTAAAATATTTGTAAAATGCATCTTTAAAACGTCACCTCATCTGAAAACTTATTAGAATGCGTTTTTCCTATATTTTTCTCCTTTGAAAATTACCCCTTTTATTCTAAAGTGTATAATATATTACTTATTCTTGTTTACAGCTGTTCCTTGTATAACTTAGTTTTCTGTTTAATTTTTTTTTCAAACCACTTCATCTTTGATGAACGAATCTTCAATATATCTAATCAAAGTCAATACGAAACTTTAATGAAGTAATTATTTTTTGGTGCATCCCATAGCGTGGCAAATACGCAGCGGCAATCTTTTTTTCTTAACGTAGCAGCAAATCTATGCACAAAAGAAATGAACTAGTTTCAGTTGTCGCACTGCAAACTATTTACATGCCTAAAACCTATTTATTTAACTCGAACCAATCGGGAGTGCAATTCCTCATTAAGCCCACTTTGGGGAGGACTTCCCTACATATGAGTTTAAATACAACGTGTATGTAACCATAACCCTAGCCCTAACCCTAACCCTACATTGTCGACTTTGAATTGTGGCGACTTTGAATTGTCGGGACACCTTTCATCTCTCTGTTTATCAACAGTGACGTAAGGTAAACAACAAGCATCGTTTAATAGAAAAAAGTCACATGATTCTACGTTATGCCAAATGTAATGCTACAGAATTCTCCATACTCAACCCCTCAGTGTTTTACGCTTTTGATTTTGCAAACATTTTCCCGATAAATTTTTATGATTAGAGCAGTCATCAGTACAGAATACCCGACTCATAATACATAGAGGAAGCTTGAATCTTCCGATCGGCTGAAAACTCGGGCCAATTAAAAACTACACTGGTGTTTTGCTTTCACACTGCTATAAACTACTTCAGTAGAATAAGATTTTAGAACACTGGTGCTCTTGTAACATTGGCTGCAAACCACAAAGAAAAAGCAGTTAAAAAATAAAACAACCCTTAAAGTAGCCTATTACAGTTACCAGCCAAGCTATATGCCGGCAACAGCTAATTATGAATCCATTCATTTGACAAATAGCTAAACAATGAAGAGCTTACGATTGAAAACCAGTTGTTGGTGCGGGTCAACCCTTCCACCAATCGAAAAACCAACGCTTTTTGACCTTTGAGAGGGGGTGATTCATGCATAAAATACACAATAGCAAATATCAGTAATTGGCTAGCAGGCGTGGACAATGGCTAATCACGAATGCATTTATTTTACAAGGGGTCGATTATTAAGTTTTTTCTAAGAGTTTATTCTATACAAAATTTCAATACCATCAACAAACTGAGAAAAGGCCAAAATCTGTTTAAGCTGGCTTCATCTTTTCAATTATCTTGGATCACATTACAACCACAAACGCTAAACGCAAATTGTGCGAAAAATTGTACTTGCAAAAAATGTTCGCACCAAATCAACACTAGTGCGTAAAGACCTCAAGATGTTCAACACGCTCAAAATACATCATCTCATCAAGACGTTGGTGGTAGGGATTTGATTTGTTGGTTGAGAATACCGGAAAAAATTTAACGCGACCCGGTGTTGGAGCACCGCTTCTGTTTGTTGGTTTGGCCAGTGTTTGTTTCGAACCCTTGCTTTAATATCAGTTTACGTTGTCACACCGGTTCACGTTTTCTACCGATATAATCACGTGCTCTCGGCTCAGTCGCATTGCAAGCAATCAGCCTTTTGTACCTTTGGAAATTGTTTGCGGTGCACTGAGCACTACGAGATGAGATTTGTTGAAAATTGAAAAAGATTTATTCGGATTTATGTTGGCTGAAGAATAGAAGCATGTTTTCTGTGATCAAGTTCAAAGTCAAATTTCAGTAATTTTCAGTTATTTTTGCTGTCTCAGAATTTGTTTGCTTTATTGAATATATTTCTGTTTCAACCTACATACTCTGCGAGCGGCAAAGCTGCCAGCGCCCCTCTGCAACAAGATTTATAAATCTGGAAATCAGAACACCCGGGACCCGAGTAAAATCGGGAATTTTAATCATAACATTGACAGATTCGTCGCTAAACCGTAAACGGTGTTTGGTTGTGAAGAAGCTTGCAACATAAAAAGCTTGTTCTACTTAAACTGCGGTTGCTGGAATGTTCAGTAAGGGTTTGTAAAAATTCTTGGTCTTTCTAACGTGAAGGCTAAAATAAAATTTTCAGCAATACATTTTCTGGTGATTTAGTGTTTGTGTTATCAGTGGTTGCTTACCGTTCGGAAAAAAAACAAAAGTCATGTTTGTTAAAACGAAAAAGGATATAAAAATGGCAGCAATGCCCGAAAGCTGGATTTAGATTTTCAAACCTATCAGGCAGCGTCTGATCTGCTTTATGAGACTGGTTTTTGAAGTCCAACAAAAAAACTTCAGCGCAACTTAAAAGCAGCTGAACTCTCGTTCTTTCAAAGAATGCTCGACGAACCCTATGTTGAAAAAAAAACCGACCTAGAACAAATAGATCGCTTCGGAAAGCAAGAAGAGTTGTTAATATTGAATCAACCATCTCCCAAGATTCAGTGCCGTAGAAATCGAATGGCGACGGTTTCTCCATTTTGCGGCGGTGTCTAAAATTTAGGCAAAGCGGAAAATTATAATTTTTATGCCAAAATGTAGGCTTACATGTTTTATGTCAAAGTGCTTAAACATTTTAGTTTTGCCTGCACTGCAGTTCTCGACACTTTGGCTTTATTAAATTTTTTGTGCATTTATCAGTACAATAGAATTTGCCTAATTCGTCACCTCGAGCGGATTAAAAAAGTGACAAATTAAGCGAGCTGACGAATTATGCGAGCACAAAAAAATTCTTTAAGATTTTTGTATACTAGGTGCTTTTATTTGTTGTAAACGCAGCTTTTTCTCTGACAATAATCCTAAAATGAAAGGCCAAAAGTGCAATTCCAGTATAAACCATTATCTGGTGAAGCTCTTTTTTAACGCTCAAACTCTTATAATTTCTGGTATTCTATCTAGACTCTTACATGTAAACTCAACACTTCTTAAACCTTGAACAATGTAAACATATTCTAAGACGAAAGTCGGAACGAAAGACGGCAATTGGATCGCACCTCTCACCTTGCCATTGTGGTGCTGTAGCAGGTTTCCGCGTATACAATTAATTCGATAATGGTCCTTTGTTCATTTGGGATCTCATGCGCGTAGCAGTAAGCATTGAAACCGCATGAATCCATCTTGGCTGCAGTAAGCAGAAAAGCTGTGAATACAGCTTAAACATGTGAACTGAATCTGAAAATGGCGAATAAGCTGAACAATAAGTTTTTGGAGTATATAGAGACGTGAGAGATTAAGCGAATTCATGGATTTTTTAGACGATTGCGAATTAAACGAACTGGAATAAACACAAAAAGATAAGATGTAATTCTGCCGGGACTAAAAAAGATGTGACGAATTGAGCGAATTGAACTGTGATGATTTAGGCGAATTTTTTCTATACCAGTAATCGGAGACATTTGTTTAATGGATTGCCTGAGTGGGGACACTTTGAGACACTTCTTGGTTGTTTAAGCATTAAGCTTCTCGTATGCTAACTGACCTTGGAATAAAAAATGCTTATTACGGTTTTATTTGTTACCGAAAATTATCTATTGGTATTAATAACAAATAAGAAATTTTATAGCATTGCAGGCGTCATCATTTCATTTCAATAAAACTGCCTTCAAATTGGTACAGAAACGCTCACAAACACATTATTGCCCTCTAGTGACTTCCCATCAATATTACAACATCGCAAGCTGAGGCTAGTAAGCTAAACTGTTTTTCATAACATTTTGCGTACCAGCTTTCATTTTGTCAAGCCAAGTTAATATTTTGAAAAGGTTTCAGTATCTTTTGTGACCAAGCTTCTTTAGATAATCAAATCTTTTTCGCAAAAACTTTTAAAAACTTTCAGATCGCGCTTAGTGCAATCCAGGTAAAGCATATGGTGGTATGCTAGGCACGAAGCAACGTCCCAACATTTTTGTCAGAAAGTTACATATTTTGATTAAGCCATTAATCAAAAGCAACAACTTAAATGTAGTCCTTTACCATAAACTACCAATTTTTTAAATCAAAAATTACGCGACTGTATCTTTGAGCTAAAACCTAATCTATCAGCGTAACTAAAGGATGTCGATTTAGGCATGCCGGACATGTTCGCCTAGCAGATTTCTAAAGAACAACAAAATTGAAAAAATTCTTACTTAGAATTTCAAGCAATTCCTCAACAACCTTGGATTTGAACATGATCTAAAAAGCTTTTCAAAGATGTACGCCAGCATTTCAACTTTATTGGGATCTTCACAATGCTGTCACTACCAACGTCGCAGAAGCTAAACTACGTCAAGTTATAACTGTATTTGTTCACTATCGACCGGTCCAATGTTTGTTAATTTGATTCGGCTGAATAGTGAGACAATTTAGATGTACTCGTATATGTGAATTCATGAAAAAACTCTTTCTCAGTTTCAAAAACAATCTCTCGACACAGGTCGGAAAAAAAGTTGAGACAAAAGCTGGCCCTCAGTGGTTTCTATACTAGAATACTTTTCGCCCAGTTTTAGTGAAAAGTGCTTTAGCGGTAGGCCGTGGTGGGCTCTAGCAGTGCTAAGAACACCGGTCGCTTTTATCACCACTAGCGTCACGTTAGCGTTTACTTTAGCGCCGCTATTTTCGTCGCAAAGTAGCGGGCGTTGCTTTTTTTGTACAGTAGCGCTAGCGGAAATTGCGCTAGTTTTTGCCAAATGTAGTTACTTCTTGCGCTGCTTCCGCCCCTGTTAAAAGAAAAATATCATCGTTTTAAATGAGCAGAACGTTCCAAAAACCACAAGCTACCAGCGGGGTCCTACCAAATAGTACAACGCAGCAATTTGCACGACATCCATCACAATATCTTGCCGTATCAATTTATTCTAACTCTAAACCAAAACCTAGCCCAAATCCTAACTTTACATAATAAAAACATCGTAGGCATGGCCGCGTAGTCCATCTTCCGCAGACGATTTTTAGGGGGAAACGTTTACAGAAAAGTCATGGAAAAGCAATAGCAGTGACAAGCTTTTAGACAACTTTTGCGAAGAGGGACGCGAGACCCAAAACAAACCGATTGCTGCAGGGAAGTAGCCCTAACATCACCAAGACGCATTGCCATTTTTGATACCAAAAGTCGCCTCTTACAACATGCTGGGTCACCAGCTTTATTATTGTAGCCCGGTAAATCACGGGAACGCTGCTCTCCACTACGATGTTAGCGAGTTGATTGTGAAATACAATACCGCCATACCTTCCAGTGCAGCAGCTGACTACCTGATTTCTCAGGGTAAGGATGAGTTGAAGGCAAAATAATCTGGACTCAGTGGTGAACATTTTAACATGCTTCTTTTTTTCAAATGCAGTAAACTTCGTATTTAGCGAACAAGTCGGAACCAGCGATATTTGTCCGTAATATGCGAAATCCGTTATATACAAATTAATCCGATGCTCACTATACAAGCTCATTATGCTCCAGCTCAGATGTACTACGTTTTGTGCTCCTGAGTTATTTGCAAGATGCACTCAACATAGAACCAATGTATTTCGTCATTGTATTTTTCAGCACAGAAAGGCTCTACACAAATATGACGGTAAGATATGCTGTTCATGAGTCGATGCGACGGAAATATTTCGTGATGGTAGCTTGCTTAGCTCTCGATCCTTTTTCCTTCATTCCTTTTCGTTGGCTATTCTTCTGTCACAACTTTTCAACAAGTTGTAATTTTCTTTAGTGAAGAATGCATTTGTTATAGGCGAGCTAGTTTACGTTGTTTTATCTCAACGAAACTGAAAAATTGGTCCATTATATAAGATAGCGGATCTGCTATAGACGAAGTTGAATACACTAAAATAAATAGGAGACCATCCGAACTTGAAATTCTGTCCGTTGTACACAATTATCCGTTATATTTGAGTCCGTTATATACCCAGTTTACTGTAATGGTGTTTGTTTTTTTGTGCTGTCTTTGTGATACTTGCTGCTTTTGTTTGTGTTACGTATTAGTATACTAACTTTTTCTCAGCTGGCCTGAAAAGAAATTATATTTTTCACTTTATGTGACAACCTATTGATTGAGATTCGAACTTGCCACCACTGTCTTTAGCGCATTAGCGACAGCAAGTTTTTGGAAAGGACTAACGTTGGCATATATCGTGCTAAAGTTGAGTGTTTAGCGCAGGGGTTCCCAAATGTTTTGCTTCGCCCCCGTTTCTTTTGGCAAATCTGCTATTCGCGGACCCCGTTTTGTGAGAAAATGGAACTGTCCTCAAAAAAAAAAAAAAAAGTCAAACACCTGTACTGCTGCCGCGTTTGTGTCTGTCACGAATAAGTAATTTGTGTTAAAAGAGTAGTTCATATATAAGCATAGTTATTGTAAACTGTTGCTTTATTTTGTTGCGATTATTTGATTGTAAATCTGAATTGTCTGAAGCCCTAAACTTGTTAAACTGTTTTAGAAAAAAAGATCTTTTTTTTCTTTCGCATTATTAATAGATTTATAACTCAGACGCCTTTTCTGACGTCACAATGGTTGACTACGTGCTAAGTTCCAGTGTACTCTAGTGATTCTAGTTTCTTCTCGAAGATTTTTCTTTTTTTTATTATTACCGATTACGTAATTTATTAACGGTCTTTTTTCTGTGTCACGTGATGTTCTAGCAATTTCTAGATTGTTTTCTAGTCGTATATACTGTATAAGGCCGCAAGATTTTTTTTATTCATTTAGAGTGGAAGAGAGAAAGCGAGTAGAGAAAAAAGAAGTATGTTGATCTGTGGTGATTTATTGTGGGTCTCTATTAGTGTGACAAACGAATATTTGGTGGATTTAGCTAGGGTTAGTCTCTGATATTTACATATTGAGGTGTTTTAGTTCTGTGTTTGACAAGCGAAGGAATTCGAAGTTTTAAAGTGGTTTGTGAATATATTTGTTCTGTTCTTGATCAAAAAGTGCGTGAGTTAAAGTATCTTAGCGAAAGTCAATCTTTTCCTAGCTATTAAGTTGCAACCAGACTTAACTATTCGATCGATACTACAAGTCGCCTCAATTTTAAGAAATAAATTAAAGTTGATATAAAATCAATATTTCTATTTGAACGCGGCGGTGTCATTGTCTGACCGAGACGAAGCCACGGATCTCTTGTGCGGCCGTCACGGAGCCCCAGTTGGAAACTTCTAGTTTAGCAGACAGCGTTAGCGCCGATAAAACGTTAGTCGACTAACGATGGCATCTTTAGTTTGCCGCTAATGGTAGACCACTAAGCATTTTTGAAATTATGAGGAAGACTTGAGTTGAAAAAAGTAAAGAAACATGGGCTTAAACCTACCTTAGTTGTACCCATTACCGCATTCGGTAATTATTTACTGGGAAATAGATTTTAAGAAATAAAGATATTCGCTCTTATCTCAGTCTGACTCAAAAACAAGTCTTCCATCCATCTTTTAGAGTTTTAAAGAAAAAAACTGAAGCTATTTAATTTTTTGCTTAAATAACTGATTGGCGGGGAGCCCCTGATCCGATATCGCACTACCCTTGAATCCTCCAATTACTACAACACAAACCTGAAGCAAATAGAAACCTGACAACTATATCTTCAAAAAAATAAGTTTTGAACTTTAACCGTAAGCAATCAGCCCAAACGTGTTTATTTACAAAATGAACAACGACAAACATTGGACGCCATAGTAAAAAATATACGACCAAACTTCATTGTCATGAGCTGGAACTGCTGTACAAAACAAGGCATAAAAAAGATGATTAGAAGCAGAAGCTAAATTTATATTATACTGGGGAATGGGGAATTAGCTCTCCACAACATATACAATTAGAAAACAGCTTCCTCCACATAAAGCCCGCCTGAACACATACTTTGAAAATTTTTTCTTCCATCATATCAACTATGTCTCCTTCTCTCCGCCCATCTGCCGCTTTACACACTATAAGGTTCTAACAATTACGACTTTTAGATCACGGGTGACTTATAATTTTTTGGTTATGGATATCAAAGACGGATCTAGAAGAGATGGTTCCCCCAAATTTTTTGAAGCATATACTTTTCTCGTAGTCCAATTTAGATTACCTCCGATTGGTTAACTAATCTTCCCTTCCCCCGCAAAAAAAGCAAGATCCGCTCTTGGATAAAAGCCACAAAGTACTATTAACATACCTATATTCGGCTATAATAGGCTTCTTTACAAGCATAATAGATCGAATGTATGCGCACGGCAAATAAACCATATGTGATCATTTTTTGTTTCATTGTACAAAAATTCAGCTAGCACGCACATACTGTCGGTCTGTGACAGGCAAAATGCAAACCAGTAATTTAAGTCGAAAAAAGCTTTGATTTGCTACAGGTTAAGTTAACAGAGTACAATTTAAAGTATTCCCGACAAGCCTGTACATTCGTGCGACCGTAAAATATACTCCATAAAACCTAAGATTACACCAACACGAAAAAAATTTCCATTTAAAACTACTGAAACTCCAATTTTACATTGGCCAACGCAAATAAGTTTGCCTACCAAGGCCTACTAAGCAACAGCAAATATTAGTTAATTGGCCTCGTTAACGCTGTTAGCACTGCTTATCAAGCCTGAACTATTGGGTGATACCGGTAATAAGGCAAACTGCCTTTTTCTAATATACACCTTGTTGTAAGTTAAATGTGACTTCTCGGTTCTACACGGTTCCAGAAACAGCTGCAGCAATTATAGCTGCTCCCTTTCCGCTGCCATCGTGAGATAATATGAACTCAGGAGTAAAATCCATATCTCGGCATATTTCGTTTACCTTGGCCGAAATGTGCTTACTGAATTTCGGGTGACGCTTGTACATTGTACCGTCCACACCAACCGTTATCTTCATGCCACTTCGATGAGGATTGTTGTTCTTTATTTTCTTGCCAATACAAGCAATAGCTGCTGAGCATAAGTTAGCAGCCCTCAAAGACACTAGGTGGCACACTCGAGCAACAATTTCACAGTCTTCATCACTCGGTTGTAGATCAAGAAAATTCAAGACAGTTTTAGTGGTGTGAAACGACTTGTCCTTCAAACAAGACCCTTCTATTTCTGAAACATATGCAGTCAAAAAAGCCCCTTTGACAAATAACTTTTTGGAAGCTTTTCCACCAAATAATCCGGCGCTCTTCACAAGGTCACAAAGAACTACACGGACAATTTCCCCAAGATACTTCCCGCCAACCATTTTTTCAAAAAGTTGTTGGCTTTTATTTGAAGTTAAATCGTCCACAGCATGATCATATTGATTGCGAAACGTATCTAAAACTCCGTTGCTTCCCAAACCTCCTAGTTCCATGTTTACGCACATTTGCTTGACCTTGTTGTCAGACTTAACCGCAGCAATGTTGTCAACGTGTTCCATGTAGCAGGCGTTTAGTCCCGTTCCTATGATTAAGCCAATATTACAATCTGGTTCTTCAAGCGCACAAGCCATCATCGTACCAACTGTGTCATTTACGATTGCAACTACTTCACAGTTTAAGTCACCTCTCCTTTCGATTGCCTCATGCAGCATTTGAACCACGTCATTACCAACAACACCAGACACTTCAAAGCCTTTGTTCCAATGCAATAGCACCGCGTTGTTGAGACTATCTTGTTGTAGCGGAAAAGAAAATGTAAATCCAACAGGCAAATAAGTATTGCTTAAGCCGTTATTGTGACAAAAGCTAGCCATGCATTTAGCAATATGATCAAAAAACGCCGTTCCTTCACCTACTTTAACATCATCAGGCACCATAAACAGTTCATTTTTCATTTCTATTTTTGGATATTCAGAATTTTCACCATCCGCAAATTGAACAAGCAAGACCCGAAAGTTAGTTCCACCTAAATCAAGTGCCAAGTAGCAACCTCTTTCTGTTCCTTTTGGCAATCTATTGACGTAGGTTGGCAGCATTCCGAGTGAAGAGCTTTGCTCTTGTACTTGCCCAGCAAGCCCATTATTCATTTCACTTTCCATAATTTTCATTATTTTTTCCAATTGATTGTTACTGATTGTAAATTTCTCTTCAATATTTTTCATTATATTTTCAACTGCGTTCATATTATTGAGTTGAACAGGCATAATAATGCTGGTGAGTTATAAATCAATCGCAAGCTAGACCAGTGATTCTAAACAAAAATCAAGAGTGAGGACATACACATACACACATTAGCAGGCCATAATCTCAACAAGCAAGCGGCCAAGGCGATGCTATCTGCCAATGGCCTGACTACAAGCAAACAAGCATGTAATACAAGTAAGGTAAGAAAAAAAATATCACCATGGTCCATGACCTTGAACGTTTTTCAAAGGCCAATTAAATTAAACACTGAGAAGACTTTGGTAAATAGATGGCGGAGCGTAAGCAAACAAACAAGTAATACAAGCATGGGAAAAATTTCACCCTGATCCATGGCCTTGAACGTTTTTCAAAGCCCAGCTAAATCAACCTTTCTGCAGTCAGGTGAGCAATCAGAAATTTGGTTAAAAGGGGATACATATAGCCTATAACAATATATTTTGCTGTGTAGTCTCAAAGAAGATAGGTTTTGATTTTTTTTGAGAGAAAGTAATATGGCTCTGGAAGGTAACAACCTTCTTAGCCGCCATCTTGATATCTACGGTTAAACTCTAGCCCTAATCAATTTTTTACCATTCTTTCAAATTGATGGTCAACGGTCACAATAGATTAGGTGCCGAAGTTGAAACAGTGACTCCTAAGAGCAAAAAAATAACGCTGCGACAAGTGATACAGTACTACACAGCCATCATCTCAAGTAAAATAACCATGCATTTTGAGTAAAAAAGCATGTTTCGGCTGCTTAGCGGGTTTAGCACGGTGCAGGATCGATCCTTATCATTCATTTTTTCGGGTAAACACTGTTTCGGACACTTTAATTCAAATTCAAATTGGAGATACAGTTTCACCTCGTTAACACGGACCCTGTTAAGCCGGATATCGGTTAACTCGGACCATGATTTTATTTTCATAAAAATAAAAACAAAACAAATAAATCTTATTTACAGTGTGCAGGTGTACTGTACATTAATTATCTACATGTTATAAAGGTGAGGTAAAAGAAAATAACCTTGGCAATACCCGATAATAACAGTCGATATCGGTACAGGTTTGTTTGCTAGGCTAGGCTAGGCTAGGCCAACGCAGCCTTGGTCAGGTGATTTACTTGAATAAACAAAAATAAATGAATATATAAATAAATAAATCTGCTCTTTTACATGTTATGAATGTAAATGTAGTAAAACAAAATAGCCTATATATTAACGGCATTTTTAACTAAACTGCGTTACCCTAGGCATGTTTATTAGCTATGGCCTATAGGCCGTCGGTCAAGTCGGACAATCGGCAAACACGGACACCCTTCCCCCCCCCCCCCCCCCCCGAGCTGTCCGAGTTAACGAGGTGAAATTGTATATATACAGTCGTAGACAAAAAATTTTGCTAGTGTATAAAGAAAGAATAGAATAACTGGTTGCAAAGAATCTACCAATTTTTTCATATTGTTTAAGACTTAGTGTGACTCAATTTAATCCACCATTTTTAGTAATCAGGTAAACTTTCGTCCAAAGTTCTAAGAAAGACCTTTGGCTGAAGGTGAAATCATTTATTTTACTCACAAAACTTCAACAATTTAAAAGAAATCGCGTAAAAAAATAGCCTCATGCACATAGTGGGATTGTTGCTATTGTTGTCGAAATTGCTTAACATAGGCATCGGGTTAAAGAAACTGGAGGGATCATGGCTCCTAAATTTGAGGGGTCACAGTTCCTATTTCAACCAGCTACGCCTATGAGAAGAGACATCGCATTAGCCTTCGCGCTGCTAGTTTTTTTTTGGGGGGGCCGTAAGCCAGAAGGCACCGGTAAAGTGTTGAATCGGTTAGAACGTCCGCTTCGCAGTCAGTACATTTGGGTTCGATTTTCATGATGTACCAAAGGACTTTAAAAATGGTGATCGCAGCTTCCTTGCTTGGCACTCACCACAACAGGAATAGTGAAGAGAAAAGCCGGCAAGTTCACTTTTGTTGTGTCGCTGGGAAAGGTTCATAACAGGACCCATCCATTTTTACTTGGCAGACAGGCGACGAAATCGAGCAGTTCAGCACTGTTTCTCAACCTTTCATGATTGTGGCACCCTCACGGAGACGCTTAACACACGTGGCCCCCAGTTCCATCAATAAAAAACCTAGATTGGTTTTAACGTATTTAAGCCAGTTATTTTATTCGCCACGTTAAATGGTAAGTGAAACAACGAAACAAGTTCAAAGTTTGGTAATTTTAACCAACGCAATCAGTGCGAAACTTGGACTTGTCTGACCAAGCCTTCTACTTTAAGCTCCGTTTTGGGCACAAGACAAATATCACTGCGTACGAGATGATTTCTACTTCTTGTTTTGATGATTAATTGATAAAATATTAGGCCTTAGCCAAAGCCGAATTTTAACGTTGGCAAGTAATACCTGCAAGTACATTCTGGTTTTTGATGCGTTGAACCAGTGCCCAAGGGTGCCTGTTTTGAAGAGATTTGGAAACCTTGGCTGTTACACCAAAATCAAATACCGCCTTTCGTTTTTGATCCATTTCTGCCAATAATTGTGAAACAATCGGTAGTGCAATTCGGCACTAGGCAACAAAGTAGCTTAATTGCTGAACTGAATACCAACAAAACACAAAATCCTAACAAAGCAAACCTCTGCTATGACGCAACAAGTTCAATTATGCGCATGGAACCCTGTTTGCAATCCAGGCCAAGACAGGGTATGCTTTTGCTCATATTATGTTGCATTGCTTTTTTAAGATAGATACGCACTAGAACAAGACTTCATTAAACTCTACAAATGTTTCTTGGTGAGAATTCCAGAAAATTAAAGAAGGCAAGTGCCTTCCTTTGCCTCAATGTAGCTACGGCCAAGAAATATATTCGCACATTTAAATCAGAATTATAGCTCCATAGTAAAGATCCTTGCTCGTGGCACCCCAAAAACCACTTTGTCGCATACTAAGAGGAGCTACCAGACTCCAGTTGAGAAATTTTGGCGTAGCAGTCGCGGAGCCCAGTTTAATCAAAATATTGGCAAACAGACATGAGCTTATTCCAGCGGTTACCAAAGTATTGGTCGCGACCCAAACATGGGTCGCAAAGGGTCAAAAAATGGGTAGCATCAAAGCAATACAAATCTGTCAAAAATAAGCTTTTTACATTTTCAACGTTTTTTATTTTCTTCTTTTTTAGTTCTTTCATTCCCATCACAGACTGAATCATTGCATCACACGAATTATATCTGGCTTCATCATATTAGGTTGTATTGTCACATCCTAAGCATTTTATCATAATTCTTTTTTGCGTTTTGAAATACGCTGCTTGAGGCTTGGGTCGCGAGATGTTTACCAAATTAGGATTTGGGTCGCACTCAAAAAAGTTTTGGAAGCAATAGGTTATTTATATCCAAAAACGAAATATTGACAACGAGCTTGCACGCACGTAGGCATATCTAGTCAGCTTTGGTAACCTACGATTCTTTTCACAGCACAAACAAAAAGGCTACCGAAACACGATCCTCTTCATTTCAAGCGAAGGACGGTTATAATTGTAAATCTCCACTCTTTCTTAAAATAAACAATGTATTGCGCTCAGGCACAAAATAAAGTAACGCTAATCACATAAGTTTCATAAATATTTATCATGCCCAACATTCTTTAAAACGCAGGAAAGACAAGTGCTGCCTTGAGGGCGCTTGTAAACATAAATAACTGTTACCCGTCTTAATCCCTGCCTTCATGATTTAAGACTCCAGAAGGGTGCAATCCTTTTTAATAAAGCTTTGCCACATCCGCACTCTCCCGTTTAAAATCCCGGAATTCAGAAAAAATTCCCATAGGCCACAAGAGAATTTTGATATAGGATTGCAAGCATGATACAAAATATGAAGCAAAGCGGATGATTCCTTACAACACTTTTCATTTCATAAAGTCAAAATTTATACTGTACATCGTCGTTCTTCTTTACTCCAAAATCTTTGGAAATTTGAGGATTAAACAAAATATCATTTGAAAAGCTTATTTCTAAGTTGCGAAAAAGACACTCAAAGTAATGACAAAAACTTTCTTATTATACGAACGCAACGCTAAGTTCCTTTAACTTACCACAATTTTGATCTGCGCCTACGGCATATGCGGCTATACCAGTTTCTACTGCAATAACATTCCTGCAAATAAGAGTCTTGCGTTAGCTCTAATTTCCTGCTGAAGGACACGCTAGTAGCTATTAGCAGCGATCGTTAGTCAAGCGTAAAATTTTCGATTGCATGCCAACGCCGTGATTTAGAACTTCCATCGAATTGGAGCTCATTTCGGGCTCACTTGACACACAGTTACGGTTTCTCCAATTTAACCTTAGCAACTGGTATTTATTTCACAATTCCAACCGCTTTTTGCCGATGACGCGTGTTTTATACTCAAAGCTGGCTCACATAGCCTCCGTGTTTCCTACAACAGCTCATAACTTTACTTTATTCTATTTGGCAGCCTTGCCAGTCGCACTACGCACGAACTACAAACAGCGAACGTTATTTAATCGACTTTATCAGAACCGTGACGAACGTGCTTTGAAATGGCATTGCCGAGCTCGATTGCCGAGCTCGATTGCCGAGCTGAATTACCATCACTCAACGCTTTTTCAAACCTATCGGTTGCTACCGACGTTCGCTTTCTCGAAGCTTTTTTTCAACTCGCGCAAAACTTTGGCTAGTAGATTTGTCTGAAATGCTTGTCGTGAAAAATACTGCAGCGCCCTTAACACGCCCAACAGAAATTGGACGAATTGCAAATACCACCTTTTGTTAGTCGTTCGCTCGGCAAACAAAGATCTATTCATAAAAATTTTAATTTTAAGGGGTAAAGTCAAAATAACAATTTATAACTATACTGCTGTTTTCTGCTTCCAGAGCCGCACATCTCCCGATTTAAATCAAGTTCAGAAGCGTTCTGCCCCAAATTTTATCAAATAGATATCAATCTAACATTGTTTTTGTAGCCTACTGAGAAAATTAGGCTGCTCACATCTCCAGAGAAGTTATTACTACCTGCAAACCGAATTGTGTAGCCTTGAAGAACTTGCATATAAGCCTATTACCGGAAACTGAATTTTCCATCGGCTTCCAGACACTGTTTTGCTACAACAGTTGGCCATGCTAGAAAAACTGACAATAAAAACTTTGATACAATCAATCTAGCACCTTACGGTAACTCATGGTGTAAGTTTGCTTTATTATACCAACAATGCAGTCGCTTGTTTTCTACTTGAAGCAATTTTGCTAACGGCATATGTGCCTTATCGGCGGTAAACAAACCGCTGCAGATATTATATAAGCCCGGCTGAGTAGCAAACATTAGCATGGTATTACTAGCAAAATTAGTCTATTTTTTGAATTGTTTAACAGCAATGTGTAAGGGTTCGGCGCTCCCCACCAGAATTGTTGTAAGCGATAGGAGCGGGCTTAGGGTCTATGCAAAGCTTTGAGGTAGATCGCTGAATGTTTTCTTTAAAAAGATTCTCATTGGTAAAAGCAACACTAGTATGGTTAAAGGGATTATTGCCAGGGTTGTATTGGTAATACATTTAGGCTGCGTTCGCACATAGCGCTTTTCGTAAACAGGAGTAAAACTTCTTCTTTACGTTTAGAATACGTTTAGGGAGGAGGTTTCGCTGTTTGATTCTGGGTGCGAAGAAAGCGTCGCTGTTTGCACTCAGTATCAAACAGCGAAACCTCGTCTCAAAACCTGTTCGAAATATCGCTGAGAAGTTTTGTTTGCGAAAACCGCTATGGGCCATTGCAGCTGAAGTGTGGGAGCGCTGTATACTGGACTAGCCGGCGTCGCCTGGCAGGGCCTTCCATCAGTAATGTCGGGGTTTAGTATTTCGGTTCAACCGGCTTTACCCTTCGGGCTCTTGTGTAAGCAGTAGCGAAAAGTGTGATTCTCCACACGTGCCTACGAAATCGAGATCATCACATTCTCTTAATCGTGACCAGTAATGCTCACAAAGAATCTTTCCACAAATTATCGTTAATACTTGTGAGGACTGAAACTTTATAGAGTAAAGTTGTGACTGGAATCAGTCAATATTCGAACTCACACTTTATTTAACAAATCGATTTCACTAAATTAGCATCATCAGTGTTCTGCAAAGCAACCGCAACGATAAATTATATATACTTACGTCAAATTGAACGGACAGGCTCACAAAACTAACTCTATAATAAACCGAACTGACTGCAACAAGAAAACACTGCACACTTTAAGCTGATACAACGATATGAAGTTTTCCTAACTTTAAGCTGGCTCAAAGCTTACTCAAACCTCAAAGCTGGCTCAAAGCTTTTCTTAACTTTCCTAACTTTCCTTAACTTTAAGTTTAAGTAAGCATTTCAGACAAATACAACGATATGTTAAATTTTCTAGTTACTTAGCAGCTCCGGTTAGGAAAACTTCATATCGTTGTATCAGCTTAAAGTGTGCAGTGTTTTCTTGTTGCAGTCAGTTCGGTTTATTATAGAGTTAGTTTTGTGAGCCTGTCCGTTCAATTTGACGTAAGTATATATAATTTATCGTTGCGGTTGCTTTGCAGTACACTGATGATGCTAATTTAGTGAAATCGATTTGTTAAATAAAGTGTGAGTTCTACTATTGACTGATTCCGGTCACAACTTTACTCTATAAAGTTTCAGTCTATTGATATTCTTAATGGGATCGTCATTTATTAATTTCACTTGTGTGGAGATTCTCCTAAAATCATTATGATTTATATTCTACTTGTGAGGAAGAAGGGATTGAAACACAGTCGAAGCTGATGGCAGCGGCGAAGCGGTGGTTGCTTTCATAATTACAGAAATAAACTATTTAGAGGCAAGCCTGTTTTGCGATGTGGTGCTGCTCCTTTCCAATCTATATTTGTGATAATAAGTTCTTTTGGCTGCGCCGTTTGTCTTGTTTCCGGCATAGCGACAAAAGCAGCTATAGCTTCCTCAAAATTATTCACCATATTTTAGTAGGCGCCTATCAGGCCGAGTTATATTCAAACAAAATATTCTCTCTTTGAATTCAGTTTTACAAATTGTTATTGTTATGGTTTTATGTTGATTTTTTCTTAAACTTGGGAATTTATTACAATGTTGTAGAGCAGTGTGGTCCAACTGCAGGTACGCGGGCCAAGATTGGCCCGCAAATAATTACGGTGATTAGTGTGATTACGATAGGGTTGCCATGGATCATGAAAATTCCGGACATGTTCGGAAATTATGTGGCTGTCCGAAAACTTGCTCAAATGCAGGTGATGACCTGTTTCTTTTTTGGAGAACACCTTTATTTGGGGTAACACATCTCTAGTTTAAACCGTGGCCGGCGGAATAAATTTTTAGTTTCTGATGGCCCGCTATAAAATTAAGTTGGACCACACTGTTGTAGAGTATAGACATCAATAACTTAACAGGCAGCATATCAGTAAAAGAAAACATCCCTGCGTCACCAGCAGAGCTCCCATCAGTAACGTCGGGATTGAGAATGTCGGTTCAGCCGGCCAAGCCGGCTTCACCCATCAGGCTCTTGTATAAACAGTTACCAAAAGTTTATGCTTTTTCTACACATAAGATGTTCACGACTTTGTGTGTTCCTTTTCCTAATAGAATATCTCGTTTCAAGGTCCTGGCTATGCCTTAAATCTATGTGCTCTGTTCATTGCTTGCACGAACCCAAGAGGGCCTTGCGTTCCCCGTAGTTTGAAAGCAGGAAACACATTTCTGATATTAAGCTATACTGACGCAAAACAGCAAAAATGTCTTTCGTGTGGTGCGATTTCACACAGTGACGTTATTTTCTTTTGATTTCTCTTTAAACTTTCTCAAGTCTTCGCTGGCTACGCATTATGTAGCATGTTCTTATTTTCCTACTTGACTTGCTCAGGGGAGATAAAAGAGTCCTTGCTTTTCCTCAAATGTTTGGTTTGATCTCTGTAACTCTACAAAGCTATTTTAAAGCAAAATACCGATAATATATTGCATGTGGTGCGATTTGATAGATTGATGTTATATTTTTTTGATTTTCCCTCAAAATTTTTCAAGTTCCTGCTGGCTACGTATTATGACTCATATTCATTTTTCCTTGCTTGGGTATGCTCATAGAACAGGGGTTTTCAACCGGGGGTAAATTTGACCTACCTTGTGGGTAAATTTTGTCTGCAAAAAATTCACACTTTTACCTATTACAATAGGCATTTGTAGAAGTGAAAATATAAGCAAATTTGGGGGAAAACTTTTTTTAATTTTACCAAGGGGTAAATGAGAGAATAAAGATTGAGAACCCCTGTCATAGAAGTTAAGAGTTCTTGCTTTTCCCAAATTTTCAGGTTTGATCGCAGTAGCTCTATAAAGCTATTATCAAGCAAAATAGAAAACATGTTTCTCCTAAGTATAGTACGATTGTACGTTGGCAGGGCATATCATCACCCGTGCCGATTTAAAACGTATCAATTAATGCAGCTGCGCCGGTTTCATCGTACGAACATTTGTGAGAGCAACAACGAAATGTTTTAGTAGTGTAAGCCATAGTTCTGTACGTGTGATGGTGATCATCTCGGTCTATATACCAAGATCGGAAGTATTTAAAAAGAAAGAAAGATGTCACAAATTATTATTCGTAATTTTTAAAAGTATATGGGGGAGGGGGTAAAACATATTCAAAATGGATGGCGTCGTCCAAATGGTAGTCATTTTGGCAATTAAAAAAATGAGCTATCTAGTGGCAAACCAATACAAAGATTTGGTGGGCCCTGCTTTCTTATTTATATTGGTGACATTAAGATTTTTGCCTGCGCTGTTTGCTGTAATTCGGCCATAGCATGAAAAAAGGCCATGTCTTCCCCTAAGTCATGTAACCTATTGCAATAGGCACCTATTACGCTCTTTTCAAACAAAAACATTTCCTCTTAATTCACTGTTACAAATTGATGCTATTATTGTTTAATTTTGATCTTTTCTTAAATTTGGGATTTTATTGCATTTAACTTTACCCCTAATCCAGACCTTCCTACTTCTAAATGAAGATTAGTGTTTTGTACCGATATTCTTGCAATCAAAAATATCAATAATGGGCTTTACATTTATGTTTGCTATCAAAATGTGATGATAGAGGATAATTTTGCTGCCTGCTGCTGTTCTCATTGTATAGTGGCAAGCATTGTGATGTCATTGAAAATTATGACCTCACAGTCCGTTTTAAGCCATTAAATATCAGAATCGCTATTTAAAAGTTTTTCGTTACTGTAGGCGAAGTAATATGAACTAATGCTTCTGACTGATTCATGTTCCTTGGCCCTTGCATAAACACTGCCTTGCAAAGAGCAAAATAACCCGAAATAAAGCACTCACCGTTAAGTAATAGCGATAGCTGGTGCCCCCATTAATAATGTTGAGGTTAAGAACATCAAATCAGCTGGCTGCTGCGACGGCCTCGCCCAATTGCAAAGGAAATTGCTTTAACACTTAGATCATATGTAGTTCGACACTTATATTTTGTTGCAAACAATAAGAAAGGAACATAACACAATAAGAAAGGAACATCTTTACCCACTCGTCGTTTTCTTGGGTGATCACCAAGTGTTTTGCTTGGAGTAGGCTACATATAAAAATTTGTAGAAGCTTCATTTTTTGATGAATCGTTTTGAATATTTTGATGGATAATGTCAAAAATCAATGCCAACGAGAAAGAACATACAAAATGTATCAAAGGACTTGCTTTTTCTAAAAATTGGAATTTTGTGAAGTGCAGGCACTATAATTTGGGTATTGCAAAGCGGTAGACTACTTTTCATAAATATTTAGAGACTTCAGTTTTTGATCGATCTTTTTGAAAACGTCGACAGATAATGCAAAAGAACCATACTTGTGAGGAAAAGTAGTCGAAATGTACCAAAGAACTAACTTTGTCTAATATTTATAAGTTTGATAGGTCAAGTAGGATAATTGTTCACCTAAAAATGAAACATGATGTATGACAACCAATTTTTAATCAGCCATTACAAACTAACATAAGTAATTGAAGTCACGTTTTGCTGGAAAGCTAATTTCCTAAGCTTTCATGGAACTGCAATTGTTAGAACCTTATTATAAAGTTTACGTATTAAAGTTACCTGTTTTTACTGAGTTTACCACTTTTTGGACAGGGAAAAGGTACATAACAGGTCTTAAAATTTAGTTTTTTCAGTATAAAAACAAATATTAATTGTACATATTACACACTATTGTAATTACCTTCAAATAACCTTTAATTTGTTGAAGAAAGTTTGAAAATCAGTTGAAAAATGAGATCACAAATCACTTTTTAAATAAACTGATTTTGCAAAAACTGTGCAATTTTTGAAGACATCTTCATATCATGATCTGCTATAGCGAGATTTCTGTTAATCGTACGAGACATGTTATGACATCATAGAGCCAGTTTCAGGCGTGCAAGCGAAATAGAGAAGAAAAATGCTAATAGGGATGAAAGTGCTTAAATAAAGAATTGCTCGTAGCATTGTCAAACAAGCTTTAATTTTTATAAAGTTGTTTTTTATCGAAATCATCTTATTAATATCTCCAGTTTACTCTTTGAGGGATGATGTAACACATATGTTACTTGATTGTAATTGTTGTGTCATTATGACGTAATAACCATTTTTCTGAAATTCATTGTAATTTTTTTGTGACCTAACAATGAAGGAATTGTCTCAAATTTTATGAATTAGAATTTTATGATCCTCAAAGGGTTAAAGCATTTAATCGCGCTTCTGCGATCACTAGTTTTTGAGAAAGAACAAAAAACAGAATGTGCAATGAAGCGTTGATTGTGATGTCATTTTAGACCCCAAACAAATAAAAGTTTTTGTAATGTGGTAAGTCGGAAGCTGGCTTTTGTTTGAGCGGAAAGCAGCTGTCCTCTGTCAAGTAATACTAATTTTAAAATAGTTATTTTTTGATTATGACATCATCATGACGCCACGAACCCCATTATGACACTCACCACGGGGTGGTGATCAATTGTGCCAAGTTTGATGCTTGTAACTTTTGCAGTTTCAGAGGAGTTAAAACAGACAGACACACAGCAGGAATTGCGCTTTATATATTAGATATAAAATTTTCAATATGTTTTGAACGTGGTCCTGCAGTTCAGTCCAATGTTATTCAACAGATATATAGACGTTGACATTTTACCAGCATTCAGCCTGCTTCAGTAAAGTGGATTGAAACGGCATCACATTGTAGTATTTTTCTCAGACTTTCAGAAGCAGAAGCTGTAACTACAATGGCTACCAGTATCTTTTTTCAATTTTAAATTGGCGTTAATTTCATCTGACAGCCATGCACGGCTGCTTCCATTGCTTTTGCAGGCTTACTGTCTGTGGTGTACAAGCTTTAATTACTTAGGCGGTGTGGCCTGATTAAGTTGCAAAGCTTTTTTGGAAAGACCTCTTATCACAATAATGTAAAAACAGGTTTTCGGGTCAGATAAAAGTGTTGCAACGGTTTTGCACCCCTCGTTATTGCTTCTCTCATTCCTGTCCAGCAGGGGTAAATTCTTTGAAACCTGTTTGGAGAAACTATTTATAGCCTACATACGAGTATATATCATAATGGCAATCACCTAGAAAGTGACGTCACAAACTCAGTGACACCAGGGGAACCTCGGAAATGTTTACTCAAAAATTTTTGCGATGGTCATTAGATGAACAATTTGTTTTGGAGATCAGTTGCTTACGTGTCACTCCCGAAAATAGTGTTACCCATTTCAAAATGCCCCTCCAAAGTAACATCATTCTATCCAGGCAATAATTTTATCTAAAATGACTTGTAGGCCTAGAGATTATGGTAGCCATTTTGGATTTCACAGCTGCATTTCACAACTTGGTGATAAAGTGAGGGAAGCAAGATTGCATTGGTTTGGGCTTCTGAAATGAAGAGATGTATATGACGTTTGTCAAAGAGTTTTAAATAAGGGCTTATTGGGAAAAACATAAAAAGGTAGACCGAAGCGGAGATTTATGGACGGTGAAATTCAAGATATGACAGAAAAGAAGCTGACAGAGGAAGACACAATAAATAGATCAAATTGAATAGATCACCTGTGACAACTCCTATTGGGAAAAACCGAGAAGAAGAAGAAAATATGTCTGCAAAAAATAAAAAGTTTTAATAGCATCAGAAATGTGTTAGGTATGAGTTGAAAAAATTTAACGGTTTCAAACTTTTTTATTGAAGGATTTTTGGTGACAGTTTCCAAGGTCAATGCTCAAGATTAATTTCAGAAAATTTAACATTAAAGGTTTTCAATGGATTCCTGTTTGCCGGAATCAAAATTCTGTTTACGGTCCTGCTGCAGGGCAACTTCACGTTGTCAGAGCTTCTTCTAGCCCGCTCAAAAGGTGCCGAGTAACTTTGTGTAAATTTTTAGACAACAGCGACATCTCACGACTATTGTTTAGCAATGCGCTTATACTAATTTTATTTGGAGATGCATCGGTTTCACAAAACAAGTGTCATCCTATTTTTTCACAAAGGGCCAGACAAATATTCAGGGCTGGCAATCGGAGGCCATATGTCCACTTTGTTTAATTCTGTAGTACAAAAAACTTCCATAGCTCTTGTATAAAAAATCTTTGTCCCGTTATTAGTCAAAAGTATATTAACTTGATGTACTTTTGCCAGGACAAAGATTTTTATACAAGAGTAGCAAAACTTGGCATTAGCAATTATTATTGGATGATATTTAATTTCACGCTCGAAATAAAGTAATTAAATGCTACAAGTAAATATATTATCGAAATTACAAAGGAGTAAAGAACAAAGATGTGGAAGACAAGTTTTGTCAAAAATTTTCAAGTTTCAATCTCTCAAACGTCACTTCAGCAATTACACACAGCACCTTTACTTAAAAAATGTCATAAAAATGCCGCCTCAAGCAAAATTAAGAAAATAAAAAATGTGTCAAATGTCTTTTAGTTTTTACATGTATAGTAATGCAAGAGGCCAGGGATGCACTTAGCAAACTGCAGACAGTGACACTGTTTCGACCTATCAAATTTAGGCGTGCATTGAGTCACAAAAAAAAACGGAAAAAAGCTGAAGGATTCATGAAAAAAATCGTGATTTTAGCTGACCAAAAACTGTTTCGCGAGGTAAGAAATCATTGTAAATCTTTTCAAAGCAAAATAAAGCCCCATACTTTACAAGTAAAATAGAGATTGTCTATGATTGCTGTCTGATACTGAAAAAAAAGAAATTTCCATCAGATGACCGAATTAATAATAATTCAGCTAACAAGTTTGCTAAACATTTTTTACAAAAATTTGGTCATATCTGTTATCAATGTGGACACCAGCTAGTGACAAACTAACGGCGTTGTCGCTATTACTAATCCCCCAAAGGTTTATCGGCACTGCCGCTATCCGCTAAACCAGGGATGCACAACTCAGAGCAGCGAGTATCTTTTAATGGCTCCAAGAGAGTTCCTTATTGTGTCTTTTAATTTGTCGTTTTTGTAGTCTGTGCATAAGAATGTGTTAGCTTTCATCGGATTTTCTTTGCATTACAACATTTTACTTGTGAACCCTGTGCGCACTCAGTTGCTTTATATCCTATATCTATTTATTTTTAAAGATTTTCTTACATTTGATAACACGAGCAAAAGAAAGCGTGGTAAACATAAGCGTCCGTTTCAAGATTCATGGACTAATGATTATCTTTTTATTGAACAGAAGGGAAAGCCACGCTGCCTGGTCTGTAGAGAAACCGTCGCTTTTTCAAAAACCTACATCATTAAGAGACATTATGAGAGTTTTCGCAAAGAAAAGTATGCTGCAATAAATGGAGCCATGATAGAAGACTTTGTAAAAAAGCTCCAAAACTCTTTGTCTGCAAAATAGAACGTTTTTTAAAAACCAGTCCCACAAATTGAAAATGCAGTAACAGCATCTTTCATGGTTGCTGAGAAGATAGTTCGTTCTTGAAGGCCATTTACTGATCAAGGATTTGTGAGAAGCTGCATCAGCAAGGTAACTAAGCTGTTAGTTCCAAATCAATCACATCTGTTTGAAAAGATCAGCCTTTCAGGAGCCACAATGTCGCGTAGAGTTAAAAATCGACCGGAATATATCAGAATAACTCACTGTAAAAGCAAAATCATTCGTGTGTTTCTCACTTGCGCTCGACGAGAGTGGTGACATAAAGGACACTGCCCAGTCAATGTTCATTCGTGGTGTTTCATCTGAATTAAGCGTTCACGAAGACTTGCTTGTCTTGGTTTTACTTCATAGTCTTACACGAGGTGTAGATATAAAGGAGGCCGTCGCAGAGCTTCTTGATGAAAAATTTCCTGACGTATCACTGAACAAATTATCCGGGTTGACCATAGATGGTATCTCATCTATGACAGGCAAAAAAAATGGTGCTGTGGCCCTCTTGAAGAAACATGTTCAACAATCGTTTCCTCATTGAGACATTCTCAATGTTTATTGCATCATACATCAAGAATCTCTTTGTGCAAAAATTCTGAAAATGGACCAAGTGATAGATGTTGTCATAAAGTGTGCCAATAAAATCAGGACAAAAGCTTTGAAACATGGACAGTTTCAATCCTTATTAGAAGAGGTTAGTGCTGAATCTGAGGATACCATTGCGATGTTCGCTGGTTGAGCAGAGGTAAGGTTTTGGAAAGATTTCAAAATCTCCTGAAAGAAGCTCGCCAATTCTTTCGAAAAAAGCAATCAGATTTAAAAGCAATGAACGGAATAATAATTCTTGATATTCTTTCTAAAGAGAGAGGTTGCTGGACTTGGCTTTTCTGGTTTACATCACTCATCACCTCGATAAATTATGAAGCAAAATGTAAGGACGTTTGCAATTGATAACCGATTTGGTTTGTGCAATTGATGCATTTTGAAACACACTTAATTTATTTCAAAAGCAACTATCATCTGGTGACATTATGCAGTTTCAAAGCGTGTCTTCGTTTGTAAGCAATTGCAATTCGCATTTTATTTCAGATTTTAAGAAATATGCTCACTATTGTCGAGATCTCGGGGAAAGTTTTTCGAAAAAGTTTCAAGATCTGAACGGGAGGTAAAGCTTTCGCTGTTTCAGCAAACGTTTCGTCTACATGTAAATGTTGTAGACATAGCCCACGCTGAAACTCAACTGAAAGTGTTGAATTTTCAAGCAAACACTTATTTGAAGGCTGCCTGTATTGACCACGGGCTCATTGAATTCTACTGTCGCTTAGATGATGAAAGCTACCCAATGATTCAAAAAAATGTGAAATTTTGAATATGCCAGTTTGGCACTACCTACTGCTGTAAGCAGGCATTCTCTGTTATGAAGTTGAACAAGTCATAGGCACGGGCCCAACTCACTGATGAACATCTGCACGCAATTATGAGAGTGCTACTTCTCCTCTACAGCCGAACTTGCAGAATTTGGTAGACAGAAAACGATTACAAAGCAGTGGTTTTGTTGAGGAGAAATAATTGCCACTTGATTATGAAAATTTCATGTTTGAATTACTTTGTAACTGAATGAAATACATTTTATTTCTTGATGCTTTTATGTCTTTGGATTTTAGGTGAAATAAAAGCAGAATCGGTGCTTTCCTGGGTTGACATAGAATTTTCATGTCTATTCCATAATACTTCTGGAACAGACATGGCATTTTATAGCTTAAATAAGATGCTGAAGCTTTTACAAAAAATTAAACTTCTCGCAATAGCTATTAAAAAATCTTGTTGGTGGTACAAAATTTTAATATAGCTTTGAAAAAAGCTGTTTGAGACATCAGCTTTTCGTGACGTTCTCATCAGTGGCAATATCGCATCAAAAGGGAAGATCTAGAGGGAGTCAGTGTTTTATGAGGTTAATTTGGAGGTAGGCAATCAAGAAGAGCCAATGATAGCGCCAGTGTTGCAAAGCGCGCCAAAGAAAAATTTCGCAATAGCGAAAGTTAGAAAAAGCGCTGCAGAGGGCCAAATGCCGCAACTCTTTCCGTCTGCATAAAGCCAAAAGGCGCTGGGTCTTGATACAAGCAGCCTCTAAGAGATTAAGGTGGAAAGAGCTGCGTGCTGTGACGAGGATTGAAAACCGCTTGTTATCATAGTTTAATGCACATTGATCATTTTTTAAAAGATGTTGACCAATGGCAGAGTCACAATCCGGTTTGATGTCTTTTTGTTTGCACGATCTGTGTGGTTGAGATCGGCGTGGACGGGTCAATTGTTGTCTTAACCATTGCGGAACATGTTACTTGATGCGATCCTGTAGCCGTTGAGATGTTTGCCTTACGCACCGACTATCACAGCGGCACTTGTATTCATATATGACTGAATTTTTCTGAGTGGTAGGTAGAACATCCTCGCGGGCCACAGGCAGCATGCGCTTTGACGTAAAGATCAAGCGGGTGCTGAGGGAACCATAAAAGCTTTCCACGGCGGTTTTTACTTCTTTTTCCAAGTTTGTGGAGGGCTTACCTATTCAAGGGACTCTCAGGTACACCGGGCACTTTTCTCGGCTGAATGGCTTGAGGGTGGAAAACTGAGCGATTTTCTTGGTGATCTAAGTGTTGATGACGTTTTTAGGATAATCATTCTCCAGTAATATTTTCTTAACCGGTTCTATTTTTCCATTGAGCTTACGCTTGATGCAAATCATTAGGGCTCAATGCACTAATGTAGATATTAGACTTATTTTACGTTTGAGAGGATTCCCAACGCAAATACAGGCCGGTGAAAGTGGGTTTCCGGTATACACTGGTTTCAAAGCCAATATCTGTTCTTTCGACGTAAACATCAAGAAACGGTAGACATTCGTCTTTCTCTTTTTCAAAGGTGAATTTGAGGAACGGATGAAGGCAGTTGAGTTTGGTCAGGAATTTATCTGCTTCCGCTTCGAGATCGAAGATGGCAAACGTGTCGTCAACATATCTGAAGTATGTTGGAGGCTTCTGCGTTTGAGAAAATAACTTTTCTTTATAATATTCAACAAAGATGTTAGCCAAAGCCGAAACAAGTGATGATCCCACGGATACTCCGTTTGTTTGCTTTGTACACAGCGTTATTGAAGCTGAAATCAACTGAGGATGTAGCACTCTTCATCAATTCAACAAGCACGTCCTTTGCAATGAGTGGTTGTAAATCAGAATTGTCGCAAAGGGCAACTGAACATACAGTTTCGGTAGAGAGGTGACTTTTAGTATCCACGTAGCTATTATTGCTATTAGCAATACACCGTTTAACATAATGATACAACATATTTAGCAAATATGTAGCGCCGAAAACGTTTGAATTTGCTAAATATATTGTATTATTATGTTCAACGGTGTATTGCTAATGGCAATAATAACAACTTGGCATCTAAACAGATTTTGACGGTTTTATCATGGGGAACGTTAGTGAACAAGCTGAACACATCAAAAGGACGCATGAAGGCATTAGGGTCGATGTCTAGATTTTGCATGGTCTTAGCAAACGTAAACGAATCTGAAATGCAATGTGACAAAAACCGCTCCAACACAGGTTGGGATAGGCCAGCCAACAACTTGCCAAGTTCATGATGGGACGAACCTGTCATAGGCAGTATAGGGCGAAGTGAAGTGCCTTCTTTGTGTGTTTTCGGCAAACCATACATTCGAGGTTTTTGCGATCCAGTTGGTCGTATTGCGTCATATATCCATTTCGGCATAAGATCGGCTTTGACCAAGTCAAGCAACCACTTCTGAAGGCGCGATTCAATGCTGGCTGTGTTGTCACTGCTGGAGACCGGACCAAGTCTTTTGAATTTCGATTGATCATCAAGAATCTCATCCATTTTATCGACGTAGTCGCTTATGTCTAAAAGGACAACGCCCAAACCTTTGTCAGCTTTAGTGTTAATGATATCATCATTCTTTCGTAACCTGTTGATTGCACGAAAGCACTCTTTGTGCATTGTGAAGTCACGTGAATTTATGGTGCTGCCACAATACAAATGTGCAAGGTCGGCGAGTCGGGCTTTTAAAGCAGTGCGTTGTTCAACAGAACTAGCATTGTGATGTAAAAACTGTGCCCACAATAACTCAAATTCGGCGAAGATTTTTTCTTTGCACAAATACCTGAGTAACAACACAAAGCTGAGACCATGCGACAGCACGAAACTTTCAGTGTCAGACAAGTCATAATCTGAGAGATTCAGAATATGCCTTGTAATATCACTGAGAGCATTGCCGAAACGGTCACATCTGAGTGAAAAAAGCAGTCGCTCATTTTTGATCTTGGATTTTGATTCCGTTCTTCTATCAAGTAATCCCAGGTATCTGCAGAATCTGATTGTGTCGAAGAATGTCAGAAATTCGCCTTCTTTGTGTGTTTTCGGCAAACCATACATTCGAGGTTTTTGCGATTTAGTTGGTTGTATTGTGTCATATAACCACTTCGACATAAGATCGGCTTTGACCAAGTCAAGCAACCGCTTCTGATTAAAAATGAGCGACTGCTTTTTTTCCCCACTGGAAGATTATATTCAATTGAATTATGGTCAAATTATCAAAACTTTCAGACAGAGAAACCGTTTTAATCTTCAAACTGGAGTGAGAATTTACAAACTTGAGAAAAAAGATCTAGATTACAACCTTATCCCGAGTTATTTGTATTTTGGGAAGTATAGGTTTCCGGTTAGTTATGAAGGACAAAGGCAAACTTGTGGTTTCTGTGTTGAAACCAGTCATCATGAAAGGGATTGCGAAAGAAAGCAATTTCTTAAATATGCTAAAAGTGTACAGAAGATTAAAAACACATCAAGAACTACAACAGGTGTAATAAGATTCGAACCCAAAGCGAACGATACATTACATCAACGAACGAAACAAAAGACGCTACAAGACGATTGCGTCGTCATCTTGTGACCAGTTCGAAACAAACAAAGAACAATTCGTCCAAAGGTCGACAAGCAAGTCACAGTCATCTGAACGGCAACATGCAGTGCAAGATGAGCGGCTTGAGCCAGAACCAACAACATCTCAAGACAAAGCTTGTTTTTCAAAATCAACAACGTCAATCTTGACAGAAAAACAGTACATGATCATGACATCAGAACCCATCACTACAGCCCAGCAACGACCATCAACTAACAGTGACGAAGAGATCCAGGGACGTCAAGACATTAATCAGACAAATGAAAAATTTGAAAACGATGAAGATATGACAATAACACAAAAACGCGAGTCAAATAAAGACAGCGTTCAGACTCAAACTCTGACCGAATTTCCTCTCTTTACAAAACCCGCAATATAGAGAACCTAAACATCTCCGTTCGGGAAAATAGTATTTTTACGACATCTGACTGTAGTAGAGAAACTTTTGAAATTGACCCATTTAAAGAAACATATTTAAAATGTTGTCATGAATCGATAAAGCATTGTGTTGATAATACACTAATATGTAAATGCAACTTTCGTTATTATAAACGTAGATGTGATTGGAAATTGTATGAAACACATCTTCCTTTGTATCAATGTGATAATTGTGACACTGTAATAGCTGAATGTCCCCATTATGAAACCCTTAATAAGAAAGGAAAAACAGAAAAATGTATAACCAAAGGTAAGAAATGTTAAACTTCCTTTGATTCAACTACTTTGACGATTTGATTTGCGTGAGTGTGCACACTGTAAATAGATTGGTTTCATTACCTTTTAGGCTGTTCAAAGAATTAAGTTTTCAAGTAGGCTTATTGTGATGTTCGCAGTTTTCATGCGAACTTTTTGTTTTGTTTGATTAATATTTTGGTTTTCCGTATTGTTTGTTTTTTTTCTTTTCGACTTACCAAACAACAAAAAAGTTAGTCACGAAAAGCTTGTGACTCAATCAGCTTTTTTCAAAGCTATATTACAACAACTAAGTTATTATTAATTAGGTCAGTTGCCCTCAGTCGTTTTTATCAAAGGATTATAATTATATATTTAAAGTACCTGTGATTTCAAATAATGTATGTCACTCATCTTGTTATATGAGTGTGTCATAAAAAACAAAAAGCGAAAAAATTCTAATTTGACTTGCCAATGATGAGTGATCACTTTAGTTAGTAAGAACGCCACAGGTTTTTCCCAGCATTGACAGCTTTGTGTCTGAGGCTTTTCACTTTAAAAAAGGTCCACAAGTGTGCTTGGTTAAGCACATTGGTATTATACACATATCCATTTGTGTGCGTGTGTTAATGCACATGTAAACTTGACGTTTATGTATGCATGCATGGATTCAATTTTATGTGGACCCGTACGTTATACGTACCTATAAGATTGGCCCAGCACCAGTTTTGAGTGGCGCACCCCAGCGCCAAACGCTCTCAACTTCAGCGCGATAAATGCTAACGGTAGCCTTTTTCAAATACTAGCGGCCACTAATCGCTAATGCGTTAAAAGCGGCGGTCCTAAGTGCGAATCTCACTCAGAATGCTGCCATGCAAACAAAAACAGCAATTTTTCTCGTTCCAGCTGAAAAAATATAAGTAGTCCACTACATAACACTAACAAAAGAAGCTGTCGCAAAGGCAGCACAAAAAACAAATGTTTGTTATAACACAGCTATTCAACAAAAAACGAGCATCACAAAATCCTCATCGACAACAGTGGTGGAGTTACGAATTTAGAGGCCTGAGGCAGGATTTCATGAGGGTCCCCTCAGTGTCTATGGTTTACCAGCCAGCTACCCTGTTGGCCAATATAGGTTGATTTCTCGAGATGCTCTGTTATAATGTCAGGGAAATATCAATATGTAGCCTCGTATTCAACATTTTCATTTTCATTGGCTTTGCGCTAATTGTGCTGTTTTTAAAATTTAGTTTCGTGTTTAGTGCCTTCAATATCAAGCTTATAACTTTCAGGATAATGCAAAAGATTGTTAGAATGTTGGGATATGTTCTTTTCTAAAGACTCATAAAGTTTTATGACAATTCGCAAAACCATAAAAGGAAAGCCTGAGCCAAGTGCTTCTCTTGTTTCACCCTAACTTCACCACTAATCGCAGAGCTAAGATCGTTTTAGCAGCAGTACATCCTTCCCTAATGAAGACAGGCGTTTGTTCCTTTGCTGCACTGGAAGTTCTAGCGGTGTTGTAATTCACAAATAATCCCCTTATCATTGTATTTAAGAGCAACATAGCAACCTCTCTGCTTTGGAACTTGTGTGTCTATTTGAGAAAGTTGCCTAACAGCTTCTCACTGCTGATGTCTTTTCCTGACTTGCAGTCTTTTCCTGAACATGCATATTACTGGCAGTCACCAAGTAAAATGAAGACAAAATGTCTTAAAGTCAAGGGGGACACGTCCCTCATTTACTTTTGAAAATAGGACCCTATGTAAACATGAAATTGAGTAAGAGGAACTGCCTTAAGTGATTCTTCAGTAATAGTACCTTGTCAATTAAGTTGATAAACCGCATTTATGTACCTATAATGTAAAATCAGGCGTCACCCTTGGATTTGTTTTTGGAGCAGTCCTGATCTTTCTATAAACATGTGAATAACGAAGTATTTGGCAAAAAAGATGTTGCAAACGATCATCAACTAACTCTATCCATAATTTTCTCTAGCATTTCAGTACTTCTATTTCGTAACAGCTAAAATGTATTTTGACAATGAAAAAAGCATGAAATCCAAAATTTTTTTATAAGCATAACCCTCCAAAAAGACTAATTATACAGGCCTAGTATTCTGCTCAGAAAATATAACACATGATGTCAACAGTCAATGGACGCCAGCTAAAAAATCCTTGTCTTCGTTTTGGGAATGCTGGGAAAAAGTAGAATTTATTACTTGATTCTCAATTAATCTTAGAACGGCAAGTTGTGGTATGTGTCTCCTCGGTGTTTTTCAATTAAAACTTTTTTCGTGTTAAGCTTCATTCAACCAAACAGCATTTGTCTACGCTTGTTTCATCTTTCGTTTTAACACTAGAATTACCGGAGCGGTCATTTTGACCGTTTTTGATTTTTAATCGTTTATATCTCTGATTAGGTACGTGCAATAACACTGAAACTTCCTGACTTTTCTTAAATCTTGAATAACCTTTAGCATGTTCATTTTCTTTGCATCGCAATAAGCACAGGGTGGGATAGAGATAGATTTGCCTTAAATTACCGTCAACGGTCATGTTGACCGTGCACAGAAACCACTACTTTTTTCATCATTAAAATTATCTTTGCAATTAAAGTCTTTTGATGAACTATTGTGTCGAAACAATCTTGCAACAATAACTGCACTAACAGGTAAAAGTTACCAACCAGTGCGAAAGATAAATACGTTTGTCGACCTAGGGGTAAAAGTACGGGAACTGGTTACTGAAGCCTCCAGACTGCTTTCAGCTCCGCAATAGAAATTACAAAACTGGGCAAAATACTCAATTTTGAAAAGTATATTGCCGAAATAAGTCTTCACCTTTGTTTGGAGCAGAAAATCGAAAAAAGATACTTTGAAAATATTGATCTCGAAAAAACACAGGTCCTCAGCCTTTCTTTGAAACAGAAATGCTTTCAGCTCTCTACACATGCAAAGTGTTACCCTTATGTTTTTATGTTACGCTTTGATCAGGAATTGGCCCATTCAAACTCAGCTCGACTTTAGGCCTACATGGGAAACGATTTTTTTCAAATGAAGCGAATTCAGAGGCTGCTATTGATAACGCGCAGAAAACTGAGCCAGCATCATGTAAATTTGTCTGCTTTGGCAGTGAGACAGTGACAGCAATGATGCAAGTAGGCTACTACAACGCAAGCGCTAGGCGATAATTATTAGGCATTCTACATCCAACACAACGAAATTTGATTTGTATTAGTTGCAAATGTCCAAGCATGATTGTTATGTATCAAATTTTCTTCAAAATCAAGAGGTAGATTACAAGCGTCGAACGTACTAAAAAATAGTTGAAGGCCTACGATTCATTTCGTAGATTAGGACCTATGCAGTTTATTCCAGCACACAATGAACTCCCACTTACAATAATTCAAGACATTACTTGGTCTAACACAGCAGTTAAAATAACTCACGACACAAAATAATGCCTAATTATTAGGCATTTTTAAGTAATTATGCAAATGGTCATTTTGACCGCTCGCAGTAATTGTTGGTAGGTTAAAAAGGCGGTAATTCTAGTGTTGACCAACTTAGATTACTGCAACTCATTGTATTACGGAATTAACAACTTACTAGTGTATATAACCTACAACTCGCATAAAAACTGTTCAGTTAGATTGATTCATAACAAAAAATGTATGAACGCGTTGCCCAGCTATTCATTGAGTTGCATTAATTACCCATCAAGTATCAAATTTTTCATAACATTTTTATTCTTGCTTTTAAATCCTGTGACAACATGTACTAAGCATGCTGTTTACTTACTTTCTTTTGCTCTAGGTTCTTTACTGGCTTTCCTATGCTCTAGTTCCATTCGACTTGAAATTACACGTAATGATGTAAAAATAGGTGACTGTGCGTTTTCTACTCGCACGTCAAAGTTTTGTAACCAATTACCTGTCACCTTATGACGTGAAGTGAGTTTACGCATGTTCAAACGTGACTAAAAAACATATTCATCTCGCTGTGCACATCCCTTAGCGAATTTTTCAAGTTAAATTTTGAAAGTGTGCTATATTTGCTGCTGCGAAATTTGTGTTATTTTCTGTTATGATGTGAACTTTTTGGAGGTCGAGTGTAATTTTTAACCATGGCCGTCATTTTGTACCATTGTTGCCCTTGCGAGTGCAAAGCAAAAGGTGATTTAATGTTACCCAGTTGCAGTCGATAACATTCATTATCTTTATTACGAAATAATGGAGCTATGAATAGAAGTTGTATTTTGCAACAAAGTTACGTTATGTCTGTGAGAATCCTCCCTATATTGTCTGAAAGGCTTTAGCCTTTAGCGGAGGGCCTAATTTTTTCCAATTCGAAGTTCGCCAATAAAAAAATTTTATTTTAGTAGCCACCAGGGGCTTTTCTCTAACCACAAATTTTAATTTCTCGAACTGTTGGGTTTTTCCAAGAAATGAAGTCTGGTCTACCCGTTTCCACAGGTTATGCCCCAAGTGCACTCTGTGCCGATCTATAATCTGGTACAGATTGGTGGCAGATGAAAATCGTCTCGCTAAATGTCGATTAATGTAATTTGATAAGTACTGTCTTGTCAATTTAAGTTCAAGTCACAGTGCGGCAGCCGTAAAAGTTGGACTAACCTCACGAGCCACAGTTTCAAAACACGTAATGACAAACAATCGCTAAATCATTGGCCTTCGGTCAAGCAATCATTTGTCACCGAACACAAATAGCATCAAAGTTTATTTCGACAGTGAAAGTGCATGCAAACCTCACCATTGGCTACAGGTTGTCTTTACGGGTTGCAAACCTCACCATTGGCTAAGGGTCGTCCTTATCCAAGGACAACACCTGAATTTTTCCAATTTGATACTCACTGTGCTCAAGTACGTCGGCAAGGGGGTCGGTGCTTCCCTGGAGTTTGAAACAGGGGTGTGCAACCGATGTCTCACCTGGAGTGTAAAGTGGATGTCAAAAGTATCTGTGCAATCTTCAAAAAATTGATCTGAAAGGAATGGAAGCTTGATATGAAATTTGGCTAAAAATTACGTAAAATTTTGCTTCGAAAGGACTAATCTCCAAAAAAAAAGAAAAACAAAAAAAATTTCGCCTGCTTCGGGTTAAAAATGCTGCCATACAGTGTTTCAAAGCTTACTTTTGTAAACAAATGCCATGGCCTGAAAACTTTGACCGGTGCTCAAAACTTTTAACCCCATATATTATTATGCTCCTCCAAAAAAAGTTTTGCCCACGCCCTTGATGTGCTAACAGAATTGGCAACTAGAAAGTGGGACTAAATACGAGGAAGTATTATACCGGTATACCCTACCAGCAAAAATAGTCATTCGCTACTTCAAAAGTAACAGCGCTACCGCTATCGCCACTTGCCTAAAATAGTAATGACGCAAACGGTACTTTGGGGAAGAAGCGCCGGATGCTACCCGTTACTTTAAGCCCAAATTTTGCAGTATTTAAAATCTATGATAATATAATGGTTATTTCACTTGCAATAAGCTCTCCATAATAAATAGGAAGACTGGGGACAATTGTATCCAGAAGCAGATGTAAAATTTACGTTATTTCACAATGGAACTTATTGTTTTGCGGCTTCATTCAACCTGTAAACACATTTTTTGTTCACTTACTTGTCAGTTTATTGCTAGCAAATTGCTGCCCAAAAAGATAAAGTAAAACGGAAAAGTTGATGTTTTGGGGAGGTGCGTAAATTTTTACATTTTTAACAAAATTGATTTAGATACCTTTGCATAGACTCTTAGGCTACATTTCGAAGAAAGCGTTTTTCTAAAAAATTAGCTTTCTTCTAAAAAGGATTATTGTAACAAAGTGTTATAGCCCCCAGTTTTGTATTTTGATTTAACTTGTTGCTTTTTATCAACAAGGTTGGAAAAAGAAAAATTTTGACTGAACCTGAAAAAGCTTGCTGAATCTACTGCAAGCAATAAAATCAGTAACGGAACAAGTACAATATCTTGGAAGTGCTGGATGTCAATTCGAAATATGCCACGTCACTCTAGATGAATATGTTAAAAAGACTGGACAGACTTCAAGCGACTCTCGAATTCAGCACGGTTCTAGTTCACATAATACAGGAAAATATTCTTGCAAGTTGTTTAAAGCAGGCTTGTCAAGTGTGTTGTGGCCTATCACTTCAAGGATTCAGATGACTTGCTTGATCTTTCCATACGAAGCACGAGGGTAGGCTGAAAAGTTTGTAGCCTGACCAAGAAGGAGTTACGACACAGCAGCAAAACTTGACATGTGTAAATATCAAGCTTTCATGATGCTGACCGCGATGTTCTTTTTCAGGTAAACTCAAATTGGATAAGTAATTTTGCACTTTGAAAATTAGTTGTAGATAGATTTTTTTAATATCGATCGAATTTTGCATTGTGGCATTTTGAAGTCTTATGGATATAGATAAGATTTGGCACCCTGGTGCTATCAGATATTGGCAGAAAAAGGGATTAGCCCACAAGAAAATTCATGTTGACATGTTGCTACTTTAAGGGATGACGCTACCTAAACATGCTCCCTCACAGTAGATTTATCAAGCGTGAAGAAGAGAGAAGCTGAATTCAAAGGGGTTGGGAAGAGCTTTGAAGATGATCCAAGATCAGGACATCCTTCCTCGGCCACCACCCAAGAAAACCTTGACCGCATTCATCAAATGGTGATGGATGACAGACGTTTAGCTGTGAATCACATTGCTAGCGTTATGAGCTTCTCCCGTGAACGAGTGGAGAACATTCTTCTCAAGAAACTTGGAGTGTTGAAGATTATGGCTCGATGGGTGCCCTGGCTTTTGACTCCTGATCAAAAGTTGGCAAGATTTGTCATGTCAAGGCGAACTTGGCAATGTTTGAAGCACGTCCAAATGGTTTGTTGGGCGTTGTCGCGTTTTGATAATAATAGAACTTTTCGGTTCTATCTCAATTTTAAAATTTAAAATTGTGGTGACGTAATATAATCGCTCGGATAATTAGGTCTGACTGCAACTTAATAAAACTTGGAAAAGATTGGATTCCACTAAAAATACCTTCAACCACGTTAAGAACAGAATAATGTATTCACAGAAATAATACTTCATAATTTCAAGCTTCTTCGCTCAACGATCTCAGAATTAATCACTTTACTACACAATCAGGAAACCGCCAAAACTAATTCCACCAATAACTGTTCAATACACGCCACGTCCACAGAATCCACAATAAATTATCACAAAAAAACAATAGCCCTTTTTTACTCCGTCGATCAATTTCTCTTTTCCCACTACAACGTTACTCTAGAGTCTACACTCTAACTACTACTACTCTACTCTCTAAAAAAACCCGTCGCCTTATATATATTTATCGAAAAAAAAACAATCTAGAAGTCGCTGGAACAAAATCACGTAAAAAAGAAAAAAAGCATTACTAAGTTACGTAATAAAAGTCTTGTCATCGGCCAGCGACATTCTTAGAAGAAGCTAGATTCACTAGATCAATCTGGAATCTTATTATGTCATAAACGATTGTGACGTAATAAAGGCGTTCTTCAGCAAATCCAATTGCGAGGGAAAAAAAGTCCTTTTTTAATCATCAGCCGAGAGAACAAAATAATATTGCACTATACGCATATATGAAAACTATTCTCACAAGGCGAATTTCCTTATTCGTGACAAGCGTTTTCTCATCCAAGATAAGTGTTGGGTTCATCACTTCGATCCAGAGACCAAACGGCAATCAATGCAGTTGAAGCACTCGACTTCTCCTGCTCCGAAGAAGGCCAAGGTGCTACCATCAGCAGGAAAGATGCTGGCCTCAGTCTTTTGGGATGCGAAACACATTGTGTTAATTGACTGCCTTTAGAAAGGTAAACTATGAATGAAGAATACTATGCCAACTTGCTAATGCAGCTACGAAAAGCGATCCAGTTATAGCAGCCTGGAAAGCTGAAAAAAAGGTGTCCTGTTTCATCAGGACAATGCTCCTGCTCACAAGTCTGTGGTTGCAACGTCCACTATGCATGATTGTGGAATTAAACTAATTAATCACCCTCCATATTCTTCTGATTCAGCACCGCCTGATTATTTTCTGTTTCCAAACATAAACATAAATTCACATTATGCCATCTGGTTGGAAACCGGTATCAGACTGATTATGACGTCATTTCTTCTGTAGAGGACTTTTCTGAAGGTAAGGAGAACTTGTACACCACTGGAATCCAAGCACTGAAGCACAGATAGAAGAAGTGCGTGGACCACAGAGGAGATTAGGTGGAAAAATAAATGACATTAAGTCAAACCCAAGTACTGCATGTTAATCAGGCTATGAACTTGAACAAGGAAGAAAATAAATTAGCGCCACAACTTTGCAAGGACGAGGAACATTAACTACATGTGCAATTGCAGCGGCGAGGCCAATCCATGCCACATGAAACAGTGCACGTTTCATGTGTGCATTCCCAGCAAGAAACTTTATCTGCATTAGACCTTGCGCGTGGAATGGAATGGCTAATAATAGCAGATGCATGCAAAAAAATTTTAATTGTTTTTACAGCATTTTTCAAGTACTCTCTGCCAATTAAGAGAGAAACAATTCTACTTTTGCAGACAGTGACACTGTTTCGACCTATCAGGTCTCTTCAGTGCAGTATTTGATAAATTAATAAATAATTTTATTAAATAATTTTAATAAATTTAAATTTTAATAATAAATAATAAATAATTTTACTTTTATTTGATAACAATGCATTCCATTTATCTATTGATGCTATTGATTACTGTACAGATTCTAGTGTAGTTTTACTATTTTTCCCCCTACGTCTCGCATAAACCCCAACTCCGTGATTAGATTTTTGCAAAAAGTAGTAAATACTGCCTGTGATTCCTGGATGCTTTTAATTCCGGCCAAGCAATGGCCATATACCAAATTTCTGGAATCATGAGCCAAACAGTGTAACTGTCACCACTAGAAATATAGCTTACAAATTTTTTAGTACTGGAATAGTTCCTTTCAACAAAGATATTCTTCGATAAAGTAAAATCAGTGCACATGAACTCTACGCATCTGATGAATTCATCAAAGTGCAGTTTGAAAAATTCCATGCACATTGTCACTTTCTCCGAAGCACATTAGGGCCAACGTCACTAAGTTGATTAGGGCAACTTCCGAAGCATCCACAAGACAAAGAAAAGGTAGAAAAAAAGGCGTAAGCTTCCATTTTGATCATACACAAAGAAAAAACGCTCTCATGCAAAAAAAAAAAGTCAACGGAACAAAATAAGTTATGCTACGGTGGAATTAAGTTTTGAGAAAATAATGATTTTTCTAAGAAGAAAAGAGAGACAGAGGTAAAAAATAGTGCGATTCAGAATGAGGATGATGAAAAAGATTTTTTTGAACATTTGCGTAATTTTTTAAGATTGTTGCAAAAACATTGTCCAGAAGAAAAATGGATTCAGTTACCAATATGTGATATTGGGTACATGAAATCTAACATCATTCTAGCACATGTTTTGCGGTTAAAATCATGACTTATCGACAAATTTTTGCTTTTGGATGCAATTCTTTGTTTGATGTCGACATGTGGCGGTTAGGACATACTCAATTTTTGCTGTTCGTTTATTTTAAGAAAGTGCAAATACAATAGCCCACTACATGTATTTATACAGGGTGTCCCACAGCGAACACCCTAACGATATCCATCATTATCTAATATGGTAATATGTAAGTTACGATCAAATGGCCATGATCCCTTTATCAGAATACTTTCAGTAATTTGTACAAAACATAAAACACGTGTTAATTAAATTTACAATTTCTTTTCACATTTTCCTGTACACAGAGTCGAATTTTATTTTGAACAGTTTCGAAACAAACTTTTCTAAACAAGCGCTCGTCTATGCCATGAAAAGCAGTGCGAATACTCTCTTCCGATTCATCCAAGGTTTGAGGATGATTCCTGTATACCATCTCTTTTACGTGTCCGCAAAGGAAAAAATCACAAGGTGTTAAATATGATAATCATGGAGGCTATTTCAAAAGGTTACCGCGACGTTCAATCCAGCGGTTAGGAAAATTACTGTTTAAGTAATTTATGACGGGTCGGTAATAATGCGCTGGCGCCCCATTCGGCATGAAAATGCTCCGAAGCTCGGTGATATTTAGGATGCTAAAAAAAACATGCAGATATCCAACAATCCAAATTGTTCATATCTAGCTGAAATCATCAAACTTCAAGTAAGTAATTTTGAATTTGTGTTGGGGGTTTGCTATGGGACACCCTGTATACAGAAGAAATGCTTATTCAAAGCGATCAAAGATCGTAACAATTGCCCAACACCAGTGTTGCAATTGCCCCCTTGACAAGGGACAACTGGAACTTTAGAGAAGCTATTTTCAAAAGCCAATATTTTTTTGAGTGGTATATATGGAGCTCCAAATCCAAACTACAAGAAAAAGAAGGCATTATTTTAGCATTTAATTTACTTGTTGAGGAGAATAACTCCAGCCAGAATTAATTACTTTTATGCAAGCGATTTTGCTGGCACAAATTGATTTGTTAGGATTGTTCCCTGTCTCTCTTACGCTTAGCCTAAAAATATGTTAATAATTAATCAAGTAGCCTATACATTTCTTGCAATTCAGAGCGGTTGTTTATTGATGCAGTAGACGATGGTCCTGTGTTAACGTCCTGAATTCCGACCACTCAAAGCAAGCTTGTTTAAAGGTGCAATAACAAAAATCACGTTTTTAACGTTCCACGTGTTCAAAAAAGCAAGGGGCCGTTCAAATGTCACATGACGCTTCCAGGGGAACGGGGAAGCAAAATCGTCATGTCGCTGTTAAATGGGAAAACAGAGGATAAGAGATATCGTTATAAGACAAACTTGCTATTACTAGTAAAGAATTTAAAGTTTTCAACTGTTTGATTTAACAAGTTTTTGTGGCAAATTTGAATAATTATTTTGTGGTGTTGTTATACGACCCGTCTTACAGGTGGGATGGGAGGTTTGCAAAAGCGTCATATCGAGTCACATGAAAAGAGGTTAAAAATTGAAAGAAAAAATAGCATATGACCCCAAGCTACGTGAAGCACATGCATACCATTTAATACTCGGCATTACCCTGTAACACAATACCGGTAGGCTTATATGATTTCGTTTTCGAGCCACCTTACAAAATTAACGCATTATCAGCATATTTTAACAGCAACTTTAGCCTGTAATAAGTAGCCACAGGCTAAGCAACGGACATACTTTGGGCTTATGCAACGTACACAACTGTCTGTCTCTTAAAAGTACTTACTGTCCAGAGACTGCTTGACTTACTCTAAATTAAAATTCGATCGAAATAAGCTCAGTTACACATGCATTGCCTCCTTCCTTTTTCTCTTATTTCATTGAAAACTATTAGCCCTTTTCGTTTAAAAACATACTTTTATCAAACTAATAGGTCCGCAGGACGTAAAAGTAATATTTGTAGGTTTCACTCTCCGCAGGTTAGGAGTTTTTGATATCAGAAGCATTTCTTGTGGCTTGTGAGATGAGAAACTTTATTATCTAAAGAAGTGCCAAAGTTTGTCAGGGCATTCTTGCAGTTATCATCTGGAAATTTTTATTCACGTTTTGAATAGAAAAGAATAGACACTTCACTGATATGCGCAGCTTGTTCCCCCAGACGCTTTTGCATTTTCACTACTTGATGGTTCACTTATGGCAAACCTAAGCTCTATAGCAGGCTAAAACAAATTATCATCTTTAATATTCTGAGTAAATAAAATATTTTCAGCAGTTGCCGTAGCGACAATACAAATTCTGCAAGAGTAGCGACATTACCACTACCCGTTTAAACACTAGCCGCGTTAGCGCTACTAGTGTAAATGTAGCGCGCTACTGCCCACCTCTGTTTTTTGTGTTTCAGCAACCGCATAAAAATTGAATTTTCCCTTTGTAGGAACGAGTGAGAGGTCTGTGGTTCGCGCCCCACATGTTGAAAAGTACAACCCCTTCAGCGCTTTTAAGCCCAAATCACGCTAAATGTTCAACAATGGAATGCAGAGGATAGACTTTTTTGGACAAATCCATCGACAGAGTGCTTACAGAATGAACGGGTGGTGATAATCATGATAATCTTAAAAGGAAACCGCTTAAGATAGTTGATGCACCTTGAGCAGTCTACAGAAATATTGAGAGTTTGAAAAAGCTATTGCACGAAATGCAAAAATAAGACCAAAGAAATTTTGGGAGGAAACAGTGAAGAGAAAAAATTTGACACTTGAAAACGCTAACACAGGTAAGTGGAGGCGTCACTGCAGGCTACTGATTTACTCCAATGATTCCGGATGACAGCCACGCCTTAAAATAGAAATGAATGGATAAAAATATAAGTAGTGGTAGTAGATATTCGGTTTTTTATCCGGTATTGTTCCCTTAACGGAGATGGCCGGATTCACCTCATTTCCGATGCAATTTTTCGCACACCCCCTTCCCACTTTACTCGATTCGAGCATCCTCCCTTAAACCAATTTTTTCTATCTCCTCTTCGACTTGCTTCTTACAAGTCTCCTTTTGTCGTCTTCACTTCAAGATCTAGAACAACTCTCAAAACACTATCGTCATCCCTCCTTAGCACACCTCGGTATCATCTAATTTCATTTGCTTTTGCAAACTAATCTAGTTTTTTTCAACCCCAACAGGTCTATTTTTTTCGTCAGTTGTCTTTTTGTCCACAACTTTTCGACTGCACATTGCTTCCTTAAGTTTTCCTCAAATATGGTTTCTTCATTTTGTTTTTATCACCAGGTCTCCCTTCAACTTAATATCGCTGATCTTACACAACAACGATAAGCTTTTACATTTCATTTTTAGAGGCAACCTATTCCCACGTTACAGCTCTCCAAACTCCTAGAATCTTATCCAACTGATACACACCTTCGATGTGGCTGCCGCTTCAGAAATACCACCAGCATTTAATCTGCTTCCAAATAAGAATATCCATTCACCGCCTCCACTTCATCACAAGATTTTTCGATCGAATCCACAATTCACCTAAATCTTCAAAAATACAACGGAAAGCCAACCTGGTGATATCTCTTAATTTTTGCACATCTGCCAAAAAATTAGTTTCAACGTTTCGTGCACAACACTAAATTACCCTCACTCGTCTCCCACAAACTCTAAATGGCTATTTTTTGCTTTTGAATAATTCTCCTTCCAACCCGCTTCCATCACTTTTGTCTTTTTGGTGCTGACCTTCAAACCCTTACTTTCCAGCGCATCCTTTCAATTCCCAAGTCTTTCTTTTACGTCTTCTATGGTTTCGCTCATGACAACAAGGTCATCTGCATACAATAATTCTTTAACCACGCCCCTTTTTGCTTTTTCTGTAATATCATCCGCAACTATTGCAAACATCAGTGGTGACAGTACAGATCTTTCACGTACATCAACCTCTATTTCGAATTCCTCAGAATACGTAGATTCCACCCTCACACTTGTCTTTACTCCATCAACAAGATCAAAACTGCTAGACCCTTCTGATAAATTCTTTTTATGGTCCATTCTATCACATATTTTGGAATCTACTAAAAGCCTTTTCCTTGTCAACAAAACAATTTACTACTTTCTGTCCTTTTTTTGATATTCCTCCTGCATTCTCCTCACAATGAATATTGCATCCACTGTTCCTTTTCCTGGCAAGCAGATGAATGAACTGCAGTAACTAAAAAAATTAAGCCATTGAAAAAGCTCAGCAGTATGGCGTCTTTTACGAGCATGCAATACTTTTTGTTGGGCTTTAAAATAATTGTGGGTTTTCGTATTTTAGTTGACGCTCACTCAAAGACAACCACGAAATTGCGTGGTACCAAGTCAGTTTTTTTGAAAATAGGGTGATCAACTATGTTTAGAGATCAGAGACTCGTGAAACTTAATTGATCTAAATGATTTAAAATTGGTCAAACTGTCTACGTTAAATTTGAGGCCATCAGACAGAAGGCTATTGCATTACGTCAACAAGGATCGGTACAAAAGGTTGATGGTATTTCATGATCGAACTCCATCAAAACGGCCGGTCTCCTGCAGCGAGTATATGGTAAAACCGCCCCAAAGTGAGAAAAAATACGGACCAGTTTTCATGCCATCCACCGCTAATCCGGTTTTGTGGCAAACGATAAATTGTAATCTACACGGCAAAGATTTAACTAACAATTTCAGACATTTTTCCACCCAGCCCAATTTTAAGGGAACTCTTAGAATCATAAAGTGTATCACTGAAAGATGTGGCAAACCAAAAAACATCGAGCAGCACACTGACTACTATGATAAAAGTCTGACGTAGAATGTTAACTACACACCAACTAAAGCAAACACTTTTTGTACAAATGTCGACGTATTTTTAAGTTAAGCACATATCACTGTATAACGGAAAACGCAAAAAACAAAAGAACATTCATAATGGCCTTATAAACCAACCAAACCTCCAAAAGAAATCAAGTATCGAATGATACATCAAAAACACAAAGTTAGAGTATGTTCTGCTAAGTATAGTTTAAAGGTATCATTCATCATTATCAAAGACTTTCAATGTAAGATTGTAGATACAGCTCAGTACATTTAAATAATAACAAGTTGGGCAGCAGTGATCACTGAAAGGCGGGTAAAGACGTACTAACAGGTGCATCGTTACTGTCATCAAATTGTGGAGGTTGGGGTTTAAACATCGGTGCTTGAAAGCGATTCAGTGCTATTCCAACGCCTTCAATTAAAGCGAGTAAAACTCCACCTACTGCTGCTGAGCCAACAGCAGGCCACATTCCTTGTCTAACGGCGAGAATAAAACCTGTTCCAGCGCCGCTCATGATAGAATTCCAAGGATCTTCTTTTTGTCGTAACGCTACAAGAGAACAATCGCACAAAGAAAAAGTGAAGCCCCAAACCCCAAAGCTTCCAGCAGTTCGTGGGGCCTTTAGTCGGGCATTAGCCATTGCTCCCATTAGTCTATTCGTGATGCCTTTTGGAGCATTTCGAGCTCCTCCGACCATAGAAAATAAGCCTCCTCCAATAAAACCAAGACAAAAGGCTCCTCCACAGTCATCAAGTATTCTCCACGGGCAAGGATCTCTACTATAATCCATATTATAAATATGTGCACAAACCTAAATCAACATTACACAGCACAATAATAAAACTAAAATGAATATCAACAAGTTATCTGTTTGCATAGTTAAGCATGTATATCTTCATCTTCTCGTCACTGGAGAACATTTTATCGGTTATACATAGAACTTGTTTTCCTTGATGACGAAAAAATATCAAATGAACAAAATATTTAAACATTTTTTTGACAAAACTTGTAATTATATTGCCACCTTGCTCTACTTATCAAAAAAAACGTGTTAAAAAACTTTTAAAAAATTTGATGTTTTGTTAGGACATCTTTCTTTAAAAAAATCCCACTTCAAACAAGAATAAAAGAAAACTTTGTATTAATGTTAATACTGAGTTAAATTTGAAACATTGTTTGAAATTAACCTTAGTCAGACGTTCAAACTATAATCAAACTCTTTGCCAAGAACGTTGTTGTGATAGACACAGAGTTTCAAACTTTAGAAGCATGATCAATGATCAACATACTTTGCGGTGCGCTTAGCGCACTACAAGGGTAAGCACAGCAGCTCAATTTTCAAATTCAAGAGTATTTTGTCACGTGCAACCTTCAACTTTGCACTTCTCTGGATTACGCTTATGGTCATACAATCGTAAATAGTAGAATCAATAAATAAAGCCAGCTAATAACCAGAGCATCTTTATCCTTGGGTCACAAAATTTATGATTTAATAACAACTTCTATTTTAACGCTACTTCAAGAGTTAGCAGTGATGCCGTTAGCTTAGCACAGCATTTTTCTACCATAACACAATAACAAAGCAGGGAAAACTTGCCGTAAAATGACATCATTTCAGGCCTATTTGTGCCACTAATCTACACTATACATCTGCAAACCCATTTATAATAAAACCTATCGCATTTACACCTGGCTATTTCTTACTTTATTATCGCATTAACTGCAGCAAAAAAGCCTAACGTTAATCGAAGAAAATGTTAACTAATACAATAACTACACATGCGATAAAGTAGCATGAGAGCAGCAACACCATAATGAAAATTAAAGATTTCAGGTACTAAAAAAATAAAAGCTACTGCAATGTAGTAAAGCATGGTAACCAGTGATTTCACCACATGATGGCTTTGTCACAAGAGCTTTCGTCACATAAAAAATCGATTTTTTGAGTGAAAATATATCATTTACGTTGGGGGGAATTGGTCAGTATATAAATAAATAGCAAACATATTCTGATAGCAATAAACAATAACACAACTTCTGGCTGCTTTGGCTCTTTCAAGCAATGTGACCGATAAAAAAAGATGACCCTTTGGACCTCAAAAGGAAAATTCCCTTTCAAAAAAAATTGTTGTAACAACATCACAGAGTTTCAAACTTTAGAAGCATGATCAATGATCAACATACTTTGCGGTGCGCTTAGCGCACTACAAGGGTAAGCACAGCCTCTAAAAGCGTAAAGCCTCTAAATCAGTGTTTCCTTTTCAGATTTTGGTACTTGCGTAACCACCGGCGCAATCGCGATATTGCCAGCAAATAAGTACAAAACTCACCGGACAAATTTTAGTGGACATTGCAAAACAACGCGTTACATCAGCCTAAGCTATTTATTTTGCAGTTGTAAAGGATATTTGTGGTAGCCTCTTGCCATTCATTTAGTTTAAAGGCTAACCTAACAAAAGATTAAATGTCATTTATCCCGATTTAGATCGCGGGACCTTTGCCCAAAATTTTTTCTGGGGCAGCTACGTGCTACGTGCTACGTGAACATCACGTGATGGAGACGTCACAGCAAATTGCAGGTAAGCGCGTGCCGATTCCACGCTTTGAATGAGCAGTAAAAGTAGTCCAACGGCTTCGTTTACGTCGTCAACTTGCGCATAATAGCGTAGCGTTTCCCTCAGTCCATCAAGAATTTTATTTTTTGGCTGCATTTACGTTTCCCTATAACGTTGATTCGCATATAACGGCACCCTCTATTTGTCCCTCAGATATATTTTGTACGTTTATTACGGCATTCTTTGTCTACTTCAGTGCTTCTCGACCGATTTTGGTATGTGGCCCATTTTCAAACTAAACAGAGGCAGGTGGGCCTAATATATATTTTTCTCAATTTCAGTGGTACCTTCAAAAAAGTTATCAAGGTAAACTTCAGGGATGTTGTCCAAACAAAATAATGAAAGTCTTAAAAAGTGTTTTTCCGGTTTCATTCGCCATGTAAACTAAATAAAGTACCGGTCCAGTAGTATACCATGGCTCGCCAATTGAAAATCACTGATCTTGGCCATCAGCTCTGTCACAAACGATCATCATTTTTCAATTCGACAAGATGCCAACTCGCGAGTTATTTCTTGTATACTTTGCGACATCTCTCGCAGCAGGGACTAGAGTTAGCTGCGTATCAAAGATCTTTGAAGAGGAACTAATAGTAAGTCCAAACGACAACTGTATGGATGTAGGCGTCTACTAGTTTGCAAAATTTGGGGGGAATGGGGTGGCAATGCTGTGACGTTACGCTTTGGTGACACACTAACTTGCGAGATGATGTCAGCCCTAAAAAAGGTTCATAAACAAGTAGCCTACCGGTTACTCAAATTGCTGCCGACGAAAGATCTGACTATTTCTGTTAACCATATCAATTTAAGTTAACCGTAATCATTCAAACACTACGATGTTTGCAACAGTAATTCGTTGGCGTTTTACACTATCTCTACTGCATGCAAATAAGATTAACCCTGTGCCCATGCCTGAGAAACATGACTATCATTAAATAATAGGACATTAGGTAGGCTACCACGACAGAAAAAAAAATTACTCGTGAACCCAATTGTTGCTTGATTTATAATTAAACTAGTTATATTTCCCATAAACAAAAACAGGGTTTTGCAAATAAAATTGCAAAGTGTTTAATGTTCAGAGCCTTGTAAACTTGATTTGAAAGAAAAAAACTAAGATTAGTAAGTCTTGCTTTCATCTTTAACTGTATCTCAGAAAGCAATGTAATTGATAAACGATAACAATTTCAACAAAATCACGTCATTTGATTTCACAATTCACGCACCAAAACAAATATTTTAATTCTCGAAGTGTACAACCTTTTTTTTGCAGATGGGCCAATTTTGCTGTAGTGGAAGTTTCTGCGGGTCAGCCAGAGTTTTTAAATTGAACATTGGTGTAAGATTCTGTATTTATGTGAGGCTGACAGACAAAAAATCCATTTTGGGGGGGGGGGGGGCAAAATCAAGGTTTTGACAGCAACACTTTTGAAAATTAATGCTTTGAACAGTGTTCCCTCTAATATTTTAGTAAGTGCGTAACCGCCGGCGCAAGTGCGAAATTGCTAGCAAATGTACGAAAACCGCCGGACAAATTTTGACAAACATTGCTGAACAAGCGGTTACACCAGCCTTAGTAACATATTTTAAAGGTGTAAAAATAGATTTCTGCTGTAACCTACTGCTATTTATTTAGTGTACAGTAGATTCCGCTTAATCCGGTCACATCGGGATAAGCACCATTTGGCCTGATTAAGCGGCTGACCCGATTATCCGAAGTCTTGCAGTATCTGTGCCAGGGTTGTCCTTGGTACACCAGTTATCTCAGCTAGCTGGCGATGACTAATGTTTGGAGGTTGCTCTCTAATTTTTCTTAGGACAACAACCCTTTCAGCAATTGTTTATTCTTTTTGTGGCATCTCTGCTTGGGACTTCACAAAATTTGCAACAAAACACAACAATTACCATGTCCAAGGGCATGAAATGACAAAATAATTTGCGCCTGTATTTTTCAATTGTTACATAATATAGTTGGCTTTGTGATATTGAGTTCTATTACATTACAAAGGCGGTTTTGCAAATAAACCAGTGTATGTCTTGACTACAGTTGTGGCCCGATTAAGCGGAATAGTGGCCCGATTATGCGGATTTAACGTAGTGGATTATCTTTGATTGGATTTCTTTCTTAACAATTTGGCCCAATTAAACGGCTGACCCGATTAACCGGCGGCCCAATTAAGCGGAATCTACTGTATACGCTAAGCTATCGTTGCATACCGTAAAGCTTATCCATAACGCTTGTTTGCATATAACGGCACCTTTTATTTTTCTCACAGACGTATTTTGTTTTATTACGACACTTTATCTATGTTTTTTATGCTTTTCCAGCGTTTTTGGCATGTAACTCTTTCGAAATGCACGGAAGCATGTGCCCCGGTTATATATTTTTCTCATTTTTATGAGAGATCACAAACAAGATGTTGAACTAAATTTCAAGCGTTTTGTCCGAATAATACATAAAAACAAGTCATCAAGAAAAAGTTTTCCGATTTCACCCCATATAAAGTCTAAATAAAGTACTGGCTCAGTGAAGATCATGGTCCACCGATTGAAAATCACTAATGTAGGCAATCATCTGTCACAAATAATCTTTATTTTTTAATCAGATCAAGACGCCAGCTTGAGAGTTGCATCTTGTTTTCTCTGCAACGTCTTTCGCAGCGTGGACTCAAGTTAACTGCTCGTCAAAGACCTTCTAAAAAGACGTAAAAATGAGTCCAAACAACAATGGCATGAGCGTAAGCGCCGAGTTTTTAAAATTTGCAGGGAAAGCAAAGATAGAACTGTGACAATGCGCTTCGGTGACGTAATAATTACCGCGATTACGCTCCAAAATGTTAGCAAACAGGTAGCTTATCGGTTACTAAAAGGCGGCAGCGAAGTGCACCTGGCCCTTTCTCTTCAGTAAGTTAATTGTGGTTAAATTTAACCCTTCCAACTTTACAGCCTTTGCAACAGTGATTCGTCAGCGCTTTGGAATGACAGGTTGACAGTGCGCCTAAATAAAATTAATTCTTTGCCGACGCCCGACGTGGGCACGAGAAGCAGGACTTTTAATTATGAATTTTATTTTATTTATGATTTATGAAATAATGGGATGTTAGGTAGGTTACCACGATTATGACACAACAAAAATTACTCGCGAACTTTAATTGTTTCGTGATTACGGTAAATAATAATTAAACAATTTACATTTCTCTATCGTAATCAATTAAACAACAGGGTTTTGCAGTTGCAAGTAAACTTTCTATCTCAAATAGGAAAGTATTTGACGGCCAAAGCCCAGCAACTTGAAAAAAGAAAACTAAGATTTTTGTATGATGTAGCGGTAAGTAGAATGTGCGTCTTGGCGTGCGCTATATTTTAAGTCGCCGTCACTCGCTGTTGCGTCACAACAGCGCGATGCTGCATGAGACGTTGCACTGCTCTAAAACAGCGTCGGTCCTAACTTGGATTTCTTTTCACTGTCTCGCACGCATTAAATAGTTGATTGAAGATTTTGCTAGCAAAATTGCAAAAATTTTAATAAAGTAAAAAAGTTACCAAAAACCGCCGGACATTTTTTACGCACTGCTGAATTTGAACTGCGAATCCGCCGGACATAATTTCGCAAATTCGCACTTTTTACGCGTTTAAAGGGAACACTGGCTTTGAAATAAACTTGATTCTCGCTACTATCAATTTTTCCAAGGCATTTGACTTTGTTGGGCACTATACTCTTTTTCACAGGCTTAATTCTGCTGGTCTTAATCCTTGCTTTGGTCAGTACACTCAATCTTTCCTTTTTAGCAGGTGTGCTTGTGTGGTTTTCAAAATTACAAAAGTTACTGCTTTTGTGTTTGCCGAGGTGTTCCACAAGAATGTTTTCTTTGCACTGTTCTTTTTTCTCTTCACGAGTGCTCTTCCAGCATTCATGCTTTCCTCTAATAGCTGATCTCTTTGTGTTGACAACCTGCCCATCTGGTCCGCCTTCTGCTTTGTATCTACTGCTGCAAATACCACCCAAAAAACCTGGAAGAACTAGAGTGCTAGTCTGAGCACCACTGTCTTCCTTTTAATCCGAGCAAATGTGAGGCTTCCTTCTTTTTAATGGATCCCCACCAGGATAATCTTCATCCCCGTCTCTTCCTGTTCAACTTCCCTCTGCAGTTCAATCCTACTTCCACTTTTCTTGCAGTCACTTTGATGGCACTCTTTGTATTTTTATACATGTATATCTTCACCAAAAACCAAATTTTTTCCGTGTGAAGGCCTTACATTGTATCTCTGCTCTCTGATAGGGTTCCTTTATAGAGTTCCAATGACTTCTGCACAAAGCTTTTCTTAAGCCCATTTTTACCTAAGCTTCACCAAGATGATTTCCATTTTTCAGCGTTAGCAAAGTTGCCTAGTGAAAACGCCTTCACTGAGCAGTCAGTTGCACAATCACTGTCTGTCTCTTGTCCTCTCCTACCTCTCCAAAGATACTCTATCTCCTTACGAGACACCCTGACTCATTTCTCCTTGTCATCTTACAAGCAGGCCCTTCATCTGCCATCTTGCTTTCCTATTTGAAAATTGGCTGGATACAAGTCAAACCAAGGCTTCCCAAAGGCTCCTGAAGAACAGTTTGTACACTCACTTGCTCATTCTCTCTACTTCATTCCATTACCCTTTACAGTTTTAAGCTGTTTCAGCCTTGCTCTAAATTACCCCATGTATGGAGTAACTTGTGCCAGCTGATCTGTAGAATTTAGGAATCCATAATTTTGGATCTAAAGATTATTGAAACATGCGATGTTGCCTAGTGTTAAATAAATATGAAAATGTTCAAAAAAGTGGTTAGATCGAAGTTGCAAGTAAAAGTTGCAAAGTGGTAAATTTTCCCAAATTAACCCAGCTTAACCCAGTAATGGAAGTTCATTCTGAATTAAAGGATTACTGAATTAAGAAAAAAATACCTACCAAGATAAATGAATTGTGACAAACTATACATTTCCATATTTTTGCAACTATATAATTTAGCTATATTATTTCTGTACTTATGTTGGAATTTTCGTGATTTCACACTTTAGTATTGCCCATAGCAGCCTAAAGGGTGTCAGTACTATATACATTGTCAACTCTTCAAAAGACTAAAAATAAAAAACAATCAACTGATCCTGTGATCAACAGCATGAAGTTAGCAAATGGGCTAGGTTAACTAAGCCCTTTAAGTCTGTAGTTGTACATGCAAAGAACTTTGAATACAAATTTGAAATTAACCATAAGTCAATAGTAAACTAAAAATATAACCACCCAACTGTACAAAATTAAGTACAGTAAGTGATTTCAGTTAACAGGAAAAACTATGATATGGATTTTGATAGGCCTACTTAATGACTAAGTTCAGTTTCAATTTATTTTGTTCATGACAACAATTCCATAACACAAACAGAAAAGCAATATGAACAGCAAACAAATTCAATATTGCTGACAGAGACAACAAAACGACCATATGATCTTTGAGTCAGTTGCCTCAGTTTGTAAGCAAAAAAAGGAATCACACTAGACTAAAGAAACGTAAAGCGCTTACCAAGCACACACAGTATTTAGACACACATACATGAGTATAATTTAAATTTAGTATCTATCACATCTTATCAGTCTATTTTAGTTCTTTAGTTGAGCTATAATGTGCTGATGACTCATATTTTGTCAGAAGATAATTCTTGAGGTTTTTTTAAAGGTTTTTGTGAAATACAATTTCAAGGAATTAGGTAGCATATTGATTCTGAAGCACCTCTTGCCATATGGTGCACTATTGGTTTTAATGAAGTAATTGTCATTTTGACTGTATCTAGTTTCATAGCAATGTTGAGATTTTGCTGAGAAAAGCAACTGAACTTTGAGAGTTTGGTAGCTTACTAGTATGGCATTTGTGCATAAAAATAGACATTTCTAGAAAAATATATCATAAAAGTTTGAGAATGTATAATTTGTGAAAAAGAGATGCTGAGTGAGCTCGATAATTTTTACCATTTATTATTTCAAGGCAGCAGTTATTTTGCGATCAACGACATTTTACCCATGGGGGCTACTTTGACATGAGACATTTGTGATTGGTCAATTTTTATGATGCATTAAACATGTGACTTTTGGTCTTTTCTAATTGGTCAATTTTAATGATCAATTAAAAAAACTTGCACCCCCAGTCTAAACTGTACACTTTCTCCCAGTGTACACTATCCCATACATTCACATACCAGGTTCCCCCTTCAGAGTACTGTACCTTTCTGTAAGTTCCTTGACAGAAACAACTACAGAACGTAACCATTGCATTTCAAAACAGCTGCATTATCCATGCACCACAGCCAGAATTGTAACAATAATGACTGTCTAAACACATATGAATGGTGACGGCAAAATAGCCTACAAGAGTAAAATGCCATCAATGGCAAAATGGCCACTTTCTTAATCTCATAGCTCTCTTTTGAAATTATTATTTAATTTCTGTAAAGTTCCAAATTTCAACGATTTCCATAATTCAGTAAGCGTCTCATTTATATCTCCGTAAATCTGTATTATAGTGTAATGTTGCATTTGTATCAATTTTTTCATAGGCTTTGGTACCAGTGAAAAATAACAAAGTTTACTTTCTCAAAACATCTATCTTTTTACTACACCAATCAACTTACCTAGAATAGCTTAGTTTAGGCTAGTCGCATTTTAAATTAAATAAACAACACGTGTCAACACAAAAGTTACCACCCTATCAACTTTTCAAACCCCTGAGTGAAAAGTTCACCTCTAGCTTTGACTTCTTACGTCTTCCACGCTCCGAAATATGAAACAAAAGTGATGAAATCGGTTAGAGTTGCCAAGTAAAAAATGTAGATTCCTGAACCCGAGCAAAAATCTTTTATCAACATATATAAACAAAAAATTAAAATTCAAACTAGTTCGGCAATGGTCAGTAAACCACGATAAACAAACAAACATTTATCACAAACATTCTGCTCAAATTATTCCTATTCCTCGCAGAATTACTCTAATTCAACACGCTGTTGAATATATCAGTCACAAAATTTGGAACAATATTCTCCTAAAGGTTAGAAGCATAACTGAATACCAGTCGCATTTTAAGAATAAAATAACCTACAGCACTACATGAGAAACGTATGGCGAGCGCTAAATATATTTTTGTCAAAAATAAGTCACCGTATCTTTTACTGTTTTTCCAAAAAGTGTACCAATAGAGTTAAAAAACTTTCCAGTTTGCACAAATGATGTTCGGCTGAAGTGCCTTCTATGTTAAATATACTGCTACGTGAACTGACAAACAACATTATAGAAAGGAGAAATCCTAAATTATGAGTTAACGAATAAGGCCAGTGTACAATTCATTTATAACTGACATAGATTTGAACGCCTAATTGACATTCGTGTGTTTATGTGGCCGTACTGTTATGAGTCATTTTGGTGAGTTCGCAGTTCTAATGAAAAACAACTTAACACTACGCAAGGGGGTCGATATCGCTTTTAGTTTATTTATTATGACCAAGATCGAATTGTGCCTGAAAAACAAGTTATGGATACTGCTTTTTCCTATGACTACTACCAGTTCGTACTCAGAAAACAAATTATTCATGCCACTTTCTCCAATTCGGAGAAATTACCCCAAGATCATTATAAATAACGGCCCCGAGTTCTACTGTGACAGATTAAAGAAAGCATTGGTTACAAAGCCATGCTGCAGTAGTACGGTACGTTTACCGAATGCTGGTCTGTACGAGTTTGTAGATATAGAAATAGTAATATGATTCTTTGTATTTGTAGAAGTAAGATAACCCGAATTTAACATCATAATCACTATCTCGCGCTTAACGCTTCCCTCTAATTGTTATTATGGCCCATGAAACGTGTGTTATATTTTAAATCTTGGATGAATAAATGAATTGCTTGATCACTGTTGGGCCATCGATTACCGGGAGACGAGAAAGTGAAGCTGAAATTCGTATTCGAACTTATTCAAATAGCATCACTTCGGTTCATCGAGGCGCTGGAAGAATCGAAGATTACATATAGAGAACTTCTTGTTTTGGAAGCAAGCAAAACAAGTAGACAAAATGGCTTAACATAGCAAAACGTTGGCAAAAGCTCAGGGGCGGATACATAACGTTTAAAAGTTATTACGCCATATAGCGATATAGTACAAGATAATATAGCAACGTCGCTAGATATAACAAACCATGGCTCAAAAATAAGTCTTGATCTCTTTGCAACAACTTCGTTTATAAATTTGCTAGCGAGGATTTTATGAAGGAGGAAGGCCTAAATGACCATAGAGGAATTGACAGAAAAAGAGGGAATTGATGATTTTGTTGTTTCTTTAGCATCATGTTTCAATGAATCATCAATAATTCATAACGATTATCTTGAAGATAGAATGTGAGGAGCAGCACAACGACAAAAAAAAGGAGGCAAAACTATGAGATCCCAAACGGTAAAAAGCCCCAAATGTGCAACAATAACCGCGTTGTTGCATGCAGCAACGCACCTAATTTTGCTCACAAATTCCCCTCTTAGTGGAGCTCACACTTTAAAAAATTTTGTGTACAAACCTTCGGGATATTTCCAAATCAAAGAAAAAATTGACAGATCTACACCAATGATAAAAGTGGTCATAATTATATATGAAAATCTAGTTGCTCGCTAGAAGTTTTGTTACCTTTAGGCTACCGCTGCTGTCTTTATCCTGCGTGTCTACGAGAGGATAAAGTGCAATACAGAAGTAGTTACTTTTCGTTATTTTGCGTTTTCTTCTGTTATAACTGATCCTATTACGTGTTACAACAGTGTGGAAGTGGGGTAAAATGCAGGTTTCCCATTTTTTTAATTACTTGAAACAACATTTTACATTCTAGGCTATTTAACTGGAGGCCTAATAAGGTGGCTCCGTGATTTCAACGATCAAATATTTCTGAAAGTTTTGACGTCCAGCTTTCTAAATGATAAATTTGTTAGCTATGATAAGAAAACATACTAATTAAACGCTTTGATCGAACTTCCGAGTGACATGGATAAGTGGCTTGGAGAGGTGTTCTTCGTCACAATATGGCAAAATAAGCGTTCAAATCAGTAATGGCGGTTGCATTCCTGCGTTTTTAAGAAAAGCACTAAACCTCTGTTTTGTCTGCTTGATGGCTATGCTTGTGGCAAAAATTCGCATTTTTAGTAGTATTGTGAAATATGAAATGAGTTAAAGAACAACGTTTTCTCAACATAACTGACAAAAAGTTTTTCCGTAATCGGAAGATAAAAATGTCTTACTTTTTGTCTCCCTCTGTGTCTTTCTCTCTCACTCTGACCTTTAGGCCAACGACAAAATGATAGCGATCAGGCTTTAGCTGTCCTTGTTGTGCCATTAAAGCAGAGGTGGTCAGTATGGGAGCAGTTCTACGGTACTGGTACTTAACCCTTTGACTCACGAATTAAGGTTTTTTAAAACTTTTGTGATTTTTTGTTATGGGTGCAATGGGCAGAGATGTTTAAAGCGTAAAATGACAATTTTTGCCTGAAAACGTTTGTACTTTAGCAGAAAATTAATGTGTCATATATGATACATTGTGAGCGTATGGCGTCATTTTTGGATTATTTGAAGAAATTTTACGGTTTGAAAAAGCAACACAACCGAAGCTAACAGCAGTAAACATCAAAACAAGCAATTAAAAAAACGGAAAGCAAGCTATGGAAAGATAAGCAACCTGGAATGAAATAATTACATGGAGCAAATCTAGCAAATCAAAGCAAAGTAAAATAAGCGAAATTGAAATCAAAATTACGACGCAAAACAAGGCATAGTTCCTACAAAATCCATCAGCAGTCTCTTGTTAAGATTTTACAGGTATGCGATAAGCTAACATGCAAAGTGATATCTGCGAAAGCAGTTTCTTTGTTTGTTCAAACAAAGAAAGACTTCACATTTTTCGCAAAACACGTACGAAAAACATTCAGCACATCCAGAGAATTTACAGCGCTTTCGCTTATCCTTCCATACAGGAAAGTGTCCGACACCATCAAATCGTATATCTGCTGGAGGAGCATTTTGCAGTGATCTTTTGGGTTTGCCAACAATTGCCTTATCGAGAGGATTTGTGTTGTGCTTTATCAAGCACTCAGCAATGTTGAGTCGGAATTGCAACAACGTCATCTGTTGCGATTTTGGATAACCAACCGACTTACAATGGTTGCCATACTGGAGTCATGATGTAACAACCGCCAAATCAACGAAGTGGAAAATTACACGAAAAGTCCATTTTTTTGACTTTATGTGGATTCTATACAAAGAAAGTAGGAAATCCAGCTTGTCCACCCCACCCATACTTTTATTGTACTCCAGTACGGCTGATGGGCAGACAGCATCTACATACGTCTTGGAGGATTTATCATAACGTCTCACTTGGCCCTGATTTGTTTGCCAGTCATATGCAAAAGACAAAACAGTAACCAGGGAATTATCATTCCACCTAACCAGGCATAACTTTTCATCACTTGAGGTGCATCCATCCATTGCCCCTCTGCCTTGCTTCACCAGCTCCGAATTCGGTTTGATCGGCAATGATCCCACTCTATTTGCTCTTACAGTGCCAGTGCAGTATATTCCTTTGGTGTACAGTTCTTGAATCAAACTTGGAGAAGAAAAATAACTGTCAAAAAACAGGCGGTAGTTGCGGTGAGCCTTGACTCTGTCCTCGGTAAGTGACATTACCACACTCCCAGAAAAATCGAAGCGGTTGTATTTCTCGTGGAATTTGGTGGTCTTACCTTGATAAGCAAGGAAATTATAAGGCATGCCAGATTCCCCACAAAGGAAGAACACTTTTATACCCCAAGGATTAGGCTTACCTTTCATATATTGCTTCAAGCCTAGTATTCCTTTGAAGGGAATCATTTGCTCGTCTATACATAGCCTTTTCTCAGGATCAGGCAGTTCTTGTACTAAAACGTTCGAGAACTGATTCCGTATTGGCCTGACTTTTCAAAATTTGTCCTCCACCCTTTCGTTTCCTTGCAGGTTGTCGACCAAATGAAGATTATTTCTCAGCATGCTAAAGCGATTTAACGTCATTGCGTCAGCAATCAGCTTGTGCCTTCTTGCTTTGCTCCAGTACAATCTCATGTTCGGAAATGGAATGGAGCCCATTTCAATATGAATACCAATAAGAGCCTTTATCTCCTGTGGTGTGGCCCTCAAATCTTTTCCTTGCGTTTGAAGATATTACATATTTGTTTTTTCACAAACATCTTTGATCAAAGAATCAGTGATAAATTTGGTGAAGTAAGAGTACGCTGAAGCAGGTTCTGTTGGAAAATTATCACCTATTTCTTCTACAGGGGCAGCAGGAGTAAACTTCATTTTTTCCAAGAAATTTTTCCCAGTTTCTTTTTCAGCTTCTTAGATAGGCTAATTCTGGTGCTAGACTTTCAAAACTAACTGCCGTAACTTTAGCCTGTGTCCACAAAAAAACTAATGTAGTTTTCCAAGATGCTATTTGGCAAACAGACTGCGAAATTAGCTATTTACCTGACAAATGCTCCGTAATTACCAAAGCTAATACTTGATTATTTACATTTCTGCACTGTTTCAGTAAGGTTCACACATATGGTCACATACTCACAATGAGTCATATCTGATACATGAAAAAAATTTTTCCACCAAAGTGTGTGCACCCAAAACAGAAATTCTTGGTTCTGCCACTAAACATACACTTACATTACATGCTTTATCCCAAAAAGTGAAATCATTCGTTTCTCTTTCGTTTTGTTTAGATACACACAACTTTTTACCATGCACTCCACTCAGAGAGCAAACCTTAGGAAAGGTCAATATTCAACACACCCGTACATTCAGGAATAAGACAAATCGTTCATGCATGAGTAGTTTCAAGATTCACGTGTTTGTGCTGATGCGCTACATTGTGACTAAATGATTGTAAAGTCGCTTTTAAATGCAATGGCACGCGTTTTGAAAATGTGACTTATCTGATACGAAATGAGCGAAAGGGTTAAGTAGATTTTTCAGTAACAGACTACTTGCCTGAGTAATTTCATTTTTCCTGCGTCTGCTTTTACTTCATTAGGCTAAATTAGACGAAAGCAACGCCACTGAAATAGTTATAAATTTCAGTTAAGTAAATGCTAAAAATTTAATGTCTGTTAAATTTGGATGCCTTATGCCAGCTTAAAAAACAGCTTTTTATTTAGATGTTTATTTAACTCGTACTGTTGAAGTGAGCTATTTCTAGTTTAAACTTTGAAAATCAACTGGCACTATTATTCAGTACTAACGAGACAAGGTGCCATGAATTATTACCAGTGAATGTGAGCTGTGTTGTCCTAAAGATTTATGGTTTTCAAAAGAATTAGCCCCAGAAGTAAATTCAAATATTCTCCAGTGTTTGTTTTTCTCGTGGGCAATCAATAACTTTAAAACTAGTTGTATATTGATAGCCATTGGTTCTAGCTTTCCAAGTATATCATGGTTAGTTCATAAAAGCCAGAGGACAAATTGCTTCCTCGAAAAATTTATGGTCTTCGTTTCGGACGGTTTGTAGTGCTCTGCAATATATGTGATTACCTAAGCTTAATCTCAATAAATAGTTCTAAAACAAGGTCAATATCTTTGATTCTTACCAAAATACTGTAGGGTGTCTCAAAACATGAAAAATAGAATCTCACCAAGAATATAAACCATCATTAAAAATTTAGCTTTTTCTGCTGCATCCGTTTGAAAATTGGCAGTCTACGCCTCTGGCTCTAGTTTGTAAATCTTAAATACCTGCGTCAGATTTCTAGTTTGTTTGGAGAATAATGATTGTTTTTTGGTATTCAACTTTCGATAGGAGCTTGTTGCAGCCATTGCAACTTCGATGCATACATGCGCAGCTATCGCGACAATGAGATCTAGCTACTAAGAGTCGTATGAGCATGAAGATGTTACAAACCACAAACGGAAAGTTACCAACAACAATGGTAATATATAAACCGAACGAAATCTACGAAAGTAGCTATCATGGTAGAAGTGACTAGTCGCCGTATGGAGTGCACTCTTTTGACATCTAACTACAGCCAGATGCTTGCCGTTGCGCTACAAGCTTTTTCTTTCCATTTTCTAAGTTTCAGTGAAAGTTCTTTCGACCCATTTTTAAAGTTAATGATCTAGGTTGACCCCGAAGGGGGTCTACACAGGCCCAAATTAACAGAGGTGGGCACTTCCGCAAATCGGTCTGCAAATCCGCAAATTGCGGACTCAAGTTTCTATTTGCGAATTTGCGGACCTAATTTCCTACCGCAAATCAAAAGGCAGTGTTGCCTGATCCGCGGTGAAACCGCTTGGAAAAAGTGGACGCTCTGATTTTCTGGGTGGAAGGTGAACGTCTGGGAGGTAATGACCTTTTTTTTTATTGGAGATCAACGTCTGGTCGACGGTAGAATTTTACCTCCAAAAGCAAGAAAAGTCATCATGAAGGCAAAATAATAGTATATATTGCGATCTAAGTTTGCGGAAGTGCAATGTGCATTTGCAGTTGCGGAAGTGCGAAAAGTTACCGCAAACCTATCACAAACTTGCGGATTTGCGGTTGCGGAACACCTCTTGCAGTTTTGCGGAATTTGCGGTTGCGGAATTGAGTTTAAATTTGCGGTGCCCAGGTCTGCAAATTAAGCAGGGTATAGCCCAATACTCTGCTAACCACGCCATTGGTTTATTAAGTAGTAATAGGCTACAGGACAAAACTACTAAAAAAATAAAACTATTTTCTACCCGGTCTTTACTAATTAAGTAGATTAACTTTTGTACTTTTACTCAAGTAAATGCCATGCATTAAATTCAGATTTGGTTCAATTGCAATAAATTTAATTATGCATGTTGTAAGGCATATCGTTTTTGTGCTCTGCTCTTTATTCGTCTACTGTTGTTTAATTGTGGTTTTATATTTTGCTGTTTTGGACGAAAATAAAAAATATTAATGATATAATAATAGTAAATGTATCTCTGATTTCTACTTCCTATTTTTACTGAAGTATTTTTTCATGAGTAGGCTAACAATACTTTTATTTACTCCAATATTTTCGGCTGCACTTATCACCGAGGCAATCAATGTATAACAACCCGGAAGAAGGAAGTAGTAGACTACCACATTATTTTTTGAGTATCAAAATCGACGCGATGGCGTAGTGGTTAAAGCGTCCAGTCGGTAGACCTGAGGTTCATTCCCCTTGTCGAGTCATACCAAAAGACTTTAAAAAATGGCATCCGCAGCTTCCCTGCTTGGCGCTCGGCATTTATGGGAGGTTTTGGAGAACAAGCCGGCAAGTTCGCTTGTTGTGTCCTTGGGCAAGGCACTTAACGGGACGCCCCACCTTTATGTGGAAGACAGGTGGCCCATAAACCTCAAAAAAGGCAACTCCCAAGCGAGTGCGGACTTCCCGTCCAATGTATAGCGATACAATTCGCTTTCTCATGAATTGAAGATAAATATGGCAAATAAAACAAAAAACAAATTGCAAATAAGTGCCTATACCAAAATACCACTGTTGTAACAAAATTGCTGTTTTTGTTTTCAAGGTTTTATTTTAACAACAAGACCAGTGAGCATAAATGTAGCCACTAACCAATCAATAAGGCACTAATGCAAAAAGAAAGAAAAAACAACACAAGAGATGATTATCACTAAATTAGTATTTCATTACAACGAATAGTTGCTTGCAAAGCTTCCACACAGTGCCTTTTTAATTACCGGTATACAAAAATCAAAACACAGCTATTTAGATTAGGCCGGCGCTGAAGTGATTCGGTAGTAAGTCAAATGTTTGAAATCATTACAGAGTGCCGAAACCTAGTTACGTTTTTTTTCAAGTACCGGGTAGCCTACCAATACCAGCTTACTTTTGAATGTATTTTATTTTAATTTGAAATATTGACACTAATCACCTTATGAAAAAAATCGTCCTCAATAAAAATTATATATTTGAATCACTAAATGCTGCCATGCCTATGATCTCATCTATCAAATTAATAATTTTTTTGTCGTTAACTATTTTGTTCAAATTGTAGATCGCAAAAATTTATTTGTCTTGTTTGTTTCCCCGAGCAACTCTAAAATAGATCAAGCATAAAATTTAGTACGCGGCACGAAACAGCTACATTTATCAGAGAAATATTGCTGACGTCAAGGTAGTAGTTTTTCAGCAATGTAGTACCGGTATGGTTTCATGTAAAGGTGAAACTGCAATGCGGCAAGTAGGTGAAATTGAAAAGTAGATTATATAATTGTGTCTTTCAATACCTTACAATTGTAGTCTAGCAATTTACTGGAAAGTCAAGAAACGGTAGGCTAGGTGTACAGGTTATCTATTAAGAATTAATGGACAACTATATAAGCAGTTGCTTATGTCAAACAATGCCTATAAATGATTTTGGCCTAGACCTTATATACTAATAGGCGTACTCAGTTTTGCAGAATCTTTGGGCCTAACAGCTTAATAATTTTTTTAACAAACCTTTGTTTTATCTTATGGTATGGGCTTGTTAATACGTATTTTGTAACATGCCCATGATTTATCTGTTGTTTTACCGTAACTATGACTTAAATGGCTATGTGATTGAGTGGGTTGGGGCACCATTCATAGCGACACCGCGTGTTTGAACCTCACCATGGCCACCTTGTTGTGTCCTTGGAAAAGGCACTTCATGGCCATTTCTCAGCTTGGTTGAAAATTTGTGGTAGAAATACACTTCACCACCAGTAGCAGTTACTTCAAAGCTGGTTTAAACACCAGATTTTCTATGCATAACAGCAAGGGTTTCTTGTGACCAAAGAAAAAAAGTGTACAGTGTACAGAAGTATCATAATCCTATCTTGTCTGACACAAATTTATGTTTGCAGGATTTCAATACCAATTTTGATTTAGTAAAATTTGATATGAAGCTCTGTGACTTCTGCATCTTAATAGCTTTTATCTTCTTAGTATCAACTGCCAAATCAGACACAACAAAGAAAACTTTAGTGCTTCATGATAATTCTGATATCCAGTCAACTCACTCTATTTTTTTTAAATCATTAGAAGGTTAGTGCTTCTGTTAATGTCATTCTATGGTTTTGAGAAATGGCAGATGTCTAAACACCTTGACCATCTGCTGAAGTTTTGTGTTGTCCTAACTTGTAAAGGTAGCCAATTTTCCAAGAAAAAAGACCATTTTTTCTGCCAAAGTACAAAATTTAGTGCATTTTGATATGAGGTGCATTAAAAAATATTGCTATAGTGCTTTGAAAATGCATCTGCTGTTGTTTTGAAAATATGTTTCACAAACATAATGGTGATGTGCTACATAAGACTTTGTTTTTTCTAAGAAGTTGGCTCAAAATGAATACTTTTATGCTTCCTTTTATATTGTGTATAGTAACTTAACTCTACTTAGATTATTAAATGTGCTGTTTATTATTTATAGAAACACTGAATCACGGAAATTAGTTTTAAAATATAGTACCATATTATCAAGTTAAGGAAATTCACATTAAGTTATGCAATTGCTGAATTATTATTAGCAGAAATACTGAAGTTTATGGAATTCATTAAAAATTAAAAATGTAGCCACCCATGCAATAGAATAAAGTTAGATAACTGAATTTAGTTGAACTATGCCTCTTAATATTTAACAACTTTCTTGATCTTGAAATCAGACATTTGATTTTCACCAATTTTGTGTTTCTATGACTTCTGTATTTCAGTTTGGATTTTTTTTATTTGGCTAAATCTGCATTTCCACATCTTAAGATTGCATTGATAGAACTTATTGCTATGATGTTGTTGATTTCAGGGTGTATTTTCAAAGTTGGCATTGAATATATTCTACAATTTGTTATTTATTTAATGCAATAGTATAAACCTAATAATGTTAGTAAGCATTCAGCTCGTGATTAACCTACTAAATAAATTATATTATGAATTTTAGATCGTGGATTCGATTTAACATTTAAATCTGCTGCTGATGCTGGTCTTGAATTAATTAAATATGGAGTTCATCTTTATGACAATCTCATAATATTTGCTCCGTCTGTTGAAGGTAAAGTTATTTCTGTTTAATCAATTTTAGTATTTGTGTAATCCGAAAAATGTGCATATATGGTTGAATTGATATTGCTGAGCACAGTCTGTAAGGTTGAGATTGATAAATTTTATTGTGATATATCTTACCCAGAAATGTACAACCAAAAATTTTGAAATGCGTTTGCACTAAAATTGTCATGCTGTAAAACTTTCAAGGTTTTCTAAATTCTTACCAAGGCAAAAAAGGGTTTTGTACATTATGAAACAATGTTATGGTTTTTGAGAAAGTAGTTGCATCATTGCCATCAGCACAAGCAATAGTTTGCTTTGAGAATACTAATTTTAAAACAAACAACAATTCATAATGCTTTAAACACAACACTTGCTGTGCCTACTCTGACCGCAAGTTTGATGTTCGGAGTTGGTCAGGCCATCTTACCAAAAAGGTAGAGATGCATAATTACTGAAAGTATTAATCAAGCTTGCTTTCATAGCTGCTGCAGGAAACAAGTTACACAAAATTGTTTTATGTTTGAATGGTAAAACAAGCACGGTTTTTAGATTTTGGTGGAACTATCAAAGTGTCTACCATCACAAATTTTATTGATGGTGGTGGCAATGTCCTTGTTGCTGCTGACTCCAGCATTGGAGATCCTATTCGGGAATTAGGGACAGAATGCGGCGTAGAGTTTGATGAGGTAATTTTATTTTAATTCTAAGATGTGAGCTTGAAGTTCAGTAAGTAATTACACTGGATTAAATTAATTGAATTAAGTTTTTATTGTATCAATTAAAGTAATGAAAGTGTCTGAAACCAATGTTGGCACTCTCTAATGGCTCTAGTTACTGAACCCTTATCAAAAATGGCAAATAAAATTGCCAAACAGCTGTATAGTTTTTGTTTATCAGAAAAGCATAAATTAGTAAGTGGTTATGTATGCGTTTGAAATATGATGTTGTAGTTGTAAATGACGTAGTTTGATGTGCATTTGAAATCTGTTGTAATCTTCAAACATTTGTTGTCCACAGGAACGCACTGTTGTCATAGATCATCACAACTTCGATATCACTGATGCTGGCTCACACAGTAAACTTGTCATTGACAAAGAAAATATTATAAAAGCAGAAAATATTGTTGGCAAGCCATCTGCTCCAGTCCTGTACAAAGGTGTTGGGTGAGTTGTCTATTGTAAAGAGATTGTCAGGACATAACTTTCTTTAAAAAAATTTTCTTAAACTATGTAAAAAGAAAATGAGAAGTTGCCAAAGTTTTAGCAGCGGAGCTTGCTTCATTCCGTGAAAACATACTTATTCAGAAGTTTTTATGTATACCTTAACAAAAATTAGCTTAGCCACTAAAATGTTGGCAATTTTTTGTTTTGTTTGGTTTAAAAAAAGTCGCTTATTTGTAAAATTTGAGAGATGCATATAAAATTGATTTGATCAATTATATTGAATATTGTTTATTTTCAACAAAGCAAAATTTTTTATTTGATGATGTAAGGGCAATTTTAATGCTTCTGGAGTGATTATAAAATTTTCAATGCCAATGTATCTTTTTTTCTTTTTCGCAACATGTACAGTTGTTCCAAAATTGCTTGTAAATTTTAGTTATTGTACTAATTTTCTTTTTAAATAAAATTTTATGACCGTTACACTGTCATGGTCCCCAAAATAGCAAAATAAAGCAGTGTTAGGCATATCTGTTTTCAAACGTTTTTGACTGTAAAAACTTGGCTTCAAAACGGATATATTTTTACTACACTTACGCAAGTTCATTGCTTTGAAAAGTGAAAACAAATTTTCATCAAGATGCTATGCCAGTGACAAAATAATGCTTTAAGGATGGTGTTGGATCAAGACAATGATCTAATTTTACCAATCGTGCGAGGATCAGCTTCTTGTTATTCATTCTTTCCGGACGAGAAGATAGAACAGTATCCATTAGGTGTGGGCACTAGCACTTTGTTGATGGCAGGCTTACAGGCAAGAGATGTTGAGTTTTTAAACTAAGAGTGATATAGATTTTTGTTATAAAAATAATCCATGTGAAATTTTTCATAAACTTTATATCGCCTTAATTTTTTCTTGAAAATTTGTGTTGCATGTGTACCTTTAAAGCCTTGTACAAAGTCGGATGATTAATAGCTCGCAGTAATACGCTGAAAAAGCAACGTTTATTTGTGACTACAAAATGGCAAGGAATTGCATCACCAATCACCATTTTTTCACTACTGTAGTTTTCGAACAGATTTTTCAGACGTTCTTTTGTTTCCTTAACTTACCAGCGGTTAGGCTATTATATAACTAAAGCTAATTTTTGCAATGGTATTTACTTTTAGCCACCCCATGTTTCTACAGGCTCGTAACAACGCTCGTGTACTTTTCACTGGGTCATTACTCATGTTCAGTGACGATTACCTCACCTCCTCTGTGAAGAAAAGTGTTGCTGGATCAAAATCGTCAGTATCTACGTGTTTAGGTTTTGCTCAGCATTTTTGATGACATAGCTTTTGAGGAAAAATGTCTTAATTTTTGCTTCATTTTAGGTCTTTTTTTCCCGTATTTTCGCAGAGTGAAGCGTGCTGATTTAGTCTATGTCTTACACTACACACTTGCTTTCAAAACTGCTTTATGCTGAAACAGTGCAGTGCTTCAAATGTCGAATGGCTTTTCTGTGTGATACCAGTGGTGCATTTATGAAGTCCTAAACCCAGACTTTTCGTTCTAAATTCAAGAACAATTACCAATGCTCAACGAATCATTGAAAACTTCAAGTGTGATTGGCAGGGGTGGATTATGTTTTCCGCTGTCAATATGTAATTGGTTCAACCAGTTATCTCTCGTTTTATGATATTTCGTAACTTTATTTAATATTGATAGCTCAATTATCAGAATATAATTAGTTCAGTTTAGTTGCATAATTATCATTTTTGGATTTTTGGCCACGATTGATTGACAGATCTTGATATGCTGTTCAATCCTCTTACTCCTTGCAACGCAAACATCATGCGAAGCTGAACACCCGGGTGTGGATGGAACACCGCAAACCTGATTTAGGTCTGGTTAGAAAAGGTCTGCGCCGTTTCAAAACGGTAATAAATGTAGAATGAAAGCCACACCATTAACAAGGGGATTGCCATTGGTGGGTGGTCCGTAGTCGCTCACCAATGTTGAGGAATCGATGTCTACTGTTCTAACTAGGCAAAGCACAAATTAAACTGCTTGTATACGGATTGTAAAGATTATTTAATCACCCTCAATTATTTTCGTGAATCGATATATCTCTGCAGTTTTCCAAAGTCTGGCAATGCCGATTTGGTGGATGCTGTTTCAAAATGGGTTTTCCAAGAAGTCGGTGTACTTCGCGTCGGAGAAGTTAGACATCATAAAGTCGGACAATCTCAACCACCAGAGGCTTACACCATTAAGGACATGGTGGTAGGTGATTGTTGCGATCTTAACCGAGATATTGTTTAAGCTGGGAACAATGGAATAGAAGCAACTCTGATCTATCGCTTTAGAGTTGTACGTTCTGTGTAGTCACGTCTTACAAACGCTGCGTAACAAGCTGGGAAAGGTGGTTTTTCCAATGCACAAGCAGTGCAGAACTATATGTGCTAGATTGGTACGTTGAATTCAGCATCACCGCAAATGTTTTTGTACGAATTGTAGACAAACAGTAAACAACATATTTCGTGTGATAGCTAAACCTTTACGATTTAGCGATATACGGAGCTGAAATTTCTTCTATTCTTCCAGTGACTTGACCGCCTGCCAAGGACGATTTTTTCGTTATACTACCTGCACAATTGTAAACAAGGTTTTTACCACACTTAGAGAATGCATCGATCTCTAGGTTGTATCCTGGTGTTGTAGAGAAAGCATGTCAAATGGCTTTTAAGCTGATTTTCAGTTTTTTTTTGTTTGATAATAAGGCTATCAGTTCTTCCCTATTTTGAAACAGTAAATGTTGAATAAAAAAAGGCTAAAAGCTTGTGACAAAAGAACTGAGTAAGGCGCACAAGGCTGTCATTATCATTATTTGATTCATATAAAATGATTTTAACCTAATCACACTGCTACCATTACAGCACTACAGTATTGTAATTGAGGAGCAAGGTCCAAATGGCAAATGGCATCCTTATAAGGGAAACGATGTTCAAATGGAGTTTGTTCGAATTGATCCGTTTGTCCGCTTACCTTTGAAATCGAATAAGAAGACCGGAGCATTTTCAATCGACTTCGAACTGCCAGACGTTTACGGGGTGTTTCAGTTCAAGATCGATTACGCAAGGCTTGGATACACCTTCTTGCAAAGCGCAACCCAAGTAAGCACAAAATATTCCGTGCTCTCTGGGCTGGATTAGAAAATCTGCTTTTCTTATTTTTGTCTATTATTTAACCAAGCAGGTGTGTCTCCGATATATTGCTGTTGAGTCCTGGCAGCCATTTGTGTCTTAATGAACTGTATTTTTGTTTAGAGAACAAATTTTGGAAGACTACATTTTACTAAGAGCGCTACGAGTAGAGGAAACAGGGTATAAGTTCCCTGTAGATGTAGTTGAGGTTGGCATTCTTTTCGTCACGGTGATTTTTAAGAAAGCCTTTACTTTCCAACAAAGTTGGGACTAGTTTAAGATTTTAATTTCTTAATATGCATTCAGAAACGTTACTATTATTTTCAGGTGTCCGTTCGTCCGTTGCAGCATACTCAGTATGAACGCTTCATCAGTTCAGCTTTTCCTTACTATGCCAGTGCTTTTAGCATGATGTTCGGGGTGTTTGTTTTTGCATTCTTTTTCCTCTATCACAAAACTGAAAAGAAAAGCAAGAAAGAATAAAAAAATAAACTTTTTATCAATGTTTAAATCCAAAAAAAAGCATACTGTCTGTGCTCCATTGCGTTTATTCATACATATAGCTCAATTAGTATTTAAGTTGTCATGGAAACATTTGGAAAACGATCCCATACCTTAATGTAAAATGTAGACAAATCAAGCCTTGCTATACAATGTACTGTAATATCCAGCAAGAAATTGGAAGTCGGAGTTGAAATGATTATGAACTCCGGTGTGTTGGAAGTCTTTTTGGCTCCTTGGGTGAAGTAGGTCTTCCTTCACTGTATAACTTAGTGGATCTTATGAACCCAAAATTCTCAGTTTTTGCCGAAGAAGCCTTGAAAATCGGTTTTAGCCAGTTTGATATGTAATTCTAATTCGACTGAATAACCAGTTGATTCTGTTGCAATTGCATTGCCTATGAAGCGAACGTTTTGAAGCTGTGTTATTAAATTTAGTCTGGTTATTGAGGGCATTTTGAAAATTTCAAATTGATAAATGAACAAAAATGTAGCGTGGCGCCTCGCATCGAGTGCAAGACTTATGGAAAGGTAGCAGGTTGAACCTTGCGTTTCATGCGGCTTGGCCAAGCAGAACCGCCGTTTGCCCAAAAACTCACGATTTGGTTTTAAGGCTGGTTTCCATTCGGCGTAAATTGCAGAGATAGCGCGGAAAATTCTTTGTTTCTCTATTTAGTTCGGGCAAAAACTAAATAGAGAAACAAAGAATTTTCCGCGCTACGCCTGCCATTTACGCCGAATGGAAACCGGTCTTTAAACTCTGGCTTGCGCCGACCGAAGCGTGTGCGTGTGATTACTCGAAAACCGTAAGGTTACTTCCAAGTCTCCCAAACTCACGTTTATCTTGCGCTAGATCAGTTCAATAACTTTTTATCCTTTGATTTTGAGTCAACGTCGGAAGTACAGCGTCTGAGACATATAGCAAAGGAAAACTGTTGAAATCGGTGTCCGGAAAATTCGCCGTAAACAAGTTTGCCGTAGGAAAACTCGCCTCGGGAAATTTCGCCTAGTAAGCGAAAGGCAGTGTACACCGAAGGAGCAGGCCCGGTATGTAAATGTACGGGGCAGTGCACATGGTGGGGGTGCAAAATTTGACTGAGGCGAGTTTTCCTACGGCGGATTTTCCTGGAAGGGCTGAAATCAGAAATTTTCTTCCAGCTTGGAGACTAAGCAAAAGATGAGACCGGAGAGAATTTCGTCTCACCGAATTTATTATGCTTTATCGTTTGGCAATCAAAGTTTTCAAATAAAGGACTTAGTACTGTACTTAAAAGCATTTTTATTAAGGTAATACGTAACGAGAATACATCTTAAAATTCTACGAAGCATTATTTTGTCTCCTACAAAAAAAATAGAGCTAACTCATTAAAAAAAATCCAAATTTGTTCAATGGGTGCTTAAATTATTATGCACACACATTTAATCTGTTGTTTTCTGAGAAGAAATTTTGTTCTTTAGCTTAGGGTTACGATATCTGTTGAGGCAAAATTCCCGGCACAACCGTTCACTCTCAAGTATTGGGAGCAGAGTTGTAGCTTTTGGTAAAAAAGTTGTTTCCTTTTGCTGGAAAGTTTGAAATTTGTAACTAATTCACTTGTCTATTAACAAATATTTTGGGCCCAATTTAAGTAAATAATGGTCTGAAACACCGGTCAGAGATGTTTGAGCTCGTGTTGTGTTGCCCTAAATAAAGGTGTTCTCTAAAAAGAGAAAAAAAGATTACTACCTGTCTCGCTGCCATTTGTGCTAATCGCGTCAGTGTTGATTCGATCAAGGTGGCCCGCTCAAACAGACGGGCCTCGTAATGTGACTATTCCATTCTTGCAATTTTTGTTGACTGCTTTTTCTTTGCTGAGTTACAAAAATTCCGGACGTTTGAGCAAAATTCCGGACATTTGAGCAGATTCCGGACAAAACACCTGAATTCCGGACTTTTGCGGACTTATGGCAACCCTATTTTAGCTAGCAGCTTAGACAGCATTAAAATTTCGATCTTAGAAAATATAAAATATGTTTGATAATTTCTTTTTCTGGAGTAAAAATGATAAATGTGCAGGAGATTATCATTTTAAATCATAGAGGTTGATACTGTAGTTGCTAATTAGCAATTTGCAAGGCGATCTCTTATTAAGAGGGATTTGCCTCCAGCATCACAATAAGTTAAAATAGAAAATATTGCTCAAAAATTATGACCAACATTTTACGGTACCATACAACAGTCTATTACATTTTCAAAGCTAGACATGATGTAATGATGTTGGTGATCATTTTTAAACAATATTTTCTAATTTACCTATATGCAGGAGAATTACGATGTGCTGAAAACATGTGGAAATAAAATTGCACCTGCAATCAGAAAAATTAACTTTTTGTGACTTAATAATTTCTTTACTATTGACCCTACAACCATGACATTTTGTTTACACACTTCTTTTAATATTCTCTGCAAGCAAAAAAAAAGGGATTTCATTGAACTTATGTCGCCCTATTCATTAAAGTTTGCTTGAAATCTGTTTCAAGTGTGCCAGCCAAAGTAAAAGCAAAAGAACACAAGCACGGTTATTGCAAACGTAGAACTCTTTCAAATCAACTTCTGTCCGCAAGGGAGCAGTTTAACCATGCAAACACATTATTCAAGTGCTTTGAGCTTTACTAAAATTGCAGGGGTTTCGTCCTATCTGCAGTTAGTAGTTTACTTCATGCTTCCTGCAGTAGATCACAGAGCCATTTTCAAACTCAGACACTTTTGCAACGTTCAAAACTGATGGCGCTACTTTTGCTACAAAAAGATACCCGGTCGAACTCTAGTACCTTAGTTAGGACTCACTATGTGAAAGTATCATGGCAAAGTGTCTCGCAAAACAGAGTCTGAATAAACCTTACTAAAGATCACATTGCGACGAAAACGCTGACGTAATTCACATTAGGCTTTTGCATTGCTTTTTTTTTAGCCTATGCCTCTCAGTTTTATTTTCAAAGCTAAGCGAGCGTTTAATTTTTTATGAGTAAAAAGAAATAACAAAGCATTAATGCGACCAAAGTGATGTAGGAATATTTGTTGCAGTCTACATCATAGGCCTACAGTGAAAGAAAGATTTTGCGAAAAAAGACGCAGCAACAACGAGGCGGTAGCTACAAGTTTACAGCAATCACTCAGTCAACTGGCGTAAAAACCTTGCAAATTATCAATTAATTGGGGAAAAATAACGTAGGAGGAAAAGAACTTCAATGCAATTGAATGGCTAGATAGCTCGAACTTGAGCATTGAAATCAGCAACGACGATGAATGAGATCTTTGAAGTGATTTGTTGTTGTTCAGTTCAGTTTCACATGTTGTTGTTCAGTTTGATGTTTTACGAGAGGATTACAAATGTAGGCTGCAGACAAAAATATAAAACTGTAAAGGTAAGGAATGAGCAAACCGCGGCCGGGGGAAGGACGTGACTTGTAGCAAGCGTGTACTGATTGATCATCCACACAAAGGTCTTCATTTTGAAGGCACCGCCTATTTGAAGTCTCTCTCCAAAATAAACATAGATCTTGAAAAGTTTTCAAGTCTGGCTCACGGCGTCATCCAGTCGGAAGAAATAAGCCCTCCAGAAAAGTTTAGACGCTCCAGCTATAAGCTACAAGTCGCTCAGTTATAATGTTATGACGGTATAAAGTACTCAAAAAATTTCTGCAAACTTTTGTAGGTTTGCAAAAGCTGTTTGAGCCATAAGCTTTTTGTGACGCTCTCATCAGTGGCAAAATCGCGTCGAAAGGGAAGATCTAGAGTGAGTAAGTGTTTTATGTGATCAATTTGGACGTTAGGCAATCAGACGAGCCAATGATAGCGCTTGTATAGTAAAGGGCGCCAAAGAAAGATTTCGCAATAGCGAAAGTTGGAGAAAGTTAGAAAGTTCTGTTTTAAAGCAGAAAGAGTTTGTTTACGCTCTTAAACTCTTTCGATAATCGCGGCATTTGGCCTCCTGCTGTGCTTTCTCTAACTTTCGCTATTGCGAAATCTTTCTTTGGCGCGCTTTACAACTACAGTGCTACCATTGGCTCGTTTTGATTGCGTACGTCCAAATTGACCACATAAAACACTTACTCCCTCTAGATCTTCCCTTCTGACGCGATATTGCCACTGATGAGAGCGTCATGAAAAGCTTATATCTTAAACAGCTTTTTCAAGGCTATATTAAAATTCTGTGAGACCAACAAGATTTTTGCAAACTTTTTAAATAGAATAACTTTGACACATCCTCTCAAAGAGATATTTTTTTGATTTCTCAAACTGTGGATCTCATTTAATTTTGCTTTAGTTTGTAATCATCAAAGAAAGAAATTAATGAATCCATTTGCATAAAATCGATTGTAAGTTGAAGTTAAAGCTAAGCAGCTAAAAATGAGAAAGAAAACCATCAAACGTAACTAAAAATATTATTTTCAGTCAAACGTTATCTCTTTTTTTGGAAAATTGAAACTATCTGAGAAAATCCCTGCTATCTGCAATAACCCATATATGTAGTCAGAAAAAAGATTGAAAGGGAGAGCAATGTTTCGCTCTTTTACGTCACAATGACATCCTCAATGTAGTAGCATGCTTTTGAAATCCCGATATTTTGGGGGACGACAGCTACTCTACCGGGGGCTCTGTAGGCCAAAAAAGCCTGTTTGACGTGACAGGAAGAACATCCCTGCTTAAGGATGCAGAATGCAGTTATTCAATATCAGCGCCGATCGTTCAGTTTTCAAAATCGTGCTTTTAAATGAGAAAAATTTCATTCGGTGGAAAAAAGAGTCAAGTTAAAATTTTTGTTTTAACGATCGGTTCTGAATCAATGAAAGATCACGACCTTCGTGAAGTCAGGATCTAAAATAAAGTAGTTTATATCGACAGAAAAACAGTACATTCGTTACTTTTCCTTCTAATTGTTGTATTGCCAGTTAATGGAGTGCAGTGTAGCAAGATGAAGCATTGGTCTGCTGATGCTTAATCATTCACTTGTAATAGCCAGCAGACCTGTTCAAGTGGAGAAAACCTTCCAGGAGCTTCTATGCCAACATTTCTATGTTGCTATAGTAGTGATGAGATTCAGTGTTGTGGGTCTGTATATTGTTCGCCCCAATAAGCTAACTGGTGAGCAGGGATGTTTTAGGAAATTGCTTCAAATAAGTTTGAAGCAATAGAAGAAAAGAAAACGTTTCCACGAAATACACTGCTAGGTGTAATATAAATAGCAAGATTAATTGAGCGGGTATTTTTAGTTAAATAGCCATCGGTTGCTTAAACTAACCAGCTAAAATTTCATCACCTTCAAAATGACGTCATTAAAACGCTAAATCTTCAATTTGTAGTTGAGTAAAAATGTTTGTGCTGAGTTTTAAGTGCAATAGGGTGTAGAATAAATGGCTGACTTTATAATATATTCAGATGGGTAAAATATCTAGTTTTAAGCGATATCTAAGCTTTGTTGCGTTAGTTTTGTTTAATTTTTATGCTAGTCAAGGTATTAGACCAATGAAAAACTCCACTGCTAGATTCCAGCATCCTACATCTACTTTCACCGTGTATCGATTCTATGGCAAGTCGGACCAATATGCTAGATTTGCGTCTTGGTCTATGCGTGATAGTTATCAAAGCCAAACTTTGTCATTTCAAATCCGTTCTATTTTACCTCTAACGTTTTCAAACTCAATTTTAATGTTTGCGCAAGCTGGTGAAAACTATATTTCTTTGACTTTATCTTCAAATACTGTCAAACTACGTTACAAATTTAGTTTAATTGAAGATGAACTTTCAAGTGGAGGGTTAACACTGGAAGATGGCCTTTGGCACAGCATAAAATTGAAGTATAACAAGTACACCATTACTTTATGGATCGATGGAACACCGACAGTAAAGCGAATCAAAGGATTAAATAATTTTCAGTTCATTTCAAAGTCGGGAACAATATTTGGTGGAATTCCAAAATCTTTTGGCAAAAATCAATTCTTGTCTTCCTTAGTTTCCTCAAAAATTTTCATAGGTGAAATGCGAGATTTTACTCTCGACAAAATGCCAATGAATTGTCTTGAAAAGTACAAAGTGACGGTGGATACACATACAAAACCGTGTTATGGTGCCGAGTAAGTAAATAGGGGAGCAGAAACAAGAAAATTGTGCTTTGAGAAAAAAGTTGATTAAATTTATGGAAAACAGAAAACCAAGTATTAAGTGTTGTAAAAAAGTTTCCTTTTTACTTACCATATAACCGCATAGTTACAGTCGACTGCTGACGTAGCATTGTAGGGAGTACAGATCGCCTGGTAGCGTCGACAATCCAGTGGACACCTAAAGAGAGGTCTTTTACGGGACTTTACGGGTTTTTTGAAGTTACTGTTCCTTTGTCTCAGAATAGGTCACCATATTTGCATCAACACGAAATTTTGCACTATTTCTCAGTTTTTGATCAAAATTCTGTTGGGTCCGTAACATGAATTATCAACTCATTGTCCAAAATCCTGCCGACCTACTACTCCAAAACAAACGAATAGTTCTCTAGCTCTCACTAAAACTCGTTTCCGGGTTTGAAACATCCTCTCGAAACCTTCTTGCTTCTCTTTGTCATAATTGTTGATAGTGGTTGATTTTAGCTTATGCATGTAGCCTACGGTAGTTTTTGATTTAAAAGTTTTGCTTATACTTATCCTATTTCTTGCAGAAATTTGTGCAAAAATAATGGCAGATGTTTTGTTCAAGAAGCTATAATTTATTGTGACTGTTCTAAAACTAAACACACAGGAAAGCTTTGCGAAAAAAGTAAGAGAAAAATTCAAATATAGAATTTGATTTAAGATTTGAGATTATCTGTTAATTTGAAGCCAGATTTGAAAGTCAGATGTACCATAAAATAATGCTTTTATTAGCGCGTCCTTGTGTGAGTGTGCATGTGTGTGAGTGAGTGAGTGTGTGTGTGTGTGTGTGTGTGTGTGTGTGTGCGTGTGTGTGTGTGTGCGCGCGCGCGCGTGTGTGTGTGTGTGTGTGTGTGTGTGTGTGTGTGCGCGCGCGTGTGCGTGTGTGCGTGTGTACGTTACGTTATCAGTGCCATTTTTTGCAAAACAAGGGTTTAGTAGGGTAAGAACTTTCTTTTCATACTGTTTCGATCAGATCTTGTTCCTTAGTCATAGGCTTTTAATCATTGCGAAAATCGGGAAAAGACGATTCCCCCAATAATATCGTTTGGTTCTTGTGTTCATCTTTTATTTTGGACGTCATACGCCTCTCATTAGCAAGTGATGCAGCTTTACAGTGTGCTAACTGGCCTAGGTCCCGCAAGTGTGCAGCTCCTGGCTATGCGGTATTGAAATCCTCCGGACAATTGTCGGTCACTTACCGCACCAATGAGGACTGATTAGCCGAAACATTGCGTATTGACTGCAGTTACGCTTTACAGAGCAGATAAGTTTTATTAGTAGCGCATCCACTCTTTCGAATATTCACATGAACTTGGGGTGAAATATAGTGGTCAGGTCTTATTGCGACTAAAAAGGTTTCTACAAACTTCAAAAGCCATAATTATATAATGGCATGTTATGGAGGCACATTAAATTTTCTACGGCACTGGGTAATAATTTAATTTGGAAAAAGTTTACTTGGAAAAAATGAATTATTAATGCAATACTTTGGATGTCATTTTGTTGTAAGCAAAGTCGCGACATAAAGTCATGCATTTCAAGCAAGCTTTTTACTATTTTAGTTATAAACGACAGCTTCCAAAATCTGACATGAGCAAGAAACTCTAAAAATATTTGATAATTTGTAATGTTGCAGTCACTAGTTTGGTTGTTCCATCACAAATCCTTGTTGATTTACCGGAAGAATGCGCGCGCGCGTGTATGTGTGTGTGTGGGAGATCGTGTGGTCGTGAGGTCATTCTCTGTTTGCAAGTTTTTATCAGATTGGGTCGAATGCTCGATTTCAGCACCAGCTTTTTGGAAAAGGTGAAGGAATCATATTAATTGCCTGTCCCAAGGACACAAGCGAACTTGCCGCCTTTTTGCTCGTCACTTCTTTTGTGCTGAGCATAAGTGTATAGCAGGGAAGTTATGAGAGCCATATTCGAAGTCTTCGATTTAACTTCGACAAACGAGTTGAACCAAGATTAATCTACCTCGAACGGAGTGCTCTGACCACTGCCCCACAACCACCGTTGCAAAACGACAAAACTACATCATTTATTGCGGTTGCAAACACACCGAGAAAAATGTGTTTTGCTCAATAGTGTAGGCTTAACATAAAAAAAAGCAAATAGTTTCTTGGAATCCGCACATAGCTTAGCTTCGCACTATGCCTTTTTTGGCTGATCTGTAAAAACATTTTTGCTCAGTTTCTTTACATGTGTATCAATTTATTTCTTTTGGCCATAAATTTTTGTCATTTTTAATTTTATCAAGCAATGTTGCTTGTACTTTTTGGCGTAGCCTAATGATAGATAAATAGGATGTATCTTTTATTGACATATAGGAGCTGAGGACGCGGTAGTAAAGTTTTCTGGATCGGAATGGATCAGTTTTGACGTCAGACAACAATCATCATCGAGCTTCAGAGAAAAAATAAGTTTGCATTTTCAAACCAAAAAATCAGATGGTTTGCTTTTACACACAGGTAAAACATTCGAGTTCTCGTTTGCTTTCATTTGAGAAGTTTAACCTTAATTGCTGATGTAAACGTAGTAACCGCATTATACATGAACTGCAACAGCTCACTCGCTTTCATTTTACCTTTTGTGTTGTCATTGTAAAATTTCTTTACAAAACTGAGGTTGTGATTGGTTCATGCTACCAACGTCGAAAATTTATTACAATTAAATGCTCAATTTTTATAAAAAGAAAAAGAATGTAAGGTTTTAGAGATGCTGCTTCTCAAAAAGGAAGATTTTTTGAAAAAATCTTTATGTTTAAAGAGTTGGGCAATCCTTTGACACATGTCCAGGCCTGCCATTTGATTGATTGCACCAAAAAGAAAAATAGACTTTATTTTCATAGTCTTTCTGAATGCGTCATTAAACAACAAGCTTACAGGCCACTAGACGGCTGTGCCGGCGTTACCCGGCAGGACTTTCAGTCAGTTTTGTCGGCTAAAAAATATTCGTTCAGCCGCCTGCACAGGCTTTGCATAAATATCATTTATGACTGAAGTTACGATAAGTCAATGCAATTGAGAGTATCGCACTTATGCCCTATGCTCGATCATCGTACTCAAGATTGGCCTCGCTAACATACTCTCTATCATTTCACGAATTCTATCTGTTCCGTCCAATGAACATAGAAAGACAATGTCAAAGTTGGTGGTGGCCACCATAATGATTTTTGGTTTTCGATTACAGAAATAAGTTATTTGGTGGCGGGCATATTTCACGACTTGGTGCAACCTCCCTATTGTTGTTGTTGTTGTTGTTGCTGTTGTTGTTACCCGACCCCTTCCGAGGGATGAGGGCATGGCGGAAAACCATGGAGCCCCAAAAGCCGGGCAACTCCCCAGGGCCTGGACCAGACGTCGTAAAGAGACAGAGAGTCGTCGAAGAGCGAGCGGCGCAAAGAGTCCGTAGCTGGATAGTGCAGATTGAGATAAGAGTTGTCCTGGGACGAGTGTCCACAGGCGCTGCAGGAAGGATTCTCGATTTTGCCAATCCTGGAAAGAGATAAGAACTAAACAGACCGTTTGCAGCGTAGATGAGAGAGAACACAGCGAGCATGACGAGGGAGCCCAAGTTTCTCGGTGGAAATCGAGAGAACCTGTGTTACGAAAATTTAGATGAGACAGTACGCCTCCAGTCCGAGAAAAGAAAAGAGTCGATACGAGAGATAAGAGGAGAGAGACTACAAAGGGATTGCATAGGGCGCAAGTAGCGCTCCCCGTCTGGCCAGCTCATCAGCCGCGTCGCTCCCCGGGAGAAACGAGTGTCCGGGGACCCATTGTACCCTGATAGTACAGGAGGAGAGAGAAGACAGTTCCTATCAAATCTGCCAAAAAGTTTGAGGTAAAAGGAAAAATGGAGGAGAGGAAAGGGCAGTGAGGACAGAACAAGAGTCAGATAGGAAGATAAGAGGAGAGGAGTGGCGGACTTGTTGGTGCTGCCGAGACCAGCAAAGAGCTTGTAGAATGGCGCAGGCTTCAGCGGAAAAACTTGAACATACTGGGCTTGCTGAAAAGGAAAGTGTGGCCTTAGTGCCACATAGAGAGCAGTTGGCAAGTACGCCAGAGCCGCCCTTTGCCAAAAGAAAAAGGAGAAGAGCCGTCTGTACAAAGCACCAGATCGCGAGGGAGAGAAAGTCAGGGTGAGCGAAAGCCGCACCTTGGCGAGAGAGAGGGGGATCAGAGCGAGAGCATGGAGAGAAGAGGGTGGACTCCACAGTAAATAAATGCAGGTTCCAAAGAGGAGAGGGATTGCAGGCAAGAAGAGCCTACCTAAGGGAAGTAGAAGGAAATATAAGCGAGTGGGTGGACGCAAAAGCTCTCCAGGACAATTTGTAGAGTCTTGGTTTCACTTTAATTCTGGCCAAATCTGTAATGGAAAAGGAGGTTGGAAGCCGAAGAGCCCACTCATAAGATGAAAGAGTGAAATGAGTCAGAGTAACTCGTAGGGGAGGTAAAGAAGCCTCGGAGAGAAGAAGTGGAATTGGGAAGCTAGAAAAGTAGCCGGTGATGGCGCGACTAGCCGCTTGATGGAGGCGATCCAACTTGGTGATATTGGTAACGCTTAGAAAAAGAAACCCTCCGGGAGAGGCATATGTGAGAAGGGGCCGAAGAAAATCTTTATACAGAAGAGAGAGGGACCCCGTGAGGAAGCAGAGATACAGCGTAAGGCCTTGAGAAAAGAGAAAAACTTGGCCTTCTGTGAAGATACATGTTTAGAAAAGGAAAGAGTGCGGTCGAAGGTGACCCCAAGAAAAATTGGAATGGAATTGAAACGGAGGTGGGAGTTGAGTAAGAGTAGGTTGGGCTGGAGGTTAGCTTGGTGGGGATCCACTGAGAAGAAAGAGGTTTCACATTTTCTCAGATTGAGAGGAAGACATCAGTACTCAGACCAGCGCTCCAATCGAAACAGAGCTCCTTGTGTGGCCTCCACCGCAATGGGAACCGAGGGGGAGGAAGACCAAATGGCTAGATCGTCAGCATAAAGAAAGTAGCTGACGGAAGAAGGCAGAGAGGAAGGAAGATCATTGATGAAGAGAGAGAAAAGAACAGGGCCAATAGCGGATGCTTGCGGAACACCTCGACCGACTCGAAAGAAACGACTTTTGTAATTTTGATAAACCACGCAAGCGCGCCTATCAGAAAGGAAAGGTTGAGTCCAACGAGCAAAGCAAGGAGGGAGGCCAGCCGAAATGAGTTTATGGAAAAGGGTGGAATGCCAGACAGAGTCAAAAGCTTTCGAGAAATCAATAGTAGACAGGATCGTCCGAGAGCCCGGCCTGGGTTTGTTAAACCCATCCGAAATGCACTGAGAAAGATAAGAATTTGATCTAAAGTAGACTGTTTAGGGCGGAAACCGGCCTGCGGTGAGAAAGAATGAAATTAGACTCCAGAAAGAAGAGTAAACGGGATAGAGTGATGTGTTCAAGAAGCTTTGATACGCAGGAGGTGAGAGAGATAGGCCGGAATGAAGCAGGAGAGTCGAGAGGCTTTCCCATCTTGTCAATGGAAATAATATAAGATGTCTTCCAGATCGAAGAAAAGGAATGCAAATTCCAGGAGAGATTGAAAATGTGAAAAAGAAAATCCATGCCAGAGCAAGGAAGATGCTTTAGAATGGGATAGGTAACTTTGTCTGGGCCAGTGGCAGTGGACGAAGAGAGGTTGGAGGCAGCTGCAAGAAATTCAGCGGGAGAGAAGGGAGAGCAGAATGACGAATGAGACTCCTCAGGGCATGTGGCTTGGCGGAGCTCGGAAAAGTAGCCTCTGGCTCTGCTACGAAGGGCCTTTGGCTGAAAGACAGAAAATTGGGATCTTAGGTAATCGGCGAAGACCGAAACCGATTCCCTGGGAGAGGAATAGCTGTGGAAGTTAGGAGAGGAGGAAGATGAGGAAGAGGAGCCAGTGACAGAGCGAAGACGAGAGTATACAGATTTAGGGTTAGATTTGGGTGAGAGAGAAGAGCAAGTCGCCTGCCATGACAAATGAATGCAACCTCCCTCGTAATGATATTTGTGACGTGAAGTCTCTTGGCTGCACTTATGTGCTTTGATCTGGGGATGTCCCTTTGCTGTACCTTGAGCAAAAAAGGCTACATTTCTTCTCAAATGAATTGCATCCGATCACCCAGTTGGTCTAATAACCTATATTCAAGAAAAATTTGTCTCCGTTGGTACGACAATATATTCGGCGACCATGGTTTCGCACACTCGTGTATACCTACTGGCCTATTTCTTTTTTTTCTTATTGATTTTCCCTCAAACTTTGGACTTAATAATCTAGGCTCATAATAACGATCTCCCTATTATTAAACTAAAACCGCTGTCACTTACAAAAAGTGAGCCACTTGGGAAATTTTCATGAGTTCATTTGACTAACTGGGTAGGAGCATCAATTCAAAGTTGCAGAAAGACGCTACAGTGGTTGATGTATTAACAAAAATTAAGCTATGTATTGGAAGGCCTACTATTTACAACATTTTCGAAATTTTAGGCCCAATTATGAAATTTTGAGCTTCTGGTCGCGCGAATATTCCTGACTACGGGCACAACAGTTGCCAAGACAAGGCAAACTAACCCAGAGCGCAGAGTTTAAAGTCAATAGTCCAGTTATTACGTATCATAATAAGGTAGATTACGGGTTAGGTAGATTACTCACCGACCAGCTTTTTCTAATCAAGAGAAAGATAATTTTTTCTAAATTCTGCCAGATTTCCCATTTAAACTCGGCATTTTGTTTCACTTCGCCGCTCAAGATAAAAATGTTTCAGGGGTTGAGGAGTAATTAAGCGCTCGTGGCATGACTGTATTACGAAGATATTCTACCTTGGAGCCCATTTACAGTTCTGTTATTGCAAATTTCGTAGTTTCCGTTGCATTATTACGAAACAACATTTAAACCCGTATCTTCGAGCTTAATTGCAACATTTGCAATTAAGGTTAAACTTTGAAACTACAGACCACTAAAAATAAGGTCATCGCGCTTTACTGCTAAAAGTGTCGTTTTTTCACAAAGAGCAAGAAGTCGATGGGTGCAATGTGCGCAGGACAATCCAACCCTCAGATATCTTGCAGACTACCTTTGGGCCCGCGGCCACCAAGAAGTCGCCGACCCTTGTGTTAGAGCTTAGCCATCATCGTTGCACATCTTTCACCTATTTTCATTCTCCTGTCTAGGGGGATAAAAATATGCGTTTTTTTTGTCTTGGGGTAGTTGTGAAAATGCAAATTTGTGTGCGCACCCGCTTTGGAGTTACCAATACTGCTTACACAGATTTTTTCTACAGCAGGTAGTACAACTAAGCGTGGGAAATCCCAATATCAAACGCACGACAAAGTTGCCACCACGAGATTTAATAAACGCAAAATAATTACCAACATAAGCTGAACTCCAACCCATTTATTCATGCTGCCGACAGGAGCGGCTTTAAAACTTTTCGATCAAATAGATAAACCCCCAATAAAATTTGAGAACCAAATTTCGGCAAAAATTTTTGAAAACTTATTTTTCAGTTAACTATTATGAAGAGATCATCACCAAAAAAAGTTTTCACCGTCTGGTAACCATTCTTCTCTCGCCAACTCCACCGCTTACGCTTATGCTCACGTGGATTCCGTTGGCTCTTATGCTGAGCATTATGTAAAAAGATTTAGGAATCCCCCGTTATGCCATACCTATTCGAAAGCTCTAATTGTGGACCGCGCTGGTCCTATTGTAATCTACTTCTATCAAACTGTTGCAAGTGCTAGTCGATAAAATTCTTCTTTACTGGTTTAGTTCTCACGAGGTCAAACAACAGAGCGACGCGTCGCTCAACTTTTCTACAAAAGTTGCGCAGTCGCTGGGCAAGTTACAACTGCTGCCAATTTGTTTGCGACAGGTCTGCGTGATGCCAATCACGAAAAAATAAATTGATCACGAGTTTAATGCTCGCATGCGATTTACTGGTGCTCTAAAGAAGATTTGTTATGGTTGTTGTTGTTTCGTAGTAAACACTTTTTCAAACAGTTCCAAGTTGATATCAAAAGTAATTTTTCAACTGTCAAGCGTGCCGTAAACAGGGTTTTATCATTTCCATGGATATGAAAGAAAATGACGCTTCTGCAATTTGTAAGCGCCTTTACTTCAGTACATAAAATTTAGAGTTCCCTATCTCTTTCTTTTCTTCACATTATTACAATTCATACGCTACCCCTACAAATGAGCGCCTGGCGGGTTAACTGCGATTACTATTTTGAAATTTTTTGGTATTACTTGACAAAACAATTGAATCCAGGACTACAGGCTGTGCGCTGTACGCAATGACTAGATTGCTGTAAATATAACACACTCTAAAGCGATGAAATGTAATCACCATAAACTTTTGTTAGCTGTCATGCCAACAAAATAATTAGGTATGTATTTTTTTATTTTGGTATTGAGTTTTTATCTTCTGTTTCACAAATCGAAGGGAAAGATATGTTTAATAATGAAATTCCAGGAGAAATGAGTGGTAGAGAGTTGGGGAAGTGGTAGAGAGTTGGGTAAGTGGTGGAGATCCCATGAGAGAAAAAGTAAGCTGGATTTGCTAACATATTTATCTTTTAGGTCAATCTGCTGATTACATTTCAATATCGTTAAAAGAGGGGTTCGTCTTGTTTTCAATCAACCTAGGTTCAGGAGATTATCAAGTTGTAATTGAACCAAAAAAAAGAACGTTTGGTGATGGTTTGTGGCATTCAGTGACTGTCAATCGGACTTTGCAACACGTGAGTTTAGTTTTGAACGTCGTACTGAGAAGTAAGGCATAAAACTTGCATCAAAGAATTCCGTTTTAAGAAAGTAGTTTTTGTTACATTCCAAAAAGATAAAAATTAGCCTACATCCTATTGTTTCAACAGTAACAAACATAACAATCTAGACCAAAAAAGTATTCTTTATGTGTGAAAAAGGAATTTTTGTAAAAAAATGAGATTTTTCACACAACCAAAAAAAGGCTTCAGTTTTTTTGAGCTGCAGATCTTCAAATTTCCTAAATAAAAAGTAAAATTTTTTCAAACCCCTAGCCGCATATTTGATTTGGCGACTTGCTGAACATTTTTCTGATGGATGAAGAAGAAAAGATTTAGCAATTTATGTAATTTGCCTCGAGTTTTTATCAATTTGGCAAATCAATTTTTGCTAATGCTCAGCTTACAATTAAGCCAGATTTCGAAAACTTGATCAAGAAATCAAGCCTAAATTGCGAAGTGACGTTTAATTTATTTTGTTGTTCAGTATTGATTTTAATTCAACCAGCGCGGTGGGGTAGCGATTGGAGCGTTAGCTTCAGAGTTGTAGTCGGGCCCTATATTTTAGGCCGGACCAGGTACGAAACCGAAAATGCAAGCCCGAACCCAGACCGAGCCCGAAAATTTATTTGAAACCCTAATTTGGCTCGAAAGTTAAATTTATCAATTGAACCAATTTGACAGACAGACCTTGTTTTAAGCAATTACAATATAACAAGGCTTTGTCTCAGGAAAAAGAGTGACGTGACTGACGTCCCGTCGTCTAACAATTTATTCCAACCGTATTTACCGTATTCTAAAGAAGCTCCTCTGTTACTAAGAGGAGCGAAACGTCAAGTTTGAACCATAAATTTGTCGAAAGAACAACTCGATCAGTTTGTGATATCATCACAGTCGACAAGCGAAAAATGCCAGCTATATCTTATACAAGTTGCCTTGATATCTCGTGTTCAACAGTTTATATATAACACTGGTAATAACATCTTCCGTATTTTGAAGAAGCTCCTTGGTTGCTAAGGAGAGCGAAACGTTAGATTTGAACAATAAACTTGTCGAAAGAACGACTCGATCTGCTTGTTTTAACTTAAGCTCGAACGCGACTCGGAAAGCCAGGTCCAGATTAAAAGTTGTGGTCTGCTTTGCAGTCGGAAGTCCTCGGTTTCATTCCATTGTTTGGTCATACGGAAGGCTTTAAGAAAAAATTTGCTGCTTTCCTGCGTGATGCTCAGCAGGTAAGAAATAGCGTTGAAAAACCTGGAAAGGCTGTTGGTTGAGTCGTGTTAACTTTCCAGCCTTTTCTCCGAGCTATTTCTAGATCTGCTGCCTATCTCTCAATGTCAAACAACTAATGGTGTTTTCATAGACCATATGGCATGAATGTTCTTACAACTGTTTCAACCGAACTCTGAGCAATAAAGTTGCCATGATAATTGCAGCACATGACTACCGGGGCCAACATTAGTTCAATTGAATTGGATTTTTTTCCGCATGTGCTTTGTTACAATAAATCATATGCATTTCTTTGTGTCTTTCGGCTAAAGAAAGCGATGCAAAATGCTTTAGTCAAACATTTCTTTTTTAAATTGCGTTAAAAAACATCAATTTCTAGCCATTTCAGCGTTTGTAGACTAGTTATCTGTACCTTTCACTAATATAATGAAAATATTGTTGGCGACAATAAATTTATTGAAGATGAAAAAATATTCTATATCCTTGCTTTGGCATTAATAATGCAAATATCTGTGTGAATGACTCAAAATTATTTGTCTTGAAAAAGCAATTTCTTTTTCATAATTGATTTGAAACTGCTATGATCTGTAAAAGGTGGGCGACGAAAAAAACAAACATTTGAAATTCGCAATGGTTCAAGCATATTTCGTTGAATGCTTAGTGCTGCTGCAAACCTTTTAAAATTGTACACTATCCGAAACTGTTGAAACGAGATTACTTCAAAACACCAGTATATTAAAATTTAATGTTCTTTAGGCAAAATTGTCAAACATAAAATTCTTCATATTTACTGCACCGCGATAACCCTCGTTTTGGAGACATACTTTTTTGCGAGACCACGTCCACTTTAGCGTGGTTCAAGCGCTAATTCTCGAATAGAATCGAAACTTTTTGAACAAAAGCGTTCGTCTCCCTCTCCTGACACTCCGGCAAGCGAACCTTCTGCTCACTACCCCTAGGATACTTGTATTCCTTTATTCTTCAATGCTGGCAACAAGGCACGGACGAGGCGACCAAACAAACGTACGAAATGGCGTAATTGTATGTATGTCTACTGACAGGCCCCACGAGAGGGGGGTGCAGCCGGTGCGCCGCACCAGGGCCCGTAAGAGTCTGGGGGGCCCGTGAAAATCAAAGTTCAAAATTGTAATGGGCAACAATGCATATATTTTTTATTGTTGCTTTGAAGCTGGTAAGGAATTTCCATGTGCACTGTCATGAATAAATTTCGCAGAAATGTTGTGAAGAAAGCATTTATACAGGAAATCCAAGTTTTAATGTCTAACCAGATGTCAAACTTGAAAACGTTTTCAGAATCACTGTCACAAAACAATAAATGAAAGAAGTACAATATCCGAGTGTAGCCGTTTGATTTGGTAGTAGTAGGGTAGGATAAACAAAAAATAAGATCAAGGAATCACAGCAGTGCCTCCAAACTTGGTATGTGGAAAATAGGATAAAGAAATGATATTAAGGTCTGTGGACTGCGAAGCGGCCGCTTAAACCCCTACACCGCCGCGCCGTTTAAAGCGATTGTGGAAGAATGGCATTGATCGTTTCATCGAAACAGAACATAATGTAGACAAATAGCCTGAGAAACATCTGATACTGGGCTATGATGGCGGATCCCATGATTTAATCGCAGAGATCGCCATTCACTATTCCACCGCATTTGTCGCAAAACTTTGAAGTGTCTTGACAAATTATTGTAGCTTGTTTTTTTGTTGATATATTTATTTATTAAAAATAACTATAGCCCAGCAATCGTGCATACAAATAGTGGGCTACGTGGTTGTGAAATTAATCTGTTCCTGAAATATTTGAAAATGATATCGATTTGAAAAAAACAATGGCGCAACAACTTAATAAATACGATGCGCTTTCCATTAAAAGACTGTGGAAGGCAAAAGGCTTCCCTAAAGTGTGACTAGACTCAGTTTGCATGTCCCTCTTTTAAAAAAGGTTTCAGCAACGTCACTTGGTTTCGGCATTGCTTCTGTGAATTTAAGAAAAATTTCAGTCTTTTGATATCGTATGTGCAGTAAAATTTTAATAACTTCAATTTTTTGTACGAGAGTTTGATCTTCTCTAGCAACAAACTGCTCTCAATATATTACGCTAACTGCATGGGCTACTGGGTGACAAGTCGGCTTTGCCGGCGTCGCCCGGCAGGGGCCCTCCATCAGTGACGTCGGGGTTTAGTATTTCGTTTCAACAGCCTGCGCCGGCTTCACGCATCGGGCTCTGGTGTGAAAAGTAGCCAAAACTTAATGAATTTTATGCACTTTCACAATTCATGCACACAAAATTGTGATTATCATATTCTCTTAATCATGATTGGTAATGCTCACAAAGAATCTTGCCACAAATTGTCGTTATGCTTGTCGAGGAGAAAGGATTGAAACACAATCAAAATTGATGGTAGCGACCAAATGGTGGTTACTTTTACAATTACAGAAATAAACTATTTAGTGGCAAGCTCATTTTGAGCTGTGGTGCTGCCCCTTTCCAATTTATATTTCTGATATTTAGTTCTTTGGCTGCGCTATTTGTCTTGTTTCCGGCAGAGCGACAAAAGCGGTTATGGCTTCCCCAAAATCATTCACCATATTTCAGTAGGTGCACATCAGGCCGAGTTATTTTCAAAGAAATGTTCTCTGTAACTTCAGTTTTACAAATTGTTGTGGTTATGGTTTTATGTTGATTTTTTCTTAAACTTGGGATTTTATTACAATGCTGTAGAGTATAGTCATAAATACCTTTACAGGCAGCATATCAGCAAAAGAAAAAATCCTTGCTTTTTAATATATACGACGGCGTCACCCGCAGGGCCCCCATCGGGATAGAGAACGTCGGTTCAGCCGGTCAAGCCGGCTTCACCTATCAGGCTCTTGTATGAAGAGTGACCAAAAGTTTATGTGTTTTCTGCACACAAGATTTTTACGACTTTTTGTGCTTCTTTTCCTAATGGAATTTTCAGGAGCGTCGATGAGGGGGTCCAGGGTACCTTTGGTTTCGGACCCCGATAGTTGAAAACGTCGCGCGCAATGCTAACAATATATTAGGCCTAAGTTTCCTATTTTTCCTGTTAACAAATGCATAATCAATATAATATTTTTTGTGACATGATGACTAATGTTTTCTTCATCTTGGCCACAGAAAATTTGGTTAAATACTCTTTTTAAAAAAATTCAGGCCTCCAAAATACTTCCTCGCCCTGTGGCCAGAAACATATCACATGGGTTCCTGTAACTCATAAAGTAGATCACTTCCTAAACGTATCATTATTTTAAGCCCCAAACCAAACCCCTAAATTTTAAATTCATATATTCCATATGGATCAATCAATTTGTTTAAAGTCAAATCTTGCAAAATCATTTCACATCAATTCTGTTGTGTTTTGTTGTGTCCGTTAAACAGGAAGATTGCATTTTACTTACCGATTACTGGTGACTGATAATGATACATTGCATGATATTCACATTTTGTTTTTTGACTTACTTTTAGCCTTAAATTATTCCATAGACATAATATTATAACTGGGCTTGATTTATTACCCGACATATAGAGATTAAATTATTTAAATAGTAAAGTAGTCCGACAGCAATGTCTTATTTGTATCACAGTGGAGCTAAAAAAAGAAAAAAACGCGGAAAGAAAGGCAATTTCTGAGCAATTATACCAAACACTCATCCATTTGTAATTGGATAAAACCCGGCCACTACAGTTTACCAGACACTTGTTAAAGGGGGGCCCGGTATTAATGTTGGTACCGGGCCCGGACTGTTCTCTCAACGGCCCTGTCTACTGATCAAGGAAAGTTCTCAAAAACAAGTTGCATTTAATTCTGAGGCTGTAGAGGGCAGTTGTGTTTGCTAAAATATTTACCCAGAACTGTTTTGGAGTTTCGAGCCCACCGAACTCGGTGGTGGTAAATCGTGCAGTTTCCACCAAATGCAAACGAGGGTGAAGAAATACTCGACAGTACATAGTGAATTAAATAAGACGTACAAAAAACTGCATAACTTGATACTCCAGTGCGCTTCATGTCTTTCTACAAAATTTTTTCAACAAAAAGAAAGACTTTATACCCACAGCGTTGCTAAATTCTGAACAACTGATACGAACAAAGCAGTAGCAGAGATTTGCATTGAAGAAAAAAACGTTCGGTTTGCCAACTGCAAGTCATTAGGCCTACTGTGCTGCTGATAAATTACCTAAGGCCACGAACTGTGTTAAAACGAAGGCCAAGCAAGCATGGGTAAAAACAAACCGCAATATTACAGTAAACACATTTCATAGCAGCACCAGGACCGGTCAGGGAATGAAGCTTGCAGGAGTTCTGCACGGAAGAAATGTGGAAACTCTTCTGAGACAACACTATAATTCAGAAATTTACGGAATTACAAAAATTCTTACGAAAGTACGGAAAAAGCACCAACTGAATTACGGAAATTGCAGAAATACGGAAATTTACGGAAACACTTGGCTTAACTCAGTTATCTAATTTTACCCAATTGATTGGTTACACTTTTAGTTTTTATCGACTTGCGTAAATTCCTGTATTTCTGCAATTTTCATTGCTCTTTAGTCAGCGGTATTTTAGTTTTTTTCGTAAGTCAAGGATTCCTTTTTTAGAAAGAATCTCCATATTTCTATAATTTTATGTTTAGCATAATAGGTTTAATTTTAAAACAGGGTGGTGCTTGGGCATCAGTTTTAATATGTGTTTCTGTGAAGTAGATGTGGTACATGTAAGGGCGTGTGTGTGTGTGTTTGTGTGTGTACACGCGGGGAGAATTAATCACAGGAAGAAAGCAATTCTCCAAACGAAGAGTTATCAAGCGCAGAAGAGGGTAACTCTTTCAAAAAGTAAAATTCTACCACATTTCAGGAATGTAGTAGATAATTAATTTTCCTCCGTCATTTCTTTTTGAATACAGTCTTGACTTGATTTCATCTAACTGTTCTTTTTACAGGTAAATATAGCCGTCGATAAACTTGCTGTTCACAATGCGTTTTTGCCAAACGAGTACGTATATCTGACATTGGATAACGTAATGTACATTGGCGGCAGTTCAAGTAATGACCATCTTCCTGGAGCCTTGTTTGTGGATAATTTTGTTGGCTGCTTAAAGGAGGTGAATTTGGTTTGTGGCTGAGTTGTGGTGTTGACATCTTGCGGTGAGAGAGGAAAGGTTTGTTTTACTGATCGCACGCATGTTGATGCTTGTGGTTCATCTGGTTAAAACAACGTAACTACCCATCCAGTATGTCAAAAGAGACAACTATTGAGTTGGCCTTTCCTATTCGTGAACAGCACTTTGCCTTGCTGGTAGTGGGGCAACCAATCCGCAATTACTGTTCATGATTGATTCGGCTGCCGTTTTTCAATAGCCAGTACTTGATTGGGAGTGAAAGTGATCCTAATTATCAGCTGCATGCGGTATCTCCATGACAATGAAGAAACCGGTACATAATGAACAAAATGAGCTAAGGAATTGGGAGACTGCAAAGTATCTTTACAATTTCTTGGTCAGCAGTCATCCATAGATGTCATTGAAGAATGACTTGTACCAGTGGCGTTAACATGAAATCAAGCTATGGTTAGACTTGACAATGGGTGGATAAAACATTATCCTCAGTGCCACATGACCGAGTTTCTACAGCAAGTATATTGCTCATCGCTCAGTTCTTCGCATCACGCTGCTGCCAAATGAAGTTTAGCTGTTGTTTAGCAACGGCACGATATAAGTTTTGCGTTGTCTTTGGTAACAGTACAAGCAAACTTTTAAACATGAAACCTCTTGTATACACATACAAAGTCATGAATTTATCAAGCTGACCGATATTTAATTAGAACATACTAACTCGGGTTACAGTCGAAAAAGCATTTCAATTTTACATTACTGGGCAAAAATACTGGTACAGGAAGCAGTGAGTAGCAGTAACGTTGAGTTTGCTGCTTCTTTAAAAACTCTTCCCAATCGGTGACTGATGATGTAAGAATCCATTTAACTCATCAAGTACGATATGAAGTGGGATTCGTGGAGGATCTTTTGTAGAAATCCCCCGCCAAAAAAACACCCCCGCCACCGCTCTTATCCAGTTAGAATTTTTATTCATTGATGGAATTCAGCGCTGAATTCAGCGATGTCAGCTAATATTTGAGTTAAACATCGGAAAACTGTAGCATTCCTATTTCCTTCGCAGTCCTCCTGAAAGAATTTTGCTGCCCACCGCTTGGTCGAGTGAGACACTGCTTTAAAACGGTTTTCTTACTTTCTTTTCTTCAGGTTATTCTGGCGTTAAGACCATCTCCTTACTGCATAAATTCTGTTTATCAGGTTACTACATTGCTGCCTGGGAAGTGGGTCCCATGTTCGTAAGAGTAATCAATATTTTCATCAGCGCAATTTGGGTTACCGTTAACTTGTTGTGGTGACAAATTTGCAGGCCGGTGACAATCAAAAGCAAGCTTAAGTGAGATTTTTAGAAAAAGATTTTTACTTTCAATATTCTTTATTTTGGTGAATATTTCATTCCTTTAAAACAGTTTCCATTATTTATGAATTATGCTGACAAGGACACGGCACGCTGTCAACTTACTGGCCACCGCTTTTGAAACATGTTTTATTTATTGGGCCAAAAGTATTCTTTTCAATATTTGCAAACTTTAAAAACCTTTTTCTGTGGCAAAAAATTCGGACAAAGTTTTGCGCTTTTGTCGTGATTCAACTTGATTTCGACCAGCGAAGCAATAAGCTAGATTCTAAAGTGGTTTGAAATTAATCTGTTTAGGCATGCCAAAAATAATCAACATTGTGAACTACGTTTCAATGTTAAAAATTGACGTTGTCTTAATCTGACACATCGAACACGATTTCAGTAAAGATTGGCAAATACTTTTAAAGTTACTTGTCAAAATTTATTATAATAAAATTGATGGAGAAATAACAATGGAAAAAATTTGTATGATTTTACCTATATTTTGTGAAATTTTCCCAAATCAAACGGCAAGGCACACTTTTCCTCTTGGTACCAGCGCCTGATGATTAAGTATTGCTGATGGAACTCAGAACCAATAACGAAAAGACAATTACGAAAAGAGAAATCTGGCTCAATTTTACATCAGTAGAAACTTGTTTTTAGGCTTGTTTTTCCAAATCACGTTGAAAACATTTATATTTTCAAAAAAAAAATTAAACCATTGTTGTTACTGTATGTGCCTTTTCCTATACATACAGTAACATATTGTTGTACTGCAATCCGTATAGATAGCATGATTTGCCGTTGACAAAATTTGAAAAGCAATAAATATAAGGATATTTTAAAGAATATTTTATTTGGTTTTGAATGAATAAACCCGATAAAAGAATCAACCTCATATTCCAGCGCCTGTTAGGTCGCGATGCTAGGGTTTGGGTTCCACAGCCCCGCGCGATGGTGTAGTGGTTAGAGCGTCCGCTTCGCAGTCGGTAGACCTGGGGTTCATTTCCCTTGTCGAGTCATACCAAAAGACTTTAAAAAATGGTATTCACAGCTTCCCTGCTTGGCGCTCAGCACATAAGGGATAGTGTGGAGAACAAGCCGGCAAGCTTGCTTGTTGTGTCCTTGGGCAAGGCACTTAACGGGACGCCTCCGTCTTTATGTGGCAGACAGATGGTAGGGCCAAGCAGTCTACCCGTCGTGGTGGCCCAGTCTGACGAAAGACATGCAAACAGAGCATGAGCTCATACGCGTAAATAAATAAGCCCCGGACGCCTCCAGACGGGCCAATAAAAAAAGGAGGGTTTTTTTGTGGGGCACGATGAGGTAACACTTTTCAAGGCTCTCCGGGTGTTGAGAGCTCTCACAACACCATTGCGCAGAACGAAAATTTTTTTCAAATAAACTCGACATTGATGAATATTTTTTAATTTCGACAGCTGCATAACAAGCTGCTTGTGACTTAATGTGCATGAAAATCAATTTCGTTTTGAATATCGTATAAACTAAACAAAGATTGTATCAGGAATCATGTCAGCCGTGGCGGCCTTCTTAAACCGCCCTTGCATTTCAAATGCGATTTTCAGTGTATTTCCAATACCTTAATGAACTATATGACATTGCATGGCACATTTGTTTAAACAAGAATGAATTTTGAGAAAATATTCAACCAACCCAAACTGCATTTAGAACGTGGGCTTAAGCTCCGCGCACCACAATTAATGAGCCAGCAACATGAAAATGCTGCTTAAAAATGGGCCCGAAGCCCGCATGAATTAGACCCCAGACGATTCGTGCAGACCCACCTAAAGCTACGTGAACAGTCAGCATGTGGTTAAGTTAATTAAGCTATCACATCTTTGTCAAAGCTATCTTAACATTTAATTAGAAGAACTCCCCAGAGTGTTGAACGCTAAAGTTCAAACAGAGTCATGATATGAAGCGCTTTAAATTATTAGCGACGTCTTGCGGTTACTTTTTTTAATCAAAAGCCACAAAAATTTATTACTTTTAAGATGGCGTTTAAAAACTTTTCATTGTTATGCCACTCCATCATATCTACTTGGTCACAAGACAATATCACAAGTCAGAATAGACTGTTCCATGCCCTACTTACTCTCAAAAAATTGCTCAGTAGTTTTTATGACCACGCATGGAAGAAAGAATCACCTGGTCTCAGCCACTGCTTTTATTCGAAGTCTCATTTACTGTGCAACCAAATTCTTTGTTGTCACGTACTTTTATCTTAAGGCCACGGAAAAACTTTTAGCCGGTTATGCCAGAACATTGTTGTGCTTAGACTTGGTTTGGAGCTGCCCGTACTGTTGGCACAGTGCATTTCCACCAAGAGCTACCCATCAGAGAAAATGTCTTGAATTGTCTTTGTCAGGAACGAGGCCATCATAAGTTTCGAACACACGATCATTGTTGCAACATGCGGTATTCAACCCGCTCGACACGTATTTTGTGGGATATTTAATGTACGGTAGTCAAATGGGTTGGGGGATAACCCCGCCTTCGCCTTCTCTGAAAAGTATCTCATGGCAGTTTCCAATGATTGCGGTAAAAGTACCTGCACCAGCAACACTGGTTGTTCCCACACGATTCTGAAAAAAATTGTTTATATATATCCGACAAAAGATTCTACTTTGGCAGAAAGTTAATAGAGCGAGAGAGGAGAGAGAGAAAGAAAGAAAGTAAGTAAGTAAGAAAGAAAGGGACAAAGCGATTAATATTGGCTTTTGTGTGAAAGCTGCTTTCAAAAACTCATAACTTACCCTCGAATCCATAAGATTTCTGATTTTGGTCAATGCCAGCGTCTGTTCATTGGCAGCTTTACTTTTGAGAAAGTGCTTTGCAACAATTCCCCATTCTTGTTGCATTGACCGTAAGTAGAAAAATAATGTGCTGGTAAATCTATTGTGATTATGAATCAAAGCAGTTCTAAGGTAAAACATCAGTCTGTTTTGTTATTTTTCAGATTGAATACGACAGTGATGCTCTTGGATACCTTCCATTATCTAGAATGGCTCGTGATCACCATGATGATGTGTCTGTGAGCGGAAATGTGACTTTTAATTGTACCACCAACATTCTTCATCATCCTATTTTGTTTCGATCTCCACACTCGTTCTTGCTTGCACCCGGTTGGAAATCAAGTCGCCAGGGGGCGCTAGAGTTCAGCTTCAAGACAACTGAACAGGTAATAGTTACAAAATTGCATCAAATCAACCACACACTGACCACAAATCTCATTGGAGAAGTGATTTAAATAAGCCGTATGTTGTTATTTTGTGGCTACTTGCTCAGATCATTTGTTGCTCATTTCACTCCTTTTAGTCATGACTGGATAAAGTCAGCAGCATATTTCACCCTCCATATCAATCCCATTACCGAGCGTTTAGCAGCAGATCTGTGACTGCTATCGTTAAAAGTTTTTGGTTTAACTTAACAAGGGAATTGAACCCACGTTCAACAACTGCGAAGCAAATGCTTGATCCATTACACCACCATAACGGTTTAAACAAGTCGCATACTTAACTACCAAAAATCTGCGTCAATGCGAAGTTGTTTGGATGAAAAATTTCAACTCAACATCAAGTTTTACCTGTAAAGCACGAAATTTCTGTGTATCTCATGTAGTTGCAATGTATTATTAATAAGCGCTACTTGTATGCAAACTGGTAAAATTTTACTGTCGATCAACTAACAGCCATAAACTACCTGCCGCGAGGATAATTACATGCTGCGCTACGGTTTTAAAAAAATTTTACACTTGGTTAAAGCGTAACTTGACTTCTACAGTAGCCACAATTCATTCTCCCGTTTAAAATGTATTCCAAGAAAACTCCATTGGAAGCTGTAGGTTTATAAGACCTTTTAATGCGAGGGCCTTTTCTTTCAATTGCTATAAGGAGTTTGGAGGCTGCTCGTGCGAAATCGCTAGGATCCAGGGAGGAGGCTACGCTTTCCCTTTATCTTATTGTAGAAGGTTCAAAATTTTGTTTTTTGGAGCTTAAAAACTGGTTTGTATTGCCAAACTTCACAAAATTTTTATATTTCAATTCACTCCATTTGAAATGAGGCGTTCAGTAGTAGTGTAGGGATTCAGTTTTTATCCGGTGTTGTCCCTTTAACAGAGATGGCCGGATTTACCCCATTCCTTCTGCAATTGCTCGCACTCCGTCCCTCCAGGCATCAGGCCAGGGAAAACCTGCCACTGACGCCTGCTTTCCTTTTCAGTGCATCGCTCTGAGCACGTGACTTTTTGTTGCAGGACGGCTTGCTTGCGCTGGCTGATTCCGCCGGAAGCGAGATGTTAGCGGTGGAACTGTACGCAAACGATGTTTTCGTGGTGGTCAATCTTGGTTCGGGAATATCGAGAGTGAGAGCATGTGATTTTTGTAATTTTTATAACCAGCAGACCTCAATTTGCCTGCAATACCGCTGGACTGTATTTTGATGCAATATAACAAGCAGTTAAACTTGGAATAACTGCGTTTTTGCGAGGTCTTAATTTTTATTCTAATTTACTTTTTACTGCTGAGAAAAAATGGAACATTGGGAAGGATTGGAGCAAAATGAATAATGTCAAACCTGGGTGGAAGCTGTGCATCTTTTGAACAGTAGTTGGCCTGGCCTGAGGCGATATGTTTGCTGCTAACTAAAAATGGGAAGAATATAAAAATTGTATTGGGCTTTAAGATTAAGTACCTTAGCAAATATTTGTGTTTTAGTAGGCTTGCATTGAAACTTTTCTTTATTTTGTTGAAATTTTGCTCACCACAGTTTGCTTATTAAGGCCACATATAGAAAAGTCATCATTGGGGTTGAGAGGCTTTTTTGAGCTGTTTATGGTGTCGACGATTGTACGTTCGAACCTCAGAATGGTTACGTTATTGTGCACTTGGGAAAAGCACTCTGTGGCATAGTTGAACAGCTCATGGCAGGAATGTACTGTGCCAGCAGTAATGACAAATGCGATTCTCCGAAGCAGGTATTGACGCAGCAATGTGCTCGCATAACTGATAAAAATGTTTTCCCTTGGTCTAAGGAAAAATATATGATAAAAGCAAAATAAAATGCAAATACTTCTACAAACGCTTGTAGAATACAGTGTCAGTGGAGGCTAGTTGGAATATCTGTTAAATCGCGTGTTTCTTACAGTTTCGAATGAATGTATACGTTTCTGATGGAAAATGGCATTTCTTTCGGGTAATCCGTACGAACAAAAACATATCCATTACCCTGAATGAATTGACAAGACAATTTGCTATTTACGTAAGTGTAAGTAAATCACTTTGATAGGTAAGACGGTTTTAGATTACTGAAATCCCCTGCTTTCGGGCATAATCCCTGATTTTAAAATCTGCCTCGGACCTATTTTTTCTACAAAACTGCTCATAAACTGTTGCTCTGATAATTATGTGAAATTTATGGTGTAAAACTTAAGGGATAAGCATGAGGTGAATTAGTATGTAAATTAGTATTAGTATGTAATCTACCGGTATTTTTCTAGAATGTTTTGTTATCTTCACGTTAAAGTTAGAGTTCGATTTTGTGTTTGGGTTAAGATTTGATTTTTTTATTGTTGTAAATCACGAACTTTACTTTACTTGTTCCGCTGTAGATCAGATTCGCAATTGATTACATACTATAGACTAGAGCTTCCCAAACTAGGGGCGGCGCGGAGATATACGGGGGAGGCAAAAAGCACCACCACTTTAAGCGTGGCTTTTGAGCAACGAGAGAATGTTTTATTCGCGCGTAAAATAATGCACGGCGAGCGCACTATCAAAGAAACCTCGTGATCAAATCATAAGACAAAGAGGTTTGCGGGTTGTTAGAATTTGCTGAGTCGTTAGAAATTAGAATCTACGGCCAGCCAGTCGTCAGGACTTGTGGTGTATGCTGCACGTAAGCGTTCTTTATCAAAACTTTCATGTAAATAATTTTCTATATTAGTTTTTTGTAAATAATATCTGATATCTTGATATTATTTTAGAAATTTAATTAAACAAACTGAATGGATAAGTGGTTAAAAAGATCGAAAGATAATGCTGATGCAGAAAATGTTAAAGGAAAAGAAGAGCCAGAACTAATGCCGAGTTCTAGCAGTACAAAGAATTCTAGTGGAAAAAGCTCAAGTCAACTTAGTAAGAAGAGAAAATATAACCAAAGTTTTATTCAGTATGGATTTACGTTGATCTCAAAAAACGAAGAACAGCGTCCAGTGTGTTTTCTATGCAATCAAACTTTGGCAAATGAGTGTCTTAAGCCGTGGAAATTGAAAAGGCATTTACATACAAAACATGAATCTTATTCCAATAAAGACGTGGAATTTTTTAAACGCATTTTGAGAACATCAGAATCACAACGAAAATCATATGAAAGCGAATTTCGGATTTAGGAAAAGTACACCAGAGCATCGTTTGAGACTTCTTGCTTCAAAGGCCAAGAAACCACTTAACATTGGTGATGGACTTGTGCTACCAACGGAAACTAGAATGACTGAAATTGTTCGTGGCAAAAAAGTGGCCGATAAAATGCAAAAATTTCCATTATCGAACGACACTGTCTCCAGGCGAATTTCTGCAAAAAGCGGTGATATAAGTGAGCAATTCATTCAAAGAATTAAAGTAGGTTAGAAGTATGCGATTCAGCTTGATGAGGCGACTGACAACACCAACAATGCAAATCTTTTGGTATATGTCAGATATATTCACAATAATGACATCAATGAAGATTTATTGTTTTGTAAAGCACTGGATAAACGTAGGACGGGAATGGATATTTTTCAGAAAGTAGATGATTTTTTCACTGAGATGGGACTACAATGGAAGGGCTGTGTTGGGGTATGTACTGATGGAGCCGCAGCAATGACAGGACACACAGACGGATTTCACGGTAGAGTTAAATCTGCAATTAATTCGCCTATTACTTTTACACATTGTATGATACACCGAGACGCCTTAGTTGCTAAAAAAATTTCTCCTGATCTTCATTTCGTTGTTCAAGATGCTGTAAAAGTAATCAACTTCATAAAAAGTCGCGCTCTTAATACCAGACTTTTTGCAAAATTATGTGATGATGTGGAATCCGATTAGAACACATTTTTACTGCTTACTGAAGTGAGTTGGCTATCGAAAGGTAAAGCATTAGAAAGACTGTTGTTGCTGCAAAACGAGGTCAAAATATTTCTATCTCGACATAATCCAAAATTGATTCGCCTTTTTTCACAATCACAATTTGATGATGAAATTATGCTACTTAGCAAATGTACTTGAGAACCTCAATCAACTCCATTTGTCCCTTCAAGGAGAGAACACCAATATTTTTGCATTAAAATCTAAAATAGAAGCCTTCATGAAGAAAGTAAACATCTGGCAACAAAAAACTGAAACCGATACATTTGAAATGTTTCCATTTACAGACAATTTCGTGGCTTCCAATGATGTGGAACTTGGTGCTATTAAGCCAATCGTAATTTCCCTCTTAACAAGTTTGAAGGAAAATTTTCGCAAGTACTTTTTTCTGGAATTAGATAATGCCAAATTAGAATGGATTCAAAACCTCTTTTTTGTGCAGAATCAAGACATCGAGCATCTTCCTTTAAATTCTCAGGAAGAATTTGCTGAACTTTCCTCTCATTCAAGGCTGCGACAAGAATTTGCACAAATTAAACTTAGCACTTTTTGGCTTAAAGCTAAAACAGAATTTCCTACGTTGTCTGATCTAGCAGTATGTGCTATTCTTCCATTTGTGTCAACATATTTATGCGAGTCTGCCTTTTCAATCGTTACTTGTATCAAAACAAAGTATCGCGCAAGTATTCAAGACATGAAGCGACTATGAGACCAGCACTGACAGGCATTGAGTCAAGGTTTGACTTGTTATGCAAAAAAATGCAACACATCCATCTCACTAAATAGCAGTCCTGTTTATTGTTGTAAATATTACTGTTTGCTTTTTGTTCTTAAATAAGATATGTTCCAATATTTTTAAAAATCTGCCATAAAACAATAAAGGGCAGCGATAAATATTGACTTATTGAAGGGGCCGCACGCAAAAAAAGTTTGGGAAGCCCTGCTATAAACCATCGGCACAAGCATTATTTAGAAATCTACATGATTGAAATCGGGTTTCATTTGCACTGATCCAAACTGCCGAGACATTTCACAATTATTTATTTTGCTTGTTGCAAAAAATTGTTGAAACAAGGTAAGTTCGAATAATCGCTCTGTGAAGGTTGAAGCAGAGCTGTATTGCACATGGCTTGTAAAAATATTTCTTTTCTAATCTCTACTGTAATTGGAACAGCATTTGAAAATGTAATACCATGGTATTTTTGGCAATTAACTGTAACGCTTTTTTAGCGCTCGGACATTTTTTAATCATAGAGCAAGTAAACTCGATTTCACATGTCATTTTCTGCATCAGACCTTCTTGAACAGTGGTTCACGACCCCATCTGGCGTCATCAACTGTAATATTTGGGTTGCGAAACAAATTCAAAATAAATTGGCTTGATGCGTCAGGAACGAATCTTCAATCTGAGAAAATTTTCTTGTTTGAGGAAAGTTGACTATAAAAGTCATGACAGAGGTTATATAGAAGGAAATGAACAAAGTAAGAAAATCAGGAAGAAGCAAAAATATTTGCAAAAATATATAAATAAGTTTACAAAAAAAGTAGCAAAAAAATAAAAATTTTAACTCCTCTTGTTGAAACACGGGAATTGTTAAAGAAAAGCGCCAAACCTCATTTTTCATGGTCCCAACACTGCCATCAAAAAAAAAAAGAATTTTACCGACTTCTTGGTAGTCTAAGATTGTTTTTTCAAGGCGCAACAAGGCGGCTTTTGACTAGTTATTTAAATAGTTTAGGATAGTTGATTGGCTCAAGTAACGTAGAGTCAGCGAAAGCTGATTAAAGATATACAAATTATGCAAGTTGGGTACATCATCAGTAGCATATTTGTCGGGGACATACTGCTATGATTTCTCCACCTTTTGGCCTTGGCAGAAATATTCGATATGTAAAACTATTAGTTGCATTTCCATTAACATTTGATTTTTTTATTATGTATTTAAACATTATTTCTTGAGAAAAGCAGTTCTTTTGTATCAACTCATTTCATTTCTAAATCATCAAGCACGTCTATCCCACTAGATGAGCTTGATAAATTCTATAAAATTTATATAAAATCTATAAAAAAGTTTTGTGGTTATTTTTTTATTGGCTTTATTTTATCCATTAAGCGGCTCTTTCATCACCGAATAGTTTCTTTGGTGGATTGTGCGTATTAGTATTATTTTGTTATAGACTGGCGAAAGATTGCAATGGGATTATATTGCTTTAGCATTATCTACCTGCACGGTACCCATCAAGAGTTCGCATAGAAGTTGTTTTGGTCTAAATGGGGTCGCAGAACAGAAGGGAGCTGAGGACCAAGCTTCTTTGGTTCGATTCCATAATGGAATCGAACGCAGGTTTAGAATTCTGCAAAGCGGGCGCTCTAACCACTACACCGTTGCTCCAGTTACAGTATATCGAAATTAGATCTATCAGTTTAAGGAGGAAATAATTGAGCGGCACCAAAACCTAAAAAAGGACAAAGTTTTTTTTAATGTAAAAAATCGCTTTCAAAAAATCGCTTTTCAAGGTTTTAAAGTAATAAAGAAAAAGAATCTTTTTTTCACTGATCCAATAGCTTTCTCAAAAGGCCTCACAGGAGCAGAAAGAGTTTTTGTCAAACACCTACAGCGGCTGCAGTAAATGGCCTCGCTGTGATTGATCACTAAGGTAGATTACAAATAATTGCCCATTGTTTTCAGGGCAACAACAGTTCTTTTAATTCATCGGGAAGGATTTTCGTAGGAGGTTATGATTATGGTACCTCTATTCACTCCATAAAGGGTGTTCGTACTTCTCCAATCAGAAAAGGATTTGTTGGATGTTTGAAACAATTTCGCGTTGACAAAAATCTCATCGACTTACAAGTGAGCTCAGTAATACGGAATGACATTCGTTTTTCCACAAACACAAAAACGATATTTCCCAATAATCAATTAGAAAATTAGGTTTTTTTTTGTAGAAACAGAAACAGGTTTTCTATTGTTTAATTGTTTGCACAGCAAGGAGCTCAGCTAGTAGCAGGGAGAAAGCATCCCATCCCGGTAGCAAAGTTTATAAACATTGTGTTAGAAGGTGTGTAGTTTTTCATACAGCCTACTGAGGCAGGCAAACCTTTTTATTAGCCATTTGAACAAACGGATCGCTTTATGACAGTTGAAGATTGGTTGGTGAAACATATAAAAAAAAAAGAAAAAACGCGGTCTTTTTAAGCTTTACGTCAACACATTGAATATTTTGTTGTAAATAATGCATGTGTGACTTGGTCATGAAGGAAAAAAATGACGTTAAAAAAGCAAAGTTCCAGTGAAATGGCTTTAGTTTCACAGATTGATTCGAGTTTTAGCGACAGTTTGCAATGATAAGCGTTTGTCTGTGTGACAATGCTGGTTGATCTTGCATCATTAATAAACCGCAAAAGAGACCTTCTTTAGGTTAGTTGATGCAATGTTGATACAGAAAAAAATGCAAAAGAAGTCCAATCTACTTATGTTGCCATAAAACTTTCTAGCAAAAGTAATGAGCGCTGCAACAAATTAAGAATAGGAAATTATCGAGCAATATCTCAGTGTCAGAAAAAAAATTGTCAAAATTAAGAGCAAAAAAGATAATTGTTAAGATTTAATGAAATCTAGAAAAAGTATTATTTTGTCAAGAATATTAATCTGCCTTTTTACATCTTGCCCCTATTGCCTATGTTGTATGTACTACTACCTATTCCGTTAAACTTGTAGTGATAAACAGGTCTACTGAATACTTTTAAAGCATTATTTGATAAGTTAAATAGAATTTTATGGTGCAATGATTGAATCATTATTTTTTGAGAATGCAACGTCATCAACTGCGTCATCAATGACAATGAAAATGGCTTCACTTCTTTGCCTGCAGTGCTTTTATTTACACGGACCACCTCCTAATCTCTGTGCAAATTATTTTAAGGTTAAAGAACTCACAGTGTGTTGTCTTCCTTTTGTTAACTAAATGCATCTTAAAACAAGTGATTGCGTTTAAAAGTTTTTGCAAGAGTGCCCTAAACTAATTCGTTTTCATAGTAGCCTATATTCGCGTTTTCATAGCACCCATCTCTTTTCAAACAGCAACCTTGCTGGAGAGTTTTAAACCTAAGCGCTGGCCTAATAACACCACGGAAAGATTTATAGTTACTCGAAGATTCTTCGAGTATTTTTTGTTTTGGTTGCAGTTGGGTTGTATTTTTGAAATTCTTACATCAGTTGTTGCCCAAAGTGAAAGACCACCTCTCAAAATTCTGAAAGAAAGATAAGCGTTTGATTTGGCGGCAATTCTTATTTAGGCAACTATTTACTCATTTAAGCTTTAATAAAGCTATGAAGCGCTTGTATTACGTGAACGTTACCAACAACAAAATTTTCTGCGCATACAAGACATGCGTTCGACAGTCTTTATTTTGTTGATCCTCCTTTAGCTTTAATTGCAGCTTCTGAACTTGTTGGCATGCTTTCCACTAGGCTTCGGCCGTACTCATCTAATAAATCATGCATCCAAACTTCTTCGATTGCTTATTTCAGATCCTTAGAACTGGATGGTTTTGCTTGGAGAATTTTTTTTTCAAAATAGTCTATAAATTCTCGATGGGATTCAAATTTGGACGGTTTCCAGGCCAGTCTAGTGCTTGAGTTTTTTTTCATGTTCTGGACAGCGTATCGCTAATCAAATTGTTTTTTCAGTCGGTCTACAGGGAATAGTGCTTGCCTGCAATGAACTGCTGTAGCGTAAATTTTTCAGAAAACAATACTTAATGCCATTGTTGAATTGTCCACGTCACCTGTTGATTGACGAGGTTCAAACGCTTATCTTTCACGGCCTGCGTTGTCTTGGATTTTTTAACAGATTGATGGGCTTTCAAACCAAACTCATCGATCAATCGCCAACTTACAGTTCCCCAAGTGACGTCTGCAACATTTGCAAGCAGTGCAGATCAATCTCACTTTCGGAACTCATTGGAGATCAAACTGCTGTGCTTCGTATGGCGTGGTCTTCCGTTGGCATAGTTTTTCATAGCCGATAATTTTTCCTTTTTTTGATAGCCGATTTCATAGAGATTTTTGGCATCCGAATAAAAGCCTGTTTTCTGAAATTTTACTATTGCATTGGGAACTGCGGTCTTGCTGCACCCTATTCGGTTACTAATTATTAGTGGAGAATATCCTTCCTGGTAATAAGCCACGATTTGAGAACGCTAATTATCTAAAGAGTCTTAATTTTTTGCCTCATTTTTTGTGAACTTTAAAACTTTTACTCGAGAATATACAGGCTAGAAACTGAACAAAAAGCTAGAAGGCGTTTTATTATTTGTGGGAAATTAACTGCAAAGTGATGGACGAATGACAAAATATGTGGTACTCAAAGGGCACAAAATTAGAAATACCACTTCCTGGATGTTGTTCCCAAATTTTTGGCTAAGACTGTTGTCGTGTATTTATCCTTTGGACTCCCGGGTCAGCTTCGTAGGCTCTTAACAAAGAAGGAGTGTCCCATATTTGAGGCAAGGTTTCCAATAATTATCTGCTCGAGTAAACTTCCTATTACTTCCTACAGATTTTTTGCTTTTTGAAATTAGCACTCAGAGAAAATCACTATGAAGTGTCTTCTGCAAGGGCACAACAGGGCAACCGACGTGAGAGTCTAGCGGATAATCTTTCGATCATAATCACTGTTAGGTCGAGGCTCTAATCCGGAATTGACTCCTTAGGCAACCTCAATTTGAAAGACATCGAAATGAGCAGATACTCATGATCCAATCATGTGTACACCGTTGGAACATAAAATATTTATTTTCGAATAATGTTAAGCAGATTTTATAAATTGATAAAAAGTGGACTAGTCAACAATAATTTGAAAAATTCTTCATATGCAATGGCATACTTAGAAAGTAGAGACTTATCGACAAGATCCTCCTAAACTGAAGCACAATTTGATAGAGGTCGAGCGCCATACTTAATATGTGCCACCCTAAGTGATGGCATCTCATTTTGGGAGAATTTTTACGCCAGTTGTTTCTCCGTATTGTCGTATTGTTTACTTTTAAAAGTCGCTTACTTTTACATTCTTTCACAGTGTAAACCAACGGTTCTTGAGTTGTAGGAAGTTTTCCACTAGCAAAAATATTTGCAAGACCAGTATGAGGAATAATATTAAACATGCAGTTCTTTTAAATAAAGTAATTACAAGCAAGTAATTCAGAGAACAAACCAAAACAAAAATCGTTGATGAGAACGCAGGTCTTTTTTATTGCTTGCCAAGCTAGGACGCAACCAGAAATATGGAACAGGGAAAATTTTGATACACTTTTGGCGATTTTATTATGATTTGAACAAAATTGAAAATCTAATTCGTGATATTAAAATTATTTTGCAGCCTATACACAGCATCTTTGGTTGCATAAAATGACTTTGATAAAAGATTAATTTGATTTCAAATGAATAGACTCAAGCACAAGTGAAATTGATAAAAAGAAAAGACTACTCGGAAATAGTTGATAAGGGAATTTAGGTTCAAGAGTTTTTTGTGGGCAACGGCATGACCTCTGTGCCCCCTTCGCTATGCTTTGTAACGCACAAGCTAACATTAACAACATCAAATACAGGTTCAAATAGCTACACACTTTATAATTGTTTGCCTTCATCGCATATTGTCATTTCTTGTAGCTAAATTTACCAGTATGAGAGCTTTTGACGTAGCAGCGAAAATTTTATTCCAAAAAGTTTATTATAATAAAAACTTAAGTTGACCCTCACCACAAACAAGAATCAAGTAATTTATATATATATAAAAACAGCAGCATATTTCTCTATTTATAAAACAACAGATGACCTCTCGTTTGAGAAAAGTTTGGCAATCCTACTGGAGCGCCGTCCACAGTTTATATCCGCTATGGTCCCTTCAACTATGTCGTTGGCACATTTTGAACACATACTTAAACAGAACGCGTTTTTCAGAAACTTGCAACATCTCAAAATTCAGGCTCAGCATCACCTAATTGTGGAATCATTGAGAATAATCGATGTTTATCCAGTCCCTGTCACAACGGAGGAAGTTGCAGCGAAGGAGAAAACAGATTTGTTTGTGATTGTTCGAATACATCATTCACTGGTTCAACTTGCGAGCAAGGTAGAATTTTTTGTTCGTTGCTACTGACGCCAGGGTTATGGATCTATTGCACTCTTTTTGTAATTGCTATTGGTCTGCATTTGCATATAGCGGTTTTCGCAATCAGGAATAACACTTCTTACCAATATTTAGAGCAGGTTTTGAGACGAGATTTCGCTGCTTGATCCTGAGTGCAAACGGAACGACGCTCTCTTCGCACTCGGGATTAAGCAGCGAAACATGTACCCATACGTGCTCTAAACACCGGTAGGAAGTGCTATTCTTTGTAGCGAAAACCGCTATGAACAAACACAGCCTTAGTGATACCGAATTGTCTGTGATCAATGTTAAATTTTCGGGGATGAGGAACGTGATCGAATGTTTTCAAACTATTTTCGGAAGAGAAAGTTGGTTGATTTCAAAAATCTATTTTTTGTCAATTTCCAAGTTTTTTATTGATATTACCAAACCTGTAGCGTTTAGAGGTGGAGGTCAAACTTATTGCTCACTTTAAGTGGATTGGCTTTAACATAAACAGGTGATGGTATATATGATATCATTAAACTTGTTATTTTTTTTGTGTGTTTTCAGCTGTTTTGCGTTCTAGCTTCAATGGGAGCCAATTCATTATTTTTCCAATCACAACTGCTATTTTATCTGACCAAGAAGAAATCTCTCTGAGGTTTAGAACAGCAATTTCTCAAGGTGTGGACAAACATACCAGATTTGGAATATGCGAATAACGTTTGTCATGTAGAAAATTGTTTAGACAGTACGGTTTAGTTTTCTTTTTAGTTCCAGTGCCAGAAGGATAGAGTAGATTTTTAAATTACACTACATTAAATTAAGAACAACTTTTTAAAAATTTGGTTTTAAAACCAACTGAAAGAAAGAAAGATCATCAAAGCTGTCTAAAAACTGAAAATTCTAGACTATTTTCAGGACTATAGTCACACTAAAATTTAGATTTTACTGCCACACTTTTGCATAATGTATTTTAAATACGCTATATTGCAAAATAGCTGCATCAATTCAGTTCTTAGAATAGCAACGAAATTGCTCAAATACGTCTGAATTAGCAGCGGTTTATTTGGCAATAATTTTTAAAAGGGAGCAGAGGATTTAAAAAAGATGTGGATCTTTCTTTGAGATCAACATGTTAAAACCAAATTTTTTTCCCAAAAAGATGTGAAAACATCTATTTGGATATCAACTTTTTCAAAGCAAGAACTTCGGCTATTGGAGCTTCAAACACGCGTGAAGACCTTTTCATATTTTTACTATAATCATACGGTTTGGGGGAATTGTCCTTTATTTCCTCCCAAAATACGCCACTGGAAGTTGGGTTGGTCACGTGCATTGCAACAAATTCAACCAAACTATATTTCAGTAGGTCTGGGTGGTGATGATTGTGTTTAGCACCACTTGCTTTTCATATGGAGGTTTAGCGTGAAGCTAATCATCCGTGCTTTACTCCAGGAATGGCGAGCCACTCACCCGCGGGTCACAGCGTGCTTCATCATTGGCATTTCAATAACCCGCTTGTTTCTCAATACAAAATTAACAAATATTTTAGAAACAAATGGGATGCTAACTGTATTTAACAGAATGCCATTGTTTTCCCTTAAACACATTGAGTAAATTTGTTGAAAGAAATTGATCTTCAAAAACAATATCTTTACATTGTTTCAAAGAGCCAAAAGTGGGAAGATCGTGACCGCTGGGAACAAATCATTTCTAAACAATAAGGATTTCACGTATTTTCTGCGTTTTTGTTAACATTGTCAAGGGTGGTGCTCTCACAAAGTTTTAGAAACCCTACTCTTAAATGATTTAAAAGTAACTTCTTGCTTTCTAGCTAATTGTTAAAATGCAGCAAAAAGTTTCTCATTGATATTGAAATGTTATTAAATCTATCATCATCTTTTATTTTTCTTCGCCAAGCCTTTATATGTGACCCATTTAATTAAAAAGATTTGCCATGCCTGCTTTAGGCCTCAGATTCAATCACGTTGATCTGGTTTAGAAAAACTGCAAAAATTCCAAAGCAAACATCAGCCAAAGATCGGTAGGCACTCCACCGAAAAGGCGGACTGCTATTGGTGGGTGCCCGTTGAAGACCTGGTGGGTAGCAAACTTCACTAAGTGACACGAAGACGTGCAATTCTGGTTTGTGTCTAACATTTTCGACGAGCAAAAATTTACTTTTAGGAATTCTTTTTGCTACTACCTCCAATACCACCGAGGACACCATGATTTTGTATATAAACAACAATGGAAGTGTGGAGTTAAAGGTAATCATGGGTGAGTCGTTTTGATCATCGTTATGATTGTTTATACCCTTTTTTGTTTTCACTTATTACAGTAGTGCTCACAAGTTTGAGACCTCAAGTCTAACTAGCCACCTTTAAACTTGAAATAAAGTTTAAAATATTGTCGCAATTGTTACATTACAGAGTCTTTTATTTCATATTTAGGCTGTTATGCTACAGCTGCTTTGTTTAAACCCTTTGAAATGAACCAGAAAAGACCAGTCACCATTTGTACATATTCGCAAGAAAACGACCAATCCCTGTACGCAGTCGATCAAGTTGACACAGGGTTTGGTCCAAAAATAGTTCTGCAAGTCTTGCAAGAAGGTTTGGCCTGGAAATACAGAGTCCGTTGTTGGAATTGTTTCATTCCTTTTTAATACCAGATTAATCCACAATTCTACGCTGTTATCGTGATTAGCCAGTTTCATCACTTGAAGCAAAGCTTGCACTGAAAGGTATCTCACTTCAGCCAACGAAACGGCTCTGTAGGTGACAAGCAGAGCTTTGGATGAAGCAAATGGTCAGGATCCTTTACTCGGCAACTTAATCGAGGTGTTGCTACTTTGCGACGGAGCTCTTTAGGTTGAATGCCTGCAAGGAATGGTAAATAGTCCGCAGGAGTAGAACCAGCCATTCTGTAGTGATTCCTAAGGCATAGCAGATTTGAACGTCAGTAAGGTGGGGGTATGCACTGCGTCACCAAGTTGGAGCGCAGTAATCAGCGTCAGAACAGACTAAGGATGGAGTTGCCGTGCACAATGTGCAGGCACTAGCCCCACAACTTGTTCCAGACAATCTGTTCAACAATGAAACGCGTGGTGTTAGCTTCTTGCGTATAGTGACTATAAATGACAGCGTACGCAAGCGATCTGTCCAGCGTCACAACAAGATAGGTCGGTTCTGGGCAAAGCGGCAGTGGTTTCCATTGATCTTTGCCTTCAATTTTTGTTTTGCCTTTTTATTGCTCAGGTAAAAAGCTGTCGCGACAGTTTTATTTTGGCTAAATTTTAGTTTCCATTGATGGAGGCATTCTGGCAATGCTGCCATATCGTGACTCAACGCCACCTCCACAGATTGCCAGTCTCTGTCACAATGAGCAATTGCCGAGTTGTCAGCGTATATACATTTTGTGGAGATTGTAGGCGTCAGGTCATGATTGTAAATAGCAAAAAGGAGGCTGGCCAGGACCTAACCCTGAGGGACACGGCTCTTCGAGCGCCGTAATTGGCTAAGTTTTGCGCTCTCGGCGGTGAGGTTAAAGTTCCCATTGCGAGCGAATTCCATAGCCATCTGTACTGTGAGCCTGTAAGGGAGTTGGTGGAGTAGCTTTTAGGCAAAGCCTAGGTGACTCACAACAACGTAGGCTGCTCTCAGGTCTACAAAAACAGCTCCAACTTTTTCTTAGTCGAGCAGTTATTCTCAATGTTCTATGTTGGTGAGGTGGCTTGGTCAACGGTTGATTTCCTGCGTGGAAACCCAACTTGTTTTGTGGGAAGGAGTGAATCAATGATGAGTTTCATATGAGAGGGAATGAGTCTCGTGAAGATCTTGAAGGGAAACCATGACAAGGAGATATGGCAGGAGCTCTTCCTGTCCTTTAAGGGTCTGTTCGGCTTGGAGATTGTAACAACTTAGGATCTTTTCCATATTTTTGAAATTTTCATACAGCGCAAGCAATATGAGAAAAAATGCGAAACCAGGATTTCATAGCATTACAGGCACGGAGTATTAACTGCGGATAGATTCAGTCTGGACCATCAGCTTTTCCGGACTGCAGCAGATATTTGATTGCAGCAACAAGCTCTGTCAGAGTAAAAGGCTTGGAGATGTTTTTGTGGACCAGTGAGTAAGACTATGAGAGCTTGACGTTTGTTTAGCCCCAAAACGTTCGAAAGTGTGGTCGCTTGCCTTGTATTTTCCATTAGTCACAAGCTGTGATGCAATTTAATTTGCAGAAATGAGACAGTGTATTGGGAAGCGTCTCGATCTTTCAGTGAGGTTAATGAAGTTGCTCCATGCTTTGCGACTAAAGGGCAAAAAGTTAATAAAATGGTCATCCTCATTCCAGCTATCTCTTCTTTTTTCGTCAATTTTTTTCAAAAAGAGCTGTGGTTAGTTGAGGCTGTTGTTGAACCATCAGGAGAATTAAGGAAGAGACACTAGAGCCGTTCACACGCAACATACTAGCACGGTGTGTAGTTCTTACGGCGGCTGCGAGGGATTGCCTTCTTAGCAAATACCGTAATGATGTTGCAAAAGTCTTCCATTCGCCTAATCCACATCGTTGGTATTGGAAGATGGTAGGTCATTCGTAGGTGCGTCAGCGAGGCAAGTTCAGCGATTCCAATTGGCTTTCTGGGATGATTATTTTTCCCAGCAGAATTGCTGCGATTAGCTCTAGCTCAATTAACGTTCGCTTTTCTTTGGGACCGAAGGTTAAACTTTTACTAGCCTAGAGCTGCGCGCCGTCTCTCTTGGTGGTCATTACTTTGGTCACTGGTCACCTGCTTCCAGAACCCACCACAAGGAGGTTGATGACATGGGTCCCATTTTAGTCAATCTACGTGGTAGGCCCCTGAACCTTCTTGACGCCGACATTCTTGACAGCTGCTAGAGAAGCACCTGTTTCATAATATTGTAAATACGACATCAAAATCACTGTGATAAAACATTCACGAAAATTTTTTCAAGTAGTCGTAACAATCCACTTTTAGCAGTGCTGGATTAACCATTAGGAAAAATAAGCACGTGCTTAGGGCATCAGAGGAGGGAGGGCACCAAAGAAATTTTTCATAGCCGAATTTTCAATGGTGTCCCAGTATTTAAATGTCATGAAATGTTATCGCCATACATGAGACTGACGAAATCCTGACAAGCTAAGCAATTGTTTTGCTCCTTCCCTTCTGCTCCAAGCCTGCCTCATAGTTGGCTACTACGTGTGTGATTTGCAAGTTCTGAAGTTATATCCTTGTTGTCGTCTTTGATTAGGCTTTGAATCCCTCCGGTATCGTTGGATCCCAGCGGTTAGACAAAGTATATATTAAGTGTGGCTATGCTGGTATGTGTAATTAAATAGAGCTTAGACTGTAGAGTAGGGGTAGGCAAACTTTTTAGCCGTAGGGCCGCATTTATTATTCAACAGTTGGCCGAGGGCCATTGCTTAAAATCTTGCAATAGCTGCATATGTACAGCCTCACTTGAAACCACGGAATATAAAACAAAAACACAAATTTACTACAAGTTTAATTAGAAAATAAAAATCTATGCAAATGATGCTTGTCCCCTGATTGTCTTTCAATCAAAAATTACATAATTAACTACCAAACAACCAATGGCGTATCAAAGGGAAGGGCAGTCCGCCTGTTAACGCTTCTTTTAATGGCGGCTGGGATGCTTAGGAACGTTAACAGAACTGAATGATAGATCTCTTCTTTTCTCGTAAATAGTCTTTAACGCGGATTTTAGTTGATTTTATTTTGTGATTCTTTAAAATTTCAGGCCAATTGAATTATCCGGTTTCTACAAAAAATAAAACACTGAATTACCACACTATAGGGGGGGCGGGGGCCAATAACACATTTCATAAAAAATAACGCACATACCAGAACTAATTTCCCAGCGAGATCTTCAATATTCCAAATGAATAAGTGGACCGACATGCAACTTATCGCATAAACTACACCACCATGCGCTTAACTGCCGAACAACTTATCACCTATTTAAAGAACCAAAAACATGCTATTATTAACTTCTAAGAGAATTTCAAGAACAAAGCTTCTACTAATTTGATCAAAACGCTAGAACAAAATCATTACTGCATCTACAAGCTCGTCAAATTAAATGGTCACAGCAAAAGGAATCGCCGCGAGTCAACAGCTCTGCAAGAAAAAACGCAGCGCTGATTAATTGGCTCGCGGTCAGTGCAATTCAGATCCAACGTAAAGAAAATATCTAACACCGCCCCAAGCGGCATTTGTTTTAGGGGGGAAATTTTTGCATATCTAATTGTTAGCATTATTTCATTGTTGGTGTCTGTTTAACTGAGGGGCGCGAGCCTGTCTGATATAATTGATTTCAAAGAAAAAAAAGATCATCACGTGGATTTGATAAGAATTCTGCAAAATTAACCACAAAAGTGGCTCGAAACCAGTCGATTTCCAAAAAAAAGTCTTTCGCAATGATTTGGAGGAAAATTGCAGAAAATTCGTAAATATGAGTGATTATCATGGACCAATGGAGACGCGTGCTTTCGCTCCGCCCCGGGCAGCACTTCTGCTAGTGACACCACTGCATACAACAGGGTCAGTATAAACATGTAAAAATACTTTATTTACAAAGGAACTTGAAACTTCAAATGATGTGCGTTCTACTAAACGAAAAATGTTACTTCCGGAAAAGCAGAAGCACAAATTTTTATTACAAGCAATTTTGACTATTGAAATAACCGCAAGAAAGTTTTGCAAATATTTCGTCATTTTACACTATATATATATATATATGAAAGTTTATAGAAATGTTGGGGAGTTGCGCAAAATGCTCTGGCCGTCTATAGTTTGTCCACCCTTGATCAAGAGCAGGGGTGGGCAAACTACGGCTCGCGGGCCGTATGCGGCCCTCAAACATTAATAGAAACTTACATGTATTTAATTTGATGGGACAGGGTTGGCTGCACTTGCCGTACTAAAGAGCCAAAAACGATAGAAGTCATCATTTGAAGAGCAGCTACGCGATTCTTAGTTTGAATTGACGCATTTTCCATCCAAATAGAGGGTGATGACCTTTTTTTTATTTCTTTTTTTTGGACACCATCATTATCAAAGCCCTGTAATACGTCATTGCAAGAAATCATTACAAGATTTTAAGCTATTGCAAGCTCTTGTATTGCATACAGCTTTTGTAAGATTTTAAGCACTGTCCCTCGGCCAACTCTTGAATGGTTAATGCGGCCCTCTGACTAAAACGTTTGCCCACCTCTGATCTAGAGGGTAGTGTGTGGTGGAGCTGAGACTGGAAAATATTTATTCGCCATTTAGTTATGACTGTAATAAATTTAAGTCCACTTACTTTGGTTACTATATGAAGAATAAATTTATACCAGAGCACCCAAACTACATTCACAGACAGCGATTGCTTTTTTCTGGACAACTCTTGGTGCTCTTTTGATGGAGACAGTAATTTTTTTTTCGAAATCTCACCAAAAAATAGTGGGTTTAACCTACGTAAAATGAGATGGTGACTGGCGCAATCTATAATAAAGTAACAACTGAAGTTCAACAGCCACTTGCGTAGACTAACAAAGTGTTCTGGTATATGGGGCACTAAAGTCTTAAATGCTTTGGGCCTCTAAGGGGCTTAATCCGGCCCCGACTTTTAGGTAGGTGAAATCAAGCTTTTGACAATGGCTGACTTGCTTAACAGTTTGTCCCAGAATCCGTTGAGATAGTAGGCAAATTCAAAAACATTTAAATATTTACAATGAGCGTGACTTCCAATGATTGTTTACTTTAGGTTTCACTACAAAGAAAACAATTTCCAATCAGGTAGAAAAGAAAAACTTTCCAAATTGCAATTATTTGGCGTTGTCTTTTCATTAAAAAAAGACTTGTTTATCGATTTTCTTGCGTAATTAAAACTGTCAAAATAAAGTTTAAAGTAGTGAAAACAATATGCTAAATACGTGTGAAGTATATACTGCATAGCACAAATGACTAATAAATTTTGATCTAAAATTATAAACTTTCAAATAATAATTTAACAATTTGAGCTGGAAACTTACCGAATAACACCACCACTACCGTGGAAGCCGTATAATAGAAGCCCCACCTTGGGATCAGAAATAGTGGCTCTAATAAGCAGCTGGCTCTATTATCCGGCAGACTGCCAGGAAATCAAAAACTGTCCTATCTTGCACTTTTTTCTCACTATCTAAAGAACGAGTTTAGCTCGTACTGTATGTATTGCATCATAAAATCTTGCATTGCAAAATGTGCACCATGACAAAACGTTGTGATCACATACGAAGATAGGTATTAGGAGCCGAGTTGCCAGCAGAATATTTCAAAAAGCAACAAATGCCACGGTCAGAAAGTAACAAATTAATTGAAAACATAACAAATTTATGAAATAAAGTCAATATATAACTAATAAAAAACATGTATTTACTTACTTATTTTTTAAATATCAGAAAGAACATGCATTTTTTTGTCCTCTAGAGCAGTATTTCCTAAATTTTTTATCTGTTGGTGCAGTAAAAAAGCTAAACAAATTTCGCAGCACAACAGCCACATGAATCTATACATATTGATGTATTGATCCTGAGTAGCATTACATGTGACAGCAAGAAAGGTGATGGCCTTTTTTCTTTTCGGAGATTACCACTTTTTCAGGCAACTTGTACAAACATTAAGTATTTTTGAAAAACCCGCGGCGCACCTGCAAATCTTCCACGGCACACAGTTTGGGAAATACTGCTCTAGAGTCTTGAAAGTAGTTACTGACATTAGTGATGTGCAAAAAATAACGGTTCGTTAAAAAGTAATAGATAATTTCCCTAATGATTCATCACAGTTACGCGATTTGCAAAGTAACAGTTCTAAGAAGTAACTTTAAAAGTAATCGCACATGATTTACGATGTGTTACTTTGGAGCTCAATCCTTTTCAAACTTTATCTGCCTTGCTTTTCCAATTTGATCGCGAAACAGGTGATGATCTTTTTTTTCTTTTTGGACATTACAACCTTCGCAGTTCTTCACATTGGATTTTCCTTTAAACATCGCCACATTTTTTGGTTATGCTATCAAAAAATGAGGTGGGTCTCCAAAAAAAAAGATCTCGCCACCTTTGCCACGAACACTATGAAAAAATTAAGTGGTTTAGTCTGTGAAACACGGCACTATACACTCCTTTTGCAATGATGTAATGCTCTGTACAATTTAAAATTTATTGTTTAACTCTGAATCATAAAAACTGAAGGAATGTTAATAATCAAGTGGAATAGTAACAACTTTTGGTAACCTCGTAACAAAAATAACAAATTTCGAACTTGCAAGCAAAATGTAACTATTTGATACCAAAAGTAACAACTTTGGCAACCCTGATTAGGAGTTTGCAGGGGGGTCAAAAACTGGCTAATCTTTGATTGTTTCACTTCGGTCTTCCTGGCATTGTCAACAAGGATTGTAGTGGGTTGTTTTTATTGGGCTGCTAGGCAAATTTTATCACAGCAGCTTATTTACAGGTCTTGTGATTGCTGCTAAGTTTTACTATCATTAGACCATTTTACAGGCAGAATTTTCATGACAAGCAAGCGCATTTTTAAATCTTGACTAAATATTTGTCCTTAGCCTGCTATGCAATACATTGTCTTGGCGAGCAAAAAGTTTACCAACTGCTAGAGCTACTTTGCTACAGAATTTGTAAAATGTCCAAGTAATTAAAACCTAGTTTTTAGGAGGATTTGAGATGTAAGCAGGAATTTTCTAATGCAACTTTTTGCGTTTTTAAATGCGACTCTTGCCAAATATTGCTCACTCCTACGATTGTAAGTAGATATTCAAATTTAAATATCTTTTATCGGTGATCAACAATCATCTTTTTCGTAATTTGCATACTGAAAACTTTTTGAAGATTCATCAACTATTCAAATTTGTTGTTTGGCTCAATACTGTAATTTGGCGTGCTTGTACACAAGTTTTTTCCGAGACCCCTGGTTTTTTTTTGAAAACCGCGTTTAGAACTATTGCTCTACATGTTATCTCATCCACTTAAGCATTATCATTCTACAACAACTGTTCCTATTTAAGTGATTGTTAAATTGTAACCTGCAAGACAGTGCGTTTAATTATTTATTTTTCTTGACTTTAATTACTAAGATACAACTTCTCTTGCATAGAACACATTTAGTTGTCGAGTAAAATTTTGTGTTTTCGGCTAAACAAAACCTTACTAACTATAAATTTAACAATAACATTGTCAACATACCATATTTTGTGCTAATTCAATTGAGCAACGCTAACTATATTTTGCCACCAACAAGCATTCTCCCGCTAATTAAATATTAAGCAATACCGAATTTATTTTACTTTATAAATGTTTAAATTTACTTTTAAAAATCTAAAATATGTCAAATATTCGATTTAAATGGAAGCCTTAGGAAAATTTCAGGAGTGTAAACAAATTGCTTAGCTATCTTTTTTCCGAGAAATTCTTTATTTTCAGGTCCAGTCACGAGAAAACAATATTCTCCTGTCTCGGAAAAAAACCGGCTCATAATTATGTGGCGAAAGTATTTAGTTGACCGGCTTGATGGCGTAGCGCTTAAAGGGTCCGCTTTACAGTCGGTAGACCAGGATTCATCTCCCTAGTGGAGTAATTACAAAAAACTCCAAAAATAGTATTTACAGCTTTCTTGTTTAGCTCTCAGCACACAGGAATATAATAGTGGGGAGAACAAGCCGGCAAGATTGCTTGTTGTGTTCTTGGGCAAGACACTTAACAGAATGCCTGAAAACCAACAAAAAGGGCGAATGAGAAGCTCATAAACTGAGAAGCTTCTCTAAAAAGAGAGATCTTCCCATACGAAAAAGATGAAGTATTTAGTTTGACTTTAAGCATTCAAACCCTCCAGTTGCTTTTATTGATGAATCCAAGCAAGGTTACTTTACAAATTTTTACTGAACCTGTCTTTACATATTTTTTTGCAGATCACGAAACAACAGCACTGGCTGTTGGACAGAACTTAAACAATGATATGTGGCATTTGGTGAAATTATCTCGCAGAGGGAGGAAGTTTGCGTTTAGTGTAGATGAATTAAGTGCAACAGGTAAAAACACTAATAAGGACGAAAAATGTGCGTCGATAAAAATCTTCCTCCACGGTTGAGCTCTCTTTGTAAAACAAAAAACTGTTTTGCAATGCCAAACTGTTACAAGCATCCAATAAGTCCTATTTTAATGAGTAGATGTCTTAGTTGAAGACGTAGCCAAGTCAACTGCAAAAAAGAGATATTTTAGGCAAGATTCAGGTGTAAAATGAGAATTCGTAAAAAGTTGGTAACTGATTCAAAATTTAAAGACAACTTGAAGTAGCATACTGTGTTTCCAAAGCTTTTCGTCTAACTACTCTTCGGGAAGAATAGAAAAAAATGGCAGAAGTGATCAGCGTTTTTAAAGCATAGAGAAATTCTCTATGGTCTAAATGCGCTGAGACAATTTCCTTTGAAGTCAAGCCTGGTCAGACAAAAAGATTTTGAAATATCCTACTTCAAGGGACTTTTAAAATGAGTTGAACAGATACTTCAATCTTGCGATTTGTTTTTAATATAAAAGATTCAGGTCCAAATGGATCCTGTTTTGCGAGACTGTAGCCACTCGGCCCAATATATCTTTTGTTGTTAAGGGAGGAGTTTTCTATTCCTCTTTGCTCCTAAATTTCTCTAGCTTTCAACCTCGTAGGTCTACTTAGCATATATCAAGGTAGCAAACTTTAAAGGGCATTAAACTTTAAACAGTAACACTGAAAGTTTTATCAAAAAATTTTATGAAATAAATTCTATCAAAAAGTTTTGTAAAAAAAAGAGTCAATACTCAAAAAACGCTGTTGGACATTTTGTGCCGGATAAAATTCTTATTAGTTTCCCAGACATTGTTTTATACCAACTCCTACTTTGCTGACACGACTTTAAGTCAGCACTTTGTAAGCTAGTGGATTCCTTTTGCTATCTTGATTTAATGAAGATACCCTATAAGAGCCAATGTGCTCCTCTTTACATTACAATTACCCTTTTTCAGTGTAAGGTCAAGGAAATATCCAATTTGTTATTTTTCTCCTAAAAAATATCTTTTTTGCAATGTTATTTGAGGAGGAACCTCTAAAAGTGAACGTAAAATCTAAGGTTGCTACAGACTCCTTCGAAACTCCACGCGGACTTCAGTTTGAGAACCACAGCTTAAATTGATTGAAAAGTGTTTGTGAGGTTAGATGATCCTTTTTCCAAAGTATTTTCACATGAATGTTTAATGTTTCCGATAGTGACATAGTTGCTAGACACAGTCGCGTTGAAAGCTTGCTTACAGTCCTACTTAAAATATATTTAAAAAAGTTAAACCTAAATTATTAATGCTTGAAACTTTTCTAATATAAAAACCACAAAATGACATGCAGCTGTGGAGATAGCCCATTACTGGGATACAATAACATTATTAAAATTACTTCTCCAATAAAAGTTTAAATTTAAATTTGTGGAGGGACTCCAAAATAGCCCTGCAACTCTTTTCAAAGCAGCTTTCACGCCCATACCAGCATTAGAACTTTCTTTCAGTGCCACTGTAATGACTTTTTTGCTGCCGCTTTTTTTGGCCAAATAAGTTGTTAGGAATTAAGCTTCACCCAGAAGTTGTTAATACTTGCAAAACTATACATGTCAAAGGTATTGCAAATGGAAAATCAAACAAATTGCAGTATGACGTAATCAACTTGGGAAGCATCGTTGCAAATAACACCATTTTTCTGCAATATATTTCCAACACATCATCACCGTTTTTTGTCGGTTTTATGGAAAATGCCAGATTCAACACAGAGCTTTTAATTGACAGGTAAAGATATTAAGAGCAATTATTTTGTCGAAGATTATTGGTTTATAGACCGCACTTAAAGAAACCGGGAAATGATCCCGTTGTTAAATAGTGATGCTTTTGAATTTGCTTTTTCAAAATCTTTCATTTTCAGGATCTTCCCTTTCTGTAGGCTAGTGCGGAGCCTTCTGTTACTTAAAGCAATTTGTAAACATGAACGAGACTGTGCTCATGACAGGCTGCTTTTGATTAACAGCCGGATTACATTTTTTCCTTATTCCTCTTTATGGCTTGATGTTGTTTCAAATCGGCTGTAGCCTTTAGTTAGTTTGATTAAGTTAAGACTAAAAGTTGTTTTAGGAGCAAGGACGAGTGTTCAGTATAATCCTGCCAAATGTAGGTTTATAAAACTAAATTCTTTAATCATCGTACCGACTGTAGTCAAAAGCAAATTTTGGATGCAGCCAAAACTTATATTTTTTGGACTTTTTCTTCCTCAACTGTGGTTGATAAACTTTTTTTCGGAGATTGATGCTCTGTTGCCGTTATAGTTGCAAAATATCTTCTTACTCTGATGACCTTTAAGAAATTTGGGAGCATGGTACCTTCGGTCTCTTCTAGCTACGCCTGTGATTGTTCCTTACTACAGCTCAAAACAATTTAAGAAGCTTTTTCTGTCTAAATATTGTGCAGAAAATACATTTCTTTGGTTGATTTTTTGCAGCTGTGCAGAAAAATCTTTACCATGCATCAATAACAGCAATATCGATGGAGGCGAGATTATTTCTTACTCTGCTTCATTTCAAAATTCAAGCAGTTACATACGCTTACAAGCCCCCAGAAATAACAAGTATGATTATCTTTCAAATTATTTACTCATTCATGTGTATAAGCACATAATTTACTTGCAAGTCTTTAGCCAGATTGGGCCACCGCGACGGGTAAATTGCTGAACGCCATCACCTGAATGACGCGTAAAGATGGAGGCATCCCGTTAAGTATCTTGTCTTTTGTGCTGAACGTCAAGCAGGGAAGTAGTGAATTCCATTTTTAAGCCTTCGGTATGACTAAATATGGGAAGTGAAACCCAGGTCTACCAACTGCAAAGCGGTCGCTCTAACCATTACACTACCTCGTTGGATTTGAACTAAATTACCAAAATTGAATCGTATTACAATAAGTTGTACTATCTATCTCAGGTTTTTTCTGTCAAATTTCTTGTATTTGGTTACTTGTTTGCCTTATCTCTTCCTTAGAGGTAAAGTACAGCATAAACAGAATCTAGATACCTACTGCAAGCTCAATATCAAGATCACGATAAAGGGCAACAGTAGTTCACGTCAAACCAGTTATGAAAGCAAACTCGGTACTGGTAGCTCCGTCACCATCATGGCGGACTGCTATTGGTGAGCACCCAAAAGTCACTTCTTACAAAATGATGATTGGGCACTTTTTCTACCTCAACTCGGTAAATGACGAGCAATCGAATATAGCGTGGTGAAGAATTTTCAGTTCAGACCGCTGCTCCAGCTTCATGCAAAAACAATCGTAAAAACTGGATGGAAATATCAAGATTTACATTACATTTCTAATCAATACATTTTACCTTGTTTTAGGTTAATAAATGAGCTATGAAGCACCGTTGTCTTTTTGTTGCGTTTATGGAGTAGTTAAAGCTGCATGCTTTGTAGAAGAGTGTTTTTATTTATGATAGATAAAATTGGTGTTCATTATCCTTGTTGCAGATTCAATTTGAGGTTAAGTTTCAAGACAACTTTAAGAAATAGTTTAATCGTGTTTCAAGAAATGACATCCAACGATTATTTTGCTCTAGAACTTCTTGAAGGAAAACTTCGTTGTCAATATAAATTTGGAAGCTGCAAGCAAGTTAGTGTTTTTCGCCATTCGTTTATTTTAAGAAGACATCTTGCAGAGCAATGAGAACAATTTGATTGGTGAAAACAATGAAAATCTATTAACCGCATAAGTAGCTATAGGCATTTGGAAATCTATTTTTGTTTGCCATAAAATGGTAGGAAAGGCTGCAACGTTTCCGATCGAATTTGAAGCCGCAATTTCTAATTACCGGTTCATTACTCTAAGTGGTAAATTTGTAGACTCATTTTCAAAGAAGGTTACAGTTCGTTGTATGGCGAGAAACAGCTTATCAAAATATAGAAGAACTAGCCGACCTCCCCCGGCAGGGCCTCTTGTCACTTTTGCCAGGATAAAAATATAGATTTAGCCAGCTAAGCTGGCTTCACGCAAAGAGTATTTGTGAGATCAGTAAAAAAAATGTAGTTATAAATGAGAATATAAATCATAATGATTTTAGGAGAATCTTTACACAAGTGAAATCAATAAATGACGATTCCATTAAGAATATCAATAGACTGAAACTTTATAGAGTAAAGTTGTGACTGGAATCAGTCAATAGTAGAACTCACACTTTATTAACAAATCGATTTCACTAAAATAGCATCATCAGTGTTCTGCAAGGCAACCGCAATGATAAATTATATATACTTACGTCAAATTGAACGGACAGGCTCACAAAACTAACTCTATAATAAACCGAACTGACTGCAATAAGAAAACACTGAACACTTAAAGCTGATACAACGATATGAAGTTTTCCTAACCGGAGCTGCTAAGTAACTAGAAAATTTAACAAGTTGCCAGAGTAATACATATGACAACGATTATGACAAGGTTTATGGGAAGTGAAATATGGGAAGTGATTATTAGTAATACCTTGTCATAATCGTTGTCATATGTATTACTCTGGCAACCTGTTAAATTTTCTAGTTACTTAGCAGCTCCGGTTAGGAAAACTTCATATCGTTGTATCAGCTTTAAGTGTTCAGTGTTTTCTTATTGCAGTCAGTTCGGTTTATTATAGAGTTAGTTTTGTGAGCCTGTCCGTTCAATTTGACGTAAGTATATATAATTTATCGTTGCGGTTGCCTTGCAGAACACTGATGATGCTATTTTAGTGAAATCGATTTGTTAATAAAGTGTGAGTTCTACTATTGACTGATTCCAGTCACAACTTTACTCTATAAAGTTTCAGTCTAGTTATAAATGAGAAACATATCTTTTGTGCCGCCAATCCACATTATCCAACTCAAACCACGACTAGTTGTGCTTAATAACAAACACCTTATTAACTTTAATTCAAAAACAACAGCCAAACATCTTGTCAAAAACACACTGCAAACGTTTCGGCCCTCAACTGGTGCCATTTTCAACGCAAATGAATGTACAGCAAACAGGTTGACTATCAACTACGCCATACTGACATTAAAAAATGAACACACAGCTAAAAGCAATGATCACGTGTTTAACAAGCGGAGGGAAAAGGATTTCGAATCCAAATTTAAACTAGGTTTCAATTGCTGAATATAAAGAGATTCCAGAATGAAGAGTTTGGATTTGTCAGGAAAACTGGTGAGAATTTGTGGGTTGTTGAAGTCAAATCTGTGGTTTGGGTTAGATAGTATGCGGTGGCACACTTCCGAGTTGAGACTGATCTGGTGCTCATCCAGACGTTTTATTAAACTCCGGCGAGTTTGGCCGATATAGAAAGAATTACAAGAACAGTTTAACCGGTATACTACGTTGCTTCTTAATAAGTGGCGTTGGGGGTCTTTAAAGTGTAGTTGTTGCTTGAGATTTTTGGCAACACGGATAAATCTAAACAAGCAACAACTACACTTTAAAGACCCCCAACGCCACTTATTAAGAAGCAACGTAGTATACCGGTTAAACTGTTCTTGTAATTCTTTCTATATCGGCCAAACTCGCCGGAGTTTAATATAACGTCTGGATAAGCACCAGATCAGTCTCAACTCGGAAGTGTGCCACCGCATACTATCTAACCCAAACCACAGATTTGACTTCAACAACCCACAAATTCTCACCAGTTTTCCTGACAAATCCAAACTCTTCATTCTGGAATCTCTTTATATTCAGCAATTGAAACCTAGTTTAAATTTGGATTCGAAATCCTTTTCCCTCCGCTTGTTAAACACGTGATCATTGCTTTTAGCTGTGTGTTCATTTTTTAATGTCAGTATGGCGTAGTTGATAGTCAACCTGTTTGCTGTACATTCATTTGCGTTGAAAATGGCACCAGTTGAGGGCCGAAACGTTTGCAATGTGTTTTTGACAAGATGTTTGGCTGTTGTTTTTGAATTAAAGTTACTAGTTTTTTCCCTATTATACCGTGTGCCTAAACATCTTATTGTTTACAAAACGTAGAAGAAACACTGCACCTAGAAAAAAAATTGCAGCTTAAAAAATAGCTAAATAGAGGCGCTGCGATTGGGTACAAGACATTTGGGAAAGGCGTGACATCTTTTCAGGCATGCCGGGATGGGGTTTATAGGAGCAGCCAAAAAAATTGATGTCACAAACATAATTACAAAAAAGAGTTCATCGAGTGGCGACACGGGCCTACAACTAAATGATTTGTTGCTGTAATTATCCAAACCAGGACTACTCAACTGGCAGACCGCGGTCCGGATTCGGACCACACGGGTGTCAAAACTGGACTCAAGCTCCAGGATAAGTAACGGTAAGAGCAGCCAAAGATTGCGAAAAAGTCCTTGCCTTTTCTACCAAACTTTGTGGACTTTTTCTCAATACTAAGTTATTTTCAAACAAACTATCAAAAACTTTTCAAGCCTTCGGCGCAACTACACATTTATAGCGTTGACGAACGGCACCTTTAAAAGGACTAACAAATAACATGATTAGCACGAAAAACAGGAGAAAACCTATTTTCCAGTGCTGAAGATCTGTTATTATGCCTGTCTCGTCCACCAAATTTGCCTCTGCAATTTAACTGATCAAGTGTGGCAAAGCTCAAAACCCAGACAATGTTTCGCCACCTATATTTTGAAGCGCTGCTGCCCCAAATGTGTTCCATGGCTTCAAAAATTCTACACAGCATGCATGACCTACCAAACAATTCCAACAATATGGTGATTGGCCACTGTTATTTCGATACCAAAACTTGGCAATGCAGCTGATGACTAATAGAGCTTCCAGCCCATATCGCTGCTGAGCGTTTCTTACAAGCTTTTCGAGCGGTTAATTTTAAGGCGTCTAGAACCTGCTATTGACCCCCAAATTTGGCTTTAGCCTAGGTCAATGCATAACTGATCAAGTGTTTGAACTATCCTATGATGTTGAATACCGCTTTGTAGAAAAGAAATCGGGCGTTGTGTTGGCGAATCTTACTGGCGCACAAGATTGCCTGCTGTATGGTATTAGTGCCAAACACGTCACCACCGCCTATAATTTGGTGGTACTTCTATGGACCAAGTTTAAAGACCTGATAAAAAATAAGAAATGCCCTTTTTTAAAAAAACTAGCAGAATAGAGCACAATAAACTTATATTATTTTTTATTTTGATGATTAGTGTAGACTATGACAAAATCCAAGTATTTTTCTTTATTTGTTGGTGATGATAGTTTCATTTTTATCATTGCAAATCAAAAATTTTACTGGACCTCTGGAAATACTAAACTTCTCCGACTGGACCTTCGTTAAAATTAGTTGAGTAGCTCTGATCTAGACCGTAGTCATTTTGGCGACCGGATTAAAAAGTAAGATGATCGTTATTGGTGGTGCAGGGCTACGGTCCCCATTCACAGCAACTTTTGGTCACTCTTCTTGCGGTGTTTTTACGATAAAGCCGGCGCAACAGATCAAACTTTTTATGCGGCTTAACTGATGGGTAGCCCTGCCGAGCGACGCCAGAGGAATCAGCATGTTAAACTGTAAGGTGTTAGATTTTTTCTCATTGTATTGCTTACTTCAAATATAATGCTTTGAAATCGGTAATAATTTTGTAATTAGGCTTTGCTTTTGCCCGTTTTTGACGAGCAATATTTGAATGACAATCAGTGGCATGCTCTTTCACTCAATATTGATCAGAATGCTTTCTTCTTGAGTGCAGATGGATTTCATGAAGCAGACTCAAACATCTGTATAAATCAAACTTTCAATTTAACAGGTACTCCATAATTTAGTTTTGAAAATTGAGGGAGGGCAAGCTAGGTGGCCTCTGAAGTATAAAAGGCCGGATTAACCAACAAACAGGTTCATGGTGCAGTTAAAACTGTAGCTATAAACTTGCTTTGAAAACGTTTTAATCGTCAGATCCAACTGAAATAGGAACTCCAAGTATGCTGCCTGCATCACCTGCTACTCGTTTTACGACACAAATCTGGCAATGGAAATGCGTTTATGATTTGACCTAAGAGAAGCGACAAAATTTTTAATCTTTACTAATTTTTTAGACGAATTCTACTTAGGGGGTGTCCCAATCAGAATGCTTGGAAGTAGAGCTGCTTCAAAAAAAGGTTTCCAAGGCTGTCTGGCTAATGTGGTGTTGAACGACCGTTTGCTGGATATCACAGGGTCGGCTAGGCTCTCCTCGTATGGTCTTGTTGCGAAAGAATGCAAACGTAAGAAGATCTTCAATTATTCGTGTGTAATACCAAAGGGGCTGTTGGCACTAATCCACTCATAGAGAGGTTTACTTGCTTTTGGGAATCTCGATCATTTTACGAAAAGAAATCTAAAAACTACATTCCACCACTGCAAAAAACAATTTTCAGCATTATTGGACAAACTTATTTGCATGAATGACAAAAACTCAAAGATTTATATTGTAAACGTTTGCATTTTTGGCTTTCACATCGTACATACCAAAAAGGGTTTGGATTATATTTCATTTCAATAAATAAATTTGTGCAATATATGCAGCGCTGTTAGCATATATGGCTTTACGGTTATCAAAAGCCTCCTTTCTACGTTTCCATGAAGTTGTATTATTTGGAGTAACGTCAAAATCAGGATCGAGACAGACCAATGGAAGGAGTGTAAGTGCGTGTTCTCTTGCCCTCAAATTTTTTTTGTTGAATATACCAAAAGAGATTTTTTGGCGCCCTACCTTCATCAGTGCCTCTAGAAAGATGAAGTGATCGGTGGAGGGATATGAATCTGGCACATGTTCTCCAATTAATTGATAACTTAAATGTATTTTGCCAGCTCCATCGAATGTTTGCGAACCAAATCCTTGTCTCAACGGAGGGAAATGTGTGCAGGAATGGAGCGATTTCTATTGCGATTGCACCGTTAGTATTTATGAAGGAAACCTATGTCAAAAACGTGAGTAATTCAAAGAATGAAGCTAATGGCTGCGATGGCGCTTGCAAAAATTTTGGTACTTATGGGTTATCTGTCACCACTTTTTTTAATTTAATAAACCTAACCCTGTACACTCCCTTCCAGTGTACACTGCCCCATACATTTACATACCGGGCCTGCCCCTTCAGTGTACACTGCCTTCCAAACTCATTTTAGGCTTAAACATTATATATACAGTTAAATAATAGTAATTTAATACCTGGTGAAAAAAAGTGGTGACAGATAACCCACAAGTACCAAAATTTTATTCGAAGCCTTTTAAGTTGCTAATTGTTTTTTTTGATGGGGGTGGAATGGTTAGCAAACTCCCTAAACTCATAAAACGATGTGTTTTTCAAAAATTAATGCTTAAAATTTGTTATTCGGCAGAGTAGCACAATCCAAGCAAGTTTCAGAAGCGCGGCGACTTTTCCCTTTAAACCAAACTTTTTCACTCACCTCTGCTTCACGGTCGGTGAACTCAAATTTACTTTTAGTCGACTGTGCACACGCTTTTTTTTGCCACGATTTAAGTCGCACGGCCCAGGTGCATCGTAGGTTTGCGTTGCATATTAAGCCTAAATGTAATGTACATTTACATTATGCTGAAAAGCTTTGTTCCGTTTGCTAACTTGTGAGAACAGGTTTGAAAGGTAAGAGCACGTGGAAATGTAAAGCATTCAATGATGAGATGTTGCCGTGTTAGAGCTTGTTGGATGCTTGGTGTATTGTATGACGATTAAAACTTGTTTAACGGGAAAATTTGAACGTAAAGAAAATTAGATTGCTTTGCTGTTTTATAATGTGATGTCGGCTAGTTCACATCGTTTTCCTAGTGATGCCATAAAATAGAACACACAAGGCTGAATGATCTCAGTTACTCCAAAACATTGCCTACAAGAGGTTTTTGTTTCAACGTCGCAATTTCATAATTTGGATCGTAGGCAACTACGTATCAACCTATATGTGCCTCCCTCTAGGCTAGGGGAGCCCAAAGTTTCACGGTACGATACTCAATTCACATATAAGACTCCTTGCCGGCCTGCATAAAAAAATACGATTTGTTATCATAAAACTTCAAATTAATTTTTCTGACAATATAATTTTTCGTTGTTATATGAACAAAAAATCCCTTATGATATTATATTAACAAAAAAATCTTTTCAAAATTATTTTTATTCAAGTAGTCAAACTGTTGAACTGGATGTGATCTTGTTGCTGTATCAATATACCTTTCGCAACTCCAACTTGTGGCGTGGCTAAATGCGGCAAACCTTAACGTGCAGTCATTGAATTTTTTGTAGTTTCATTAGCACAGCAACATCTAGCGACAAGTAAGGAACATCTAGGGACAGACAAGTCTAGGGCCTCATTTGGCCTGCGGGCTGCACTTTGAACACCTTTGCTGTTGTTCATTGGCAGTAAGCATAATGTTTGGCGTGCTGCAGAATACTTTTAACGCTTGTTGTTTTTGTTACATGGATGCTATGTTGTATTGAAGTCGCAAATCTGACGCAGTGTACAGCACTTGTTTGGTTATGACTGTTTATTAGTTTCAAAATAACTTTAAAAATTAAGTTATCTTTCAAAGTAACTCAAAATTAGTAATAATGTTTGTAGTTCTTGGTAGTAACGGACAAACTCTAAACCTGAAAATTTATTAAAGAAACATGATAGAAATAGCTAACATGTAAACTACCCAGCCTATTTGCTTACATGGGTACGTTTCTCGTGATTTACCGGATTAGACAAGTGAAGCTGCCTACGCAGCAGGTGAAAAAGAGGACCTCAGGGCATCGACCAATGGCAGAACGTCTTATTTTGCTTTTGTCACCAAACATCTTCTATTTTCTCAATATAGCTCTTCTGGTGTAACTAAAAGTTAAAATGATCTTTATTCAGGTTTAAAATCTACATAAAAACTCGGCGTTTCGAAATTCATAAAAACTCAACGTTTCAACGTTTCAAAACGCTGATTTTTTATGAATTTTATGTAGATTTAAAATCTGAATAAAGATCATCACAACTTTTAATTACACCAGAAGAGCTATATCAAGAAGACAGAACGTCTTGTTGGTGGTGGGGCTTTAAGCTTAGTAAATGTATTCATGACCGGTTCTCAGTGCACTGCCGTCTTCCCTGCTTGATATTGTATGGGTTTGCGGGATGAACATGAATTGCCATTTCATGCCGAACCTTCATCTCAAAGAAGAGGACGTCAAACGCAATAACCATAGACTTTTTTCCGGAATGTTCTATGTAGTCCCTCTCTTAAGCAGTGAACGCACATAGCGGGTTTCGCAGCCAGGAATTAAACGTTACTTCTTAGAAGTTTTATTCCTGTTTGCGAAAACCGCCATGTGCAAACACATAGCGGTTTTCAATCAGCCAGTCAACCAATATTACATGGTCCCTCTCGCTATTTTGTGTTTTTTATTCAAGATTATTTTCTTATTTTAAACAGTTGGAACCACTTTTAAATTAGGACCGGACAAGGGCATCATAATTTACGAATGGGTAACTGTTTCTCCGAGCCCCAGGAACGATAACTTCAGCATCGGATTCAGCACGTTTCAAAGAAATGCTTTGCTTTTCAAAGTAATTGGAATCTCTGTCAACGGAAAGTCTAATTTTTTACAACTGAGCATTGTGAGTACAGTTTAATTCTTGAAAGCCAAGTGTATTTAGAAAATGATGGATGCAATTACGAAAGAAGGGCTACCACCGTTTATTTTCTTTATTTCTAATGACATATCTCAGAGATTTAAGTAGTATATACCCTGGGAAAAAAGTCTTAAGACCACTTTAGAACAACTGCGCATTTTTAAAAACAAGCTTATTATTCACTAAACAGTTAGTGTTACTTATTGATCATAATTCATATCAAAGATCTGAAACGATATATTGGGTGTACCAGAAAAAGTGAGCCGCTTTTTGTTAAGAATTTTCTCAGCAATAATAAAATCGAATTTATTGCAATTTTACCCACAGTAACCTTAGGATATTATCAACACTTTCGCCAAGTATCAAAAAGATCAGTTGTAATGCTATGTGAATATTGTTAAATTCAAAACAAGGTCTCAAAAAATGCATTATCTGAGTAAAACTCATTTATTTCAATCTAAGCTCAATGTGACCTCCACCTTCCCACCACTAAACGTAGTCGTTTCTTCCACACAGAAATGCTTTTGCGTATTTCTTCTATTGATATTTCCTCCCATGATTGTTATCCTGTTCATTAAAGCCTGCTCGGTCAATTTGCCTTGCTTTCCTCGGTAACTTTTTCCTTTAAAGAGTCCCGTATGGCATAATCCATCGGGTTGCAGTCAGGACTTTGCGGAGGCCATTTTCCTTCTTCATGAATTCGGAGGCAGCCCCTCCAGATGAGCCTGGGTTACCCTATTTGTGTAGGAAGGAGCCGCATCTTCTAAAATGCGTAAATGTCACAATTATGACGTCACAAAGCGCTTGTTCAAGAATTACTCGCATGATTTTACTCTGATATTGCATTTTTTTGCGACATTGCTTTGAATTTGACAATACTCACATAATTTGCCACTTATCCTTTAGATACTTTGTAAAAGTGTTGATGATATCCTAAGGTTTCTGTGTGTACAATTTCAACAAATTCGGTTTATTATCGTTGAGAAAATTCTTAGCAAAAACGATTCGCTTTTTCCATGACACCCGATATAATGCCAATAAATGAGATGCTGTCTCGCTTTTACATAAAAATTTTGGGTCCTTACGTATTATCGGGAGGACCTTTGATTTTTAATGTTATTTTATTTAAAAGAAAGGCAGTGTACACTGAAGGGGCAGGCCCGGTATGTAAATGTACGGGGCAGTGTACACTGGAAGGGTGTATTTTATTGTTTTAACCGTTTCAATAAATAATTTACTTCAATTTTTGAGTCGTGTTTTTAAAGGTCCTCCCGTTAATACGTAAGTACCAAATTTTGTAATTCCGCCGCGCATTTGACCAAAAAAATTTATGTTTTTTGATCTAAAAATGGGTAGAAATAGTTCTGTTATTGTTGTAAAACAAGACCGTATGGTCAGTTTTGGCGTGATTAAGCTTTCTGAGCAAAAGACAGCCAAGCGGTTAAAGGTTAGCAAGACGGCAGTCCATATCGCAATAAAACAATTTTAGATCCAAAAAACTGAAAAACAGCAAAGTACTGCCTGCTAGCTGATTTCGGCTCAAAATCATGAAAGCCAGCGAAAATTTCATGCTTAACTACGTTGATGAAAAACAAGCATTTGGATTTCGTTAAAAGACATACTCACTGGAACATTGACGTGTGGCTGACGAACCTTTGGTAAAACAGTCATTTTTTGAAAGCATACTGTATGGAGCCCTGCTACAATACACTACGAAAAAAAAACATACCAGCCCTACAGTCAAGCATCTCCAAATTTTATTGACTTGGGGGGCAATGTCTGCAAAAAGCACAGCAGACCTATATTTTTTACTATCAAGGTTCATCATGAATGGATCCAAACATGGTGATTTGTCAAACCAGAAGTTAGAATTTCACATTGATGTACATTCTCCACAATTTTTATGCACGATAAAGCTCTTTGCCGCAGCATCAGGATTACAAAGCAATTTTCAGAAACTAAGTACTTCTAAGTGCTTGACCGGCCTGGAAACATCTGACCTTTTCCCAAAAGAAAACTTCTGTTCATTATTGAAGAACAAAGTGTTTAAAAGATCATCTGCAAGCCTTGTAGCTATGAAAAATGCAGTTTGTGTGAAAGACATATTGCTATATTACAGCTTGAATCTGGTCATCACTATGACACGTCGGCTGCAAGCCGTATCAATAGTGAGAATGTGGCCATAAAAAACATTGACAAGTGTTTTCAGTGTGAAAATTGTTTGTTGAAAATGCCTGGTAATTTTTAAATGATCTTTCTTCTTGGCAAAAAAACTTTAAAAATGTCAAGTACAGCGAAAACAGTAGTGGTTTCAAGAATAAAGCGGTAAAAAATAACTTTGAGGTGCATTGCTGTCTTCAACTTTTGTCTTAGGTTTGCATTGCTGTCGCTGCCGATTCCTTCTCTTGAAAGCGTCTTAAAAACTCGTTATTTTTGGCGAAACAACAGGTTTAAATTAACGCTACAGCAAATTTGCATGATATTTGGGTTGAAGCTTTTCTTTTTCCCATATGCTTTACACATACCGACGGGGTGGCACTGCTGTATAAAATTGCAGTTTAGCTTTATGCAGGGTCGGAACAAAAACTTTGAGAACTCCACATCGTTTTGTCAGGCGCGTGTCATCAACAGAAAATTCGGACAGTCTCGTGTTGTACATCATTTGCTCCGTTTGGTTCGCTTCAATTTTGACAGCGAGTACTGGTATTCTTGTATTGGAACAATGGGCTCCTTTACCTACACAATGAGTTGTGATCCCAAGGTCGGAGAAAAAACTGGTCCCTTTAATCTTTTCTTTCTTGTGTTAAAACTTTGTATCTACTTTTTTATTTTCTAACTATAGGGGCTCATTTTGCTCTAAATCTACTGTTTTGTTTTGCTCAAGCACGTCTTAAAGTTGATTGTGTTCTAGTTGTTACTGTTAGTTTGTAAATTTGTATCGTTTTGTGTTGGTGCTCGATAACTGATTCACACAGATTGCAAAAAAATGTAGGAAAATGGCTGCCTTAATCTCCGATTCAATATTGGAAGTCATGATGTCGCATTGACGGAAGAACGCGTCGTGTCTGATGGCCAGTATCACACATGTGTGGCGAGACGTGATTGGATGAATGCAACGTTGCGTGTCGATGATTTGCCAGAACGTTCATACGGCCAAGCATGTAAGAAATGTGAAGATTTTCGCTAAACCACTTTATTGCTTCAATATTTTATAGAAAGAATATCGTTGACAAATTGTTTGACAATATACAGCTTTATTACACCTGGCGCGATATGGTCTTACTCGTAAGTTCAATAGCCCCAGTTTTATGCGTTTTTTTGGACTTGAAAAGGGCACTTTAAGATTATTTCTTTGCTTGGCTGCATTATATATGAAAGACAGAAGTCTTGTCAACAGTTGCCTGCTGACGACTCGAAAGGAAAAAATGCACGCAAGCTGTTGAAAAGTTTAATTGTGGCCTATGAACTCTTCTTATTCTAGCGACCGAGAAACAGACTTTAATAACTTCTAATAATGTCAAATGCCTGTTTTTACAAAATTATTGTGACAGCAATTACAACGGTGCTAAAATTGCTGTTCAATAAACCACCAGAAAAAGAAAATCAAGCAAGTTTTTGCCTAGTGGTCTAGGCTAGCCTGATCTTGATAGGAATTGCTGTCGGAGCCCTCACAACCGCTTCGTGCTGTGTCTGCTCCCTAAGACAGCGAAGCAATAACAATAAATTTGTATCCAGCTCTGATAGCCTTATTTTACACATCAATGATGTAGATACATCAAACCCGATATGTAGCTACACAGAAGCGGAATGGTAAACAATAACACGGAAGTTTCAATCTGTCACATTTGCTCGTCGAAACAAGCTTACCTGATGCTAATCGTTTTTTTTTTCGATAGAAGCCTACAAAATTTCAACACTTTGCGTCTTTGCAGTCACTTCAACTACAGTGTTCAGTTCGCAGTCGAAAATTTACATCGGCGGTATGCTAGAGCGAGAGTTGTCCGTTACAAACGCGACGAAGTTAAAACAAAATGTTTTGAACTCTTTCGAAGGCAAGTTGGTTGGATTCTATTTCAATGAATTAAAGGTCTTCGATATGGCTGCTGCAGGTAACGCAAAATATTTTTGAATCATTTTTGAGTATGAAGTGCAAATCCAAGTTTATTGGTTTCACACAAGTGGATTGAAAGTCAATTGGGGGGTAAGGTTATTGAAAAGTCACGCATGACTGACAAAAAGAAAAGTTTTGTAAAAAAATGTTTATGTGCTTGAAATTTTCTAACAAATGAATGTGAAAAACAGTTTAAAATGATTAGATTTTCATCATTTTTTTCATTCGCTTTTATAGAAGATGAAAGCATGCGGTTCGCCATCAGCTTGGATAGTCCTATTTTTTACTTGATGGGACAATGATGAGAAGATAAATTACCAAGATTATGCATTTCAGCTCCATCGTCACTGTAAAAAAACTGTAGGCTATGGCCTACCCCTTCCCATAAACAAGTAAAAATGCCTGTTTTACTGTACCTTACTTTCCTTAGTCAGTCAAACCGAAGTTGAACATTCACTACATCACAAATTGCTTTTGGTAGCTTCGCTTAGCAGATGTTTTTAATCTTGTTTGCTAGTGGATATCCTCATAGTTATTTAACTCTGGTTTGGTTATGAAATATAGATGGCAGAATACTGCTCAACTTCAAAGGATTAAAATTTAATCAGAATTATTTTGTAAAGCGAAAGTAATCTATGGCCATTGTGAAAACAAAGATGCCTCGTTGAAATTCTAATCCTTCTTAGTGATGTAGTGGCCCATGCGCTAACTCAGCCTTTGAAATCAATGTTCATGATATCAAACCGCAGTCCGATCATATATAGGGTTACCATATCTGGAAAAGCAAAAATCGGGACAATGGATGGCCACTTTGCTCGAGGCCAAATTAATGGGCATTTAAATTATTTTTATAACAAAATCGGGACGCTCAAATTCAGTTCTTGACTTGATATTGGAGGGAGACGACGATCTTCTAATGGAAAGAAAAAAAAAAAAGATCGCCACACGTCTGTCCTGCCCGCCCGAGACTGAAATTTGCACACCCTTGATCTATCTGACCTGTTTGACTGAAGCAAAAAGCGGGATTTTCGATGAAAAAAGCGGGACAAGGCCTGAAAAAGCGGGACGTATGGTAATCCTAATCATATAAAGCTACTGCACCGCTGTGATGTCGCTTGATTTTTATTCACGTTTAGTAATGAATTCACGAAGGTTTTACGATATAAGCTAAAGTCCGTGTTCTACCAATTAAATATACGGACGGAATTCGGAAAGATACTCATTACCGGTATTATGCTCATCTAAAACTTCGTTCAAGACCATTTTCCTCTTTCTTTCATAATCTTCAACTATATTTAATCTCAAATAATACTATTGATCTTTTTACTGTTATTTGTTTCGGCTCTACCAATGAGTTGCATAATAGAAATTCTTTTTCATGCTCCAATAATCGCAGTATTAAGGCAATATAGTGTATCGCTTAAACAGTCTGTTTGCCTGCCAACTCTTTGAGATCTTGCAATTTTAGTAGCAAATAAGTAATCTACCTGCAACAAAATACACCACTTCTTGTGTGAACCGCAAAAAATATATTAACTCACTCCAACTTAAACCTAAACGACACTAACCACTACTACGACTAGTAGAACACCTAGTCCTTTTCGGCTTCCAACATAAAAATTTCCTATAATCCAGATAAACTGACACAGATTCACGTTCGCACAATTTATCTATTACTCTTTTTAAACAGGAATTTTGATCACTGGTAATAACTAGAGTAGAAAGTTTTAATTTAGTCGTAGCCAAATTGTGGAACCATTGATAGTTTTTGTAGGTCGTTTGTACCCAGCTTGCAATTGTGGGCCATGTGGTATGCATAGATCATCAACTAAAATTTAAAATAATCACTAAACTTTTTCTCCAAAAGAAAATGGGGGCGCCACCTTTAAAAAGCAGTAAAAAATTTCTTTTCAAAAAAATTGCGGTCAATTTTAGAAGTGCATTTCAAACCTTTGTTTCAATCAGGTCACTCATCTTGCTAGCAGTGAGGCCTTTGATACTCATCTGAAGGATGGCAGGCCTTTGGAACTTGTTGACGATGCATTTTGATGCATCGCCCCACCCTAAAAAGGGCGTTTGCCACTTACAAGGCCTTGCCAGTACATCGGTAGCAGTAGTTGTCCTAGCGTTTGGGCAGATTTGGTTTCGGTCTGTGATACGAGGTTGGAGGACAGGAGTACTCACGGACTGGGATACGAGAAAGCATGTGCCATTCAGTCCTGCGCGCATATTCGTCTCATTGACAGCGTTCTTAATGACGCTTTGCGCATTGTCACTGAATGCCTACGTCCCACTCCAACGGACAACCTTCCAGTTCTCTCAGGCATCAAGCCAGCTGAGCTTCGCCGCCAAGGATTGACACTCTCCTTGGCTAATCGGGGTTCTTTGGACCCTGGCCACTTTCTGCATAGCCAGCTGACTGAGCCGCAGGCTGCTAGCAAGGAGAGACTGAAATCTAGATACCCGTTTGTTCCTACCGCACAGAAACTATTGCACAATTTATCTGAGTTGGGCATCCGCGCTACCCAATGGACGAACTTGACATGGGACACACAGTACTCCAAGAGTATGTCAGCGCTCGGTGTCTACATTTCTAGGGTCAGCCCAAGGCCTATTGAAATGAGTTTGACAAGAACAGCTTGGGTCAAACTCAATCGCCTGCTTACTGGCGTTGGGCGTTTCGGTTCCTCCATGCACAAATAGGGTCTCGCTTCTTCATCGAAATGCAACTGTGGCGCTAGTGAACAAACTGCAGATCACATTATTTTAACATGCCCCACTCATGGGGCACCTCGAGGAATAATGGATCTGACAGTTTTGGATGACGAGACCAGGTGCTGGCGCAACTCCATCACTGTCAGCATTTGATTTAGGCAACACAACAGGCTGGGGTGGTAAAAGAATAAACCCTCGGTCCCCGTTCTTTTCTTGTATCTGATCGGAATCATAGATACCCTGCCATTCAATGACGATGAATCAGGTCACTACAGTACAATCTTGATTGACCTTCAGCAGCGATTGCAAGTAGGATTTGAGCCACCATAACAAAAGTTTGCCAAAGGCTGTTTTAGATACTTCCGCCAAGAATGAGAATTACTACAATGTTTTGGATAGAAATATACCGATCTCTTGACCGATCAAATTTACGTCATATTCAGTGCCGGATTAACAATTGTAGCAATTGCTATGGGCCCCGCGCTTTTGGTGGCCCCGCGGTCTTTCGTGTTAAAGCTAGCAATCAAACAAAATAACAGTAAATGAGCGTGAAGATCTACTCAACGTTGTTAGCATTATTGTAATTTCATGATCCACTTCACCGCAGAGGTGACCAGGATCAGGGTTTTAAAAGTCGGGTCCTGCAAGATTCCGGGAAATTTTTGGTTTCAGGATTGGATCACGAATGCAATTTTTTGAGATTTTTTGAATCAGATCTGGATCAGGAATGGAGAATTTCTTGGACAGTTAAAGCCAAAAGCGCTTTCTGTCGCACTGATGGAGACGCTCAAGCGCCCGTTGTAAAAGGAATGTCGGATACAAGGTGGTCGGCTCGTGCGGATGCAACGAAAGCACATTTGCATAGCTTCACCGCAATAAAGAAAGTTCGAGAAGATATTTTCAATAACAGCATTCAAAAAGTATTGTGTCGACAGTCGACTGGTTAACTACATTTAACCATGATCAAACTGGATACGGAAATAGCAGTCATATTATGATTTAAAGTTTTACGCAGTTTTCAAGACCAGTTCTTCTTTGGAAATGGTCTTGCCAAAACTTGAACACAGGCTGTTAACTTTTTGAATCCTTACATGGATATAGGCTGCTCAAGCTTTGCGACCTACCTTTTCAGACAGTTAGCAAAAAGCGCAGGAATATCATTAAGAACAAAAATTACGGATAGCAAACTCGTAGAAAACACAATCGATTCATTTTATTTGATGATTTTAACGGTTCCAGCACTCTTGATGCAGTTGTTGAGTCTCGAACACCTTCTTAGAAGTTTAAGAGCGGTATCTTTTTTGTTATTGTTGACGCTTTACTTTGTGCCCTCTCGAAGTGCTAAAAGTCTTATGACGACATGAGCAAAGTGTTGGGATTTCTTCATCACTTGCAATAGTTAACATCATCATAGACTGTGGAGAAATCAACAAACCTTGTCAAGTCAGATTTAGAAGAAAACTTTGCGATGAATTTGTGCAGATTTCTGAGCTTCCAAAACTAAGCTCGCTGCTGCTATTGCCGCCAAAAAAGAACTTGTGGAGTTGAGGATAAACCGACTGATAAAAAACAATTCTTTAGAGTTTTCTATCCCAAATGAGAAAAATCCTTTGCGCATCTATTTATCTTCCATGGTGACCAACTGCAATCGGAAATGGTCATTTTCTACTTTTGAAATGGTTAAGAATCAAGTAAGAAACATTGGGACCAAACAGGCTGAACGCTCTGAATCTAATGAGCATAAAGCAAGGGTGACCAAACGGCGGCTCTTTGAGTCTTTGTGTGCGGCTCTTTGGGTCCTGGATTGGTGCTCTTTTGACTCATGTTTTGTGTTTGGTGATTGGGCGTAGTAATGTGAAAATTGAGGGCATCGTGTTAAATTCAGTGGCTTGTGAAAGGCCACACTAGGTTAATATCGTCTTTCAAAATGATCTACGAAAAAAACTGGTCGGGTCAGCAACTTGTCCACTGACGGAATAGCGCAAAAGTTCGAAGTAAAGTCGTGTAACGGTTCTTTCAGTGACGGCATCTATTGCTTTTGGCTCTGCACAGCACAGTTTGGCCACCCCTGGCATAGAGGATAAACTCCTGTGCAAAATAGACTATTCCAGTATCATAAAAAATTTGCTACGCAAAACCTTGAAAATGTTATCTTGATAAGTAGATTTTCTGCCTTTGACAATTGACCTTGGCATTGCTACTCAGACTACAATGTCTAGATGTCGCTATGAGCAAAATTGTCGATGCGTCTGGAAATATTATTGTCTTTGCAGACTTCTTGTAAGCTGAGCAGTTTGCCTACTTGTACGATATTGCTTTTTCGTAAAAAGATACATATACGCTGAGTAGAAATATGATAGCCAGTGAACTAGAGAAGATTTTATTTCAAAACGTTTCGCTTTATACTGAAAGCATCACTACTTGTGATTAAAATGTTACCTTGTAGGCTAAGTTAAAATTTGTGAGCTGTTGTACCGCTTGATAACTAAAACTACGACGATTGTTATGAAACAAACGAAGTCTAATACAAAACGATTGCAATAACTTCGCTACGACAATTCTAATTAAGGTGATTTAAGAAAACAGTGGAAAGTATTTGAATTTCGATATGGTACAGGTATTTATACTTCTCTTTTCTGTAAAAAAGAGAGGTAGCTTATAGTTTACTAGCAGATTTCCCCGTCGTTGATCGGGTAAAATGTAAAGACTGATTAAATTTTTACATTGAATAACCATATTTCTTTCGATCCCGCGCGGGTATAATTACCGGCAAGCGATCTTTATGCCCGTCGTTGATCGGGTAAAATGTAAAGACTGATCATACAGAAAGAAAATAAAACTGAACAATACAACCAGTGTCATAATTTCTTAGCAAATACAAATACAAATACATTAGCAAATACATAGACGATTCTGATCGAAATCAAAATACCGTACCCGTCGTTGATCGGGTAAAATGTAAAGACTGATTAAATTTTTACATTGAAGAACCATATTTTAATATAGGTTGAATAAATATAGGCTCGTAGCCCCCCATAGACGATTCTGAGCGAAATCAAAATACCGTACTTGGTTGGCTTCCCTGGAAAAAGTTATAGCAGATTTCCCCGTCGTTGATCGGGTAAAATGTAAAGACTGATTAAATTTTTACATTGAAGAACCATATTTTAACTCTTTCGATCCCGCGCGGGCATAATTACCGGCAAGCGAGCTTTATGCGTTCGCTCCCGCGACGGTATACATACCGGCAATAACAGAAATGGTGGATGTGCGCGCAATTGTTTGCGTACATCTCGTTCAAGCAAAAACGTTTATATATAAACCTTTCTAACATTCTGTTTGTGGTTTGTAATTGAATTTTTTTGAATTTTGTTGTGTGAGTTAATATAGGTTGAATAAATATAGGCTCGTAGCCCCTCATAGACGATTCTGATCGAAATCAAAATACCGTACTTGGCTTCCCTGGAAAAAGTTATATAAGATTCATATGTTTGTTTGTATCTAAATGTCTCCAGTTTTATTTCTATAGCGGACATACAGACAGACAAACTTTGAGTTTTATATATATAGAAAATACAGTATAATGCCGCAGTTTGCTATTCAGAACTAGGTTTTCTGTACTTACGAAATTAAACGCAGTGGTAGTCACATGAATGCCTACACACTTGCTGATTAAACAAGGGTCAAAGTGTATTTTTAACTTAGGGCCGGTGCTCTTTATGAGCTACAGGCCCCACAACTTTACAATGATAATGTAGTACACAACTTACAGGTATTGAAGATGTTAGAAGGGTAAATATTCGAGAACTTAAAATAATTACCCTATGTTCAAATGGTTACGTACACAGCTTTTGGCTTAATATAGGCTTCTGTAAACTCAATTTATGCAATAATGGAATAACAATGTCTTGATTCTGTTTGAATGAAAGCATTGATGATGCTTTTTTAGTGAAATCGATTTGCTATAAATGAAGTGTGAGCATTACTTTCAAAATTTTCAAGTTTAAAACAGATATAAGTTATTATTCGAGACCAAGGCTGTGGTGTCCGTGTCTGCAGGTGTCGGGATCAGCACGGTAGCTTGAATAATTAAAAGAAAAAGGTATCGGTGTCGGCAAGTTTTTAGAAACGACACCGGTTTCGCAAAAATTTGCCAACACCAGAGCCTTGTTTGGACACAATGACTATTTAAATTCTTCTTGCTGCCACAGTTGTTCGAGTAAATAAACCTTTAGGCCTAACAGCTACAGCAGGGGAACTAAGAAAAGAAAGAGTAATGTTATAGTTGGAAGAAGCGTCTTAGTTCACCCAGTAATAAATAGAGTAATTAGGCGAGTTACATGCAGTTGCTCGGAAGATATTGGTCGATCTGGCCAACATTACGTTAGCTCTAACATGCATTACCTAGCAATTTTGTGTGGCTTATAAATGCGATCATTACTTGAATGCAAAAATACAATTTACACTGTACGTTGTTGGCGATCAAGGGCGCAATCACGAGGCTAAGGAAGCTGAAAACCCTCCCCTAAATAAAAATTTCTCTCAAAAAAAAAGTGGTGTCCAACATACTAGCCACAAAAGCGCCTCAAATAGTGCACAATTTGACACACAATCATATTGAATCAGGGTTGTCAAACATACGGCCAGCGGGCCAAAATGTGGCCCGTGACGTAATATTCTGTGGCCTGTGTAAAAACTTTGTGCGAATGCCTGGTTTCCGAATTTGGTTTGCAAAAAATTGAGATTATTTAAGTTGAAATTACATGAACATAGGCATGATGTGACGGTCGACAAGTGCTAGAAGTTGCGGCTTGCATTACAGGTAATGACCTTTTTTTTTGGAGATCAGCATCATTTCGGGCTACGTCGCGTGACTTCCGGAGATCGTTGCCTGGAAAAGTCTGGCCCGTATGAAACCCACGTATGAAAATGTGGCCAGCAGCACTGAATGAGTTGACGCCCTTGTCTTAAACAAAAGTCGCTTTATTTATTTTTTATGGACACAGTTATAGTTTTGGTAGGCACCTCTTGGTAAAAGTACTGATTATTTCCCTCAATTGTTAAGGCATGTATCTGTAGAAGAAAACAAAGTCCTTGTGTTAAATCAATGGGCATCAAAAAACAAAAGTTGTAAAACCACCATCCATTTCAACCGACAACACGTCCAAAATAGGATGTTCACGAGTTTCAATGATGTGATGTTTAGCTACCAGCAAACTCTTATAGCGAACTATTTTAGATATAAAAGGTGTTAAAAAGGCTGGTACTAGCTAGTATTTCTTTGAAGCGGCTGTAAACAAAAATATAGAAAACGTGAACGGATGTTGTTTACGGATGCATTGGGATGTGTTTGCATCAAATTGCTCGCAGGCTGCATTCACATTTTAATTGCTTGTTTATGAATGACTACAAAACGTCGAAGCAAATAAATATTTTATGTCAAAGCAACTTAAATAACTCATCAATGCTATTGTTGCTACAGCTCATAAAAGAGCAGGGTGTAGCTTTATTAAATTATAACTTTACTGATTCGATTGAAATTTTGAAGGCTTGTTGCGGACACCTCCGCTTTGTTTACTTAACCCAAACTTTTGTCCAAAAAATTTTATATTTGGCCAGTTCAGATTATTGCACAAATTTGAACTGCATTATTCATTTGCTTTAGTTGTAAGTCTACTGAAACACATTATGTTGCCATTTTTTAGACCATCCTCAGATTACCATAATTGGTAATGTAGAACTGCTTAATGGTCCGATCCAATACAATTTATCGGTACCGGCAGCCTCAACTCCTCTAATGACAACCACCATAGATTCTCTATCCACCTTTTCTACCACAGAAATTTCTGCGAATGTAAGTATTTTTGCTGTAGGCCAACTCTGTCGTCAAATGCAGGGGAATGTAATACTTTCTAGCAAAGCGTTAACTTCATGAGGAAAATAGGCTGGTTCCCTGAAGCAAAAAAGAAAATTATGCCAACACAGGAATGTAGTGGCATCCTTCACACTATACCATAGTTTACTGTCAGTGGTGGGATTAATTCGGTTCTTACCAGTTCATTCGAGGGTGTTCTCGCAATTTCACAAGCTTCACCAACCGGTTAACGAGATTTGGCAAGCCTACAATTTAAAATCTGGATGCTGCTGTCCTACTGCCATTGTTGAGAACAACTATGGTTGAAATTTTTGCACTCCGCTGTGGCTACTGTCAATGATAGTTCTTACATTTGGGAACTGGACCAAAATGTTAAATGATACTGCTTTATACCATTGCTGCGTAGGCTGTATTTATTTTTTTGGAGCGCAAGGAATTTTCTGAAATGCAAACAAAAGGATCTCAGCAACAACAACAGAAAGTAGACTAAATATTGTCACAAGTAATCTCTCTTTCCAAACTTCTCATTTTCCGTAAATTTGTAAATACTCTGTCAATACACATGTATATATTTGTATGTATTGTTGTGCTTGGACTCTTGTTTTTCTTGGTGAAGCCCTGGAGAGAGATTTATCTTTCCTTTGCTGTTGTTTCTTATATTTTCGACAGGTCTAACAGCTTTAAGGTCTGAAATGAGTAGCAAACAGTTTATGGTATACCTATCACATTTTTTAGAAAAGCGTTGATGATTATGAATGCAGCGAATCAAAAATCTGTTCTAAATTACTTGGTAAGTGCATTAAAGGTTTATCAAAACCGTGGAAAAGAAGGAAAGGTAGGCCTGATGTTTCTTTTCGTTTAGAAAATACTCCTATACGAAATCACCTTCGGATTATTTTATTTTTATTTCATTACTTCAAACTCCATCGAAAGTAATTGTTATTGCTTGTTTATTAATCAGTGATCTGCAACCTACCGCACGCCTAGCAAAATTACCCGTTCCCAGCTTTTTATTTCATTGTTATTATTTTACGGGAGGTCATGTGAATTTCTTTTGATCTGTTAAGATTGAATTGCGTTTAAGCGTAGTTATCTATTTCCTTGCGAGTATCATAAATAATACCATGTTAATTGGCTGCTTTAAATAGCGTTACTTTATCATTAGGTTATTCGAATTTAAGAGGATTGTACATAGAGTAATACCTCCTACTTTTTTACCTAAAAAACTTGAAAAGATAAAAAGACTAAAATGGCATCACTTAAACAAAGCACTCAAGAATATTAATGAATCTCATTTTTGTGCTAGACTACCTCTGTTTTACAGCTCTAACGCCAATAGTGAACAAAGGCCAAAATGCCGTGTTTTTCAAGCCTGTTCCAACAGTGAGTCGACTTTGTCAATGAGTTGAGTGACAGTAATAGTTATTCATTTTTTATCCGGTGTTGCTCCCTAAGCGGAAATGGCCGGATTCACCCCATTCCTTCTGCAATTGCTTGCACTCCGTCTCTCCACTTTGCTCGATTCAGGGCATCTTCCTCCTTCAAACCACTCTTCTCTGTCTCCTCCTCCACTTGCTTCTTCCAGGCCTTTTTCGGCCGTCCTCGCTTTTTTTTGCCACTCACTTCAAGATCCAGAGCAGCCCTCAAAACACTATGGTTATCCCTCCTCAGCACATGTCCATACCATCTAACTTCATTTTTGTGATTACCCCTCCTCTTCCTCAGGATGGAGGTACGGCACGAGCGCCAATTCAGGTTCATGCCGTCAACCTAATTGAAATTAGGCTAGGGGAATGATGGCAGCCCATTTCGAACCAGTCATGAGTGACTGGTAGCCCCACCACCAACAAGGCGGACTGCAACTGGTGGGTACCCAAGAGTCGTCTTTTTACATCATGCTGAGTTAGAAACTTTACAATTGTAATCCGGTGAAGTACGGGAGGGCCACCTGTCTGCCACATAAAGGTGGAGGCGTCCCGTTAGGTGCTTTGCCCAAGGACACAACAAGCAAGCTTGCCGGCTTGTTCTCCTAACCCTTTTTTATGCTGAACGCCAAGCAGGGAAGCTGTGAATATCGCACATGGCTCTCACCATAGATCTCTCAATTCTCCTTGAAATTGCTTTTTCTTTTTCTTTCAAACACGATGCCTCGCTTCATACAGAATTGCTGATCTTACGCAACAGCGAAAAACTTTACCTTTAATCGTCAGAGGAAACCTATTTCCAAGCAATTTCTCTCCACATACCCTAAATTTTACCCAACCGACTCTTACTCTTGCTGTGACTGCCGCTTCACAACCACCACTAGAATTTAGACTGTCTCCCAAATAGCAAAATCTGTTCATTGTCTCCACTTCATCGCACAACTTCTCGATCAAATCCACCGTTTCTTCCATTATTCCTTTACATCTCGAGCAAACAAAATGCATTGCCAACCTAACGGTAACTCTTTTTATTTTTGCGCATCTACCATGAATCCAGTTTCCACATTTTGTGCACAACACTAAATTGACCAGCACTCTCCCCCGACAAACTTCTCATGGATCTATCTTGCTTTTGAATAGTTCTCCTTCCGACTCGCTTACCATCACTTTCGTTTTTCTGGTGTTGACCTTTAAACCCTTACATTCCAGTGCATCCTTGCAATTTCAAAATCTTTTCTTTTAGTCTTCCATGGTTTTGCTCATGAAAACAAGGTCATCTGCATACACTAATTTCTTAGCCACACCCGTTCTTGCATTTTTTCTAATAACGTCCACCACTATTGCAAACAATAGTGGCGACAGCACAAATCCTTGATGTACACCAACTTTTACTTCGAATTCCTCTGAATATGCAGATCTTACCTTCACTCTTGTCTTTGCACCATCATACAAACTCATAACTGCCCGAACCATTACTTTCTAATAAACCCTTCTTTCTCATGGTCCACTCCATCACTTTTCTTGGAACTCTATTAAAAGTCTTTCCCATGTCAAAAAAACACATACCACTATACAACTTCTTGTCCTTCTTTTTGTATTCCTCCTGCATTCTCCTCACAATAAATATTGCTTCCACTGTTCCTTTTCCTGGAATAAATCCAAACTGCAATTTATTCAAATTGACTAGTGTTCGTATTCGCCTCTTTAGTACCCTTTCAACAATTTCCTTGGCATGTTTTAGCAGTTTTACTTCTCTGTATGATCCACAGCTCATCACATCACCCTTTCCTTTAAAGATAGGCACAATCACACCAGTTTTCTACTCACCATGTATTCTCTACCATCCAATACACGCTGACATAATTCCATCTTCACTTTAACCCCAATTTTGCCACTTGCAACTATCATCTTCACACTTACTTCAGATGGTCCAATTGCCTTTCCTGATTTCATCTTTTGCATTGCTTCCACAATTTCTTTGTGGGCCACTTTTTTCACTAGTCCTTCTACTACATCAGTTTCCACCATGTGGTCCCATTAGTTCTCTTCATTCATGATCTTTTCCACGTACTCCCTCCAAATTTTTGCCTTATCTTCTTCAATAAAACCCAATCGTCCGTCTCTTGCTCTGAAGCACCTTCCTCCTTCCAGATTCTTTCCTTCCTTTTTCCTTCTTCTTAGGAAGCAGAAAACCCTGTTAGAATTCTGATAAAAATCATTCAACTCCTGATTAGCTTCCATTCTCATAGCTCTAGCAACAATTTTTCTTTGATTTCAAAAACCTTTGTATTGAGTCTTATTTTCTTCTGATGGGAACCTGCATAGCTCTTTGAATGCCACCTTCTTTCTTGCTATGGTATCCTTGACCTCTGCATTTCACCCCCACATGCCTCACCGATCTCTCGTAGACTTCTTCTTTCCACACACTTCATCCCATGCCTTTAGAACACCATCCTTGAAAGTTTTCCTCAAATTAGGCGCGTCCGTGCCTACTATAGGTTGACCATCACTAATCCGGAAATCAGTTAGCCGGCACTAATTTGTCCTAGAAAACAGTACCTGTACTCTGTACTGTAATTTCAAACTTTTCGGGTCACAGCGCCAGCTTTGTACTGTGCTGTATTGTACCAATTATTTTACCTGTATTTCATTAACATTTCACTCGTCTTTTCTTTATTAACCAACCTGTACTGATTTAGAGGATATTCTAATTTTAAGATGAGGTGGTTAGCAACTGGGTTTGTGTATTCTAAGATAATATGTGGTTAATCCAGTCCCCCTTCCCCAGGTCCCAATGATTCCGGATTAGTAATGATCAATCTGTTAGTTCTTTTACTCCTTTTTGCAAGTCGTACTCTTGTTCGGTTTTTATTTAACTTCCACATCTTTTTTTTGATGATCCGTTGCTTTCTCACAATATTTTGAGAACCATTTTATCCAGATCTACCACCACCAGCTTGTGCTGAAGTTCCCATCGAATCACTTTCACATCCCTTACATACTTTCTGTATCTTTTTCCCACAGGCAGAAAATCAATTTCTGTTTCACATCCGCCACTACTATAAGTGATTTTCCTTTTGTCTGCCTCATAAAACCAAGTGTTTGCCATGCATAGTTTTTTTCATCACAGAACTTTCGCAATCTTCTTCCTTATGCATTTCTTTTCCCAATGCCATTTCTCCTGTGTACACCTTCAAAACCCTCAGCGCATTTTCCCACAAGTCAATTGAAATCCCCCAAAGAAACTATGATTTCATTAGAACTTCTCAAGTCCCACTCGCCATTTTATCATAAAAACAAACTTTCTCTGTGTCTGGTCTTCTTTGTGGCCCATACGCACATATTATTCGCATCACTTTTGTACCTCAAGTTAGCACAATTTCCATTACTCTATCACTTTTTCTTCTTACTTCCATAACGTTTCCAGATATTTCCTCTTTCACCAAAATTTTAACCCCTCGAAATCCTGCATCATTTCCTGATCAAAACAGTTTATACCTTCGTCCCAAAGTACCCACGAAACGAGTTCCTTGGATTTTCCATCTTACTTGCTGCATGCAGCACACATCAACTCTTCTCTTCCTTAGTTCTTCACACACTTCTGTTTTCCTTCCACAAAGACTTCCCACATTTAACGTACCAAATCTTATTTCATGACATTCAAGTTTAAACCCGGAGATTCCTCGCACCCCTGTCCATTTAAGAGCTGCCGGGGGCTGGGGTCCATTTGTTTGTTTTTTCTTGTTATGGGGATTTGTTGGAGCAAAATTCTTCTACGAGGAGCATGCCCTTGCTTACCCCCAACTTCAGTTTTCTGACATGAGTGGTCCAACCATGCAATTAAGCTGGCAGCCCCACCATTAACAGTCAGACTGCAATTGGTAGGTACCCAATAGTCGTTTCTTACGACATGCTGGGTAAACAGCTTCACTATTCTTTAAAACCGGTGAAGCACGGTAAAAATATTATCTCAGTGTTCTTAAAAAATATTATTCCTGTATTTCGTCTTTTACCGACCCAGACAGGTTCAAATCTTTCGGTGCAAGATCAGAGCTATACGGTGATTATAGCAGCACTTTCCAGTCAAACATTTTCTCACATTCCGCGGTATGCAGACTTCGTAGTGGCCTAAAATTATCGTGTTGCAAAAAGAATGTTTTCCTCCCTAATTTGGTGCAGGCAATCTAGGTCTCTACTTTGGTCAACGTTTTTATGTGTCATTCAAAATTGATGATTGCCTTTGGTTCCTGAAAATCTAAGACAATAATGCCCTTTGCGTCTCAGCAGACGATGCACATCACCTTCTTTGCTGCTGAGGAATGTGAGTGGTGTCATTTCAGACACTCTTACTTAGATTCCAAATTGTTGTGGCAGCACCAAGATTTATCAACAGTGACAATTCGATCCAAGAATTCAGCCCTTTCGGTGTCATATCGATGCAACAACTCTTGTCTGACAGTCATACGGTGTTATGTTTTCTTCTATGCAAGCGTCCGTGGAACCCACCTGGCACACATTTTGCTGAATTCAATAGAAAAAATTAAGTTTTTTTCCATCCACACTTCTAACTATAGGCTCCTTTTATCTATTGTTACCCGTCGATTGCTTGTCATAAGTTAAATAAAACGCACTTTATCATTTTGTTTTGTGGCTGTGCTTCGGAGTCAGCAGCTAGGTTTGTCACTTCCGTCTCTGCCACTTCTTTGGAATTTACGAATTCATCTTCTAGCTGAGCAGACATCCACTGCCTTGCTCCACAAACATTCACCAAGCCCCTGAGGATGTCAGGTGATTTGCTTTTTTTCTGCATTAAGGAACTCATTGATACAATTCTATTTGTGACAGACATTCATTATAATAGAAATTCTTATAATACAGTAGTTTTCTAGTAGTATTTATCGTCAAAATTTTATACAACGTTTGTTACTACCGCAATATTTAATATCACTATATTGTTAATATCACAAGGTTTATCACTATCCGCATTCCTTAATAGTAAGGAGAAAATAATTTGGCCCGCCAAGACCTCGGAAAGTTTACTTTTGTCCTGCGCCCACGACTAGGAAAAGTGGCCGACCCCAGGTATAAACAATGAAGTGAAGTTTGCTAGACCACTAATCAGTCGATAACAACATCAATCAATAACAAAAGATCATGCTCCTCGATCATTAAAGAGTACATCGTACGGAGACAGTACATGCAAAACCAAAATCTATCTCTGAATGTCGACATTAATTTCACTTGAATACATGAGCGTAAAAGTAAGAAGGTGAGGGTCTGAACCCCAGACTGTTTTTAGCTTCTCTCCCCTTAAAGAAATTCGAAAAATTTCGACTTTTCAAAATCGATTTCAGTTCTGAAAACAACATGATTTCAAAAAAAGATTTTCGCCTCATTTTGCAGCTGAAAATAGGAAAAAGTAGGCTCTGAAAAGCTTAATCTATACAACCAATACAAAAGGTCCTTAATTTTGAGACAAAATATTTTTGTCCCCCCCAACCCCACAAATTTGAAAAATCGTCAGAACATGCACTTTTAAAAAGGTGATCTCCAAAAAATCTAGCATGCTTGCCTTTAGCCACTGCTAGAAAATCAAGTATTATGCCTATTTTAGAAAATAGCTCTTTTATCAGGTCCGCCTTTTCCGTAAAATTCAAACCATGACTTGATGATCTAATGAGGTCAAGCTATTTACCTGTCCAAAACTGATGGTATTTCGCGAATATAGACCTTATGTTTGTCTTTTATTAGCAGAAAACTTCACAGCTTCGGCCCCTATCATGAATGCTGACGTCATTTTAAAGTCAAATATTTCGAAGAAGATTTTCATTGGAATCGTCGCAGCCGCTAGTGGATGTTTGATTATCCTGTTGATTCTGTTGTATCATTACCGTACTGGTAGTTTTTGTGTTTCAAGATACTCAACAAATAAGCCTATCATTCCAGAGCTAGGAAAACATGTTTTAATGCGTGCTAATGGAACGATTATCCAGCAAAACCACTCTTCAATACGACGAGGATCAAGCAAAGAAATCTTTGTATGAAGTGGGTAACTGCTGGTCGCAAAAACCTGCTTTGATACTTTGCTTTGGAAAGAAGGACTCACGGAAATCGGAGTTGGAAAAAGATGGCATGAAAAACCATCACGATGTACGTTTACTAGAGCAACTACCTTACAATTAAATACCTCAAGCAAGGTGAGAGCACCAGCACATGGATTCTCTGACGTTGAAGGGAAGAGTGGGAGATAATGCCACACTGTTCTCTTCTAACACTGATAGACCCAACTTCAGTATATACTTTTCCCAAACTTAATCGCCGTAGCTGGATGACCCTAAACAGGCTCCGTATCCGTGTTGGTTGTTTCCTCAAATTTCTAGACTAATGAGCCATGGTAGACATTCCGAAATGCCCTTGCAACATTGGTAAACATTAGATTGTCGCCACATCAGTGAATATCAAGTCTGGAGACGCGATGGCGTAGTGGTTAGAACGTTCGCTTTGCAGTCAGTACATCTGAGGTTCATTTACCAAGTCAAGTCATATCAAAAGACTTTAAAAAATGGTACTCACAGCTTCCCTGCTTGGTGCTCAGCATAAAAGGGGTAGTTTGGAGAACAAGCCGGCAAGCTTTGCTTGTTGTGTCATTGGGCAAAACACTTGACGAGATGTCTCCATCATTATGTGGCAGACAGGTGAGGGAGCCAAGCAGTCTACCCGTCGTGGTGGCCCAGTCTAGCTATAAACTAGCAAAAAGGGCTAATGAGTTTGCCCATACGAAGAAGCGAAGATCGATGCAAATTGTTCAAGTCACTCGGTCCACCACCTGCCCCAACAAATCCACCATCAGTATTTTGCAAATGGATAGAAAAAACAAACTTGAAAGTCTGAAGAACGCTAAATGAACGACGTCATGGCAAGCCGTAATGACTTTGTGTTTCAAATCCGGTTTTGATGGTCTTCGATCTCCGACATTGTCGTGGATACCTGGCCCGAGTTGAGCCATATGGAGATAGCGTAGACGCTTACAACTGTACGCTTTATTTGACTTGTTTTTGTTTTTTTGCTTTTGTTAATTCTGTGAAATTGGATTTAGAAATGCGTTTTGAATCATTCTTGATTTGACCTCGGTCTAACAAAGGCATAGCTTTTGTTTGAATTAAATTTAGTTACGCTAATGAGCACCTCCCCGGTCGTTTCAAATGCATGGAATCAGAGTAGCCGAATCTTAGTTTGCAGAAATCACAAAATAGTCATTTTTGTTTAAAAATTTCCAAATTTCTGAAGTGATTTGGCTCAAAGTGATTTCCAGATCGACCCGCAAAAATACGTCTTATGCCCAGAAATACCACAATATCGTCTGAATTGGACGTGATCACAAAACAAAAGAGGTCATCGTCTTCAAACTAACTGGAATATGAGTTGATCTCAAATAAAATTTTTTCCGTGGAATCTAGAAGAACATCTCCAAAAAATCTCCGGGTTGGTCTCAAAAATCCCTAGATTTTCCCTACAAATTTTACCAATTTAAAATTCCCTTTACCTTAAAAATTACGATAATCTTGAGGATAAATTTCCAAGATTAGCAACTGTACATGGAAGTCTATTTGAGAGGGAAACTAATTATCGGATGTGCGTCCAAGAAAGTACTTGTTATTTACAAATCACCTTTATTAAGGAGTTTTTTTTTAATTTTAGTCAAATTTGTAAGCGTTTGGCGATTTTTTGAAGTGGATTTGATCGAAACAGAAAAAAATAGTTCAAATAATGGTGTAATTCGAGCATGTGCAACCTTTTTTACTGGCCACCCATATTTTCCCGGACGGTAATTGGTTTTTGTTGAAGAAAATTATTACCGATATTAACCTAATCTCTTACAACAATAGCTTATTTGTAATGCAGTCCACAGACACATGCGTACCACAATTTTATTTAGCCCAACAATTTTGAACGAGTCTTCGAAAGGTATGACACTCGGTAGACTACATTTAGTCAAGCGTAGCCTATTTGCTCTTATTCGGCGTGCCAATATGAGGTTTGATAATGCAGATGCTTGCAAACCTTTGAAATAATTTTTCACGAAACTCATGGGTTTTAAAGTTATGTTTTTAAATGTTAAAAATTGTCTGTGATGCTTTCCTTCGCTAAATTTTATCTTTGTAAAAAATTGCCTGCAGCAAAAAGCGTATTGTATTGATTCATTTTTGTTGCAACCCTAAACTTTGGCTCAAAAACGGTACCGGTACGTGAGTTTTGGGACGGATTTTACTTTGCGAAGCATCTGGCGTAAAGCCATCAATCAAGATCGATTTCTATCGTCCGCAACTTAGTGCCTGGCCGCTAGCATCCATAGACGCACGTAAGAAAAATCGGTAAATATAGCTGTACGATGGGGGATGTGCACTTGAAGAGAAGTCTAACTTTTCTTTTTCTATCTGGCATGAATTGGTAATTTCGAAGAAATCAAATGAGAAATTCAGCTTCCCGCGTAGAGCTGCTTTCAATATTCTTGAGAAAAGCCTATTGACTTACGTCAGCTGAATTCACTGGTATCAGCTGTTAGTCGTACCTCGTGTACAAGTTGCCCCTTCCCCGGTACTTTTTTGGTAATATTAACTAGTGGTTTAAAAATTGCGACTTATAAAAGAATGAATATAGCAATAGAATCAGTTAACGTAAAATTTAAAAATTAACCATGCCGCAGTGCGTGGCAGTGATGTGGTCTAACTTGCATAAAAGCGATGGAACTATTAACAACAGTGACGTTTTTCCGCAACGCTTGAAAGACTTCAATCCAGTGTGGTTATGCCTTTACGAAAATTTCATTCTAGATTTTATGCTTGTGGCAAACACGGGAAGTGCCAGCTGCACTCAGATCACACGTTGTGTAGTGCTTTGCAGTTTCGTGATTGCAGGTTGATAAGTTTGCTTACTTCGAACCTGTTTGCATTCAATTTTAATACTTCCGCCCACCCAGTTGGTATTCACTTGTGACACAGATAGTTATGGCGTTTATTTTGATGTCAGACCTAAACAACTTTTTGTGTCAAACCAATTTATTTCTGTTCAATAACACATTTTTTCGTACTTGCTGTGTGATTTTGTATAATAACTTAGCGTGAAGACACTGGTCTCGGACTGGTTTTGTTTGTTTACCCCGATCAATAATAAACATTTGATGGTTTTAAATGATTTTTTTCCTATTAATTACGGTGGAGTGCAACAAACACACCTTAGCCAGAAACCAAATCAAGCAAGCAGGAACACGCTGATTAGGTCAAGGAAGATTGGTTTCCCGTTCTTAAATACCCACGGATTGACAGCCTCACCTCAACAAGGCAGACGGTCACTGATGAAAAAGCCACACCGAGCGCTCTTAATATCAACTGCAGGCAATAATACAAATCGAACTGAAAACTGTAATCGGAAGCAAAGCAGCAAGAATGGAGTAATAACACAGTAAGAAACAAACATAAAATCACACTATTTTCAGCACCAATGACTTTAGGCAGTGTTGGCAAGCAGAAGAAGAGTGAAGCATTCAAAGTACATAGCACCTGTCAAAAAATGAAAGACATTAAGCGAATATCCACAAACATGCAGTTTTATCAGTGGCACGAGCTTGCTAAGCACAGTTTTGCAGAAAACGATAAAGCAAAATTTCAAAAATCGTTTTAGGAAAACAAATGAATAAAAATCAAACAATGTTTTGATTATTGTGCGTCGTAAAATTCGTCATCGTCTAAGCATTGAAGTGTGTTGTCAAACGCTGATGTAAATGTGAGATCGCCACTTTGAAGAGAGACATTGGCACTACAACCACTTTCATCTGCAAAAAACGAAATAATAATCGACAGCACATTCATCATGTCACTTCCCTGCATATACTAAAGCTAATGGACTGCATGAATACGAGTGATGACGAGCTGACGCAGTTATTTATGTGGTGTTTATACCTTTTCTGACAATATACAGCAATGAGTTTGTACAGAGCGAGCAACCTGCGGGCCCGCTAATCTACACTATGTGAACGGCGGGATGATACGGCAAAATTTTGGTGGGTCGTAACAATTTAGATAAAAAAAACCGTTGTGGGCGAGCAGACAATTAACCTAGAGTTGTCCAAAATGGCTCACGAGATTTTAGAAAAGCGTTTTATCCAATTATATTCCAAATGCCCATTTTTTACCCCGGGAACAAACCTTCACCTTATTTTACCCCAACAGCTTTGGTATAATTCTAAGTCGACTCAAAAAAAGATCTTCATTGTAACCTCAAAAATTAGCAACGAATAAAGGGGCATACAATCGTTTTAAGTATCACTGATGAATCAGGGATAAAACATGATTACCAAACAATGCGTTTATAGGTGGGTAGCGAGAAATGAAAGTATGGTGGTGGCTAAAGGTCAATCCTATTTTATGCATTTGATTTGACTACGCGAAAGATTGCTCAGCACGAATCTCTGGGGTAGCGCAAAAACTTCGAATTTCGATTGAAATTAATCAATTTAACTAAAATTAACCTCTGAGATAGCATGAAAACTTCGAACTTCAACTGAATTTGTGATACTTACCTAGCAATTCCTCGGGCATTATAGCATTTATTTCGGAAAGAACATCGCTTTCTTGAGAATGAAAACCACCGCTCCTTTTTTGTTCTTCACCTATTTCAGTTCCAAGCTCCTGTTGCAGGGGCTCAGTTACTTCATTTTCATCCTTTGGTCGAGTCACTGCTTCTGGTTCATTTGCTACAATGACAGCAATGTGCAGGTCATCGCTTTCCTGTGTGACGGAGTCTACTTCTGCTGTGCTTTCAACTAGACTACTATTGTCACTCATGTGTTCAATTTTGAGCTTGGAAATGAAGTCATTAACTTCTGCAATAAGGTTGACAGTTTCAGGATCGACATCGACCGTTTCTGATATCACATCGGCAGTTTCAGAATTGACATTGACAGTTTCGGATATCGCGTTTACATTTTCAGGATCGACCTCAACAATTTCTGATATCATGTCGACAGTTTCAGGACTGATATCGACAGTTTCTGATAGGACGTTTACAGTTTCAGGACTGACATCAACAGTTTCTGATATCACGTCGACAGTTTCAGGACTGACATCAACAGTTTCTGATATCACGTCGGCAGTTTCAGGATCGACATCGACAGTTTCTGATATCACGTCAACAGTTTCAGGATCGACATCAACAGTTTTTGATATCACGTCGACAGTTTCAGGACTGACATCAATAATTTCTGATATCACGTCGACAGTTTCAGGACTGACATCGACAGTTTCTAATACGACGTTTACAGTTTCAGGACTGATACCGACAGTTTCTGATATCACGCAGGCAGTTTCAGGACTGACATCGACAGTTTCAAGACTGACATTAACAGTTTTTGATATCACGTCGACAGTTTCAGGACCGACATCGACAGTTTCTAATACGACGTTTACAGTTTCAGGACTCACATCAACAGTTTCTGATAAAACGTAGACAGTTTCCGGACTGACATCGACAGTTTTTGATAGGACGTTTACAGTTTCAGGACTGACAACAACAGTTTTTGATATCACTTCGACAGTTTCAGGACTGACATCAACAGTTTCTAATACGTCGTTTACAGTTTCAGGACTGATATCGACAGTTTCTGATATCACGCAGGCGGTTTCAGAACTGATATCGACAGTTTCTGATATCACGCAGGCAGTTTCAGGACGGATATCCACAGTTTCTGATATCACGTCGACAGTTTCTGGACTGACATCGACAGTTTCTAATAAGACGTTAACAGTTTCAGGACTGATATCAACAGTTTCTGATATCACGTTGGCAGTTTCAGGACTGATATCAACAGTTTCTGATATGACGTTGACAGTTTCAGGACCGACATCGACAGTTTCTAATGGGACGTTTACAGTTTCAGGACTAACGTTGACAGTTTCTGATATCACGTCCACAGTTTCTAATATGACGTCGACAGTTTCAGGACTGACATCACCAGTTTCCGATATCACGTCGACAGTTTCAGAGCCGACATCAACGGTTTCAGGATCCACTTCAACAGTTTCTGAAATGACGCAGACAGTTTCACGATCAACATTGACAATTTCTGAAACGACGTTGACCGAATCTGGCTTGACACAGAAAGTTTGTGAAGCGATATCGATAGCTTCAGGATTTTGAACCACACCATCGGTTTCATCTTCAGGCGTGACGTCATTATGTCGAATATCATGACTGATTTCTTGATTTTCAGATTCGATCGGTAGACTATCGTTGTCGTCAGCTTCTAAGGAAAGTGGAAGATCGCTTGTGATAATAACACCTGATGCATTACTTTCCTTTTTCCCATCAGAAATTTCACTTTCAAGCGAAGCTATCGATCTACTAGCCAGCAACAGTGGTGCTAGAGCGCTTGTTTCATGCGACACGTTCGGAACTGATGATACAATATTGCTCTCAACAGCATGCTCCATTAAACCTTTGGTATCATCATCTTTTTTAGCGGTTTCCGAAAGAATAAGATCTCCCCTTGAAAAGGAAAACTCCGGATTTTGATTGTGATCAGATATAACCTCCGAGTGGACGTGGCCATTTTGAAAAATTGTTTTTTCTATCATGTGTTCAATTTTATGAGAAAATCTATCTGGCTCGACTTCAGTAATAGATACATCGTCGGCAAGTCGTTCACTGGCCGAAAATACAATAACTTTTTGACAAAAATCATCATCCAAATTGCAATCTACCTCATTTTCTTTTCCGCTAGGTTCAAGATCCGTCTGGAGTTTGGTGGATTCGTCTTCTGACATAGAATCGTTAAAAGATACAGCCGCAAATGCAGGAGCTGTCGCAGGATCACATGACGAATTCGGCAGTTGTAATAGATCGACAGCCAGTCCCGAGCTCCTAAAGCTAACGAATGAAGGAACACGATGTTCAGTTGATAACAGATGGTCGTCATTTGAGTTCGGTGTTTCAAACTTATCAACTGTCATGTTCATATTGTTGTATTGATCCAAAACATTCGTTGCTACAACACCACACGCATTTTTATCTTCATCGCATTCGTTACTGAAATCAAACAATATTTACTGAATTCGATAACGTATTGGTTAAAACTAATTGGGTATAATGTGTTAATATCTTCAGCCACTGGCCACGGAAACACCTTCATGCCTGCCCAATCAAACTATTTAGGCTAGACATACTTCGAAGCTGCCAATAATGTTGGCACAATGCAACATCAAAATCAATATCGCAATCAAGTAAAAGCCACTTAAAATTTTTAATAAACCACATCAAAGTATACGACAACAATATAACAACCTGAGCTGAGGTTGACTGTGTATAAAATGAGATCAACATGCATGTATAGAAAACACATCAATACATACAAAAGTATGAATGGTTTCTCTATTCACTGTTCAACAGTCATGGGAAGACAGACGCCAGATCGCAAGTACAAAGTTATAAAACTACAGAAAATACAAGTGAGTCCATTTACAGGTTACGGATGGACGCTAAGCAAAAATTACGCTAACAGCATCCGTGCAATCACTGAACTAGCAATGCCTCAGTTTCAAAAGCAGGGCTTACAGGGTAAAGATAACGTTGCCTACTAACTTGAATCTTAGATTTTAAACGTTGCATAAAATAAAACCACACGTTTACATAATTTATAACTAGTCAAGTACAAAGCTTTCGGCCTTGAAGTGAGAATAAACCCTTAGAATTAGGACTCTTAGACATTGAATAGTATTAAATATTAAAGTATTTATTACAACTAAAAACTGGATCTGATACCTACTTGACAACAAACAGAAAGCTTAATTGATAAAGTATCTGAATTATTCAAAATTACCTTTCCTGACTAAAATCTTGAATCCTATCTTGTAAAAGTTGATCTTCATCCTCATTGCTACCCTGCAGAGGTGCGAAAATGCAAGTTAAAATTTCGTAAGGCATAGAAGCAACAATTTAGGGTGTTCCATAATTTTACCATTTTCAAATTTAAAAACGAGTACCTTTTTTGGTTTCGGGCGCATTATGACGTCATTTTCATGTTCCACCATGCGCTTTTTCGGTTTTTTTTTTTATATCTCGAGAACTAAGCGTCGTAGACACTTAAAATTTACATCAAACCCTGCAGAATATATGATTTCTCATGCGCGTTCTAGAGGAAATTGCGTTTTCTCTGCTTCCAAAACTAAGTTAGGACCAAAAAACGCTTTTTCAAGGACAAAAACCATAGTTTGGTTCAAGTTGAGACCTGATTTCTATGGTGAAGTCATCCCGTAAATACCCAATAGTTTCTACGCTTACTATAAGAGCTTTGCTTGTGTAAACATAAAAACGCCATTTCTATGTGTTGCTTAATGATTTTTATCAAATTTCTTTCCACAAACCGCTGAGACATAAAACTGAATAATATTTTCACACAATCAACCAGCATGTTATTTTAAATTAGTACGTGCAACTTTATATCAAAATTAAAATTTATTCACTGGTAATGAGATATGCACGAATACGATCATTACCAGTCTTGAAAAGCTGCGATGAAACATCCAATCATTTATCAAGTACTTCAGTTATTATTTTCAATGCCTCTCTTATACGATGCTGGAACTTCAGAACAGCTGTTGCAAAAACGCTCTTCAGACTTGCACTTCAATCTTTAAGTAAGCCTCGCACACCAACACAATCCAGATAGGACCTTGTTTTAACAGTTTCAACTGAGTATGGAAATGCTTTACCAGATACACTTAAAGCAACGTTTATTGGTGTCAGCCACTGCAGTACATGCACGTAGAAATAATTTAAAGCCACTTCAGCGATTTTTGGATTTACTTGACGATGAGCAAATAAGAATTCGTTGAAGCAACATAATTCATGGTCCCTCAGCTGAACAGTATCAAATAGAGAAAAAAAGGATGAACATTGAAACTACAGTAGATTCCGCTTAATCGGGTCACATCGGGATAAGCACCATTTGGCCCGATTAAGCGGCTGACCCAATTATCCGAAGTCTTGCAGTATCTGTGCCAGGGTTGTCCTTGGTACACCAGTTATCTCAGCTAGCTGGCGATGACTAATGCTTGGAGGTTGCTCTCTAAGTTTTCTTAGGACAACAACCCTTTCAGCAATTGTTAATTCTTTTTGTATCTCTGCTTGGGACTTCACAAAATTTGCAACAAAACACAACAATTACCATGTCCAAGGGCATGAAATGACAAAATAATTTGCGCATGTATTTTTCAATTGTTACATAATATAGTTGGCTTTGTGATATTGAGTTCTATTACATTACAAAGGCGGTTTTGCAATTAAACCAGTGTATGCCTGACTACAGTTGTGGCCCGATTAAGCGGAATAGTGGCCCGATTATGCGGATTTAACGTAGTGCATTATCTTTGATTGGATTTTGTTCTTAACAATTTGGCCCGATTAACCGGCGGCCCAATTAAGCGGAATCTACTGTATATCGAAAGCACGCTCAACCAGCATGGCTCTCTGATTACCATCAAGTTGACTCAAATATCAACCAGCGCAGGTATGCACTGGCGGTAGCAAGCCATCTTGCATGACATGTCGGTTCTTGCTGGTAAGTCAAAAGATGCTTCAAGTTATCCGGAACCTTAATCACTAAATAGTAGTACATACCAAACAAATACATGATTATTTCTAAAAGAATTATCCTTGCTTAGTTCATCTTCTTGACTGGAGAACCATTCAGCCTTATTACGTAGGAGAACTGTCATTTTAGAAATTGGGATTTTCAATTCTTCTCTAGAAATGGCTTTGGCCAGGTCCTTCCCAATATTTCTAAAGCACCTCATCAACGACCTTCTTCTATTGTGTCAACCCCTTTGTTCTTTCCTTGATTTTGGTAATGACGCAAAAAATGTAAACTTCATTTGCGAGGATTAAACATTCCAAGGTAGAGATGGTGGCGCCGCAATGCTCCTGCAAAAAGTTAACCAAGCGTTTATTTATGCCGCTTTATCTGCCAGTATTTAATGGTGTCGTGTCAGACTAACGTAGAATGTTTTGCTTAAAAGCGGTCCACACAACTCCGTAATTGAACTGAAAAGCTTTTCAGTAGTCACCTGCACTTCTGAAAAAGTTTCAACGGCAATTTGATCTTGTTTTCATTCATTCACTGCTAGTCCTAAAAAATATGTCGATTTATCTGATTTAAAATCGTGCTATCGTAACACAATTGAATCGCTATAACTTGCTGAAGATCGTCTTCACATGGTTGCAGAGGTTCCAGTCCGCACTGCTCACGTTTTCTACAAAGGATTGCAAAAGCAGCTATGTTTTTTTCGCCCATAGTTAACTTTCGAAGATCTGACTGTAACCAAATAGATGTACTGCGGCGGTCGGCTTGCATACAGTATATAGGGCTGACTAAAAATGCCCTCAACCTTTAATCAGCTTTTCCATTTGCAGGACATTCTAAAGAAGCTTGATAATCTCGATCGGGATGTCTAGATGTTTTTATTTCATGTCCAATGCTTAACAGCTCTTTTACAGCAACTACTAATTTTGTTTCAGGAGGCCTTGGCGTAGTTGGAAAAATATCAAAGGTATATCACGGGTTACCAGCAGCTCTCGCTTTGCTATTATAGGGTGCTTTTGAGCATTGACCAGTGAGTTTACGCTTTATAATTTATTGAAAGCACTATGCCAACGCTGGATATAAACCATGTCTCCAGCAGATAACAAAATCATTTTACTTTCCGATCGTTGATCGGGCAGAAACAGGATTTTAGCAGCTGGATTCCTGTCATCAACATTGTACTTACATTGCAGCTAAGCTTGTAAATTTAATGTGTTGTTATTAAACAACAGCACTTGCTTATATCAAAAAGCTTGTCCAAACACTCTTCTCTGATGTCAGAAAGATGTAATTTTGTAGCTCTTTTTCAAGCACCAATAAAGCTTTCGACAGTTCGCTTCTGCTTCGTGTGTATCCTCCTTGACACTACAGTAGGCAAGTTAACCCCTTTCCACATAGCTAGGACATGAGTTTTTACATCTTTAATGTTATTACAGCTGAGCAGGTTTTTCAAGAATCTCAGCTCGGTATCCTCCAACACCCGTTGAATAGGATAATAATGCCCAAAGACTTAGGGGGTCGTAAGTAAACGAGTATCAGCCAACTCAGTTCCTCTCGTAAAAGAATTGCCTCCACTGATCGCAGGACTGATGCAAATGTGTTCATACTCTTGCTCTCCTAAGTTTTTGCTGGACTCCAGTCTATCGGTGTTAACTCCCAACATAAATACTCGTTCAACGAGCCCAAACAGCATTATAACATCATAATATCGCAAACAATTAATATTTGGATAATGAATGCCGCTGTAACAATGGAATTTTCTTGCAAACAATCTCGAATAGAGTAAGCCTACTTTTCTCTACGCTATATTAACTTGTTTTTTCCACAAGTGATATAGAAAAAACCTTACAAAGTGTTTTTGTCCAACCTTTTTTTGGAGTAGAAGAAAGAATTTAATTTGCTGTTAATCATATACAGGAAATCATACATTCTACATCGTTGTAAACTTTATTGGTCTACAATATGTAGTTTCCGACGTATCACAAAAAACAAAAAAAAGCGCGCGGTGGAGCATGAAGAACGTCGAATTCGTAATGAGCGCCCAAAACTACATCAGAAGAAAAGGTAATCGTTTTCATTTATGAAAAAGGTGAAGTTATGAAACACCTGAAGCAACATACATGAAAGAACTAAGCAGAGTAAAAGCAGCGTAATGCGTCAATGATGAGACCTGTTTTTGATTGTTTGTAGGTACCCCTCCTCTTCCTCGGGATGGAGGTTACGGCATGAACGGCAATTCAGGTTCAGGCCGTCAAACTAATTGATATTAGGCTAGGGATAGATGGCAGCCCATTTCGAACCAGTCTTCAGTGACTGGTAGCCCCACCACCAAGAAGGCGGACAGCAACTGGTGGGTACCCAAGAGTCGTCTGACATGCTGGGTTAGCAACTTCACAATTGTAATCCGGTGAAGTACGGGTGGGCCACCTGTCTGCCACATATAGGTGGAGGCGTCCCGTTAAGTACCTTGCCCAAGGACACAACAAGCAAGCTTGCCGACTTGTTCTCCACACTATCCCTTTTTTATGCTGAACGCCAAGCAGGGAAGCTATAAATACGATTTTTTAAAGTCTTTTGGTATGACTCGACGTAAGGAATGAACCCCAGGTCTACCGAATGCGATGCGGACGCTCTCACCACTACACCATCGCGCCGGTGTGATGAGACCTCGTAGAGCTAGTTGGTTAATACAACGCAGCAGCTCATTTCGAATAACTTAAGAGGGATCAATTAGGCAACCACAAATGCAGTCTGCCTTACTGGCGGTGGAATAAGCTATCAATAATACATAATCATGATTAGGTCGAAATGGAATTCCACTATTCAAAGACCTAATCGCAATTGGGTTTACAACATAAAATTGGATGTTCACTTTCAGATTACGTGTCCCACCTAAGAAAAAAGAATTACAACATGGCGCTTTAAGCAAAAAATACATACGAAATCTGAAGGCTCGTTCCATCTAGAATCACCTGGGCAAAACATGCAATGATTAATGATTATCTTTTAGAATTTTGCTTTTTAGACAAAGAAAATGATCTAAAACTTGGTAATTATTAATAAAAAAATTCGTTTGCGAGTTGAAGAGCTTATGATGACCAGAATTGCCAGTTTCCTTAAATACAAAAGGACTCAAATGTAAAACAGGCCAACGAAAACATAAAATACCATGCCACAAAGCACTCAATTAATCTAAGTTAATCAGATCTCTTTGCAAAACCGTTAAGAGAGAACTTATTCTAACATAAATTACCTCGATTTTCCTCATTCTCAAATTCGGCTGAAGCGTCTGCCAGTGATTGCGAAGTACTATGCACAAAAGATTTAAATCATCAACGAATCGTTGCATTAAAGCCAGATTTTATGTCCACCTTATTCATTTTTGCAGGCTTAGACTTTTTGGTTTAGTATTGTATCTGCCACCGCTCCACTCGCTTATAAACCAGTTTTTTTACTGGAACAACACAGCATTTCAAAATTCAGATGCCTCTTTCCTGGCTAATACCAGCAGTGTTTTAGTGAAGTCACAAGCTTACGGCATTTTGTTTCAAAGTCTGGAACAATTAGTACTACAGGGTGGGGAAAATGTTCCCGGAATTGTTTTTACAATTTTTATTTTTGTATTTTATTTAAGGCTAATGTCCCAAAATTGATCGTAATCTACCAACTACATCACTGTGATTTATTAAAATGTTTCCGGAATATATAAAATATTTTTAAACTAGGCAAGGGAAATGAAAGTTGTACAGTAGGCATTTGTGTTCACTTTGGCGCCCTCTTTCACAAAAATCAGAGGGGATTTCCAAGTTTTTGACACTGCAGCCCAAACCATGACGGATGCTGCCTTCTGGCGACGATAAACAGTCAACATGTCTTCAGGAATGTCCTCTGAATGTCTGGCCAGCACTCTGTCATTTTGGGGATTGAATTGAGCCTCCACAGTGAACATTTTTTCGTCTGAAAAGACGATTTCACCTGTCGGCGAGCTAGATTTCATCAAATTCAGAAGTCGAGCTCTCTCAACTCTCTTTTTTGAAGGACAGTGAGCTGCTGACGCTTCTTTAGTTTCAAGGGAAAAAGCTTAAGATCAATTTTGACGATTGTCCTCATTGATTTTGGATCCATTATCATATTTCGAGCCATTTTTCTCATGGACCGCTTGGGGTTCCTCCTCACCCTCTCTCGAACGGCTTTGATGTTGTATTCCGTACATGAGCGAGGGCGTCCGCATTTGGGACGATCTTTGGTTTTGCCGAGTTCTTTGTATCTGCTTACCGCATCACAACTGTTGATTTTGGAACTTTCCGCTGCTATATTATCTTTAAAATGGACGTTCCCGCGCGGTAGAGTTCAATTATGGCCTCACGTTTAGTCATATTGCCAGCTATTTATAATGAATTTATTAAATCTAGCTAATCTGGAATAAATTACAATGATATAGTTAGTAGATTAGGATCAATTTCGGGACATTAGCCTTAAATAAAATATAAATTGTAAAAATAATTCCGGGAACATTTTCCTCATTCTGTACACCCATACAGTATCCAAAGATTGTGATAACGACGTGTGGTAAAATGAGATACGTTGGCAGAATTACACTGAGTTTGTTTTACAGGTCGACATCCACTTACACACATTGACAGTAGAAGTTGTTGTAATTTTGCTATTTCTTAAGCAACTAAACGTGAGCGGAATCGATAACAAATACTTTACCGCGCTTCACCAGATCAGAAGGATGAGGATGCTCACCCATCATGTCGTAAGAAGTGACTATTGGATACCTACCAACGGCAGTTCGCCATGTTGGCGGTGGCACTACTAGTGTGCAATTTGTATTTATGCTTAATTCAAAAAGAGATCGCCGCTTTCACTTGGAATGATCTGAATCAGGTTTGAAGTATAAATCGGTATAAAAACGTTTCATGCCGTGCGGCCGTTCAAACGAAGGAGGGATAAACCCGCAGCAAATGCTACTTTGTCTAACTTGACAAATAAAGGAAGCGTTACATAGCCATTAAAACGACTTACAAAGCTAACATAATTCCCGGAATTCTCTCGTCTACTTGAGACGCAAACTGAAAAGAATTGCAGCATTCTGTAGAATCGCTATTTTCAACAGTATCTGAAATTAAATCAAACCTGCAATAAAATTATGAATAGCTATTGCAATACAATATTCAAATTAAAACCAAATGTATCTGCACAAATAAGCTGTTTTATACAAGCTTACCGGGTAAAAAGTTATGGGCGCATTAATGATTTTAAAAAATTCGAAATAAAGCTTTCATGAAAACTGATTTCTCTTGGCATTTTCTGATGCAAAAGTTACTCCACTAAGTTAGTTTTCTTCACGGGAAATTGTCACGGGTCTTAGGCAATAAATACCATTTACTTGCTTTTTTTGCGATTATCCCGATTACTGTTAGTTTAAAACCTTTAGAAATACGCTACAAAAATTTGCATCAATCGAAATACCATCTAGATTAGAGGCTCCCAAACTTTTTGCTTTGCGGACCCCTTTTTTGCGGATCTGTTCTTTGCGGACACCAATTATATGAGACATTACTTTTGTCACCCGAATCACTTCCTATAATAATAAATAAAATACCAATACAAAAGAAAATGGAGCTGTCCTCCAAAAAAAAGTCAACACCTGCATTACTGCCGCGACTGTCACTCGCCGTCCGATTTATCGTCATATTAGAGTGACTTTTCATAATATCGCTGAAGTGATTTTCCGAGACTTTTGGTCAACCGAGACAAACGTTGATCGACTGACTGACTGGTACGAAGCCACGGACCCCAGTGTGGGAACCTCTGTTCTAGATTGCATCATAAATAGAGATGCACTGGCTACCGATGTGCCGGCCATTCTCAATATCGGCTAATGTTCATGGCATTTTAAGACTTTCTACAAGAGCAATATTTAACACCATTTAGTTAGACCAAACCTTGACCGCCAAGTTGCCACTTTTGCGATTGGAAGCCCATATTTATCCTAAAAGGCGCAAAATACGTGTATTTTGCTTTATGTGGTTAAAATTGTGATAAGACAGTTTTGCTTGTCTTTTATTTTGCAATTAACCTTGTTCTTATTCTATGAGACTTTTATCTTTAATAAATGCACGTAATATGCTCACTTTTTTCGTTGGTTGTTGAAAGTTTCGTTTTCATAGAAGTAAAAGGCGAAAAAGTAGTTTCAGATAAAAATCTACGGTTACAAAACATCGGTACCACCATGTTTGATATCAGCATTGATGCATCACTAATAACAAATAATTAGTTTCAATACTACTGTTATTAATTACCTTGATTATTGATATGATCTTTCTCGCCTGGCTGTTCAATTGCGGATGACAGCTCACGTTTGTTGCCTGCATCTTCGGATACATTCTGCGAAATATGAGACAAATGTACATCCGCATCATCAGGACTTGTAAGTTCTCCCAAATCAAACTCCACTTCAAAGTTTTTTTGTGCGAAATCTTTCTCGATTAGCAGACAATTTAAAAACTCCTTTTCAATGACAACTTTCACCAGCCATTTTGATATTGGCGCAGAAGATTTACATTGCTGTACAAAATCAACTTGTATTGTGCCATTACCGATGCCTTCTAAAACCTCACTGAAATACGTGCAAGCATCCGTAGACCACTCTTGGCCAGTAGGACTCAAACCGTACAACGAGCACTCAACAACCGATGGTGGGTATTTTTCCCATTCTGAAGGATAACTAAATACTTGCTCCAAAGAAAGAACATACTTAAAACCAGAGTCGATATCCGTAATCACAACACTATCATCGATTCGGTCATTAATAAAGCCACGTTTTAAATTAGAATTATCACTTGAGCTTTTGAATGCACATAAAATATTTTTTTCAATGTTGTCTATTTGAGTAAGCTGAGTGATGCCGTGTAATGGGATTTGGCTGCCATCGAAAACCTCAGCTTTCACATAAAAACAGTCTGGACTTTCAACACACAAAACAGAGCACATGTGACTATCAAAAGATTGAAGTACAGGAAAAGACGAATCAGCTTCTGATATTTCATTCACTTCAGGTGTGGGCTTGCAAATTTCAGCTCCGCTTGAATGGGAATGTTTTTCCAATCTTGGTTTCTTACAAGGAGTAGGAACAGATGCGTAGGCTGTGAAGGGCCGTTTGTGATCGTCAGGTAGCAACATGTCATGTTTTTTATCAACGATAGAATTTTTAAAAGCAGTGATTTTTAAAAGTGCATCATTAATAAGACCGGCAACTACTGGCTCGATCGACGACAGGGGAAGCATATTTTTCAGTTGTTTGAAAACCAACTCAGAATACAAAATGCAATCTTCTGCCTTGCTGTTTTGAAGTCGAGGAGACAGAGATGGAGCATCGTCCTGAGTCATCGCAAAATTTTGCACTAAATCAGTAATGCAGATTCCAGGTAATGAAAGCTTGACTTCCCACTTTCCTTCGTTATAATTTTGAAGAGTAATGTAGACATTTTCATTTGAAACGTGAGAGGCAAAATATTGTGACACCTGATCACTCGCTTTAAAACCACCACTTGCATCAAAATGCAATTTGCAAACAACAATATTATAAGGTATTGAACATCGACTTTCCGATTCCTTAATTTCACAGTATTCATTCGCTGGGAAAGATAGGCCATTATTGGTTACTACAAACAGGTTTGCATGGTCTTTCTGAACCACCACAGCACTTTCCCACTCTTGAGCTACGGACCTCTTCACCAAACATGAATTTAATGCGACTTCAGCCGTCACTAAACCAGCATCCACCACTTGAACGTAAAAACAGTTAATGTCGTTGACAAAGACCACCTTGCCGCATAAAACAGTTCCAGGACAGGGATGAGAACCACGAAAACTTTCTTGAATTTCCGGAATGCTTTCAATGTATTCAGATCCGGGTGAAACTGATTTCCATATTTTCTCAGCAACATCTACTCCACTGACTTTAACAGATACATTCCATACTGAATCGATCTTTTTATGAAACTTTACAGTCAGTAAAGCACTTTCAACCATGTCAAAGAAAAGATCGACGGCTGTATCAAGACCTTCGGTAGAGAGTTTTGAAAGCCCGTCCAAAGAGCAAGCAACTGCTTGCATTGGACGATTTGCCGTTTCCTCAGAAATCTGCTTCACTAATCCTCCATCAACAACAGCACAGTTGCCATAATCAATATAATAGATTAAGGGCTGACTACTAGCTTCTTTGATTAAGCCCCGATACCATTCTCCATCATCAGGGCTTTTAGCAACGCAAAAGCTCCCAACTTCAAAGCCTTCTACTGAATTTGCAAAGCTGTCAGCTGCTTGACCATCACGTGCTGCTAACGCATAAAGAGAACTGAGAACACTTTCTACATCAGCTAGTTGTAGGTAAAAAATTCTGGCATTTTCAGCAAAGCTAATGTAACAATCTTTCACAGTCCCACTGTCGATTTGAAAAGGTTTAACTATGTGTTTAACGAGAGGTAATGACTCATCTGCAATAACGGATATCACAGGTGTAGGAGCATCTACAGCATACTTTTCTACAGGTAATGACCCATCAGCTGAAACATCATCAAATATCTTTGGCGAGACGGTCACTCGATTTGAGGCCTTCATGTATTCTTTGTTCAACAAAGTTCCATCTGGAAGTCTGAGCATTACTTCAAAAATGTCATCTTTCTCACTAACCATCTTTGTAAATGTGGCTTTCAGTTGCAATGACGCAACTCGGTCATCATAGTCGTCAATCTCTTCTTTACTCCATGATTCAGGCTTGTGGTCTACCATCGCTACATAGCAATGAATAGCTTGCATTGGCAATACACAAAATCCAATTTTAGATTTACGAATATCTGTCAATGGCAGTGATTGGCAATTTCCGTAATCAACAAAGCGAACTTGTAAATGCCCAGAGTCAGTAACAGCTACAACAACGGCTCTATACCAGGCATCATCTTCAGCATACTTAGCAATACATGGTGAACCAATTGGTAACATATCAACACTCTCTACCTTGTCTTCAGGTCGGTTTTCCTCCTGGTAGTAAGTCTCAACATTATCCATTAATGTGTCTAAGTCATTACAAAATTCCGAAAGCTGGCAGTAGACATGGCCAGGGTTTACAACGTGTGAGACATAAATACTTCGACTAGCTTTATTTAGTATATTTTTGATATCAGTGTATTGCAAATTGAAACACTTGCCGCTATTATTACGAGTGTCCTGCACATCAGAATAATTTTCTGACAGATACGCAGACAATGAAACCAATTCTCGATTGGGTTTAAGCACTCTAATAGTCACAACGTTGTCGTCACCAAATTCGTTTTGAGTAAAAGAACCAAACAGATTCACATCAGCAGATTCAGAAATATCCATCAGTTTTGTGCAGATTTGGTGGTCAGAAAGAGAAGTTGTAATAGGCATGATTTTGCATAATATAGCACATTGAGGAACATCGCTTAAAACGTTGTTCAATTCGTAGATATCATTCATTTCTACAAGCTCAGTATTCCCAAAATCAACAAACCTCACCATGCAAGAATCAGAATTTTTACCGTCTTCTTGATCAATGGCTTCTGCCCGATACAGTTGTTGATCTTCGCTATAGCGAGCTACAAAGAACTTCTGCTTTTCAGGAAAACTGGTCAACTGTTTGAGATGGAAATCTTCATTTAACAGCACTTTAAGTTTTTCTAAGTCCTCGAGAGCAGCTTGACTATGAAGAAAAACTTCGTTGGCCGATACCACATGGCTGATGTAAACTTGCTTTTCATTTTTCCAAATACAAGCCGGCTCAATTTGGGTGTCATTATGGGACATCAAATCGCTTTGTTCTGTTAAAACAGGAATAGGCAGTGCCACACCCAAGTCAATCAAATGATTCGAAAAATCTTTTTCGTCTTTCTTTAACTTTACCAGCCACTTTCCTGTGGCATCTTTGTGCAAAAATTCAGCCGATAGTTGGCAGTTAGTGATGAAATAATGAAATTCCAGCACAGCCTGTGAAGTCCATCCGTCATCCGTGCTTGCCTTGACCCCACTAAGCGAACAAGGTAGAGCCATTATTGGCCATTTTCCCATTTCTAGAATTAGTTGCTTCACATCGTAGGCTCTAAGAACAGAATCAGGCTCTCCAGTGTCAACATAAAACACCTTTACTTCATTGTCTTCAGCAGATAAGACTTTGGCTCTACACCATTTCATATCTTTACTACGTCTAGCACAAATGATATCACCAGGAATAAGCGTTTGAAGCTTATAGTCAGCATTTCTCATAGCAGTATACAAGCCATCTACTTTATTCATACAAGTGTTCCTTTCTCCATCAAGCTTACTTAACCACAGATAAAAATTATGAGGATCAACGCAACTTGCAAGTGTGACAATCTCATGGGCACCAGCGTGTACAAAAGCAGGTTCTACAAGATTTACATCATTATTCTCTCGAACGTTTTCATACAGATCGTTTCGGTTTGCCTCCAGTGGGTTGGGCTCATCCATACTAACTTTTCTACTCATCATTTCATTAATTCGTTTTCCTTCATGAAACAGATCAAGATGGAGCTTGCCATTGGTAGATCCAATAACCATCCCTTTAAACTCGCGCTCCAACAAAATAGTGTTCATTAGCATGAGCGATTGCTGCTGCTGGGCAACTGGAATGGACGTCATATCAATATCTTTGAAGCTGCATGGTAATGCTTGGATTGGCAATTTATAAAAAATCTCGTTGGAGAACTTTTGAACGTCACAAAGCTGGACCACTTCGCTGTTTCCGTAATCGACAAACAAAACCTTAACAAAATCATCCACATCATATGCAACAAAATGTGCTCGGTACCACTTATCACAGTACTTTGCAAAGCACATACAGTCCTGAATAAGCTCATCTACAGTGACATATGCATGTTCACTGTTGCAATGAAATTGAAGTTGGTCCATCATGCCGTCGATTTCCGAAAAGTGCTTTGACAACTGACAATAAAACAAGTTGGGTGCTTCAACATGCGTCACATAAAAAACATCTTCATGCCCTTTTATTGCGCCCAAATTTGAATGAATAAAAGATTTGAGCTTAAAAGGTGGTTTGAGCATTCCCATTTTAGCCACTTTTTCACCAAAGCCAGCTTTAACCAACTCATCAGCTAAATCCATCATTGGGGTGCGAACACTGCAAATGAAGTACGAACATAAGTTCTTGCCAGCACAAGCATGCACAGTGCATGTTAAATTTCTTTGATCACTCTCAAAAAAGTCTTTACAAAAAGTAATCGCATTACTGCTCCATTTACCATCCTTAGGAACAACTATGCCTTGCAAGGTACATCTCATAGCTTCAGGAGGCGCCTTCAAGACAAGTGACATATCAATTGCCTTGATTTCATACAAGGGACAATTGATCATGCAGCCATAATCGACAAGACATATTTGCAAACTTTCTAAATCATCATAATTCAAAATTGCTCCTCTGCACCACTGCTCAACTCGATCATAAAACACAGCACAAGGTAATCCAACATAAAAGTCGTCTTCATACAGCTGTGGTCCAGCTGTTTTCAAGCAAGCTTCATTCAATTCCTTCATCAAAGCAGCATATTTGTGCCGATGACAAGCATCACTTATTTGCAAAAAGAAATTATCAGGAGACGTTACTTCAGAAGCAATAATTTCTAACTCTGCACCAATAAAAGCAACGCCAGGACTTTGATAGAATATCTTTGGTTTCTTAACCTGAGCAACAAATTTAGATTGGTCCGGTTCAACTATGTTCTCTGTATCCGTCATTTCATCAAATGATGAGACCTCTTTTGGCACAAGGCATTCATCTTGCCACTTGGCATGATTTTGTTGAACTAAAAACTGATTCACTTTGACAAGTTTGGCAGTTGTTGCATCTGCTACCTCAACGTCCACTATATATGAATTTCTGTGTCTTTCAACAAACTTAGCAGTAACAGACTTTGCATTATTGATAATATCAGACAAATCACTAACAGCACCGTTAGTCCATTGCTTACAACTAGGCAGAACGTTAAAAAGCTTGCATCTTAAAGCTTGAGCTTCAGGTATAGAGAATCTAGAGGACAGCATTTTAATGTCTTTTTGCTTCACCTTAACTTCATTGCCAAAATCTATTAGCTTAACCTCAATCACATCTGCATATAAGCACAATATGCGACCTCTGTACCAGTGTTCTTCACCTTGCTTTTTGACTCGAACGGCGCACAGAGCATCAAACTGTGGCTGGTTAAACACCAAAACATTCGATGGAAGCTGGCCGTAAAACGATTGCATTTCCTTAAGCAGTTTGAATAATTTCATGGAATTTGAGTGCACCTGCAGCCACATGCAGTCGGGATCTTCGATAAAACAAACCGATACTTCTACATATGAGTCATTAAGCGGGACAAACAGATTCGTAGTAAGTGCAGTAGTGTGAAAATAAGATTTGCAGGAAGGTGATGAATTCTCTACCCCATTAGTTATGGGAATTTTCAAAGTTTCCGTTAGGGCAGATTCAATGGTTACTCCATTTGTATCACGAAGTTCAACAATGTAGAGATTCGTAAGTTTATCATGGTCAATAAACTTGGCGGAAAAAGAATGGTTTAAAAAAAAAGAAGAGAATTTTGACTGATTTAGAATATACATCTCTTGTATTTTCGATCCAACAACTGAAAAATGAATCGCTTGTCCAGGTAAGTTATAAAGTTTGTTAGAATAAACTCGCCTCATTTTGCTTATTGAATAGTCTTTCGTAATGCCAACATCAATTAACAAAATAGAGAAATTGCTGTTTGACAATGATATCACCTCACCACGACACCATTGATTGTAGGAAGTGTCGTGCACAACGCAAGCTGTTCCAACTTCAATTTTCTCATTAAATGTAAAATCATTACCTTTCTCACAACTGTATATTGCATTCAGTTCTGAGCACATCTCTTGCAGAGAACTTTCATTTTCTATAAGTCTTCCCCACATATCTCCTGGTGAACTAAAATTCAACACCTTGATCGAGTGACTAGAGTCCAACTTCAATTTAAGATCATGAAAGTTTGATGGAGCATTCCTCTTCAATGGCGGAAACAAATCATTGCCATCGTTCAATACCTTAACATTAAAGGAATTTACGGACGCCGTCTTTAGAAGAAATTTTACTTCTACCATTTTACCAACAAAGCTTTCAAGCACGCTGATTTCATCTGCAGTTAATGGTCGTAATATGGAACATTCAATGGCTTGTGCGCGCAGTGACATAAAGTCTTTTGAGATTTGCCTTAAAGATGAAGCAGGGCAAGATGAAGTGTTACCATAATCAACATACATAACGTTACAGACGTCATTGGTACAAGATTTTATGGTTGCCCTATACCAGCTATTATCTTGGTCGTACAAGGCACAGCATGGCATTCCGGGAGTTATCTGAATAACTGGTCTAGCAATTTTGCAATATTCATCAAGTTCATCCATTAGCTTGTCCAATTTGCCACCATCAGTTACTAGCGACACATAAAAAGTACCGTTCGACTCCACATGAGATATAAACACTTCATAAAGTGATCCAATATCTACTTCAACCAACAGATATTCCAACAGTTCAGATTCGCAACGATTGAGCTTAGCATAACCCTTTGCAACTAGTAAAGCAGTTAAACTATCATTTTCACATTTAAACGAGATAGAAAGCTTGGAAGTGCCATGAAGATGATCTAAAACTTGACAGAAAACAATCTGACCATCATAGTTTTCAATTATTAACTCTTGAAGACTCTTGGAATGTTTATGAGGAGGTATGATGATATTGTGAAGCTTACATTCTAATGCTTGATAGGGCAGTTGACAAAATTTTTTTGGAAGTTTAACGATTGAAGTCACGTCTTGTTGCTCAGTATTACCGTAATCAAAATAGTATACCGTACATTTTTGCTGGTCCACTTCTATTATTTGTCCACGATAAAAATTTTGATCACCTGAATACAATGCTGCAACAAGATGACCAGGCTTCAAGTCTTCAAGACTTATGGGCTCTCTATTATCAGCAAAATTTAAAGTTACCGACAAATCGCTCATTAATTGATCCAAATCTAATGAACTGTTATGTTCTTGAATAAATACAGTTCCTTGTTCAGAAGCACTAGAAACAAAGGCTTTGAAGTTGTGATTAATGGGAAACTCAAAATACGGATAAATTTGTTTTGGAAAAATGGCCAATCCTTTTGACACTAAAACATCATTTATCATCGAACACAAAATCTCTGTTCGTTCAGGTTTTGCTTCGGTTTTAGTAACTGTAAATTCAATTTCACTGTATAACAGCAAATCAACAAGAGTCTTGGCCACAACAGAAGTCCACAAACAGGCCGAATCAATTGGCTGCACTGTTTGATCAAGAACAACTCCCGTAGCCAAAGGAGGAATTTCTTGCAGTCCCAACGGTAAGCAAAAAAATTCGAATTCTTCAAATACCTAAAAGAGTTAGCACATTTCGAATAAAACAATCACTTTAAAAACTAATGTTCAAACTATACATAAGACGACAAACATCTCAAAAGTCAAGCCAAAATCTAAAATCGCCATGAAGTGAAAAAATTCTTTGAAATAACAAAGTTTCAAACATTTGTTAAAGCTAGATTAACGTCTTTTTTGCCGCTTCTGTAAGCTTAGACGTGCTGGTTTAAATACGTGTATGCGCCTATCGACTCTTTCTTTTTTACTTTGCATCAGAATCAGGAGACATTGTGGGTCACTGGAAATTTTGTAAAGATTATTCCACAGTTACGTGATTTGTAGCTTTCTGGGCCATTAAAGCAAAATGGGTATAGGGAACTAACTTGACAATTTCCATAGTCGATGAAACGAGCCACCCATTTGCCTCCAGATATTTTTTTTACAATCGAAGCTCGATACCATTGTTGATCTTCCACAAACTTGCATGCACACAACAAATCTGAAAAAAGAGATTAACTGCACTAGAACAAAATCTTAAGAATAAATGTTATTACATTTTATAAACAGAAAAGTAAAAGTTATGTTAAGTAGGTAAACTTTTTCAGGGATAATTAATTCAATCACATGTAAGACTAGTCTTCAATCTAAGAGTTGAGCCAACTACAATCCATCAAAAGAGTATGCATGTACTTCTTCATATGTGATGAACCGATGATGTAAGTCCAGCATATACGTTAATACACCACTTCATTTAATTGTGTTAGTTGTAATGAAAATAGAATTTTGATACAACATGTTATAAGAAATAAGAGACCCCAAAATTTTCGCACTAATGCGTATTTCTTTCAAGCCTACGTGTTCCTTGAACATGTGAATCACGCATCCTCTCCACCTCCACATGAGGACTAACAAGCGCAAAGATGGATCTGTGGTAGAGTAGAAGTGTCATCGAATCAATGGACAGCCCCAGGACAATACAAAAGGCAAACAACACAATTAATAAATAAAATAATAAAAACTAAGGAAAAAATCACGACATACAATAAAAGCACATCCTATGCATCAATTTTAAAGTGTGCCAATGAAACAAAAGTAACAAAAAATTACCATATAAACAAAAAGTACACCCAATGCATCAGATTTAAAATGCGTTGTAGTATCAAATTGGAAATAGTAAACTTTTTCATGAACTTCCCAAAAACTGCATAATAGACTCTACGTCTACGGGTCGTTGTCGTAATGTGGCTGCTAAAAGGTGAGCAGAAATTTTGACTTCAATCAGAATGATAAAAGGAAGGAGATACGACATATCAACAATACCAACGCAGTAACACAACACAAAGAAATTATAGCCTACAAATTATGGCAATATCTGAATTTTTGACAATGCCAATATCTGAATACAAGCGCTTTCACAGAAATATTTGTTCCCTCTTTTTTCAACCCAGTGTCGTTTTTTCTTATTTTGAAGCTAAAACATAGATCCTTGCATCTAGACTCCAGAGTTTCTTAATAAAGCAAAACAAAATTAGCATAGTGGGGTGAGCAAACTCAGACTTGGTAAAAAAACTGTATACAGACCGTGTTTCCATTAGGCGCAAAAAATGGGCAAATTTTCCCAAAAAAATCCTGCAGGTTGGAGGTTAAAACCAAAAAAGTCCATTAGTCATTTGGGTCGATTTTTGGTTTCTTAAAATTCCTCTAATTAGGAGTTTAAATTTTTATTAAATATCGCATGCGCTGCAGGTTCAACCAAAAAGAACCAACGTCCTGCCTAAACGCTGCCAAAAGAAGTAAAACAGAATATGAAAGTGCAACGTTAAATTGCTGTTTATTTCAAAATGAACTACCGCCTAAATTGATACAACCAAAGATGAGTCTACTTTTCTACATCGGAAGTCATGTTTGAAAACCCAATAACATCTTCACAAACGTTTTTTTAATAATTTTCGTTTTGTTTAAATAAATAAATAAAAACATGAATTAAAACAACCGTTTTATATTTCGCTGAAGATTTTCGATCACAATACAATGGGAATCTTGTGTTAAATTTCGAGCTGAAGCTAAATTTTCTAAACAGGCAAATTTCGATCACACTTTTGCTCTACTTTTCTTTATTATGTCATTTCAGGAAAAATCAGGTTTGGTAAATGATAAAACAAAAAAAAAAGCAAAAATGCATGATTGGTAAATGCACAAAATTATTCCATTTTTCACTCTAAAAAGCATTTGGATTAATTTAACTCTTTGCTCAAAAATATCTGCAAAATTATGTCAGCCAGTTATTGTAAAACTCTGACAATGTTAGAAGATTTTCTAGCGACTTCACACTTGCACCCTCGGTTGTGCACTGACATTTGGAACAATAATTATCTAACATATCTCAATGGAAACACTGGCTTCGGCTGAAATTGAGCAAATTTTGCTCTTCACAACAGCCACAACAACTAGGACTAAAAGCAACCAATCAAGAAGAGAGTCCTAGCTTGTAATGACTGGCCTCTAAGAAAGTGGTCTTTATCCAGTTCTAACAGTTTTGGCCTATAAAAAGTTGGTTTATAATCAGCGTTTAATGACAAATCTTTAAAAAGTCTGATCTCAGTTCCGGTAGGTGGAGAATACTACTTTTTGAGATAAAACGGTTATTATGACGTGTTGCTTTATCTGTTGGTGCCAGTCATTTGTGACACCATAGTCGATAAAACCAGAATCAAATGTCACAAATCACTTACCAACATATAAATCAGTGAGCTGTTTAGCACTTGTACTTGCATTATCAAGCACAGCAGTAATGTCATTCAGTGTATCTTCGATGCTCTCTCCAATCTGAACCCACACCGTAAGATCCCTTTCTGTTACATTAAATACAAATTAATTTGACCATGTAAAGGAACAAACAAAACAATTCAGTCAGCATCAAATAAAGTTACAAACTAATAGCACCCGCCGTAGTATGGAAACATGTGCCCAATTCAATGTCACTGTAGCATGTGCCCTAATAAGTTGCCAATAAACAGAAAACAAATTAGCCTAAAGAAAACTGGTATGCCAAAAGGTTCGTTGCACAAACTCAAATTTTTCTTTTTCTTTTATGGTAATTACGTCCTTAAACACTTTAATCTATTCTGAAACTTTTTGCATATTTTACATGATCGGTCACATTTAAGCGTCTGTGATTACGCCGCAAAAATGCCAAGCAAATAGCTCTGTGAATAACTGAAATTAGTTGAACTACACAGTCTGGCTGCAACGATTATAACACTGACGCACATGAAACAAGCTAAAATTATCAAATGCGGCTTATTATCACCAACAGCTGACATCAGCTTTATAACACTATCACATGCAGACTACAACCAAGCAAATACAGCACTATACTACTTTACCTGCTGAAAAGTTAACATCCGTCACAAACCCAGTGTATGTGTTTCCTTGTTGCAACTTAACAATAGAAGCCATTTTAGTAACACACTTGAATACGTAACATCGCTTTGATAAATAGCAACTAAATATCACAACTGCGTCTAAATACCCAGTACCAACATATCTAGTTGCAAGATACCATTAAAATAAGCATACCTAAGTGCTTTCTGAAATTACTAATAGCATGCTAAGTTCTTCCGGCAATCATATTTCGTTAAGTTTAAATTATTAAAAAATTCTGGTTTAGTTTTGTTGTGGTACATTAAAAGGAGTCTTTGTTATTATAAACTAAACTCTAATGAACACATGAGAAAAAGTTGTTCTAGTGGTTATAGGAAGCAATTCAATTTGTTTAGTATGTGTAATGAAATGAGCAAAAAATAAACGATAAAACTATCTGCAAAACAAATCACAATAGCTGCCGAATTCATTCAGTAGAGAATGGTCGACGCTATTTTTACCAGTGTAGGAAAGTACATCTGCATCTTTCGACAACAAAATAAACTTCGACAACAAAACGCCTTTGCGGTTTCTAAAATACAAGTTTTTTGAGATTTCACCCACTATTTGGCAGCAACCATGTGGTTGATGTAGTCACCTTCATATTAGGGGCAGCTAACTAAAAGCACTTTTGGCAGCAGTTTTGCCACCTAAAACTACTGTCGAATCAATCTTTTTACCTACGGTCAATGCATATACAGTCGAATCCAGTTAATTGCATAGTCAATTTTCAAAGCCTTTTTATGCGATTATGCGATGCGAAGCCGAACTGAAGCGCAACGGTCATCACGCATATCAACGTCTACACTTCAAAGCAAGCGCAATGCAATTGTCTTATTCTTGCTCTAAAAATATATGAAAACACGCAAATAAAGGATGTAATTCAATTTTATTTGTTTTAAGCGGAATATTGCGCGATTGTTGTTTGTTTAATTTTATTTTGCGTGCTATCTTGCATTTTTCTTTCTAGTCGTCGAAGAAATGTGTCCATATTCTCCCCTTCAAATTGCAGTCGTCGTCTAATTACATCAAGTGCGTCAACCACTTCTTTATTTTTTGGTGAAATCACAGCAGTTGCGTCGGCAGAGTTTTCTTAATTAGCGTTGTCGTTTTCAACCTGATTGTTTTGTAGAACTTCTTCACATAAATGTGATATACCAGCGCAAGATTTGCATCACTAAACATTAATCACATTGCACGTTGCGTTGTTTTTGATCTCTAATCGGAGTGGCCTTTTTCATTGTGTGACGTTGGCAATCGGCGTTGTTCTGTACCTTTTAGTTTGTTTCTGTTAAGGCTTTGAAACAATCGCGTTTTTGTCACTGAAATTTTGCAACCTTTTGATCAGTAATCGAATAACTGTTTTCAATTCTATCCAATTAAGCGAACTATGCAATAAACCGCTATGCGATTATCCAAAATATTTTCTTAACAAATAATTGGCTGTGGTTTGGGATTTACGATTTCAATGCGATAAAACAGATTATGCGATTATCCGATATGCAATTAACCGGATTCGACAGTAAAAATAAAAAAGTTGATTTTATCAACTTTGGTAGGAATATTTGGGGCTACTTCAGCACGGTGGTTGTAGCTCTCTTTATATACACCAGTTCAGCTACTTCAGTGCTTTAAACCCTGCAATGCCCACATGACCAACAAACTGTGGTACTACTAACACAACTCAAAAGACAGCATAAGAAAAATCACAGAAGGTAAAAAATCCAGATTATCGACACTTCATCACCCGACATTTAATCACTAGACATTCAATAACGTAGACTTTATAAGACGACATTGCAAGTGGACTAGAGTCGATCATCCTAACCCTAACGTGATTATGTGTCTTGTCCCTAACCCCCTTAACCCTATCATGATTAAGTGTCTGGTGATTAAATGTTTGAACACCAAAAACTCCAAAGGGTGTATGCACACAGTTACACCTTAGATCAGAAGTTATTTAACTTTTTGAGATGCACCCTTTTTGGCAACATCAACAAAACTCTCATCCTACAATTTGTGACAACATTCTATTTTTTAGAATGACTGCCAGATTTCTAGTTATAAGCACATATTTGTTCTCGAAACCAACATGAAGACCCTTTTTTTTAATTGACTATGTAAGAGCACCGTTTTCTCTATTCTTTTTCATTATTTCAAGATGACCATGAAACCGTGGCCTTATGCCCCATGGCCTACTCCCGTACCACCCCAGTTTAAGAACTTCTACTTTAGATAGAGCGACTGCATGGACACAAACATCACACATGAGCATTCATGCACTAGATGCCACAAAAAAATTGAAGTTGAAAGTTTAAAGGTTTATGGCAAAGAGTCAAACTGAAAAATTGTAATCAGCTGCAGAAAGCACAGCATAGAGTCAATCCCTAACAGACAAAATTTGGTATTTTCTAAACATTCTTGAGCGATTGGTTTATTTTACCATTTCAGAAACTGAATAATCGCACAATAGATTTACATTTAGCACAATCAGCCTTCAAACATAAGCAACCTAAACTTTCAATTTTTTGTCTGGCAAATAATGCATGAATGGCTGAATGTACGTGCATGATGTTTGTGTCTGCTCAGTCGCTCTTTCAAAGGCATGATTGTGTGGGCAAGTGGCCAAGTTAGTTCTAACCTCTGCCTTAAAATTGAATTACAATGACCGCGCATTCTCTGTAAAAAAGTATGACCCAATTTTTGGAATGCCAAATTTACAAGCACGTGGCCTGTGACATTAATACCATGTGCTGCTATTTCAGCTCTGACCTACCGACCACAGAACTATCGCAAAGAGTGATACAAACTGATAAGGCTATGGTGTCGCTTTTTAAAACTTGCCAACACCAAGACATTTTCCATTTAATTGTTCAAGCTATTGTGCTGGTGACAACATTAACACCTAAGCCTTGCTGACAAAATGTACCGCATGACTTGACACTGCATTTACTGACAGTGCCTTGACCAGCCCATTTTGCTCAGCTGTTGGGGTCACAAAATTGGGTATAAAGCCAGTTCAATTCTACGGCATCTCCTTTGATGCTCACGTGATATTGAATACAGAAGCTGCCAGTAATTTTTTCATGCGACTACTGAGACACCCTGCTAACTCAATGACAACAACGTGAGATATCATGTCAGACTCCTGTAAACGAACTGTAACATTTCTGATTAAATTTATAAGTCGATTCGTTGTATGTACTTTCTTACTTGCCTACACAAAGTAGTCAGCAGACAAAGAAGTACCAACCAGCAACACAGGGATAAATATTAAACTCTGCTAAAGTAACAGTAGCAAATCATATCAACTGGCCTCATGGCTTGAGCCGACACAATTTGAAACTTTATCAAATTCAGGCTAGGGCAATAATTTTTTACTTCTGGACCAAATCAGATCTTGAAAATTGATTTGGGGCAAAAGGCACAAAAGTTTATTTTGAGCTACGCTTGGGCCGATCTCCACTGGCATGTGACAAAATAGAAGCAGTATACCAAGTCGAAATTTGATCAGAAATATTAGTTGGTTTGTGGCAGTGTACAAAAATTTCTCTGCATCTGATCAAGTTGCTGTTAATTAATGTAGCCAAAGCCTGTAGAGCTGGTATTGCAATCATGCCACTTGTATGCGCGAGTTTGCTGTTTTGGGCCGAGTTTGCTTCAACTTAAAGTAGTCTATATTGTTTTGCCATTATCTTCTTTTTCTGCTGCTATGGTTTCATTACTTCTAACTGCTTTGAACGAATAGGTAAAGGTGTTGATAACTTTTCAAACGCCACCACTAAAGCAACTCCGACAGCTTAGTTGAAACCTTTTCCTTGAGATAACCACTGATCACAATCATTGCATTACTTTCTTCATTACACAAAATTTCACCACTGCTCTCAGGTTCAACAATCAACACCCATGAAAAAAAACAATAGCTTTAGTTTCACACCAATCACCTGCATGTCATCATGCACACTGCTGCTTCGCATACGTATCCGCTAGTATTACTTTACAAACAAGCAGATAGTTATATGTTGACAAACGTAAAATCAGTTTTAAAATTTGATCCAGTTAAAAATTGATGCTGGTTCTTGAAGATTCAAAATTCTAAACCGGGCATCCCTTGGTGTCAAATTGCTATTATCATATCTATTTGATGGTAAGACTTAACATATAAAGTTTTGGTCATTATTTACGCTACACATGAAATTTATTTATGTAAACAGATAAACGCCAACCAAAATACGTGAAAAATCCTACAAATAAAATCATAGCAGTAAATAGGGTAAACATTACACAGAGAAAGGTTTATTTCAAAAATTGATTCCGAAATATGTTAATACTAAATCACAGAAATTCATATTAAAATAGAAAAATAAGAAAAATCACAACAAAATATGGAATTACAGAATTAGGAAATTCACAATAAATATGGAATAAAATTACATATTACAGTAAAACACTGATTATCCAAAACGCCAATTATCCGAACGCTATTCTGACAAACATGATAAAAGCGCATCTACATTGTTATCATGAGAAATCGCTATCTGCACTTGATAACGGACTGTGTTTATGTGCAAAAGCTTTTAAGTTTCAAACTAATCTAGTAATTATGTCTTCCATGAAAAGAAAACGGAACGCAGTGACGATTGAGGCAAAGCTTGAGGCTACAGATCAAGTAGCAATAAGAGTGTGGGTTTTTTTTGGCAATGCACAGCAATAGTGGCATTGTTATTCGATTATACAAAAAAATCAACTATCCAAACCACCCTTGGTCCCAATTAGTTCAGATAATCGGCGTTCTACTGTATAAGAGTATGACAAACAACCTACTGAATTGCAGAAATAAAAAATTTATGGAAGTCAATCAAGACTAATAATATACTAGTAACCACCTAATTGGGTAAAATGAGATAATTGAACTGAGTTGAACTATGCATCCCAGTACTTAATAGCTAAATTGGTATGAAATCTGGTCCTTCAATTTCTGTAAAATTCTGTTTCTGCAATTTCTATAATCAAGAAAAGTGTTTGAGCATCACTAAAATATGGAAAATTATAATTTTGAAATCGGAAATTCTTACTGAAATATAGAAAACAACACCAATTGAATTACAGAAATCACCGAAGAAAATCCACAAACATGCTTGGTTTAAATTAACTCAATTATTTAACTTTATCCAATTGGGTGGTTATACTTTTAGTTTGTATTGACATCTGTAAATATTTGTTTTCCTACAATTACCTCGCTTTTTTACTTAGTATTGATAGTTTTTCCATATTTCCGTAAATCTAAATTCCTTTTTTTTAGATAAATTTCCATATTTAGGTGATTTTCTGTTTAATATGAATATCCATATTTCTGTGATTAAGTAATTCCATAATTCAAAATGAATTTCTGTGTTTCCATATTTGACTGCTGTCCAAGTGTTTTTGTATTTTCATAAATCCATGGTTCTCTGTTTCAACATTGCCCTCATAAATATAGGTCACATTTTTTTACACACTGTAGACCAATTTTTTACATTGCACAGCGTATCACTTGCTGGTGCCACAGAATTACCACAGCACTGGTACTTACAAAAAACAAAGCAAAAAGCTTAGTGAATAATACGAAAAATAGTAACAGTACTAATAAGCACAGACAAAGCATTTGGCAGAAACTACAGGTCAACCTTCAAAACCCATGAAACAAGTTTTGATCATAGCAAAAAGCTTACTTATCTTTTCAACACAGCCACACGCAGCTTCAACGTAATGAATATAACATTAATACACTTATCTGCAAACCAATAAGCCTTATCATGAGCCTATGAAACTTAAACTATACAACATACTGTATACTAACAGATGGAGCTCTAACCTAGCCTGACTCTTTTCCTCTGTCTTTTTCACCAGTCACCACTATTCTATTGCAGTGTCAGTTTATGCAGAAAAAAAAGTGAAGGGCATTCTAGTTTTGGTTTTATGTAGTAACATAATCATTACCACATTTTACTAAACAAAAATTGAACGATAATTTATGCTCAGAAAACTAGTGAGACCAAAAGTTTGTGATTAAAAAAGGCTAAATTTTACAAAATATGCTACAATAGATTACATTTTTAAATATGCTTAAAACAAGGCTACCATACATACTTGTAGATTGGTCGCATCAGCAGATAGGTCATACCCTTAGCTTGAAACAAATAAAGTGGGTATTTGGGTTTGACTCGCAGATAGGTTGGTTGGTTTACCCCTTCTCTTCCTTGGGATGGAGGTATGGCGCAAACAGCAGTTCAGGTTCATGCCAATAACCTAATCAAATTAGGCTAGGGGAAAAGCGGCAACCCATTTCGAATCAGTCGTGAATGCAAATTGCCGACTGGTAGCCCCACCACCTAGAAGGCGAACTGCCATTGGTGGGTACCCCTGAGTCACCTCTTACAACATGCTGGCTGAGCAGCTTTACTACTCCAACCTGGTAAAGCACAAGCGTCGCAGATAGGTTACACTAAAATCTGGGGTATCAAACTGCCATTGATAACATCAAAAATAAAATATTTACTTTACTTTCAAAAATTTGCTGACAAATATTTAAACATTTTTGCTGTAACTTTAAACTAGACAATTATATCATCATCCCTGTCAAACATTCTTCTCAGTTGTTCATCAAATATTGTATTTTCATCAATGGCTATGTCATAAAAGTCATTCAGCTCATTATGATTTATGCCAGTTATAATATGCTCATCTTCATCCTTATTTTCCATCATGTATTGGCTTCAAGCAATTGTATAAATATCCCCATTTAATTCCATGCTAATTCTATTTGGAGTAGATAGGTCACACCCCCATTTTTTTGAAGAAAATTTGGTAAAAAAAGGTGTGACCAATTTACGAGTATGTACAGTACATTTTTTTATACCATTATTGAAATAGCGGTCAAATATTGCTTTCTTGGCAACCAGCAGTTTTTGTTAAAACTATTCTTACTTCCTTTAAAGCCTTAATTGGTCATGACAAGGTATGCATAGTGGCTATTTTGCTATCAACAACAAAAAATACACCCACAGGCTATTTTGCTGTACTGAATTAATGTCTCTTTACATAAGCACATTTGCTTTGCCACAGTCAGCACTGCTGTGGTGCAATGATTAGTATCTCTATAATCAAAAGTCACAATTTGGAGTTCAAATCTTTGCATTAATTTCTCTTTTAAGTTGGAATTTTATTCTCTGGAAGATGTACAGCAAGAAAAATTTTTGGCCTTTTCTTGAATTACATCCCAGCAATAAGAGAGAGCTTATTTATTATTGCTTTTGCACACCGACACAATAATCATAGTAACAATACAAAAGAAAAAAAAACACTTGTAGCAAAAGCCAGATGGCATCAAGGAACCTTTCAGTTATTGAGTCCAGATACTCTCTGATCACACCAGATTTAGATATTACCGAAAAACATGAAATGGCAGTGTTACAATTTGAGTGAATTGTCCAATACGTCTAAAGTTTAAGTTTGTAAGAAATAATGAAGAAAAAAAAACAAAGAAACGGAAGACAATAACAATAATGTTTTTACACAATCCAATATTTTTGCAAGAGTTAATATTCTTTTAACAATTTTACTTTATATGCTTTTCTAAAAGAAACCCATTGACTGCTCTTTAATTCTAAATTAAGGTCACCTCATAGCTTTGAACCTCTGAAAAAATAGCTTTTGGCAAAATAAGTTATTTGGGGGCAATAATAAGCTGTTGAATTCATCAACCTTGTTTCACGTTGATGAATAGTGCACAATCCGTAAAAAAGCCCTGTGCATCTGGCAAGCTGCATGGACAAATAATAATTTATTTGCGACATCCATTGGAGATTATTGTCAATAAATAACCCAAGGTATTTAACAGTGTTGATCTATTTATAGTAATATCATTAAGAGCTATTCCAAATTTACACTGACAAGTTTTAACGAGTTGTTTATCATCATGTAGTTAGTTTTTGAAAAATTTTAGGAATAGCTTATTTTGACAAATCCATGAGTTAACTTTCTTAGGTTCTATTTGAACTTTGTGTTCCATGTTTTTCAGATTCTTATCAGCCATCATCAAGCAGGTGTAATCAGCAAATAAGTAGTGTCAAAATTGGAAATCAATGGATTCTCATTAATGTACAATAAAAAAAGTAGCAGCCCAAGGCAAGATCCCTTGGAAACCCAGCATGATACTTTACTATATGAAGACATATAATTGTGTTTATTGGTATATTGATATCTGTTATTTAAGTAACTTGTTAATAAGTACAGAGGTTTACTACGAATTCCAAAGTTACAAAACAATTTATTTAAAAAGCCATGATCAACCATATCAAAGGCCTTTGACAGATCCAAAAACAGACAGCATGCATATAAATTTTGATCAATATTGTTTATAAACTTGTAGTATATTGATTTGATTGCAAATATAGTTGAAAAATTTCAATGCAAACTGAAGGGTTAAGTAAAGTGTAAGGGGCTTGTACACTGAAAATTAAATTTTTGTCAAGTCTTGTATTGGATATGTCATAAAAATTGACCAGAAGTCACATTTTAAACACATTATAAAAATTGACCAATCATAATGTTCAATGGCAAAATAAAATCCAAGGGTAAAATAACCACTGCCCAATATATCTTTGAGGTTAAGTAAAAACCTTCCCTAGCATATTTGCTCAGCTACAACACAACAGCATAATAGCTCTTATTAAGGAAAACATTAAATTAGTTTCAAAATAAAATAAAAATTGACAATAAAAACAACCAATTAATGATCAACTTGTGGACCAGACCATTGGTTTAAGGTGTACCCTTGGGACTGATTAAATATCAAAGGACAGCTTAGCTGCCTAGTCAACAAGACTACAAGCTTAGGCCAAACACTAAAAGATGCCTAAAAATATTAAGGCGATGCCTAAACAAATTAAGCCTAGGTAAAAACTCAGTTCACAAATTCTAGCATAAATTTCCTTGGTGTTTTTGTTTCCTATTTGACATCAGACAATTTCATCAACCAAATATAGTTTTTGTTTTTCACACATAATACATCAAATGATCAGCCACCTGAATAGAGTTTTTATTTCACTTAGCAGCTGACAAAAAACTGCCATTGCTTTAGACACAAGTGCTAAAAAATAATTTTGTAAATCTATGCAATGCTAGTACCAGACAATAATCTTTAAAGTTAGTTACACCACATGGTTGCCAGTGATTTTGTCAGAGCAACTGAGCAATGTAATAAAATTTTTAGACTTCCACTAACTAAAGTTACATTCCAGATTTAATTACATTTTTGCTTAACAGTTTGGATATGATCCAATCCAACTACACTGTATTGAAGTAGGCTTATCTACTAGCGGGCTTACACACAACCATAATGGCAGACACACTTCTACCTTGTTGCTGATTAAGTTTGATAATTTCAAGGAATAAGTACAATATTGGAAAGACAAGACATTATTTTTCCACACAACTACAATTGCCATGACAGATGAATTTTCTGTGTGATGCTGATTAGGTTTGGAGGTTTCAAGAGTTAGAGCAACAGTTTTGTGACAAAATTACTGGCAACACACAAGTTGAACAACTACCTATCAAGATCTGAAGATTGAGCACTAAAATGTCAACACAATTAGTGTTTATTTATCTGTTGGACTTAGTGTCTAAGGTTAGTATAGACATAACCGCACGTACTCTGCCTAAACCTTAGAACCTCATGTCATACCAAACGTTTACCGATGCAATGGCGTAGTGGTTAGAGCGTTCGCTTCATAGTCGGTAGACCTGGGGTTCATTCCCCTTGTCGAGTCATACCAAAAGACTTTAAAAAATGGCATCCGCAGCTTCCCTGCTTGGCGCTCGGCATTTATGGGAGGTTGTGGAGAACAAGCCGGCAAGTTCGCTTGTTGTGTCCTTGGGCAAGGCACTTAACGGGACGCCCTGCCTTTATGTGGAAGACAGGTGACCCATAAATCTCAAAGAAGGCAACTCCCAAGCGAGTGCGGACTTACCGTCCAAAGTATAGTGATACAATTCGCTTTCTCATGAATGGAGGATAAATATGCCAAATAAATAAAAAATAAAAAAATAATTTGTGTCTATCAATACAGGTAGATGACTAAGCTACGAATCAGTAGATTGCTGTGGGTTAGCATATCTACCTTTTAAGCTAAAGTATCCTGCTAAAATTTTTGACATTTCGCAGACAAAACTCTTGTCTTGATAAATTTTGCATAAACAATTAAGTGGCTACTTGACAAGCAAACTCTATAAACTGATTCAATACAAAAAACACATGAATTCAAGATTGCCATTTATTTGTTAATAAAGAATGGTGATGACAACTTATCCATATACAATCTAAGCTCAACTCCTCCAGCCTTAATGAAAATTTCAATTTTACTAGATTCAAAATCTGTTTGATTTTTAGGCCACATAATTGTTGGTTTTTGGATTCTTTGATACCTTCTATTGTACTCGGTGTCCGTAACCACAGATGCATTCAGAACCATTTCTACCATGAGGAAAGTGAACCACAAAAGCAAACACTTTGGGTTAGGGTAGTCCATGCTTTCCCCAAGCCCAATTTTGATTAGGTTTACCAAATGAACTTGAATTGCTGCTTAAACCGATAAGGTTGGGAATGTTCTGCCATATAGGTAAGTTGATGTTGCATATAGGTAAGTAAAACATTGGAAGTAGGGTCAGGGCTAGGGTTAGAGTTACCTATTTGCAAGACTACTCATTCCTTCCTGACTTACCTGTACGGTAGTTATAAATAGGCGTAGTAGGCATAGTAGGCATACTACAGGCATAGTAGGCATACTACAGGCATAGAAGGCATAGTAGACATAGTACAGGCATAGCAGGCATAGTACAGGCATAGTAGAGTAGTACGCATAGTAAAGGCATAGTGATAATAACTTGAGCTTTTAATGTGAAATCTCATTGCACCTCCTCAATGCTTAAATCTGAACTCATAAAATTAATTTTTTTTTTTGAAAAGGAAGAGGTAAGGCTTCTTTATATTGGTGTGACTAGTTTTTGGACGCACCTGTCCCCTGCTATCTTTGTACCGGTACTATGCCTACTATGCTTGTACTATGCCTGTACTATGCCTACTATGCCTAAAAATTCAAACGCAATGTTATGGTGCTACTGTTTATCTGCAAATTGCATGGTCCTGGGCAGTAAGACTATAACTGCATCCGGCGACAGGGTCCTTCCTAGAGTGTAATGGAGCTAATTCTTTAACTGTCATTGCTCCCAGGTCACCCTTGGGCAAGGTGTAGTACCTGCTAGCCCCCCCCCCCGTTAGGGAAACAACAGTTTGGCACTGCAAGGAATGTATTTCTTTTAGCTATTGGGTTTTCTACATAGGGTAAAATTTTGTTTATTTGGCTGACTGCTTTTTTAGTTTCTTTTTTGTTGTGTTTTTTTTTTTTATTTAAATTTTTTTGCTCGATGTTTTTGTCAGGTGCAGTGACCATGCCCCTCTCTACAATCTTTTTAATGTAATCTTAAAAAATTTGGGTATGTTTAACGTCAATTCGTTTTGTCACCTGCATTCCTTTTTCGCTGGATGTTTTTATTTTTTTGTTGAGTTTTTTGTGTTGAGAAAACAGAAGCGAAATAAATTGCCAACTACTACTAACTACTTTTTATAACCACTCCTTACCTGTATGCAACGTACATTTACAACAATGGACTTCTCCATATTCAAATTGACCTTATTAGTAACCGATTCGCAACATTTCTTATATTTAAAACTTATTATTTATCTCCGTGCAATATTACTTCCCCACGTGCAACACACGTTATCAATACCTGTTATTTAAGCTGCATTGCCATTCCAAGAGGCAAGAAGAACAAGCTCACTGACTTACTCAAAAAATCAGCCATGCATTTAGAAGTTGCCAGTTAACTAAGAAATTTTCAAAAGTTTTTGAACAAACAAAAATAGTTGCAAACCAACAGTAAAAAAAAGCTAGGTAGTGATCGATTTTGAAGAAAAAACCAAAAAAAGATTTTAAAAAATGTCAAACGATGGAAAAAGATAACTCTAGCCCAAAAAGACTAAATTGGCAACGCTGTCAAAACACGTGAAATCTTATGGTTGATGTTTCCAACGCTAGTTTAATATTTGCTTGAGTGATTTGCAGCAACGCTGGCTTGTTACGATTATATTTATTTGAGTTCAACCCTATTAAATCCGAAGCGGGGTCGATTCGACCCTTAACAAATTAAAACTGCTGAAACTTAGCGACCATAAAGCATATCTTGGCGCTTGGCACATATCCATAAAATAACCTTTGGGCCCGTTTGGGGGTAAAATTAAAGTTTTTGTTTGTGGTGATTATGCAATAATGCTGTTACATCTTAAAATTTAGTTTGGGTTAGCTAGCCACTCTTGCGCTATAGCATACGCCGTCGAATGAAGGAGATAATGGCGGATTTAGTGAGAAGGAGGGCGAACAGAGCTTCAGTCCTGAACCATACAATCCTTACCAGTTTTGTTGAATTTTGTTTGTTTTGCTTTAGGTGTTGGCCCACGTACAGCAAACAATTCAATACTAAACTTCATCACCAAAGCCAATTCTCGATGTAATAAGCTATTTAGGTATTTAAAACCTAAAAATTTTTGAAGATAGAACGGAGCATTAAATGAATGACAAAAAAACGCAAGCTCCTTTGGCTTCGCGTAAGCAATGAACTGAGCACGTAGACCTAGGGTGTAGCCAGGACCTTCAAATCAGAAATTTTATAACAAAAACGAGCGCACCAACTCCGATAAATGGATGTGCAGTAACAAAAATCAACTTTTCGTTAGTGTTCACACAACTGCCCAATGAGTCAAATCATGCGGGAAAAAATCACTTAATATTAACTCTTTCGCTACCAAGATCATCATATGATGATCTAGTGTTTTCAGTGTTTCCCTCAAATTTTTTCCGCCAAAGTTACAAAAGCATTTTACTAAAAATGGATTTGTGGCTTTATTTGATAAAACTTTCAAAAGATCACGCTCAACTTTTTACGCATCGGAAAATGTGAAATTTGTGTTCTAATTCTTGGATTTTTCTGCTCAAAAAGGGTAAAATAGACCAAGAGCCCAGTCGCAGACGTCAAAAATTGCCAAATTTTCAGCAAGAGCCAACTAAGGTACCTGGAAAGCAAATTGAAATATCATGTTTACCACAAAACCAAAGCCTTTGTTATTAACACAATTTGAAAACTACTCTTTTGGAGCATCATTTGAAAAAATTTCAAGCAATAATAAAAATATTTTTTGATTAAAATTTTCAAATTTTTGGGGTCTCAAAACCCCCAAGCAAATTTGTATGCTAAATAAAAAAAAGTAAATTTGTTTTTTAAAAGATACGATATGTTGCTAAATACAGATCTCATATGAAAGCTTAGGAAATTTGCTTTCCAGCAATATATAACTTCAAATAGTTTAGGCTAAGCGATGTATGATATTTACTGATCAAAAATGAGTACGGTACCTACATCATTTCCCCTCAAAACCCCAAAAAAATTTTCGACTTATCTTCACTAAATTAGAATTTCTAGAAAAACTACATCCTATAAAAAGATAAAATAAATTGCAAACATTTCATCACCAAAGTTGTTGTTTTGTATCAAGTTGCCAAGAAGATAGAAACTAAAATACAAGTTAAATCTATTAGAATGGGAGGTCGGTATTGCGAGGATAATTTATGCAATGCTAAGTTCGAGGAGAAATTAATTGAAAAAAATGGGTCAGTAGCAGGAATATCCCCAGCTATTTATATTCTACATATCCCTGGTCAGTAGCTCTACGCCACTGCGAGAAATATTTTTTGCAAGTAGGTTGTTAAGCCAACCAAGTAATTGAATGCATTGCATTTGGTGGGAGGTTATATACCCCTTTTACACTGTTTCGGGACCAAAGTAGGTTTCACAGGTACGTGAAAGGAACTCAATGTCACACATATCATAACGAAGGGTTGCACCAAGTCGTGAAATAGCCTACCACCAAATAATTTGTTTCTGTCATCGTAAAACAAAAATCATAACGGCGCCCACTACCGGCCTTGACTTTGTGCTTTTGTACTTATCGAAAAGAACAGACAGAATTTATGAAATGATAAAGATTGAGAGCAAGAGCTGTCTTATTTTAAAGTACAATGGTCTGGATCGTGGGCGAAGCTACCACTGTAACTGCAATCTTTTTCGTGTCTTTCATCAAAGGATCGAACTCACAATTTTTCGCGTAATGACGTAATCGAGGCTGGGCGACTTACAGCTTGCCCGTAAAAAGATTTAGGAGTCAGTGTTCAACGCGCAAATTGCTCAGACTGCTTTTAGTTACTGCAGCTTTAAGTTTAGAGTCTTCTATTGCAGTCAGTCCATAATATCAGGTTGTACAGTAGATGTAAAGCGACGTTCAAATCTGTTTTGAGCTTATTCGTAAAATTTGTTAAGCAAATTCTATGTATTACAGATATGATTTATGAGCATTTGGTTAGACTTTTTTCATTAAATTGTAACTGCTTAGCTACCGGAAGGCGTACTGCCGCAAGCAATCAGTAACTTCTGTTGCAACATTTTTGCGTTATATTGGTGCTTTTGTTTGTTTTATTTATATTGTATTATGTTTATTGCAGAAAACGAATATCAAAGAAACTTGATGCATTGTTGGAGAAAATAATATCTTCGCGATTACTATAGGCGTAGCCAGGGCGGGCCAAAGGGGCCATGGCTTCCCCTGAATTTTAAGTCAAATTACAAAACAGTATCAACAAAATAAAAACATAAAATTTTTTGCGCCTCTGCAGGTACATTAGAGTTTACTGTTGACTTTTAGCAGGGGGTGGGTCAGGCGTGACTTTTTAAGTTTTTAAACTTTCAAATGTTATCAAACAAGAAGTGTACGTTTTACACACAAAATATCGCCAAAGTTTTTCTTCTGTCGCAGTCGAGTGATGAATTGACAATACAAGTTATAATTGCAAGAAATAAGCGTCTCGCTGAGCGCTTTCTTGTTTTATTGCGATGCAGACTACTACAAAGACGTCGCTTCTTTCATCCAGAACGTTCAACCTACCAGTGGGAGCGGTTTCCTTGAAATTCCTTAGTGCGTTATACGTCACAATTGAAGTTGAACTGTTAAAGCCGTTCTTGATAAAACTACACTAGATCAGTGAAATCGCATTCGCACTTTCTCAGTTTTGTTCAACAATTTTTATAGTAGCGACGAGCGTTGTTCACGAAAGGCAAAATGCCGTTATAAGTAAATGATGTCGCATTAAAAGTTGCAAAATTCGGCCCCCCTCTCAATTTTTTTTCTGGCTACGCCCTTGGCGATTACAACCATTTATACCATCTTTTTGCTACTGCTATCGAAAATGATATTTGGGTGAGGCCGGCTGAACCGATATTTCTAATGCATTATAACTGATTGCCAGCCCAGCCGGGATACGCCGGCTCCTAGGCTAAACTTGGTACCGGAAAACAAACAAACTGAAAACAAAATTTATTTAAATTAATAGCAAGCAACACAGAAAAAACACTTTCTTCGCCTTTAAAATTGCTAGGCCACATTTTTTGTATAGAAGATCTTTAGGACAAGATGGAAAACAATTTTGTTGCATTGACGTAAGCAAAACGGGGTAAATTACGTCTTTTCGTTTCAACACGTCGTAACGGCAGTGTGCATTGCAATGGCCTTACAGGTTTCTTAAAATCATGCGCCTCACCATTACTGTTGGGACAACTGCGTCGCCAATGCTCTATAACGTACTTCTCCGTTGTAGGCTACATCAAGTTGCACTACACGTAAACAATTCTAAAATGTTACGTTTGCACCAGATTGAGCTTCATTCCATTGGTGCAATATGGACATTCGCCAAATATAACATTAAAGCTTTGCTTGGAGCCTGGTATGCTTCTCATCCATTCCAACAAGCATTCGTGGTGGAAGGGCTGGCCACATCGTTTGTCATGGCAAATCTACAACACAGGCAGATAATCCATTACAAAGCGTAAAAGTTAGCCACTTACTCACTCAGTGTAGGCCACGATATATTTGTTTACAGGGTTTCGTTCAAAATATGCTAACAAAAGGTCTACGGTTAATTACAAAGCAAAAGGTAATCGGTAAACACGTGTCAAATGGGAACTATACTGGTGGAACTACGCTAACACTGGAAGTGCAGCTACAAGTTTAACTGCTCTATTCTTTTCCTTCTCGTGACTTCTTTATTTAACAATGAGAGTGAGGATTTTATAATAATTTGAGTAGTGACACACGAACAATCAGGAAGCACCAGACCTGTTTCGCCATCATTGGGGCTGTTTAGTGATGCGTATTCGACCAGCAGAGAACCGAACCTTCAAGATGTTGACCTTTTTATTTGTGGTAAGTACCACTAGACCACCGGGCTGGAAAGGTTATGTTCCTTGCTGGTCGGATACGCATCACTGAAGAGTCCCAATAATAGAGAAACCGGTTCGGTGCTTCCTGATTGCTCGTGTGTGACCACATAATCAACTATTTGATTAAAGATGGCTATACTTCTTTTCAGTTTCACGTTATTTCTGCTCTTTATTGGCTTAGGCTAAATTTCTTGGTTTTTCGCTGCTTTCTAGTTCATATTTCGTGCAACTAAAGTGGTATGTTTTTAGCATTGCACTTTCGCGTTTTATGGACAAAATAAACAGTTGTTGTTGTTGTTGTTTACCCGACCCCTTCCGAGGGATGGGGGCATGGCGGAAGACCATGGAGCCCCAGAAGCCGGGCAACTCCCCAGGGTCTGGACCAGAGGTCATAAAGAGTCAGAGAGTCGCCAAAGAGTGAGCGGCGCAAAGAGTCCGTAGCTGGACAGTGCAGAATGAGATGAGAGATGTCCTGGGACGAGTGTCCACAGGCGCTGCAAGAAGGATTCTCGATTCTGCCAATCCTGGAGAGATAGGAACCTAAAAGAAGGCTGTGTCCATTGCAGCGAAGACGAGAGAGGACACAGCGAGCATGACGAGGGAGCACAAGTTCCTCAGTGGAAATTGAGGGAACCTGTGTGTCAAAATACTTTGAGGAGACAGTACGCCTCCAGTCTGAGATAAGACGAGAGTGGATACGAGAGATAAGAGGAGAGAGACTACAAGGGATTGCGGAGGGCGCAAGCAGCGCTCCCCGTATGGCAAGCTCATCAGCTGTGTCGTTCCCCGGGAGAAATGAGTGTCCGGGGACCCATTGTAGCCTGATAGAACAGGAGGAGAAGAAGGACAGTTCCTGCCAGATCTGCCACAGAGTTTGAGATAACAGGAAAGGTGGAGGAGAGGACAGGGTGGCGAGGACAGAACGAGAGTCAGACAGGAGAAGAAGAGAAGAAAAATGGCAGACTTTATGGTGTTGCCGAGACCAGCAAAGAGCGTGCAGAATGGCGCAGGCTTCAGCGGAAAAACTGGAACAAACTGGGCCTGCCGAAAAGGAATGAGTGGCCTCAGTGCCACAGAGAGAGCAGTTGGCAAGAACGCCGGAGCCGCCCTTGCCAAAAGGAAAAGGAACAGAGCCGTCTGTCCAGAGTACCAGATCATGAGGAGGAAGAGAGTCAAGGTGGGCGAGAGCCTCACCTTGGCGAGAGTGAGGGGGATCATAGCGAGAGCATGGAGTGGAAAGGGTGGACTCCACCGTGAACCAGGGAAGATTCCAAGGAGGACAGGGAGGGCAAGCAACAAGAGCCTCCCTAGAACAAGTAGAAGGAAGCATGAGCGGGTGAGTGGACGCAAAAGCTCTCCAGGACGATCTGCAGAGTCTTGGTTTCACTCCTAGTCTGGCCAAACCTAAGATGGGAAAGGAGGTTGGGAGACGAAGAGCCCGCTCATGAGAAAAAAGAGTGAAGTGAGTCAGAGTGACTCGTAGGGGAGGTAGAGAAGCCTCGGTGAGTAGTAGAGGGATAGGGGACGATGAGAGGCAGCCGGTGATGGCGCGACTGGCCGCTCGGTGAAGGCGTTCCAATTTGGTGATATTGGTAGCGCTTAGGAAAGGAAACCATCCGGGTGAAGCGTAAGTGAGAAGGGACCGAAGAAAAGATTTATACAGAACAGAGAGGGACTCCTTAGAGGGGCCCCAAGAGGAAGCAGAGATACAGCGTAAGGCCTTGAGACGTGGGAAAAACTTGGCCTTCAGCGAAGATACATGCCTAGAAAAGGAAAGAGTGCGGTCGAAGGTGACCCCAAGAAAAGTTGGAGTGGGATTAAAACGGAGGCGGGAGCCGAGTAGAAGGAGGTTGGGCTGGAGGTTAGCCTGGTGGGGATCCACTGAAAAGAAGGAGGCCTCACATTTGCTCGGATTGAGAGGAAGACACCAGTACTCAGACCAGCGCTCCAATCGAAACAGAGCTCCTTGTGTGGCCTCCACCGCAGTGGGGACCGAGGGGGAGGAGGACCAAATGGCCAGATCGTCAGCGTAAAGAGAGCAGCTGACGGAAGAAGGCAGAGAAGCCGGAAGATCATTGATGAAGAGGGAGAAAAGTACAGGGCCAAGAACGGATCCTTGCGGAACACCTCGACGGACTCGAAAGGAACGGTTTTTGTGATTTTGATAAACCACAGAAGCGCGCCTGTCAGAAAGAAAAGATTGAGTCCAACGAGCAAAGCAAGGAGGGAGGCCAGCCGAAATAAGTTTGTGGAAAAGGGCGGGGTGCCAGACAGAGTCAAAAGCTTTAGAGAAATCGATAGTAGACAGGATCGTCCGAGAGCCCGGCCTGGGTTTGTTAAACCCATCCGAAATGGACTGAGAAAGGTACAGAATTTGATCAAGTGTAGACCGTCCAGGGCGGAAACCGGCCTGGCGGGGAGAGAGAATGGAATTAGATTCCAGAAAAAAGAGAAGACGGGATAGTATGATGCGTTCAAAAAGCTTTGATACGCAGGAGGTGAGAGAGATAGGCCGGAAGGAAGCAGGAGAGTCGAGAGGTTTTCCCATCTTATGTATGGGAATAATAGAAGATGTCTTCCAGATGGAAGGAAAGGAATGTGAAGACCAAGAAAGATTGAAGATGTGAAGAAGAAAATCCATGCCAGAGCGAGGAAGATGCTTTAGCATGGGGTAGGCAACTTTGTCTGGGCCAGTGGCAGTGGATGAGGAGAGGTTGGAGGCAGCCGCAAGAAATTCAGCGGGAGAGAAGGGAGAGCAAAAGGACGAGTGAGACTCCACAGAGCACGTAGCTCGGCGGAGCTCAGTGAGGTAGCCTCTGGCTCTGCTGCGCAGGGCCTTTGGCTGAGACACGGAAAAGTGAGACCTCAGGTAAGCGGCATAGACCGAAGCCGATTCCCTGGGAGAGGAACAGTTAGGAAAGTTAGGAGAGGAAGAAGACGAGGAAGGAGAGCCAGCAATAGAGCGAAGAAGAGAGTGCACAGATTTAGGATTAGATTTAGGTGAAAGAGAAGTGCAGGTCGTCTGCCATGCCTCAGCCTTGGCCTTGGCAATGACCGACGAGGCACGTCGAGAGGCGGAGATGTAAGCCTGGCGATCTTCATCACTTCTGTGAGCAGTAGCGAAAGTCTTGCGTCTTTCACCAACCGCTTCTTCCACCTCAGCAGACCACCAGGCTTTAGGAGGGCGTTTGATGCGGCCGAAAGGAATGGAAGATTTGGCCGCATTCATTGCCAGAGAGGTAAAGAGAGCAGCTGCAGAGGAAAGAGAAAGAGACGAGTATTCCTCTGCAGTAGGACAGTGAGAGTCAAAGCAGGAGGCAAAGTCATCCCAGCGAGCTTTCTGAAAATTGAAGGAAGGGGGGCGCTCGTTGGGGTGAAAGACCGGAGAGAGAGGGATAGATAGAAGAATTGGTAGGTGGTCAGAACCCAGGTCCTGAAGCACCTCCCAGGAGCAAGAAAAAGCAAGAGTAGAAGGAGCAAAGGAGATGTCAGGAGAGGAGCGACTGCCGGAGGAGCGATGGAAAAGGGTGGGTGTGTCAGGGTCATTGAGGGGGAGGAGGTCTGAGGAGATGACCCAGTCGAATACTTCCTCCCCTCGGGGGTCGGAAGTACCTCTTGAGTCCCAAAGCGGGTGATGACAATTGAAGTCCCCCAGAATGAAGAGATTTCTGGAGGAGGGAAGAATTGAGGGAGAGAAGGAATCGGTTCTGCCATCCGTTGGGGAGGAGCGAATAGGGGGGGCATACACATTAAGAAATGACACCGAGGAGGATTTGTTTAGAGAGATGTTGACCCCTACATAATCAGAGTAGGGATCGAGCGAAGAAAGAGAGGTGGTAGAAAGTTCAGAAAAGGATAGGCCCTGTCTGACGAAAATGACAACGCCGCCACTGGCATGCGAGGCATCAGAAGAGAGAATGCCAGACCGGGAGTGAGTACGATCAGAACGCAGAACAGAGAATCCAGGAATCCGGAAAGAGGAGTTAAGATTGGATTCCTGAATGCAGATAAGATCGACAGGATGGGATGAAAGAAAGTGAAGTAGTTCAGTGCTCCTGGCTCGAAGACCTCCAGCATTCCATTGAAGAACCCTGAGAGAGTCAGGGGGAGGAGAGGAGGCAGGAGGTGCAGAAGTATAGCCAGGAGCAAGGGACGGTGGTGGAAGGGTAGGGGAAGGAGATATAAGATGGGCAGATGGGGGATAAGAAGTTTGGAGACGAGGGTGGGGCAAGAGTGCAGCATTAGCAGAGGGGGGGCCAGATTCCACAGTGGAGGTATACGTGCCGGAGGAGTCCGAGGAGGGGGGAGTCACAGTGTTACGGCAGGGGGGGCAGCTCCAAGAGTGAGAGCTGCCAAGAGCTCTGAAGTTAGATAAAGTTGTGAGCACCTTAGATGGACCCATTTGGAGCAAGCGCAGCATTGCACCGACTTGCCCCGCCAGGTCACATTTCCAGCGCACACAGAGCAAGGAAAGATGGGGCCAGGGTTAGGATGAACGTTACCGCTCATCAGGAGAAGAAGAAGAATGAGGAGACGAAGGAGGGCAAGAGTAGGGCAGGAGAGAAGAAAAAGTAAGAACAGGCGACCGATTTTAAAGATGCTGTGTGCTGCCCTTCTGCGGTCGTTCAGGGGGCAGCATAGCGAAAAAATGAATGGGGAGTGCCCGGGGTAACTGGGACCCTCGGGAAGGCCAACAGCCATTTCGACCCAACCCAAACTGGGCCGGGGACCGCACCACCACGTTGAGGCGGCTGTTGATTGGTGCAGAAATAAACAGTTTGTTTACGCTGTTGTGGACCGTAAAGTGTTTTACAAAACGATCTTCCTATTGCTGGTTTATTGCCATTGAATCGATACCTATGCATTATTATGAAAAAGCATGATCCAGCTATGTTTCTCAACGCGAGCAACTCGGATGTCCAACAAGGAACAATCAATAGTGCAACCAAATTGAAATGTTTTTTGTAAATTTATAATGTGGCCCATAATCTTATTAGGAGGGGGGGGGAGGGACACTTCACAACCTTTTTTGCAGCAAAGTTGTTTTTGTAACAATCAAAGCCCTCAGTATATCAGATTAGTATAACAAGTATTGCTGTTTTACTAGTCTATGGCAATGCAATCATTGAAAAAATGCGTTTGACACTAATGATACTAAAACAAGTACCGAAACTGCTCTGCAGAAAATATTCATGTTTCACATTTAATCACCTGATCGGGCACTGAAGTACCTAGACGGAAAGCATAACATATTCCACATTGCATTGAAAGATCTTGAGAATTAGTTTTCTGTTTTTGAGGAAAATCGACTTCGAAAATACGTTTCAAATTCTGCAACATATCATTGATTTATTGCGCATGAAGCCAGTGCATCTCAAGGATGACTCCACTGACAAATGCGACCATATTTAGATGGGAAGAAAACGTCACCTCATCACACAGTTAAAGTATTGACAGGCCAACAACAGATCAGAGTTTTTACTCTAACAAAGATCTTTTCGCTAACTTAAAGGGAGTTAAGTAGTCAAACACAAACAAGGGAGTTTTAACAATCATTATCTCTCATTTCGTCCCGGTTTGACGTGACAAGAATATGATGGGCATTATACAGGTTTACAAATAGATATTGGTCTTCATTGAGTAATATTTATTCTTTACTCAACTGAAAAATCTAAACATCTCATGCCAAGCAGCTAAAATAACTTAATCTATTCAATAAAATGATAGACCAGCAGCATAGATCTCGAATCAGTATTGTACGTCTAACCGTGCCCTCTTCAAGAGAAAGTAAAATTTTTCTGAATGTAATTACATTTTTGTGGCTCTTGAATTCCTTATTGAAATTTTTTTATCAGTTCATACTTCATAACCTCTGAAATCGATTCCAGGTTTTCGTGCTTGCAAGCTCTGCAAACATGCAACCCGGTATTTTCTTTCTTCCACTTCGCAAAAGCACTGCGCGTATTATCAACACAAGCCATCAAATGTACGCTTGTGCGGTGAGCAAGCAAAAGGCGCTCTTGACCATAAAAATTTATAAAAGAAAATAACCAAACGTGACGGTGTTTTTGAAACTTCTTTACCTTTGAAGCACCGAACTCTTTTTTATATTAAAATATTTTGCGGAAGAAAACCAAATAGCGACGCAGCAAAACGACACAGCACAAGAAATATTAGCGTTGAAACCTGTAATTTTGGTAAAGTGGTAACTATTTACCAAAATTTTTATTAGCGCTCGTATTCCCCAGGAAGAACATCCGGAATTTAAAGTGCTACGTTGCTAGAGTAAAAAGTCTGGTTCGAAAGCGAGTGCGTAGTGGTAGACATACATTGAATCAGCACGTCTGAGCCTACGAAACGCGGGAAAAATGACGTCAAACCGCCTTTCCGACTTCCTTTCTTTTTTCTCTCTGAAGCACCAAGTGTTCGGCTTATCTCCGGATGAAAAGATATGAAATCGATGGAAGGCATTCAGTGTTTGCTAAAGCGGCATCAATCAGTTTTTATTGTTACAGAACTCACTTGATACAGGGACAGATTCTCATTCCATTCTTCATACTGCTCTTGAAATTTTTCGCGTAGTGAATAAATTGACCATTCCGCACCCAAAAAATTGCATTCAGGTACACCCCCCACGTTCAATGGATCAACATTTATTTGAATTGAACTGGTTGTGCCTAAAATAATGAATTAAAGACATGATACATGGATTTTTTTCTAACCTTGATGCTTTCTATATTTTACCACGCTCTAAATAACAACGATATCGCAATGCGGTGAGACATCACAGAAATTTTAACCAGGAAATACTAATGAAGCTGTGTACCAGTTATGTCGCAAAAAGCCATTTTTGGGAACCCGCTAATGGTAGTCTACCTCGTTAGAGATGCAACAGCAATCCATACTAACGCCGGTTTACAATAGTTCCGACTTTCTCCTTACTCAACTGTCGTGTTCTTAATTAGCTTGGTAATTGTTTCGTTTTACAATTTGCCTTTCGAACGACATTATTACATCATATTACACAAAAAAGGGCAAGTGGGTAAATGTAAACAGCCAACCACTTGAAAATATTCCAGTCAAGTTGGAAAAGAACAATTACGTCAACAGTAAATTGGTATCAGCTCATTTGGTAAGGAAAACTAACTCTTCGGTGCACATGCTCAAATTTCGGCCAATTTTTGTCACGTATAAGGAAATTTGCCTTGTAAGAAAAGTTTTCACATATGCGTATAGCGTTGTATTATTTTGTTCGCTCGGCTACTGATTGAAAAAAAGACCTTTTTTCTTCGTAATTGGATTTGCTGTAAGTACGCCTTTATTACGTCACAATCGTTTATTTATTTATTTTTTTTAATATTTGCCATATTTATCCTCCATTCACGAGAAAGCGAATTGTATCGCTATATTTTGTACGGAACGTCCGCACTCGCTTGGGAGTTGCCATTTGCAATATGTCTGGGCCACCTGTCTTCCACATAAAGGCGGAGGCGTCCCATAGAATGCCTTGCCCAAGGGTACAACAAGCCAACTTGCCGGATTGTTCTCCACAACCTCCCCTAAATGCCGAGTGCCAAGCAGGGAAGCTATGGATACCATTTTTTAAAGTCTTTTGGTATGAGTCGACAAGGGGAATGAAACCCAGGCCTACCGACTGCGAAGCGGATGCTCTAACCACTACGCCATCACGTCGGTCTGATGTAATAAAATGACATAATTATGACATAATAAAATTCCAGATTGATCTAGTGATTCTAGCTTCTTCGAAGAATTTTGTTGACCGATTACATAACTTAGTAATGCTTTTTTTCTTTTTCACGTGATTTTGTTCTAGCGACTTCTGGATTGTTTTTTTTTCGATCTATTACAAGGCGACGGGAATTCTTTTTTAGAGTAGTAGAGTAGTAGGGAGAGAGCAGAAAAAGGTTGTAGTGGGGAGAGAAGGTTTGATTGACGGAGTAAAGAAAGGCCAGAGACGTAGCAGCCGCCCCCCAAACCCCCCAATTGGGGGGGCCCAGGCCAACTTTGGGGGCCCAAGTTAGTCTGAAATTGCTTCTTGGCTACGTGACTATTTTCAGTTCAGCAGACTTGTTTACAACCGATTTAAACTGTAGGAAGAAATTGGCTTGTGACATCATAAGTGAATGCAACGTCATTTTATCTCGCAGAATCTAGAATATTTCGATTGGTTTTCTGGTAGAATCTTGAATATTCGATTGACGTAACAATGCCGTTGTTACGCAACAATCATAGAATGGTCTGGAATTCTGTTTGGCTATAAATACCGGGACAATATATATACACTGCAGAGTGCAGATAAAGTATTTTATTGACATTGTACAGAATGAAACGTTCAAAAAGTGGTGCTCAAAAGAGAAAAGAAGCAGCCACTGCTCGAGATGCTGTAGCGAAATTGCCCAAGATGACAGATTTTTTCAAGATTACTGAGCAGAGTAGACCTGGCACTAGGACCGAGAGGGATGAAGAAAACTATAGTGTACAAGAAAAAGAAGACTATGACGATCAGCATCAAAGTGATTGTGAATTTCCAGAAAATGTAAGTTGTGATTTACCTGCCAATACGCAACCTTCAATATCAAAAATAACTGAATCTCAATTTACCCCTATCCCTGATGACCCATGTAAATGGCCTGAAAGTATTTCTGATGCTCAACGATGTGATATAGTAAAGCGTGGACCACATCAACTAATAATGAATTTTCCATATAATAACACAACTCCAAGGCGACGTTTTTCCTCCAACCATTATAAACGTGTGTTACCTAATGGTGAAAGTGTTTTACGGTCGTGGCTAGTTTATTCTGGGGAATCAGATCAAGTTTTTTGCTTTTGTTGTAAGCTATTTGGAAAAACACTAAGCCCCTTTTGTAGTGGTATAAATACATGGGAGGGTTTTTCGAAAAAACTGAAAGACCATGAAAACGGCATTTCCCACCAAGAATGCTGCAGTCAATGGATGTTGCTAGCTGAAGGGATAAGAAATTCATCCACTATCGACAAACGCGAGATGAATATTTTTTTCAATGAAAGACGTTTTTGGAGAAATGTTTTAGAGAGACTTATCGACATTGCCTTGTTTCTATCGGAAAGGAATCTTGCTTTTAGAGGATCTGAAGAAGTCTTAGGATCTCCTCACAATGGAAATTTTCTGGGTATATTTGAGCTTTTGGCAAGAAGAGATCCGATCCTAAAAGAGCTTCAAGACAGAATCAAGAACAAAAACACTAAAGATCACTATTTGAGTCCTACCATACAAAATGAACTAATTGAATTGCTAGCGACAGAAGTTGAAAAAGAAAATTTACAGCAATTGAAATTGGCAAAATATTTTTCTATAATTTTGGACTGCACTCCAGATATGTGACATCATGAACAAATGTCTGTCATTCTCCGTTATGTACTATGTAATGAAGAAGCTGCTGTTGTTAAAGAAACATTTTTTGGCTACTTGAGAATACGTGACAGTACTGGGAAAGGCTTGTTGGACGCTTTCTTAGAAAAAGCGACCGAACTGCAACTCGAATTGTCTGATTGTGGAGGTCAGTCATATGATAATGGTGCTAACATGAAAGGAAAACATTCTGGGGTCCAAGCAAGAATGCTAGACATCAATCCCAAAGCTGTTTACATGCCCTGTGCAAACCATACCCTTAACTTAGTTGTTGTTGACAGTGCTAATTCATCGACGGAAGCATTGACATTTTTTGGAGTACTTACAAGGTTGTATGTGCTGTTTTCTTCCTCTGCTCAGCGTTGGGAAATTTTGAAGAAACATGTGGAGCTGTCCATAAAGTCACAATCTGATACTCGTTGTGAAGCAGAATTAAATGCATCAAACCTCTTCGATACAATTTAAAAGAGGTGTTGCTGGCACTGAAAGACTTGGAAGCCATTTCTATAGAAAGAAAAGATGGAAGAGCTGCCTCAGAAACAAAATCGTTGATAGCTCATTTATCAAAATGGAGTTTTCTTTTGTCGGTGTTTATTTGGTATGATATCCTATTCCAAGTCAATAAAGCAAGCAAGATTCTTCAATCGTATGGAGTCCCCTTCATACAATGGAAACGGAAATCCAGGCAACTGAAAAGTTTTTGCAAAACTATCGCACAACGGGTTATGACAGTGCCGCAACATCTGCTGTTGAAATAGCACAGGAATTGGATATTGATCCTTCTTTTCCTCCGTCAAGAAGTGGAAAGAAAAGAAGATTGTTTGATTACCAAGGTGAAGAGGAACAACGAGCTACTCCTGAACTGAAATTTAAAAGCAACTTTTTCTATCCATTAGTAGACCAGGCTATTATGTCAATAAACGAGCGCTTTAATTTGTTACGTGAGGTTTCTTCCGCCTTTTCGTTTTTGTACACACGAGACAAACTTTTGCTTGTGCAACAAGAAAATGCTCTTCTTACTTGCTGTAAAGAGTTCCAAAAAAAGTTCGGTGACATTGATTCTGATGAAATGAGCGCTGAGCTACAGCGGTTTGTTTTAATTTTACAAAAAAAACGCAATCTCAAAACGGCTCAAGACTTTCTGAACTATCTTCTAAAGACTCATTTATTTGAATTGTATCCGAATGTGTACATCGCACTTCGAATCTTACTAACTTGCCCCGTGACTGTTGCCAGCGCTGAAAGAAGCTTCAGCAAATTGAAACTGATCAAAACTTTTAATAGAACGTCTATGACAGACAGTAGACTATCTTCATTAGCCATGTTGTCAATCGAAAATGACTGCGCCCGATCTCTTGATTATGACAATGTCATAACAGCATTTGCGAACAAAAAGGTTCGCTCCAGACTATTTAAATGATACTGTGTTTTTATAACTTTTTCATGTTTTTCAGTGTCATTGCTTTCGTTTCGCAGTGTCTGCATAAATGTCCTACTGAACTCTGGCATCGGTGCCGAATTTTTTATAACTTGCACATTCGGTATCGGCATGCTTTATTCTGACATTAGCCTGTTTACTTATGTACAAATTGTGGTGTATTTTCTTAATGCAGCTTTTCAATTTTACACCTCTAAAGTGATATGACCTGTGCGCAGGGGCTCTTGCACTTACTTTGGGGGGGGGGCCCGAAGTTGGAGTGCTACGGGACTGAGAAAGGCTATTGTTTTTTTGGGATAATTTATTGTGGATTCTGTTGACGTGGCGAATATTGAACAGTTATTGGTGAAATTAGTTTTGGCGGTTTCCTGATTGTATAGTAAAGTGGTTAATTCTGAGATCGTCGAGCGAAGAAGCTTGAAGTCGTGAAGTATTATTCCTGTGAATACATTATTCTGTTCTTAACGTAGTTTAAGGTGTTTTTAGTGGAAGCCAATCTTTTCCAAGTTTGTTGAGTTGCAGGCAGTCAGTTGCAGTCAGAGTGCAGTCAAATTATCCGAGCGATTATTATACGTCGCCTCAATTTTATATTTTAAAATTGAGATAGAACCAAAAGTTCTATTATTGTTTTAAAACGCGACAATTTTAAAGACCAACTTGTTGTAAAATAATTTTTAAGCCGTTAGAAAAGTGGCGAGAAGTAGCTGCTTATCTTGACCTTTTAATAATGAATGCCTCTATGATTTATCTATAATGACAACTTTTAGTTAAACCTTTAACCTGTAATGATGCCAGTTATTGATAAAATGCGTATTCGCTATCACCAAAGCAAACGAGCAAATGTCAAACTACCTTTCCCCAATGCCTCAACTTCACAGAGGTAATGCAGATAGAGAAATCGAGAATTTTCCATAGCATAATAATAACTTATTCATCACATCAAACACAAGATACGATCACGAAAGAAGACTGCAAAAGCACTCAACAGTTTTTGCGTCAGCGGTCACCTATCATGTTGTTATGCTCAACACTGTATTAGATTGAATGAGTAAAGTGACAAGCAAATTACGGATTGGCTCAAAAATACTGCAAGTAACGAAATAAACTCAGCGAAGAATTTGCAAACTTCTAACCAACAACGATATCGCAATGCGATGAGATCGCAAAGCAATGGGCTGAAGGTAAACCTCAAGAAAACCAAAGTAATGGTGAGCGGTTCGAAAAGTGAAGTACTCAAGAGTAAAGTTGATCCATGTGCCAAGTGCGGCAAGAGGGTGATGGCAAATTCAGTTATGTGTACAAAATGTGGTAAAATGGGTACATGGTAGATGCGCGAAAATGAAGAGGGTGACTTCAACTCTGGCAAAAGGTTTTGTTTGGGAACTATGTGTTTATACAAAGGAAGGAATTGTGGAACCAGGTGAAGAAATATTATTTTTGGACCAGGTTGACTTTGTAACGAGCTTTTGTTATTTGGGGAACAGGTTGAACGCCAGTGGTGGAAGCGAAGCAGCGGTAACATCAAGAACGAGAATTGGATGGATAAAGTTTAGAAAATGTGGGGAGTTACCTTATTGGAGAAAGTTCTCGTTAAAAATGAAAGATAGGATTTATCAAAGTTGTGTAAGATCGACAATGCTCTATGGGAGCGAGACGTGGTGTCTAAGGAAGAATGAGATGGCAATTTTGAGAACTGAAAAGCCATGATGAGAGCAATGTGCGGAGTTAAGATCATTGAGAAAAAAAAGAGCCAAGAACTTAAGAGTTTGCTGGGTCTAAAGAATACGTTGGGTGGATTAGCCAGGGCGAGTGGAGTGCGATGATATGGAAATGTTTTGAGAAGGGATAATGGTGATGTTTTGAGAAGAGCGTTGGATTTTGAAGTGGCGAGAAGAGGGCGTGGGCGGCCGAATATGACGTGGAAGAAACAAGTGGAGAAGCATATCAATCAGATTGGACTGAAAAAGGAAGATGCCATTGACAGAGTGAAGTGGCGTAATGGTGTTTACAAACTGTCGAAAAGTACGAGGTGAATCCGCCCACCTGCGATAACACGGACAAAACTTTGGTTTTGACATTCAATCCATCAAACCCGACTACCAAGCATATCATCACAAGGAATTATAAGGATTATAATCGCTGACGTACTTAAAGCTATACGAAAAGAAGTTGCAGCAAAATTTGGTGATTCTGGCTCAAGTATCCAACAATGCTGGTTGAGCTCTTCAACGTCATCCCACAATCTTTCAAACGACTTTAGAAACATTTTAAATTGATTATAGAGGATACTCAAATCACTGTCAGCCGTCCACATTGATTCAAAAGGTATTGGCAAGATAGATGAAAGTTTTGGAGTAGATTGTGGGTAATTAGTATCCAATGTCACATTAAGTATATGTTCTCTCTCAGAAGAATCCAATATTTTGAGTTCCACGTTCAAAAAGTCATCACTAACACTTTTAACCTTCTCCCAACCAAGTTCCTAAACAATATCAAGCATTAGAATACAGTATTGCACTTAACTGCATGTCATGAATAATAATTTCTATCAGCTTTGAAATACTTTTATTTTGTTGTTTACTACGTTTTGATGTGGCCAGTTCAAAAGACAGTCATGGATTTTATTTTTTCTTTTCTCTGCAGGTTAAAATGTAGGGTGTTAATCTTGTGCAATTGCCTTTTTCAATGACTGAAACATTTTTAAGTGAAAATTTGAAGTTTTCCGCTTTTTTCTTGAAGCTCCATGCTTACTTTAGAACAGAGGTTCAAAATCATTGCATGGATGGTGGTGCTTCAATCTGTGACCGCAGTGCAGTGACGATTTTGGGCACTATACGGATCTCATTTTGCACCAAATCAAAACATCATCCTCAACAAACACAGGAAGCTCATGAAGACGGAATCCTTGATGGGTAAGTTAGGTTCAGGAAAACCCCAAATTGGGCAGAGTGAGGAGAATGTTGCAGCTATCAGGAAAGCGTTCGATCTCAGTAAAGGAAAGTCCATTTGGAGAGCATCTTCAGAATTGAATATCAGGGCTACTTTCATCCTGAAGATTTTTAGGCGTGAGCTCACGCTCTTTTCCTACAAGATTCAGGTCGCCCAAAAGCTTGAAACTCAAGACTATAACAGCCAGATGGAAATGAGAGAAACTGTTAAATCATTTCCAGAGACTCTCTATCCTGGAGCAAATGTGGTTTAGCGACGAAGCTCTCTTCCACCTTTCCGATCGTTGCAATCGACACAATACGTGCATACGGGGGCTTAGCAATTCCGCACAAATCCATGAGCATGAACGAGATGCGCTGAAGCTAATTGTCTGGTGTGCTATCCTCTCAGCTAGTTTTATTAGCCTAATTCTTCTTCCGTGGTCGATAAGGAGACTATGAATGTCAACGGTGACCATTACCTCTGTATGCTTCAGGAATCCTGTGTTCCCGAGCTGTCAGCTGTAGCTAATATGCAACAAGTCATTTTCCAGCAAGATGGTGCCCCAGTGCATTCGCAAGCAGGCCGGGAAAAAATGGGGAATCCGGGAATGAGATTCCCGGGAAATTTTGCTTGTTCGTGGGAAATTTTTACCGATTTTCAAAAAACAAATTTAAGATGAAATTTCTGAAAAAAATTTTTGAAGTTTTTGTGGTAAATCAGCAATCCAGCTACGTTAAAGCGAGGCCCACCCATTAGTGAACAATCGGTAGTTTAAAATCGCATCGTGCAGGTCGGCGCATCCTTCACGAGCAAATCATACTTATGGCATCACAACAGCGTGATTATCAGCGCTGCTTGCTTCGCCTTCGGATCTCTTTGATAGCGACTTGCGTCTCCGGATCGCTTTGTTTCCGTTAATTCAACATAAGCCTTGTCACTTTAAAGGCGTTTAGTGCGAAAGCTGTAAATTTGATTTACCAACGGGAGTGAAGTTGTTTTGCGCGATTTGTATCCAATTCCTTATAAGAGTTAGTGCGTTTATGTCATAGACTCATTCATAGTTATCGGATTGCCGAGTTCGCCTATTGCAAGTTAGTTGTATCAGTGTACTTGCCGGTAGAATAATGGCTTCAAAAGAAACTAGATTTAAATCAAAGATTTCCATTCAGCATGGTTATTGTAAAGTATCTACGCAAAGGGACAGGCCTAGCGAACATACCCGTCAGCAACATCCCGGTTTGAACGTGGTCAAACAAGTCTCACAGATATTTTATCCCGGAAAAGACCACATGATCGAGAAGATGAAGGAGAAACCAACCCAACCGCAAAAAAGAAAAAAAACGATGGACCAGATGAAACACAATCTGGTAGTACTGCTGCTACTAGCGAAAGTCCAAGTCGAACAGATTGCCACTGAAATACAATCCGCAGACAGCGTAACGTCAGATACCCAACAACCTGAAGAACCTTATCGTCACAGAAATAAAGCAGCTGAATCAGAATCACCAAATTCTGAAATTAATGTAAAGCTTGACGCAATTCTCAACTTCTCAAGAAACTCGCAGAAATGAAGTTAACGACGAACAAGCAATCTGTTGCTCATAAACCTGGAGAATACGAGGAAGTTTCAGCCGTAAAAATATTGGTTCAAAGCAGCAAATCGGTAAAACGAATTTGCAAAATCGCCAAACTCACCATTATGCGATGCTTGTTCCACTGACGCAAGTGTTAGATTACGCTGCGTTGCAGGACTATTTAATTACGACATTGCTCTTGGAATCGATTTCGCCGAGAGTAACCAGCCAGTTAGTTTTATCAACTTAAAAAATCCATAGCAAGACACATAGCTGCAGAGACGCATCAAGCAAATTTGGTTCGTATTATATTAAGAACTATAAAGTAATGCTTAAGCTACCCACATTTTGCGTGAAGATTTCGCCGAAGAATGGTCTTAAACAATTATGACGTCATAATCACCATTGCAAGCCGCGGGAAATTTTTAGTTGAAAAACGGATTCCCGGGAAACTTTGCATTTTTTCCAGGCCTGTTCGCAAGAAGTTCATGCGTTACGGCGCAAGCAGTTCCCGGATCGGTGGATTGGTCATCGTGGTTCAATTGAATGGGTTCGCCGTTTACCTGATTCAGCACCGGGCGATTTTTTCTTGTTGGGTAACATCAAGTCAAAAGTTTATGGAAAAAGGTTTTGGGATCTCCCAACGCTTGAAGAAATCATTGGAAACGCATGTGAATCAGTGACTCCCCAAATGTTGTCAGATGTTAGTCAGGCATGCGTGAAATGGTGGCTTGATTGCTATGAAAAAGGTGGTGCACATGTCAAGGTGTACCACTGACTTATGGATGATCATTTCAAATTAAAGATGGTACCACAAATATTCTCAGTTAATGTAGAATTTGTCCTATAAAATTTCATCCAATTTGTTTCAATCAAATTTTCAATAAGCAAAGCAAAACCATGAGTGACTTTTGAAACATTCTGTATTGCCTTGATTTACCAAAAACATGCTTACAACGATTTGATTCAGTCAAACATGTCTACGTGATTTCGACATAGTCAACTCGTTTACCTCATTTTTATTTGAGCTAAGTTGTTCACAAGATTTGGATAGAGAGATTGTTATTGTAACGTAAAATTGGGTGTGGTAAAACTCGCAAGTTTAAACTTATGAAATCATGGTAATTCACATTGTTTATCTGGAATCTTTTAGAAAACAAAAAAACATTTTTCATTGATATATATATATATGACCAAAAATCTTTAGAGAGAGCGAGAGAAAAGTAGGTTGTGTTTATAGGTGTCTGTATTTATTTACAGTATTTGGAGAATAATTGTTGTTGCTGTTGGAAGTCGTATAGGCCAAGTGAAATTCATAATTGTTGTGTTTGGTAGTGCAGTTACTGGTAAAGTTTATTTACGAAAATCTTTTTCGTATTTTGAACAAGTGGTGTGGATCTACACCAAATAGACAAAATATTTGGTTTTGAATTATCAAGTCTCAGGTCAAACCAATTGTTTGAGCCAGGGGTGTAAATTTTGTGACCCACAGAAAGGATTGCAAATGTGGCCCGAACGTGAAATTTGGTGGCCTTGGATGGCAAACCTATCACTTATATCTTGGAAAAACCAATCTCCACAATAAAATTGATTTACAGACCTAAAACTAGAAAATTTCGTTATGTTGCTTTGAAAGTATTGATCTCCAAAAAAAGGTCTCCATCACCATTTTGGATGAACACAGCCACCAGCTACTGCTTCTAAGCTGAACTGCATGTAGAAACAACATGGCTTACAAATTTTGTCAGACCCACAAAAATATTCAAGAAATCTGAAATTGGTCCACCCGCAAAAAGGTTGCATACCTCTGGTTTGTGTGACACAATACATTGCCTCAATTATAACAGTGTTTCTTAACCTTTTTGGGGCTCGTACCCTTTAAAATTTTGTGAAATGTTTTTGTACCCCTAGACCTATCGAACAAACACCTACAAAACTATCGGTAAATATACAATTTAACAATGAAATAAAACTTAATGTAGCATGTTGCCGGTGTATACTTATTAACCATAATATTATTCACATCAAAACCAATTCTGTCAAAACAAACAAGAAGCTATTTATTACGCCACAGTATCTTTTACGGATCTTTTGTAGAAAGCCCCTGCCACTTGCAATAGGCGCCTATTAAGTGCACACTGGAGGAGAAGGCCCGGTATGTGAATATACAGCGGAGTGTACACTGGGGGTGCAATTATCAGGAATTACTTGCCCTACTGAAAAACTCCTCCAGTGTACACTTAACAGGCGCCTATCGCAAGTGGCGGGGTCTTTCTACAAAACATTTACTCTTTCTTATGACAAAAAATCATTAAGAAATGCAGGTGTTGAAAAAGACTTGGGAAAATGTTTTCTTATTTCAAACAACATTAAAAATAAATTTATAGCATATAGTTTAAAATAACCATTAATCTGACGCCTCATCTCGTACCCCCTGCTTTGGTGCTTTGTACCTCTGGTTGAGAACCCCTGAATTATAAAATACTACCGAGATAAAGCCAAAAGTTTATTGGGTGACACTGCATCACAGTAGTGTACTGTTCAGTAAAATATTAGTAAAGCGGGGCATATGAGGTATGGCAAAAAAATCTTAGTAGCAATTAAATTGAACTAGTTTCTGTGTGGATATATTCCAGGAAAGTGTTTCACAATATTGCCTGTTTGATAGAAATGTTTAAAATAAAATTAACGAACTGAAAACTCTGGAGGGGGCATACATACAAGTTGCCACATGTATTACATTGAAGATTTTCCGAGGTTTTCCTATAATCAGATAATATTAAATAAACATCTAAGCGACGGGGCTAAGGACTGAAACACCTATTTGACAGGGGTAAAGACTTGTAATTTGAAAAGTGAAAAAGAGCTATCAAAAGTCTAACCACTACAAAACTGAAATCATAGGCTCTATAAAGAATTATGTACATCAATAATATTTTGGTGTAAAAATTTTTTAAATCGTAGGCAATCAGATAATTACAACGTAGCATGACCTACGGTAAAGAAACATGAAAAAAGCAAAACCAAATAAATACCTGCAAATGCAGCAAAATCTTGTCAAAATATTTAACACGAAAAACTGATTTCTTTGAGCCTCTTTGACTCGATTCAAGAAGCAATTTGACTTCATTCAGAAACTGGCTAACATCATTGCATTGCTTTAGTCGTAATTCCAACACAGGTAAATGTTTGAGAAGCTTGTGTCGAAGTCTCCAGTCGCAGGAAATTCTAAAACGAATACTTTGAGCGAAAAATTTTCCAAAGTAGACGAATCGCTACTTGATCAATTCCATTTAACTTAATCTCACAAATTTTATACAATTCTTCCAGATTTCTCAAAATTAACTCCTTAAGACATGCTTAGAAATCTGATCAAGAAACAGCTCAAACGAAACCAAAGTATTTTGAGACTAATGATGCATAACAAATCAGGTGATTAATTATTTGTTGATGTTGTTAGTATCTTTATAATAGTTGCTGAAAGTCGAGGTTTTTTTTTCCAGAAAAACTAAGCTCGTAAATCACCATCAGTGCAGTCGGTATAATTAATGGTTTAAATGCTTCAAAGTTGAAGGTTTTAAACAGTGGTTCTGAAACTTTTCTTGCAATGGAACCCTTTCACATTATTGGTAATATAACGGAACCCTTATTTAAAATAATACTTGATACAATAATAGAAATGTTTTGACAAAATTAATGCCATGAAGACCTTTTTTTTGGAAATCGACCACCCTTCGACTTGCAATCTTGGGATATATTCGCAAGATTGGCAGCTATGTATGGAATTCATTACGGAGTTCTTTACAAATGTAGCTTTATGGAACCCCTGACCTTGCTTCGTGATGTTATATTTGACAAAATTAATGTCATAAAGACCTTTTTTTTAAGATTGACCGCCTTTTGATATCCAATCTCTGGATAAATTAGCAAGATTGGCAGCTATGTTCGGAATTCACAGCGGAATTCTTTACAAATGTAACTTTATGGAACTCCTGACCTTGCTTCGTAGAACCCACTTTGAGAATCACTGGTTTGAATGATGTAAATGCAGTTTTTCCATGAAATCTTCATAGCTGACAGCACGGTATAATGAAATATGTGTCAAGCTTTTAGTTGAAGATTAGCAGACTGAGCACTTACAGTAATATGCGCAAATAGCATGGCTGAGCAAAGTTAAAATTAGATTTTATGCTCACACTTTATGGGGTATTTCTAAACAACTCTTGATCTTAATGTCTGCAAATACACCTATTGAACATCTACGAAATGCATATGCGTAAAGCCTGGCCAAGTTCATATGAATTGTAATGCAGTGATGAAGACCAACAAAGCAGACAGCCAAATGAACAAAAAAAAACAACTTTCTGTTCCAACAACATAATATGCTAAAAATGTAAAGTCGTAGAAAAACCTGCAAAAAATTAGGGACATAGACAGCCAAAACTTTTTGAGGGGAGCAATCTCCACAGGTATTTTGCTAACCTCAATAATCTAGAAGCTTTAGATTTCAAAGTACCAGGGTCATTGCAGACATCACAGACATGTATCAATTAGAAACAACGCAATTCTGGTTTACAATATGTTTTGTGTAGTTCTGTCAAGTACAGTGATCTATAGACGGCTGCTGACAGCATGGCCGTAAAGATCACTTCCCAGTTTCCTACACTTTCTGTCATCTTGTGATTGATTCTCTAAATAAGTAATCATCGTTTTTGAAGAATAAAATTGATTCATTTGGGACGTGATCAAGGTAATGCTGTGTTTCTATATTCATTAACCATCTATGTACAATGTTTTATGATGTTTCTAAAATATTAGCTTTAAAAATGTTGACCACAAGTTGGTTTTCTACTCAAGCCGAGTCACACATTAGGTTTCAAAATTATTTTTGACCGTTGTAAAAAGATTCTTCTGATAGCTCTTATTGCTTGTTCGGAAAAAGGAAAAATTTTAAAAATGTAAAAGCCACTTAATGAAAAACTGTTAACATTTTTACTAAGAAAACTCAACTGTTTGTTTAGTTGAATTACTATATTTTCAACCGCAAAAAAGGACATTTTGGATAGTAAATTAAGCACTGTTGCGTTGATATCTCAACAAGGAGACCTTTTTTGCAAAAGCAACTGTTTGGAAGAGTTTATCACACAAATCTGTCTTTCAGACGTCCTTTTTGTTGATATTTCAAGTTAAAGACTTTTTTTGAAGATCAACCATTGGAAAGCATTTGTTGGTGTAACAATAATAATCTTGGGAATAGTTATGTCATTATCCCGTGTCGAAGTAATTTTTTTGTTTTGGTCATTATTTCCGGTATTCCACCGTATACAAACCGTTGCTTGTTTACTTTATTCTCAAAGCGTTTTTATTGGTAGTTATCTTCGGTACTCCCCCCGTTGATAAACCTTTTCTGATTTATTTTCTAAGCGCTTTTATTGGTTGTTCTTTGGGTAGCAGTTTCCAGTATTCCCCCGTTTTCAAACCTTTTCTTGTTAATTTTTAGTTTCTAGAAATTTTGATTGGCTAAAATATTTGGGAACTTTTTCTCAGTTATGTATGAATGGGAAGTATATATACAGGTGGGTCATTTTGAAAACTCAGAGACAACAAAGCGACAATAGAAAGACAACAAACAAAGAAGGGAGAAGGGAGGTGAAGAGACAAGCGAGAAGTGTGAAGAATTAGAAGGCAAGGGCCAAGCAGTACTATAAAGGAGGGGGACTATCAGCTGCCACAAGAGTGGTGTCAATGATTGTCTGCGTGCAACAGCGTATGTATTAATAGAGTTGTGTTGTTAAAGAGTGGGCTGGCAATCTAGCTTCTCAAGCGTAAGTCCTTAGGCCAAAGGATAGGGCATAGAAGGTAGTCGTTGAACTCTAGCGAGTGAATTTTCAAGTCGCAGAATCATCACCTACTGGTCACCAAGGTAGAAGGTGAGTGATTTAACCGTTTTCGGCAACAGTTGGCTAATTTTGTCAAGCAGATCTCTTAAATATTAATTTTCCAAGTTGAAGACGTTTTTTCTTAATCCAACACAAGTGATTTTTGGCTACTTGTGTCAAACAAACTTGTTCTTTTGTTTTCCTCCTTCACTTGTTGAAAGGGGTGGGAAAAGGCAGGGCAAGATTGTAGCATTGGCAAACTATTGTGTACAGCTCCCTTAACATTTTTACGCTATTCAACTATCATGCAAATGATTTCTTTAGCGACAGCAGCAATGAACAAGTCTTTTAATGCCACCATGCTAGTTCTGCTGTATTCCAAATTAAAAGGATCAATAAAGATCAACAGTGTAATACTCGAAGAAGCAAGTTGCATCCAGAGCCATACACTTTTATATAGCACTCTGGACACAACTACATAGTGTCCAGAGTTTTGAATTGAAGAGGTTGGAGGAAGATTAATACATTCAATACCAAGATCTACCTCCCAAATATAATGTTAGCCTGGATGGAGGTCAGGCAATATGTCACGCCATAAGGCAGCATCAGTAAAAATTCGCTTAAAGTGGGATTTGAATCCTTGATCTGCACCAGCTGCCCAGAAATGTGAACCTTGGTACCAACCATTGTATCCAGAAGCAAATTTTGATATAATATGAAATAGGTTTGATGATCTTTTTTTTCTATTTTCTGAGATTGATATTTTCTGACTTCCATTTTTGTCAACTTTTATCTAAAACTTGTTGGACGACTTTTTTTGGCAGACGTTTTCTGACCCCAAATTTTACCTTACATTTAGGGGTAGGAAGGCAGTTGCCATGACCTCAAGAATACATGGGACAAAAACGTTCGAGTCGCAATGGGCCATATAGCTATTCTTTATATGTCAAACCTACAGATGCTGAGGCGTTGACAATTATTGTTTCATATCTCTACCTTTTAAAAATTTAATAATTATGTAGACCCTTCTTGCATGCAGTCAAACAACCAAGTCTGGTTTACTTGTGAACACAAACAAAAAAATAATTTTATACACAAAGTACAGCTAGCTCAGTGAAACGATAAGCTTAGCAGTTGGTTGGTGTTTAGACCACCTACACACTTTTACACTGCATCAGCACGTCTGAGCCTGTGAAACATGGGAAAAAAGGTGTAACAACTACAGGGTGCGGACAAAGTCCTTGGACAACGTAAAAATTTGATAATTCTGTAAATCATGAATATAACTACAAACAATTAATTTTTTTTATTTGGCATGACTTTCATGAACAATAGTACAAAATGTCATTCAATATGTCCCCCTCTGGCCTGAATTACACGCTCAAGTCTGCCACGAAAGCCCTCTGCTGCTTTACGCAGGGTTTATTGGGGTATTTTCGCCCATGCCTTCTCAAGAGAACTCTTGAGGGCTCCAACTGACACATGAGAAGAAGCACAGGCATCTGCCTCCACACGGGACCAAACACAAAAGTCCATCGGGTTGAGATCTAGTGATGAGGATGGCCAAACCTCCTTGCTCCAATATCCTGAAAAATGGTCTTGGTACCACTTCTGTGTCTTCTTGGACGTCTGTGATGGTGCACCGTCTTGTTGGAAGATGAACGGCTTCTCTTTGAAGTGCATTTTGGCTGCTTGAAGTGCAGGAGTCAAGATTGTTTCAATGTACGCATTTGTATTCACTTTTTCTCCTTGTGGCACAAAAATGAGGGGGTTCTTCCATGTTTTTGAAATGGCAGCCCACACCATGACAGAAGGTTTTTGTCGCCTGAAAACGCTTCGCGTAGAGTCAGGAATGTCTGCAGAGGACTTCGCTAGGATTCTGTTATTTTGTCAGTTGCAGATTGCCTCGACAGTGAACAATTTTTCATTAGAGAAAATGATCTCGCTCGTGTCCATACCTGCCTTCAACTTGTTAACACTTTAAGTGCTTTACGACGTAGATCTACGTCATTGGATATTTTGCATTGAGTGCTTTTTGACGTAGATCTACGTCAATTGTGAAAAACGATTACGCGTAAACGCGAAAAGCGCCCGGCACCAGCGAGCAGACGAGCGAAAAGCGCCCGGCACCAGCGAGCAGACGTTGCAAGATGCGCGCGGCACTTAAAGTGTTAAGAAGAAACTTCGCTCGAGCCTCGCTCATGCCCGTACCAACCTTCAACTTGTTAAGAAGAATCTTCGCTCGAGCCAGTCTTTTTTTTTTGGAGGTCTGTGAGGTGCTAACGAGTTTGCATTTTAAGAGACGACATCTTCAAATCGGTTTTAACAATGTTTCTGATCGTCTTCTCACTGATATTCATGTCACGAGCCATTGCCCTCATGGATCTTTTGGGATTGCGTCGGATTCTGGCTCTGACAGCATTAATCATCTTTGGCGTCCGAGAAGATCGTGGTCTTCCATTTCGAGGACGATCTTCGGTACTTTGAAGTTCCTTACACCTGCTAACCGTATGGTAAACAGTTGATCTTGGAGCTTTAAGAAGTTTCACAATCTCAGAATTTGTCTTTCCCGCGCGATGGAGCTCAATGATGGCTGCACGTTTATCACTCATACTCGATATTAAAGCTAAATTTTGACAAATATATGTTACAATGTAAAAGAGGAGTGATGAAATTATTAATATTCAACAGTGTGAAGTTAATGCATATGTTTAAGAGTTACTAAATTAAGTATTATATTTTGTCCAAGAACTTTGTCCGCACCCTGTATATAAGTTAAAAGAAGTTTTAACAATTATGTAAAACTAGTTGGGTTTCAATGCACCACCCCTTAATTTGCAGCAATACATCCTCCCTGAAAATTTAACCTCACGTTGCGCATCATTTTTTGAATTAAAACAAGTGCTAAACACTTGGAAACTATTAGCTGTGATGTATACAAAAAAAAAAAGATTTTTGTTTAAAATGCTAATGATTTAACACAGTTTTACCATTTCCCATTGGGGCATAATACTGATATCAATCTGTACCTTTAATTATTTTAAAAATTTGACCACAAAATTTCAATTTAATCTCGATCAGCAGCCATGCACTTATATAGATACAAAGATGCCAAACTACTATTAAACAATAGAAGGGTTTCATTAAATTGTCTTTTGGTGAATAAACAATTTACGTTTCAGAAACCCTTTTAAAATGAAAAAAAAGCATTTACAATATCAAGCAATAAATTTGCATTATTGCACAAACATTTTTTCAATCGATTGCAGGCTATATTTCTTTAATAAATATTTGTATTAAGTTGTAATGGTTTTTGGTAAATTAATACTGCTTCTAGAAAAGCACTTATTTGCTGGCAGCATAATGCACTTCGGTGAGCACTAAACTGGAAGTTTAAATTCTCTATTTTCAATGCAAATAGAAGATGTAATGACATGCCACATGATACAAGACCCAAGCAGTAGTTATAATTACTACATGTCCACGATGTTCTACAACAGCTGTTTTATACAATGTTTGGGTTCAGGCAAGGTTTAGGCAAGGGGTTAGTAAGCTGACATTGAAAAACATGGTCATGCTCATTGTGCACATCGTGCACAACATGGACATGAAGAACCCAGACTCAAGCAGTTCTTGCTGAACACACATTTTAAACATCCACCTGTATACGGTTTTAAACTTATTACACTGTCTGCAAGAATTTCTATGACCTCAATATGTTAGATCAGTGGTTCCCAAACTGTGGTATGCATACCACTAGTGATACGCGAGAGTCTTTCAGGTGGTTCACGAGCAACTTGCTTAAGTTGATAAACTACAACAATAAATATTAAAAATTGAAAATACTTTAAAATTATTATGTCACAATTGTTTTTATTTGGGCTTTACACGCCAATTGAAAGGCTAATTGTCTATTAAATAAAGTGAATATAAAGTTGGTTTGAGCTGTAAGGTCAACTGCTGGTTGCAGTAGAATTGTAGCCTATTTATTCCTCTTACATTGCTAAAAACTAATTTTTGTATTGATAGAAATAGTGGAAGAGATATAAAATATTTACTGTAAAACCTCTATTTCACCGTCATGGCGCTCTATTTTTCAACCCTTCTCCCCATAGTGCTGTTTAATTAGAGGTGACGTTAAATTAGAGGGTGGCGCTCTATTTTTCTACTAGCTGGTCAGAATTTTAAGAAGAAATGAACGGCAATTCAGGTTCAGGCTGTCAACCTAATTGAAATTAGGCTAGGGGAAAGATGGCGGCCCATTTCGAACCAGTCATGAATGACTAGAATCCCCACCACCAACAAGGTGGACTGCCACTGGTGGGTACCCAAGAGTCGCCTTTTGCGACATGCTGCGTGAGCAACTTCACAATTGTAACCCGGTAAAGTACTGGTGAGCCACCTGTCTGCCACATAAAGGTGAAGGTGTCCTGTTTGGTGCCTCGCCCAAGAACACAACAAGCAAGCTTGCCGGCTTGTTCTCCACACTATCCCCTTTTTATGCTGAGCGCCAAGCAGGGAAGCTGTGAATACGATTTTTTAAAGTCTTTTGGTATGACTCGACTTGGGGAATAAACCTTGCACTTATTGCATTATGCGTTACATCTTGCACTTATTGCATCAACCCATTCTTTGTTGATCCAGCCGCTCTGCCTGTGGGGACTGGAGAAGAAGAAGAGCTAATAGACATTCAAATTGATGAGGCAGCAAAGATCAAGCATAAGGAATGCGGCTGAGCTATAAACATCTGGCTGAGCATGGAGTCATCTTACCCTAACCTAGCCACTCACGCTGTTCCACAATTATTGATTTTTCCGTCAACGTGGCAGTGCGAGCCAGGGTTCTCAGCTTCAATCAGCATAAAATCGAAAAGCTGGAACCGCCTTGTTGCGCCTGGGGATGATTTCAGATGCGCTGTAAGCAAAGTATTCCTAGAATTGACCAATTAGTGGGGAAAAAACAACTATATTCTTTTCATTAAAGCTATTATCGTATTTTCAGTCATTTTTTAGTTTTTTTCAACTCTGGACTGATGCTTGTGTAATAAAAACATTGCTACTGTATATTTTTGAGCTATTAAATTTTCCAAATGTAGGTGGTACACAAACATAGTGGGAAAACTTCTAATGGTACGCAAGTTGAAAAAGTTTGGGAAACACTGTGTTAGATGAATGGAGCAAGTAAATCACGATAGAGTCAGCTAATTAGCAGGCTAAGCATACTGGTAGACTATCTTTTATATTTTCCTTTAGGTCAACTTTGTCAGTGATTTGGAGGTTTATTCTAGCACATGTCAACTTTATGTTAAGGTACACATGGTAGGCTTACATATTTTCTTAACTACAGCAGGTGCAGTTTTCAACAAAATGATCTTTCTCTGTACTAAATAAGCTAAAATTAAAAGACAGAGGGCACTTAATTTGTAACTCATGTTCAAAATTTTCAAGCACAGACCATGCTGTCAAAAACTTGAGAAGCATTACTACAAGAAGACTAGTAATTGCACAGTGCAGCTTTACACAACCACTTACTTTGGATTTTCACACGTTTTATCTACATGAATGTGATACCACTCTTCTTCTACATTTAGTAATCCTTCAACTTTTGTCTTTGTCTTGTTTAGGGGCAATATAGTCAGCATTGAAATGTTGAAATCCATAAGACTGTCATATCATTTAAGAACTTTGTATTACAACCACTAAACACTCATAATCCATCACAGCATCATCTCCCATGAGTACTGACTATAGTCTACAGAAATTAAAATAAGAACACCTGGATATTATAAACTTAAGATACAAAATGGCTATAAGGAGTTCTAAATCTGATTTCTTGAGTAACTGGACAGCACTAAAACACAAAAATCAGAATTTACAGCAATTGATATTGAAATCAAGGTTGCCAGACAAAAATATAAAAAAACACCCAAACCCATTGTAAATCAGCACTCAAATATGTGTTTTTCTTGCCCAAACAGGCACCCAGCAATAAATATTAGATTCCAGAGAGTAAAACGCTTTTTTGTAATAATTGATTGTAAACCTGCAAAAAAGAAAGGTAGTGGCTAGAGTGCTGGCACTAATTTCTAAGCCTTGACCACCAAAATGCCAGTAAATCACACTACATTTAATAAAGCAAACTTGATGCATTTTCTGCAGCAATACAATAGTGTAATTGTTAGGGTCACTCTTTTTGAACAGCATGATCAGAGGTTTTATTCTAGGCTAGGCTCTTTTTTGGGGAAGATAAGAGTGGATTGGAGTTAGGATTGAAGGATGCATTGCAGCAATTTTTTCAAATTACATAACAGGAGTAAATATTGGTGGGGAGGAGCATGGGTATCGGAAACAAAAGGGGAGTGCACACTGAAAATTAAATGTTTGCACTAACTAATAACAATTGCTGTCAGCATTTTAGGTTTGAAAGCCAAAAAAACAGTGCCGGTACAGTAGCCACTGCAAAAAGAAATGAAGAATGCAAAACAATATTCATAGTTTTTGTCACAAAATTACTAAACAATTGTATCAATTCAGAATTACAGTAGACACTGCTTAATATGGCCACCTTGGGACCAGATCATTTTGGTCATAATACTCAAATGGTCATAAAATCAAAGCCACCATAACTGCACCTGAATCAATGCCATAAGCCGCCAGAAGTACAAATACCATCAAATTCATCGTTTAACCAAAGTAACAGCATGTCATTGGCAGCAAAACAAAGTACAGTACTGTAACAGTACAAGTGATGGTAAAACTAAGCACAGTATGTAACAATATGTTGAAAAGGTGAAGTTATAAGTGCATGGTGGGAAAAAATACTGTACTGTAATAAAAGAGATGGAGAAAATGTGGGTTATATTATCCAAAATTTGGTCATTTTAAATGGAGGATTTTAAATGGAGAAATTCTGGATCATACCAAATTGGTCATAAGCGGCTGGTCATAATATCCATTGTCATAATAAGCAGCGCCTACCGTATCTGGAAAGTAATGGCAGAATACCTATAAACCATTGATAAATATTAGCCAGACGGTGGCTATTTTGCTGTCACTGACATTTTATCCTTGAAAGCTATTTTGTTATAAGACATTTGTGATTAGTCAGTATTTGTGATGTCTTTAACATGTGCCTCTTGGTCATTTCTGATTGGTCAATTTCTATGACAAAACAAAAAAATTGTATCATCAGTGTACACTTTTCCCACAGTACAATCCCCTGTATATTTACATACCAGGCCCCCTCCAGCGTACACTGCCTTTGTCTAAGTACCTTGAAAGTGAAGATTTGAATCCACAACCAGCATTTCAAGGCTTCACTATCCATTACACCACAACATCACTATGAGAATAGTAGCAAATATGCCTATTTGAATACACATAAATGATGACAGCAAAATAGCCTCCCAAGGTAAAATGACATTGATGGCAAAATAGCCACTTCCTATTAGTTAAGGCCAGGTACAGAGCAATAGCACTTCTTATCCTCCCCCCCCCCCAACAAAAAGTATAACCAGGGACAGAAAGCAATGTGCAATACCAATTTGAGCTACTCGGGAGCAAATTGTTTACACTGGACTGCAACTGTACAGAGGGAAGAATGATTTTGCTATCTTTTCTTAAATTTTGGATACTGTTGACTTCACTAAAATTTATGTAGCCAATGCATCAATTAGTATCAAATTGCCATCAAAGCCCTGTCTAAACCATGACAGATAATTTTTATAAAAATTACAAAAACATAGATTATCTTAAATACCAGTAACATAATTTTGGCCAAACTTTCCCAGAGTATTTTAAAAAATTAGGAAGTGGCTATTTTGCTGTGGACAGCATTTATCACTTGGAAGCTATTTTGCTGCTGCCATATTCAAACAAGCATATTTTCTTCAAATATGATAGTGATGTGGTGGATAGTGCAGCTGCCTTCAATTGCAATAGTTTTGGGTTTGAATCTTTCTTGGCAGGGTACTTAAAGGCAATGTATACAGGAGAGGGCCCAGCATGTGAATATATATGAGATTGTTCAGTGTGGTTGCATGCTGTACACTCCCTGCACAAGTGTGGAAAAAGTTACCATCTTGATTTCCCAAGAATAAATTGGATAAACCTAAAAATGACCAGATTAAACCAAAGTGTAGCAGAAATAAACCCAAAAATAAAGCAATAGGTGACGCTAATGTATAACCACATTTTGACACAACATAAAAAATGCAAAACAACAAAAAAATTTGAAAAAAATATCACAAAAAAAGCAAATTTGACTCTTAATCTAAAAAAAACAGTCATCTTTATCTACGTTCCTACAAGTTTCAGCAGTATTGTTTTCATTGTATATCACACTAGTGCCAATCACACTAGTCACAGTTTCTGAAATCTCAAAATTATAGCATGCTTTATTGTCTTTTTCAATCAAGCCCAGATAAACAAAATTGCATTTAACAATTCAGCACTTATTTGGTTTTTCAACATTGATTTTACAATGCTAATCTGGCTAAATACTTGTTCAATTTTTGCATTACAATGTAGCTACTTACAATCTACAAGATACATGAAATATGTAGAGCAAAATCAGCCAGTTCTTTGTACGGGTTTTCTCCAACGGCATCTCCATACAAACATACCTCAGCCTAAAACCATAACATGTCAGTCACATTTTTCCTGCTGGACAATTACCAAATGTTGCTACTGCTGTTTAATTTTCCCAATGACTGCAGGTATTATCCCAAATTCTTCAAATATCTGTTAAAGGCTCGTTTAGGTTTCCTAAAGCATTTGATACAGACATCAATGGCATTCTCTTCAGAATCATTGCATTGGTCAGTACCCACTGTCTGACTTGCTAAAATAGGTACAAGGTGAAATTGAGACAGCACTTCCTTATGGATTCTTCATCTGACTCACAGCAATTCCTTTCTCTTATCAACTTTCCAGTTAAATAACCCAAGTAGCATTCAAAAAGCCATTGATGTGGCATGTCAAGGGATTAAGAGAACTTACTCTAGTTGGCACAACAGCATTTTGAAATTGACTGTTTACAAAATTAAAGACTTTCCAAAAGCTTGCCTGGATCAGTATTTTTAGATTGAAAAATATTAATTCTTTCCACCTACTCAAAAATGTGCTTTGAGTAAAGCATGTAAGCTTAATTTCTGTTGTCATTAAACACATCAAAGAGCACCTCTAATGAATAGCAATTTTCACTTAGTAAAGTTATTTCAAGCATCACTATAGTTCAATCCATTGGTCAAATAAACGCTTGACAGCAGAAGTAATACATAGCCGTCTTGTTTGATGTGCTTGTATGATTTTTAATGGAAAATGAAGGTTTAATCATAGCAAACAGCTGTTTATAAGCTATCTGTCAAGAATAAGATATATCAAACCGGCTGTAGCTTGTAAGTCTCACCAAGAACTCCAATACTCTAGGTAGAGCTGCACTTGCTGCATCAGATGTAGCTAGTTGCAATGAATAACAGATACCTCACCAGTATCAGTCAAAATACTTCTTCTTTCAGCCTTGAATTGAGACCAATATTCATGCCAACCGTGACATTAGCACTGTTAGTTTCTACACCAAGTTTGCTCACATTTCACTTCAAACCTTAAAGTATTTCTTTTACGGCATTGAGCATGGCTTCAGCTGTGCAATCATCCAGCGCTACCAGCTTTAAAAAGGATGAAACAAGTTTTTTGTGGAAGTGCTGCAATAGATTACCGCAATATCAAAATACTTGCTTACAGTCAGTGTTCCTCTTAAGATTTTAGTTAGTGCATAACCGCCGGCGCAAGTCCAAAATTGCTAGCACATGTACGAAAACTACCGGATAAATTTTGGCGAACATTGCTGAAGAAACCGCTACCATAGCCTTAGATATTTTAAAGGTGTGAAAATAGATACCTGCTGTAGCCTACTTGCTATTGATTCAGTGTATATACGCTAAGCTAACGCTGCATACCGTAAAGTTTACCAATTACGTTGGTTTGCGTATAACGACACCTTTTGTTTTTCCCTCAGATGCAGCCTCCCATTTGGTTCCAGATAAAATTATGCACAAAATAAACAATGGCCCGAAAATTTGCTGGTAGCATTGGGCTTCATGCCTGAGGTTAACACAAGAGCTTCAAACTTTCTACAGTTTTCTTGATATAAAGCAGAAATCACACGAGTAAGTTCTTTTGCCAAGAATTAAGAAGCAATAACCTATTGGTGTCTGTCTAGGTGCACAAGAGTAGTGTAGAACATCAATAGCAATATTGCACAAAAACAAGTAGCTTGCGACGAGTGAAAGCGAGATTTATGCTTTCTGGAAAAGATTCAGAAATATTGCTAAGAATAGAGCATGTCTCTAATTTTCAGCAAGTTATTTACCAAATCATTTTGACGAGCATGCATTCATAGTTGGCGATTTAAATTTTCTAATTTTATAAAAATGCTTTGGACTATAGACTGTGGAGGAAACAAAACCACCAATTTGCTAAGTAAAAATTCGACATTCTCTCTGGAATGTTTTTTAGAAGACTATAAAGACCGCAATCAAAAATTTAATGAGTGGACAAAAGTAGCAGAGCTTCTACAATCAGAGATAGCACAGGTTACAGTAACATTCTTTGGCTTGCAACGTACGCGAAATTCAACCATGCGTAAGCACCATCGAAGATATATTGGTATTTTTTTTAATTCTCAAAAACGTCTTTCGCTGCTGCATGCTCAAGTTAATGACAAATGTTCTGATTCTCCGCATTCGCCTTTGAAGCGTAATTGTTCAACATAGTGGATTGAAAACTATGATGCTGTCTTTGTTTTCAAGTTTTATTCGAACGTTGTTGATCAACTTGATCCTGATCAATTGTCAGAATCAATAGATGGAGAAGTTTTTGAAACGGCTATGCTTTATTTAAAAGCGATAACAACAGCTGGGTTTTTGGCTACCCTAGAAGTTATCAATGCTACACTGAAACTTACCAAAACAGTTGCAAAGATGCTACAAGACATCAAGAAAATTATTTTGACTGCATTAGATGCTACGAGTATTACCAGTCGCAATGATGTTTTCCAGGCTTTTAGGGGACAATGAAGAAATATTTGTTCGACTCTTTAGACATGCCGAAGGTGTCTACGGGGAATTCATACCCATGCCTCGAATTGTGAATCGACAAGCCAATAGGGCGAATCCACTAGCGGTTTCACCATTACAATTTATCAGCGATCGGTCTTTTTGCCTTTTTTTGACACAGTACTTGACTAACTCGACGAAATATTTGCTCTGATCTTGTTAATTGCATAAAACTCCAATTGTTGGTATCATCTGTCAGTTTAAAGCATGACAATTGCTATGACCAGAATTGTTGTTGACTCCTGTCTTTCCTTTGTGGATGACAGCTTTGAGGCTGTGTAGGTTAAATTTATGCGATGGTGTTCATATTGGCTGCGCCACAAAGGGGATTGGGTACTTACGTATTATCGGGAGGACCTTTAAAAAAACGACTCAAAAATTTGCAGTGTACACTGCCCCGTACATTTACATACCGGGCCTACCCCTTCAGTGTACACTGCCTTTCTTTTAAAGCCCTGGCCAGCTGAGATTCGAACCCGACCTTTAAAAAAACGACTCAAAAATTAAGGTCCTCCCGATAATACGTAAGGACCGGGGATTCTTTACCGTACAACACTTTAGGCGTGTTGCTGTCTGCTAAAGAAATACATACCTATCCATCTTTGGAAGTTCTTCTTCAAATATTGACAATTGGTCCAGTTACTGCAGCAACAAATGAGCGTTCGTTTAGTGCTCTCACATATTTGGAAGCCTATTTGCGATTAACAAAGAAAGAAGCTTGTTTGAATGGATTGGCGTTGTTGTTTGTTCACCGTGAACTCAACATTAATTTTAAACATGTGATTGATGATTTTTCACGTAAAAATTGTAGGCTATATTTCAATTAAGTTAAATTTTGACATACAGCACCAGTAAATTCTTTTGGTTCGCCGATTACCATTACCAAACAATTTGTATCATTGAATACTTTGGCTGCAATTGTGTAAGGGCAAAATTTTTTTGTGCAATTGCATTAAATTTATTATTGCATTAAGGAAGGTGCAATTGCATTAAATTTATTACGTTCTGTTTAAAAATTACATTCATCTCTCATTTCCTGGGGAGAAAAACCTTGATATCCCTATTGTAACTACATCCTGAGGGTTTTACCACTGTATCTGGGCTGTGTTGTTCAAAAAAGTTTGGCCCCACCCCTTTGAAGAAATCCTGGCTGCGGCACTGCTCAGCTGGATTTTGTTCTATTGCGACACGTTAACTAGTTCCATGTAATTTAACCGTATTTGGCATGTGACCCAATTTCGAACCGCACAAAAGCATGTGCCCTGGTTATACCGTTTTTACAAGCGACTTCAAAGTTATTGAAGTAAATTTGAAGGGTGTTGTCCAAATAATATATCAAAACAAGTTGTCAGGAAAAAGCTTTGTAATTTCACTCGATATGAAGGCTAAATCAAGTATTAGCCCAGTGAAGACCATGGTCCACCGATTGAAAATCACTGATCTGGGCGATCATTTATCACGAATGATCTTTTTTTAATCCGATCAAGACTCCTGGTTGCGAGTTGCATCTTGTTTGCTCTGCTACGCAATCTGTCTTTCGCAAAATGAACTGCGCCTTAAAGACCTAACAAGTTTGAACAACAATGCCATGGACGTAAGCGCCGAGTTTTAAAAATTTGCTTGAAAGAAGGGGAAAACTACGACAATGCGCTTGCGTGACGTAATAATTAGAGTGATTATGTCAGCCTCAAAATGTTCACAAACAGGTAGCTTATTGGTTGTTGCAAGGCCGCGGCGAAATACCTGGCTACTTCTCTTTAATAAGTTAATTTCGGTTGAATTTGGTATCTCTACGCTCTTTGCAACAGTGATTCGTGAGCACTTTGGAATGGCAGGTTAACAATGCGCGTAAATATAACTAATCCTTTATTGACGCCCAGCATGAGGAATAGAACTTTTATGAAAGAACAGGATGATAAATAGGTCACTACGATTATGACACAAGAACAAAAATCACTCGCGAACTTTAATTGTTGCTTGATTATAGCAAAAATTAAACAACTTACATTTCTCTATTTTAATCAATTAAAAAAAAACAGGGTTTTGCAATTGCAAGTAAACTTCTAATCTCAAATCGGAAAGTATTTCATGGTCAAAGCCGCGCAACTTGAAAAGAAAACTAAGGCTTTTGTATGAGGTAGCAATAGTAGAATTGGAGTCTTGCTTTTTTCGTAGAGTTATCTCAGAAAGCAATGTTATTGATGAGCGATAACAAATTTTACCATGAGTCATGTCAATTAATTTCACTAACTACGCAGGAAAGCAAATGGGTTGAATTTTTGAAAGTTTTGACCCAGTTGCAAAAAAAACAGCAAATTGTCGTATATTGGCGTGGTAATGTGGCGAAAGTAATGGTCAGTTTGAGGCACTTCTGAAGCAAATTAACGAAACCCTCGTTGAGAGCCGCTGTAACATAGCTGGCTAAATATCTTTTTCGTTCTTATTAAGTTTTGATTAACCATTTACCGAATCTGTGAAGAGGTCGCAAATATTTGATAGATAAAATTTTATCTTCGTGAAAAGCATTTGAAAATTGACCGAAGGAAAAAAGAGAAATTCGTGGCCGCGAATATTCGCGAGTTTGATAAACGTAGCTTTCAAGTCGAGAAAGAAAATTAAACTTTTGTAACTACACATTAAAATTACAGAGTTTCACTGAGAAGCGCTGACTGTAAAAAAAGATTACGGTCTATCATTTAGAACCACCTAGTTTTTCTGCATATGTGAGGGGGCTGCACTAGCCAGAAAAAATTTTGAGGAACCTGGCATACTTTACCCGGCACCACTGTGTACACGGTAGATGTAAAAGATGTAATGTTGAATCAAAAGACAATTTTAGAATTGCCAATTTGTGAATGGCAGTTATTTTTTAAATCCCATAACGTCACAGGCAAATTTTACTGTATTACAAATTATCTTTCAAGCAATTAAAATAAAAAAGGCTATATTTCAACGTAAGACGTTTTTAAAAAGATCAAAACTACCATTTACGTTTTTTTTCTTTACGTTTTAAGGTTTATTTCAATTATGACTGGTAAGCTGTCACAGCACATATCTGTCAGCTTCTTTAAAAAAAATTTCTGGAGGGAATTAAAAACGAAAATTGGTTAGAAGTCATATTCTTCCTTATTTTTTGTTTATAAATGGCAAGTGGAAGAAGGCTATTTATTTGTAACGTACAAAAACCAAACCATTCTCTCAAAAAATGGTGTTTTTTATGCTAAACTGAACCCGAGAGCTATGTGCTTTTTTGTCTTAACAAGCACGATTGAAGTTAGCATTGAAACGTAAAGAAAACATATAAAATTAAACCTAATTTTCAAACTTCCCTCAAAAAAATGATGTCTTGTGTTGAAACTGAAGTTTGAAAGCTGCTTGCTATTATTGCTATTTAGCTACGATTGAAGTCGGCAAAGAAAAAACTTGATCTTACTTTAGGCTAATTGCTCAGAGAAAATTAATTTGTAATACAAGAAAAGTGTGGCAATAGCGTGCGTAATAGTTTAAGTCGCCGTCACTCGCTGTTGCGTCACAGCCGCGCGATGTTTGCTTCAGACGTTGCACTGCTCAAAAAAAGCATCTGTCCGAACATGGATTTCCTTTCTCTGTCTCCTACACATTAAACAGTTCATTGAACATTTTGCTTGCAAAATTGCAACAATTTTAACAAACTGAAAAAGTTACCAAAAACCCCTGGACATTTTTTACGCAGTGTTGAATTTCAACTGCGTATCCGCCGGACAAAATTTTGAAAATTCGCACTTTTTTCCTATTTGAAAGGAACGCCGCACATAGTGATGTCAGTCAATTCATCCAACAAGATGCCACACCAACCATCTGCAATGTCATTTTTCAGTTCATGCTTGAAATGTGAGTACAAAACATTTTTAATTACACCAGAACATTTTTTATGGTGAAGGTGCATATTAGAAGCAACTACAGTGTGTCCGGAAAAAAACTATACTGGCAGAAAATAGTAGTACAGGCAAAATACACTGGTACAGGCATAGTAAGTATAATGCAGAGATAGTAGGCATAGTACCTGCGCTACTATCCCTGTACTATGCTTACTATGCCTGTGCTATGCCTGTACTATGCCTACTATGCCCGTACTCTGCCTGTATTATGCCTGTTATTATTATGCAAGCTACATTTTGTAATCTTGAGAACATTTTCTATTTCAATGAGTACCAGGGTTTGCACTGAAAGTTACTCTTACACTAAAAATTCTTATACAAATTGCAAGAACTCAAATGGTAGAAGAATCAAATTTACGAGAAAAAAGTGTGACAAATAGCGTTTCACAAGCAGAATCGTTTCTTTAACTCTTTCGCTCCCGCGATCATCGATTGATGATCTCGTGTTTTCAGTGTTTACCTCAAATTTTTTTAATTTGAGTTACAAAGTTAGTTTAATAAAAAATCGATTTGTGACTTTATTTTTCATCCGATTTACATGAAATTTTCAAAAGATCACGCTTATTTCCTCACGCATTGAAAGATGTATAATTTGTGCCCTAATTTGTGGATTTTCATACCCAAAAACGGTTAAAATGACCAACAACCCAGTTGCAGACGACAAAATCGGCCAAATTCTCAGCAATAGCCAACTACACTAAAATCAAATCGAGATTACATCTTTACCACATAACCAAACCCTTTATCATTGACACAGTCTGAAAACTACTCTTTTTGGGCATCATTTCACAAAATTTCAAGCGATAATAATAAATTTTGCGTTTTTAAATTTCCAAATTTTTTAGGGGTCTCAAAACCCCCCCAAACAAATTTCAATGGTAAATAGATAAAAGTAAATTTAGTGTGTAAATAATATGATATGTTGCTAAATACCGGTTACATTTGAAAGCTTAGAAAATTTGCTTTCCAGCAATATATAACTTCAAATAGTTTAGACTAAGTGGTATATGATATTTACTGATCAAACATGAGTACTGTACATCATGTCAGTTCAAACCCCCCCAAGTTTTTTGACTTACCTTCACTAAATTATAATTTTTAGAAAAACTACACCCTATATAAAGATAAAATAAATTGCAAATGTTTCACCAATAAAGTCGTCATTTTGTATCAAGTTTCCAAGGAGACAAGAAGCGAAATACAAGTTTAAAAGCTAGCAAAAGTTTGGCTTCTCTAAATCAAAGTTTGCTTTATCCCCCTTGTTTCTCAAGAAATGGGAAGGGTGTAAACAAGCGGCTGTTTCATTGTCAGTGACAGCATATTCTATTTAAACTTGATATTTTCTGAATTTTGAAGAAATTCCCTCTTCAAAAATACATAATGTTACATGGTTTAGGCTAACCTCTAGCAGATAATAACTGATCATATTTTAGGTACTAAATTTAACTACCAAGATTTGGTACCGGTCGGTACCGGTCAAAAAAAAGATCATGTGCTTCAGAAAATTGCAAATTGTAGAAAACCTAGGCTTTTAGGTAAGTTTTGAGTGATGTACCTTGAAAGCTTATATCCTTAGCATCATCTTGCGACCATTTCTAAAAAAAATTGGTAGAAAATAAAATCTGTAGTGATCTTTGAGGTGAGGGTACCTCTTTAATTTTGAAGACAACCCCCCCCAGTTGGGGGGGTTCATTTGCATAAAATTTGCATATTCAAAAAAAATGTTTTTTTTTCATTTGAAATCCTCAAGAAATGTAGATTTCAACGAAATATAACACTTAATGTAGAAGTAGACAGCTGAGTAATGATTTACAAACAAACTTGAGGTACATAATTATGATTAATTATGATTGATTATGACAGTTTTTCGCGCTGCCACCTTACGGACATTTTTTTCGCTTTTCACGCGGGAGCAAAAGAGTTAAAGTTTGTTTTTTCACAGATATCACGGTAATACTTTTTGGCAGACTTGGTGTCTGCGTACAAAGAGTATCTATATGTGATATCAGCGCTGTAGAAACCCCCACCTATATTTCTCCAGTAAGAGAAGAGGTCCTGGCCATGTCTAAGCATTCCAATTCAAAGAATATTATTTGAAAAATTGAACTTCGGAAAGGTAAATCTAGAAAAAAATCAAAAAAGTTTTCACCTACAATTTGGACTGAAAACTCAAAACCCCAGAAAACAGGCTTATCTTTAGATCTACTATAAAGGGCAATTCGGTGCGCGTGTTTAAATTCCTCCAAAACTACTGAACCTACGAGCATTAACTTTTTCGCTCCCGCGATCATCAATTGATGATCTCGTGTTTTCAGTGTTTACCTCAAATTTTTTCAAATTGAGTCACAAAATTAGTTTACTAAAAAATCGATTTGTGACTTTATTTCGTTTCCGATTTTCATAAAACTTTCAAAAGATCATGCTTATTTCCTCATGCATCCAAAGATATAACATTTGTGCCCTAACTCTTGGATTTTCATACCCAAAAAGGGTAAAAAAGATGAAAAGCCCAGTTGCAGACGACAAAACCTGCCAAATTTCCAGCAAGAGCCAACTACCTTCAAATCAAATTGAGATCACATATTTACCACAAAACCAAATCATTTTACAAAATTTCAAGCAATAATGAAAAAATTTACCTATTAAAATTTTCAAATTTTTTACGGGTCTCAAAACCCTCCCCCGAACAAATTTGTATGATCAGTAGATAAAAATAAATTTAGTTTTCAAAAAATATGATATGTTGCTAAATATTGGTCTAATTTGAAAGCTTAGGAAATTTGCTTTCCAACAATATATAACTTTGAGAACCACTGGTCTAGGCCAAGCATTATATAATATTTACTAATCAAAAATGCGTATTGTACATCATGTCAGTTAAAAAATCCCCAAGAATTTTTTGACTTACCTTCACTAGATTATAATTTTAGAAAAACTACACCCTATATAAAGATAAAATAAATTGCAAATATTTCACCACTGAAGTTGTCATTTTGCATCAAGTTTCCAAGGAGACAGAAACTACAATAGAAGTTTGAAAGCTAGCAGAAGTTTGGCTTCTTTAAATCAAAGTTTGCTGTATTCCCCTTGTTTCTCAACAACTGGGAAGGGTGTAAAAAAACTTCTGTTTCATTGTTAGTGACAACATATTTTATTTAAACTTAAAAATTTTTGAATCTTGAAGAAATTCCCTGTTCAAAAATACTTAATGTTACATGGTTTAGGCTAACCTTTAGCAGATAATGACTGATCATATTTTAAGCACTACATTTAACTAGCAAAATTTGGCACCGGTTAACAAAAAGGTCATGTGCCTCAGAAAATTGCAAATTGTAGAAAACCAAGGCTTTAAGGTAAGTTTTGACTGATATATCTTGAAAGCTTATATCCTTAGCGTCATCCAGCGACCATTTCTAAAAAAATTGGTAAAAATGATATCTGCAGTGATCTTGAGGTAAAGGTACTTTAACTTAGAAGACAACTCGGCACCTATTGGGAAACTAATTGGCATAAAATTTGCTTATTCAAACAAAAAGTTTTTTGTTTTTATTATATTTGAAATCCTCAAGAAATAGAAATTTCAACAATATATTACCCTTGATGTAGAAGTAAACATATGAGTAACGATTTTCAAACAAACTTGGGGTATTTTATGATGATCAATTATGATTGATTATGACAAATTATTACAGTTTTTTTGCTCGGCCACTTTGCAAACATTTTTTTTCGCAATGTATGCGGGAGCGAAAGAGTTGAACTTCGCACGATTAATCACCACCCTGAGGTGAGTGTCATAAAGGAATTTGAGACGCTATAAAAACATCACAATCATAGATAATTTTTTAATTCACATTTCTTGACCAAGGAATGCGGTTTTCAACTTAAGCAAAAGCTAATACTCAACTGACCAACTTTAATGAATTTTACTTCTTTAATATCTCACATGACGTCATAATTAGCAATTGATTTGAAACAATTCCATAATTGTTGGCAACAATCGGAAAATGATAATTTCAAAAAAGTGATTATTACATCGTAATGACATAACAATGAACAATTGTGAGACATGTATGACCCAGTAGCCTATCCGTCAAAGTGTTAAGCATTTTAAGCCTTCTAAGCATGCTTCGTTGCTTTTTTCTGTTCGCCTCAAACTCTTCATATGATGTCATAGTACTGCTGGTACAGTCAACAGAGCCTTTCGCTAACACAGATCAGAATATGATGATTTTTTTAAAATTTGTAACATTTTTACAAAATTATTTTGTTTAAAAACTGATTTGGGACCTCATTTTTTAACCAAATTTCGAAATTTTAGACAATTTAAAAAGTAGTTCAAAGCATTTCAAGAATGCATGATTTGTACATTTACTATTAGATTTTATGCTAAAAAACTGAAATTTATCACCTTTATTACCACTTTTTACCCTTTTCCAAAAAGTGGTAACCTGAATAAAAATAGGTAATTTTAGTATAAATACAGAGGTAAATTGAAAATATGCTTTCTCGTAAATGGAGGATAAATATGGCAAATAAAAAAAACATATATATTAAACTGATACAGTCGGGACTAAGAAAAATAAGTCGTTACACAACGTTAGACGTTAAAACAAGCAAAAAAATTAAAAGATATTTGTTACGTAAACTGACAAATAACATCATAGAAAGAAGAAAATTCTGAATTATAAGCAAACGAATAGGGCCAGTTTACAATTGATTTCTAACTGACATAAATCTGAACGCCTAATTGACATTCGCCTTTTTATGTGGCTGTAATGTTATGAGTCATTTTAGTGAGTCTACAGTTCTAACGGAAAACAACTTAACACTGCGGAAGGAGGTCGATATCACTATTAGTTTATTTATTGTGACCAAGATGGAATTGTATCTAAAAAACAAGTCATGAATGCTGCTTTCTCTTATGACTACTACCAGTTCGTACTTAGAAAACAAATTATTCATGCCACTTTCTCCAATTTGGAGAAATTACACCAAGATTATTATAAATAACGGCCCCGAGTTCTGCTGGGGCAGATTAAAAAAGCATTAGTTACAAAGCCATACTGCAGTATACATTAGCTTTAATAAAGCATTAGGTACCGTACGTTTATTGAATGTTGCTCTGTACGAATGTGTAGTAAATATAGAAATAGTAAAACGATTCTTTTTATTTGTATTAATTGAAGTAAGGTAAGCCAAATTTAACACCACAATCACTTTTTCGCGCTTAACGCTCCCCTCTAATTGTTCTCATGGCCCATGAAATGTGTGCTATATTTCAAATCTGCGATAAATAAATGAATTGCTTGATTGTTGTTGGGCCATTATTTACCGGGAGATGAGAAAATAAAGTTAAAATTCGTATCTGGTCTTATTAGCATCACTTTGGTTCGTTAAGGCACTAAAGGGATCGAAGATTAAAATATTGATAAATATCAGTATGTATAAGTGATGTGCTTTCTACGGTTCTCTAATACTCCAGAGTATGTAATGATATGTAGTTCTGCGTTAATTGTAATTATACTAAAAACCCGCCGCTCTCATCATTACATATTATAGGTTAGTTTCTCATTTTTGCATTTTTTTGTCCTTTGCAGTTTTCCATTGCAACCTGCAAGCTTGATAACACATTTAATAACACTGTTTGTTTTCCCATATACTCAATTCACCTCTGTATTTGACACGTTGTAAAATAATTTTTTCCCGCTATGGTTATGTTTTTCCTGTGTTCCCATTTATATCCATTTTTAGCGATCATATATATTTGCTTTACTCTGAGACTTTTTGCCACTCATTAATTCATTTAGTCAGCTAAATTCCTGTTCAACAAATATAGGGATAAAATTCAATAATTGTTGTGTACATAAATCCCATACTGCCGACACCACAAATATGAATGGTTACAACATCTTTACACAAATGTGCGAAAAGCTTATGTAGAAACCAGGGGTGTGGAAGCGGTTATGTTTCGACAGCTTTCGATTCTGCTTCCGATTCCACCAACAAAAAAACGAGAAAACAACCGTTGACAATTTTTTTAACTTTGGTGGGTCTGTAACCTGCCTTCTTCTACACTTTATCATTTTGAGAGGACGAAAACCTTCATTTATTTCAATTACTTTACTTACTTCGCTTGAGCTTATTGTTCCGAACTACTCTGTGTTTTTTTATTTAGATATTAAAAGTCGTGTTGAATGTAGAACAGTGCTTTCATTCAATCGGTAACTTCCTCTGACCCCCACCCCCTTAATGACTTTGACATACCTACTCTTTTTCATCGCTCCTCTGGCAGTCGCTCCTACCCTGACATTTCCTTTGCTCTTTTCTCTCTCGCCCTATCTTGCCCCGGGAGGTGCTTCAGAACCTGTGTTCTAATCACCTACCAATTCTACTAACCGTCCCTCTTTCTCCGATCTTTTGCCCCAACGAACGTTTCCCTTTTGAGAATTTTTGGAAAGCTCGTCAATATGACTTTGCTTTATACTTTGACTCTCACTGTCCTTCTGCAAAGGAATACTCGTCTCTTTTTTATTCCTTTGCTGCTGTTCTCTTTACTTCTCTGACACTGAATGCCCTCCTTATGATCTGGTGCTCTGGACAAACGGCTCTGTTCCTTTCCCTTTTGGCAAAGACGGGTCTGGCGTACTTGCCAACTGCTCTCTCTGTGGCATCGAGGCCACCCTTTCCTTTTCAGCAGGCCCAGTATGCTCAAGTATTTTCGCTGAAGCCTGCACCATCCTGCACGCTCTTTGCTGGTCTCGGCAGCACCAACAAGTCTGCCATTTCTCTTCTCCTCCTATCTGACTCTCGTTCTGTCCTCACCACCCTGTTCTCTTCTTCATCTTTCCTTTTACCTCAATCTCTGTCAGAAACTGTTTTCTCTCTCCTCCAGTTCCATCAGGCTACAATGGGTTCCCAGACACTCGTTTCTTCCGGACGACGACTTGACTGATGAGCTGGCCAGACTGGGAGCGCTACTTGGTCCCTCAGCAATGCCTTGTAGTCACCCTTCTCTTACCTCTGGTATCCACTCTTCTCTTTTCTCGGACTGGAGGCATACTGTCTCATCTAAGTTCTTTGACACACAGGTTCCCTCGATTTCCACCGAGGAACTTGTGCTTTTACGTCATGCTCGCTGTGTTCTCTCTCGCCTTCGCTGCAACGGACACAGCCTTCTTTTAAGCTCCAATCTCTATAGGATTGGCAGAATCGAGAATCCTTCCTGCAGCGCTTGCGGACAGCTCTCATCTCATTCTGCACTGTCCAACTACGGACTCTTTGCGTCGCTCGCTCTTTGTCAATTTGCTGTCTCTCTACGACCTCTGGTCCAGGCCCTGTTGAGTTTCCCGATTTCTGGGGCTCCATGGTTTTCCGCCATCAACCCATCCCTCGGAAAAGGTCGGGTAACAATAACAACAGCAAAACTGAAATTGCAGACGCACTATTGCGTTAAAAAGAAAGTTAGCAAATTCAGACGTTCCTAAAGTTGTAAACAGAATTACGTCACTATCTGCAACTTGCTGTCTTAAGATTTCAATACTATTTATATACATAGAACACCAGTACATATAAGAAATCAATATACTGAAATAAGAAATAAATACTAGTAATAAAGGAAGAAACTTTGTCGTCCCCTCACGGAATCCTTAAAACTCACGTAACACAACTGCATGTTTTGCAAAACCCCTGTTGAAGAGCACTGATGTCGAGTGATCAAGTTGTTTCAGTCGTGAAAAAATTCTTTTTTAACGTTTTCAATCCCCCAACCAAGGTTTGTTAAGTTTAACCAAATCATCATTTTATTAGCTACATTTCATTGCCCAAACTATCTTTTTTTACCCATAATCGTTATAAAATGTGATGTTAGTTATACTTTTTCTTGTTCTTTGGCGCTACTGATATCGCACCGTCATTTAGACTTACTGTGCAACTTCACCGTTTAATTCATACTGGAAAATGGACAAAACTTTTTCGCCAAGTTATTCTTCAAGTCAAATAACCTATGTGGAAGTGGAAGTAGTAGATTTTTCGCGCTTCTGCTTCCACTTCCGTTTCCACAGAAAAAGGACCACTTCCACCGCTTTCACATCCCTGATAGAAACATGGAGGATACATCAAAACAACATTTTCATATATTAACTCTTTCGCTCCTGCGAAAATAGCGAAAAAAAATGTCCGTAAGGTGGCAGCGCGAAAAACTGTCATAATCAATCATAATTAATCATAATTATGTACCTCAAGTTTGTTTGTAAATCATTACTCAGCTGTCTACTTCTACATTAAGTGTTATATTTCGTTGAAATCTACATTTCTTGAGGATTTCAAATAGAAAAAAAAAACATTTTTTTGAATATGCAAATTTTATGCAAATGAACCCCCCCAACTGGGGGGGGGGGTTGTCTTCAAAATTAAAGAGGTACCCTCACCTCAAAGATCACTACAGATTTTATTTTCTACCAATTTTTTTAGAAATGGTCGCAAGATGATGCTAAGGATATAAGCTTTCAAGATACATCACTCAAAACTTACCATAAAGCCTAGGTTTTCTACAATTTGCAATTTTCTGAAGCACATGACCTTTTTTTGACCGGTACCGACCGGTACCAAATCTTGGTAGTTAAATTTAGTACCTAAAATATGATCAGTTATTATCTGCTAGAGCAGTGGTTCTCAAAGTGAGCCACTTGGCTCCCTAAAGGAGGAATTCTTAATTTGAAGGGAGGAAAATTTGTTAAAGGAGGAATTGGGGAGGAATTTGAGTAAATGTTATAAAATTTTTTGAATTTACCTAATGATGCTATTACTATAACCTTAATTTGTTTATAATACGAATTATAGGAGCTGGTGTTAGCCTGTTTAAGATATTACTTTTAATTAATGGATGTTAAGGCATATAGGCTAACTGCAATCAGTTGAATAAAATACCACTTCCACGACCGGTTTCGTTCCTATTAGAACTCGTCAGGTGGACTCAGGTATTGAACCGACGGTCACATGAATTGCTTCATGCGGTTTATGCCACTCCGCCATCGGTCCTTTCAACTGATGCTGTTAATTTTAAGCTTATATATGATGCACGCTCACTACAATGAGCTTGATGCGATATATGCTTTTAATTTCCAGCCAAGCCAGTGCCTTTATTACGTTATAATACGAATTATAGGAGCTGGTGTTAGCCTGTTTAAGATATTGCTTTTAATTAATGGATGTTAAGGTTTTGTTTGTTACACTTTTTAATACTATATTATGATGCAATAATTTATTACCAACCAACTTTATTAATACTTTATTACACCTTTATGATGTAATGGAGAAGACAACATTGTAATGGCACAATCCAGCACACTTGGTAATACCTTGTCCATGAAAACATAAAGGAGTACTGAAGCTTCTGAAAAATGACAACCCAAGAATGATGGCGGTACACTGTATTATCCATAGAGAGAATTTGGCAGCTGCATCAATTAGTCGTGAAGTGAACCAACTATTAGAGAAAGTTATTAGTGTAGTCAACTGGATTAAATCCGGTCCTTTAAATGAAAGGATGTTCAAACAGTTGTGTGAGGAGATGGAGGAAGGCCACATAAGGCTACTTCTGCACACTCGTGTACGATGGTTATCAAAAGGTAACTGTTTGGAACGATTTGTAGTCCTGTATGACGCGATATTGGAATTTGTTGGTGGCAGAGAAGAATTTCAGTTTTTAAATTCAAGCGAGTCTAAAGCATTGATTTCATATCTTGCGGATATTTTTGGAAAACTAAATGCTTTGAACAAGGAACTACAGGGTAAACAAAAGACACTAATGGACTGCAAAACCCAAATTTTTGCCTTTATTGATAAACTGAAGCATTTTGCTGCCCAAATTTCAAGAAAAAACTTTTCTGGATTCACACATCTTGGCAAATGTGAATCAAGTGAAAACATCGTCCAAATAATATCGGAACATCTTTCAAAGCTGGTTGTTGAGTTGAACTCTAGATTTTCAGATCTAAAACTGATAAAGTTTCCCTCATGGATTGCACAGCCATTTCTCTTTAATTGTGAAAGTGAGGAAGATTTAGCAATGGACAGCAATCTGGCTGATGAGCTACTACACTTGCAACATGTTGATGCAATGAAACCGATTTATGCATCCAAAAACCAGCTGATGTGGTTAGATCCGCAGGTCTGTGCCAAGTATGTTGAATTAGCTCAGGTGGCAGAGCAAACACTTTTGCCATTTCCAACTACCTATTTAGTTGAATGTGCTTTTAGCGCCGTTACAGACATTTTGACAAAGAAAAGAGGAACACTGGATATTTGCAAGCGTGGAGATCTTCGTGAAAAACTGACATGCTTCTCTCCTCGATTTTCTTTGCTAACGTATCAGCATGAGGCTCACGGATCTTACTAACTATGAATAACAATTTGTTTCTAAATTTGTTTGATAAAACTTTTTTAATTGTTCTTTTGAAGTCTTTTTAAATTGTTATTTCTAAAATTGTTTGTTTGCAATGTTGTAATTCTAGCCCTGAGATAAATCTCTAAAAGACACAGGAACCATATTTAGGTAGTGGGCCTACACACCTTGTCGCAATTTTATATTTATGATTTCTCTTGGGGAGGAATTGACAGTGTTTCCGTTTGTAAGTGAAGAATATGAAAAAAACTTTGAGAACCACTGTGCTAGAGGTTAGCCTAAACCATGTAACATTAAGTATTTTTGAACAGGGAATTTCTTCAAGATTCAAAAATTTTTAAGTTTAAATAAAATATGTTGTCACTAACAATGAAACAGAAGTTTTTTTACACCCTTCCCAGTTGTTGAGAAACAAGGGGAATACAGCAAACTTTGATTTAAAGAAGCCAAACTTCTGCTAGCTTTCAAACTTCTATTGTAGTTTCTGTCTCCTTGGAAACTTGATGCAAAATGACAACTTCAGTGGTGAAATATTTGCAATTTATTTTATCTTTATATAGGGTGTAGTTTTTCTAAAATTATAATCTAGTGAAGGTAAGTCAAAAAATTCTTGGGGATTTTTTAACTGACATGATGTACAATACGCATTTTTGATTAGTAAATATTATATAATGCTTGGCCTAGACCAGTGGTTCTCAAAGTTATATATTGTTGGAAAGCAAATTTCCTAAGCTTTCAAATTAGACCAATATTTAGCAACATATCATATTTTTTGAAAACTAAATTTATTTTTATCTACTGATCATACAAATTTGTTCGGGGGAGGGTTTTGAGACCCGTAAAAAATTTGAAAATTTTAATAGGTAAATTTTTTCATTATTGCTTGAAATTTTGTAAAATGATGTCCCAAAAGAGTAGTTTTCAGACTGCAATAATGATAAAAGCTTTGGTTTTGTGGTAAATATGTGATCTCAATTTGATTTGAAGGTAGTTGGCTCTTGCTGGAAATTTGGCAGGTTTTGTCGTCTGCAACTGGGCTTTTCATCTTTTTTACCCTTTTTGGGTATGAAAATCCAAGAGTTAGGGCACAAATGTTATATCTTTGGATGCATGAGGAAATAAGCATGATCTTTTGAAAGTTTTATGAAAATCGGAAACGAAATAAAGTCACAAATCGATTTTTTAGTAAACTAATTTTGTGACTCAATTTGAAAAAATTTGAGGTAAACACTGAAAACACGAGATCATCAATTGATGATCGCGGGAGCGAAAAAGTTAATGTCTACAGGTATGAGCTAATGTTAATAAAAATTATTTGATATTGAGGTAAAATTTTGCGTTGCCCACCTAATCGTATGTTTTTCTTTTTATAAACAATGAGACAAAAATTAGGGCAAAGACACCACTGCAGTATCTGGTCAATGCGGAAACGTGACCGGTAACCGTTTTGAATTAATCCATCAATAGTTATTTCAAAAGAACAAACTGAGTAAAAAACACCACCAAAAAAAACCTAAATCCAACTGGGTAGCTGCCAGATATAAGGAAAAACACAAATGCATATCAAAAGCCATCAAGCAATTGCTACCTAAAGAAGCAAGATTATTTTTGTTTATTGATTAGTGTTTAAGTTTTATTCAATCATCAAAGTGTGGCAAAAATATTTTAAATATAGTGCCGGTAATATAAATTTGCAAAGAGTGGTTGCTTAACTCGATGACTACTGGGTTATTCACAGCCGTACCTCCAGAAATATTTCACAAATTGTGAACCATTCAGATATTGTTTTCTTCTTTTTCATGTGTTGGCGTTTTCTTTTTTAGGATGCATAAATTTTTGTTTGTGAAAATTATAGCTAAATTAGAAAATGTTAAAATTTATTTGGAAGCATGTTTTTCGCTTAGGACCAGGAAATTGAAAACTGTTTGGGACAAACCCTTAAACAGGCATAGGCTAGGCAAAATTGATCTTGTTGGGTTAGGTTACGTTATTGTGTAGTGTAGTCCTACTAGCAAAAAGCGCTCTCACACGTGGAATATCCTAGGCATTTAAGGCATCATTTGATATGACAAATAAGCTTGGTTTAGTAGGCTGTTTAGACCAAAGGGAAATGAGGCAGATTTGCTGTTTAAGGTATAGGCATATTTACCGTTGTGTAAATTGGATGCATTATCCTAATAGCCTACGGCGTTGCCTAGATTTAATGCACCCATTATTTACTTTATCCTCTACTTGTGAAAGTTTATTTACTGCAGTTGCAGACTTGCCTAAATGTGTGTACGTGTGCTTGTCAGGCTCTCTGCACTGTGAAACAAAGCTCAATAGCGTTGTTCTGTAGTTAGAAGGGTAATCATTCTAATTTGTAAGCACCTTTACTACACCTAATATCGTATTCTTTTACATGTAATGCTTGTGAAAGCATTAGAAGCATTACATGTAAAAGATATCACCAGCAGGATCTCTTTCCTGTTGTTCCACAGATAGTCTACCTAGGTTTCAATGCAATGCCAGACAAAGCCAAATTAGGTCATAACTGTGATAGGCTATAGACTGGAGGAAAATTATACTACATACTTGATTAACTTATTTTGTTTTATTATTCTAACTGTTGGCTTAGGGTATAGCTTTGGAAGTGACTATTTTGCTGTCGCCTGTATTTTACCTTTGGAAGCTATTTTGCCATCATAGGATGCTACTAAAACGTGGAAATTCTGTGAAATTTTTTAGACTATCTTTTCCCCAACTGTAATTTTAAGGCAGTGGCTATTTTGCTGTCGACGGCAATTTGCCCTTGGAATCTATTTTGCCGTGATCATTCACGTGTGTTTATATAGCCAAATTTGCTATAATAACATTAGTGACACTGTGGTGTAGTGGATAGAGCGCTGGTCTTGAGATACTATGGTTGCGGGTTCGAATCTCAGCTGGCCAGGGCTTTAAAAGAAAGGCAGTGTACACTGAAGGGGCAGGCCCGATATGTAAATGTACAGGGCAGTGTACACTGGAAGGGAGTGTACAGGGTGGGGGATAGAGAGACCTGGGGGTGCAAAATTTTTTTTTTTGTTTTTGAAATTGACCAATCAGAGACAACCAAAAGTCACATGTTTAGTACGTCATTAAGATTGACCAATCACAAATAACTCACGTCAAAATAGTCTCTGAGGGTAAATTGCTGTCGACGGCAAAATAGCCACTGCCTAATTTTAACACAAACACTAAACTGACCCTATCCCAAACCCTTACCTTAACTAACTTTAATGAATCCTAACTTAAGTGTAATCAAACCCAAACCCCAACTCTAAATTCTGATCTGCACAGGTGATTTTCCTATTTAGTAGAATCCAACACGGGATTTCAAGTTCAGTACTTGCATGCAATTTGCATTGTTGTTTATCACATAGTAGACTTGTGGTAGAAGGGTGCTGTGCAAGCAGTACTACTGTGATACTGGCAATTCTGAAACAGGTCTGAGCCAACATGGTTATTGGCATAGACCTACCTGCAAAAGTTTTTCTATGACAAAAAATGTACTATTGCAAACATTTATAATAAAGGTTGGTGTTGGCTTTCAGCATTATACTTGTTAGGATATAAACAGTGAAAGATAGAAATGACAGAATCATGCATGCATGATTCTATCGTGCCTTGCATACCCATGTTTATCATTTGAAAATATTGATGTAGTTTTTTTAATGTATAGTATAAATAATACAGTTTTTTGTCTGGATTTTAATGTGTGTATGTTCTTTGCATCGGTATTGTTGCTTGCTCAATCTGTAAGTGTGTTTGCATTCAAGGATTCCGTAATTATTTATGGCAGTCTTAACACACTCTTGACTTATGATATCAAATTTTTGCAAGTACCACAAGCCAAGAAAAGCCACTTATTTTTTGATTTATGACAATTTTTTATGTTTTAATAGGCCTGCATTTGTTGCATATTTGAAATCCTGTTTATTTAGCAGGTTAGAAATAAATTTAGATATGGATAGCAAAGGACGGCGAGTTGTGGTATGTGACAATGGAACAGGGGTAAGCATACTTATTTTTACTAGTTCTTCAAGTCATTAGAACTAGTATCTATGTAGTTGAATCTAGTATCTAGAATCATATGAATTACTTCAGTTTTTCCATTAAAACAGCTGTAAAAGTCATTGTTATTCTTATTGCATTACAATAGTATATCTGTTGATTATTTTTTGCTATTGTTTAGTTTGTAAAATGTGGATTTGGAGGTTCCAACTTTCCTGCTCATATATTTCCTGCACTTGTAGGACGACCAATTTTGAGATCTACCACAAAAGCTGGTGATGTTGAAATTAAAGTAAGAAGATAGTTATTTGTTAACACAATTAGAGTAGTGAGCTAATTAGTCTGTAATTTATTTTATCAACAATACTTAGTGTTGTAAGAAACTTTGTAATATTGTTTACTCTGTATTTCACCTTTGTAAATGTTAAAGCCATGCAGTATATAATTCAATTTATTACTGCATGTCCTTGTTTCCTTTAAATTGATTTTTTCAGTTAAATTAGCAAGTTATGTGCTCATATGCTAACTTTATATTAAGGAGTATATTTTGAAGATACAGCAGATTCACTTTTGTTGATATAATTTGTAGTGCACTGTTGATGAAAACTAAAACTTGCATTTAGCTGAAACTGATATTCTTTTTTTTTCTTGAGAAATACAGACGAATCCAGTTAATTGCATATCAGATAATTGCATAATACGTTTTATTGCATAAGAAGTGTAAATCCCAAACCTATTTGTTTGTTTACACTAATTTTGGGTAAACACATAATCCGCTTAATCGCATAAAATAGCTTGGCTGGTTGACTATGCAATTAACTGGATTTGATTGCAGTTAGAATTTAAAGTTAAGGACTTTGCACCAGATCTTAGGCAAGTTTTTTGTGTTCACGCCTAGTTGTTGAAATCTCAGTGGCCATATTGCTGTATGCCTTATTTCAGTTCCTTTATATTTTTATAGTAAAGTTCATGCATTAAAAAATTCATGTCAGTGTAATTCCTTATAGACAAGTTTTTTTTTCTGGTAGCATAGCAATTCATTTTGATATATGGTGATTCTTGATATCAGTGCACATGCTTTTAAGCAACAGCAGGTATGGTTGTTTTTGATATTTTCTAACACGTTTGAAATGAACATTTGCTCTTTGTTGCCTTGCAAAACGTGATGGGCTTTCTTTGGAAATTAGCTAGATTTTAAGGTTGCGCTTCATTTTTAGCTCATGGCCGAGATTTTTGAGTTTATACAAAGTTGTTAAAAACTTGCAAGAATTACTGAACATTGTGGCGATGAGGTTATAAAACCAACAGTCATTTTTTTGTTTTTTTAACTAATCTGAGTTGAGGCCTTAGATCATGTAGACCAAAGTTTCTTAACATGAGGCATGAGAAATTGTAGTGGAGCATGCTCATTGAATACACCATGATTGTTGTTATGTATAACTAGTCTGATGTTTAGATGGGAATCTAAATTTCATCCCAAAAACATGATTTGGTGGGTTTAATACTGATTATTTTTCCTCAAGAATTCTTGACATCAAAGTTTCTGTTTTAAAAAAATGTTTGGTTATCAAATTTTACTACTCTGTTTTAGACATAATCCTAACATATTTCATTTTGTTTCTCCTATGTACATCTTCAGTAGGTGGTTCATATGTTCTAATTCGATCACTGATCTAGTGCACAAAGTGTTTATCGATGATATTCTGATTCCACGTTATTTCCTACATCTGCCTGAAACAACGTATTTTAAAAGCGTATATTCTTTTAATAATTCTATTACTTATTATCTATGACTCATTCCATACAGTGCAGTAGAAGCGATTAATGATTTTATTAGTTTAAACTTGGCATGTATCAGAGTTCGCTTTGGCTTCCCTATCTTGTTCATTTTAGCAAGGTGTCCTGTATCAATAGTTAAACATTGTTTTATCTCATTTTTCGAAGGTTGACCTCTTCTGTCACCTTTGCCTTGGCACAGAAATGCATAGCTTCTGTTTTCCAGTTTACAACTACCAACTTTGTTCTTGTGTATAGAGGCATTGGGTGCTGTTTTTTTTTTTAATTTGATCAATGGTCTTGCTCTTCTAGCCATTGATTTCTGTTCTATATTTTCTTGCTGTTGTTCCCAGTCGAGTTGCAATATCACCAACTCATCTCTAGATCTTGCCAGTGAGTGTGTGTCTTCCACAAATCTTAACCCTGTGATTGTTCTTCCTCCTATTTCTATGGTACCTCTATGTTTTTGAAGTTCATTCATCGCAAGTTACTCTAACAAGGTGGTGAGCAAACCCGTAATAAGAAGTATATTCCTGTCAAACACCCACCGTCGTTTTAAACGACTGCAAAATGCCATCATCTGTCATTGCCGCACTGCTGCTGGAATCACATAAAGCTTTAACAAGATTTCCCCAGTCTCCAACAATGTAATGCTTTAACATTATCCACAGTGATTTTCTCCACACTCTATCGAATGCCTATTTAAAATCTTTTTGAAATAACCTTTTGCCCAGTGCAATGTACGTGATACAACCTCTCTTGGTATAAGCATAAATCACAGATGGGAAAAGACTAGGTGACAAGCCTTTTAAAAGTATATTGCGGGAGTTAAGCTTCTAATGATATTGCCTCCATGGAATTAATTAGTACCTAAAGTCACACTTTTTTGAACTAGAAAACCAAAACTGTTAAGAATAATTATTTAGCACAGGTAGGAATAATTGTTTGCATGGCTTTTTTGACCCTACCCGAGCTCCTTACAGAAGTGGAAATTGGTCATGCAAAAGTGATGGTATTTTGAGATTTTTCCACTGCTATTTTGATTGTTCGTGTTACTGAAAATCATTTGTAGCTCGTCAACTTTAATATTTTTTTCTTTTAAATAAATTGGACCCCCTCAGCATCTCACTTAGATGTACACCCCTGTGGCTGAATTTTTAAATTAAATAAGAGTCTGCACTCTCCACACTGGCTGAATCACTGGTCTCTAGTCTAGATGCAAGGTATTTCATGATTTTGCAGTTAGTTGGGCATACAACTTTTGTCAATACAAAAGTGAGACCTGAGGTAAAAAGGCGAAAAAACACTTTTGTTGAGCATAATCTGGCAGGTGAGAAGAATGAAACTGCACCTTGTGTCAAGTGCAATAATATGTGTGTGTGTGCATGCTGCTGACTCAAAGACTAAGTTTATTTGGTAGTCTCTCTGGCTTCTTTTTCTTCTTGTCAACAAGTTTTTTAATAAGATGACGTTTTGGGTTAAGGCTAGGTTAACTTCCAGATGTAAATTGTAATTACTAATCTTAGCCCCTAACTTAATTCAAAAATCATGCTAGCATCGCAACAGTTTTGAAAACAAATTTAGTCTATTTACTGTAAATGCTATTTGTTCAGTTTTTTTTTTCTGTGTATCTTGACTCTTCAAGAGCTGCAAACGTTGGGATGTATGTGTGCGCAACCGTTGTAATTGTTCACAGGACAGCTTTTCTTGAAAGCCACTTCCTATTGTGGTTGATACCGCTGGCATATTGCGCTTTTACTCTAGAACTGCAATTAACAGATGTAAATTACTGAAGTGTTTTTATCAAGATCGCAGCTGCGCAAAAAGCAATGCCGGCTTTGAAATCACCAATTGGAAAACGTCTTGTTGTGCTGAAACGTGTTGCTATACCTGCAGTTATATGAATGTGTAGGCTCAACTTTTTACTGTTTAGGACTTGATGGTTGGTGATGATGCCAGCTTGTTACGATCGCAATTAGAAGTTAATTATCCAATTGAAAATGGAATTGTAAGAAACTGGGAAGATATGGAACATCTGTGGGATTTCACTTTTGGCCCTGAAAAACTTGACATTGATCCAAGGTATGGTTTCTCACAGAGGGTAGTTAAAAGGCCAAAAAATATTGCCAAGCATTTTATCTTTTTGCAGAAACTCGAAAATTTTGCTAACGGAACCACCGATGAACCCAACAAAAAATCGCGAACAAATTATTCAGGTATGCTTGAATTATTTACCGCATTTACTCAATTGTAAGCGGCATGTGATGGATCTAATGATGCCAAAAAATTACCGTTGGTTGCCCTTGATTGTAAGCCGCATGTAGTTAACCTATTCCGTTCCGATGACTTGAGTCATTACAGCGACATCTTTGCTTTGAGAAGTCTCTCTTTACAACTATTTACCGAGCAACTTTTTTTTACGTAGTCCTTGTAGCCTTTTGGCGCTAGTGAGTACAATGCAAGACAGATCGTCAAAAAAAAAACGTCGGTTAGGTAAAAAATTTTAGCTACCTTTAAATGTAACCTCCAAAAATAATAAAAAAAATTACAAGCTGCGGCTTACCACCAAATAAATGCAATAGTTTAACTAAAAGGAAGAAAAGTGTTTACAAACATACAAATTATCCTTAAAATGACTCTGTGTAAATTGTCACACCAGTATAAATTCGTAGTTTTCCGAGTATGAGCTGTATTTTTAATCTCAATATTTTGAAGACTGCAGTAAGTTTTTGCATAAATTTTGTTATTTAACATATGGTGCAATAGGTGATGCCAGTGGGGAGGGTAGGCAAGTTTGTAGACTAAATAAACTCCAACTTAGTATGTTTAGCATGATTGATGTTTTGACTTCAACCTTTTAGCATTGAGCCATTACAGCGGATTAGTCGTAAAGATCACCATCATGGTATCATTCCAGACAACATATTTTTTACAGAGAATGTTCGAGAAGTATCAGTTTGACAGTTGCTACATTGCCGTGCAAGCTGTACTTACATTATATGCGCAAGGTATAGTATTTAATAATAGGAACGTTTTCAGTTGTTTGCTAAAGGCAATCGTGATGACTTTCGTGGTCAAAAGATATTCAAATATTTTGAACTCTCGGTAACTGGACCACACTTCTGTTATCACCACTTGATTGTGGCCCGATCAGTCATCGACATATCAGGGTTTAGTTGTCAAAACGATTATTTAACACTATAGAATACGAGGATCATCGTCAAGAGTTTGTGAGTTTATTGCTAGCACGGGTTACACGCTGGATTTATGGAAGAGATAGTTCACGAATTTTCCCATGTTGCAGTGCTCGCAAAATAGATTTTTTTACGATGGTGACTGAAAATTAATCGTTATTGTACTTGGCTAAACGTAGGTTTGTTGACTGGCATTGTTGTGGACATTGGAGATGGTGTTGCTCATATCTGTCCGGTATATGAAGGGTTTTCTCTTCCTCATTTAACAAGAAGATTAGATGTTGCTGGACGAAATATTACCCGATATTTAATCAAGGTACGCAAGCATGCAGTCTACACCCACGGCATGTCGGTCTTAATAAATTGTAATATTGCTGGTTTTTACTTTTTTTTTCTTTTTTTCCTCCATCGACAAGGCTGGCTGCCTTTGCTGTTGGTGAGTGCTTATTTCGGCATTCATTTCCTGCAACCTCCAGAATCTTGTCCTTTCAAACCTGGTGACAAAGAAAAATAGATTACTTATGCTTCACTGGGTTAAAACAAAGTCATTTGACCGTCGCTTGAGTTATCCAATGCATTAGTAACAATGCCGCCATGTTCGCTCCCAATATGCGATTCGTGATAGCAATAACGCAGTGCTAACGTCTTTGGTGACGCTACTGCTAACGTAATATCGAAAGTTCTACTGCTAACGTAATATCGAAAGTTAATATTGTGTTCACCAAAGTGCTATTGGTAGTTTTGTCTTGAGCAAACTGACTTTGTTATGGTGATGGATTGGAAGCAAAAATGGCGTCCAAATGTGATCCGTTGTATTGCTCCAGATAACAATAGAGAAGATGCTCACCCATCATATGTCGTAGAAAGCGACTTTTGGTTACCTAGCAATAGCAGTCTGCTTTGTTAGTGGTGGGGCTGCCAGTCTTTAATTTGCATTAATCACCGGTTCAAAATAGACTGCCGCTTTCTCTTATCCTAGTTTTGATTTTGTTTATCCTGTGACTTGGATTGCTTTTTATGCCGCACCTCCATCTAAAGGAAAAGAGGAGGGGTTACATCGCAACAGAAGACAGGTTGTAATTGCCTTATGGAAACTTTAAAAAACTGCAAAATAGATGTCGCTTTAAGTATTTTGGCTTCCAATCACTAACTTGTGTCGTGCAGCTACGAAGACCAAGCTAATTCACAAAACTTACTTATCTTCTCTAGCTTCTGCTGCTTCGAGGCTACGTGTTCAACCAATCTGCCGATTTTGAAACTGTTCGAATGATGAAAGAAAAGTTGTGCTACATTGCGTAAGTGTTAATATCATGCCTTATGCCCTGGGTACACCTGAGGCAAATTGAAAAATGAGCCTAAGAGTTTCATTTTCATTTGTTTAAAGGTACGACACAGAACAGGAACAAAAACTGGCGAATGAAACCACTTACCTGGTCGAATCTTACAAGGTTGGTAAATAATTCTTCATAAGTGCAACTTTATTTGTCATTACATAAGGATAACTTTATTTGTAATTACAAAAGCTTTTGCGAGCCACTCTTGAGTTATGATGCTAAATGTTGGGCGATGAGAGGGGAAAAATAAAGACAACAGAAATGAGAATGGGCATATGTAATGTGTCAAAACCCTGAAGGATAAAGTAAGCAATGGTAAGATTCGTGAAATGATGGAGGTGGAGAGTATCGCTTGGTACCTGCGAGAGCAGAAACTGCGATGGCTGTGCTATGTGGAGAGAATGGACAAGAAAGGGGATCAGTAAAGGCATTGCACTTCGACGTGGATGGTACAAAAAAGGTAGACCAAAGAAGAAATGGAAAGAGTTGGTGGAGCTAGATATGGCTGCCAGAGGATTACAGCGGATGGATGCACAAGATCGCACATTATGAAGACTCGGCTGCAAAAACTGGCTGAGAGCTGCCGGACCCCTGAAGGAAGAGAAGATGAATCCTCACTCTAGAGCAAAACGGCCGTGCTGATATCAGTCACGCAAGATTAGAGTTGTTGAGCATTGTTTTTAGTGAAGTGGCTCTGAGCACTATTTACGGTGACAACACTCGTGCGTTCAGATTTCACTATAGCTACATCGTTGTACACTTGGTAGAGGCACGATACGGCAATTTCCTTTGGTTGTACTGCTTGTGAAAGAAGCGCCCTGTGCCAACGGTAACTCCGAAACGAGGTAAGCATAACGATGATCTAGCTTACCCAACAAAGGTTTTTTCTGTAACTAGAGAATAAAATGTGTTATTTCTCGAGCCCAGAGGCTAATAAACAACCTACCATCACGTTTGAAATGTTCCAAGAGGCTTAGGTTTGTCTAAGCCGGAATTAAATTCAGCCTTGCACCGCAGTCAGATTGTTGTTTTATGTTACCATAGCTTAAACAAAACCGTTTCGACCCCAAATCAAATGTAACTCGGACTTCAATCATGCAATTTTCTTCTTGTTTATTTGCAGTTACCTGATGGTCGTCTTGTTAAAGTAGCTGGAGAGCGATTCGAAGCACCTGAAGCGTTGTTCCAGCCTCATTTGATTAACGTTGAGTCTTGCGGTATTGCCGAGTTGCTTTTTAACACTATTCAAGCTGCTGACATTGATATCAGGTAAAGAGTTTGGCGCCTACTTCCTAGTACTTAATATAGGAGATGTAAAGGATTTTGTGCTGCAGAAGTCATTGCTTATAAACGTCGATAACGCTGCTAATTTTTGTTTGAAAAGAACGCGTCTTCAGTAGTTGGCTTGATTTTCTGATAAAGTGCAGGGAGCAAACGCAGGGTATCTTCCCCAGTCTCGATTCTTTTGCAGCACTGCTACTGTGACCACGATGCTTTCTGTGCTTGGAGTATCATGATTTGTGAAATGTATGCATCCAACACGTTAATAATTTTTTAGGAGTGAATTTTACAAGCACATCGTGCTATCTGGTGGTAGCACCATGTTCCCGGGCTTGCCATCTCGTATGGAGCGCGAAATTAAGCAGCTTTACCTGCAACATGTGTTGAAAGGCGACCACACCAAGTTCTCGGTACGTTTTAATATTAAGTTATTACCCACTAACCAAAACCTGTGCGATGGTATAGTGGTTAGGGTGTCCGCTTCGCAGTGGGTAGACATGGGTTGAATTCCCCTGTCGAGTCATACTGAAGACTTAGTTTTGGTTTACGCAGCTTTGCCGCTGGGCACTCTGGACGAAAGGAATAGAGTGAAACAAATTGTCATGCGGCGTCTTTGGAAAAGGCACTGAAGTGAATTTCTCCATGTATTTGTGACAGAAAAGTGGCGGGTCGAGCTGTCTGCCCGTCGCCGTGGCTCGGCATAACTGAAGTCTTGCAAGGAAAGCACGAGCTTATACGCATGGATGGATAAACCGCTAGCCGATATCACGTCTAGCTGGACTTGCAGAAGCGGCTCGGAAAAAAGTGCTGCTAGATTGAAATATTGATTGCAGATTTTTTATTTAAGGACATTTTACGATATATTAGGATCCCCTGCGGATAAAGCGTGCTAGCATTTTCCAGAGAGTAGTATTTTTTCATTCAATACACAACGACTGCATTTCAGTTACTACTTTCATAGAAGTTAATGCGCGAAGCAACGGTATCGTAGAATATGACCTACGTATCATAAGAGTTGTTTGCTTTGCAAAAGCTAAACTTAAAGTAGGCGATGAAACTCAACAAATATGCACAAGCTTCCACCCTAAGTTTTGAACTTGTATTTTTCGGATTCAAAGTCTTGGCGCTAGTTTAAGTAAAGTTTAAAGTTCATTTTTTTACGATCGTGATCTAATGCATAGGTGAAGAAAAGGGTAAGTTTACATCGAGTTGAGTGACTTCATCATTTTCATTTAACTTGATGTTTCACTTTTGTTGTAGTTAGCTGAATGAACTAAACTTTATTGCACTCCGTTAGAAAAGCTAGGTAGCGCTAACTGCTCGTTGGGTTTTACGACCGGCAAACGATTTGCTTGTTTGCCACGTTGTTTGAGCTAGATCGGAGGTGTTTTACCCCTGCACACTTACAAGCTTTCGCGGTTTTATTTATTTTTCCAAAAGCGCAAGATGTGTAGTACCGTACATTCAGTATAATTCGTAGAGTGTAGCCGTCTAAACTCCTTTAACTAACCTCCTTAATTTCATCTTCCACCTGCCTCCTTCATGTTACTTTCGATCATCCTCTTTTACTAATCGCTTAAAAATTTGATGCGCCCAACACACCATTACCATCCCTCTTTAACCGCCGTGGGCCCAATTTTGGACCATAGATTCTCTGCCTAGTTCTACTAAATATTTTTGGATAAAAATGTAACTATATTTGTAAAATTTACATAGAAACATATCTATGGTTATAATTTTATCGTTAATAATTTTTCTACGTATATCCTGTTTTTCTACAAAATGTCGAAAAGAATGTACAGTTTAGAAGCTGCGGAAAAAGTTATGTTAGATTCTGATTCAAATAGTGAACCTGAAATTGATGAAGAAAAGGTGGAAAAACACCTTCAAAAAGAACGTAAAAAAGAAATTAGCAAAAAATGTCTAGAAAAGTCAATTAGCTCTGGATTTGGCCGAGATGCTGGGCTGTCAGTTCCTGGATTTGGTCTAGAGGTTGAGCCATCATGTTTTGGTTTTAGTCGAGGTTCTAGGGGATCATGTTCTGGATTTGGAAGAGGAACAGCAAGCCAGCAATCCAAACCGTCTGGCGATCATAGAGACTGGCATAAATTGGACAAAAATGATGTAATAACTCATTCACCAATACCTGAATTTTGGGAAAATGTAGGATTTCAAGGCAACATTGACTTAGATATCCGTAAGCCTAATGATATTGTAGAGTTGTTTCTTTCTGATGAGGTCTGGCTGCTTGTAGTAAACGAAACAAATAAATATGCTAAACAATTTTTGATTCAAAATGAACATATACCGAAGCAAAAGTCAAGATACAGAGAATGGAAAGCGGTGACTGTTCCTGAAATGAAGGCATACTTCGCACTTCGGTTCACAATGGAACCTGTCCAAAAACACGAAATTGAAGATTACTGGTCGACATTCTGGCTTACTGAAACGCCAGGATTCACCAAAATTATCCCAAGAAATAGATTTGAACTCATTCCATCGTTCTTGCATTATAGCAACAACAACTTGCATAATAACAACAACAACCGTCCAATTCAAGGAATTATTCCTCAAACACTTAGAGAACGACACTGGCTTGACAAAACCGACTCCAGAAAGGAATGCGTGGTATGCAGCAATAGGAACAATGATGTCAGAATTCGAACATCATTTGTTTGTCGTCAATATGTTGTAGCCCTATGTGTTTATCACTGCAGCGAACAGTATCATACACTCAAAGACTGTAAAATTTGATTGTACATTTTTGATAATTCTCTTATGTACTGTACATTCTTTTAAAATCATACACAGTTTCGTAAAGGTTCAAAACAAAATTTTATCGTTTTTCCAATTTCATTTTTTATTAAAAAAACTTGGCTGTTAAAGGGTTAAAAAACATGTCTATTGCCTATACCATTGCACTGACGCACTCCATTTGATTTATTCCAGTCCATCAACAATCTTTTTGAAATCCAGTAGAACAATTCATTCAATTTAGCTCCACACATGTATCATTGCTTTCCCAGTTCTTCTCAAATTCGCTCTCTCATTTTCCCTCATACTCCCTGTTTCACTTCCGCGCAATATTACCAGTCTAACACATCTCCGATTTTGATTTAGATGTAAAAATCGTGTAGTTGATAGAAATCCAGTCAGCGATTAACTATTATAGTGTTTTGGTTTATAGTTATTCAATGTCATAATGTGTGTGTTTGCATGCTTTAAAAGTCATTACATGTGATCTCAAGGCGTTTCGGTAGGTTTTATCGGTTTGTTATGCGACTTTTCGCCATTTAAGCAGTAAATAGATGAGCAGGCCTTGTCCGCTGGTAGAGAAATGGCAATGGGTGCAAATCTGAATCTGTCGTGAATAGCAGCATTGTCACTGAATAAATCCACTTTGTTTTCGATTTTCATTCATTCAATTGCGTTTTATCTTGTTTTTGTGATAAATAATAGCATAGCAGGAACAGTGAATTGTGATCGAAAAAAGAAAGGCCCGTAAAATATATTTAACATTTGAAAACGAGCAGATTGCATATTATGACAATAAGGTCATCATTGTCAGTTTGAAAATAGAATATAAAAACTGTTCCAATTGCTATGTCAAGTAAAATTTCGGTAGTTTTGCCGGTCTAAACATAGTAAAGGTAACGGTACTCCCAAACTCGATTTCAAGCTTTAGAGACAAAAAGGTGATGGCTCCCATTTTCATAAGCCTACGTCTTTGATGATAGTAGGGAGGACCAGCTTTTTACTTTATTGTCTTTTTTTCGACTCTGTCAACTCGTGTTATCACACCCTGGATACGTAGTTTACACTCAGTTGGGATTCCAACTATAGTCTACGCTTGCGAGGCGAGTGCCTAAGTCATTACAACATCGAGCTCTCCGTAATTACTCCTTTGAAAATGTGTTGAATAAGAAATCTTCTTTTCGTAACCCATAAATACCATGTTTTACGCCGTGTAATAATATCCTTCCGCTATTTTAAAAACCCCTGATTTTACCCCGCAGTAAAACATTTTTTTAGAAATTTAAAATCCGAATCGAAGATCCTCCTCGGAGGAAGCACATGGTGTTCCTTGGAGGAGCTGTCCTTGCGGATATTATGAAGGATAAAGAGAACTTTTGGATGACTCGGCAGGAGTACCAAGAATCGGGATTGCGTGTATTGGAGAAGCTGGGCGTGAAAGTGGCATAAGATTAGGTTATGAACGAGCATTTTGCAGGTTATGAACTGCTGTTTAATTTTTTACCAAATGATTTGGTTTTAACATTAATAATGCAGTATTGCTTCCGTAACCAGGACACTATTTAAGCGTTGAATAGAAGTCATAAAGTTCTATTTTCAGTTAACCACAATCGCCTATTATAAATATTTTTTGTTGATAATCTGTATTATTTGTTTAAACTCCAGAGTCATTCTATTACGCCAGCTTTACGTGGTGTACTTGTCGGCTGGCCATCTATAGCTGTATTTGAAATCAACTACCAGTCGCTTTATTTTACAAATGAAATTGCATTGCAATTCGTTTCTGATTGCACGAAATAACGATTCACAAGATTAAACAATTGCTTGGGAATTGAGTATACCACGTACGCTAACTTTTTTTTCTTTCGAGCTTACATTTCTATTAATCCAGACGTTTTAATCATTGATGAACGACATTTAGGTTATGTAATATGTGTTCTCTTACGTTTTCAAACACTGTATTGAAACTGTAGTTGCTACTTAACCGCTGTTGCTCATTGCACTTGAGTTCTATCTTGTTCAATCGAGCAAAAACTAGATTAAGTGGTCTGCAATCAAAGTTGGATAGAAAGTAGCCTTTGCACCCCTGATGGTGATAGCGAAGCACCCCCAAAAAGGATTTGATGAGCTTGCTGTCACTCTTTAACCCTAAATCGTTCACACACTACATTAATAATTTTTCGAAACAGCACGTTAGAACTGGTGTTCTGTCTTGCTTCCTGGTTGTGATATGATGCTATCGCGTAGTAGTTTGCCAATGCCTTAACATTCAGCACTACAGACAACAAATCATGTTTTTGCTCATCTTGCGTACCTGTTAGGATCCGTGATAGCTATGTAAGCCCATAGAAATACGGTAAAAGTGGTGCAGTTTTAATAATACTGTATGACGAATTAGTAAAAACAAGTTTTTCTTTTGCGCGTTTCAATTTTATAAGCAGAATCTTGGCACAAAATGTCTGATGTAATATTCATTGATCGTCTTTATTATCTGTTTAATTTGGTTTTGAAGATAATTATTACACAGAGACATTTATCCAAATGTTGTTTGTGTTGCATCGTAGGTTTGTAAGTACATGAAAGTAGTATTGGTTGTAGTAGTTGTTCAGTTTTTATCCGGTAATGTTCCCTTAGCGGAGATGACCGGATTCAGCCCTTTTCTTCTGCAATTGCTCGCACTCCGTCTCTCCACTTTGCTCGATTCAGGGCATCGTCCTTCTTCAAACCAATCCTCTCTGTCTCCTCTTCAACTCGCTTCTTCCAGGTCTTCTGCGGTCGTTCTCGCTTTCTCTTACCACTCACTTCAAGATTCAGAGCAGCCCTAAAAACGCTATCGTCATCCCTCCTCAGCACATTCCATACCATCGAACTCCATTCGCTGTTGCTAACCGGTCTATTGCTTCCTTCAACTTCTGTATGTCCATCTGTCCTTCAGCCGTCTTTCTATCAACAACTTTCCGACCGCTCATGGCTCTCACCATATCTCGCTTTGATACAGTGTTGCTGATCTTACGCAACAACGATAAACTTTACCTTTCATCCTCAGAGGAAACCTATTTCCAAGTAATAACTCTCCACATTCCCTAAATTTTACCCAACCAATTCTTACTGTTGCTGTGACTGCCGCTTCACAACCATCGAATCACTGTTTCTTCTATTATTCCTCTACGTCTCGAGTGAACAAACGCGTTGCCGACCTAGCGGTAACTCTTTTCATTTTTGTACATCTGCCATGAACCCAGTTTCCACATTTCTTGCATAACACTGAATTGGCCATGACTCTCCTCCCACAAATTCCACATGGATCTATCTTGCTTTTGAATAGTTCTCCTTCCGTCTCGCTTACCATCACTTTCGTTTTTCTGGTGCTGACCTTCAAACCCTTACTTTCCAATGCATCCTTCCATTTCCAAAATTTTTCTTTTAAGTCTTCCATGGTTTCGCTCATGAAAACAAGGTCAGTAATTCATTAGCCACACCCCTTGGATTTTCTGTAACAACGTCCACAATTATGGTAAACAATAGTGGTAGCAGCACAGATCTTTACTGTTACTTCGAATTCCTCTGAATACGCAGATCTTACCCTCACTCTTTGTCGTTGCCCCATCATACAAGCTCACAACTGCCCGAACCATTACTTCTGATTAACCCTTCTTTCTCATGGCCCACTCCATCACTTTTCTTGGAATTCTATCAAAAGCCTTTTCCATGTCAACAAACACATATACAACTTCTTATCCTTCCTTTTGATGTTCCTCCTGCATTCTCCTCACAATGAATATCGGACCCATTGTTCTTTTTCTCGGCAAAATCTAAACTGCATTTTATTCAAATTAATTGGTGCTCGTATTTGCTTCCCTAGTACTTTTTCAACAATTTTCTTGGCATGTTCTAGCAGTTTTACTCCTCGGTATGATTCACAGCTCATCACATCACCCTTTCCTTTAAAAATAGGCATAATCACACCAGTTTTTCACTTATCAGACATTCCTATACCATCCAATACACGCTGACACAGGTCCATCATCACTTCAACCCCAATTTTGCCACTCGCAACTATCATCTTTACACATACTTCAGATGGTCCAGTTGCCTTTCCTGATTTCATCTTTTGCATTGCTTCTACAATTTCTTTGCGAGTAAGTTTTTCCACTAGTCTTTCTACTACATCATCTTTCACCATTTGGTCCCATTCGTTCTCTTCATTCATGATCTTTTCCATGTGCTCCTTCCAAATTTTTGGCGTATCTTCTTCACTAAAACCCAACCTCCGTCTCTTAGCACCATCCTCCCTCCACATTCTTCCCTTTTTCATTCTTCTAAGGAAGCAGAAAACCCTGTTAGAATTCTGAAACCCTGATAAAAATCATTCAACTCCTGGTTAGCTTCCATTCTCATAGCTCTAGCAACAATTTTTCTCGTTTGATTTCATAAACATTTGTATTTGGTCTTATTTTCTTCTGATGGTAACCTGCACTGCTCTTTAAATGCCGCCTTTTTTCTTGCTATGGTATCCTTGACCTCTTCCTTCCACCACCACACGTCTCCTCGATCTCTTAGATTTCTTTCCACACATTTCATTGCATGCCTTCAGAACGCCTTCTTCGAAGGTTTTCCACAAATCAGGTGCGTCTGTGCTTACTAGTTTTACTCTTTTTAAATCTCACTCTTGTGTGGCTTTCATTCAGCTTCCACATCTTTCTTCTTATGATCCGTTGCTTTCTCACAGTCTTTTTTAGAACCTTTTTATCCAGATCTACGATCACCAGCCTGTGCTGAAGTTCCCATGGAATCAGTTTCACATTTCTTTCATACTTTCTGTATTTTTTTCCCACAAGCGCTAAATCAATTTCTGTTTCACATCCACCAGTGCTATTGGTGATTTTCCTTTTCTCTGCCTTGTAAAATCATGTATTTGCCACGCACAGAACTTTCGCAATCTTCTACATTTCTCTTCCCAATACCATTTCCCTCATAAACACCTTGAAAACCCTCGGCACATTTCCCTACATGTTTATTAAAATCCCCCAAAGAAACGATGATTTTACTAGAACTTTCAAAGTCCCACTCACTCGCCATTTCATCATAAAAACAAACTTTCTCTATTTCCGGTCTTTCGCTTTGTGGCTCATACGTAGATATTATTCGTGTTACTTCTGTACCCAAAGTTAGCACAGTTGCCATAACTTTGTCTCTTTTTCTTCTAACTTGCACAACGTTTCCAGATATTTCTTCTTTCACCAATATTTCAATCCCTCCAGGTCCTGCATCAATTCCTGACCAAACCAGTTTATACCTTCGTCCCGAAGTACGCACAAAACGAGCTCCTTGGCCTATTCATCTTATTTCTTGCATGCAGTACACATCAACTCTTCTCTTCCTTAGTTCTTCACACACTTCTGTTTTCCTTCCACAAAGGCTTTCCACATTTAACGTACATAATCTTATCCCATAACTTTCAAGTTTAAACCCGGAGATTCTTGCAATGGGCTTTGCTGAAGCAAAATTTTTCTACAAGAAGCGTGCCCTTGCTTACCCCCAACTTTAGTTTTCTGACGTGAGTGGTCCAACCATGCAATTAAGCTGGCAACCCCACCGTTAACAGCCAGACTGGAATTGGTTGGTACCCAATAGTCGCCTGTTAACGACATGCTGGGAAAAATAGTTTCTCTACAAAGCGAGTCAGAAGTAACCGGGCAGTCAAAACTACTCAAGTAATGAATGACTGCCCGGTTACTTCTGATTCCCTCTGTATTATTTAAAACCGGTGAAGCACAGCGAAAAGCTATTGCAAAATCGCAAGTGTTGGGAATTCGAAGCGAGTATACAGAGACCACCAAATTGCTGAAATTTTAGCAGTTGGTATTATAGACGCGTTCAAAAGTTCAAGACCTTTTCGTCGCCAAATACGGTGAATCACCCGTCCTGTATCTTAACAGACTTATGAAAATTTCACGACTGGAAAACTTGCTCGGTAGGTGCACCGGCCAATTTCTATGCCATCCTTCGGACTAAGGACTTACGCTCAAGAAGCTAAAGTACCAGCCCACTCTTGTCAATTGATGCATATGTGCGTTACACACCAATAATCACAAACACTGCTTTTTGCCCTAGCAACGGATAGTCTTCCTCGTACGCGCCCTGGTCTTCTAGCTCTTCACATATCTTTCCTTTACTTCGTATTTTTTGGCACTTAACTCGCTAGTGTATATGTCCCCTATGCGTCACACAATAAAGAAATGATTCCCGAATATTTCCAGAGTTTAACCAATAAAAATTGCTAAAAAAATAAAATGTTAATAAACGGGGAAATACCAGAAACAATTACCCCAAAAAAACAACCTATAAAATCGGTCAGAAAATAAACAAGACAGGGCTTGTCTAATGGGCGAATACCGGAAACAACTACCAATAAAAATCACTTAAAAAATAAAATAAATAAACAAGGGTTTATTTATTAAAAAATACACAAAATATTTACCAAAAACAATAAATTATGTTGGAACTGGATAATGGCTTAACTCAGGTTGCCAACCCGCGGCTTGCGAGCCGCATGCGGCTCTTTTGACTCCTGTTTTGTGATCGATGATTAAGCGTAGTGATGTGTAAATTGAGGGCATCATGTTAAATTTAGTGGACGGTGGAAGGTCACACAAGATTAGCGTGGTCTTTGAAAATGATCTTCAAAAAAACTGGTCATCCTTTTGCCGTTATGATGATGCTTCGATGTTATGATGAGTAATCTCCAAAAAAAAATCAGCATTCTGTGCTCCGACGGATAGTGCGGAAGTTCGAAGTAAAAGTTGCATAACGGCTCTTTCAGTGACGGTCTCAATTAATTTTGGCTCTTTGTAAAGCACAGATTGGCCACCCCTTCGTCTAACTTATCTCAAGAGTATTATCGCTGCACTTTCAAAAATTTGAAAAATATCAACAGTCCCTCGACGGACTAAATGCTGTTGTAGCAACCTCAGCAACTTCAACTACAAACCACAAGCAGAAAGTCACCAACAACACTTGGCTTTATATCTGGAACGCCATCTATGTATGGTAGTTATGATAAAAGTAACTAGTCGCCACACCAATTGCAATCATTTTAGCTTGGATTACAGTCGGATGCCTGCCGTTTCCTACAATGGTGACCCCACGAAGAAGCTAAATCTTCCTCGATGTAGTTGGACGGTAGCGTCTTCAGTCAAGCAGCACAAGCCATTGTTGAGTCGCCGAGCACAAACGTGAAGACCGCCTTCCAATTGATGTCTTGGCGGGAATATAACTTGATTCGGCGAGTAAACCTCACTCTCTCAACGTTGGCGTGAAAAACATGTTGCGACCTCAGCAACTTCCTCCGTTCTATCGCACGTCTCCACTTGCTGCGCGTGCTTGAGAAGGGAAATTGTGTAGCAATCTCAGCAACTTCAACTCAACCACAAGCAGAAAGTCACCAACAACATTTGGCTTTATACAGGGTGTCCGTAAAGTTACTATACAGTCTTACAAGTTACTATACAGTTTCATTGTATTATATGTAATAGATTATTACAGTCTTTTCGGATGTAACACATGTATTTTCTGAGATTTTTATAAACATAAAGGTGTTATTTCTTTTGTTACAAATAAATATTGTAATACAATATCTTACTGTACTGTTAATATATTACAGGGTGTCTGTATAGTAACTTGTAAGACTGTATAGTAACTTTACGGACACCCTGTATATGGAACGCCATCTACATACAGTAGCTATCATGATAGAAGTGACTAGTCGCCATACGGAGTGCACTCATTTTAACTACAGTCTGATGCCTGCCGTTTCGCTACGCTGTTATGAAGCGGATGCTAATATTGTCACTGATAAGAAGTTGTTTCCGCTGAAACAAAGAAACAACACGTTGTTGTCCGTTGAAGTGAGGTTATTAGCTGTTGCGTGGTGAAAACATGTTGCATTGCTGGAAGAGGGATACTCTTCAATTCGTCAAGTGTTCGTCAGATTAAAAGGTTTTCAGTTTCAAACAAAGGTAGCACAGAGGCACAAAGTGGACTTTGGCTGCCCTATGTGGAAACAAAAAATGCCGCAACGTTTCTGTTCCAGTCAATTATAAATGTTGGCGTTAGAGTTTTGTGCTCAGACGCAGCTAAAATTTTTTCGTTTGCAGTCAAAAATTGCCGTCATGAGCTGACCGTATAGCCCTTTCTACGCCACTGTGATAACCGTTTTTTCCAGCAGCAAATTTGAAAAAAATGTTTTCAAATCAGCTTATCAAAGAGTTGCACTAGAAGCATCAGCTCTGTATCAGTGTAATTACAACATTAGAGGCAAGGAAATATAACATTTGAAAAATCTTTCTAACTTACTGTAACAATTTAAAGTTTTCGGTGGGTAGTCGTAAACGTGTGAGCAACGATGGCTTTTGACGTTTTCTCCATACTCTTCCCTTATCAAACAATGCACCTCCATATTTTGAATAAAGCTTAATGAGAAGCATGAGCCCTATAGCAATCAGCAGAAAAACTGAAGGAGTGTGTCAGCTTGTTCGAAGATTTCCACGCTTTTAAGATCATGAGTCCTTTTTTGAACAAAATGCCAGAAGCAGCTATAAAAGCTTATTCGAAATCGCAGAGACAACCACTGCTATTTGGGCGTGCGGTGCACTTACCTCGTAATTCAACAACACCAACTGGTTTTTGGATGTATGAACTGGATTCATGCTGTTTTCATTTTGAAAGCGTAAAAACTCATCTAACCGCAAAAACTTGCTGTAATTCACGTGTTCAATATGGGAAAACCTAATTCTGGAAATTTGCATGGAATTGCGCAAATTACAAAATCACTAGTATTTTCTGAGCAAACTGCTTTAAAATATCGATTTCACGTAAAGTACTTCTTGTTTATTTAGATTTCAAAACCTCAAAGAATCGTGATACAATTTTATTTGTATAAGGTGCTGCTGATTTCAGGTCATTGGACTTCAGACAATTTTAGGCAAGTCACAAGTTTAAGTCCGACCTTTTTTCACTGGTCTAAGACCACATTCAAGTTCGCTTCAAAAATTCAAACCTGAACCAGTGATCTCTTACATCAATGAATTTAAAATAGGCTACAAATCAGTGATACACCTTCATCATTATAAAAACACACCACGTGGTGCAGTGGTATAGTTGCGACCTTTAGAGCGAAAGCTCTGGAGTTCAAAACTCAATTGAAATACCGCTGGTATTCGTCAGGAAAGGCATCCGGAATTTAAAGTGCTACGTTGCTTCAGTACAAAGTCTGGTTTGAAAGCGAGTGTTTAGTGGTAGACATACATTGGATCAGAACGTGAGCCTGCGAAATATGGGAAAAATGACGTAGACCGGCTACTGGCATGAAGAACAATGTTTAGTTATTCGTGGTGTACAATTACCATTTCATATTACATTCCATTAAATTGAACTTAGACTTGTCTGTAAAAACTGCAAATCCGAAACAAAAAACCCAAAAGTACGCAAATACAAAGCCCTGATTGATATGATAAAAAAAGGCCTACAACCTGTAGATACCAAAATGCCCTATCAATAAAAAAGGTCTTCTACTCATAAATAGAGCACTAGCCTTCTCTTCAGCTAAGATTATCCTTTTTTTACACCATTTATTCTTTATCTTCGAAAATCTGGGCAGCCCACTTGGATCAGCCACTCAACGCCCCTGGTTGAGTAGCATCTAGATCACATCACAGCGTTAGCAGAGCATGATTGCATCCACGTCACTGACGAAGCAAATGTTGTTTTATAAAAACACTTCCATAAAACCGAGGGTTTTGGATTTAAAGTTTACAATGTAGGCTACAACAAAACCTTTCATTGGCATGTCTCAATAAATATTCCGCTGCGGTTCATAGGTATATCTTAAAATAAAGCTTATAATTCCCAATTTTTTTCACCAACTTGTTTGAACAAATTTTCTCCCAGGAATTTTTTTTAGTAAGCTTAATGGCTCGCGGTTGCGTACCACTGCTCCAGAGCGTAACCAGGTAGGGGGCAAGCTCTCCCTCCTCCCAAAAAATAATCCATATGTTGTTTTTAACCTGATTCGTAAATACTTTCTACAAAGGTCACAACTTGGCTATAGTCCAGCCAATTTTTCTAAAAAAAAACGGATAAGGCGATCCCTAATTCTCAACAAAATTCTATCCTTAAAAGGACGGGGTCACCACCCTCTCGTAAAAACTTTTGGCTGGTTGGGCTCCTGTATTCACTATAGCACATTCAGCGGGTTACTGTCACCTCATAAACCACCAACCACAAAAAAAGCAAGTGACCTACCTATCTATGCTGCTAGTTCCTTATTTTTTCTTAAGTGGTTACGATCGATAGATGAAATCTACAGTATTATTTGAAAGTTTATCATACTATTGCATCTTCGTGTTTCACGAGAAATTGAAGTACTAGAAAGCTTTAAAAATAGGGAAAGTTTAAATTTCATCGTAACTTTTATTGCTGAAATGATCAACAGGAAGTATCGTGTTGAACCAAGCAATGTTTTAGCGCGACTGGTCAACCTTTAACAGCAGATAATATGTTGAGCAGGCACTTTAACGCTAGCTGATATCAATTCCGTAATGTTTTCACTATTCTACAAGTCTGTTGTCTAAAACAATAACTTTATAGGCTTCTTACATGAAGGTTTATTTTGTAATAGCACAATAGCAAAGAGTAAGATGATAAACAGCATGTTGATTCGATTTCACCCTTATTGCCGTCAGTAGCAAATATTGCACAAAAGTAATCAAACTATCATGTAGCGATTAAAAGAGCAGTTAAAACGAGGTGATTAAGCTAATAACAACACTGGGCAGTCTTTCAAATTTGCTATTTGACATACAGTAATTATGAAATGGCATAGCACAAGATAATAGTTTTTTGACAGCAAGTTTTGGACTACAGAGGCACAATCAATATGTTTACAACTTTAAAAACACTCATTAAAATTTAATTCAAAAATAAAGATTTGCAATACTATTTAAAAACGAGTACCAACGGTCTGTCATAGCATCGTCAAAAAGCATATATATATATGGTGATTGCATGCATATTCAAGCAACAGTTCAGTTCCGAAGCAGTGAAACAAGATCTTTAGTACGAAAATGAACAAGCCAAGTAGCTCGACAACGTTTAAGATCATAATAGCAACGTTAAAAAAGCATATATGGCAACTGGATACAGATTCAAGCTACAGATTAGTTCCGAAGCAGCGGGATAAGATCACAAATTACGGAAATCTACGAGCCAAATAGCTCGAGAAGGTTTCATACACAAACATCATAATAGCACCACCTGTTAAAACAAATTACATTAACTACATAATTCTGAATTCACTATGGGAACAACAATACTTTTAAGGTGATAACACAATCTACTTATGGCAAATAAAAATTAGCTTTGATTTGATGCGTGTTTTAGCCTTCAGATTGACAGTACTGAGTTAGTGGGCGCTAAGCGTACTGTGTTATCGTTGTCCAAAATTGCTTCAAAGTTGCGAAGTTTCAATAGTGCGCTTGAATGGCTAGACATCACTACAAATAAATTTACTACTGATTGCAACCCGCCTAGCAACTGAAATAATCAAAAAATCCATTTCTCCAGGGTAACGCAGTCACCGTGAGATTTAAACGCACAATTCGATCAATGTCACGAAACGGCGTTTTAACTCACTCGTTCAATGGCAAAGTTCAAAGCTGTTGTATCCTTGGTAGAAGCATTGTGGGTAACTTTCCTTAAGTTCTGCTACTCGCAGTACCTGAATTAGAAATCCTGTGTCCGCAATACTGGCAAATCCAAAACAGACGAACTTTAAATTTAAATAGCATCTAATGTAGTTGTGTCTGTACGTACGTGCGCTTTAACTCCTCCCAAACTACAGGGCGTACAAACATCAAACTTGACACGATTGATCACCTCCTTGGGATGAGAAGGGGGTTCGTGACGTCGTAATCCAAGGTATTTTTTAATTTGCATTTCTCCACAAAGGAGAACAATTTTTTGCCCAAACGAAAGTCAGCACCCAACTTAGCAACTTGCAAAAATGTCAACAACCCGTCTAGAGAGTAACATAACGACACAGTTTAGGCTTGATTACACAATTGTGATTTGTTCTCCGTATTTTCTCAAAACATAATGATCGTAGCAAAGCGATTAAAAGTTTTGGGAGATATTAACAAGGACCTTCGGATAAAAAGATTCTACAACGATATACGCTCAATTGACGGTGCAACAAGCGATTTTTTATTTAAGCATTTTAAACATGCTTCTTGTTTTCTTAAACGCTTCAAACTCGCTCTACGATATTACACTGCTGTCTGATACCAATAAAGCATAAAAAGCAGCAGGCAGCAGCTTTGTGTTAGGTATTACCCACGGTTTTTTTGAAAGCCAACTACTTATACGCTGCCTGTTAAAAAAGAAAGATACACAACAGCAGGCCTGAACCCAAAACAGTAAAAGTGCCACACTGAGCACGTAGTTTTTCCGCAGGCCGCATGCCGACAGTGTTACTTGAAGATTAGGGTTATCATATTTAGCAGCGCAATTCTTGACACATTTACGGCGATCACGTTCACTTTTAAGCACTAGCGAGTCATTTGCCCATTTTCGTCTCAAAACAAGTGTGAAGACCTTCTTTTTTTGGAGATCAGCTATTTCGGCGAACAAATTTTGAAATATACTCGTAACGTTTGTTGAGGGCTCGCGTGGGCCGCACCAAAACCTTATGTGGCCAAACTGTACGTTGTGCAGGCCGGCGTTACAGTATTAAAATAGCCAGAAGCGAAAAATCCTGCTGCAAAGTTGAACAAATTGACGATATTTCGTGTGAAATCTTTTAGGAATCACAAAAATTATCCACATATGTACCACAATAATATGGTCGATAGATTATACTCTTAAACCATAACCTATCCTATTCTAATACCCCTGTAAGTGCTTAATTTTGGATCATTTTGCACTTTCCTTATATGCGTTTATGCCAGTACCTAGCGATATACGCGCCGCCATAGGTCATACAAATAAGCATATAAATAAGCATACAGTCGCAAGTAGTATGCCAAATACTTAATAGCTTCTTTTTGAAATTACACGCCAATCACTTTGGCGTCCTCTCTCCCACAACTTTACATTTATGCTTCCTTGCAAAAGGTGCAACAAAAGAATGAAAGTGTGTGAAATTATCGGCTGTTTTAATAGTGAGTAAGTCCAGCTCGTAAGCACATGCTGGAAACAGGGAAAGCAAGACGTTGCTGGGGACTCCAGAAACTTTGGGATATATATAGCGACTACGCGCAATCCTCCATGGTTTTTTCAATCAATTTCCTTTAAAAACGGTACATTTCATTTCGGAAAAGAATTGCCCGTCACAAAAAAAAACAACTTTTCATTACTGTTCTCACGCCTATTGTCTGATGCGATTTTGTATGATGCGATATTACCAACCTGAACATTACCGATGGGGGTACTGCTATTGTAATAACTTAATCATGAGTACTTCACTTATTGTTAATATGTTCTTCCCTCGCTGCGCTTATGCCAAGACGAAACAACCTGAGCGCAGCGAGAGGCTTTTGGTCACACAAATTCGCGTGCAGTTACGAAAAAGTCCTAAGTAGTGAACCTGATATTTAATAAGTTGATCTTGAAAATCCATATCAAACATTTTGGCGGCCTTCCACAAATTCAACATGCTTTCAAGCGCTTTCTGAATTTAACAATTTAACTGATAAAAGTTTGTCAAGTTTAAGAACACCGACGGTGAAAACAGTGCAAATAAGAAGTAGCCAGGGATTTCAGAAAGTTGGTAGAAATATAGCGTCTCCGCACAATTTCCCACAATGTATTTTTACTCGATTTCTTAAAAAAAACAACAACAGTAGTTTGGTTTCGAAATGAGAATTAGCTATTACAAAAAGTTTCACTTTTTATAACTGTTTCCACAAGTATGCATCGGGTGAGGCCGGTGCAGGCGTCTGAACCGACAATCTAAACGCGACATACCGATAGCGGGCCCTAAGGACAACGCCGGCTAGTTTTAGATAAAATCCACACCACTTACTTGGTCCTAGTCGTAACAACTTAGGCAGCAGCCCTTTGTACAGGGCTAGAAATCTGAAAATAAAATTGTAAACCAGTTTGAGGTAATTTCAATTGGCTTATGATAGGTTTTGTGCTAAAGGGCAAAAATAAGATGTGAAAGTGCTTTAAAAAAATTTACAAAGCGTTGCTTAGCTTTCTGCTCACAAGACAACTTCAACGGTTTTAAAACAGTTGTATTCAGACCTGCTTTGGAGCAGCCGGTAACAAAAATTTGTTTTTATCACAAACACTGTCATCGAGCAACAGTGTCATGTGCTTTTACCAAGGACAGAATAATGCTGACAATAAGTGAGCAAAGGAAGCCGGCGATTATGAGGTTAGTGTTTTATTGTACCAAGATAATGCTAAGCCTGGATCAGAAAGTTAAATAAGAACAATTTACCCTTCTTCCTTGTATATGGTATACATTGCTGTATGCGCTCCGTAGTACTTGATTTGTCCCGGTACCGGTTGCGGACCCTGAATTCGACTTTTTGCCACATCGTACGGAATATTAATGATAGAAGCCATTGTACCGGCCGTAAAGCCAAGAAGTAGTTTGTAGGTAGTTTCTTGCGCTTTTGACTACACAAACCATTAATATATTTTTAAAAAACTTTTTACTCATATAATATTTTAATTATTGTCAAGCCAATAACATCAGGCATTTTGGAAGAAAAGAACACGTTGAGCACAAATGTCGAAACTGCAAAAATTCCAGCCTAAAACAGAGGTGGGTAGCAATGCGAAACTTTTTAAAAATTGTAGGAGCATTGTTACCTCGGTACACTTTTTGCTTGTTTCTGACAAGTACCGGTACTTTTAAACGACCAACTTGCGTTTTATTACTTTACATAATTCTAGTTGCAGCAGCAGCAGCAGCAGCAGCAACACTAATTCAGATACACAGCATAAAGCTGACAATTTCGATGAATCGTTGAAGAAGCCTACCTCAAAAGACCGAAAAAAAACCCATTACAATTTTTGGAAGAGAGATCTTTGAAAGGGTAGAAAACCACGATTTTTCCAACAATGCTTTCAAGTAACTGGTTTTGAAATTTGACATAACAATTCCGAGCTGCGCTTCAGTGAAAAACTATTTTTCATGGAAAAGCTCAACTATGCTCTAAAACAGCAGGGCACAGTGATAAACATTTTAAATGCTTGTTTTGAAAAGAAATTATAAGTTCTTAACTGTTTGGTTTGTTTTGTTACGAAGACTTGAAAGTTTGATTTCCCAAAAGAGTGGCGTATAGCTAGAAGAGTTTAGCGACATAGAATTTAAAGGTTACTTTAGTGATTTAATGATTGCTAAGCCGTGTTGTGATTGACTTTACTCCCTTGACTTTATATGATTGACTTCACTGCCCATTTGCGAATTCAGAGGGCGGAACATTGTGACAGGACCTGAATTTAGTCTTGAAAACAAACCAAAAAACTCAGTTTAACTCACGTTTACGAGTTAAGGTTTTAAGAAAATGAAGGCTTACACATAAATGACCCCTAAATAACGCTCAATTTCAGTGACCTACGAAAAAGGTCTTTACTAGATTACTAGTTCATGCCCGCTCGTCCTTTAAAAAGTTTTGGATAAGCCAGTCTCTGCCCACGCAATGCCAATAAACCGCCCTCAAATGCTTTGGAATAACCTGCCCATGTGGCATAAGGCATTTGAACGTTCCCGTAATTCAAATCCGCAAAAATATTTTTTCCTTCAAAGTACCGCAGTATTCTTATTTTGGTTGAACCAACGCAGAGATACGTTTTCAGCGCCGACTGCCCACCTCTAACCAGAAGCATTTTAAATTGTGCAAGAAATGAAGCACCAACGTTTTTTAGATACCTTATTTCACCTTCAAGGCAACCGAAGATCAATTTTACAAAGTTTTTTGTTCTATTTTTTCACCTTCCACCTTATTCAAGCAAAACCAATCGTCAAGACAGCCTTGCAGACAGCGCTATGAGTGGATTAGAATCTACTCAGCCAACGTCCTACATTTCCAATATTCAATAACCGTTTTTGTGTGACAAAAATTCACCGTTTGCAAATAAATGCTCACCTGAGTGTTGGGTATATATTCCTTTAAAGTGTGATACAATCCAAAATAAACCATATTCCACACTCCATGCCGGCCTAATGTGGCAGTCAGACCTCTATTAATTCCCATCATACCAAATCCATTTGCTTTTATGATTTCGCGTGCTTTTGCCAATGTTGATTGTTGCTGTAAACCAGATAATTAGAGTTTCAAGCAAAAAACCAATTAAACAATTTTTTAGGGGCATCCGCTAAACCAGATAAGCTTCAAGAATAGTTACTGTAAATACAAGAAACATTAGAAACGACCTAGTTGTAGTACTTCTCTCGCAGTTGTACAAAAAAAAAAAAATTTCATGAGCGCCAGCAATTTTTTTCTACACCAGTATACTCACATCTTTTAGTTTTATGTTCCGCTCTGACTGCAACTGAACTTTTACCCTTTCAAAGGGATTTGTGACAAAACCTTCCGTGACACCAGAACTTAATCCAGCTAGAGCATAAATCTGAAGCAAACAAAAGTGGTCATTGACATTTTGCACACACCAAGTCATTTTGCCTATTAGTACGCTGCATGAATTCAGTTTAATTGAAAGAGTATACTCTTATACTGTTATTCTGGCTACCAGGTATTTTTGATAAATTCATTTTATTTAGCTCTTCTGGTAAGTAGTAGCAAACCGCATTTAACTTTAAAAGACATGTTATCAAAGGCAAAAGACTCGGTGGAAAGGTCATCTAGACCTGGTGTAGTTTACCAGATTCCTTGTCAAGATTGCACTGGTATCTACATTGGGGAAACTGGACGGGCCTACAAAACAAGATTGGCTGAGCATAAAAGGGATTTGAGGCCAGCAAATCTGGCTAAAGTTGATGACAACAATTTTAATAAAAAAACGGCGTTGGTTAAGCATGCCATCACCAAAGATCACCGAGTTGACTGGGTTCATAGCAAAATTTTAACCTTTGAAATAGATTTTACCAAACGCCGATTTCTTGAATCTTTTTTTATTCATAATTCTGTAAATTCAATCAATGATAAAGAAAATTGTTTTTATTCTAAATTTATGATAATTTGACGTAATCTACAGTTGTTTATTATTCGCTTTTAAACTTGTCGTTTTGCCTTTTTCTTTCGATTGCGTAGCACACTATTTATATTGCCTCACTCGTGCTTTCGTTTATTATTAGTCCTGATGAAGAACAGCTGTATAGCTGTTATAAGAACTTGTATCAACTTGAATAAACGTTATCATTACCAGAAGAAGTAAATAAAAGGACAGTACACTCTTTCCATAAAGCACTTGCTCTCGTAGAGTTTGAATTTGAGCAAGAATGCATTTAATAATAATGAAAGAACTTACATTCACTGCTTACAAGCTAATATGAACTGATCAAGATAAATACGAATGTGCATAGATGCTACTTTTAACAAAAAAGAATGGAAAAAAAAACTCACCAATGGTGTTTTTTCACCACCACCACTGAATAAAGTCTGATATCTTTCAAAAAAGAAAAACTGCACAAAATCAAAAAATCAGATCAGTTTTAGACTTCCAAAAGAATATGAAGTAGCAATATGTGTACCTTAACCGCTCGTTTTGGGGTTTCAGCTAAAATAGGAGGAAGTATTCCCTTGTAAAATGATAAAAACCTAAAAAAATATTAATAAATTACCCCTGACAGAAACCACTAATTAACTACCAACATATACATTGTTCAAATCAAATTATTTTGTGAGCAATGGACATGTTTGAAAATCCATCACATCATAATGCATCTTCGGAAGATTTCATAATTACCCTTCTGTTCTATACATAGTAGTAACACAATGGCCAAGAGATCGATATTGCAAAGAATTTTGAACAAAGCTTTGCAATTGAAACCTGCAACATAAAAAATAATCAAGGACTTGCTACTAAAAACAAATGGTCTGCTCTTAACTTTAGCACTAAATAAAAATAGATCAGAGCTTGGCGCCTCAATTAAAATATCTTCCACAACATTCATCAACCAAAGTCGAAATGAAGCAGATACAAAAGCTAAAACATAAATTACCTTGTCTTCACCACATCAAGAGGGTGCATTATGCAAATTTCAACAAGACCTAAAAATAATTCAAATCAATGAATTGACCAACACCCAGTGCCATAGCCAGAGAAAACATTGTAGTGGGGCACATACTCAAAGTGAGGAGGCACTGAAGTAGATAACGAGTTGCAGTGATTAAAATTGATTTATTTGGCTGAAAATTTTGTATTTTTTGTTAGAAAAGGACAATAGATTATAGAATGCACATAAAGTGAGCTTGCATGATGTTACAAGTAATATACGAGGTCTGTCTAAAAAGTATCCAACCTTTGGACATAACACACACAACACAATATCACAAATTTTATTTAATCTCCTTCAAAATACACTGCTTGCAAGTGCACATACTTTTCCCAGCACCTGTGCCTCTTTTGGAAGCACCTCTCGATCTCCTCCTCTGGAATGCTCTTGAGCTCTGCCATTGCTTTTTCCATAATGTCTTAAGTGACTGAAATTACATCTCTTTTAGCGTAGTTTTTAACTTGGGGAATAGCCAAAAGTTGCATGGTGCCAAATCAGGAGAGTAAAGAAGCTGTTGCACAAGTGTCGTATTGTTTTTGGCCAAAAAACCTTTGATCACATGGGCGGAATGAGCAGGAGCATTGTCAGGGTGAAGCTGCCAGTTCTTCTCTGTCCACATGTCTGGCCACTTTCTTCGCACAGCATCACAAAGGCGATGTAAAATCTACAAGTAGTACTCTTTATTGATTGGTTGGCATTCTGGTGCATATTCGTGATGCACTATGCTGCAGGAATCAAAGAAACAGGTCAACATCACTTTCACATTGCTGCAAACTTGATGATTTCAGTTATGCAAGAACATTATGGAAAAACAACGACAGAGCTCATGAGAATTCCAAAGGAGGAGTTCAAGAGGTGCTTCCAGAAGTGCCAGAGACACTAGAAAAAGTGTGTGCACTTGCAAGGGGACTATTTTAAAGGAGTTGAAATAAAATTTGTGATAATCATTGTGTTGTGTGTTTTATGCCCAAAGGTCGGATACTTTTTGGACAAACCTCATAAGTAAGCATTGTGCAACCTTTTTTGCAGATGGGCCAATCTGAAATTAGCTGAAAATTTTGCGAGCCAGTCATAAATCATCACACAAACATTGGAAAAAGACCACATATTGCATGTACCCATGCTTCTTCTGGTTAAAATAGTGGAAGCCATTCACCCAGCAAGTTGTAAAAAGCAACTAATGGGTAACTATGTATGCGAAGAAGGTCTATGAATAACACGGTGAACTGGTGATGGATGTAATACACTTTCTGCTTAACAAGAATGCTAAAGATTCGTATGTTTTGTGCTCAATGTTGATTGCTGATTGATGGTGTGAGACTCTGCATTTCCAGGTTCAATTTGTGACATGAACGCAAGGTACCATGTGTTCTGTATTTGATGGTGACTGACGGTGTAAAACTGTGAATTTGCAGATTTAATCCATTGCCAACACACACTTTGGATTCGTATGTTTTGTACTTGTTGTCGACTGATGTCAAAGTCTTGTGGGATGCTGATATCACAGGTTTAATTCCTAATGGGAATGCTCAGAATTTGCATATTATGTATCTGCTGGTTTAGGGCTCAGAATTTGCAGATTTATTCCCTGGTAAACACACTTGGAAATTATGGGTTTGTGTCAGATGTTGTCTGATTGTATAGAAGTGGGAAGTTGCGTGTTTAGTCACTGACCGGAACACTTGGGATTTGTGGGTTGTGTATGTGATGTCAACTGATAGTGTAGAGCATGAGATTTTCAAGTTTCATCCTTTGTGAGAAAACCTGGGATTAGTGGGGTGCGGAACTGCTCTTCTTGCACCAGTATTTGCTTTTTTAAATTTGTGTTGTGTTCATTCATGTGTGTCTCTTTTGTTCTGCTGTGCACATTGTACTAAGCCTGATTAAGGCCTAAACAATGTGCCAGCAATTTGCACATTGTTCACCCAGCACTTCTACCCGCGTAAATAAATAAAAAGTACTAAACATGGGACAGAGAGGTTTCTTAAGCACACTTTTAAGCACAGGTTGGTTGCATTTTACATTCACACCAAGGCTGTTAACTTTTTTCTTCTTCTAAAAAAAGGAATCCTAGCTACTAGACATAAAAGCCTTATGAACAGATTTATTTTGATTCTGATTAATTTAATACCAGATTGAACAAAGATTATATGAAGAGATAAAGTATTCTGAATAAATAAGGACTTACTGTATCTTCATCATACAACAAAATAGCAACATAAAGAAAAATTAGTCAGAAGCTCCTAAAAGAAAAGGCAGAGGCTATTTTGCCATCAGACATTAGTGATTGGTCAATTTTAATGCAATAAACATGATGCAATAAACATGTGACTTTTGTTTTTTTCTGATTGGTCAATTTTAATACATTAAAAAAATTTGGACCCCCAGTCTGCACTCCCTCACACTGCCTCCCATTGTGTACTACTCTGTACATTTACATACCAGGCCACCCCTTCCAGTGTACACTACCTTTGTCTAAGTACCCTGCCAGTGAAGAATCCAACCCATAACCATTGCATTGCAAGGCAGCTACACTATCCATGCACCACAGCACCACTGCTAGAACTAAAGCAATTATGGCTACATAAACACACATAAATGTTCACCGAAAAATAGCCTCTAAAGATAAAATGCCATTAACAGCAAAACAGCCACTTCCTAAAGAAAAACAGTAGGAAACACTTGATTACCTGCACCTCCTCCTGCAATAAATTGCTGCAACATCCTTTTGTATGAGACATTTTTAGGGGATCGATCCTTGATCTTAACAGGATCTACATTGTAAGTATTTGATAGATTTGATGTACCACCCATTGTGTTGGCTGTTTTGGCACTTAACTTAATGTTTATACTCTAAAAATATACATTGGCCTTGGTAATCCTGTACTTTAGCGCGGTAAATTATTTAAGCTGAAAGGGCAGTGTACACTGTAGGGCCAGGCCCGGTATGTAAATGTACGGGGCAGTGTACACTGGAAGGGTGGGTTCCAGTGTACACTGCCCCGTACATTTACATACTGGGCCTGGCCCTACAGTGTACACTGCCCTTTCAGCTTAAATAATTTACCGTGCCAAAGTACAGGATTACCTTGGCCTTAACTTATTAAAACGTTGTAGTACTGGTAATCACCTAACCTAAAAATTATCCACTTGCAATCAAACAAGGCTACCCTTGCTGTTGAGTCACAACTACTTTAGCTCTGAGATGATGAGAACTTATTTTACTCACCAAACAAAATAGCCTAGAGGTTTAGGAAAAAACTAAAATACATAAATGCAGATTTACAGAAATACATTTCGTTTTGCAATGTTTGAATGTAGCATTGCTGAATGACAAAAACATATCCTGTAAATTCATATTTACCTGTATTGCAGAAGTACAGAAATTCATAATAAAATATTGAATTTCTGTATTCTGCAATACAATAAATGCAACCACCAAAATGCAAGAACTATTAACTAAAGCATGGAAATCTCAGAAACGAAAATTTGTGGAAGTCAATAAAATATTTATTTCTAAAATTCATTGATTCCATTTTTTGGGGGCAGTTTCCAAAATTCAGTAATTCCATAGGCTACTTCAAAAAGAATTTCTGTATCTTTGTACCTATTTTAGCAATTCCCTACAATTTAGAACGAACTTTCATGACTCAGCAATTCCATATTTCAGTACATATTTCCATATTTTACTGTCACCCAAGAGTTTATAGGAGTCTACAATATAACCTTACAATTTTTGAGCCAATTACCCATATTACCACAAACACACAAATGCCATTACAATTGGTGCAAGCTATTTGTTTGAACTCACGACTCAAACAGTCAAAATGTGTGCTTGAACGCAAGTGATAATTCCACTTAGCTATGCAGCATGCAACTAAGTAATGCAGCATACTTAAAGTGCATAAACAAGGCTTCCAACAAGTCTTCACGCTTACTACTGAGTTTGTGAGAGGAAGTTGCAACTCATATAAGGTACCAGCAGAAGAGAGTTGCAACAGGGCAGTTCATTGCAACATGGTATCACTGCTGAATTACTCTGCTGAAGGGGAGGTCACAGGGTGCATATACAGCCCCAAAGAACATGGTAAAAAAGGGGCTCTTGGCATAAAGATGAAAATCTTTTAGTTTAAAAGAACACCTCACAATTAGTTAAAATAGTGTGATGCAGTTTTCTCTTTATGCTTATCCATGATCAGATGATTAGGACCTCTACCGATATTAAGTTAACATTGCAGAATATCCAGACCATTTCCACATCATGCTGAACAAGACCAGGCTAAAGGTCAAGTCAAAGAAATTGGTCAAAATTTGCAAATAAATGGGTTACCACAATTTTTTTGGAAGCTGCATGTTTTATGAGCATTGCAGTAAAACTTAAGCAGTCTACTTGATGTCAAGATTCAATTAAGCAGTTTACTTACAAATTACACCGAGAATGGAAAAAATTGACATCAACAAACATTTTCTTATCAACTAGCTCAAAATATCAATTTTGCTCACAGTACCACCCATAAAGTAGGTATTAAAGGTGTATGCAAATGCCGGTTTCAGTCTCTGTAAGCACTAAAGATGGTTCAAATCTTAATGACAAAACGCCAACCTCTGACGTTATTGCTCAAACTACTAAACACATGGTTATCGCTAATTTTTCTATTTAGTTTATTCTATTGCAATTTGAGAATAAATCCCATCGGTTTATGCTCCTTTATTTCCAGTGCTTCGATTCCGAGAAAAGATATAAATGTGGTCAAACCGGTCAAATCGCAACAAATGTTCTTTGGTCAAACCAGCGGAGATCAACGTCATAAGCATTGACAGGGGCCTATGTTAAATGCACTCGTATGGAAAGTAACTTGATAAAACGGAAAGCAAATCACTGCAGCCTACATTGTTATGCCCTCGTCTTTAAAAGTTTCTGCTGATGTCTTTAGTCAACGACCCTCAAAAAAACAATTCAAGCGCAGCGCGCTTTGGCTCAACTAGGGATAACTAAACAAGGATTGCCGGCGCGTTTTTATTTTATACAACGTTACGCCTGACTAACCGCCAAAACATTAAACAGTTTGTTTGAAGTCCTCGTTTGATCTGACCAAAGTACATTGTTTTTCAAGTGACTTTGGATCTGACAGGCTAATTCATGTTTCTCAGTCAAGGTTAGTCAGCTGCAGTTAAATTATTGCTCGTTTAATCTTGTTATAGTCTGCATGGTTCGTCCTGTTCCGAGAATAGAAGGAAGGAGATATAGGAAGGTGCATACAACGTCACACATTTCGCGCCAAAAAAACTGGCTGACCAAAAGCTGTAATTTATGCTGGAAAGGTATAGGGCGAACACCAACTTTTGGGGTTATTTTGAAAACTAATGAAAAATTAATTAAAATTTGAAATGAATTATGGCTGGTTGGATTCTCGGAAACAAATAAACTTGACCAAAAGCGATTTGATTGAGATTTGATCTTTCAGTTAGGTAGTATAAGCCTAGCACAGTGTGCTAATTTTAAAAAAATGCCCCTAAGAGAAAAGCCATCTAAATACCATTTGCTCCTCACTTAAAAATAAACTACACCAATTAGATACCAGTCGGTACATTAGCAAAAACAACCATTATTTGATCATTACTACAGGTACGGTAAGCTTGCGGGCAAGTTTACTTGTTGTGTCCATGAGCAAGACATTTAACGGTATGCCTCCATCTTTATGTAGCAAACAGGTGTTGGGGCCCAGCAGTCTACCCGTCGTGGTGACCCAATGTGACGAAAGACATGCAAACAGAGCATGAGCTCATACGCATAAATGAATATATCGGTACCGTAATATTTACATTACCCTTGGTCCAGCAGCCTAGGCAATAGCCCAAACAATTGTTTAAGGAGTAGTTAAGGACACAAAAATTACATCTGACATATCAATATGTCTGAACTGCAATTACTAATGACAAAAAAATTTCAAAAACTTACTGATTTTATCCTACAATAACTAATCCAACATATGACAAACGGTACAGAAGTCTGCCTTGTCATTTAGGCTACCGTATAACTTAAGTTTTCAACTTTTCAGAATGCTTATGCCACTAAATATACTGTATAAGTTGCACATTACAATTAACTTAAACTCAGCATACCAAAACACGCTGATTAATTGAATATGAAACCCTGACAGAAGCTGGCTACAAATAAGCCTGCATGTTTAGCCCATAAAATTAGCCCAACTATTAGCAATAACAAGCAAACCTTAGCACCTCTTATCTTACTTTGACCTTAGATTCATTCCTTAACATCAGTAAAACAACATATTTAACGTTCATTCAACAACTGTCACGTTTCTTCATTTGATTTGGGAAAAACGATATCACTCTTATTCAATTCAATGCAAAATCTCTGAATCTGGTCAGCCAGATTTTTCGAAAGCGCATTTTAATGACGTTTGATCACGTGCGTGCAACCTTCCTATTGTGGCTTTTTAGCACTCTAGTAATGGTCAAGTGAACATCAATTTCAACCTAGATCTGTAGATATCAGAGTCTATTTTTTGATAGGATTTTAGAACATAGTGAACTACAGTGGCCTACAAAAGTTAGTTATATGAAAGTAGAATTTATTTACTGAAAGTAGTTTTAGTTTTAAACTTTAGCGTACCACGTCTTTGACTCATAGCCTGCATTTTGGGTACTTGCTGACTAGTCAAAAAACTTACAAAAGCTCTGATTAGAAATGTATTTGGTTGCAGTGGCAGTTGAATGTGTTTGGTAAGTTAGTCTATGTTTAATATGTAATTTTTATGACTTGTTTGGGACTTTTACTGATTAAGTAGTTTGTGGCAGGTAGCCTACATATGTCAATCAAGTAAATATAGTTATCTTCAGCTTTAATGTTTCAACTGGTTCTCCTGCTAAATTTTCGATCGATTTTAAAACTTTTTAGGATTGCCGGCAAATCTATTTGTTAGGCACCAAACGATATTGCTTTCAGATCCTTTTATCATTTTAACGTGAAGTCAGTGTGCAGGTTGGGCAAAATTGACAAAAGCTCTTCGTCTGGATGGATAAGTGACTTACACTGGCACGATGACATCAGAGCGTCTGTGTTGCAGTCGTTAGACCTGGGGCTCGTTTACCAAGTCGAGTCATAACAATTAAAAACTTTAAAAACGGTATTCTCAGCTTTCCTGCTTGTTACTCAGCACAAAAGGAATAGTGTAGGAACAATTGGGCAAGCACGCTAGTTGTGTCCTTGTGCGGGACACTTAACGAGATGCCTTTGTTTTTATGTGGCGGTGTAGCACAACAACAGGCATCTGACTGTAATGCGAGTTAAATGAGTGCACTTCGTGTGGCGGCTAGTCACTTTTATCATTATAGCTACCAAACACAAATGGCAATCCATATATAAAGCCAAGTGTTGTTGATGACTTTCTACTTGTGGTTTGTAGTTAAAGTTGCTGAGGTTGCTACACAATTCCCCTTCTTAAGCACAAGCAGCAAGCGGAAACGTCCGAAGGAACGGAGGAAGTTGCTGAGGTCACAACATGTCTTCCCCGCCAATGTTGAGTGAGTGAGGTTTGCCGGCCAAAGTAAATTGGATTTCCGCAAAGACATCAATTGGATGGAAGGTAGTCTTCACGTTGGGGCTCGGCGATTTGACGATGGCTTGTGCTGCTTGACTGAAGACGCTGTCGTCCAACTGCATCAGGGAGATGTAGCTTCTTTGCGGGGTCACCATTCTTGCATAACAGCAGGCATCCGACTGCAATCCGAGCTAAATGAGTGCACTCCGTGTGGCGACTAGTCACTTCTGTCGTTATAGTTACCGAACACAGAGATATATAAAGCCAAGTGTTGTTGGCGACTTTCTACTTGTGGTTTGTAGTTGAAGTTGCAGAGGTTGCTACAGCGGGGCCAAACAGTCTACCCGTCGTGTTGATCCAGTTTAGCTAAAGACAAGCAAAAAGGGCTAACTAGAAGTTTATGATCTGAGAAGTTTCTCCAAAAATAAATGATCTTGCTGCCTACATAAAGAAGATGTGACTCGCAGTTTTTTCAGCATTTTAATTCAATTTGACTTTTCAGGAATGTTTTCTGACTTAAAGTGATTTAAACGTGCTGATACATTAAAAATTTCTGTAGTGGACGCATTACTAAATATCCAACAATTTTCTGTTAAATTTGTTTTCATCTGAAGTAATTTCACGCATCTGTGGTCTTGAAACATTTCGCTGCGATTGATTGATCTACTGGAGAAAAAATGTGCATCGCAACCAGAGAAATGTTTAGAAACACAACTGGGGGGGAGCAAAGCAATTGATAAAGTAGAAGACCTTTTCCTTGAATATCAACTTATGGAAACAAAGATTTTTACCCAATATGGTCTTCAATAAGACGGGAAAGTCTTTTTCTTTTCATTATTGTTTCTGTCATACCGATTGGGAGGTTATTGCCCTTTATCCTGCTCCTAAACACGCCTTTGATCACAATAGCGTTTTGGATGAAGAGTATTACTCTGTTATGTTTTTATGCAAAAAAACTATGATATCCACTGGTTTAGAGAAATTTTTCCAAAATGTGAACAAACAACACCAGGTAAAATCTTTTGACAATATTCATCTGCTGTAAATATACCTACAAAAAAAACAAGATAATTTATGTATAGCAGACAAAGTCTGTTGAAAATTCTTCTTAACAAAACAAAAATTTAATAGAGCTCCAGGTTGCATATAATCACTCGTATCAGTCTGTCTGAACGTATGGCTGTTTAAGAACGTTGAAGTAGTCTTTCGAACTTTCTAAGCACAGCCCCTATTCTATAGGCTAGTTTAGGGTTGCCATACGTCCGAAAAATTCCGGACATGCCCAGAATTCAGATGTTCTGTCAGGAATTTGCTAAAATGTTTGGAACTTTTGTAATTGAGCAACAGTTAAGAACAAATTAAAATATTAGAATCTGATAGTCACCAGTTGGATTGAATTAACGTTGCTGCGATTAGCACCAACGACAGTGAGGCAGGTTATGACATTTTTATTTTGGAGGACACCTTTATATGGGATAAAACAACACGAGCTCCAACATCTCTGACCATTATTTTGAAGCATTATTTACTAAAATTGGGCCGAAAATATTTGTTAGTAGTAACAACCATTTGGTAGCGTTGTAACCAGGTATGTGGAAGCGGCTATTTCGTCAACCGCTTCCACTCCTGTCGCTTCCGCTTCCACTAAAAAAAAACGAGAAAACGACCGATTACAATTTTTTTACTTTTGTGGGTCTGGAGCCCACCTTCTCCAACACTTTATCATTTTAAGGGGACAAAAACCTCCATATATTGCTATTACTTTACCTACTTCGTTTAAGCTTAATGTTCCAAGCTACTCTGTATTTCTTTTTCTTTGATATTGGAATTCGTGTTGAATGTAAAACAGTGCTTTTCAACCTTTTTATCCTTGCGGAACCCCTAATGTACTTTTCCGTTTGTCACGGAACCCCCACTAACACAAATTTAGAAATCGCGGATTGCTTGTAAGAAAATCAAATATTTCGTTACTACACTTCAAAAAATAATTAAACATTTCAACAAATAAACAGTTATTACAAGTTCTTTCACTACTTACAACCACTTTTACAATAGTTAACCTAATACTTCTCAGATCTAAACCGTATGACCACGTATTACAGCTCTCGACAATAACCTGTCGTCACAACAGCAAATTACACCATATAGCGCAGATTTTCCCTCTCTATCCCAAACTAACTCCAACTTTGAGTTGACTTTAACTCTAATCATCAATACGAACGTTATGTCCGCCCCCAAAACACGTATTGACTCCAATCTTTCTGAACAGTGAAGTGCGAAATTTTTGTCGTATACACAAAAATAATGAGAGCAAAATTGGAGGCTACAGAGCGAAATAAAGTGCATACAGTATATGTAGCGAGCAAAATTGAACTGCACCAATCAACAGCCGCCTCAACATGATGGTGCGGTCCCCAACCCCAATTGGGTTGGGTTGAAATGGCTGTTGGCCTTCCCGAAGGTTTCAGTTTTCCCGGGTACTCTCTTCACTCAAACCATTTCTTCGCCGTGCTGCCCCGTGAACCACCGCAGAAGGGTAGCACACAGCTTCTTTAAAAGCAGTCGCCTGTCTTCTCTTTTCTCCTGCGTTTCTCTTGCCCATCTTCTCATCCTTCTCCTTCTCGTGATGAACGGCAACATTCATCCTAACCCTTGTCCCGCCTTTCCCTGTTCGGTGTGCGCTGGTAATGTGACCTGGCGGAGTAGGTCAGTGCAAAGCTGCGCCTACTCCGAATGGGTTCATTTAAAGTGCTCGCTACTCTCCTTTTCTATATTCAAAACTTTTGGCAGCTCCAGGAGTGAGAGCTACGTCCCTGCTTTTTCTGGAGATCCCACACCTACCAGCACTATGACTTCCTCCCTGGACTCCTCCAGCTGGTATACCTCCATTGCTCAATCTGGCCCCCCTCTGCTAATGCAGCATTCCTGCCCCAACCTCGCCTTCAAACCTCTTATCTTTTTTCCTCCCACTTCGTATATTCTCCCTCTGCACCATCACCACCGCCTCATGCTCCTGGTTGTTTCTCTTTACCTCCTACTTCCTCTTCTTCTCTTTGACTTCTTAGTATTCTTCAGTGAAATTCTGGGGGTCTCCGAGCGAGGAGCACTGAGCGGCTACACTTTAGTTCGTCTCATACCGTTGGTCTTATTTGTATCCAGGAATCTAACCTTAACTTATCTTCCTCTTTCCGGATCCCTGGGTTCTCTGCTCTGCGATCTGATTGCGCCCACTCCCGGTTTGATATTTTTTCTTCTGATTTCACACATGCTAGTGGTGGCGTCATCATTTTCGTCAGGCATGGGCCGCATTGACCATTCAAGAGTGGTCGAGGGCCAGTGCTTAAAATCTTGCAATAGCTGTATACAATGCAAGAGCTTGCATTAGCTTAAAATCTTGCGATAACTTCTTGCAATATCGTATTACGCGGCTTTGAAAATGATGGTGTCCAAAAAAAAAGTTAATCACCCTCTAGTTCAGGGGTGTCAAACTCATTTTCACCGAGGGCCATATCAGCATTATGGTTGCTCTCAAAGGGCCAGTTGTAAGTGTTACGACAGCATAAATGCGATTTTTGTCTTCATAAACACAAAAACCTCCAAACATAGTGAATACATTGCTACACATACAAAGTAGTATGTACATGTATTTAAATAAAAATAACAAAAGAATGGTTGTCTCAGTTCATAACTATATGGGCAAGTTGATGAGGTGATGCTGCCTGTCCTTGAAAAAACCCAGTAGATGAGTAGAACCTTCCTGAGTCCGAGACAACACCTCACATACCATCCTCATTCATTGATTATGTTCTGAAAATAATAAACAGAACAATATGTAAGCACAGTCATTAAATTGCACACATATTCTACTGTTCTTTGCTTGGCTGAGATAGGTTTCATAATATTTTTTATTCAAAGTTATCAAAAATGCTTACCTGTATGTTTTCCAGCTGGATGTCTGATACCGTTTTCCCTTAGCTAGTTTGTCAATGTCTGGTTTTAGGTCTTGTGCTGAGGCAATTCTTAAAACAGCGTGAAGGTTGTCATCGGTGATGCGTGATCTGTACTTGGTCTTGTTTAGATTCATTATTGAGAACATCTGTTCGCACAGATAAGTGCTCCCAAACAAGGACAGAACACGAGCAGCATGAAGTCGTAGCTGTGGCATCAAACCAGGGGGCAGCAGACGGTAAAAGTCCTCAATTGCAGAATCCTGGAATTTAGCTCTCAGACCACTATCGCTTTGAAGCTCTATTAACTCCATCTGAAGGTAATGAGGTACACTGCAGACGTCGGTGGTGAAAGGGTTGGTAAAGATGGCAAAGCCTGAGTGATGTGCTTTAAAGTCAGAGAAGCGCCGATCAAACTCATTCACTAACCGGCTAAGTTTCGTAGCCAACCGATAACAGGAAAAAGCACCTGGAAATGATTTTGGGATTAAAAGTAGACATCTCTCAAGGCTAGGCCTGCTTAATTTTTCTGCTAAAGCGGTAGTTCACGCGTACTTCTAAAAAGGAACGCAAAAATGTGCGTGAATGAGAATTAACCGCAATCAATTCCGCCGGGGCTTCACCAGCAGCTCTGTGACCTAATAATGGTGTTGCAGTGAAAGCAGCCTAAAAACTGAATAACATTTTGTACAGCAAGAGAGACGTAAGGTCAGCAAGATAACTAAACTAGCAAAGTTATAACATGGCAAAAATCATCGTTCGCCTTTGCAAACAGGTGGAAATCACTACTGTGCCAAAACACTCAGTAGGCTGAGGTTTAACATTTAAGCTCCACGGGCCACATAAAATGACGTGGCGGGCCACATTTGGCCCGCGGGCCACCAGTTTGACACCTATGCTCTAGTTGAACGGAAAATGCGTCAATTCAAACTAAGAATTGCGTCGCGGCTCAATAAATGATGACTTCTAACGTTTTTGGCTCTTTAGTACGATAAGTGTGGCCTACCTCTGTCATATGAAATGAGATATATGGAAGTTTCTACAAGTGTTGGCGGGCCGCATGCGGCCCGCGGGCTGTAGTTTTCCCACCTCTGGTCTCATTGATTTGTTCACATCATCACATATTCTAGTTTAAAAAAAAGTGTTACTTCTTTGTCTGCTTTCACTAAACAATGTCCTTAAAGCACTTTTATTGTATAGCTTGCAAAAATATTAAGGGCAGCAAGCCAGCAATGCATCAAACTACATGGTTGCACTTGTACAATTTCAGACACTATTTTTAATAGAAAAAAATAGACAATTTTATCATCTGTTATGCCTCACGAAGTTATATATACATGTAATAGATCATTTTGATGGGCCTATTTGATAATTATTTGCATGCATAAATGCAATATCTTGTTCCTCAATGCATACCCTTATCCAGATGAATTTTTCTTATAAATGTATACCTTAGCCTTTGATTAACACATTAAAACAAAATATACTCTTTGAAATATTTTAGTTTAATTTTTCGAAATTTTTTTCTCAACTCTAACTTTTACGTATTTCAAGTGTCTGTCTCTGTCACATTCTTGAGTACTTGACAGTTTGGGAGGGGGGCATACAATTAAGCAGTTGACCCCGAGCACCACCAGACCTCTGCACGTCACTGCCCGTAATCGATATAAAATGTGATGCTAGTTATACTTTTTCTTGTTCTGTCGCGCTACTGATATCGCACGTTCATTCATACTTAAAGTGCAACTTCACCGTTTAATCCACATCGGGAAATGGACAAAACGTTTTCGCCAAGTTACTCTCAAGTCAAACAACCTGTGCGGAAGCGGTAGAATTTTCGCGCTTTCACAGAAAAAGAACCGCTTCCGCTGCCCTGGTTGTAACAAAAGTAATAAATTTCAAACTTACCAGCAAAAGGTAACTTTTTTACCAAAAGTTACAACTCTGCCAACCCTGCTGCCAAAACTTAAAAGAGTGAACGGTTGTGCCCGGAATTTTGCTTCATCAGATATGGTAACCCTAAGCAAGTTTAGCTAGACGTCAGGCTAATTGAAATCAAATTTTATCAATAGCCCTACCGACCCATTCTGAGTTGGCCAAGAAAGCAGCCAATTCATTATCTACCACTGTTCCACCTTGCAAAAATACCCAAATATCAGTGTCTCACAGCAATACAAACATTAATCGGTTTATTTTTACTGTCAGCCACGCGTCGACAATCCCTGTTTAGTTATCCCTGGTTTAAAAGCAGCGCGACAATGTCGCCATTTCTGGTTGGAAAGCATCAATCACGGTAAGTAGTAACGCAATAGTACCAGTACAACATTTATTTAGTGAAAAAAAACACAGACTAAATATAACCCAATACACAAGTTATAATTTAATGTCATGTACAATCACAGGAAAGGCTATGAAGGGGTGCTAGAGTCATCTAGTCGAGCAGCCACCCGGGCGTAGTCTTGTATAATGATTTAAGAAACTGAGTAGATTAAATATGTTCCCAATCGTAGATAACAAAATGTTCCGTATTCGTCGAGAAATTGTCGAAAAATGTTTTGATTTGAATGCGAACATTTTAACAGATGGTGAAGTCTTAATTCATGGGTCTATTGAATTTCGAAGTTTGACATCACATTATTTTGTTGATCTTCGACAAAGAGAAGTTTTACATCGACGAAGAAAGTAATTAGCTGATGATTCAGCAATCGTAGAATGGATTTCGGTAGTCAGTGTAAAGTAGTCAACAAACGTGCATTGAATAATCTTGTTTTTGTATTTGCCGTATATACCAGCGCATTGGTCGCTCTATCGGACAGGTCACACCCCAGCGTAGGACATAAAAATAGGGATTTTATGGATGACCCACGGATAGGTCGCACAAACATACTGGGTAGACGGTGAAATTTTTAATAGTACATTAGGGGATCGTCATCAAAACGGATAATTTCTTCTTCAAAGTATCTTTCCACTTCCCTTACTGAATTACTAGGTTTTCTCTTTTTTGAACCAGCTACGATAAAGCCAGATAACCTTGGCTTTTTGGCAAGAATTTCGTTTTCATCATCTGTGCTGGTGCTGCTACTGTCTTCTCCGCACTGACCAAGCCTACTAGTGACATGCACTTGCAATAAACGCATAGCTTCTTTTTTTGAAAATCATCTTCAATCCACTTTTCTTTGAATCTCGGATCAAGAAGTGATGCAAGTCTGTTATCTATGGAATTAAGAAAGGCCAACAACCTTTTTGAAACAGAATCTTGAAGGGTTTTTGCAGTAAGTAAGATTTGAATTCTTCAGTTGCTCCAGTGCTTTCACAAAACCAACCATAACAGGACAAATCCAAAAAAAGGTTACAAAATTTTCTTATTCCACTTGTTGCATTGATTCCTTAAAAGGCAGCAGCACACTCACAAGTTCATTCAATAATCAAATAATCTTGATTTGTAATTCTTTCACTTGATTGGATCACAGTGAGAGCTTTATTGACTTCTTCATGATCTTTCAAGACACTTTGCAACATAACAAGCTGCGAGTTCCATCTTGTAACATTCTTTGCTCGTAATGTTATTTTTTTGCGCTGTAAGTATGTGATTGCATTTACAGATTTTCTAATAGAATTTACAATGTTGGCTCCTTTTGCCAGCTGCTTTCCAATGTAAGACTTTAAAAACTGAATCCTCCTGGCAATTCTTAATGCCAAGTTGTTTAGTATGAGCAAAGCAGCTGACTCTTTCAGGTAAGTAACAAAGGAGAGAATTTAAATCTGTACCACCCTTTACAAAGACGTGTTCAGAAACAGAATCTGGGAATAACTGTTCTTCATTATAACCATCAACTTCATCATCAAATTTATACCAAATGAACTGTGGTAGGGAAACTTGAAATGTCTTCACCATGGAGGAGGCATTGTCTGACACAAATTTTGTTTCTTTTGAAGTTACCTTTAACTTTTCTAAGACATCATCACATGCCTTGGCAACAATAAGCCGCGTGCTTTTCTAAAACTGAGTCTACTGCCAAGACAAAACTACGAAGCTTCCATTCTGCATTAACAAAGTGCAAAGTGATGCCCAAGAAACTTGATATGTTTCTGTTTGTCCATAGATCAATTGTTAAGTAAACATGTGGCAAGCATGCGAGTTCATGCCACATCTCTTCTTCCATTAGCTGAATTATCATTGGTATTAGAGAATTTCTTATTGTAGATAGGCTTGAAATGACAAATCTTGGTTTAGCAGTCAACAACAAATTTCTGAATGTTTGATTGTCAACAATGCTTAATGGTAACTGATCACAAGCAATTGATTTGAGTAGAGATTTTGCCAATGCTTTTTGAGTGACATGATGGGAAGCAAATCGCTGTGAAGATGAAGCTTGAAAAAATTACTTGATTGGTACTTGGCAATCTTTTTCATGAACCTTCTTCAATTTTTCTTGATGCTTACGTTTAAGATTTGTGTATTGCATGTATTGGGTGGGCAAACCCTTTTCAAATGTGTGATCAGATTAGACTGTGCTTAAACCGAAAATTTGACTCTTTTTTTGCGATGATTTCACCATGCCTCCGTACTAGTTAAAGATTTGAAAAATTTTGGCAATGATGTACAGTAGGTAGTACTTCAACTGTGGTTTCAACTTCAAGATCATTCATTTTTGAGATTATGATAATATTCTGCAATAATAGTTATTTTTTAAAAATTTAAGTGTCAGTTGGAATTAACAATGCCTAAATATATAAACAGACGACAAGATTAACTTTATCTTGACTTACGTAACTTCTTTATTCTTGTATAAAAGCTGTGACGAAAACTACAAAACACTGTGTAACGTTCAAAGAGAACCCAAACGGCGATTCTATTAAATAAGGGAGACAGCTTAACCTCAACAGTAGACAACACTGATCTCTGGACCAATGCATCACTGCACCAGATGAGAAACTTAAATGAATCACTGTATTTACGCTAATTTTATATATGACTAGCCGACAAGACCAACACAAGCTAACACGGTGAAGGCAATGTGTACGTAAACTACAACAAAATAATATGGTATCAATATTACACAAGCTAGGCCAGTTAACCCGATCCAGCCAGGTAGATCAAGTCCACTGTGCACTATTGGCTATAGTACCGCACTAATATAAGCTGCGGGCTGCTATGTGTAACTACAGTGGTGACAGCAATAATACGCCATTGCCGGTGGAGTGCACTCTATAGACGAACTAAAGAACGGTTAAAGCCACCACAATAAATGAACTACCACCGACTGATACCGTTATACTGTTGTAACCTGGCCGGCAAGATACTGTTCACAATTAAAAGAGGAAACCTAATATTGCTATTAGGCTGTAAGCTACATAGTTTTGGAAGTGTTATCAGTGAATTCCCGCGGAGCGTCGCTATGACTCAACGTTACAGCGAAGACTAAATGGAAAATGTCGCGATGAATTATTGCCAAAAAGAGAAAACATGTAACGGGTATAGCTGAACATGATGAACTTAATTATCACAAGGGGCTTACATGAGCAATAACGACACATCTCTCACCGTAACAACTGCTTGCAACCTAAGAACTTGAAACATTTACAAAGCATAGACTCAGCGAAAACTTTGGCTCATTGTGCTCATTCTGTGCACACACTGTACTTACTTTTAGCAAAATTGTACTTACTTTTAGCAAACAAAAGGAAAATCTCACTTTCTTAGTTTTCTACAGAGAGTGGCAATGAAACAAACGGCGTATTTGCTTAATTACGGGTACGTCACAAACACAAGTTCCACTTGATTAATTTAAAGATTGTTCGCAACTTTTGATGATTCATTTTGTCATGCAAGCTACTATAGTGTGATAAAAATTGATAAAATTTATATAAAATATTGTTCTGTTTATGTTTAAATTTTTCAAAACGCAAAAGTAATTGCAATTTAGCCAAAAATTTTTGAAAATTTACAATTATAATTACAAATACACCAGACCAAAGTCTAAATTGCAATTATTATTACAATTACGCGAAAAAGTGTGATCAATTACTTTCAATTGCAATTGTAATTGATCCAATTCTATTCCTAGGCGTGTTGAATGGCAACTGACTTTAATAAATCATTACTTCAAAATCTTAAAGTCGAGTACATCTTAAAGAAATAATCAACTAAAAGTGTATTTGTGTGAACTTTTAAAATTTACGCAACACATAGGCTGCTATACGCCAGTTTATTGGCCTCCTTGGTCGAAATTTATGATTGGCTATTGCGTGCATAACCTTTTTAAGAAAATAATTAGATCTCGGCAATGTATAGGCCTGCAGCTATATCTTGGTTTGTTTTTGATAAACATTAAAGCATTTCTAAAGTAAACAGCATTTATTTAGAGCTGATATCATGGTCGTAGCCAGCCAAAATTTTGGGGACTTCGATTTCCAGTCCACAAAAATCTTTTCCTTCCCAAAATTCTAGACTTTTTGATCAACTCCTGCAAATAAACTAAAAAAATTATTTTGATCTAATAATAAAAAAGCTGAAAATCCGAAAGAGCTTTAATCCCTTGAGCATCTCCGCCAATGATTACAAATGTAATCAATAAGAAAATTTCTTTTTTTTTTGGAAACAAAATGTAGAACAAAAGTGCGTCAAACATTTTCAAAGGAAATGAAGTACAACCTTTGTTGTACTTTGTATTGCAAGTGAATTGTGATTAAAGTACAACCTTTGTAGTACTTTATTTGGGTTGAAAACGGCACCAGTTGAGGCCCGAAAAGTTTGCAGTATGTTTTTGACAAGTTGTTTGGGTGTTAATTTTGGAATGAAGTTATCAGTTTTACTTTGTCTTTAATACTGAATGTTGATAGAGTATAGGAGTCGAATCGACACTACTCGCTTACGTAACTAAGCCTCAACACCGCTCGACTACCCAACTGGCCATTATGTTGCACATCACAGGCGATTTTTTCAAGTTTTGCTTTCAATGAGTCACACTCGGCCAATTTTTTTCCAATAACACATGAACGCAATTTTATGTAACGTAGGCCTATCTACATCGGTGCTAGCAACGAATAGCAGAAAACAATCAGTTGGACTACATGAATGAAATGGCGAAAGAATTTTTTTAGCAGGTGTACAACCAGAAGAACATCACTTCAGGACTTTTTCTAGACAGAGCAAATAATTCTTCGACAATTTGTCTCTAAAGCGAGTGAAAACCTATTGCAATAGCCCCGTAAAAGCTTTTTGCTTAACCTCACTTTACAAGCGTCCTGACTACACCCCTTTTTTCTAGGCAAATAACTGCAAAAAAGGTGCAGTTTCGCATCTGTGACAGAGGTTCTTTAACTAGGAGGCGTGAGAGGTTTTCTAGGGAGCGCGGGCCACGGTGCAATGGTCCTCCTTTAAACCATGAAGAAAATTTGACATAGTGGCGCTTTGAAAACTTCACGTTATTTTGGGGAGCAAATGTGGTGAAGTGCCGCGTTGAAGAACTTGATCTCCCCAAACACAAAAAAGAAAAGTTAGCTATGGGGGGATGGAGCACGGGTCTTGGTTGACATTTCCTAGGGAACCCGTCTTAAAAGTTTGAGAACCCCGATCTATTTGACATTTTGAAAAGATCTAACAGCCGACCAGGTGTTGTTGTAATCATTCCTCGCTCTGGAACAAAAAATCTTCAGTTCAAAACTTCATAAAACAACTATTGGTATTCGTTTGGAACGGCATCCAGCATTTAAATTCGCTACTTTAACAAAATATCTGGTTCAAAAGTGAGTATGCAATGGTTAGCGTGCATTGAATCAACACGTCTAAGCTTGCGAAAACGCAGGAGAAAGAACATAAAACAGACTCATGTCTGAAAACCTGCTTGTTCAAGCAACCAGAATTTACTGAAAATAAAATTGACAAAAGATTTGTTATAACTCTATGAACATTGCCCAGCCAACTGTGCAATGAAAACAAAAAACCTTTTGGATTCAAACGAATCCAAGTGACAGCAGCCACCATACTCATAAGCAATAATGTCACTTTGATCTTCATCTTTTTAAAATCAGCATTTACTTCAGCGTTTGATTCTCTAACACTGAAAGGATGAAGCGAGTCATCAAGCGTAATTGACAGGGCACTTGAGTTTCAAGCTGATCTGAAAAAGTGCACTGAGAAAGTTGTGCATATTTAGCAGCCCTTGCTTGCTTGAGAATTTTTATGTAAAAGACAAACACTCATCAAATTAATATATAAAATACTTGACAAAACACTCAAAGTTTCACGACAGTTCCTGGAAAACATGCAATACTTAGTCATATTATTTTTAAACTGCTGCTCATCAAAAATATAAAAAGTCTGACATTTGCTAAGCGTCACGCGAAATGATTTGCCGCCGCTTTAAAAATCTAATTTGATGTTATGCAACTAAAATCTATAATTAGCTTATCTTGTTAACAATATTTTGATTGTGCGACTGATTGTGACGCAACATTTGCCAGTGGTGAAACTTGCAAGTTTGTAGTCTACTTGTGACATTAGGTAACTGCCATTGTTGTTTTTACTAAAATCTTTTGGAACATCAAGAATATTTCACGTTTGGTACATCTAATACTATAAAGCAAGGATTTTTTATTTTTGTATATTTTTGTTGATTAATTGAAAACTACTCGGCGTGCAAACATCAAACTGGACACGATTGATCACCACACCGGAGTGATTGTCCTGAGGGTTGGAGACGTCACTACCACGTCGCAGCTCCAGTAAAAATCAGAGATTTAAATTTGCATACATACCTATTTAGATGCGCTTTTACTCCTCCGAAACTACTAAGCATACAAACATGAAACTCGGCATGATTGATCACTACCCCAGGGTAAGTAATGGTTCTTGACGTTTCATAATGTTTTCATAACGTTTGATGGTTTCATAATGGGTTTTGTAACGCCACAATCAAAGATTATTTTTTTAAATATCCCATTTTTTGCGAAGGAAAGCCATCTTGAGCTTAAATAAAAGCTAGCACTCTACTTCTTAAAACAAATTTCACTTTTATAGGATCTATGATGACCCGTAATTAACAATTATTCAGAAAAATGTATTTCCTTAATTTCTTAAGAAATACTGACCGTAAACGCGATTGATGGTTCTTTCAAGAGTTGTTAACAGCATGATTCCCAAGAGAGAATTTTTTTTAATTTAAGGATTATTGGCAACGCAACAAGTGATTTTGTTTTTCACTCCTTTGTTAGCTTAGCTATTCCGAAACTACTGCGCGTAAAAACATGAAATTGGCACGATTGATCCTCATTCTGAAGTAAGTGTCTCAAGGGGTTTGGTGGCATCATTATGGCATGAAAACGGAAGATACATTTTTCAAATATCGCGTTTTTGCCGGGGAAAAGCATTTTGGGCTTAAATAAAATCCAGTACTTGACTTGCCAACCTAAAAATTATTTCATTTTTTTTTAGAATTTATGATGACATCGTAATTAACAATTATTCAGAAAAATGGATTTTAATAATTTCTTAAAAATACTGACCTTAGAAACGATGTTGATGACTCTTTCGGGAGATATCAACAACATGATTACCAAAACAGAGCCTAAATTTAAGGATTACTGGCAACGCAATATGCGATTTTGCATTGAGACCCCTTCTAAAACTTAACTATTCCGAAACTAGTGCACATACAAACTCTTAACTTGGCATCATTTCTTACCACACCAAGGTGAGGGTCATAAGGGGGTTGGTGACGTCACAATTGAAAATACATTTTTAAAAATTGAATTTTTTGATAAAGAAAAGTGATTTTTGTTTTAAACATTAGCCAGGCTCCAACTCGCCAAATTCAAAAAATTTCGTGTTTTTAGGAATTATGATCACGCCATAATCCATACTATGAAGCCAGAATTTTTTCATCTAGCTATTTGTGCTTCTTCCTCTGAAATTACTGAGGGTACAAATGGCAAACTGGGCATGATCGATCACCACCACTATATAAAAAAATTGCAACATTTTTACACAATCAGTTTAATTAAAAACGATATGTAATCGCATTTCTCATCCGATTTTCAAAATTTGTTTAACAAATTGAAGATTATTTCAAGGCAATTGCGATAACATATGACTATCTTTACCATTAGTTTGATTCAAAAACAATTGAACTTTACGACCTTTAGTGTAACTTTATACTCTTCCCAAAAAATGATAAGCTGAGTAAAAACAGTTAACTTTGTCACAAAAAAGTTATAATAAAATACCAGCAATTAGTGTCACTTGAAAGCTAAGGAAATCAGCTTTCCAGCAATATTGAACTCTAATTTGTTAGGGCTAAGGATTAATCAAAAACTGATTGCCATACACGATTTTCCAATTTCAGTTTAACAATTATCTTACTAGACTTGCAATTTTTAGAAAGTTAATTCTTTGGTATGTTTTGACTATTCTTCCTCAAAAGCATAGTTCTTTGGCATCATTTGTTTATATTTTCAAAAAGATTTATCAAAAACTAAGTCTCCAAACATTTTTGAAATGTAGCCTAACGCTTAAAGACACTCAAAATTTTCGTGCCTGCATTTCACACAAATGCAATTACAAAAACTAAGTCTTTTGATAGATTCAGACTATTCTTCCTCGATAGCATGGCTCTTTGGCATTATCTATCAAAATTTTTAAAACTATTCATCTGAAAGCATCTCTAAAGATCTAAAAAACCTCTAAAAATTTCAAATACTAGCCCGCCCCAAGCAAAAACTTGGTGATTTCCCTAGAAAAAGAAGAGGGGTAAAGATTGTTCTGTTTATTTTTTGCAACAAAATATTAGTGTCGAGCTAGGTGTCATCTAAATGTTGAAGCAACTTCCCAAGCAATCGGGTGAGGCCGGTACACCCACCTGACCAGATGTTTTTAATCTCGACATCATTGATGGAGGCCCTGCTATTGCAATAACTTAACTGTGAGTGCTTCACTTCGAGCTAGTTTGCTCTTCACACGAATGCGTTTATGCCAGGATCAAGCAATATGCGTGCAGCCACAGATGTAAGCTCATGCAAATATATGAATTTACGCCTGTGGCTGCACCGTTACAAAAAGTCTTACCCCTACAGTTACGAAAAAGTCGTAACAGAGCGGTCCTAATATTTAATGGCTTAATCATGAAAACACGTATCGATTACCTTGGCATCCACCTACAACTTTGTTATACTTTCAAGCACTTGCTGAATTTTACGGATAAAAGTCTGTTTAGTTCAAGAACGCCTATGGTGAAAACAGGGCAAATAAGATGTCGCCAGTACGCGATAAACTTGGGAGACATGTTGTGGCTAAGCGCAACCGCCCATAATGCATTGCTTTTCAAAAACGTTAATTTTTGCTGAAAGTAATTCTGTAATATCTAACGCTGTAGGTGCATCAAGCGATTATTCATTTCAGTGTTTTAAAGTATGCTTCGTCTGTCTTGAATCCTTTTAAACAGCACTGTTCCATTATAATTTTTTAATGGCATCATAATGCTTAACACTATATTGAGAACAGCTGCTCAGGCAGCAAAATTATTCACTATCAATTAGATAGCAAACATAAATAGTAAAGTCCAGTACTGATATTTGTAATTGATAGGCTCTTTGGGATCGCTGCTAAACACTGATCTTCATCTAAAAGTAGGGAGGTTGAGAGTCGGGCAAAGTTAAATGTAATAAAATCTTAAGTTTAAGAAGAGATCACAATAATACAATTATAACATCAATTTGTAAATCTGGATTAAGAGGGAATCTTTTCACTTGAAAAGAGCTTAATAGGCGCAATTGGAATAGGTTATTTGACTTCGGGGAAAGGCATCGCTTCTTTTCATGCTATAGTCGAATTAAAGCAAATAGCACAGCCAAAGAGCTTAACATCACAAATATAATAATGAAAGGGGGCCAGTCAAATCGTCAAATAGGCCTACCACTAAAGAACTATTGTTGAAATAACTACCGTTCGGACGCCGCCATCATTGTTGAATGTGTTTCACTCCCCTATCTCCCCCGCTTTACATTTTTTAAGAAGTATGAGTGATGATTTGTGACATCATTCTTTCTTTGTGAGTATAATCAATCTTGATTAATAAACCAAGATGATCACCATTACGTGCATGTATAGCAACTATAGTCTATATATTCTACAACTTTTCGTCGCTACTCTCACTAATGTTTCTACGGCAAAGCCGGCGTAGCTGCCTCACTTGATACGTGTTAACTCGGCAAAGGTGATGACATGCCCTGCCGGGATAAAATAACGTCATATTTAGGAGAAACATTTTTCTACTTTGGTTGATAGTAGCTTTATAGAGCTACCGGGATCAAAGCTAAAAACTTTTGGAAAAGCAGGGGCACTTTTAACTTCTCTGAACATGCCTATGCAAAAAAAAACAAGAATGCAGCATAATCCGTAGCCAGCAGGGACTTGAGAAAGTTTAAGGGGAAATCAAAAGTAAACAATGTTCCCGTGTAAAATCGCATTACACTGAAATATTTTTGCTATTTTTCTTCAAAATACTTTAATATCAAAAATGTGTTTTCTACTTCCAAACTAAGGGAAACGCAAGGCTCCCTTGGCTTTGCCTAAGCAATGAACAGAGTCCATAGGCCTAAGGCTTAGCCAGGACCTTGAATTAAGAAACTTTTTTTGGAAAAGAGTGTATCAAGTCTTGAAAATCTTATTTGCCGAAAAAACATAAACTGTTTGTAAGTGCTCACACAAGTGCCCGATGATTGAAGCTTGCGCAGCCGGCTGAACCGACATTCTCAATCCCGGCGTAACTCATGGCGGTCTTGCAAGAGACAGCGGCGTAGATAGTACTGCGTAAAGCAAGGACTTTTCCCTTTGCAATATGCTGTCTGTTAAGGTACCTATATTTATACTATAAAGCAAAATAGTAAAATCTCAAGTTTAGAAAATAATCAAAATAAAACCATAAACCTAACAATTTGTAGAACTGAATTGAGAGAAAATATTTTGTGTGAAAATATCTTGGCCTGGGGGTTCCTATTAGAATCTGGTGAATGACGTTGGGGAAAACAAAGCTGCTTTTGTCGTTATGCCGGAACCAAGGCAAATAGTGCAGCCAAAGAACTTAATACCACAAATATACGGTAAATACGAAAGGGGCCGTACTAAATCGTTAAATAGGCTTGCCACTAAATAGTTTACTTCCGTAATTGTGAAAACAATCACCATATGGCCGCCACCATCATTTTTGACTCGGTTTCAACCTGCCGCCTCCCTTCCCATTACCCATTTTAATAGTATCAATGATAGTTGGTGAAAACGTTCTTTCTTTGTGAGCATTGTCAGTCTTGATTAAGAAAATCACACTATCACCATTACATGAACAAGACTTTTAGTGGTGTACAAAAAACATAAACTTTTCGTTACTGTTTACCGAAGATCCCAGTGGGTGAAGTGGGCACATCGGGCTGAACCGAAACACTTAACCCCGACAATACTGATAGTGAGGCGTCGCTTGCAGAGCCGGCTGGTTTTGATACAACTTGCTTCAATTGGAATTCCAAAATATGTAATTGCAAAACAATATATTATGACGTCACAAAGAAATTTTTAAATTATCTACTTTACTTATGAAAGAATGAATTATTCTGTTTACGATTGAGCTGTGTAAAGTTTGATTTTATTTTGTCGATATGGACGATATCACTCCGAACAAGCGTAATCGTATTATTATAGGGTTGCCATACGTCCGGAAAATTCCAAACATGTCAGGAATTCAGGTGGTCTGTCCGGGATTTGCTCAAATGTCCGGAATTTTTGTAATTAAGCAACAGAAAAAGCAGTTAACAAAAAACTGCAATATTAGAATGTGACAGTGACCATAAGCGGCCCGTCTTTAATTGCCGCGTGACAGGCGATGACCTTATTTTTTTGAGAACATTTTTATTTGGAGGAACATAACACGAGCTCCAACCGTCAGCGTCGTAGCAAAAGTAATAAATTTCAAACTTGCCAGGAAAGGGTAACAATTTTTTAACCAAAAGTTACAACTTTGCCAGCCCTGCTGCCAATACTTAAAAGAGTGAACGATTGTGTCCGGAACTTTTTCCTCATCAGATATGGTAACCCTATATTATTACTCTTGATGAACATACCGCATACACACTGAGAAATGTTGCAAGCTTAGTAGGAGAGAGTCAAAGTTCAGTACCTTGGATCATTAAGTCAAGCAACAGGCAGAAACGGGCTCTTTTATCCCCAAGCGTAAGCGAAGATCAGGAAGAAAACGAAAACGAATCTAAGAGACACTGCTTTTCTCATCAGAAACAGTAAGCTTGATCCTAGGAAGAGTAATTTTGACCAGCAAAAGCATTTGCAACACTCTGGGGTACAAATAAGTGCTACTACTGTGGGTCGTTGGTTCCTAGATGTGAGGAAAAAAGCTAGAAAATCCTTGAAGAAACAACTTCTTACAAAAACAATGGGGTAAAAATGGTTTGTCGGCAAAGAAGCACAAGAACTGGTCCATGGAAAACTGAAAAGTTTTTGTTTTCAGATGAGACTCATTTCTTTGTGCAGGGATGGCACAGCAAGTATTTCAGAATTGGTGAGGGAGAGAAGTTGAGTTCAATGCACTTTAATCAAACGTGAAATACACCCTGAAAAAATATTCTAGGGTTGTTTTAGCTTTTCTGGTGTAGGAACATTAACATCAATTGAGGGAATGATGGACAGAGCTTGCTACAGTCAAAATTTAACTCAATTGAAATTTAGCTTACGATTTCTACGTGAAAATTCATTAATCACATGTTCAAAATCAATGTTGAGGTCACGGTGAACAAACAGCAATGCCAATTCATTCAAACAATCTTCTTTCTTTGTGAACCGCAAATACGTTTTCAAATATCTCAGAGCACTAAACGAACGCTTTCATTTGTTGCTGTAGTAAGCGGACCAGTTGTCAATATTTGAAGAACTTCCAAAGATGGATAGGTATGTATTTCTTTAGCAGACAGCAACACGCCTTAAGTGTTGTACGGTAAAGAATCACCTTTCGTGGCGCAGCCAATATGAACGCCATCGCATAAATTCAACCGACACAGCGTCAATGCTGTTATCCACAAAGGGAAGATGGAAGTAAACAGCATTTCTGATCGAAGCAAATGTCATGCTTTACACTGACAGATGGCATCAAAAATTGGAGTTTTATGCAATCAACAAGGTCAGAGAGAAATATTTCGCTGAGTTAGTCAAGCACTGTGTCAATAAAAAGCAAAAAACGCCTGAAAAACTGCAATAGTGAAACAGCCAGTGGATTCGCTCTATTGACAAGCCGATTCACAATTCGAGGCATGGGTATGGATTCCCCGTAGAGACCTTCGGCATGTCTGAATAGTGCAACAAATATTTCTTTATTGTTCCTAAAAGTCTGTAATCACATCTTTGCAACTGCTAATACTCGCTGTATCTAATGCAGTCAAAATAATTTCTTGATGCCCTGTAGCTTCTTTGCAACTGTTATGGTAAGTTTCAGTGCAGCATTGATAACTTCTGGGCTAACCAAAAACCCAGCTGTTGTTATCGCTTTCAAATAAGGCATAGCCCTTCCAAAAACTTCTCAATCTCTAGATTCTGACTGTTGATCAAGAGAACCAGCAACCGCCGGATAAAACTCCTTGAAAACAAAGACAGCATCATAGTTCTCAATCCTTTTTGTGGAACAATTACGCTTCAAACGCGAATGCGAAGAATCAGGACATTAGGACATTAGAAAAAAATACCGATATGTCTTTTATGGTGCCTACGCATGGTTGAATTTTGCGTACGTTGCAAGCCAGAGAATGTTACTATAACTTGTGCTATTTCTGATTGTAGCGGGTCTGCTACTTTTGTCCACTCATTAAACTTTTTATTGCGGTCTTTATAGTCTTCAAAAAACATTCCACAGAAAATGTCCAGTTTTTACTTAGCAAATTAGTGGTTTTGTTTCCTTTACAGTCCAAAGCATTTTGACCAAAATTAGAAAATTTAAGTCGTCAACTGTAAATCTCGGCTCGTCAACATGATTTGGTAAATAACTTGCCAGAAAAATAGACATGCTCTATTCTTAGCAATATTTCTGAAACTTTTCCAGACAGCACAAAACTCGCGTCAGGCTACTGGTTTTTGTTCAATATTGCTGGAGCATATTGGTAAGTGTGGACTGCTTTTTGCTGTTTCGATTTGGAATTGAATCCGAGCTGACAACGATTGATTAAGACGCTGTTGATTCAACAGTTGATTTCTACGCGCTTGTATTGCACAACGCACTAAATAACCTAAAGCATATTTCACTTATTGTTTATTGCAACTTGGATCTCTAGTTCACACCTCATTGTAATTAAGGATTGACCCCTTCGCGTTAGGAGTATTTTTCGTATTGGAATCCTGTCAGTGCTGTTTAGTCGGAGTTAGTATAATAATGATATAATTGAAACGTTTTCTTTTGCAAGGTTTAATTTGTTACGTTTATTTGGCCATTTTGTTAAGTTCGAGTTAACGAATGTGGCAAATGAAGTAGTAAAAGATTGGAGAAACAAAAATATCCCACATATTTAATAACCGCTCGTATTGTTGGTCGACATTGAATCTGGTTTGTTAGTTGGTTTACATTGTTAATGGTTCTGTAATATCGCAAGTTATCTTCAATATACAGCCAGCTCGCCTGATTGTTTGTTTATCAGAGTTGGCAGTGGTAGAGACACACGAAGATCATCCGAATCGATCGATTTACGAGCGCGTTATTGAAGAGGCTAAAGTCTTGTAAGAGCTGGATCGTAAGTTGAACTGGCCCGTCACTCACCCAGCTAGTATATCTTACAATTGCTAGTAAGGTTGTACAATACTCTTGCGCACCTTGTCAGACACCGATCGGTTATTACTGCAAGATTGTGGCGCAAAACAACTTGCTCGTGTGATTTCTGGTTTATATTCAGAAATCTATAAAAGTTTGAAGCTCATGTGTTAATCTAAGGCATGGAGCCAAACGCTACCAGCAAATTATCAGGCAATTGTTTGTTTTGTGCAAAATTTTATCTGCGACTAAAGGGGGGCCATGGCACAATGGCCCCCCTGGCTGAGCCCCTGACTACTTCAAGAAAATGTGAAGATTTTGGCAGATCGTGGTTGATTTGTTCTTTTCAACATTTCAGAAAGAGTTCAACTACTTTTTCCTTCCTTCCTTAGTTAGGTTTATACGGCTACCAATTCCTCATGTTTTTATCATCTACAAAAGAAGGTGAGAACTGAAAATCAGGGCTGGAAACTCGATTGACTTTTATTTTAGTTCAAGTTGGATTTCGGAATTGAAATGATTTTGAAAGTCCGAGTTTAAGTTCTACATCTTCATTTAAAGTTGTTAAGCTCAAGTTAGGCAAAAATTTATCGATATAAAAAAGTGTATGACACACACACACACACACACACACACACACACACACATATCTAATTTACACGACCAAAAACGGTGATCTTTCTGAAACACGAATCAAAAGTAATCTGGCTGTTAAATGATGCTTGAACAAAAAATACTACCTAGTAGGGCTAGTAGTAAACAAATAAGAGCTTCTTATGCTGTAATTTCTGTATTATTCTTTTCATCTTGTCTCACCTCTTCAGCATTTCTACAGCATGAAACTCCAACATATTTTTTTCTTTTTCAAAATTATGTAACTAAATGAACTTGAAGCGGTTGATTTTTTCGAGTTCGCGTTTAAGTTCATTTTCGACAGTTTTTGTTTTTTTTAGTTCAAGTTCAAATTCGCAGCCCAGCTCAAGATCGTGCGTGAGATTTCTTTCGGAAACTGAGTTGACAAGACAGAAAAGAGTTCAGATCTTTTGCAGAAAGCCCCCATCACTTGCAATAGGCGCCTATTTAGTGTACACTAAAGGAAGAGGCCCGGTATGTGAATGTACAGTGGAGTGTACATTGGGGGAGAAATTATCAGGAACTGCTTGCCTTACTGAAAAACCCCTCCAGAGGACACTTAATAGGCGCTTATTGCAAGTGATGGGGGCTTTCTACAAAAGATCCAAGAGTGCTTTTCAATTCCTACTGACGTGTCGGTTAAATGACTGAAAGCAACAAACTTTTGACACATATTGAACACCCTAATTACGCCCGACAGACCACTACGCAAACAATTGCTATCGCAACAAGGGGTACGAACTCAATCGATTTTATTCGAATTCACAAAGGTTTTACTAGTTCGAATATAGCTTTTGAGTTATGGAAAATGAATATACCAAGTTTGAGTCCGATAAAATTGTGAATAGGCAAATCGACAATAGATTGCTTTAATGCTTAACGGTTTTTACTTCTCGATTGCAGCAAAACAATCAAGTTGTTCAAGTTCGCAACCCTGTAGGCCAAATGAAATAAAAACATTGTTTGTTGATATGTTGAAAAGTTTTATATGGTTGTTAGAAATAAGAGGCCTGAAAAGCTAATGAAATTACAATGAAAAAAAAAAAACGAATCAAAACATCACGTTTTGTTTTTCTTTGTAGTTTCTGTAAAATGCAAAAGTGTAAGAATTTATATTCTTATTCTTCGAAGGGTAGCGAGTTTGTGTTAAAAAAGAGTGCATTCTTTTGTACAGAAGAAAAATTTAGCTTTGGTTTTTGCATTGTAATGTAAAAAACGAAACAGGGGCATACAAAATCGTGCGAGAACAATAGGCAAGCGTTTGTCTGTTTATGCTAGGGTATGAAACTGCTGTAAAGTGAAACTTCTGCAATTTCCCATGTGCTGGTTACATACCAGGTTTAGGAGTTTATTGAAATTATATACACTGCAGATAAAAACATATAACGGAGCTGTCGAATAACTGCGATAGCGAAACTGATGATAAAGAAAAATTACACCAACTCTCTACTGCCACTAGCGTATCTGAATGTGGGGGATATTGTGCTATAACTTTATTTTATCTGTGACAGTAAAGAAAAAATATCAGCTAAATTTGCGTTTACTCAAAAAATAAGCTTAATTTGCTTTTTTGTCCACCTTTTAAAAATACTTGATACGCACGTGCACCAACCCCTTCAACTGATGAGACTTATGGTCCTTATACAAAGAAGACTCGATGAGCACTTTGAAAAATATATCAAAAATGCTAGTCACAAACAACCGCTCAATCAGGGGTGCCCAATTTTTCTATCTTGAAGATTTGACAGGCCTCCCTTCCACAGGTCTAAGTCAAAGTTTACTGACTGTTTTGCAAATTGAAAGCCTTTTTTAAAGATCAACTCATTGAAAGCATATATGACTGTTATTTTTTTTATTCCAATTGCTTCCTTGTTTGTTGCCACCACGAAGAATTTTTTTGCTAGGCATTGACATTCTGAACTTGAACTTTGTTGCTGACAGTTTTTAGGAGACTAGTAGGGAGTAGCACTTTGAGTATCCCTGTACTAAATTAACATCGAATCACAAACATTATTCATGCTGCTTATTATAAATGCAAGAATTTAACTAATGGATCAACATATCTTTTTCCTCAGCCGCCGAAATTTTTTGTAAAGCAATGCATTCTGTTTGATCTCCTTCTTTCAACACAGTTATCAGTTCTTCTTTCTGTAAAAGAGTATTCTTAAGCATTGTAATCGTTTACGAGTAAAATTGATAAGTAATTCTCAGTTAGGACTGGATCCACCCTAAGGAGATGCGAGAAAAGTGTGGCGGGGGTGCATACTTCTAAGCCAATTTGTCGTTTTGTTTACATTTGCAACCTGATTACTTAAAAGTTGCAGAAAATGTCATCACTGAGAAGTGAGAAAGCGTCCTCTATGAATGACACAATTTAGGATTTAATACTATTTTAGGTAGTGACCATATTGTGAGGACATCCGTGCTAGATGTTGAAGATCGTTTTTAAAGAACGCTTCCAAAATGGAGTAAATTTAGATTGAAGACTATTCTCTTCAGAGAAAACTTTTAAATTGATGGAGTTTTTGATTTTTGGGTGACATTTTTCTAATCGTCCTCGAGCATCACCAAAGCAGATGAGAAAATTCGGAAAAGAGATTTCTCTCTGCAGGGGGTGAGAGTGAAAACATAAATTAAAAGTCGCTCATCAATATTTTCAGGAAGGAAAATCTTTTTCGATAAAGTCAACTTCGTTTGATTACTAAAAACTGTTTAATGAACAAAGACAAGGAAACACATAGGGCAAATTGTTGCTGCTCCCTTCAAATTTCTTCAGCACCCTTGAAAGTATTCAGGTCTTTGTGTGAAGACATTTAACGAATAATCTTCTAAAAAGTAAACATAAGCTAGCTTGGAGTTTAATTTTGACCAAAAAGTAGAATAAAAAAATCCAAACAACTTGAAAAACAAGATATCCGTTACTCCACTGTAAATGTAACTATGCTAGTGTTATTGTAATGCGCAATTACGTTTATTCTCTATTCTACCTTGTCACTTTCAATATCACGGGGTTGCTGCTCATTTGAAGAACTGTTACTTTTTTTTGAAGAGCTCAAATTCGTGTGCTGCGTTGCCCCCATTCTTTCTTGTTTTGTCAATTGCTTGATGTCTTCTTGTTTACAGTTGTCTTTTTTACCACAGCAAAAATATTTTGCACTTTCTTGAAATTTGGTGGAAGTAAAGGAGTAAAGTATGGGATTTATTGCACTGTTGGCATAACCCAAAAATATAAAATATGGCATGAAAGTATGAAAAATTGTAGGATCAGCAGGCCCCAATTTCCACCAACCAAAAAATGCCGAATAGAGGTTTAAGAAGTGATATGGTGTCCAGCAAATAAAGAATGCAGTTATTATAAAAGTTGCAAGCTTAGCCACTCGACTTTGCTTTTTCACTCCTTGCACTTTACGTCGCACCGTAAGTACAATGCTAATGTAACACGCACAAATAGTTATTAACGGTAATATGTATCCAATAAGTGTACGAAAAAAGTCCAACAAGCCCATAAAAACTTCGTTGCTCATTATGGCGGAAAAGTTTTGAGGTACCGAAAACACACAGCTCATTTGTTCACGTTGAGTTGAAAGTGGAATGGAGAGAATTGGAGTTACGGCACTTGCGGCTTCTTCAATAACCACTAGGCTGTTATTTCTGTCTGAAGTAATATTGACTCTATGATAAAAGTTTAACTTTGGTCTCAAATTTCTGTAGATAACGTCCGGTATTGAAAACACTAAACTAACGAACCAAATTGCCAAACAAATTATCTGTGAAACTGCTTGTTTTCGAAAACGATTGGGTTTGGTTGCGCGTACTACTGCCATCCAGCGATCAATACTCATAGCAGTTAAGAAGAAAACGCTGGCGAACATATTGAGCTTCGTAACAGCACCGGTAAGCTTGCACATGAAACTCCCAAAATTCCATACCATCTGATTCAGTGAATAACAGGCCCAGAGAGGTAAGAACATTAAAAAAAGAGCATCGGCAACTACAAGATTGAATAAATAACAAGTTGAAGGAGACCAGTTGTAAGGCTTTTGTCGAATAAGAACGATCAACACCAAGCCGTTTCCAATCAAGCCAAAAACACAAATTCCAACGTAAAGCACACCTTGGATAATATGCATTTCAACACCCATTTTCCATTTGTGCACAATCTCTCACAATTTATTTTGTAAAACTAGAACAATCTAAAAACAATAATGTAGTAAATCAATAAAATTATATAAACATGCATTCAGAATCCCAAGCATTTCTGCGCAGTGGCATCTCTAAAGACAATGGCACCCGTAGTGCGTTCGAAAAATTTTCACCCAATATTTTCGAAAAAAATAACTTTCAGTATTATCAATCACAAATCAGAGAAAAGAGCTTAGTTTTACTTTCGAAATAATGCGTTGTCTGTGACATATAGCCACTGGTTTTGCATCTTTCTCACTTCTCTCATTTAAAAATAGATGGCTTAATCTAATGTATAAATCTCAATTCTGTCTGTCTGTCTGTCGGTTTTAACTCCTCTGAAACTGCTAGAGGTACAAGCATCAAATTTGGCACGATTGATCACCACCTCGTGATGAGTGTCATAAGAGTATTGGTGACGTCATGATGACGTCATAATCAAAACTAATTTTTTTAGAATTTGCATTACTTGACTGAAGACAGCCGCTTTTTGCTCAAACAAAAACCACCTTCCGACTTACCACATTACAAAAACTTTCATTCGTTTGGGGTCTAAAATGACGTCACAATTAATGATTCAATCAATAACATGTTTTTTGTTCTATCTCAAAAAGTACTCGTCGCAGAAACGCGATTAAACGTTCTTTCAGGAGATATTAATCAGCTGCTTTTGATAGAAACAACTTGCTACAATTAATGTTTATTTGATTATGCTGAGAAATTATTTATTTAAGAACTTCAAGCCATCTAAGCATATTTTCTTTTCTTTTTCTCTTGCAAGCCTAAACTGACTCTTTGACGTCATAATATGTCTCGTACGATTAACATAAATGTTCGCTACCGCAGATCATAATATCAAGATGTTTTTAAAAATTACAACCTTTTTGCAAAATCAGCTTATTCAAAAACTGATTTGTGACCTCATTTCTCAACTGATTTTCAAACTTTCTTCAACAGATTAAAGGTTATTTTAAGGCGAGCCGATAGTGCATAATATGTACAATTAATATTAGTTTTTATACCGAAAAAATGAAATTTAAGACCTACGGTGTAACTTTTTACCCCTCCCAAAAGTGGTGAGTTCAGTGAAAACAAATGACTTTAGTACTAAAACGTTATAATAAAGTAATAACAAGTAACAATTACGATCCTTTGAAAGCTTAGGAAATATCCTTTCTAGCAATATGTCACACCAATTACTTGAGGCTAAGGATTAGTTTATAATGGCTGATGAAAACTTGATTGCCATACATAATGGTTGATTTTTAGTTGTACAATTATCCTACTAGAGCTAACAAACTTGCAAATGTTAAACAAAGTTAGTTCTTTGATATATTTTGACTACTTTTTCTCTCAAGCGTGGTTCTTTTGCATTATCTGTCGACGTTTTCAAATAAATCCATCAAAAACTAAAGTCTCCAAATGTTTATGGAATTTTAGTCTATCGGTTAAAGACACATAAAATTGTAGTGCCTGCAGTTCACAAAATTGCAATTTCTAGAAAAACTAAGTCCTTTGGTACATTTTGTCTATTCTTTCTCGATAGTATGGATGTTTGGCATTATCAATCAAATTATTCAAAAGACTCAAAGTCTACAAATTTTAATATGTAGCCTACTCCAAGCAAAACACTTGGTGATCACTCAAGAAAAAGACGATGAGGTAAAGATGGTCCTTGCTTATCGTTTGCAACAAAATGTAAATTTCGAGTACATATGATCTAAATGTTGAAGCAATTTCCTTTGCAATTGGGCAAGGCTGTCGCAGCAGCCAGGTGATTTGATGTTCTTAAGCTCGACATTATTAATGGGGGCTCCCGCTACTGCTATAACTGAACTGTGGATGCTTCATTTCGGGTTAGGTTGCTCTTTGCATGGCGGCGTTTATGCCAGGGCCAAGGAACATGCAGGCAGTCAGAGACGTTACTTCATATTAATTTGCTTACAGTGACGAAGAAACGGTAAGTAGCAATCTCAATAGTAATGGCTCAAAACGCATTGTTGGGTTATAATGTTAAATGACATCACAATTGTTGCCACTATGTCGTGAAAACAGCAGCAGGCAGCAAAATCATCCACTATCATTTGATAGCAAACATAAATGTTAAAACCCATTACTGATATTTGTAATTGCAAAGATAGGCTTATCGGTACAAAACACTAATCTTCATTTAACAGTGGGGAGGTCTGGATTAGGGGCAAAGTCAAATGTAATATAATTCCAAATTTAAGAAAAGATCAAAATTAAACAACAGCAGCATCAATCTGTAACAATGGATTAAGAGGAAATGTTTTTGTTTGAAAAGAGCTTAATAGGCGCCTATTGCAATAGGTTATATGACTTAAAGGAAAGGCAGCGCCCCTTTTCATGCTATGGCAGAATTAAAGCAAATAGCGCAGGCAAAAATCTCAATGTCACAAATATTAATACGAAAGCAGGCCCACCAAATCGTCGAACATGCCTACCACCAAACAGCTCATTTCTTTATGAGTTAAAACGACCATAATTTGGGCGACGCCATCAATTTTGACTATGTTTCATCTCCCCCCTTACTTTATTAAAAATTACGAATGGTAGTTTGTGTCATTGCTATTTCTTTTTGAATATTTCCAGTCTTCAATAATAAACCAACATGATCACCATTACATGTACAGAAGCTATGGCTTATATTTACTAAAACATTTCGTTGTGGCTCAAACAAATGTTTGTACGGTTAAGCTGGTGAAGTGGCATTAATTGATACGTTTTAAATTGGCATGGGTAATAGTATGACCTGCCGTGATTAAATCGCACCATGCTTAGGAGAAACATTTTTTCTATTTTGCTTGATAATAGCTTTATGGAGCTACCGGAATCAAACCTGAAACTTTGGGAAAAGCAAGAACTTATTTAACTTCTATGAGCATACCTAAGCAAGGAAAAACAAATATAAATCACTACGCTTAGCCAGCCGGGACTTAAGAAAGTTTGAGGCGAAATCAAAATTAATAACGCTCACTGAGTTGAATCTCAGCACATGGAAGATATTATTGGTATTTTGCTTTATAACAGTTTTATAGAGCTACCGGGGTCAAACCAAACATTTGAGGAAAAGCAAGGATACTTTAAACTCCTCAGGTCACGTCAAGCAGGGAGAAAAGAACATGCTACATAATGCGTAGCCAGCGAGGTTTTGAGAAAGTTTAAGGGGAAATCGAAAGAAAACAGCGTCACTGTGTCAAATCGTACCACGCGAAAGACCTTTTTGCCCTTTTGCTTTAGAATAGCTTAATATGAGAAATGTGCCCCCTACTTCCAAGGGAAACGCAAGGCTACCTTGGGTTCGTGTCAGTAATGAACAGAGCACATAGACCTAAGGCATAGCCAGGATCTTGAAATGAGATAATCAATTAGGAAAAGGAGCACAAAAAGTCGTGAACATCTTATGTGCAGAAAACACATAAACGTTTGGTAACTCTTCATACAAAATCCTGATAGCCGGCTTGGCCGCCTGAACCGACACTCCCAATCCCGACGTTACTGACGGAGGGCCTCTGCCTGGCGACGCCGGCAAAGCCGGCTAGTTAAACTATAAGTTACCAGCAGTTTAATGTGCAAAATCAAATGAAGTCTCTACCTTGGTGGACTTAAAGGCGCACTGCTATTGGTACAAGGCATGAGATGCGCCTAGAGTCGAGTCAAATATAAAATAGAATTCTTTTCGAATGACCCGTTAAACTATGGCAGTGAAAGAGAGAAAGCAAAAATACAATTACTTACTGCTCACCGTTTTTCGCAATCTAAAAACAGTTTTTAAGAAAATTTCTCTGCCGTTGGCTCCCTTGCCTTCCATTTCTCCTCCTCTCTCTCTCTCCTTCCTCTTCTCCCACTCTCTCTTCTTCTGTTCCTTTATCCGCTGTCAAATTTTAAACGTGGTCTCGACAAAAAATTTACTAAATCACATGAAGGCGTTCCACAAAAATGTTAAACGGTAACAGATTTGTTGAAATAAATGTTACTTGCCTAAAAGCAATGAATGTGTAAATGCCATTGATAACTGGTATTTGTGCAGCAATAACCGGCGTCAATGTAACCAATGCACGCACAGCCTTAATATCATTCTACGGCCAGCCTAACTAAAATAACTTTTGTAACAGAAAACATCTCGCTGTCCCTTTGTAATTAAGGTTGACATGTCTTCGATTAAATGTTGGTTTCAAATGTTCGGACAACAAAATTATTTCTTTAAGAATTTGCAAATATTATCAATGGCAAACACCAAAATAATTCTTTTGTGCAATGCACTCCAACAAGAATACTGCAAGTTACAAGTTTGTACGCATTGATAGATTTCAAGAGAATAACGCAAAATTTGCATTCTAGGATCCTTCTTAAAATTGCTGTGATTTATCGGTAATATAAAGCTTTTTCGAGTTGTTTCCAAGTTAAACGATCTACTGTATTTTATTTTTGACATCGCAGTCTCCCTTGGCACTTTGCTTTAGGGCCCACTTCTCTTTGAGTTACCACAACAGGCTACTTTGATATTTCTAAAAAATTAAGCACAAAAATCACTTATTAAAATTCACATTTTGTTAATCTAAATGGAAATTAAATGCGATCGGTTTTTGGTTTTAAATAAATAGCTGTTTATTTGCAAAACTAAAAAGTCCTGACCATTTCTTCTTGACCAGGTAACCACTCACATCTTGCTAGTTTGGAAGATTAAAGTGCGACTTACCTAACTACAAGGGCGCTACCATGGGGTAAGGAGTATAGCAACTGAAATCCCGCTTCCCTTAGCCGAAACAACTCGGTATAAAAAATTAAGTAAATATCTCTTTTGGAAACAATCAAAAACTGTCCCCAAGTTGTTTACAAAAACTTTTTAGAAGAACCTACATTTAATTTAACAAAATACGGTTTCTGAATTGTTGTTACGGCAATTAGATTTTTGTAGAGATCAAACAATGCTTCTGAGACATCCCCTTTACAAGATATCCTGGTTCTACAAGAACCTGCACAACCAGCATTCTTACCTTGATAAAAAAAAAACAAAATTATGCATAAGCGGTGTTGATAAAGGAAAAAGCCGATTTCATTCAATCACAAGTGCTCAAAATCCCTTTTACCATTGCCTTTTCGTAATAAAAATGGTTAGCTCAACATTAATTATTCATTTTTGCAATTTAATCATTTGAAATTAAATGCTAGGAACAAGGACAGATTTACCTAATAGGCCAATCTACGAGAGCACTTTTTGACATGAAGTCTTAGCGCGTTCAAAAATATTTGCTTGCAGGTGTATAAAGAGAAAGAAAAAGGTAAAAAAACAGCGTTTTTGATCACCTCACAAAGTTTCACAGAGCACTTTCAAAAAACATAATGAAAGAACTTCTTGTCTTCATTCCTCTTTCAAAGTAAAGACTGATTAAGCAAAAACTTGGGGTTTGGCCTACACAGAAATGCTGCAATCGATATTTCTAGCACGTCTGTTGGCAACATTTATTTATAGGTTTTATTCACCTCGCTATACCTGAAAGCATAATCTCTCTAAGGAGCAAAGCAGTGAAAAAAAATTTACAGTATAAAAGTTGTTTTTTATACAATTCCTTTTTATAAATTATGGTAAATTTGAGGAGCAAAAAGTATTAGTTGGTGTGCCATCTGATGCTTCTTCTTTTTCGTCGTATGGCAGGGTATCTATGATCCAGGTCAGACGCAAGAAAAGGATGGGGATCGAGGGTTTATTCTTTTACCACTCCAGCCTGGTGTGTTGCCTAGATCATATGCTGGCAGTGATGGAGTTGAGCCATCACCTTGTTTTGTCATCCAAAACTGTCAGACCCATTATTCCTCGAGGTGCCTGACGTATGGAACACATTAAAATAATGTGACTGCAGTTTGTTCACTAGCGCCACACTCGCATTTCGCTGAAGAGGCGAGACCCTATTAGTGCACGGACGAACCGAAACGCCCAACGTCACTGCGCAGGCGATTGAGTTTGACCCAAGCTGCTCTGGTCAAACTCATTTCAATAGGCTTTGTGCTGACCCTAGGAATGTAGACACCGAACGCTGACATACTCTTGGAGTACTCTGTGTTCCATGTCAAGTTTGTCCATTGGGCAGCGCGGATGCCCAACTCAGATAAGTTGTGCAATAATTTCCGCGTGGTAGGAACAAACGGGTGTCTAGATTTCAGTCTCTCCTTGCTAGCAGCCTGCGGCTCAGTCAGCTCAGCTGGCCATGCAGAAAGTGGCCAGGGTCCAAACAGCTGCGATTAGCCAAGTAGAGTGTCGCTCCTTGGCGACGAAGCTCAGCTGGCTGGTTGTCTGAGAGAACTGGAAGGTTGTCCGTTGAAGTGGGACGTAGGCATCCAGTGACAATGCGCAAAGCGTCATTAAGAACGCTGTCAATGAGGCGAGTATGCGCACTGCGACACCAAGCTGATGCACAGTACTCAGCAGTCGAGTAGATCAGGGACAAGGCAGCTGTGAGCAATGTCTTGACACCAGCGCCCCATCCTAAACCCGGAAGTCGCCTCAGGAGTCAAACGCGCGTGGATAGTTTTTTGCGCAATGCTTCAAGATGATGACGGTACGTGAGCGCTCTGTCCAGTTTCACACCAAGATAGGTCGGCACTGGGAAAAATGGTGAGATTTTACCATTGTTCTTAACTTTTAGCTCACGCTTAGCCTCTCGATAGTGGAGATAAAAGGCTGCCGTCACCGTTTTAGCATGACTGAGCTTTAGCCGCCAAGTCTGGAGATATGCAGAAAGTGTAGTCATGTCTTCGCTCAAAGTTCTTTCCAACACCTTCCAATCTCCATATGAATGAAGTTTCGCGAAGTCGTCAGCGTAGGCATACTTCTGGAAGGTTACGGAAGGCAGATCGTAGATGTATATGTTAAAAGGAAGAGGAGCCAAGACTGATCCCTGTGGAAGACCATTTTTCAGGCGTCGTAGCCTGCTTGGCTTGCTGTCACCCGTGGTCAGGGTAGAGCTTCTGTTCCGAACAAGTTATGATCACATGATCATTTGGACCATGTGCTTGTCCAGCAGAAGTCTCAGCAGCTTGCAGGTGAGGTCACGGTGCCAGAGAGTGTCATAAGCAGCTTACAGATCGATAAACACGCCACCGGCCTTCTTTTTTGCCTCAAAAGATTCCTCAATGCTTTGTGTAAGCAAAACAACCTGGTCCACGGTAGACTTTTGGTGTCAAAATCCAGCCTGTTCCTTTGGAAGCAAGGGGTCGACTATTGGTTTGACACGATTGTAGATCTGTCGTTCGAGGACCTTGTAAGGGACCCTGAGCAGAGAGATGGGACGGTAGATGTTTGGGTCCTCTGCAAGTTTTGAGGGCTTCGGGATCACGACTACCAGCGCTCTTCTCCAGACTTTTGGAATTTTGAGTTGGCGCAAGCAGAAAGAAAAGAAGCCACGTAGCCAGAACTTCAAGCCGGGACCAGCATGAATTAAAAGCTCCGGACATATAGAATCAGGGCCCGGAACGTTACCTGGTTTTAAGTGTTGGAGGGCAGCAGCAAATTCTTTTGGAGAAAAATCTCCAAAGATATTACTGCATCTGAGGCAGTAGCCCTCCAAGGGTCAGACAACTCCTGCATTACAAAACGAGAAATCTCTCGATTTGCGCCCTCGTATTTCTCGCTTTTTACCAGCTGGCTAGCATCTGATCTAGTTCCATCTGATGCTAATCATTATCAGCTAACTTGAATTGATCATGGAACTTGTAACAAGTTTTAGGAATTTTGTTCTAAAATAAATTACCTGCTAAAATAGAAATAAAATAAGCAAACGTTGAGTGATACATTTTTCCTAGTCTTCGGCCATTTATCGCACTTGTATCTAAAAAGGTTTTGGCTACTGTCTCAACTCATCAAATGTTTCAGGTTAATTGATATCAAGCAATGACATCAATTGACGTCAATTGCAACAAGCCAAATATTCGCTTGAAAAATACTAGTCAACAAAAGCTTATTTATTTTTGACGCAGATTTAGTTTTCTGATGAGGCCAGGAAAATAAATAAAACAAATCGATTTACTTCTCAGAATTTTTTTGCAATTCATTTCCTTAAACTCGGCGACTAAACATCAACATCGTCCAAATTCCTTGGTGGATTTACTGACAGCCCTAGGGCGTAGCCTACATTTTATCGTCAAATTATGTCCATAACTTGTTTTAAATTTGAAAATGCGCAATTGACATTTCCAAAATATTTTTGTCGAAAGTAAAGACACAAGACTTAAGATTATATTTCAAGATCATTTGACTTTGTTTGTCATTTTCAAATAGTAGAACAACATTTTTATCAAATCTATACTGAATGCACACTTTGTTGAAGGTCCTAACTCTTATCCTCGCTAACTGATTGTTTAGATCATCGGTTCCCGACCTTTCCAACATGTCAACCCCCCGCCCTATTTGAAGTTATTCTTTACTTCCTTTGCATTCTCAATAATTGCAACATAACGAACACAAACACCAACAAAATTAAATTACTTTATGTGTAATGCCAATACGAACACTGCTGTCTCAATCTACCTGAAAATAAGGAAATTTTTGATACGGTGTTCAACAATGCGAACCACATGTCGTATTTGACAAAGGGCTACACTTTTTCCCTTTTTGTTAATTACAAACACAGTGAAAAACCATTTCGCTTAAATTCGAGCTCTTCGATAAGTCTTGGTCCACCTCCCCTAGGATGTGATTTTACTTCCTCCAGGGAGATCGGCTTTCTTGGTTGGGAACCACTGGTTGAAATAATCCATGGATTTCACAAACTTCCTCTATTCCCAAACTTTATCATTTATTGTCTGAAGCAGGAGAGAATGAAATGGGTACCAAACTTGCAAACGAAAGTGAGCATGTTAAGCTACCGCTTGCGTCATCCACAACGACAGACATGAATGGCTGTTTATTGCATGACCGCAAAAGTACTTTGCAGTTTCCCAAACTTTTCGGTTATTTCGTAATCAATGAGCCAAATAAGTTTTCATTTTTCAGGTGGATGCACACGGTGCACGTTGTTGTACGTTTTTCTTCCGGTTTTGTCCATTTTTTGCTCTCAAGAATTTTTATATGGAAATTTTCATTCGCTTAGATATTTATTTATGTGGTGCTACACAGCATACCTTGTTGTGTGAACATCCGGCTTGGGCAAGAAAAATCTTATTGCACGTTTTTTGTCCACGAAATCACATACACTTTTGGTAACTAATTTGCGGACAAAATCGGATATTCGAACAACAACATATGCTATAAAGCATCACATGAAATTTTCGCACAAACAAGCATGAGAGCAAAAAATATACAAAAAACGTACGAAAGTGAACAAAAACGTAAACTGCATACAGCGAACTTTACCCTTGAAGCGAACTAAGACCATGTATAAAAGAAGCCTACAATCTGCCAGCAAATGGTATGCGTAAAGCTTCACAGCATTTACGACCTTTCCATCTATTACAAAATTAGCCGACCAACTTTTCTTTGAATTATAAACTAATCTCATCTAGGATTGATTCCTACCTGAAGGCGTTTTACCGACTTCAGAAAGGTTTAACTTAAATTCCCTTTGTAAGAAGGCAACAGCAATTTGAAACGTTTTGACTTCAAATTTTTCTGAAATAAATTTGTTTTGTAGAGTTAATACATATCAAAGATTGCAGAGCATGATCAATTTAAATTTGATCGACGATTTGCTTAGATTACACAATTCAAAATACAAGATTAATTTTTTAAGGTGCTTAATACCTGCAGTGAGCTTGATTAATAATTAAACCGAAAGCCAGAACAATTTTTGACAAATGAAACATGTGTGGTGATCATTAAGTCACAGGGAGTGAAGTACAAAGGCAGTGTCCCCAACTCCCTCCCCGTTTAGTAAAATTAACCAAAGCGTGTGAAAAAGCAAAACCAAGGCAATAATAAAAAAATTGTCTACTAACAAAAATTTAGGCTTTAAAACATTTTGGCTTCAACTTACCTTTTAACTACTGCACCAACCACCAAAATAATGCTGAAGGCATGGCAAAATCACTGACTTCAACAAGCCTATTGAGTTTTTACCTTTAGACAATTTTAAATTATGTAGTCTGACGTTTCAGACAACTCTTTCGACCATTTTCAGTCAACCGTTGAAACTTTAAACTCTCTTTTATGGCACGTAAATTTGAATTCTTCAGTAAAGGAGGCATTTTTTAATGCAGTGTGAAGAGTTTTCAAAAGGTCTGAAAATATAACTCGACCAATATAAAGCATAGTAGCAAGACTATGAAGTTAGTAACCTGCTGATGAGGAGGATCAATAATGACCGGGCGCTATAAAACATCTTTAAGCTTTCCAAAATTTCTGTTGAATTATTGTAACATCTTGAACTCATTGAACCAACAATGAATGGAGAGTGTCTGGGACTGCAATACGATCTTATCAATTAGTGTCTTTGAGTCAGCCTCAACACGACTCAAGACTTGATATTACGCGATGATTTTCCAGCAAGCGACTCGTGCCCAGCAATGTGGATAGGCTATTGGTCAACATCTACGCTCGTTAGCTATTGGTCAACATCTACGTTCGTCACCTATTGGTCAACATCTACGTTTATTAGCTATTGGTTAATATCTACGTCCATTAGCTATTGATCAACATCTACGCTCATTAGCTATTGGTCAACATCTACGTTCGTAAGCTATTGGTCAATGTCTACCTTCATTAGCTATTGGTCAACATCTACGTTCGTTAGCTATTGGTCAACATCTACGTCCATTAGCTATTGGTCAACATCTACGTCCATTAGCTATTGGTCAACATCTACATTCAATAGCTATCTGTCAACATCTATATTCGTTGGCTATTGGTCAATATCTACGTTCGTTAGCTATTGGTCAACATCTACGTTCATTAGGCTAGCGCAGCAGAGATGCTGCTTTAGACGATACAATATTAAATTTCATGCTTTCGAAAATTACGTTAGTATTGGATGTTTTAGACTCCAAGTTTGACGTTTAATTGGATTTTGTTAGTTTCCTTTTGTCATATTTTTTGGGGCGCATTTACAGTGTGCAAAGTGTTTTTGGTACTCCCCAAAATATCCCGAAGATTATTTGTTTTATGTTTCACAACAAGTGACCCCTTCATAAAAGTTAAGGTTACTCCTCAGATGCCAGGAAAACGCACCTGATGTGTTTTGATTTTAAGATGTTTTCGAATTTTCTCTTGGTATATCCTCACCCCACTCCGCTCATATTTCTGGATGTGTCCCTGAATACCAATATCACATAAGCTTTTTGTCACTAATTTTCTACTGCAATGTTAACCCCAAAATTTTTTTAGTAAAATAGTAAGGTCTAATGATTACAAGTTTTAACGTCCTGCTTGAAATACTGGCCTCTCAGACCCATAATAATGGTTACGTCATTGCTCAAGCACAGTTGCCAGGTTGGTCAAATATAAAAATGCCAATCTTGATATGTGAATAATGCCAAATATGCCAAACTTAGTTTAAACAATGTCAAGAAAATGCCAAGTTTAACAATCTTAAAATACACCACATACATATACTAATCTAATAATTAATGAACATGTTAAATCTTACTTTTTATTTGAACTGAGAAATATTTTATTAAAACCGAGAGAATCTCCTTGAAATCAACTACATTTATGCTTTTAGATTCTTGATCATTTTCTTTTGACGTTGTCCATCTTAGCACACATACTATTAATGAATAAACTGAACATTTTGTCAGTAGCAAAGATTTTTGGCAGCAACTTGAGGAAAAATGGAATCTGCTTTTGACTCTAACAACTGCAGCCAAGACCATAATTGACTGCTTGTTTAGTAGCTTACTACATATTCTCACTGCTGGAAGTATCCCGCGGAGTCCCTCAAGGCTCCTCCTTAAGGCCGCTACTCTTCCTTCTCTAGATAAATGACCTGCTCCAAGTAAGCTCGTCACTACGCTATTTGCGGATGATACACTTCTCATGTTAAGTGATAAAAACTTAAATAATTTGAAGAATAAGATAAACAACGAGCTAAACAAAATTGACTATTGATTGAAAAAATAAGCTATCGTTAAACTGTACTAAAACAAACTACATGTTAACTAACAAACGACCCAACGTTTCCTGCATCGCTGAGTTTCAATTACTGCAGCTCAACAAAACTTCTCTAAAAAGAGAACATACCGTAAAATATCTAGGAATATTTTTGGACGAACACTTGAAGTGGTGTGATCAAATCCAACACCAGTCTCTTCGGCTAGCTCGTTATTCTATAAAGTTCGTAACTTTCTCCCAAGACAGACATTACGCATGCTGTATCACAGTTTGATATACTCCAAATCACAATACGGTATTTTGGTTTGGGGCAATGCATCTAAAACTCACCTTCGTGGATTAATGTTTCGATTAAACAGCATTGTTCGCATTATTACCTTCAGTAGGAATTGTAGTCGAATGTCAAATTTATACAAAAGTTTATACCTGCTGAAACTAACTGATATATACAAACTTAAACTTGCCGAATTCATGTTTGCGCTTCATAATAATCGCTTACCAAAAATTTTTATGACTCGCTCACCGAACTAGAGTTGTTACATGACCATAACACCAGACAATTAACAAAAAAGGTTTATTTTAAACCCTCAGTTAATAAAAAGCATCGTTAGAGAGACTATATTATATAAGGGAGGGAGTCTATGGGGAGAAAAGGATATGAATATCAAAGACGCTAATTGGGCTTCCTTCAAATTGCAATACAAAAAAACTTTAATTGAATCTTACGAGTCATAAATTTATAATTCGTCTTAAAATTCTCTATCCCGCATTTATTTCCGCAACAACCTTGAATGCCAAAGTACTTGACTATTTCTAGTACTTGACTACTAAGATTTTCTTCGGATCTCGATTTTTTCTGTAGACGCCTACATGTTGTATTTTGAGTTAAATCTTGCCCTTTGCAGACTAGTTTTACATCAAATTCACTGATGACATTAGGATACTATTTTGTTGTTTGCTGTCGTCTTCGCTGCATTCTTAAACTTATCATCAATTTTGAATTCTGCACTTTTTGTTCTGTATTATTTGCTCGACAGGAAACATATTAGCTCGACAGGAAGCACTTTGACTAAATAACCTCTGGGTTCTTCAGTGCTTCCTCGTCTGAACAGACCATTTCTAATTGCTGTGATGTTTTTTTTTGCTTTTTCTTGTTTTACAGATGAAGAGCTGAATTTATCGTTTGTTCAGACAAAAATAAACCTGATTGATTGATCGATTACTCTTTATGTTGGTGACAAAAAAAATCCGTTCAACTACAGCAGTGATTCCCAAACTTTTTTGTCTCTCGGCATAGTAAAGAAGCTAAACAAATTTCGCGGCACAGCAGCCACATGAACCTGTTCATATTGATCGCGAGTAACATTAGTAGTGACAGCGAGAAAGGTGTTGATGTTTTTTTTATTTTGGAGATTAACCTCTTTTTCGGACCACATAACACGATCTCCGACGTTATCGACCATTACTCCGTGGCAGCATTTACTCAATTTTGGCTGAAAACTTGTATAAATATTAAGTATTTAAAAAAAAACCGTGGCACACAGTTTGGAAAACACTGATTTAGCATTGCTCGCTGGCAAGCAATGCGCAGTTGATGCTGTATCTGCAAATTCTTTGAAAGACTTAAATTCTTTCTCTCAATCTTTACTTCATCTTCCAGCACTTCAATAATTATTCTGCTTCCACTTTCTCATGTTTCAATAGGGTTTCAAAAAAGAATCATAAAATAATGACAGGAAAGTCAAAAACACCACTGCACATTGATGACAACTACAGTACATTTCTACATGAGGACACAGCTAGGGATAACTAGAAATTAAGTCAAGTGATTGACACGGAGTCAAAACTGCAATTAACATGTATTTTACAAACTTTATGGAATAGTTGACGCAAACAAAATGTTATTGTCGAAGAAAACAAAAAGCACTGAAACTCATGCAAACGTTGCCAACGAAAAGTTTTAGAAGACGCTAACTTTCATTTTATTAATGTTATGAATTTTAGTTTTTCATGTAATTTAATTTTATTTATTTAACCGTTTTCGAGATATTTTAATAAATGCGAGTTTCTATCTCTTTGTATACAATAAAATAGTGGCATATATGAACTTGCATTTTTGTTGCTGCCAAACCACTCCCAATAATGCCACATATTGCCAACGCAAAATTACCAATCTAGTGCCAAACTGTTTTCGGCATTATGTGTTTATTTTTCAATGCCATGCAGGTTCTAAAAAGGCCAGATTGGCAATAAAATGCCAAACCTGGCAACTTTGTGCCCAAGCCCCTGGTCAAAAGTGGTAGAAACCCTTGACATGGCTCGCTCACTTGCCTTAAAACTCTGTTACACGATTGCCAAAATCGCAAAAGCGTAATTGATTTAATTTCTTCCTGTAAATGTACCCAAAGAAGTTAAAGATAGCAAGGAGGTGTCGATTTCCGAGTTTGGTAAATTAGCCCTCACTCAATGTAAAGTCTGGCCTACATATAATGTACAGATTATATACATTGCGGTCCAAATTATTGTGTCTACAGCAAATATCTAAATTGTGCGCTTCAATTTTGCCCCGCCCTTTAATAATTTTTCTTCCCCCTCACTCCCACTTCTCCTCATATTGTTTTACAAGATTGGATATCCATGCCAATCCAGCTGTAAAATACACAAACTTTTTTTGCAATAATAGTAACATAATGAGAACTTGTTCAACTCATCTACTACCCAGCGTATCACCAACAAGATGTATAGGTCACAAATTGGTTTCAAGCAAAACGAAGGAAACCTATATTACTTTTAGGTGCAGTGAGATTTTTCTAGTTGCGATAACATACAAGGCTGACTACTTTTAAAAAAATTTTCAAACTTGGCAAATCTACCAATTTACGCCCAGCGCTGTCCCTGACAATAACAGAACTGATTAAAAAAATTCTCCAATGTGCTCTTTTGGCTAATGCAACACAGTTCAAAATATTTTTCTTATCAAGCACTTCTTTCCTTTTTTATTTTTCCTACAATTAAATTTAGATTAGAAAATTAAAGGAAATTGCTGACATGACACTTTTACCAAAGAGTTGAAGAAAAACAAAAAAAAGTTGCAGACGCTTCCGGCGCAGACTTCCAGCATTTCCTTGCAACACCGGTAAGGTCGTTGCCAACACTGGCGTGTTTGGAAGCGAATTTTGGGGTCCCAAAACATTACGTCAGGTACATGACGTGCGGCATCACTTATGAGACCTTTTTCGGAGATCAACGTTTTGAAAGAGAGACTTACGCCCATTTTGGTGTCCTAACCAAAATGAAGACCTTTTTGTAGACAGCAACAACTTTACCGCAAAAGGTTTTGTTTGCACCCCTCCCCTTTACAAAGACTCTGGCAGTGAGTTTGACTGCAAGTTTTTTTGTTTTATTAGCATTTTGATAACCAACTTGCCTATGACGCTATCTAAGTATTGGAGCTGATCGCACATGCAGTTGCTAAATCAAACATTAGTATCGGCAGCAATAAAAGCTTGCATTTAAAAATCATATTGGAGAAAAATATGTGATAAATCACTTAAACGCAAGTTTAATTAAAGCTAAGATCCGATCATCTTAAACCTATCAATTGCACTTAATTACCTGTATCTTTTAAGTCCATAAGAGCTGCTACGCCAAAGCTGTGATAACTCAAATATTTTAGCCTTCCTTAGGTCAAGGAAGTATTATTGATTATACTGTTGTACAAAGACGAAAATTTTTTTTGGCTGCTGGTCGACGAGCGCAATAAAAAGCACTCGACGATCAATTACCCATTTGTTTGCATCGGCAATATCGCGATGTAAATCAATAATACTGTCTTCAAGCGTGGTCCACACTGAAACTAAGCGCCGCTTAACTCTTCGTTTGTGTTACAATCACTCAGTTGCAAGCCGTGGGCGGCAACATCTTTTCGTCAATTTTTCAAACGTAAATCTCCTTTTTGAATTCCATTAACAAAGATGACCAAACACGATTATTTAATATTTATTCATCAAATTACTGACATTATTTTATTCAAAGTGCGAAAACCTCTTATTTACACGTTTAGGTTGTATTAAATGTAAGCTTGATTAATCGATAACCGTAGCAATGATAAATAAAGAATGTTCTGTGGTGGTAGTCATAGTTAAATCAGGAGACTGTGGGTAGTGAAGTAGCCAGAAGAAAATGTTGGGGATCCAAAAATATGAAGTGTATTGGTTGATCCTTTCTTTTGGAAGGTAGATATTTTATCTCCCATAATTTTGTCAATTTTTTGCCAAAAATTTATTGGAGTTGATTTTTTTGAGATCAACGTTTTTTTTCAACTACAGCGATGTTCTCCTTATTAGTTAAAATCAACATAACAAGCCTTGGCCCTTCGGTCGAGAACCGCTGTTGTAAATTAATGTAAAGAATTTTTCTTCAAAAAGTATCACATTGCAAAAAAATAGATCTAATAAGGTTCAGAAAAAAATTAAATCAACCTCGAGCTATGGCAGGTTAATGCAAATTTTGATAAAATCAAAATTTGGTGCTTTATGAAAAATATTTGATTCCCGAAACCAAAGGCAACTCTGACTGTGGTTGGCGTGATTGTTTACGACTCCAGAAAAGATTTAAAAAAAAGAGGTGCCTAGTTTTGTATTAACACAAGCATCACGCAGGGTACTTCGTAATAAAGGACCTTGCGTCACCGAGGTAGAGCTCCCACAAATTTGGAAAATTAGATTTTAAACCTTTTCAATGATGGTGCAACCTGGACCGGCTTAGACTTAATGCGGTTCAGGGAACACCATCCGGTAAATTGATTCAGAGCCTGAGCTTCTTCAAAAAACTTGCAATATTCTATCGTATTTTATGATCTATTTTCTGAGAGTTTTATTTTTCCGTAGTGAAAAGCTTTTCCAAACCTAATTGCGAAGCTCGACTTGGTCTCCTGCCACCAGATAAAAGCTCATCACCGCGTTATAAGCTTATCGAGTGTTTTTAGCCCTACACACGTCAAAAAGAGACAAAGGAAAAGTGATTTTCATAACTTCCTCACCATAATTGGTCCTTGCACGGAAAATATATTTACAAGTTTAACGATTTTCTAACTTATTAGATTCCAATATAAGAGCCTCATAGCAATGCAGCTGTTGCCCTTATAATATAGTGAGGTAACCCATTAAGTCAATTTAGAAAGCTTTTTTGCTTCAAATTTTAAGTCAGCTGTCATTTTATCTACACTTAAAATGCCCTTAGTTTTTTAAGTGGACTGAATAAATTCCAATTGATCTTGTAAAGAGTAATAGGCCAAGTAATTAATTTTCCCGATACTAAACCGCAATTTTTCGGAGAGCTCTACAAAGCGTTATTGCAGCAAGATCAAAGAGACTGAATAACGCTATTTGGCATCTGTTTGTCTATAGAAACAAAAGCAGACAAAAACCACGAACCAAGCTGCTAGATGACACCGCGATCTGGCAACGACTTCGTTGTGGGGCACCACACCATACACACACACACACACACACACACACACACACAATGCACAAAAATCTTTCTTCTTTCAGAAATTTGTGTATTGCTGGCATCTAGTGATTTTTTTTTATCAGTTCTACTCTGCCTTGCCTTGTCGAATATAATTTCACAAATTTCTTCACCTGGATTGAAAATATGAATTAGCCATCCCAAGGAACTTTTAACCAAGCAGGTTTCAAAATCGTTCTTATTATGTCGTAACACATGGGTATCATAATTTAGTTTCCTGATTTAAAAAAGTGATACTCGAAAACAATCTAAAAAGTAGATTAAGCCAATTACATTGTTAAAGTCTCTCAAACTAATTAACCGTGTTTGAGTGTTGGTGACCGAAATGGGCAGAAAAACTGATTTTCGAAAAGTTGATCCGAAAGCTACCACAAGGAAACAACGAAACTGTGTCAGGAGAGCAGTACGAACTTGCGAGTTAGATCCAGGCTCAGATTCGGTGAGATACTCTGTAGATCTGTTGTGACACCACCTAGATATAAATGCCAACAGGGATGCTGGAAGAGGAGTAGAGAGGAGGACAAGGGGCACAATAGCCCTTTTGCCTTCTAAATAAAGGTCCCTGGCTTCCTTGTCCCAAAAGTAGCCTTTTAAAGAAAATGAATTGTGCTGAAAAAATTTGAAAAGTTCAGGTTAAACCAAATTGTAAATTGAGACTTTTGGGGCTATGACTTTATCTTTTTTTGCAAATTAAATTCAAAGCGAAATAAAGTTGCATTTTTGAGCGATGACTTTTGTTTTTATTGCCAAGCGCGCGGTCTTTTGATCAAATGAAAAATGATGATGCTCGCGTGACGACATGAGACGAAGAGATCGCAGAATGCATGCTTATTGGGGCCCGTGGCAAAAAAGGGGTATTGTCATCAAGGTTAAACCTCTTTTAAAATCACTGCACCTGGAATTGCATGGGTTGCCAGGGTGATGCAGTTTTGTGACAAAGCAAAAAGCAGAACTTGTGACTACAAAACTGTTTTTAGAGTGTAACTGATGATGGCGAATCATATATTTCATCAAATAGTATGCTTATGGTTCCTGTCAAGATTTTGAGAGAATTTTTAGAAGCGATCAGGTCAGATGCTGGTCAGGTAGACTATCTAAGCGTTTTCTTTAAGCGGCCTTAAACCATTGTCATTTTGATTGCAAGTTGCCTCGCATTTTGACATCACCTGGTCAAAAAATTCAATAAACCTTTAACCTTTTCTCCTCCCGAAAATGTGTTTTTGAAAAGATACCTGTTACGGTAAAAATGATCCAGGGTTTACCCATTTTTTTCTTAGATCAGCAGAATGGGAAAAAGCGGAAATACTTTGCAAGAAGATTTTATTGTATGAGCCACACAATCAGCAAGTTTTAAGATTCCTTCCCATCATAAAAGAAAACAAAATCGTAAGAAAATTTCAGGAGGCAAATTGATAAAGTTAAAACTTTTTTGACTGCATTTTGTTTTTGTAGTGTTGCATTTTTATGCGCGATCTCTCAGGTCAGCTCAGGCATGGCGTCACTGCCCAGGCCTATTTCAAGTATTCTTTTTTAACATTCCTGGTTGCTGTGTTTTTAATACGACAAGAAGAGAAAATTATTTTAAGGTCCTTATCCAAAGGCAAAACGACGCAGTCACCATCGTGTATCGTCGCATGGTTATTATATCAATTTAATTACAGTAGACGCCGCTTAATGTGACTACTTTGGGACCAGACCATTTTGGTCATAATATTCGAATGGTTATAAAAAGCGAAGCCGCCATAACAACTCCTGAATCGACGCCGTAAGCCACGAGAAGTCCAAACACCGTTAAATTCATCGTTTACCCGAAGTAACAGTGTGACGTTGGCAGTAAAACAAAGCACAGTACTTTAACACTACAAGTGACGGTAAAATTTAGTACAGTGTGTAACAATATGTTGAAAAGACGAAGTTATAAGTGCGTGGCGGGAAAAAATACTGTACTGTAACAAGAAAGATGGAGAAAATGTTGGTCATATTATTCGAAATTTGGTCATATTAAACGGAGAATTTTAAATGGAGAAATTCCGGACCGTACCAAATTGGTCATAATAAGCGGCTGGTCATATTATCCGTGGTCATAATAAGCGGCGCCTACCGTAATTGATATTAAGGCATATAGGCTAACTTCAATTCGCTCTAGATTCTAAAAAAACACTCAACCGCTTTATCGACATTTAAATTTGGTTACTAAATTTTTTGGTTGGAAAGTATTTTTCATTTTTTATCCTGCAATGATACTTTTGGTCGCTTAGCTACCAAAACTTAGGTAAAGGAAGCTCTGAAATACGCAGGTCTTCCGTTAGAAGCCAGTTTTCATTTTCGAAATGCAATCTGATCTCAACAACGAAAGTTTAGTTTGCAATAGGCCTACCTATATTTCAGCTTAGCTTATATTACGTAATAATAACACAATAAAAACACAATGAATCACACAAACGAAAAACTCGGCTTGATGTTCGGAAATGTACGTCAACCGCCCCTTAAACCTTCAAACCTTTCCATGAGCACTTAGAAAGGCCTTTTGTGAATCCTTTAAATGTCTCAACGCCAGGTTAACAACCAACGATCTATTACAAATAAATATTAGATAGAAATATTAGGCTTGGCTACAGGTAATTGACAGGGCATTTCGTCTAAACCTTTTATCCCTGAACTATATAAACCAAAACATCTAAGCCTCATTTTTTGTTTTGAAAGTCTTTTTGAGCTTCTAATAATATTCACAAGCTCTAAAAATTCCTTCTCCTTCTGGGTAATTATGATGGAGTGGGAAACTCAACTCCGCCTGGATGCTTAGAAATTTTTTTTAAATCACGTTGATCTTTTATACAGGGAGTCGAACCAAACCCGAACCGGAGTTTTGTATACCGGTTTTGTGCTATTTATGCCGAACGTTAACCGAATCCGAACCGTATTTTTAAAAATCACAAAGAGCGAACCGGAACTGAAGCGAATAATTTGAGTAATCATGAGCCTTAACCGAACCCGAACCGAAAAAAGCGGTTCGCTCGGTGATGTCACACGTATCACTCAGCAACTGGTCTGAAATCAAAATAGTAGAGGCAACCATGAGTGGTGAAGAAATCTTTCTTGTTTTAACATTTTTGGAAAATTTGCTTTGCATGAAGTCGGACTTCCATCGCATAAAACATTTCAGTTGTTACTATGATGTCATAATCTGTTACTTGTAGCTTGTATCCTATGATTTAAAATAGCTGCAGCTGGTTGGGCTTTGGGCAGGTCTAGGCAGGTTATGCTGTTAAAAACAGAACAGAATTTATTTTGCATGCATTCCAAGAAAAGCGTTTAAAATGCATAGTAGGAAGCAGTAAAGAAGCAAATTCCTTCCCGAGAAACTTGGTTAAAAGGAAAAACTAGTATGGGTACATAACAGGAAGTGAACTGGTCAGTTAAGATGTAAAAAGCTAGAAAAATGAAGACGTAATGATGTCCAATGATATTAACCAGACCTGGGCACCGCAAATTTAAACTCAATTCCGCAACCGCAAATTTCGCAAAACTGCAAGAGATGTTCCGCAACCGCAAATCCGCAAATTTGTGATAGGTTTGTGGTAACTTTTCGCACTTCCGCAAACTTAGACCGCAATATATACTATTATTTTGCCTTCGTGATGACTTTTCTTGCTTTTGGAGGTAAAATTCTGCCGTCGACCAGACGTTAATCTCCAAATAAAAAAAAAAAAAGGTCATCAACTCCCAGACGTTCACCTTCCACCCAGAAGATCAGAGCGTCCACTTTTTCCAAGCGCTTTTACCGCGGATCAGGCAACACTGCCTATTATTGATTTGCGGATTTGCGGTAGGAAATTAGGTCCGCAAATCCGCAAATAGAAACTTGAGTCTGCAATTTGCGGATTTGCGAACCGATTTGCGAAAGTGCCCACCTCTGATATTAACCTAATAATAATAAAGTGCTTTTATGGTACTTGAGTGCTTCATAAATCGAATTGTGTGGTTAGTTGAATATCGCTATGACTTTTTTTATTTTGGAACACTGTAGTTTGTTTAATAGGAAATGACATAAAGAGCAGTTGAATTTGATTATAATGGTGCGTACTAACCTCAACCAAATAAGAAAGTTTTTCAAGTACTCTGAAAGAAAAAATAAGTCGTCTTGTACGTTGGGAAAATGCAAAGTTGTTTTTAAAGGAAGCCATGCATCGAATTTGAAACGAAACGTCAAACGATTTCACGACAAAGAGGGTAAGGAGTTCCACAATGAAAAACTAAGTGCTCTTCAGCAGCGTGCCGGTGCAAGTTCCTCCAACGAACTCCAGAAGAAGCGAATGCGTGAGACCAACCAATGTGCCATAGATGAAATATTTTCAAAAATGAACGAGGAGACACTGGAGAATGCATGTTTAGAACTAGTCACAATAAACTTTCGCCCTTTCAAACTAATGGACAACTCTGGGCTTAGAAAAATTTTAAACCCCTTGCTTGAAGGTATGCGAGCCAAATTTACCGTCAATGCAAAAAATATCCATGAGAAAATTGGGGAAAAGGCGAATGATGTCCGTTGTCGCATAAAATTAGAAGTGGAAGGTAGCTTGTATCTTTGAAAGCTGACGTAGCGAAGTGTCGCGATCGATCCATACTCGGCGTCAACTTGCAATTCATAGGTGATGGAAAAATACAATTACGCACTTTAGCAATGAAAGAACTAAAAAAAATCACACTGGTTTTTACTTAAAAACTGATCTTGATGAAATTATTGAACAATATGGAATTAAGAGCAATCAAATTCATAGCCTCACAACCGACAACGGTGCCAACATGTTAAAATGTGTACCCCTCTTTTCTGAAGGGGATGCAACCGAAAGAACTGCTAATTTTGAGCAGCCGGCAGACTGACGCAGAAGAACTCGTTAGTGATGAAGACGATAGCGGTACTGTTAATCGCATAAACGTTGAAGTTTTCCTTGGCAATTTTCCTGCGCACACCAGCGCAGCTCGAGCAAGAAATATCTGGAAAGGTGTTAGGTGTGCTGCTCACACCTTACAGTTGGCAATAGAAGATGCTCTAAAAGAATCTTTTTTACGCGATGTTATAAGTTCGGCTTAATACATCTGCAAAAAACTTAGAAACCCGTCCGTTTGCGTGCTTTTGAAAAAGCTAAAACTGAGAAAGCCAATTTCGGACAGTCCCACTAGGTGGCATTCGATAAACGACATGCTTCATCGTCTTTTGCTCCTGAAGGATTTTTGACATGGTAGCCAGCAACCCAAACTTACACTTACCAGCAACTACTTGGAATGCGTTTTCCATGCTTGTTGCAGTACCGGAGCCTGTTAAAACAGCAACGAAATCGCTGCAGTACGAGCAACTTACTTTTGGTGGATTCTCGGGCATTTGGTTGAACTGCAAACTTAAAATTGCCAATTTAACGTCTACGTCTTCTCTACATGCACAGTTGCTCTTATCAGCAATGGAAAAAAGAGAGACAGATTTGTTAAAAAAATGACCTATTTTTGGCGTCTTTGTTTTTTGACCGTAGGTATAAGGTGTTTGTTTCTATAATTGATCAAATTGTTGCAACCCAGTATTTGCAACAAACTTGGGACTGCTTAAAGTTGTTGCAACAGGAGGCAGCAAGCGATTTTTCTGGTACAGAGCCTGATTCATTCGAAACTTCAAGCGCCGATGATGATTTAGACATGCTTATTGAAGCAAGAGAGAAGGCAGCTCAGCAACATGGACAATCTTTCACTTCAGTGATTTTTACTTCTATCAACGCAACGCAAAAGAATTCGATTATGGCGCTGCGTAACTCCTTTGCAAACGAACCCAGACTGGGAAAAAAACGAAATGTTTTGCGATACTGGGAACAATTTAAAGAAAGTAAGCGGGAGTTATATGAACTTTCTCAAGTAGTATTGGTGGCTTTATCGACTAAAGTAAGCGTAGAAAAAGCTTTTTCAGGCTTTTTGTCGCCACTACGAACAAACACGTTGGAACTACTTTCAGAGGTTATACTCCTGATATGTAGCAATCATTTATTTCAACAGTAAATCCTTACATTTCTGGAATTTTTACTGTAAACTAATAACTCTTCATGATCTTTGTAATTTTGTTAACACGCCGATTGCCGTGATTGACTTACTGAAAAGCCGAGCTTTTTTCCGAGCCATGGCTGACAAACCTGGAAGCCATCAACACGTTTAGGCTATTGCATGTTGTAGCTTTCAAAAGTGGAAGTCACTAGAGTGAGTTTCTGCAAAGGAAGCAGAAAGCCTGGCTTCGTGGACACAATTGCATCAGTATGCTTGGCTTAAGCAGAATGTTTAACCATTTAATGGAAATTTAATAGAATCCCTGCTCAAAAGGCCTGTGCAAAGTCACATTTATTGGACATTATGCGAAGATTTACAATAGTAGAAATAAAGCAGTTCATTTGAAAAAATCAAACTGAACGGCATTCAGCGTAAAACGGTGACAAAGTATAGACCACGGCTTCTAAACAAGGAAACAATCTAATTATCTTGAAATTGGCTTTGGCACAAGTATTTTTTGCAGTATTGGCTTGCCAATGTGTTAAGAAAAATTTCTTTTAGCGTTTCATTTCTGAAACTGTGTTGCTATAATTACGCCACTTTTTAATATTTTCCTAGTAATACTGCGAACCCGAACCGGAACTTTATAAACCGGTTTTGCGGTAATTTTTACTGGAGTGAACCTAAACCGGAGAGTTTCAATTGATCTGAACCGAAATTTGAAACAGCTGTTGAACCCGAACCTTAACCGGAAAAATCAAACGGTTCAGCTCCCTGCTTTTATAGCCTTATGACAAATAATACAGGAGCTTGAAGTCAGGTCGCGGAGAAAAGAATAACACCCGGCAAAAAATTTGCTCAAAGAAAACTGTGAACTAATGTGAGGACTGTTGTGGGCATCTGGGGTTTGGCGTTGTTGAGCAGTTTTTGTCTTCGTTAAAAACTATACATTCTTGTTTTTCAGTTAGTTTCGGACTTACAGCCAATGTTCCCGGTATTAAGTTTGTTACTTTTGAAATTACCGCAGTATTTGATTCTTTATGATATGGCCATCGCTCCATTTTTGTCTATTGCTTGCGTACCAGAAAAAATTGATGGGGACCAAAGTTTGCCTTTTCGCCGACTATAATGACTCGTCGAGATTTAGTACTGCTGCGAGTCAAAATTTGTGGAAAGAGTAGACTGTGCCACTGCTTGAAAAAACTGGATATAAATTCGATGTTGCTAATTTCCACCAAGAAGTGTTCAAGGAGTTAAAAATAACTTTTATCGATTTGAGATAACCCGATTAGGAGTTGATGAGCTTAAATCTAATCTAAAATCCAAAAAAAATTCCCAATCAATAAATAATTTATTTCTTTGGGCCACAAAATTGATTTGAGAGATTTGATAAAATTGCTTGACAGTAAGCTACTAATTAATTTATCTGCTCAAATTGTTGTGAAAAAATCATTACAATAAATAATCTATTCGTGGTAAACTGCCAATCGAATATGTCGGCCTTGTTTAGAATATAATTTTGTGAGGGGTCTCAAGCAATGGAAAATATAGTAGCCAGGAAACAAAAAATTCATCTCCCATCTAAACTGAAAAAATGGCAATATGAGCTCAAAGAAAATGTCTGAAATGAACATATGAATGCGAAGCGAGAAGATGCTTTAGAATACCGTAACCAAAATTGTTTTTTCGCCAAAAAGAAACATACTTTATCACTTAGCAAAAAAATTAATCTGCATAAGATTCTTTTCAGTTTTAATACCTGCGCGTAGTTTTTTAGATACCTGCACCTGTGCAAAGATATTCTATATTGCTTTTTAAGTCTGTTTTTCTCTGAGGCGTGGCGCGTCCTAACTCTTTGTTTTCTTATTTTGATTCAGTTGAAAGCCGCGACTGAGCCAAAATATAACTCATTGTCCCATGCTCATTGCTCTACATTCTTTGCACGACGTCTATTGACTCTTATCCATCGCCCCATGCCTATTGTTTTACGCCCATGGTGCCAGACCATTGGCTCATGCTCATTGCCCATATCAACATTGTCCCGTGCTCACTACTTCTCACTTCTAAATATCGCTCGACGTTATGTAGGCCTTACATAAAATTGGTCGGCGTGAAATAGATGAAAACAGTCTGAATAACGGCGCAACGACACCATGAGATACATGGCGTAAGTGGAAACATTTTACCCAAGTTTTACAATGGCTTCGTCCGACTACCTACGTTTAGTAATCATGTATTATCAAGCTTACCATAGCATTCTTCGCACGTGGGCTTACAGGTTTAAAAGTATTGTTATCTTAAAAAGCTGATCTGTTTCTCAACAAACAATACCACATTAATATAAGTCCAGAACTATTTGTAATCCTACTCAGGCTAATAATTAGCTAATCTACGAGCAATGCAACGGGATCACTCAGTACCATTGAGAAGAGAAATCCGGGGGGGGAGTTACGAACTCAAGCTCGGATTTATGTAAGGCGCCGAGAATAATTTTGTTGCTCGGATTTTTGAAAGACGGCGGCCCGATTTGATAAGGCGAATGTAGAAAGTGGATAGCGATTCTGTAAAAATAAGAAGATCTTTAGCTTTGTTTCACCCAGGCAGGTATAATTTGATTAAATTTTATAACATTTGGCAAAATTTTTGACCAATATAGTAAGGGATGTTATTGTGTAGTGGTTGGAGCATCTGCTTCGCTGTCGGTAGACCTGGGGTTCATTCCCCTTGTCGAGTCATGCCAAAAGACTTTAAAAAATGGTATCCACAGCTTCCCTGCTTGGCGCTTGGCATTTAGGAGTTGTGGAGAACAAGCCGGCAAGTTTGCTTGTTGTGTCCTTGGGCAAGGCACTTAACGGGACGCCCCCGCCTTTATGTGGAAGACAGGTGGCCCAGTTTTCCCTCCGATTAGAGGGTTGGTGGCAGGAAGGGCATCCGACCGTAAAACAAATGCCATGTCATAAAAATGCAGATATCTGCTGTGGCGACCCCTAATCGGGAATAAGCCGAAAGACAAAAAAGAAGATATTAAGGGATGTTATTGAATTTTTGGGCTGATGATCAGACTGATTTGATCTCTTTCAGCAAATTTTGTAGTCGACTTGTAACATTTCCTCAAAGCCCTTGGATGCATGACAAAACTGTAATGAAACCCAAATAAGCAAATTTATTGTGTTCATATTGGTTAAAGAAGTCTGCTTTAATTATACGGTCACTAGTCGGCCCTGCCGGCGTCGCCTGGCAAGGCTAACAGTCAAATATTTTGAGTCAAAAATATTGGTTCGGCTGTCGACGCCGGTTTCACTAAAATTTTTCACACCACCAACGACAAATTGCCGTAGATGGCGGGCAATGCTTCTACGCCCCGGATCCTTATCGCCAAACTGGTACTTTGAATGAAGACTCGGCTTATTCACAAACTCTCTATCAATTCAATCATCTCTATCCGTTCTTTCCAATAAGTATGGGGGCACAAAGTCAAAGTTATAGGTGTACGCCGTAATGGCTTTGGCATTTCAATGGGAGAAATAAGTTATTTGGTGGTAGGCTTATTTCACGACGTGGTTCAACCCCTTCCAAATGATATTTGCGACACCAAGTTTCTTTGGTGTACCTATGTGCATTGGTCCCAAAATGGAGTAAAAGGGAGTACACCTCAGTGGCGGATTCAGTGGTGATGTGGGGGATGCATTCCTGGCACCCGACTTTTTTGCCTTGATTTGGTGAACTTGTTTGTCTGTATTTGAGTCAAAAAAATTTTTTGTTTCAAAATTGGGCTTCAAAAAGGTTCATCTCCAAGGAATAGGTCTTATATTTGCTTACTCTCTTCCCAGTTACGTGTCTCAAAAAAAGTGCTCGCCATGTTTTAGGCAAAGTGACATATCTAATGCAAGATCGTAGCCACAAGTTTTGGATGTATTCAAATTTTACAAAAAAGTTGAGATTTTAAAAGAAATAGTCAGACCAAAATAATGCATGATATTTTCACTCGTAGCTTCTTTTTTATTTTTTTGTAAAACTTGAATTCTTAAGATGCATGAAATGGCTGCAACAAAAATTTAGCCTTTTCATTGCTTATGATTGATATTACCTACTAACAATAATGGCATTCAAAAGTCTTAAGAACGAGTTCTATCAGAAAGTTCATTCAGTCCATAGAAATCTTGAAACAAATGAATGAATGAATTAATTCATGTAGATCTACCTTCTGTTGCGAGTCTGTTTATAATTACCACCAGAGCTTGTAAATTCATGAGCTCTTCTGCTACTGATCAAGTTATTCCTTGCACGTGCTCTTTTGTTTATTAACGTAACGTTAATGTATGATTTATCTCAGCTGCTAATTTGATAAATAGCCTAGGTTGAATTCAAATAAAAAGTCATCGCATGATATAACATAATTTTATTTGAGCAACGAATGACCAGTATGCGTGACTGGATTCTAAATCTAAGAAAGCACCAATATTTTTGACAACTGGTTTCATGTGCTAATAAAATTTACGAAGAAGTTCATACAACTCGGTGAGAATGGGTTGAATACCACAGCTGCCTACAAATAGGTTAATCAGTAGGCCTAGTTTTATAATTCCGTTCGTTGATGGCAACAAATTAAGCGATAGTCCATATAATCCAAAGTTGGAGAAAAAACCGAAAAAATATTTACCGTGTCTGAAAAATATTTGATATTGGACTATTGAGCCTACATTAAAAATGTTTTAATCGCGGGTTCAACAAGTTTAGTTGCACTGATGGCTGAAAAGGGGTAGCTTCAGTCTCTTAGCTCTTCTGTTTGAGCACCAGGATTAGATGAGTGGTTTTCAAATTAGGCTACTGGGTGTTTTAAACACATCATCAAAAGCAATTGAATTTTTGCTGCATCACATCCAACTGCTAAGCAGGGGCGGCTCGTAGCTAAAATTAATGGGGAGCTGCTTCAGAAAATTACCCTATAGGCCTAATTTTGGTCACTATCTATCAGCTTTACACACACACACACACACACACACACACACACACACACACACACACACACACACACACACACACACACACACACACACACACACACACATACACACACACACACACACACACACACACACACACACACACACACACACACACACACACACACACACAGCTCGCCAGTTGTCAGTCAAAAAGAAACCCTTATTACACCAGCACACAAGGGTCGGTACTGCATGAGCGACAGTTCTCTTTCTACAGCTGCATTGCAATCTACCGATGATTTCAAACGCCATATCACAGAAGCTTTGAAGCAAAAAGATTGATATATTTTTTTCATAAACTTGGGATGTTTGTTGAGATTAACCTTATGCCTCATATAATGTAACTACAAGTATAAGAAAAATAAAGAAAAAAAAGATTAATTATTTATATCGAATGTCATCGATAAGATGGAGTGGGAACTGGGGGTGCTGCAGTTCCATAGTACCATACACGAGCCGCCCCAGCTGCTAAGACAGGTATTTCAAAAGTTTGTGATCAAGGCTCCAGTTAAAAAGTGGGGACTTTGACTAGATGAAAAAACCAAGTTATCTCTGACGTTTTATGATTACAAGCAACCGTAATATTTATGATCGAGTGTGCTAACCTCCAAAGCGACTTATGCTGCAATTTTTTGCCTGTTGGTGTTTGATTGCTATTACATTACATATAAATATTTTCTTATCAATTTTTTGACCCAACAGCACATTTAGAGGGATACCAGCGGCCGCACCCCTAATCAGGAATTAGGGAATAAAATTCCCAATAAAATATCAAAAATTTTGTAGAGACCCAAATAATTGGATAAACAACCTTTTTCTCAAAATCTTTATCTCTCTCAGAAATTAATAAATTCTCCTACGCCCTAAATCTACACAAACTGTTCTCAGGACCGCCAGACTTTGGCAACATTTGAATTAGGCTTTAGACCAATTAAGATTTTTTGTTTGAAAAGTGTCTTGTTTTAGTTAACTAAGCATTTTGATGAGTGCGAAAGCAGCTGTGATGATTGCCGGTGCAATGTGAAGAGCATGAAAAGCGCGAGACCGATGACTTGCTCTGCAATTTACAGGGAATCCTTTGAAAGTTTTGAAGATTCCGACGCTGAGGCAAAAATAAGTAGGCAAGCACTTCAAAGCAAAAAATCTAAACAGTTAAAAAGTAAGCTCATATTTTCCGAAAAAGAAGACTTTGACCATTGGATTTGGAAAAATTAGCATAAAAAATAATAATTGTCTAAGTCATATCAAAAATTGTTTGTTGTAAGTTGAAAATATCGTCTTTTGCTCAATAAACATTTGGTTAAACATCAAACTGTCGATTTGAGATATATCCAACTCTAAGATAAAAATTAAATTGTGGAAAAACAAATCAAACGATGGAAGTCAGGAATTTATCATCAAAAAACAAAATGTACAAATGCAGGCTAAGACTGCGTTCACACATAGAGGGTTTCGCAACCAGGAACGATACTTCTTACCCATATTTAGAGCAGGTTTCGGGTGGAGATTTCGCAGTCTGATGCTGAGCGCGAAGAGAGCGTTGCTCCGATTGCACTTAGTATCAGGCAGCGAAATCTCGCCTCAAAACGTGCTCTAAATATGGGTAAGAATTTTTATTCCAGGTCTCGAAAACCGGTTTGTGCGAACTCAGCCTAAGTGTGTGAAGTGTAAAGTGTGTAAAGCAATCACATTACTACATAAATTGCGATAATTCTTAAATGACTAAAAAAGTTTTTGCTACGTTAAGGGAATGTTTTTTGGTTGTTTGTGGTTGCCACTCCTCTTCCTCGGGATGGAGGTACGGCATGAATGGCAATTCAGGTTTATGCCGTCAACCTAATTGAAATTAGGCTAGGGGAAAGATGGCAGCCCATTTCGAACCAGTCTTGAGTGACTGGTAGCCCCACCACCAACAAGGCGGACTGCCACTGATGGGTACCCAAGAGTCGTCTTTTACGACATGCTGGGTTTGCAACTTCACAATTGTAATCCGGTGAAGTACGGGTGGGTCATCTGTCTGCCACATAAAGATGGAGGCGTCGTCCCGTTAAGCGCCTTGCCCAAGGACACAACAAACGAACTTGCCGGCTTGTTCTCCACACTATCCCTTTTTTATGCTGAACGCCAAGCAGGGAAGCTGTGAATACCAGTTTTAATAGTCTTTTGGTACGAGTCATACCAAAAGACTTTAAAAAATTGTATTCACAGCTTCCCTGCTTGGCGCTCAGCATAAAAAAGGGATAGTTAAGGGAATCGCGCATGATTTTTCGTAATCTTTTAGAGAATAAAAGCTAGTATTCTTTTGCTAAAGATCGAGCATAAATTTGTGTAAATCCACATTTTTGTATTCGGTGTTGCATCAGAGTAAATTGCGATGGCATTCAAACTTAAACAGAAGTGTTTAACTTATTGCATTCGGAAACAAAAAATAGATTAAGTGATATCATAGTTTTTCACTTACACAGGCCCACAGTAATCCTTCTATTTCAAGCTATTCCTGTCATTTCAGCCGTTTTTTTCATTCCTTGCCATAACATATTATTCATCAAAGCACGTATGATAGGTAAAGATCAAAAAAGGGACTGGCATCAAAACTCTAAAGCAGCGGTTCCCAAACTAGCGTGGCGACAAGGTGGGTCGTGGACAAAATTTCTGTGGGCCACGAAAATCAGTCAAAAATTAAATTAGTGTGTGGTTTGTTTTAAATAATTCGTTGTAAAATTGACGTTTTAATTATCTGTTTTATTTCCACTACACTTTTTTCCAAGTAGAATGCTTGGAAGTACTCATAAAATTATGTGGGACACAAAAATTTATGGTTTGAAAAGTGGGTCGTGACTTGAAAAAGTTTAGTGACCACTGCTCTAAATTGCTTTATCATGCTTATTGCAAAAAAATTGTGACATAATTACGCACCTTGCAATACCTTCAACACATTTCCTATCTCAGATCACAGATCTTACAAGAACAGGATCTGTGCGCATTTCTGGTTCCAATTTTAATTCCTTCCGGACTTTGCTGACCAAAGCAAGAATTGAAGTTTAAATTCTTGCAATAAAGTTGTCAGAGAATGAAGTTAGGTTGATTGAATGCCGAACACCAAGCTACGGAAAAAAAGCAAATCAAAGCATATTTGTATAGGAAGCATTAGGATATTTAGCTTGAGTCTGTCTGGTCAACTTTATGATAGTGAAGTAAGATAAGCAAAGGGCAGTAGCTAGGTATCATAAATGCTATGTAACTTTAAGTGCATAAAATTTGATACAAATATGTTGACCTAATGATAACATGTTACCGGTTAACAAGCCCCGTGCCCACTGCTAGCAGGTTAAGCTGCACCTGTAGAGAGTGGTGGGATTAGTTCAGTTGTTTGTACTTTTTAGTTTCATTCACCAATTGTGTAAGCATCTTCAACAGTGAAGGCATCTTACCTGATCACCAATGACGATGACAGTACGTCTCATGTATTTTCACATTATAGTGAGGAATTGGGTTTGTATTGCTAATTCTGCTCTTACCAGCAACCTGAACCCTAACCCTTGTTAAAAGTGTAGGTGTTTAGGTCATGTAATGTTTGCATACAACTATACAACGTTAACTTTCCAATCATCAATTTCAGTTGAACTAGAAAACCTATATTTTTGTATATTTTCCCCACTTAGTCAATGCATGACAAACGAACAATAAACTATAAACACTGGAAAATACGGTGCAAAAAATGGCCTAGGCCAATCAAACCAGTAGACCCTAAAGCATACAATGGTGGTGCAGTAGTTAATATTTATTGAATAGGGGATAGAGCCATGCATGTTTACAGCACCCAAATCAACTGAACATCAAACTTGCTGCTAGAACTGAAAGTTTTTGCTCAGAGTATTACATTGCATCCTTGCTCAATCTCATGACAGCACAGTCAAACATAACTGGAGCAACTTTTAAGCATTTAACAGTTTAAGCTTGTACTTTGCCATTGATGGTTGAAACCTCCCAACATCTCGCCATTGCTTGTGCAAGAGAGCACCAGCACAGCTCATAAATTCAACTATGGAAACTGGAGCTGCTCACTCAAAGTTCACAATGTCAACTTGCAATTTTTCAAAGTTATTTTTTGTTTTGTGGTCACGAGATTAATAAGATCTATGGTAATTTTTTTCTCTGTCTTGTAATCTGATAATTGCATTGCTACTTAGTACACTCTCCATCTGCATCTGTTTATATGTAGGCTAATATATCAAGCATGTAGTAAAAGTTTATTTAATAAGTAACATGTTGTTTTAATGAAGTACTGACAGACTTTGTATGCTTATCAATCTGTCAATACAGGAGTACAGTTAAACTATGGATTTTTAATCAAGAAATTTTTTACTGCACTTAATCTAAAAAAGGTTGCACTAAATTACAAAAAGTTAGTTATCAAACCTTCGTAGGTCTTAGGTATCTCTGACAATGTCATATTTCAAACTTTTTGTTGGTCAAAGCAACAGGTATTATTATAATTCTTGATATTTTTATCGTAGTACCTTATTTTTTTGTCAACAGCAAAATAGACCCACAGGCTATTTTGCTGTGCACAGGTGTGTCTTTAAATAAGCACATTTGCTAAGTAGCACTCAGTGTTGCAGTGGTGTAATGATTAGCATTGCTGCAATTGATTGCCACAGTGAGAAATTTGATACTTCGCATTGTTTTGTTGAATGGGGGTTGGATTTTCAGAAGGATGTATAGCAGTGAAATTTTTTATCTTTTTCTTGAATGAGGTAGCAGCCCTGTGCTCTGTTGGAAATATTTCAAAGATAAGGGGGTTGCACACTAAGGATTAAATTTTTCTCAAGTTGTGTTATTTAAAGCTCATAGAAATTGGCCAGTCACAAACGACTAAGAGCCATGTTTTTTTAAAGCCTTGGCAACAAGTTCAATCCGGAACGTTCAATGACAAAACAGATTACAAGGGTAAAAGGCCATTAATGGCAAAATAGCCACTGCCTATTTTTATCTTTCTGTCTTGGGAAAATCTTTACGGTTATGCTTGAAACTTTAGTTCAGGTCAGCTTTTCAGTTGCTAGCATTGAATTGCTACCACAAGCCTGCAAACAAGCAAGGAATTTGCTGCAACGTGCATTTTCAAAAACCACAGCAGCGCAAAGGCCATGCAGTTATTGCATGGTAAGTTATGCTATATAAAAAACAAATTGGTTTTGAAATAAGTTAGCTTTTTAAAATTGTTTGCTTTTGTTGCCCATTTGCTCACTATTACGCAAGGCTCCAGATAGCTAACTGTAGTGTTAGTAACATCTTAAATCAGTTTAACCTATCAAAGCATAAACTGTTTACAAAAGCACTGCTTGACCAAGCTAGCATTCATGTTTTAATGCATTTTTGCATATTCATTTTTGGTGAACAGTTCTTGTGTTTTTCTGCAAAAGCTATGAATTTATTTTTTAATCTAGCTCAAAACAATACTCCTTGTTTTTCTGCGCGTGAGCTCATATTGAGCATAATAGTGTCATTGATGTCACACCAGTCAAAAAACATCCTTGTTAAAAGAGTTGACAAATTTTGGCAATGCTTATGAAGCTTTCCGATTTTATTGAAACAGATTAATGGGCCATCAGATGCAGTAACACTGAGATTTTGACGTGTGGGAGCCTTTGAAATACTTTTTTAACCTCAGTATGTGAATTTCGTTATGGTTAATGTGAAAATTTAAAGTCGGATGACAAAAGATTAAATCTTATTCCTTACACTTTCCTATAATCTGATTTCCTAGTCCCATACCCATTGCGTTCTTTACTTAGCTAAGTCAGGCGACAAAAATTTCCTGTTGGTGATCACGTTTTATTTTTATTTGGTGAAGACGTTTTTGACTAATGTGACAACATGTCCCTTGCTCTAAGTACGACGTTGTTAACAGCCATTATACCTGCAATGCTTTGCACTGATCAGCTAATCATTATTGTTGCGTTTAATTTATATTTTTTGGTTTAAATCAAAAATCATGATTGATTCTGCTTCTTTGTGCATCAGTATACTAAGTATGTAACAGATACTTAGAAGTTTGTGAGTGAGGCTTTCCAGCGTTGCTTGTGATGTGTTTAAATTGCAATTGGTGCCTGTTGCAATGTTATCCGTTGGTAGATGCTGGCTACGAAGTCATGAAGGTCACTTTGCGGTTTTCTAAACTCCGTTTCTTTTTGTGTTCGATAAGTTTAGTAAGTTCTCATTCTGGTTTCCCTTTTAAGAGAAATAGTAAGAAGATTAATTTTCACTGAACAGGTAAATTACAGCTACAGAAATTCCTACTAATGACCTTTTACCTGATATTTCTGCAAATTATGTGAATGTCAGCTGAAAAAAAATTAGAAAAACAGGAAAGGCCAAGTAACAGCAAAATGTAAATATGTATCACATATAAGGCTTTGAAGCTAAAGTATGCAATGGATTAGCTATCTTGTGCGAACCATTTACAGTGTATAAGCTTTTGATTATCCCAGCATGATTTAAATCAATATGATTTGCAGTATGCATTTTATTTAGAAATTGATGTCAAAGCTGATGTGCGAAAGAACTTTGAAATGTCGATAAATTTAAAATTTAGTTGCAAAACAGCTAAATTTAAAATTTAGTTGCAAAACAGCTAAATTTAAAACCTGGCATACGCTATTAAGTGAGTTGTGATAACCAGTCAAGTATTTTTAATTGTTTTTTTTTAAATTAAGTGAATGACTTGGGTGTTTGCTCAACACCATTGCCAGTTTATACATCAATAAAATTTTTTGAGGTAAGCTTGTCAGCTGCCCAAAAATGACTTTATTTTAACTTGCCATTATTTCTGGCAAGTCTTCGAATTTAGAGCTTGTTTTGGAGTTGGCCAGGAAAAACCTATTTAATAATGCATGTGCGTTTCTCATTTACCGGAAGCGCCGTGCATGAAAAGATCGATCGTGCTGTTATGCAACGTCACTCTTCGCTGTTTCGTTTGATTCAGAAAATCAGTGTTAATACACTTTCGTATGTGCCGTGATAGTTGATATTGCTGCAACTGTTGTATTCCGCTACGAAATTGCAAGTGCAATGCATATTGTCATAACTTTCGTTTAGTAGTTTAAATGATCAGAGAATGTTTAGTATTTTTAATTTTTAATCGCTTCACATTGCCATCTTTTACGCTTTATCGGTTGGTTATAATGTTTGCTAGTTTATCATTTTTTCGTAACATTATGGGCTGCTAAGAGAGTTTGTTGATGGCCTTAATGCCGCACAGATTGGCCTGGCAGAGAAGTAATAATGCTGGAAGTAGAATGTAAAACAATGCCCGATTTAATCGGTTAACGAAGTGTTTTGCTTTTTTTACCAGTCATCAGTCGTTGCAGCACTTTAAAAAATCGCAAACAGTTTTTGATAAAGGCCAAGTTTTAGAAAACGTGAGGTCGCAACACATGTTAATGATGTGTAGTAAGAATGATCCTTAGGTCTTCTTAGCCACTAAGTGTAATTTCAATGTATGTACTGCAATTAGGCTTCTCGCTGGAACCACTTGTCATTTACTACAGCGAAATGTGACTGACTTCAAATGGCTGTCAAGAAACGCGTGTTTCTGTCGCTTAGCCTTTTTCCCACTTTTACTGTCTCTTGGCATTTTCATTCACAAAAATAGATTCTTTTCTCTTGTGTTTATGAATGGTTTGCGATTTCGAAAGTTCTGTTTGCTTCTAAATTAGAACCGCTTCTCTTTTCCGTGTAGCGACTGTGCATAATTAATGTGTGTTTACTGACAGTATGTTTTCTTGGATACTTTTTGCTGGGTAGCTTGCAGTAAGGTAATTTACTTGATAGTTTTTAGAAATCTTTTTTACTGTATTGCTAGACTGTTACAAACTGGAAAGATGGGCTTGGCACTCGTAAAGCTCGAGCAATATTAACTTATCCCGTTTGATAAATTATTCTGCGTTGACAAGTGTTCTCTGTGTGGCAGCGATTTTCTTCATTAGAAGTGGTAGCAAGGCATAAAGGCCTAAATGTTTAGTTTTTATCAGCAAGAAGTATTGACAAATGTCGGGGGCAGGACCCTCCAGAAAACTTTTTTAGAAACGCAGTTTTAACCGGCAGGGATATATATGCCGTTGAGCTGCGCAGGGCTTAATCTGCTGGTGAATATCCGTCAAGTGTATGTCGTCTTTTGAAAGTAGAAATGAGTGATACGTTTACCGCTGTGATTGTGCTTTGCTGTGGGCGCTGCAGCCTCTTTAGGTTAAGCGCGTTAAATGTGCTATTTAGCATGTTTCAACTGTTGCGTAACGAACTTTTCTTGCGAAACACAAACACTAACCCAAAGACTTCCTGTCTTTTAAGCTTGAATGGATTTTGCCACGGAGTAATTTTCTTCAAAGAATAAGCCATGTGTGGTTTAGTCTGGATTAGATCTTATTTTATTGTTGTTTTATAGGCCGCTATCACTTTGGCAGTGACGGAGCCATTAGTCTTCACATTGCTTCAAAGGATTTGCCGTAGTTTATCTTTTCTCTATTTATGTTAAATTTTTTTTTTGGCAACTCATCAATGGCATATTTGTGTTATCAAAATTGATGTGTTGGGTTGTCACTGTGAGAACGCTATACTATTTGGCTGGTAATTTTGTGTTTAAAATGTAATCTTGCAGCAGAACTCCATTCCGATTGTGATATGCTTGGATTGATCTGTGATGCTTGCACTGCAGATCAAAACTTCATTGTTTTATCAACCCAAATTTTTCTCACTTCGTTCTCTGAAAAACGCTGGTGTCAAGTGCATTCGTTCATGCATTGTTTTAGCGATTCTTGGTATTCTAAATGGTAAACTGTGCACCGGATCCAAGCAAGCTTTGCGGTCTTGGACCTATTTTTGTCGGTAAACATCATTTTTCTTTGTCGCGCATGCTTTATGGTAAGCTGTTAATCTCGTAATTTAAGTTTGACGGGTCGGCTTGTTTCGTTCTTTCGCGTTTCCGTTCGCCGTAAAAGCACTCAATATTCAATCATAGCTTTAATCAATACGCAATTTTTAAGCTGCAGGCAATGAGAGACTTCAAGCAAGGCTAAAGCTTTTTGCTGTGAGGTTGCGCCAAAGTATACGCTTTTTTTTTAAAGCGATAGTTATCCGCTATGTTTTGTGTGAGGGCTTAGAAATGAGCGGAAAACCAGTTGTTTGGCGAAAGATGAATTTTACTGCTGCTGCTTTTGAGTGAGCTGCTTTTCAATTTTTCAAACTGAAATAAGTAAGATTTATTTTTGCAAACATTTTCGTTTTGTTAGCGCACTTTTTTGAAGAAACGAAGCGTTTATTGCAGCATGCATTCAGTAGTAAATCATGCTAAGTAAGGGTACGCGTAAAACTCGCCGTGCGGTAAACAAGAAAGCGTTAAGCGTTGTTAGAGATCTCGGAAAGCTCGCCGAACATAGGCCGCTTGCTTTAGGAATGTATGAAGGCTACTAATTAAAACAGTGTTTCTCAAACTGTGCGTCGCGATGCCCCTAGGCGTTGTTTTAATTTTCCAAGGGCTTCGCGTGGTAACTTGGATCTGCTGGTATGCCCTTCCCCCCATGAAAAAAACATGAAATTTAATGTTGTAACGTTTTTCACAAAAAAGGTTATTGAACTTTTGCGGAATACAATAACATCGATTCCAACTGGAGATGACCATGAAGTTTTTTAAAAAGGTTACACCACCAAGATGACCTCTACAAATGCTCAGAAAAAGTTGATCTCAAAAAAAAAGTCTTCTACAAAAACATGGATTTCTACAGTAATAATAACTGATCACCAAATTTTTGCTTAGGAAAAGCGAACACCACGAAAATGATCATAAGATATCGTGGAAAAACTTTTTCAAAAAGAGGTTTTGACTGGGCAAGAACTGCAGGCAAAAACCTCTATTGGTTTTGTTGTTTGGTGCGTCGCAAAAGCATCTAGGTTTTTCAAATGCGTCGCACCGAGAACAGTTTGAGAACCATCGAGTCAAAACCTGGTCTACATTTGCGCACACTGGAGTACTTTGTGCTACACTTTGTTGTAGTTCGCGTGGTGCTGGCGAACTTTTGGCCGAAAAAGCAACAGTGGTTCGCGCGTCAGTCACAAAATCGTCTGACTTAATTGCAATTTCCTTGTCGACTCCAAATCTATTCTACCTCCATGTAAGGTATACAACGGATCGGATTTAGACGCCATTTTTGCTCCAAATCGATCACCACAACCAAGTCAGTCTACTCAGGGAATAATTTTGAATGGCATTCGGGCGAACGTAAGGTTGTTTAATTTTTGCTATTACTTTAGCAGTGGGTTATTGCTACCACGAATCGCATGTGGGAAGCAAACGTGGCGGCATTGGTACAAATACGTCGCGTAACTTAGGTTACGAACGAACGGTTTTGGTCGACTCTACCAAAGACTTAAAAGATACTATTCAGAGATCTTCTGCTTGCCGCTCTGCAATAAAAGTATTGTCAGGAATGAAATCGAATTTACCCAATCATTATTAAATTATGCTCTAGCGCTACAAACTACTGCAGTTAGAAAGCGCGTGAATTCAAAACTTAATCCGGCGTTCGTCTTGCGAGCGACGAAGTTAAACCGACTTTAAGCCGATAGCTAAAGACTTCAAAGGTAAAGCTTCAACAAAGAACGTTGTTGTGCTCCTAGGACGAAACTGAAAATGTCGCACCGTCATTAAAGTTGCATTGTATAGAAAAATCAGCAACATTTTGCGGCTATATTTATGACGTTCATCATATCTGTTGATGGAACAACAAACATGGTAGAAATGTTGGAAGTTGTGGCCGAAGACGCTTATATGGCTGTGTTGGAATTGGCGATATCACGATCAGTTTCAAATTTTTGCCATCAGTTATTAGTTTATAATGCAACAATTTTAGGTTAAAGCATTCTGTGTTGTGGTTTCAATTAGAGCGGCATTTGTAGCATTCGCTTTGCCTGCGCTTTCGTAGCCGATGAACTTTTGTTGCGTTTGGATAAATGGCAGAAGTTCGACACACTGTGAAATTTCTTTTATTTTGCAGAGTTCTTGTAAAATCTAGTTAGTGTTAAAACATTTGCTCTTGCATTTCAAAATCTTGAAACAAAACTTGCAATTAAAATCGTTCGAAAGTTGGCTACGGCAGTGGATGAAGCAATGAAGTAATCCTTCTGATAGACCGCAGCAAAAGAATAAGTATCTCAAGCCGGCGTTCTGACCTGCAATGGTGTGAACATGCATGCTGAAGAGAACGAGGCCAGAGTTATTGAATGGAAGTAAGTAGATTGGCTTTGTGATCTGATCTATTTTACCGCGCCGTTGTTACCTCGTGCTTCCCCCTTTAGAAATAGAGAGAATTCTGATCTGCAGTCGCAGTGTTTTGCACAGGATTGAAGAGCTTATTGGAAGCATAACCGCGAAGTCGGGCTAAAACATGCGGCCCGAAAAAGTGTTTGGTGCGGTCCGCTAGAGATTTGAAAAATGTTAAAGTCCAAACAAAATCATGTTTAGACGTTTTGTTGACCAGAGTTTAGCTGGTGAGAGCCATGTTTGTTTCGAGACCAAACTGAGCGCAATAATCTCTTTAGAAAAGGCGATCTCAAAAAGAAGGGTTTCGTGTTGGTTTGGACACCAAAATAAACCGCTAGTTCTTAAAAGTGTGAACGTGGCCACCGTAAATGTGTAAGAACTTGCGGCTCTTCAGATATTGTACATCTAATCTGTAAGTAATAAAGTCGATATGGTGTCCGCGGAAAAAATATTTGGGGTTTTTACTTTTTTGTGTGAACAAGTCTTTGCAAAACGACCGTTTCCGTTGGTATGACGTTGTATGATGACGAAACAAGCGCTCTATGCGTCCGCGTGCGAGCGGGAACGCCGTCGCATAATAGAACAAAGTATGATGCTGATTACGCTTGAATAACATGCTAATCAAAACAGGCCTTTTATGCTCTTCCACAAAACGTGCTCTGTTGCATATCATGAAGCGAAAGATTTTCAACTTTTTATTCATGATCAGTGTGTTCATATTCATTCTTCCTGTAACCCTCTTTCTCTTCTTTTCGCAACGCTTAAGTACCAATGACCTTTGTAGTCCCCAGAAAACTCTCGGCTGGGAAACATTGTGTACAATACTTTCTTCAATATCTGATTATTTTGTAGCCATCGAGCTCTATCTAAAGTCTTTTCTGGTTGTTGTGGTGCAAAACAAAAGCGACGAGGTATTTGGGCGTTATTATACTGCTTACTGGTCGCACGCTATCTTAAAAACCTTTTTCAAAATGCTGCTCTTAACATATATTTATTGGCCGCTGGTTTAAGATACAATAATATTGCCGGTTTAGATCAGTCGCGAATAAGCATGATAGACTTTTCTTTAAGGTATCTCAACTTTTATCTTCATAAAATCCATTGTAAGCACTTATTCCTTTGGGTTTTAATGATATCCTCTTTAAGCTCCATTTCCACGCAGTCTGAAGTCAGTGAAAAACTTAACGTCAAACGGGATTTTTTTAAAACTACCTCGACTTAATATGCTTTAACAATATCACCACCTTTCGAATTATTAGGATGTTTGCGTTTACCCTGGCTACAGAACGCACTTGTATTGTCCCGAATTCGTTTCCTTTGCTTCATGTTTATGCCCATGACTTTCATCGAAGTAAATTGGCAATGCTGTTCTGTGAAGATTGCCTTCTGTAATAAATGGAGGTCGGATTTTTTTACGAAGGGAGTCGACAAGTGTTTAGGGGTCAACTTACGTCTAAAGCTTTCCGATTCCTTTTTTGACTTCGAGATTTTTTTAGAGGTTAGCTTACGGAGTGCATCGTATGATTGTATAGATTGGAATTAGTGCGTCGGAAATCCATACGCGTTGGAAATCCCTGCTTTAAACTGATTTTTACAATTCATAAATCATTAATTCTTTAAGGACTTTGGTAAAACCGTGATTTACCTTACAATTTAGGGTATTACCGCAGCTTTTAATGTGTGGCTAGTCTATGGGGTTACAAGTCTGGAAAACAAAAGTTTACTAATCAAACTTAGCCGCAACAACTTCCTCTTTTTTGCTTGTTTCTTTTTCGAATAACAAGTTGATAAAGCGAGTCAATAATTGCAAACACGATTTTATATCCTTTGTTAGGCTTTATATGATGTTTACTTTTGGCAGTTATACACTGCAGCTGTTGCGTTACGAGAAAAACGGTCGTTATACAGTTTTAAACTCGACAGTGCTGCCAGTATTAGAAAATAAATTAATCTTGAAGTTTACAGCTTGGCTTACCAGGATAACGTTATGCAGTTTCACCTCGTTAACACGGACCCCGTTAAGCCGAATATCGGTTAACTCGGACCATGACCGAGAAAAAATATTTTCATAAAAATAAAAACAAAACAAATAAATCTCATTTACAGTGTACAGGTGTACTGTACATTAATTATTTACATGTTATGAAGATAAGGTAAAAGAAAATAACCTTGGTAATAGACGGTAATAACAGTCAATATCGGTACAGGTTTGTTTGCTAGGCTAGGCTAGCCCAACGTAGCCTTCGTGAGGTGATTTACTTGAATAAACAAAAATAAACGAATATATAAATAAATAAATCTGCTTTTTTACATGATATAAGGGTAAATGTAGTAAAACAAAATAGCCTATACAATAACGGCATTTTTAACTGAACTTCGTTACCCTAGGCATGTTTATAAGCTATGCCTATAGGCCGTCGGTTAAGTCGAACAATCGGCTAACACGGAACCTTCCCCCCCCCCAGCTGTCCGAGTTAACGAGGTGAAACTATATTTTAATAATACTTGTGGACTCTACAAGTCGGTTACTCTGGTGCTTTCGTTGGTTATGCTGGATAGTAGCAGCTAGCGTCAAATTGAAATGGAATAATAATTGTCAAAGCCACATGTTTTTTAGTTTTGGGTTCACTAAACAACGCACGCAAGTGAGATCTTGTAGAGCAGTGTTTCCCAAACTTTTTTTTTCTGCCGGCGCAGGAAATCAGTTGAACGAATTTCGCGGCACACCAGCCACTGGAATCTATTCGAATTGATGTCGAGTGGCATCACAGGCGACAGCGATAATGGTAATAGCCCTTTTATTAATTTTTTGGAGATCACTTTTATGGGCAACGACCTCCGGAAATCGCGTGATGCAGCCCCAAATGGTGCTGATTTCCAAAAAAAAGGCCATTACTTCTCTTGCTGTGACCCGTAATGGTTACGTTTTCTCGATTTTGGCAGAAAATTTGTAACAACAAAAAGTATTTTGAAAGGACTCGCGGCACAAAAATCTTCCACGGCACACAGTTTGGGAAACACTGCTGTAGAGACTTAATTGAGTGGCAGATCGAGGTTGAATATTTTTGCGATCCTAGGGTTTTTGTTTGGTCGGTTGTGTAAACTACTTTCAATCACTGGAGATTTTGCGGCTTGCAAAGTAACAGGTTTATACGTTGTTGTCCAACCTAAAGGGGAATTTTGAAAAACAAAAGCTTTTACCAAAAGCCTTTCGCGACGTTCACATCATTGGCGTTATCACTTCAACTTGTATGCTAAAAGCAAAATTATTTGTCTTGCTCTTTTCTCTTTAACGTGACACAGCCGCTGATGGGCTGGTCATGAAAAGCTTGAATTGCCAAAATTGCTTTAAAAAGCAATATATGTTACAATGTTGCTCATCAGTTTCACAATAAGAAATCAGGACTTGTTGTTGATCTTTTGTTTTCCTTTATTTGAAATGGAAAAATCTTGAAATTTTTGCGAAGCGGCTTCGGTTGCAATTTAAACCGCCTTGTATTGTATAATACAGCGATAATTGACTCGTAATTGCCTGTTACGTTTGGTTTCCTCTTAATAATCGTGGCGTAATTTATGCCACAGATGGTGATGATGCACGAAACGGTTTCTGGAAACGGACGTAAAGGTTGGCCGATATGTGGTTGAAATTCCGCCGAGAATGTACGTTTATTTGGCTGTAAATAAACACCTTTGCACCGCTGTTCACGTAAGGCATCCGCAAAAGGCGGCTGTTCGCGATTTACATTTGCTAACCCTCGACCAGCAGAGTTTTATTAAGTTAATCAGCTTTTAAGGCAATCTGCTTTGCTTGATAAAGCCCTGCGGCTCTATCGAGCTCGCGCGTTCGGAAACTTAAAATTCCGTCATTATTTTGAGTCTGTTGTTTGACAAGGTCTTAATTGGGGAGGAGATAACTAATGTAGGAAAAAAAATTGAAAGGATCTTCGGATACTTGGAAAAGCTGTTTGTAAAATGGTACCATATTTACCTTTAGAGGGGAGGATAAACCGCTCCCGTTGTCGCTCTCTTACACGGTTCTGTTAATTGCTATTGTTCTGGACTTGACTCCTCGTCGAGTCGTATCGATGGCTTGAGACGGTATTCAACTCTCGTTTGCTTGTCACTTAACGTTTTAAAAATGATGGTTTGACCTAATGCTGTCCGATTGCTTTGTTTTTTTTTATCGTATGATGTAATATTGAAACGATTTGACCCAAGTCTTATATTATAACAAACAAACAAAGCGACCTTTGAGTTGATCTCTCACCGTCTGAACGAGCTTTTACGTAGAGTATTCTGTGGAGGAATAAATTGATGTTTGATCTGATTACAGATCGTTTTCAGCCCTGGAAGACCATCAGTCAATTTCATTCTCTTAATAGGGATTAAATGCAAATTTTATCAAAAGAATGAGATTTTATATTGAAATTACTGGCTTACGTCAGTTCATACTTCCGAGTGGACATCCAGACGGTTATTAATTATGCTCGTTTGCGGTTCAAGGCATTGCCAAGACTTTTCATCCCCTTAATGTTCTCTTTTAGGCCATCTAGAAATCCTATTAAAAAAAGAAAGTTAATTGTTGATATTCCCTTGTGAAGCAGCTGACTTCCCAAAGCGATGTCGCTGTTTGTTCAATCGCTAAAATTAGAGCTGTCAATTTCTTCAACACCTTTAAGGTCGAAAGAGAAACAAAAAACTAAAGAGAGACAAAACTAAAGAGAGAAACAAAAAATTTTTCACGCTACGCCTGCAATTTACGTCTAATGGAAACCAGCCTTAAAGCCGTCAGCAATGCTTGTAATGCGTTTGAACGCTTTTCCAGTTTTAAGCGCTCGCGCAAATTGTTTTTAATGACAAGTTTTTCTCTATTTAGTTTTAAGCGCTCGCGCTTAAAACTAAATAGAGAAACAAAGAATGTTTCGCGCCACGCCTGCAATCTGCGCCTAATGGAAACCAGCCTTTACGGTATCAAAGTGGTCGTTGGCTTAGCCCGAAATGGCAAGATGATAATGGTAATCATTTCCAATTGTGGAATTGATGACGTCATCACGACCAGCAAAGAGTCGAATACACCTCCACTCCATTTTTTTGGCTGCGCTTCTGACAAGATGTCACTATTTACCTTCAGCTACTCTAGAACTCTTAATCTCGTGTAGTTTGGTATTCAGAGTCTTGTTACTGTGCCACCTGTTTTTTATCTTTAGATGCTTTTCCCATTAATTAATGTTAATTAGAAGCATGTTAATTGATGGCCACTCAGGTAGTGAACAATAAATCATTATTTCAGCGAGAGATTTTCAAAACACCTTAAATAGTGTCTTCAAACGGTTCCGATGACCATCTGTCTTTGTAGTAAAATGTTCTCGTATTTAAATTGCATGCTGGAGATAACACTTGAAGTGAAGATCGCTTTTCATCAGAACAAAATTGTACAGTGGACTGTGCTTGCCTGGTCTGCACTGAGGCACAGCGCGACTTAACTCTTTGTTTGTTTGTTATATTTTGGCTCATTAGTCGCAAACGTAGCCCAAGAGTGCATGGGCTTGTTGAACTGTGTTGAAAGTTTTTTCACCATCGCTTGCAGCACGTTTTGGCAAATAAGATGAAATGATTCCAGATATGCATGTTGGATGCACAAACGGGAAGTCATGCTCGAATAACTTTCGTTCAGACCTGCTTCCGAGTCGCAAATACTGTTGGCACGGTGCATTTTTATCACAAGCAGTGCATGCAAACAGGAAGTTTTTGTAAGATGCTTTTCCGAAGTACGCAGAACCTGGCCGGCGGGCGAACCCACTCGACCACGTTGCCAGCCAGCAATCTTTTGTTATTTTCTTCAAAAGAAAGAACAACACTGAGGCTGTAACCGGCATAGCTGTTGAGGCTGAAGAAATCTTGCTTTTAATGTATTGATCAGGGACGGACTGAAGTGTGAAGGAGCAGTATGGCTGTTTGTTAGATTTTGGTTTACTACCTACTTCTATTTGTAGTCGATGTATAATCTGCTGGTTCAATCAGGCTAAGCAACTTAATGGTCTGGGTCAATCATTATTTGCTTTGGTTTCGACGTTGTTTAGAAAATACCCAAATTACTCTACTTAGTAATTGTTTGTCATGATTTTTTAATGACTAATATTGACGGAAATTGTTTTTAATGACAAGTTTTTTTCCAGCACGCTTTGTTATACTCTTAAGTTACTATATGCACAGGCCTGAAAGCAAGAGTTGTGTAATATGCGCTTACGTAGTCCAGGACTTTGCTTCAGTGTATGTTGCATGGATTCGAATCCCATTTATTACTTCCTACTTTGAAATCATAGATGCTACTTAGCAATCGTGCCTTTCAACCGTAGGTGGGGGAAAGGCTTTACAGGTGGATGATTTGCATGCTTTCATAGAACTGACTAGCGTGTAATATCTGCCATATTTATTCTCCATTCACGAGAAAGCAAACTGCATCGCTATATTTTGGACGGGACGTCCGCACTCGCTTGGAAGTTGCCATTTCTGAGTTGTCTGGGTCACCTGTCTTCCACATAAAGGCGGAGGCGTCCCGTTAAGTGCCTTGCCCGAGGACACAACAAGCGAACTTGCCGGCTTGTTCTCTACAACCTCCCCTAAATGCTGAGCGCCAAGCAGGGAAGCTGTGGATACCATTTTCTGAAGTCTTGGAATGACTCGACAAGGGGAATGAACCCCAGGACTACCAACTGTGAAACGGACGCTCTAACCACTACGCCATCGCGCCGGTACTTGGGATGGGTAACTACTGACGGGAAGCTTGTCATGCAATCTGCAAAGAAATAAAATTAAAACGTTGCTTGTTTCAGTAATTTTTTTGTAAAATGTAGTTAATATATGCAAACAGTACCTTAACGGAGGCAATTAAATGAAACCTTTCAGGCTAAAAACGACGCGTTTTCGCAAACTTAAGTCATCGTTCATACAACTCCATTCCGCGTCACACCAGTATTCCATGGTTTAGAAAGCTTTAATTTAATTAGAGAATGTTTGTTACAAGTTGCTAATGCTTTCCTCTGCCTGCAGGGAGCGTCCTATAGTACGCGTAGATGCAGTGGTAATGGTCCGAGAAGAAGAAGGATTCACTCCACATCATGGATATGGATACAGTCGTGTTTCAATATACGAAAGTGTGTCAGCAACTGATTATCTCGTCTACGCTTACAAAATTCACGACCAAAAAGTAAGTCTACAACAATACCTATGAGCAGTATGTAAACGCGTTGCATGTAGGTCTAGTATTGTGAAATACGCCAGTATGATATCAGTTTGGGAGCGACGGTTTTGCGTTCTTGCAACGCGCAGTTCACGCCAATGGTTGTGTTGTGGGGTTGCACTGCACTAGGGTATGTTCACCGGGTCCGGATTTAAAGTTTCATAAGCGAACGTTGGAGCAGACATCACTTGGCAGCCGTGCTTCGTCCGGTTAAAATGGCAAAGCTGTTTGCCCAGAATATAAAATGTGACTTTTAGGCGCCCACCCTTAGCTGCCCGCCTTGTTGGTGGTGGACTTTTTGTATTTATGCGCTGTTCGAAGCGGATTGCCGCTTCTAGCGCTGACCCTTGAATTAGATTTGCGTTGTAAACCTGTGTAACCGTTTCATGCTCTGCTTCCGTCTCGAAGAAGAGGAAATACTGCGACATATCACTAATCGGGCGATATGCAATCGCCCCTTCACTCATCTCAGTGCTGCGGTGCATTGTTAATCCTTACAGTACTGATGGCTAGGATTGTCACGTATGTCAATGTGTTGCATGTGACTGACCGGAAGTTGTAGTTTAAAATGCTTAGAAGCAGGTAGATTGTTGGCATTTTCTTTTAACAGCATTGCTACGTTGTTCCGTGTAATGGTGCCAGATCGAAGGTGCTTTTTCTGTGTAAATATCACGTTGCTAAGTGTATATCCGGCAGCACTGCAGCGTGTTATTTCATTTAAATTGGTTTTTGTCTGCTGTTTATCAGCTCTTGATTAAGATCTGGCTTAATTCCGGGCGTGATTTAACTGCATAAGAATTTCTTTTCGTTCGCTTCGTGCCTTCGTTTCTGCTGTCTCATAGAGACTAATAGCACGTGAAGGCGGCATATTAATTTCTTGTCTGCTATATTAAAATCGTCTTGGTCTTTAGACACAGGAACTAGATGCACCACCATTTTGTTAGAGAGTTTATGTCAAATTTTTTAACTTTGCAGATAATGTTTATACTCGGGTGTTTTTTGATAAAAGAGTTGACGATAGTGCCCAATGCTGTTGTCAGGTAGATCTAGTTTTTATGCATATTGCTTTAATATGCTTAAAAATTTTGAATCAAAATTTTTGATTGCTTTATCATCGAAAAATGTTATAGTTACAAAAGTATTTGAAGTTTTTTGGCACCAATTGAATGGCCAAGAAAATAGAAAAGTGTTGTACTTTATGCTCTGTTCAATTTGATAGCTCAGATGTCTTAATAGGGTATCTATAAACAAAGGAAGTGAGGGAAGAACCTGAAAGCAAATATCTGGTATTTAAAGAGAATTAATCATTGAAAAAGCTCTGTGATCCATCACTTACCCATTAAATTTCACAGCTTTTGACAATATGTCTATGTTCTTTACAGTTCTTTGAAAGTGCACGATGTCTTTTCGAGTGATGATGTGGTATGCTTGCCAATATCTTTTCAAATCTCATAAATGGGTTTTCGTGCCAATTAAGCTGTTTGTCTGCGTCATATTTTAACTAGGCAAGCGGGAACGGGGTCACTTGGTATCAAACGCTTTCTTGGTTTTTTGGAAAGTTCATTTCTTAACATTTCTCTGCAAGTCTTTTTTGTCACTCTTAACTTTATCTTTCTTCCGCTCAGCGGACACAAGTTGTCGCTTTCGTGTTGAGATCCAAGATAAATTAAATAGGCTCTACTGCACGTTGCATTTTTTGCCTTGCTTTGCAGAATTGCGTATTCAACGGTGGGCGAAGGCTGCTCTTGCAAGCAAGAGGTTCTTTGTTTGATTCCCACGCGAATTGTGCGTCGTTTTAGTTGCTCTGCTTGGCCTAGTGCTGATGTTGAAAATGCTCTGTGCCAGCACTTGGCGATACCGACGTCCGAACGCGTCTTGTTCCATGTGTAACCGGTTTTGTTTTCCCGATACCTGAAACCAAGATGTCGACGCCTGTTTATTGGCTTCCGATGTAAACGGTTGTTTTTCCCGCTGTGAAAGCTGCACACTTGCCGCTGTGCACATCATAGCTCGCTCTATAACTGCCGTGAGTCAACAACTGCTGGATCCGGTGCTGCTATTGACATAACTTCGTTAATTAGTAGCTTGGAAAGGCACTATTACGTGTAAAATCAACCTTGGCAAGCTACTTGAGCTTTTTACGTGATATGTTAATTCTTGAAATTGCTTGTAATTGTCAGGTAACTTGTCATTAGACTGCGTTCGTGTTTTATCTTGACTCTTGTTGGTAAAGCAACGGACTTTCCATTAGACTTTGAAATTTAATTCGTTTCCTGCGGTGCAAAGAGTTTACAAGTCTGGCTATCATTTTGCAGGTTTTTCACAGAAAATTGTTTCCTTATTTTCTTGTTTCATAGTTGAAACTTAGTTCGTTTGCTGCGGTGCAAAGAGTTTTGGTTTAGCTAGCCATTTGCAGGTTTTTCACAGAAAATTGTTTCCTTATTTTCTTTTTCTTGCATTTTATCGACAAGAGCATATGCTTGTGTTCATCTAAATGTGTTCAGAAATCTGTGGGTTAACTTTAGACCCTAAACTCGACGCCTTAATTTTTGTTGACGGTGATTGTCAGGTTAGAAGTGAAGCTGCTGACCCAGCACTGCAAAAGCACAGCGTTTAGTTTGTAACATGTGGATCATTTCGTTTTTACTCAAGTATTGCTACAATGTCTATTAGGGCTGGGTTGAAGCTGTTGTCAAATCTTTCTTACGTGAGCGCAATGTTTGCTGTAACTTTCCAGCAAAAGTCGGAAAATTTCCTCTCTGCTTTTTACGACACCTTACGCCATATAACGCGCTGATTCGTTTTCGATGGATTTCGTGTTCGATGCTCAAATGGCGATGAATCACCCTTGCGAAGAGAACTTGATGGCATGTTTGTTTTCCTGGTTGCAGTGCTTGTGATGATCCACACTGCACCGGTCAGGACCGACGATTCACAAGCAAGACGCAGCGAAGTTGCTGAGCGTATGCCATGCCGTCGTGCACACTGTGCAAGCGGGCGGTGATTTCGACCTATAATATTCCGGCGTTGTTTGTTGCAGGTCACGCTTGACTTCCTCATCCCACATCGCATGCCGTATACGATTGCATCTCCTATATTTCATCACTGGACAGTAGGAGAGCAACGAATGGGATTGTCGTACAACGGCACAGCATCGGCCAGAGCTTTCGACCGAGGAATGCGAGTGGCCTTGGAGAACTTGGAGAAAAGTAAATGTTTTAAATGCATTGCGTAAAGACTAACTTATAAGGTACTAATTCACAACACGTGCACGGCTCTTTGAAAGGCGACCTCGACAGATTGTTTGTGATGCATGACTTGAAGATTGCATCTAATAAAATATTAGAAATGCTTTCGGTCTCACCCTACGCTGCCTGTAGGCTTCAGAAAGGAAATGACGCAAATGAAAGGCAAGCTTCGGGAATATACAATACAACAATCTTTAAATTAGGTTTTGGCTACGTTAAGTGTACATTAAGTATGGTCAAGCTGTTTCGGACCTGTGATTCTCAATTTTAACTGGGTTGGTTCACCTTCAGTATGGTTTGTTTGGCATTGTGAACGACGAATATTGTCATGGGTCTTTCAAGCGTCAGAGATATAATCTTGTACGCCTGAATGACAATCTGTGAAATGACAACGTCGCCTACCAACGTTTTTCGCAATTTATCCCGTCTGACTTTAAATACGTCATATCCTTTTTGTTTTTATTCACTTCACAGCACAGCTTAGCTTTGCCAGCTGTGCCGAAATATCGTTCTTCGATCACGTAGAAAGCCGTTACGGTTTCGCATCTTGCCGTTCGCGTTTCAGGCCCGCTTCGGTATTGCCGGAACTGCGCCCACAGTCAATCGCAGCAAGCAACTGATATTGCGGCAACTTTTTTTTCAAAAATAGACAGCGCATATTTATCGGGCGTTGACTTCGCAATCTTTCGATCTCGAGTTGGCTCTGTTAGCCGTTCGATTTCAAGCAAGCGAAATAATAGAATCTGTTTATTCGCAAGCTTTTTTTGCAGACGAGTGGATTTCGTAGTTGTAATTGCTAATGTTATGGCAGTTGTCCATATGGAGAAGTTTTGCTTGTATGTCAGCTTTTTCAGGAAACACAGCTGCTTTTACCATACATGCTCGTTTCCCCTGTATCTTGATCTCGCCGAACTTCCGCGCTTGTTTCTGCACGTGGGTTCTCTCAACTGACGAAAGATATTTAGTTTTGCGCAAACCCACGTCACTGAAAACAAATTTTAGCCACTGCTATAATGCTATTGGTATCTATTCGTTGTGTTTAATTGGTATTGAACTCCTTAGTCAACAGATAACGATAGTTTAAAAAGTAATATGAGCGTTTTGATATCAGCCGCTGCCGAGTTTAGTTTGTGTCCCACTAAGATGCCGTCTCCAACCGGTCATGTGATACTAAGATCGGTTTAGAGCTTTGAGCTTGGAACTGACGAGTGACACGGCGCAGTTTTCCTGTTGTGCAAGACTGCGACACTTTTGAACCCAATTTTTTGAGAATCTGATTCTACTTTTAAGCTTCAGCGTACGCTGGAGTGTGGTACGCTTAAGTGCTGTTCACCCCAAAGCTGGCTTGAACGTGGGTTTTTGTGCAAACATGAATGACCGAAGGAAGTTAGCTCATTGAAACAATAGAAATAAGGCATGGTGAAATGGAATTGATTGCTGCATCTTTTCGCTCGAAGCAAATTGCCTTGTGTGGTTTCTTCTTACAGCACTTCATATTTATGTACTTGCGTTTGTCTAAAAGTAGAGTATGAACTAGTAGGGCGTTAGCGTTGCACATTTATGCCGTGTGGCAAAACGAAGAGTTTAATGATAAGTTCGTTTGCGAAAGGTACTTGCTCCTAATTTCAAATGTCTTTAACATATGCAATTACCTGTTACTGCCGCAATCACATTTTAATGGCATAGAATGTGTTGCTAGTACTTACGAAAAATGACCTTGATTTGCACGATTTACCGATAAACAAACGACTAATCTGTTGGTAATAGCAGCTGCCAGTATAGGTTTTCATGGTTTTTATTAGACTTTGTTTTTAAGTCATCAGGGCTAAGTGTTAATTTTTTACTCCAGGAAAAAATCTCCCAACGTAGGATGTGCATGTGTGTTAATCGTAAAGCATTCAGAAAGGTAGCCGAAAAATGTTCCAAATGAATTACAAACAAGAATGAGAAAAGCTATTGCTAAATTATTATTTTTGGTGGAAGTCTTTAATTACAAAACTTGAAAGTTTTTAATAATTTGGAAGTTTTAATACTAGCTAGTTTTTGATAATTAGGAAGACAAGGGTAGTGCTTGCAACAAACTTTGTCTCCGGCTACCACTTTAATCTTTGATTTTTCAACATAAATGTCACCCATTTCCACTTACGCTATTGTTTAGCTTGCTAGCTCTATTGAGTTTTGGTTGTTTGCGGTCATTTCATCACCGCAAGTGCATTGATTCCTATCGATTTATATCTTTAATGTCTGCATATATCCTTTTATCGATCGGGATCTATTTAAAATATGCGGGGAATTTCATCAGCGCTCACCGCAAAAATCACGACGATTTCCTGGGTGTCAATAATCCAAGAAGTATGTCTCGTTTTTTTTACTACTAGCAGACAAATAGGCGATCAAATGGGGTTTGATGATTTAAAAATAACTCTAGTAAACTTGTACCTTGCTTCCACATCTTAGCATAATTGCCGCTATGTTTGAATAGATTTGCAGCGATCTGGCCTGTTGAAATAGCATAAATATGTAGCCAATTGGTAACTTGGTTACTATATGAAGAAACATTGTTTACATCTTTTTCCTGTATGGTTCTGAGCTGGTTGTTCACGATGAGGTTTACGTCTATCATGAACCGCATGTTTTCGCATCAGGCTTTAATTTTACATCGAAATGTTTAAATTTTGGGCCTCTTTGTATACAAAATGCTGAAAACGCTCGAAGATTGAAGAATCAAAACATTTCACTGAACCTTTGCACACTTGATAAATTAGATTTGGCACTGACACTGCTTCAACTCATCAAGTCTCATCAGTGCAGTTGGTAACCGACATGCAGCCAGAAGCTCTAAACAAAGCCTTATTGTTTTAGCAGTAGATGTGCAACCGCCGCTACTCATTCATGAGTGTAACGGTTTGGAGCGTGCTGAGTGAACTTCCACTACAGTGGACCTAGTTTGGGTTCCACAAGTGTGGTGTTCTAAGCTATGCATTATTTCAAGCTTTTAGCCATTTGTCGTCCACTACAACACCGCTGAAACCCGATTAGTCGAAACAGTGTCACTGTTTGCAGTTCGTTCGCAATGCATCCCTGGCCTCTTGAAAACTTTGAAGATTGTGTAGCAGTTCTGCTATTTGCCAACTTCTGCTTTCTATTTGTCTTGATAATTTTTCTTTCAAAACAACGTGTTGGTGCTGTTCCAAACCCTGCTTGCCACCGTTTAGTAACTGAAGATGTTGCTTTTTCTCGGTTTTGCTTTGTAATACAGTTTATGGAAACGTAACGCTTGGTTAGGTCAACGCGGAACTGTAACTTTACACCTAATATCCGGCTCTGGCGCGTATGTTTAACCGATAATTGGATTACTGGTGGCATCTTGAAAGCTTTTGAGATTTCAATTTCGAGGTGAAATTGTATAAAAGTCTTTAGCGTGGGAAATTGGTGCAAATTTTGCACATTTACAAAAGAGCGGTTTTATTTACATAATTAACTGAAACCGAAATAGAACCAGTAGAATTTAACAATTCCGGCGTTCCTTCACGGTACTTTTTACATGAAGACGTCATTTTCCCACTCGTATTTATAAACGCTGGCTGATACTGTACAAGTGTGCGGCGGCATGTTTAGTTTGCCAGAAGTGTGAACTGCAGCGAATGTGTTTATAAACAAACCTCAGCCTACGCTTGTTGAGTACGCGAGCGTGTACTGTAGTGAGCATATATTAACAAAATATTCCAGTGTCCCATTGTAAAGTGCCTGAAAATGCACTTTACCTGTATGTGAACGTCACCTTACATTTGGTACTAAGTTGCGTTGCTCAGTTCTATCAATATGTGCTCCTGGCGCTAAATATGAAGGCACTGCATGGGCTACTGTTTCAAAAGTTTTGCTACATTAAAGATGGGTGTAACTACCGGTAGATCTTTTTTGAGCTTACATAATTGGAGAGGTAGTACAACTTAAAACAAATAGTGGTGTGTTGTGTTTTGATATATTGGAGTGTTAAGCTCTTCTCTGCCATGAATTAGCCGTCGCATATCAGCTCAACTGCAAACCAAAAGCCCATAGTCAGTAGACTGTGCAAAGCGCTCTATTTCGAAAGGCTGGCCAGCCCAGCATATCGCCCGCCAGAATCGTTATTACGGCCTGCCAGGCTCTCAACACAAGTTTACCTCTGAAAAAACAAAAGAGTAAAAGTCGTAAAGTCGAAAACTACGGCAAAAAAGCTCTTTGGAAAAGTTGAGAATTCGACCTGTGACTCCCGAAAAAAATATTTGCCTAATGTTCTATCACTGTTTTGTGTTACGCTGGTCTTTTGTAAGGATTTGTTCAGCATGATGAATCTATATTTTGTACAAAGTCGGTGACAGCAGAAGGTGTGTAAAGGCTGGTTTTCATTAGGCTTAGATTGCAGGCGTAGCGCGAAACATTCTTTGTTTCTCTATTTCGTTTTATGCACGGAGCTACGAAATAGAGAAACCAAGAATGTTTCGCGCTACGCCTGCAATCTAAGCCTAATGGAACCCAGTCTTAAAATTCGATGGAAGCTGCGGGTTGAGCAGGCAGAGCCTTACGTTTCATTCGGACGTAGCCGACCATAGCTACATTTCTGGGTAACTGCTGACTTGAAGACTGCATGGTCCTTTCGCAGTCTCCTTAATTCTCCATTCCACTCGTCTGTGATGAGTTGAATAATCGTCCAGTGAGATTTTAATCGCTCGCTGTCAGTTGCTTGGTACTACAGTAATTACGATAAGCATATGGTCATTTTTATGAGCTTCAATGTTTGGTAGCTATGAGAAACATTTTGGGTTGATGAAGCTAATGAGTTTTTCTCTAGCTCAAGTGATTTGGCTTTTCTATGGTCCAAGTAATGTTCCGGCTCACTGTCATTTATTTTGGGTCTTCATCCGTTTTCAATTACCTCCATAATGTCTGTTCATTCATAAAATGCTAGACTTACTTGAGTCTACATTGATATTTTTGTCACGGCGCTGTTTAAAATTGTTTGCGAATGACTAAACTTGAGCACGTTTTGAAGTCGTTCGTTGGTCAACTTGTGCTTCCAAAACATATATTGTCCTAAAATTTAGGCGTCGGTTCCATTTTTAATTGCATGCGTAGACTGAAGTATTTCTTACGTAATAATTAAAAACTAAATACGCTGCTCGCTATTTTTGGTTAAATGAGTAGCAGCAAGGACTCCGCTGTACGACAATAGAATGGTTGCAAATGCAAGCCGACTTTATTTGTTTTTGAATGTGATTTTTAAATGTTTTGTTTTTTCAGTTCACACCGCCTTGAGCAGTGGAAGCACGTCTGAAGAGGTAAGAAATGTTAATAGAGTGTCTTTGCTTTGTTTCATGAAAGCATACTCGGCGATGATTTCTTTGCCTCGCCGCGTTAGAACAACACGTAGCTAATTTACCATGTGGTAAGAGATTACCATTTGCCGCTAATCAATGGTAATTCGTCACTCGCTTGACGGAGGATTTTGTAGGTGTTCGAAACGATTGATTTTTTCTTTTAAACCAATCTGCATATTTCTAGTTGCTTGATTCAGTTTATGTTGTGCGACCTGCGTTTTACCCCCCCATTCTAAGGAGGAGAAATGTCATTTACCAAAATTTTTTTGTCTAAGGAAATGCATTATTTGATGTGTCTGTTTACAGAACCAGCTTTGCTATGAGCTTTTATTTGCCTTTTTCATTTATGACGTTGGTCTATTCTTTGTTTTATAAGCCAGAAATTGGTTAGCCATTTCCGTTGTTTTTCCAAACTTTGAGACCTTGCGTTCCAGTTTGAGGTTTGACTAGATTGCTTCCCACAAAAATGAGGTTAGCAGCTTGCTTAAGAGTCGCATTTATAAGCTATTATGAGAGGGGGCACCCTCAATTGTTTTTGCATACACACCTTCACACACTGCGTTTTGACTCCCCACTTGTAGCCGACGTTGCCTCGAAATAAGACGGAAGTGGTTTCTTGGGCTCATTGCTAACCAAGAACTCTATTTTCAGACTTCGCCGATTTCGATCCGATCTTTTAGCCTTCCCACTCCTGACGAACCAAGTTCATCAGAGTCTTGTTTATCTCCTCGACAACCGCCACTAATACCGCCGCCAACCAGCCAACGTTTATCCACCGCTCAACCGATGGAACCGGTATTTCGTCATCAGACGTTGTCAGCATCGTCTTTGCGCGTTCTGCCTGGGGACGTACCCAAGCGCCCCCAACGACGTCACTCGTCTTCTGTTCCGGGGAGACCTATTCCTGTGGTACCCCCTGTTCCCTGCACACCACCTTTGAGTGCCAGTGCTGTTTCTACGTTTCCCGCTTTGTCGAGCCATGTAACGACAAACGCAGACTCTACATCCAAGAACATGGATCCAGTTAAGGTTAGTTGCGTGACAACCTCTCACATTGCAAAGACAGCTCATTGTCATGACAAGATTTCAACCACTTTTATTACGAATACCACACCGCTAAAGGTCCGATCAGGGTATACGTTATGGTATTGCTTAGTATTTATATTTTGAGTTCATCTCTTAGTGACACCATGTTGCCATCAAAAGTGTAAACCTTGTTTTAAACCGGCGATTTTGCGTTTTGGAATCGCGTTACAAATAGTCGATGACATATATTTGTTGTTACGTCTTTTGAAAAGGCGTTATTGTGATAAACAAGAAAACGCACTGAATCGGCAAACTCATACGCTGGTTTGTACCCCAGTTGTTCTAAGTATAGCATTACCGTAAAGGCATTTCTTCGAACGTGTATGATGCACAGCAAACTATCCACGGTTTGGCCTTTTGGAAATGTTACTTGCTCCTCACCTACTTCATTACGCAAGAGAGGCACAAAGTCTTGACCTGATGGTAAACTTTTATTGCACTTAAGCCATAGGGTGAACAAGGTAGAACAATAGGTTTTGGTATACCACTAGTACATGGAAAGAAGTTTTTAATAACCTACATTGTATGGCATTCAGGAAATGTTATAAGCATGTTATGAACTTACTATAAATATGCTTTGAATGTGGCATCAAGGAAAGAAAAGCGTAATTTGTTTTGTGGTTCCACGAAACAAGATCGGCGATTGCAATAACAACATAACGTTAGAAAAGAATATCGGCGAATCCCAATTTCCACCCCGGGTGTTAAATATATCAAAAACTGGTATGACAAATTTACTAATGTCCAGACTTCCTTAACTACATGTGTATATGAAAGAAAACTTCTGGATAGGTGCTGATTTCCGGAATACCGAAAAGTTCGTGTTAGTAAAATACTTCTTGGCACGCGCTAGTAGTATGCCAAAAGCTATTGTTTTTCTTTGGTCATCCCAAAAGCAATAAAATTTTATAATCATATCAAGTCTTTTTGCTCGCTCTGTATATCTTGGTAAGCCAAAGAAAAATTATAAGCAGAACTTCGTTAGACATGTCGAAATTAACATACGTAATGTGTTGACAGAAGTTTTGTTAATTTTTATCATGTTTGATAAAGTGTTGCTCATTCTTTGTTTGGCTAACTAAGATATCGAAGAAGAGTTCTCTCCCTTTTCTAAAATCTGCTTGATTTATGTTTTGGCACATTTTATGGCATCAAGAAAATTTGTAATTGTACCTCCCTCTAGATTTAATGTCTTTGATAAGGATGAATTATGATCATTTCCATGTAGCTGCGTTTACAGCTGGGTGAGCTGATGCCGTAACTGCTAGTTGTAGCATAGACTGCAGCAATTTGTACCGTTATGAAACAGCGCATTGTAAATTTTCAACTGGCATGTTTATTCAGAACTCTCCCGCAAAATCCAAACCGGAGTGCCGCATTCATTCATCTGTTGCCGCATCTGACGGCTTTGCCTTGCCACCAAGGCATCCTCAGGGCGTCTCTCAGCATCGACAGCCTCATCACCAGCGATCCAAACGAACGAAAACCCCAAATTTGGACAATCTCGAACGGCAGCGTGATTTGCAACCTACCAAACTCAACTCCTACGTCCAGCTGTCATCGTCAAAAAACAACGGTTTGAACCATCAGCTGGTCCAGCGTCAACTAGCTGCTAGGCTCGCTTCGAGAGACGACTTTCGTCTCAGTTACAACTCGTCAAAGTTAACCGTGTTTCCCAGCGGCGCTAACATGCAGCACTACCGTTACCATGGTGTGCGCACCACCGATGAGAGTTACTGGGACTTCTGCGGGAAAACATATCCTAACTACTCGTCCTTTCACGATGCGAACTATGCTAGCAACTTGAAACCGAGTGTTAAAAATTTTGAGTTTTCCAAAGTTAAGGGTAAACGAAAGGAAGACTTGGGAGAGCGATATCGTTGCAGACACTGCCAAGCAATGTACAATCACGATGAAAATTACCGAGGGTCATGTCCAGTCGCGCCATCCGACGGGTTTGAACGCTGCATTGAGACAACTAACTGTTTGTCAGGGCCCAAGCGTTCATGCTGCCGATGTTTGTATAACGACGAAGGCAGCTCTTCTCATGAGTCTTGCCGTCGACACGATGGCTCACGGAGAAGACGCTGTTTGATGCGCTGCTTGCTTTACGCTGTTTTCCCTTGTCTTTGCCTCCATCCTGTTTTAAAAAGCTGCCATCGTTGTGGCGTTACGTGCCATTGTTGTGGAGGCCGACATGAACCAATGGTTCCATTGCGGGAGAACGAGGCAAGTACGGACAAGCTTTAACAAACATTTTGCCCACGCATGCGTTTGATTTCATGATTATGGTCAGATGACAGCTGCAAGGATTCGTGAGAAATAGACCGAAGAGTAAGCCTTGCCGAGGCTGATTACAAACTGTGTAGGTGCTCTAAAACCTCTAGCCACTCGAAAAGTGGTTTGATTGCAGTTTTACTGCTGATTTCAATCGAAGTAGCAATAGCAAAATCAATTCATTTATCATTTCTTCATGTAGCTATTTGCTTGACTTAACCATAAAGTTTGAGTAGTTGGTTGTGCCTTACTAGATGTTTTTCTATGAAGTGATTATGATACAAACGTGGTTGACCGTTTTATGTTATTGCCATTTTACTTGCATCATTATTTGTTTTGCTTAAAATTGCCTTTACGCTTTGCTTTTTTCAGTTCTCTGCACTTACTTGAGAAGTTCTGAACCTACACTCCTTATTTATCAGTAAACCAATTTTTATAGCACCCCAGCATGTAACACATAACAGCACAGTGTATGAACTAATGAAGCAATTTTGCCTTTTAAGTGCCACTTTCTGTTTTGCATGAGCCACTGCTCGCACAAACTTACTGTCGCATTGTTAATTTTAAAAGCAATATCTACTTGAAATAGCGTTGTAGCAAAATCAAGAAGTACCCCAAAGGATCCATTTTGGGTCACAACTATATTCAAAAGTTCGTAACTAGTACTAGGGTTTTCTTTTGACGACTGCGGCTAAATCCTTTTTCGGTTTTCGTCTATGCAAAACTAATGTACTTTAGTGTCTTTGATTACTGTTAATCAATTATTTAATAAAGATATTGCATTTTTTGCAGGTTAATGCGTTTTTAAGCGTCTAGTACATTTTTCATAGTACAAAGAAACAGCTAGTACCGACCAACATGACAGTATTGGCTTTACTTTAAGTAATGTAGATACCTCTCACACAGCACTGATACAAATCTCATAGCGTAATATACGATGACACAGTATCATCTTGCAGCCTCAAAAAATATGAAAGCTTTAAAATTTTAGCGTTTCTCTACTTTTGAAGTTTTCCAAAAATCTTTAGTCTTGGAATTTAATCAATTATTTTAGTCGAATTATATTTCGAACTAGAAATTAATTGCTAACAGTAAAGTGGTTCGAAAAGAGTTCGGCCTAAAGGTTGAAAAAGACTGCACACTTGGCCATGCACCAAGCAGTGTAAAGTGCTCACGTTAGCCATGTGTTTTTTTAGGTTAGGGGAACCTGTATGTTTGTCTGAAAACAATATCTATTTTTTGTTGTTTCGGTTCCTGAGTAGCAATCCTGTCTTATAGATTATTAAATTTTTACAATCGTCTTGTTGAGCAAATGCATAGAATACTACATGGTATTTTCGATAATAATCGAATAGTTGAACAACGTGTTAGGTGCTATACTTGAGTTTGCCAGTGCCTACTGCTGCAGTTTTTTAATACAAGCAAATGTAAACAGTAATTATAAGTTGATCGAAGTAACTGTCATTGTATGTTTTATTGGGTTGATTTAGGTCTCTTATATTGTTAATAAATTTTAATGCTCTTAAGCATCAGAGTAATGTTGGGCAAAACATGTTACTGTTGCAGTGGCTTCCGATCGAATACGTTGTGCTGCTAAGTTTGAAGAACAGTTATCAATTGCCTGCGTTGTTTACCTAATGTTGTGTCATACAAATCGCTCTTTTGCAGTTTTATTTATTTGACCGTAATGCGCAATGGTTCGTTACTTTTACGTAGTTACAATCTTTATACGACATCGAAAACCATATCTGGGTATGTTGAGAAGAACAATCAGCCCTCTAGAAGACATCTTGGAAGGCAAAAATTATGCATGTAAACTTTTCTAACAGCCCTTCCAGCGATATATATTTTGCTTCTGGTTCAAATTTCGTTATGTTTGTGCCGTTAGGTCAATACGTTTTGTTTCTGACCTGTTCCACGTACTGCGGTTTCTTCGATGTAAAAACAAATACATTTCTACCTGACAAAAAGATCTGTGGCGACGAGCAATTAAAAAGTTTATTGCGCAGAGTTGAAATCAAAATGCTAAAAATGAAAGGTTTTTTGAATTGACCAGTGATTACCAAAACCCCTGGCACACAAAATAGAAATCAAAAAACGGTAGACACAATGCTTCAAAAGGAGTTTTTTTAGGGCAACAATATCAAGAAAACGCAATCAAATATTTGAATGATCGCAATTAAAAAACATTTAATGAGTGATTTGGCAATCATTTGTACATGTCATTAATAGATCGTCCAATCAACCACCGTCTCACTTCACTGGTTCCAGCTCCGATTTCATACAACTTGGCATCTCGCAATATTCTTCCAGTAGGATAATCATTGATATAACCGTTACCACCTATTATAGAATAAAATTTTAAAGTGCAGCTCATGCCAATGGTCATGCGATTAAGTATCTGCTTACTCCTCAAAGTATTTCAAGGCATTTAGAGTTACATGTATTAGAAATATCATTTGATATATTCCCTTTACAGTTGTCGAGAAATTTTTTCACATCAGGAGAACTACCGGTAAGTACGGTTTAATTCTATTTTAATAAGCGTTGAGCCTCTCCCGGATGACTCGAAAAGACATCTATTTTAAGATATTCCGAATTGTAACAATCTCATGCGACATGGAAAACCGAAATCGTTCATTTAAGTCGGCTAGTTTTGGTTAGTCTTAGCTTGATTCTGTGTTTTGTTTCATCTATTTATCGATAGTTAGTTACACACAAAGTTTCCACATGCTTGGGAGAAAACGATCACATCTAGTCAGTTCTTACCTAAACACTGTATACCATCCAATGCCACTTGAGTGGCAGTTTCAGCGGAAAATAAAATTACACCAGCGCATTCGCGATTGTTAAAAATGCCTCGGTCACAAGCTCGAGCCACGCTGTACAAATAAGCACGACACGCACTTAATTTCGAATACATATCGGCCATCTTGCCTTGGATCAACTGAAAAAATCGTCATGCTTAAATAATGCAAGGCTTCACCATCATAAGCTTGAAACTCCAAAGGTCAGTTGGATGCTACGATGTATCGACTACTCGTACACGACGGTTAGGAGTAGTACTTTTAATTCCCAACCTGCAGTAAAAAAGAAGTAGAACATGCGTTCAAATCCGATTCGGAGTTTTCAGTGTTGCTGCCGCATCGCATTTCTTCCTCGAGCACTGCAACTAAGCGAAGTGTGGGGGAAAGCAAAAGCAGTCATGTAGCCCTGACATGGGCAGAACAATTTAACGATCAAAAATTATTTAACTTATCGAACGAAGAAGGGATAGATCTAAAACACTGTGAAGTGTTCTTGCTGTCCTAGAGTCAGCAATCATCAATACATATCGTTGCGATGGGCCCTAAGTTTGAACGAGTGCTTTAGTTACAGAGTATCAAATATTACGAGTTTTCGTATATACTGGGACTACTCGCATCGCTTGAAAAATAATCTCACTTGAAATTCTCCGATTTTTTGTCCAAACTGTTCTCGTTGATGGACATACGGAAAGGCTACATCAACAGCAGCTTGCATTAACCTAAAAGTATATCTTTTAGTGTTGCTGTGAACCATGACGACTTATGAGTAGCAAGAAAAACTATGTATATGATTGCTGCAAATTAAGCATTACAATAGACGTTGAAAACATTGCTCAACATGAACAGGTACTTAAAGTAATGATTTCCAATTATTCGGACCGGCTTTCCCATGAAAACTTCACAAGTTTCAAAATGCGAGTTACTTTTTTGATGTGACAAAGAACGTCAGCTAGGGAGAATACATTCAACAAAATACAATTTCTAAAGCCCACCCTAGTAAACTATGCAAGTAAAGTGCAACAGAGTTTGCTCTTTGGTCTTTAAAATAATCTCGATATATCGAAAATATTTCGTAGAAAACCAAGCAACCCAAGAAAAAGCCCATAAGCATCAAATAACCGGAAATTTACCAGTCAGGATGACCCTATAAGTCGGTTGCGATAGAAAAAACGTTTAGCATGTCTATAAAAGCAAACAATGGACTTTAGTATCAACACTAGCACTGTAGCGCTCACTACATCTTAAATTTGCGCTAGCACACTACAAACAACTGCAAGCCCAAAAAATGATAAGTATTTACCCTACTGGGCCAGCTGATAGCAAAAGTCTTTCTAGATCAAGCCCGCTCATCAACACATACACTCCTTTATTCATTGCTCCAAGAGTATTTGTTGCTAATTAAAATTAAAAATCAATTAATGAAAAAAGGATTTGAATTATGGCTTGTCTAACATTTTTAATGAGATTTTAAGATGTCTTTCCTGTTCCATTTTAGAGCATCCCAAACCTGTGCTCATAACGCACTTCACATGTAAAAGCTCTCACAATTTAAACTGTTTGCATGCAACACTGATTAAGGTACAATCAATTAACACACTGTCCTACCCAACGGGTCCAGCAGCGCCACCAATGCGTTCTAAGTCAAGTCCAGTCATCAACACATACACCCCTTTGTTGAGTGGACCCAAGATATTGGCGGCTATAGAGGTAGAAGACGTTACAATAATAGCAATGACATGAGTGTGGTGACAAAAATAGAATAAAACTGATTTTGTGTTCGATGGCAGTCAATTTTAAGTGGTAAATTTGAAGATGTTGAGTAAGCGGATGAAGCTGAATATCGTGACCTTTATAGAAAATTTATGATTGCTGTCCCTCGACATTACCAAGAGGAAAAGCGGTTAAGATGATGGACGTACAAGTTTACGAAGGCTTGACAACGCCTTGTGATTCAGCCTTGGCATTGACTATAAACTTCTGTTACAATAATCTAAAGCAATGTACAACCTGGCACTTTGCAGTTTTCAAACACTAGCTCGCCAGTGTTTGAGCCACGCATTCCAAGTTTATCGAGTTTTTGGGCAGTTGAAAATCCTTCCATGCCTCGTTCAATAATAAAAGCAGTAATGCCCTGAGATTTCGAACTAACATCGGTCTTAGCATATACAATCAATGTGTCGGCATCTGGTCCATTTGTGATCCAAAATTTGTTTCCATTCAAAACATAATAATCACCTAGACAAACAACCGCTAAGTTACGCAAATAAATATTTAATTTGAAATAAAATAAGGCATTTGCCAACAATTGATAAATGGCAAATGTGTCACTTCGATACTCTAACACCACTTGGCTGAACACTATTCAACCTGTATACTGGTACAAAAATTTTGCCAAGAAATAAATGTAGAACTATTATTAGAAAAACAAAATTCTTCAACAACTTGAATTGCATCCTTAAAATTTGGATTAAGATTAAGATGGATTAAAACTAAGTGCGTAAAAGTTGATGGAAAGGATAAGTGGGAATAAAGAATTTGCACACGGCATATTGCAGAACCTTTCTTCCCTAATGGGTCAAAACACATTACAAAATGGTGGCTTTAAATTTTTTCTGATACACCTCGAGAAAAAGTACATGGATTTTTCAACCTACTACAAAAATTAAATGGCGCAATGACAAAAACCACCATCAAAATGTGCCGAAAATTGGCCTAAAGACATAACAAACCTAAATGTACCTTTCTTTTCGGCTTTTAACTTCATTGAGACCACATCTGATCCTGATCCCGGCTCACTCATTGCCAGAGCTCCCACATGTTCTCCGCTGATGAGCTGAAACATATAAATATTGTCTCATTTTTCTAGGGCTGTGGTTCTCAACCTTTTTGGGGTAGCCCCCTATTAAGCCTTTTACTAATTATGCAAATGTATTTCTCCAGCAAGTGGATAGAATACTAATAAAATGCGCAACCCAGTACCAGCAAAAAACCTGTAATTTCTAGAAATAAATAGTTTGTGACAACTTGAAAAAAAATCACTGCTAGAATAATAACAAATATGAGACTTAAAGCCATCATAGTAGAAGCGTCTTCAGGAATAAAGCAAAAAGATGAAAAGTGTACTAACAAAAAAGTAGCAGTATAGATTTGGCAATACATCGTACTGCATCATTATCAAACATGCGCATATGTGTTGGCATAAAACATCACCTTTAGCAAATCAAAAACTCACCTTTGGCAAGTACTTGGCTTTTTGTTCATCATTAGCATGTCTCACTAACTGATTAACACAGAGATTGGAATGAGCACCATAACTGAGAGCAATAGACCCGCTAGCTCGAGACATTTCCTCCATCACTATGCAGTGTTCAAATATTCCCAGCCCCGTACCACCATCAGATTCTGTTAATCATGCTTAGCTTATTATTTTGACATATGCAGCATAATACACCAGGTGCTCCATTACTAAGACATCCATTATGACCCAAATAAGATTAAGTTCATAATTATTTGATGCCTAACAAACACAAAGCTTATCAGAATTGTTTAGAACACCAGCAACACAAATTTAGCAAATACTGACAGTTTTAGACCAAAATAAACAAAATTAATACTGGTACTCATGCAGCGTTCCCTTTAAACGCGAAAAAAGTGCGAATTTACGAAATTTTGTCCGGCGGATTCGCAGTTGAAATTCAACACTGCGTAAATTATGTCCGGCGGTTTTTGGTAACTTTTTCAGTTTGTTAAAATTGTTGTAATTCTGCAAGCAAAATCTTCAATGAACTGTTTAATGCGTGGGAGACAGAGAAAAGAAATCCATGTTTGGACAGATGCTTTTTTAGAGCAGTGCAACGTCTCAAGCAAACATCGCGCGGCTGTGACGCAACAGCGAGTGACGGCGACTTAAACCATTACGCACGCCATTGTCACACTTTTCTTGTATTACAAATTAATTTTCTCTCGAGCAATTAACCTCAAGTAAAGTTAAGTTTTTTTTACTAGTAGCAGTACACCGTTGAACATAATAATACAATATATTTAGCAAATTCAAACGTTTTCGGGGCTACATATCGCCCTCATCAGGATCTATACATAAATATTTACAGTAGTGGTTTCCAACCTTTTTGCTGGAGCGAAACCCCAAGAAAACATTCCAGTGGCTCGAGGAACCCATTTGCAATAATTCGTTTGTTTTATGCAAAAAAAAGCATTTAATTTAAATAATAAAATAAGATTTGAGTAACTTCTGGCGGAACCCATGGACTGTACTGGCGGAACCCTAGGGTTCCGCGGAACACCGGTTGAAAACCACTGATTTACAGCATTAAGACTTTCGTTGAACGAAAACACAAAATAACGTGAAAATAGTTCAGATAAAAAACAGTAAAGCTTCATTCTGCGGTCTCCGTAATTGTCTGGTCACTGCTAACAAAGAATCTGATAATGAAACAATTGCCTGCTAGAAGTTGATCGGATTTAAGGTTTTGTAAATACTTGTTTCAAATGAATTAAAATTACAGTAAAGTTCGGTGCAAAATTGTTTGGTTAAACGATTAAATAAGTATCTTTGATTAAAACACGTTTAGTAAAAATGACGCTCCGTTTGCATAGAGTTGTTTGTTTAGCACAGGGTTAGTTCTTTTGATCACCAAGGCTTCATGGATTTTGGCTTCGTAGGATGTTTGGCATTTTCTTATTATTTTAAATTGCTTCATGTTATTCGGCTGAGTTTTGCGCGAACTGCATTTTCTTACATGTTCTTTGATGGCACTTTTACCTGATCTTGAACATTTAAGTGCTCCCTTGCTCTTATACGCAAATGTCTTGCGGACGTACCGATGTACGTGACGTTCACATCACGTGAACCGTCACATCATCCTACGAAGCCAAAATCCATGAAGCCTTGGTGATCAAAAGAACTAACCCTGTGCTAAACAAACAACTCTATGCAAACGGAGCGTCATTCTTACTAAACGTGTTTTAATCAAAGATACTTATTTAATCGTTTAACCAAACAATTTTGCACCGAACTTTACTGTAATTTTAATTCATTTGAAACAAGTATTTACAAAACCTTAAATCCGATCAACTTCTAGCAGGCAATTGTTTCATTATCAGATTCTTTGTTAGCAGTGACCAGACAATTACAGAGACCGCAGAATGAAGCTTTACTGTTTTTTATCTGAACTATTTTCAAGTTATTTTGTGTTTTCGTTCAACGAAAATCTTAATGCTGTAAATATTTATGTATAGATCCTGATGAGGGCGATATGTAGCGCCGAAAACGTTTGAATTTGCTAAATATATTGTATTATTATGTTCAACTGTGTATTGCTAGTAGCAATAATAGCAACTTGGATACAAAAAGTCACCTCTCTACCAAAATTGTATTAAGTTTTTTTTCTTTACTTTTTCCCAGCCGATTTTAATCGTAGCTAAATAGCAATAATAGCAAGCAGCTTTCAAACTTCAGTTTCAACACATCATTTTTCGAGGAAAGTTTGAAAGTTAGGTTTAATTCTACAGTGTATATGTTTTCTTTACGTTTCAATGCTAACTTCAATCGTGCTTGTTAAGACAAAAAAGCACATAGCTCTCGGGTTCAGTTTAGCATAAAAAACACCATTTTTTGAGAGAATGGTTCGGTTTTTGTACGTTACAAATAAATAGCCTTCTTTCACTTGCCATTTATAAACAAAAAATAAGGAAGAATATGACTTCTAACCAATTTTAGTTTTTAATTCCCTCCAGAAATTTTTTTAAAGAAGCTGACAGATATATGCTGTGACAGCTTACCAGTCATGATTGAAATAAACCTTAAAACGTAAAGAAAAAAACGTAAATGGTAGTTTTGATCTTTTTAAAAAGGTCTTACGTTGAAATATAGCCTTTTTTACTTTAATTGCTTGAAAGGTAATTTGTAATACAGTAAAATTTGCCTATGACGTTATGGGATTAAAAAAAACTGCCATTCACAAACTGGCTATTCTAAAATTGTCTTTTGATTCAACATTACATCTTTTCCATCTACCGTGTACACAGTGGTGCCGGGTAAAGTATGCCAGGTTCCTCAAAATTTTTTTCTAAGGAGTGGAGCCCCCTCACATATGCAGAAAAACTAGGTGGTTCTAAATGATAGATCGTAATCTTTTTTTTTGACAGTCAGCGCTTCTCAGTGAAACTCTGTAGTTTTAATGTGTAGTTACAAAAGTTTAATTTTCTTACTCGACTTGAAAGCTACGTTTATCAAACTCGCAAATATTCGCGGCCACGAATTTCTCTTTTTTCCTTCGGTCAATTTTTAAATGCTTTTCACGAAGATAAAATTTTATCTATCAAGTATTTGCGACCTCTTCACAGATTTGGTAAATGGTTATAATTAAAACTTGATAAGAACGAAAAAGATATTTAGCCAGCTATGTTACAGCGACTCTCAACAAGGGTTTCTTAACACGCTTTACAAGTGCCTCAAACTGACCATTACTTTCGCCACATTACCACGCCAATATACGACAATTTGCTGTTTTTTTTTGCAACTGGGGCAAAACTTTCAAAAGTTCAACCCATTTGCTTTCCTGCGTAGTTAGTGAAATTAATTGACATGACTCATGGTAAAATTTGTTATCGCTCATCAATGTCATTGCTTTCTGAGATAACTCTACGAAAAAAGCAAGACTCCAATTCTACTATTGCTACCTCATACAAAAGCCTTAGTTTTCTTTTCAAGTTGCGCGGCTTTGACCATGAAATACTTTCCGATTTGAGATTAAAAGTTTACTTGCAATTGCAAAACCCTGTTTTTTTTTAATTGATTAAAATAGAGAAATGTAAGTTGTTTAATTATTTACTATAATCAAGCAACAATTAAAGTTCGCGAGTGATTTTTGTTCTTGTGTCATAATCGTAGTGACCTATTTAACATCCTATTATTTCATAAAAGTCTTATTTCTCATGCTCATGTCGGGCGTCGGAAAAGGAATAATTTTATTTACGCGCATTGTAAACCTGCCATTCCAAAGTGCTCACGAATCACTGTTGCATAGAGCGTCGAGTTTGAGACACAAAATTTAACCGAAATTAACTTATTAAAGAGAAGTAGCCAGGTATTTCGCCGCCGCCTTACAATAACCATCAGGCTACCTGTTTGTGAACATTGTGGGGCTGACGCAATCACGCTAATCATTACGTCACGCAAGTGCATTGTCATAGTTGCCTCTCCTTTTCTCGCAAATTTTTAAAACTCGGCGCTTACGTCCATGGCATTGTTGTTCAAACTTGTTACGTCTTTAAGGCGCAGTTCATTTTGCGAAAGACAGATTGCGTAGCAGAGTAAACAAGATGCAACTCGCAACCAGGAGTCTTGATCGGATTAAAAAAAGATCATTCGTGATAAATGATCGCCCAGATCAGTGATTTTCAATCGGTGGACCATGGTCTTCACTGGGGTAATACTTGATTTAGCCTTCATATCGAGTGAAATTGCAAAGCTTTTTCCTGACAACTTGTTTTTATATGTTAGTTGGACATGGTGTAGTGGCCCGATGGTGTAGTGGTTAGAGCATCTGCTTCGCAGTCGGTAGATTAGGGGTTCATTCCCCATGTCGAGTCATACCAAAAGACTTTAAAAATGGTATCCACAGCTTCCCTGCTTGGCGCTCGGCATTTATGGTGGGCTGTGGAAAACAAGCCGGCAAGTTCGCTTGTTGTGTCCTTGGGCAAGGCACGTAACGGAACGCCCCCGCCTTTATGTGGAAGACAGGTGGCCCAGACACCTCGGAAATGGCAACTCCCAAGCGAGTCGGACGTTCCGTTTAAAATATAGCGATACAATTCGCTTTCTCGTGAATGGAGGATATATATGAACAATACAATACAATACAACACCCTTGAAATCTACTTCGATAACTTTTTTGAGGTCGCTCGTAAAAATGGTGTAACCGGGGCACATGCTTTCGTGCTTTTCGAAATTGGGTCACATGCCAAAAACGGTTAAAAAGCATTGAACTAGATAACGTGTCGCAATACAACAAAATACATCTGGGGGAAGGACAAAAGGTGTCGTTATACGCAAACCAACGTAATTGGTAAACTACGGTATGCAGCGTTAGCTTAGCGTATACACTGAATGAATAGCAAGTAGGCTACAGCAGATATCTATTTTTACACTTTTAAAATATGTTACTAAGGCTGGTGTAGCAGTTTGTTCAGCAATGTTCGCCAAACTTCGTCCGGCGTTTTTCGTTCATTTGCTAGCAATTTCGGACTTGCGCCGGCAGTAACGCACTTACTAAAATCTTAGAGGGAACACTGACCCATAGGTCTAAAAATTTCCTTGGTGATAGTTGAAACCAACAGAGCGGCTCAAAAACCTTGAGGTGTTTTTTCTCTCATTTATGTTATGCTCTACAACAACAGCAGAACTTAGCTCAGTGCAAAAAAGTGAAGGCTCATAATCACAAAAACACAAATTTAATGCTTTTGGGAAAGGCACATAACAGCAATTTCCCAACTTGGTTGCATGCTTATGATGAAATGCCCTGTTACAGTGACATTGGTGACTCCCAGAGTTCCCAACATTAGTTGTTCAAGACATAACCACCAAAGTTTTCCACTGACCAAAGGACAGAAATATCCCTCTATATAATATACACCTTACTACTATGTCAACTCAATGCAAGCCTGTACCAGGAGCTGTGATTCCCAGAAGACCCATGTCTCCTAGCTTCCTCCAGAATGGACGCATTTGTGGGAAATTGTTTGTTTCATCAATTTCCTTGGCAAGCGGGGCAAGTTCTTCTTGACAGAATTTAAATACAGACTGGCGTAACTACACATAAATTTAAGTTACAATTATGTTTAGGCAGTAGCTATTTTGCTATCAACAACATTTTACCCTTGGAAGTTATTTTGCCAACAGTCATTGTTGATTGGTCAATTTTAATGGCATATCAAACATGTGACTTTTGGTTGTTTTTGATCGATTAATTTTAATGATGAATTGAAAAAAATTTATACCCACAGTGTACACTCCTCCACACTGTATGTTCCCTCCCAATGTACACTACCCAATACATTTGCATACCAGGCCCCCTCCATTGCACACTGCCTTTGTCTTAGTGGCCTGCCAATGAAAAATTCCAACTCATAAGGATTGCATCTCTAAGCAGCTGCACTATCTACATGCAGCAACATCACTGCCACAATCATGGCAATTATGGCTATTTAAACACACATGAATGATGATGGCAAAATAATATGCTGCCATTAAATCAATGTAAAACGTCATGACAAGCAATGCACTGTCTTACCTGTTTCTGATCATCAGTAAAGCCAAACATGTCATCATCAATAGGCACAGTGGAATTGTAACGTTTCTTAACAGATGTTGGTACTTGACTTGATAAAATTAATCCATTGTTGCTTCTTTGAAAAGTTGTACATGATCGGACAGAACAACGTGAACAAACTTTTGTAAATGATTTTAAAAACATGACAGGGCAAATAAATAACCTAGAGCTGATTTAGAAAAATATCTAATAACAGAGTATAGCAAGCGACTAATGGTGCACAGGATATAACAATATGTCACAGCTACTGGTAGTTAAATTCCATTAGCCTCAGCCAATAACTTAAACAGCAATGCATTTAAATTTGCCCTTTGAAAGCCTACAGCTAAAGTAGAATATTAAAAAGTACAGAAATCCAGACTTGCAAAAATTCATTTTGAAATAGGCCTACCGAATTACTACATCAGGAAACTACATAATTTCACACCAAAACATATAATTACAAAACAATGATTCCATGAAAGCAACAACTGAATCATGGAAAAACTCGGTATCTACTAAAAAAGGAAGAAAATTGTAGAAATACAAAATTTACGGAAGTCCATAAAACTGAAAATAAATGCAGTAGCGACACTGCCAGCACCAGTACTTTTTTTCAGACACTAAAATTCCAGTGAACAAATCTGATTGGTTGCATTTGACACGTGATACAATATATCAACTACAGTGTCATTATGTTGAGTGTAATAATACCCAGGCCCTCCCAGTAAAGTTCACTCCTCTCATTTAATTACAAAAAAATTACTGCAGTGTTTCCTCCAAACAATCCAATCTTAACAACTCTAAAAAGGTGGAACATCCCAACTAAGAACCTTGTCTCTGACCATGCCATTCAGAAGTCATGACACTAACCACTACACCACATTGTTGATGCAAAAATTTTGTCAACTGTGCTTAGCTAATGGAAGTGCAGTTTACTAGCAATTTAGTGTTGAAAGCTAAAAAGCTGGTGCTGACACTCTAGCCACTACCACAAATATAAAGAAGTGGCTATTTTGCCGTAATTTACCCTTGGAGACTATTTTTCTGTAGTCATTCACATGTGTTTATATTGCCATAATTGCTACTTTTTCAGCCAGTTTTGCTGTGGTGTAGTGCATAGTGCACTGGTCTTGAAATTCTATGGATGCAGCTTCCAATCTCAGCAAGCAGGACATGTTAAGAATGGCAGTGTACATGGAGGGGCAGGCCCGGTATGTGAATGTATGGGGTAGTGTACACTGGAAGGGAGTGTACAGGGTGGGGTAGTGGACACTGGGGGTGCCTAATTTTTCAATTAGTTATTAAAATTGACCAATCAGAATCGACCAAAAGTCACGTTTAGTACGTCATTAAGATTGACCAATCACAAATAACTCACGGAAAAATAGCCACAAAGGGAAAATGCTGTTGAGTGGATGGCAAAATAGACACTGCCAAAATAAAACGTAAGGCATGATAACCATTTACTTGTGTAAAATTTAGTAATTGAATTGAGTTATTTAGATATTTTTGCAATTTTTGTTACTTCAACTGGTGTTTTCCTGTTGCTGTAAAAATTTCCATTTTGTATCAATTTAGTATTGGTATGATATGGTACTTGAAGCAAGCAGATCTGCCAATTTGACAAAGCCAGAGGTTAAGTTGCCAAAACGTTCAAGGAAGGAAAAAATTCTAGAAATATTAGAAGATTTTAAGCTGTTGTGATGGTCTTTTTTATTTGAATTAAGAAGGCATTGAATAAATAGGTTAAAAATAGGATTTTTATAAACTTTTCTGGAGGCACTTGTCTTCTTGGTTACATCTGTAGCACAAGGTAACTAAGAACAGAAGAATTATCTGCAGCACCTTTGTGCCCACGTTAACTCCACTTTTATTTAAGTTTTAACCTAAGTTTCAACCCAATACTTGTTGATCACAAGTACTGAGTAAAATCACAATTTGTGAAATGCTCAAATCAGGGTTGCCAGATCCCAGTGATTAAATAAAGCCAGGCCAAGAAACAAAAAACCCAAACAATTTTACTAACTACAAAATTGAAATTTTATTTAGAAAATGTACTTATATCACATAAAAACTTTTTCGAAAAGTTTGTCCTCTTCATTGTTGACAGATTCAATGGAGGATTTCTTTGAATATATTATGTCAGCTTTGAATCTATTCAACATTTTGGTTGAAGGAACAAATTCCTTATAGCATTTATTTGAAGATAGGAGTTCTACTCTAATTCTAATAATTGCCTCCAACAGAGACAACTGAAGTCTATTTCTTGCTTTAGTTTTTGTGCAAGTTATCCTACGGCTACTTGATAAAGGGCTCAAAAGTAAGAAGTAATTATTAAATGGCAGAACCAGAATGCACACCTGACGCAATACAGTCAACACTGTCATCTGTATAAAAAAATCTATACAAAAATCAAAAACTAAATAAAAAGAAGGCAATGGCTATTTTGCCAACGACGGCAATTTACCCTCAGAGACTATTTTGCCTTGAGTTATTTGTGATTGGTCAATCTTAATGACGTACTAAACATGTGACTTTTGGTCGTCTCTGATTGGTCAATTTTAAAAACCAAAAAAAAAAATATTGCACCCCCAGGTCTCTATCCTCCACCCTGTACACTCCCTTCCAGTGTACACTGCCCCGTACATTTACATACCGGGCCTGCCCCTTCAGTGTACACTGCCTTTCTTTTAAAGCCCTGGCCAGCTGAGATTCAAACCTGCAACCATAGTATCTCAAGACCAGCGCTCTATCCACTACACCACAGTGTCACTAGTGTTATTATAGCAAATTTGGCTATATAGACACACGTGAATGATCACGGCAAAATAAATTCCAAGGGCAAATTGCCGTCGACGGCGAAAGAGCCACTGCCTAAAAAGAAATATCATGCCGACAGCAATATTTTACAATCCAATATACATTACAATTTATCTCTGTCACACTGACACTGTAATGATAACTAAGGGGTTAAGCATCTTGCAACTTGCAGCCCTGCTGCGGTGCTGTCCTCAGTTTGGTTACAAGTCACAACAGAATACGCACAGTACGAGTCTTAAGTAGCTAAGTAATATTGTTGCAGACTAAATATTGTTAGTCATATGATTATAAAAAATAGAAACTAGAATAGAAATCTAAAAAAAGCCAAAACGCCAAACTGAAATTCTGAAGCCAAACGTGTTTAAAAAAAGCCAGATTTATCAAATTTGGCGTTAAAAAAGCCAATATGGTAACTCTGGCTCAAATAGGTATATGGATTGGATAAAGGATCATGGATACTTTTTCAATTATTTTTTTTTATCCATGACTTTGTTTTGTCATGTTTTAAGTTGCTGCAATGTTCTATAAAAGGGGTACTCAATCTTTTTACTCTGGGAGGTTGCATCATAGATTTTATTTTAATTTGCAGCTGCCTGAAAATCAAATTGCATATTTTTTAGTGTATGTGAACGTGAAGACCTTTTCTTTACATTGAGATCAAAATTTTAAATATAAAAGTTTCTGATCTGGATCAAAGTTTTGTTCAAATTGAGAATTATTGTGTTCATGTAGAAGTAAAGATATTTTTTGAGCCGGGAGATCAACTTTAGATCTATGTACAGGGCCGCACAATTTATTACCCAAGTGTGCATGCAGCCATACTGCCACAGGTTGTGCACCTCTCTTCAATAGTAATGCATACATTGATAGCAACTTGTCTTCATAGAAGCTGTGTACAAACTTGTTATTGGAATTTATAAAAGTGAATAAACAGACAGTTGCAATACAGTATAATAGCCTACAAAAGTTTGGAACGCTTGAATGCTTCGAATGCTTGAAACAGGCATGTGCAGCACAGCTAGTAGAAGGCTAATTTTTTGCTTACTTGCTTTTATTGTTCTATGTGGTGTGTCATTGCATTGCAGTAACGTATGTCTTTTTTTTAGAGATGGATGAAAACAAACTGTTATTTAGATTATTCTGAGAGATGGATAGTTGGTGCTTTTAAAGAACTGCAGTACCTGCATTTGGTAAGCTTCATAGTTAAAGCATACAGCAGTGTCAGTGTAATTGAAATCCAAAGCCCTGGAGTGCCTAAAGTGGTACTGTATAAATTCAGGCATTTATACCTTAGCAAATTGAAATTAAGAGAACATTTATATATCTGATCATTGGAATCATTGAGAAATTATTTCAAACACTTGAATGCAGTTTAACTGTTTAATGCTGGAGGAGCAATAATTATCAGTTATAAGATGATAAATTAATTCTTTGTTTTTTCTTTTATATAGTAATGGTTGCCAAATAACATAATAGGGGGACTTTGAGAAAAGTCTTAGTCAAGCTCCACACACTGATACAAAGGGAGGGCTCAGCATTTTGCTAAAAACGTGATGTCATTAAGCAGAGAGAGTTACAAATATATCTTCTTTACAGTAGTACCAAGGAAGTGGCTGTATTGCCTTTAATCGCATTTCTTCCTGGGAGGCTATTTTGTCTCCATCATTCGTGTGTCTTGAAATAGGTGTGTTCACTACAATTCTGGTAATGATGCTGTAGTGGTTAGTGCTGCTGCCTTCAAATGCAATAGTTACAGGTTCAATTCTTCACTGGAAGGGTTATCACACAAATGCAATGTGCACTGTAGGTGTATGCCTGATATGTGAATGTGTATGGGAGTGTACACTAAAGGGAGTCAGGTGCTCTGGGTGTTTAATTTTTTTAATTTGTCATAGAAATTTACCAATCAAAAACGATCAAAACCCGCATTTTTGATATGTTATTAAAATTGACATCAAAAAAGTTTAATTGCAAAATAGTTTCCAAGAGTAAAATGTTGTTGATGGTAAAATAGCCACAGCCTAATAACAAATAGACAGTATGCAGTGGTGTGTGGGTGTGATGTGAAATGTTATTTTACTGTGAACTAAGAAACAGCAAAGAATGTCATGCTTTTCTAACCAAGCTGCTTTCTGATGTGCATACAGTATCAAGTTATTAAAGCTTAAATCAATTATAAATAGCAAATTAAGGACAAAGCACAATGGTCTGTATGAGTTGAGTTTATCTATTTGCTTCACCAAAATTATACTCCCTTCTAAATTTTTAATTATTTGAGGTTACTTTATTGAATTAAGCTTGGTAATGTTAGATCAGCAAAGTTATCAAACTGAGCATAATACAGACCAATGTTATAATGTTTGTTCATTTTCTTTACAACTAACTGCCTTGATCAGGAGCATCTTGACTTGATTACAAAGCAGTTCTTCAATCCTCCCTGGCTTTTGTATTAGTTAAAATTATTTAAGTATGCCTCTTCATTGTTTTGTAATTGTTTGAAGCACACAAAACCAAATAAACAATTTCTTTTTTTTTCCCACCAATGGCTATTTTTTCTGATAAATAAAGACTTTTTTAGGTCTCCTCAGCTGTCGTGCTTGATGAATCAATCAACTGATAGAAGATCATCTAACTGGAATGCTCTGCAAAATCCACAGTTTCATTATTCTGACAATGAGCAGGGAATTATATTGATTAGTCCACCAGTTCAAGACAACTTGCAAGCTCGTTCTACTTGGTCTCGGTCAGGTGATTTAGAAATAATTGACTTGACTGTTGATGATGATGTTGCTTCATCATCTTGTGAAGACAGCGATGATCAGATACGAAAATTGTTAAAAAAAGGATATGACATCGAGCCATTATTGCAAAAACTTGACTGTCCAGTTTGCTTGAATTCATTTCTGTCTTTGATTAAACAGGGAAACAAGTTGATGTCAACTCTTTGTGGTCACGTTTTTTGTCAATCTTGTCTTCATAACTCAATAAAAGCCAATCGAAAATGCCCCACTTGTAGACAAGGGTTAAATTTAAACTCATCTTCTAAAATTTATGTTCATCGCATACACTTACCACTTAGCTTGAAAACATCTGATGATTCCTGACCTTGCTAATGCCTGCTTTTGTCAAAAATATGGCAGTGTTTTAAGCCCAAATAGGAATGGTGATTCAAATCACTTGATGTTTTCACTTACTGTACCACAACTATTTTCATATTTTGCTTTTGAACATGATAGCTCGTACTCAAGTTTTTCAGCTTTATAATAACTGAAGTTTTGGTTTTGTACATGTTTGCTTACTCAAAATGTGCAAAAACCCCCATAAAGGTCTAGAAAATTATAAAAATGGCAATTTTTGCTTAAAAAGTTCCAAGATTCTAAAATGTTTTGGCACATCATATGCAACACAACCGATTTCCCAATAATGTAGTGGATAGTTCTCATTCTGGTGTTGATTTCCAAAGAAAAAAACAAGGTCTTCACTTTTCATTTAACTCAAATCCTGGCATTTTTAGTTGTATTTACTTCTTAGTGAAAAAAGGTCTTTAAACAAATTTTTGTTTAAATTTCAAAAGTTTGAGTTTCTCAAACAGCAAAAATGTTGTGGTTTTACCCTAGGATATAGACTCAAAAAATTGTACAGTTCTACCATTTGCAAGATCACTCTCAAAAATCCCAAGGTTTTTACCAACACAATTTGCAAAAAAAATGAAAATTCCCAAGGTCATGAAAATTCCCAAAGTTTTTGGATAAATTTCTAGTGTCGTCAACTATGGCTTTGTTCCATTTGTCAACCTGCTGCTTTATGATAAGATGTTGATTTTATTTTCTCTATTGATTATTTTTAATGTATGCTATGTTTTTTTCGAAGAGCCATGAAAAATTTGCAAAGTTTTCTGAGCAGTATCATAAAACTTGTTGTAATGCTTGCTTGCTTTTGATGAACTGATCGTAGTATCTTAACCCCTTCCAACATTTTGTCCAATATATTGGACATTTTAAAATAGAACAAATACCCCTTCGTGTCTGAATGGGTTAATGAAACAACCTCAATTGTTGTTTGTACCATTGATTTACTACTTTGTTGCAATGTTGCTGTTTCAAAAATACTTTGTTTTGCCAAATTGTAGGAAAAACTGTTGATTAATCACAGGCAAGATAAGAGATATTGCATGGTATCTAAATTCTAATCCCCCCTCTCCCTCCTTCCAATAACCGCAAAGAGATTTACCCAAATTTTTCAGCAGTTTGACGTCATTTTTATTTAAAAATTATGGATTTTCAGAAATCCTTGCTAGACATGGAGTCCCTTTAATACAGGAGTGGTCAAACTTTTTGACCTGAGGACCGACTTTGTGACTGCCTGGCCACTGGAGGGCTGGATGCAGTGTGATTTATGTACTCTATGCAAAAATAATTAATGAAAATGTGTTGTAGTGCAATTATAACAATAGAATCACATCACATGCGCAAAGTGTTTGCTAGGCCAGATGCGGCCTGCAGGCCTTAGTTTGACCACACCTGCTGTAATAGTTAAGGCATTCTTTTTTACTCTGCAAAAACCTGCAGTTAAAACTTTCTGTGACATTTTATTGTATTTCTAACAGATTTCCATGGCCAGTTATAGTGGCGATCAGTGTAGACAATTGTCCAGTGGTTCAGACTGTTTGAAAACAGTAGTTTATCAAAATCGCGCTGCCATCCCCTCAAACTGTGGGGTTGCTTCTGAAAATCCCATAACAAATTCATCACGTTTACTCTGTTATTTGCTCTAGAAATCAAGCTTTTCTATTTCCTTTACCATCCGGCGAATCCCCTACTTTTAAAAATGCGTTTTTTGATTTAGCCGCTATTTTATTGCCATTTTTTGGGGTGCTTTGCTTTCTGCATCTTAATGTTAATTCCGTGCACATTTTGTTGTTTTATTTATGACGTCATTCTTGTTTGAGGGTTAATCACCATTACAAATAACTACAATAGGCGATTCTGATTATAATTTTTCATACTATTTTCGATAACTTTTTTCATTCAGGTAAAAACAGCCGATATCATTTATAACCGTAGTTCTAGTTGTTGTAATAGATCAAAGAACTTTACATCCAATTAACACCAAAGAAGTATTAAAAATACAAAAAACAAGCAGCAACAATGGTCAGAATGTAAAGCGTAAAAAGGTGCAATGAAAAACAAAATGTAGACAAATGTCACGTAAATTTTTACCGAACTTCAGAGCTTTTTTTAAAAGTCCAAATACTGTTTTTTGTTTTCTGATGCATTTCAATGCAATGCATTACAAGGCTTCTTTGTTCAGTGGTGCAAGTTGCTGCTGGATTGCCAGAATACGAATATCAAGAAATGTTGGCTAATTACGAAATGGTAAAGTGTTCTCAGCGCTATTGGACAAGCTTCTATGGCAAGAATTGAAAAGGCAGTAACTCGTAAGGATCACAAGATTCTAATTCATAAATTTTGAGACAATTCCTTAATTGTTCGGTAGCAACAAAATTACAATGAATTTCAGAAAAATGGTTATTACATCATAATGACATAACAATTAACAATCATGTGACATATGTTTTACATTATCCCTCAAAGGCGTTCATACCGCCGCAGTCCTAAAACGTTTTTTTCTGAACATTCTTGCCATCAGTTGCACTCAAGCTAGGAGATCCCTATCTGATGCAACGACAATACTATATGACAATAACACAGTGGCTAGTAACTACTTTGCTGTGAAAATTACAGTTATTGGACCTGGGTGTTACCACACTGGAACGAAAAGTTGCTGAAAGAATCAGGTGATGTAGCAGAAACACCTCATTCTTTCAAGTTACGGTCAAGATCTCTAACTTTTAGGAATGGCAAGGCTTCATCACAGCACTGCTTTACTGCAAAGTGAAGCCATTAAAGAAATGATAGATAATTGAGAATTAACTGAAAAGGTGTGGCCATGTACTTTGATACTACGGCTTCTAACACTGGAAGATTTGTGGCGCTGTGTTTTCCTAGGAGCCCTACTTGGTTGCTCACTTCTGTGGATTGCTTGTCGCTATTACCTCGTTGTGATACTGTTTTTTGTTTTCAAATGCATATTTGGGGATTCTACTGGCTCAATGGTGCATTTGTTTCACCAACTGAAGAGTAATTGACAATTTACTAGCTTAACAAAAAAACTTTCTCACTTGAAATCATCAACCTCGGCTTGCGCCACAGTATGTTTAGAGCGTACTCGACAATCTGCTGTTAGCATTAAATCCTGCAATCTATCTCCCGCGAGATGGCCATGAAAGAAATATTGAACTTGACCGCTTTTTATATCGAAACAGAATCGTTTCTTAAGTTTGCTTTCTGGCGACGTGAAACTCAATACCGGACAATCAATCAATCAATCAGTTTATTATTATTTTGTGCACATCACAATGTTACAGTGATCCCTCGCTATATCGCGCTTCACCTATCGCGGCTTCACTACTTCGCGGAATTTTTTACAGTGCTTTTTTTACAGTGAATCCTGATTGGCTCAGGGGCTTTACTGTTGTCTAGAAGTGAAAAAAGTTGATATTGGCTTTTCATTAGACAAATGCCAACAGTTTTCGTTCCTGTACATTCTGCCAAATTTACGTTTGCAATTTTTCTGCGTGACAAAACCCACAATGCCAAAGAACAGTACAGTATTGCATTGTAAAATAACAGTAAAAAATAAAGCTGACTACTTTGCGGATTTCACCTATCGCGGGTTATTTTTGGAACGTATCCCCCGCGATAAACGAGGGTTCACTGTACATGAAACATAACGTAGCTGTAGCACAAGGAGACTATAGAGATGACCATACGGTCTTCTAGGTCTATCGCCACCTACGATTATTTAATTTTAAACATTGATAATGATAAATGAAGCAAAAACAAAACACTATAGATACACACATATTTATCTATCTAAATAAATATTTTGCAATTGTATAAAGTTTTGATTTTCTTTTAAATGTATTTATGGTGTGAGATTTCAATTTTTGAGGAACGTTTTGCCAGATTTTCGGGCCAATGAAGGACAATAACTTTTTACCCATTTCTGTTCGTTTTCTTACTAAAAAGTAGTTGCTGTTTGCCGAATGTCTGGTATTACATGAATGAGTATTCTTAAAAAGAACTAAATTTTGATTGACAAGGACAAGGTGGATGTCTTCATGCGTTTATTCTTTTAAGATTCTTTTACTGCAAAAGCAACTTCAGATTAAACGAGCAGATCTTGAAAAATTACAAAAGGCTTTGCAAATTTGCGGCCGTGTTTTCCTCACTTCTATGGTTTCAATTTTCCTAAGCTCTCGAAGCTGTATTTTGTGATCTACAATTCTATAAAAAATTGCTAGATTGCCAAACTTGGGGAAGTCTCAGATACAGTAATTGAACCTCTAAATCAGGGGTGTCAAACTCATTTCTGTTCGGGGGCCGCATGACATAAAAATTTATACAAGGTGGGCCGCTGACATAAAAACATAAAACACTGGTACATTTACTGGTATTATTAAGACAGAATTGCTATATGCTTCCATTGTGATAAAATTTTACAAAAACTACAAAACATTTAAAGTTAAAGTTACCAGATTAGCTTTTGCAACAAGTACAATTAGGAGGTTTTCTTTTGAAAAATTACAATAAAAATTGACAGTCACTACTATGGAAAGTTCTAAGTTTAACTTGTGTAAAAGGAGTAACACCATCTTAGTTTGACCCAGACACTTGGCACCTTTTTTCTTTGACAAGTGTATCAATGTTAGGTGATAGTTCTTGTGAAGCAGCCACTTTAAGAATGTCATTTAGATTCTTGTTTGTCAGCCTTGAACGAAGCTTATTTTTGTTGATGGCCATCACTGAAAACAATTGCTCACACAGGTAAGTAGTTCCAAACATGCACAAAATTTTGGCAGCTAGGTCTCTCAGTTTAGGGTACCCAGGAAAAAGGTACTTATAGATATCCAGGCCAACAATGGTAAACTTTTCTTTCTTTTCTTTTAAATTTGAGTCACACTGCAAATCAATTATTTCCATTTGCAATTCTGTCGGTACATCAAAAGATGTCACAGTAAATGGGCTGCAAAAAATTTTGAACTCTTGCTCCAGTTCAGAAAACACTTCAAAGCGACGCTCAAATTCCTGAAGCAAACTGGAAATGCTTTCTTTGTACCGGCCCAATTCAGTAACCGTTCCTGTGTTGTACAACTCTTTCAGAAATGGGAAATAAACAGGACTATTCTTTGAAAACTGCATTTCCCACAACACAAGTTTAGACTTGAATGCCCTTATGTTGTCATAGTACTGTGTGACAACCTTATTACGACCTTGCAGCATTTTATTGAGGCAATTTAAGTGGTCAGTTATGTCCACCATAAATGCAAGGTCTTGCAGCCATTCCGAGGACTGTAGCTGTTCCACAGGCTTCCCTTTCATGTCCATGAAGTCAGCAATCTCCTTTCTTAGTTCAAAAAAACGTTTCAGCGCAACTCCACGACTTAGCCATCTTACCTCAGTGTGATATGGTAGACCATGACTGATATCACCATCATTAAGAAGTTGATCGAACTGACGATGGTTAAGACCTCTTGCTCGAATAAAGTTAACCGTGTTAAAAACAACTTCCATAACATGCTTCATTTTTAGTGTCTTGCAGCATAATGCCTCTTAGTGGATGATACAATGAAAAGTATGAAAGTCATGACCTCCATTTGCAGCATTTACCTTTTCTTTTAACTTAGCAAACACACCAGCCCTTTTCCCAGCCATGGAAGGAGCACCATCTGTAGCAATGCTGACAGCACGAGCCCAGTCAACTCCAATGTTGTCCAGTGCACCAACCAAAGAACTAAAGATGTCTTCACCCGTTGTTGTGCCAGTCATTGGTACTAATTTAATAAATTCTTCAGTAACTGTTAAACTAGCATCAACACCACGGATGAAAACAGCAAGCTGAGCAATATCAGTCACGTCGGTACTCTCATCAATAGCAATTGAAAATGCCACAAATGAAGCAACTTTTTCTTTCAATTGGTTATCTACATTGGCAGATAGATCTGAAATACGGTCAGCAATAGTGTTCCTTGTCAAGCTAATGTTGGCAAAAGCCTGACGTTTTTCTGGGCACACAACTTCTGCAGCTTTTAACATACAGTTTTTCACAAATTCTCGGTCAGAAAACGGCTTGGATGCCACTGCAATTTCTTTAGCAATAAGATAGCTGGCTTTCACTGCAACGTCACTAACTTCCTTAGTATGAGTGAAGACTGACTGTTGTTTTTTTAGTCCAGACAACAGTTCCTTCACTTTATCTCTCCTAGATTTACCTTGAATGCTTTGGAATTTCCCGCTATGTTGAGTTTCATAGTGCCGGCGAAGATTGTATTCTTTCAACACAGAAACTTGTTGCTGGCATACTAAGCACACAGCCTTTCCATTCACATTGGTGAAAAAGTAACATTCCGTCCATTTATCTTGAAACACTCTGCATTCTGCATCAATCTTTCGTTTTTTTTGATAAAGACATGTTGAAGGCTAAAGTATACTGAAAAGTTCACAGAAAATTTTTACTTTCAAAATGACGCCTAGATCTATCACAGTATCGGCTTTTGTTAATCTTCAAAATATAAAAATAATATTAAAAGTGAGCAACCCCTTGAGGGGCCACATTCAAGCACTTGGCGGGCCGTATGTTTGACACCCCTGCTCTAAATCGTCATTTGTGGTATCTCACTGCGTAGCTGGTGCCATTTTCTTCGTGCTGCAGGTGGCACCGGAGGTAAAGGAAGTTCTTACCCTCAAACTATTGCAATTATGCCACAACAATCGAAACAAAGTATTTTCCCAACTGTTTCAACAAAGGCTCAACATCCAGATTTGGCAGGGAAACGGTCAGTATTGTGTCAGCATTACGTCATCACAAGCGATGGTCTGCAATTCTTGCGCCGTGGTTACCAACATTTTCTCCTGTTTGAAAGTTGCAAGAGGCTTGAAAAGTCCTTAGCGACACTGCAGAAAAAGGTAACGTGTTATCAAAAGGCTACCAAGACGTTATGACAAATGGCGGTAAACAAAGAAAGCATCGCAATGCATTGTGTTGAAAGCATTCATAAAAAATTTACGTGACATTTATTTGTCTGCATTTTATGTTTCTCGTTGGACCTCTTTACGCTTTGCATTCTGACCATTGTTGCTACTTGCTTTTTGTATTTTTAATGTTTCGGTGTTAATTGGATGTAAAGTTCTTCGATCTATTCCAACAATTAGGTTTCTAAATAATATCGGCTGTTTTTACCTGAATGAAAAAATTTATCGAAAATAGTATCGCCTATTGTAGTTATTTGTAATGGTGATTAACCCTCAAACAAGAATGACGTCATAAATAAAACAACAAAATGTGCACAGAATCAACATCAAGATGCAGAAAGCAAAGCACCTCAAAAATTGGCAATAAAATAGCGGCTAAATCAAAAAACGCATTTTTAAAAGTAGGGGATTCGCCGGATGGTAAAGGAAATAGAAAAGCTTGATTTCTAGAGCAATTTGTTATGGGGTTTTTAGAAGCAACCCCACAGTTAGAGAAGATGGAAGCGCGATTTTGAAAAAAATCGTGTTTTTGAACCACCGCATGGTCGGACCTGCCTCGAAGTTTGCAAGTTTCAACGTAGCGCTTTAGTTGCTCGGTAGGCCTATTGCTTTCAGTAAATTTATTGCTTGTTAGAATCTGCCAAGGTGCCTTTTCTAACACCACCAGACATTAAATGTGACGTTTGAATACTCTGTCTTTTAATTTTTTCCGCTATAATTAAACCCATTCAATCACGTTCCTGTCGGCCAAGTAACCTAGTTTTGGCATCAGTTATAGCCTGCTGCTAAATATATACAAATCGTAACCACTTATTTGCCGTCTTGCCAAACAGTGACAAAACGATGTTTTATTTTTTCCGAAATTTCCTTTCAGACTTGTGGTACTGGCCAAGTTGGCCTTGTGTGATATCTGGTTTTAACGATTCCCGAAAAAAATATATTTGTTGCCATAAATCGTTCTTTTTTGTTTTGTTTTATGCCTTTTTAAACGAAATTAAGTGCTTTGCATTATGACAAATTTTCTGATGTCCTAGATTCATAGGGAAGTTTTTTTTTTGCCATATTCTCCATTCACGAGAAAGCGATGTATCGCTATGTTTTGGACGGTAAGTCCGCACTCGCTTGGGAGTTGCCATTTCCGGGTCACCTGTTTTCCACATAAAGGTGGGGCGTCCCGTTACGTGCCTTGCCCAAGGACACAACAAGTGAACTTGCCGGTTTGTTCTCCACAACCTCCCATAAATGCCGAGCACCAAGCAGGGAAGCTATGGATACCATTTTTAAAAGTCTTTCGGTATGACTCGACAAGGGGAATGAGCCCCAGGTCTACCGACTGCGGAGCGGACGCTCTAACCACTACTCCATCGCAGCGGTTGTTGAATTGCATCGCCGCATGAACTCAGCGTCATACCTGCAGTCGAAAGCGCGAGTTGAGCGCTCATAGCGTACGCTGCCTGCGGCGGGGCTGAGTGGCGTCGTTTGCTTTTAAGCTCACGCTCGGAGTAAACAATAAAGGCTGGTTTCCATTAGGCGTAAATTGCAGGCGTAGCGTGAAAATTTCTTTCTTTCTCTATTTGGTTTTATGCGCGCAGCGCTCTCGCCTTCAATTTAAACCTAATGGAAACCAGCTCTAATCAGCTGTGGCTGTTCGTTTGAAGACTGTAAGCATGTTTCGCAGTAACCCAAACTCTACCGTGATAAATGATAACGGTGGAAGCTTCAGCCAATCGAATATTTTTGTCTTATATTCGATTAGCTGATGAAAATGAATGCTTGACAACTCTGTGATTGCTAGGTACTTAGCTAGAAGTTTTTCTTAAGAGTTCTTCTTAATGGCTAAGAATGCACTCATAGAACATGACAAGTTAATCAATAATAGTCCTGTTGATTATCGACATAAAAAAAAGAGCTAAGCAAACTTGAGCTGTCTTAGCTCAGAAGATTCGAGCTGCTTGTTTTGAACTCTGCTCACCGGAATATATCTCATAGGTCATGGACCCTCCGCCTACATATTGTTCCCAGATGCGCCTCCAAGTAACCAGTCGATCTACTATGGACACGGCGCTTTTCTGTTGTAAGTTGTAGTCGCCCAACCAAGTACACTAAGTCATTGTAAAGTGCCTTTCAAAACGCACGACTAGAAAGCGTCAGGATATTCGCGGCTGGTCTTGATATGTGCTCTTCGACACTTCCCAACTTTTGAATTTCTTCTTGTGTCTGTGTATTTGTTTTTTGCGTTGCCCGAATCAATAATGATGTCAAGAGAAAAACAGATTATTTATCCAATAATGTCATGAAAAGCAAACAATAAAGTCTCGCCTCAATTTTTTTTTCGTGCTGCGCTACTGTGCTTGTGCCGAAGGTTTAAACCCGCGATGTCAATCTCTATAATAAAAGAATTGTCTTAAGTCATGCCATGACTGCATTATCATGGCAAGATTGAGTTGGTAATTCGCTGAGGAATAAACAATTACGGCAGAGTTTTTGAGAGAGTTTTACTTTTGCTTTTGTACACCAACAAGAAATATAAAAAACACATGTTGCGAAACCACGGACCATCAAAGAACCTTTGGGTTATCCAATTGAAAATGCCAGTACTACCTGACCTGAGCAAATACAGATACTTATAAAAACAAACAAAGAGCATGTTCTCTATTGTATAAATATACAAGGCTAGCTTACTACCAGCCAAAAACTAATCTGCAGGTCAGCGTTTCTACGCCTTTTTCGACCCAAAATTGTTTGAAAACACAGTTTGCAGCTGTGACCGCTGCTCATATAAAGTACCGGTATAGGCTATAAATGCGCATATACGAATTTGGAGAGCAACTCTGAAAATTTTTGTTGCCATGAAACTAAGTTAAAAATTTTTTTTTCCAGTAAACTTACAACTTTGTTCTCACGCAACCCACTCCTAACTTGGCCTATTACACCAATGCTTATAACTCATGGTTTGAGAAACGCTACTGCGAGTTCCATACTTATGAAATCGATTTTATACCTGGGCCGATTAGACTTTGCCACTTATACCCTCTAGTTGATGGATTAATTGACCGAAACCATTTCTGACCCGAAAAAAGTAAAAACACATGATTTCGTTCTACTCTGAGTGTTGTCCATGCTTGCAGATTTTTATTGTACATGGCTTTAGCCAATTCCACCCTATCTTTTTGAGCTTACACTCCACTTTCATTGATTTTGGGAAACCAGTAGAAAAGGGCTTCTCAAACTTTTTTTGTTCTGCAAGCCCATTTTAGAAAAGAAATTTCTACCCGACCCCAGGATGGGTAGCCTACACGTTAATGATATTTAGGCAATAAACGTTCCATTGCAGGCACTGGCGTGCTTTGTTTTGAGAAGGGGGCGGGGAGCGAAGCACAAAGCAAGCTTAGTCTTATCATGAAGCAATTATATAAAATATATGAACTCGATCTTCTTTCGGAGGGCGAAGCATTAAACGAAGAAAACCTCGCGAAAGCAAGAATTTTGCATACTTTGGTTCTGTCATATCCTTTGAGGGCTATCTCTTAAGTTTCCCTGCGTAATTGCAACACTAATCACAAATCTCAAGTATCTTTTTCTGGGACGAAATCATGCCAATGCGCACAATCCCCGCAAGTAACAAAAAAATACATCATAAAAATAGTGAAGCAAACAAAAAAATTAACGAAATAAAACGTCATTTTATAAAGTTTATCAAGCACATCTAACCGGATGGATATTGCGCACGATGATTTATAAAAGAAATGAACTGATACGTCAGAATTGCTCGCTCTTGAAATAATGTCTAAATGCATATTGAAAAAAGTCAAGAATTGACGCAAATGTAACTAACATAATTGGTTTTAAATGCTCGTGAAAAGGCCAAAGCAAGGGAACACGACACTTCCTCAAAATAAGCTACTGGTGTGGTAAACAACTTGCTTAGCTTACGCACTTTACATTGGTTTGGCTCTACTAAAGCAAACCAATCTTTCCAAGATTGGTAGTAGTCGAAAGCTATCTTGTCAGGCTTTAAAAATACGATTTTAAATTACAGAAAAGGCATAAACATTTTTCTTTTTCTCAGCAGCGTTTGGATCACGACAAATGAAGTTTAGCACCGTTTTTTCCGCAATTTCTGTATTTCTACATTGCATTTTATTTTACACCATATTTTTTGTAAAGTTATGTTGTAGCAAATTTTCTTATTTCCTACTGATTTATTATCTGAATCGTTTCCGCCTAGTTTCTCATTTTCTGACTTTTAGAGTCAAATTTTCTCAAATAAGGAAATTTCCGTTCAAGTTGAAGCCGGGCCAACAAGATCGATATCGGTCAGTATGTTACGATAAACAGGAAATAACAATAAATAACTTGTTTCAATTTTTTGATTATTTTTACTTGAAAGCTCCGGCAGACATTGTAGTAAACTACTAACAGCGTAAAAATCGAGTTATCCCTAAAAATACAACACAAAATCATTTTGCTGCAGGTCTACTTTTAATTTTCTTGTGAGGGTTACAAAAGCTTTAAATTCTGATGAATGCAGCCAATTTGTTTCGCGACCCCAAAACTAAACCGTGTGACCCATAATTTGAGAAGCCCTGCACTAGAAGATAGCGGCGAAACGACAACGAAATAATTGAGATTTGCGACAGAAACATAGTGTTAACATTTGCAATTTTCTAGTGCAGCTATGGAAAACTAAATCGCATCATAATCTGCTACATTTCAAAAACTGTTTTGGTTAAATACAAGAAAATTATAACATTTTGAAAAGCATTGAGGCTCTACTCGAAGAATTGTGGCCCGCTCTTTGAAAGTGTTGGTTGCAGTTTTTCGATGGTGTTTGCAAATAGCGTATTAACACAACTTGCCGCTAGCAGGCGCAATAATGCCGTCGAGGCGGCTATACTTTATCCAAACTAACTGTTATGTCGTTTCAAGGCCATCAAGCAGTTTTTGTTTAAAGTTTATTTATAAAAACATTGTTTAACTAATTACAATCTATGAAAAAGATTAGTATGATGTAACAACGCTTCCATTTCATATCAGCTAAATAAAAACCGAAGCAATGCCAACAATTGTCTTGTTGAATACCGCTTGATGATCTTTTGATCTTCAACTAAAAGTAACTAGATACATTTGTTTCCAAAACATTACGTTTGATACAATTTCTTTTTAAAACACATTTTTTTAAATTTAAAGAGATCAACTGACTTAATTGTAGCTTACAGTCGTCAAATGGACAGTAAATTATAAAAGCGAAAATTAACCTGTGTGGTATCAAGTAGAGGCTTAAATATCGGAAGATACACCCTCTAATAATTTTGGAAAAGAGATGTTTATGCAATTATGACCCTCCCCACGTAATTGTAGCAAATTTTATTTTATTTCATCGCTGCTGGTATGGCGCGAGACGGCAAAGATATAGCCTGCTAGCAACTGTGAGCAAAAGGTAGAGCTGTGTTCCAGCCGTCGAAACACTTCTGAAACTGTTACACAAGTAAGTCCAGTTGTAACTTGTGAGTGTAAAAAAATTTTTCTACATTTCGCCGCATGAAAGCTTATCTTTGAAATAGCGTGAGCGAGGAGCAATTAAATCAATTTCCTGTGGGTAATCTTCATTGTAATTCAGTGGAAGAATTGGATAAAAAAGTGTTGGCTAAAGAGAAAAGAATATGCACAAAAGAAAGAAATCGGGTGTAAACTTTTTGGAAACTTTAGGCGTTCATCCTCCCCTTTATTAGCGCAGCTAGACACGAAATTTGGAAAGCGCTAACATTATTGTTTTAGGCTTTTTTTCCTCAATTTTGGTTGAAAACTTTTTTTTGGAAGTGGAAGTTCTGTTTGTGCTGTTGCCATTTTACTTCAAATAGTTCCTTGTCTTAGTGGGTTCAACACAATGTGCAGGTCCCTGGCCTTTTTGGCTCTCTCTGGCTATGCCAATGCTTTTTAAGGACTTACGCCTCTGATTTGAAGCAATCTGATTTAGAAACTACCACGTTGCATTTGATTCGGATCAGTCGATAACAAAAATGGTCTGTAGCACTACAAAGACATTTGCTGGTTGCAGAATTACAACGTAGCAGCCTTGCCGAACAGCTGCCACTACAGGGGAGAGGAGTCATTTCCTTACCCTACAAAATTTTTTTACTTTTACATTTACTTGTGTATTAGACCTCCTTAATTTGCCCTGACAAATATTGGGATAATTTTCACTGCTTGCTTTCGTCTTTAAACTTAATTAAAGGCATCATGGCAGCATCATTTTTGTTCTGTAACAGTAAAACTCTTCTCGGCAATAAGCTTATAACTTGACTTTGGACCAGTGTCGTCGCCAGAGCAAACGAAGTGGTGGGGTGCAAGCTGCAAGAAAGGGGGTACTAAAATAGACTGAATTTAGCATATTAGAATTGATTTTGTACGGCTGCAAATCTTGTGCAATTTTGAAAAATTCTGTATTTGCTTAAAAAAAGGCATTAGAGGGTATAGATCGTTTTAAATTGCATACGATGCGAACCTTCATGATCTTAAAATAGATATGACTGATCGAGTGTTGATGATTAGATAAATTGATGATATAATCTAACTTGAGATTTTTGCCATACTTGATGACTTTAATGGTGTAAACAGGGGATGTGAAATGGTATTTGAAACTTAAACCACCGAGCTACCGGTATCAAAAAACTCAATGTAATATAAATATAATATAACAATATAATGCTAATATAGGTTACGCATCAAGATACATATTGTTGTACAGTTGGTAACTACTGGACCACGATTAAATAAGCAAAAAAAAAATATTGTCGAATATTAAAATAACGAACTTTTTAAGAAAAACACAGAAGTGAGAAACCAATACCGTGAAACAAAGAACGCCTAAAGTTGAAAATAAAGTAAATCAACTGAGTTTAACTAAAATAACTGCAATCTACAATTTGAGGTACGGTCAAAAGGCGTTTTCTTTCCGATCAGGATTTAGTTTTTTTGTCAAGTCGCTTTCAAACGCAAGTTAGACAAGATTGGCTTTGCGAGTGTGCTTCATTGGTTCCCTGCGATCTCGCATGATAGCTTTCAGAACAGAAAAATAGTTCTCACACTTAGCGGTAGAGGCTCAGGGAGTGACTCATAGGTTCAGTGCAAGATGTAGCGTAGGCATCGCCTTAAGTGCTTTGCAATGTTCAGGAAGGAGTTTGGTTGTTGTCGGCTTTGTCTTCTCATCACCGTTCAGTTTTGCAACGAACGTTTTAGTAACATTAATTCTGCTTCCACACTTGTGCGGTCTACCAAATCCAAAAGAGGCTGTACTATCGTTACATCCAAAAAGCTGCTATTTTCAGGTTGAAGAGCTGAGACAGCAGCATATAGTTTTGTATTTTGATGGCTAAAACGCACGTCTATTTCACTGACGACTTGACCCAATGTGCTATAAAATAATCTCTGCTTTTCGTCTTTATTTATTTCGTTATTTCCGGTTACTTCTTTGACTACATAGTTTTGTGGCAATGTATTATCACGTCGTGTTTGTCTTCAATAAGCATCAATTTGAGTAACGACCTCATCCCATGTATCACAAAATTTCTCTTCTACTTGAAGATTGTAAACGTTTTCAACACACGCGGCAACAAGTGTTATCCCAATTGAAAGGTGAACATTTTCAGCTTGAAGAATATTGTTGGCTGGAGCAAACAAACTTAGAACCCATAAAATGCAACTAAAAAATTAGCAGTTTCAAAACAATATACCCTTAGTGGTTCTATTTTACAGTCTTTTGGTGGGACTACTTGGCCTCACTAGGTAATACAAGTTAGGCCTCTCTAAGACCATACTAACACAAACACCTTGTTAGGGTATAAACCAGCAATTTAATGTTTAATTAATCAGCTTTCAAATAGCTCCCAAATTGACGACGCTCATTCATTTACTGCCTTTCACAAAAACATAGCAAACTGGCGACCTAAGGCTGTTCTTGAAACAGAGATATCACCTGTGATTGTAGAAAAGTAAAATTACAGAAAATAACCAACACTTGGAGTGCCCGGTCAACAAAAAGAAAAGCGATGCGTGAAGAAATTAAAAAACTTTTTGTGGCAATTCTGGCTGCCTGGATAGGATATGAATTCGCACCATACATCTAATACATAAAGCGCAATTCTGTCTGTCTGTCTTAATTCTCCAAAACTGCCAGGCGTACTAACATCAAACTTGGCATGATGGATCATCTCCTCGGGGTGAGTGTCATAAGGGGGTTCGAACGACACTATGACGTCAGAGTTATAGATAATTTTTTTTAAATCGCATTTTTGGACCAAGAAACGCGGTTTTTGGCATAAACGAAAGCCAGTGCCCAACTTCAACAAATTTCACTTCTTTACGGCGCCATAATTAGCAATTAATTGTAAAATTTACTTTCTTATATTATTCAAAAAATACTGATCGTAGAAACGCGATTAAAAGCTTTTTTGGGAGATCTTAGCGAGGTGCATTCGATAAAAGAAATCCTACAACAGTAAATGATGAATTAGCAATTAAACAACAGCTTCTTTTTTAAGTATTTTAAGCTTCCTAAACATGCTTTTCATGCTTTTTTTCTGCACGCTTCAACTCGCTCTATGATGTCATAATGCTGCCTGGCACCATTAACACAGTCTTGCCACCAGAGATCATTTCATAATTTTTTCAAAAATTGCAACACTTTTACAAAATCAGTTTAGTTAAAACTAATTTGTGACCTTATTTCTCAAGCGATTTTCAAACATTTTTTTAAATTAAAGGGTATTTCAAGCCGTTTCCGAAAATATGTGACATACACATTTACAATTAGTTTTTATACTAAAAAAGCTGAACTCTAAGACCTGTAGTGTAACTTTATTTTCCCAAAATTGTGGTAAGCTGAGTAAGAAGAGTTTTGTTTTATATATAAACGTTACGATAAGGTATTAACAATCATCTTTTAGATAATTAAATACAGGCAATTGTTCAGCTTTGACTTTTAGAAACGGAAAATATATTTCAACTATGTAATAGTCATAATCAGTTTCTGGTTACAGCATAAAAAAGAATTAAGTCAAAAACTCTGCATGGATAGCATAATACAGGTTTAATATCTACTCATTATGTACAGCATAATCTTACAAGCAGCAGTAAATCAGGTAGTTGTAATAATATTATTAAACAGAGTACAATCAGTGACGTTTGAAAGCTAAAACAATTTGCTTTCCAGTGATATGTTATTCTAATTAAGGACAGCTAACAGCATCAATTGATAGGACCGATGGCGGAGTGGTATAAACCGCATGAAGCAATTCATGTGATCTGAAGAGTTCTAATAGAAACGAAACCGGTCGTGTAAGTGGTATTTTAATCAACTGATTGTAGTTAGCCTATAAGTTGCCTTAATATCTAATTAATTAATTTATTATTCTCATTAGTTATGGCCAAGTATTAGTTGATAATGGCTAATTGAAATTGGTTGTCGTACGTGAAGTTTCTTTGTTAGTTGAACAATTTTCGTACTAGACATAAGAAACCAGCAATTTTTAGAAAAAGTTAATTCTTTGGAACATTTTGACTACTTTTTCCGAGCAACCTTGATTCTTCGGCATTAGCTATCCAAATTTACAAAAACATTCATCAAGATTTAAAAAATTTTCTTGGATAATCATCAGTAAAAATCACTCAAGATTTTGGTGCCTGCACTTCACAAAATTACAATTTCTAGAAAAAGTTAGTTGTTTGGTACATATTTACTATTCTTTCTCTAAAGCCTGCTTCTTTAGCAATAGCTGTCTACATTTTCCAAAAGATTTATCTCAAAATGAAGTCTCTAAACATTTTAAAATGTAATCTTTAAACATTTTAAAATGTAGCCGCCTACTCCAAACAAACAAACTGGTGATCCCCCTACAAAAACATGGGTGTAAAGATGATCCTGTTTTATCTTTTTCAACAAAATATTAGTTTCGAGCTACATATCATCTAAATGTTGAAGCCATTTCCTTTGCAATTGGGTGAGGCCCACGTAGCCGTCTGATTCGATATTCTTAAGCTCATCATTACTAATGGCTATTGCAATAACTGTTGATATTAATTTAATTAATTGATATTAAGGCATATAGGCTAACTGCAATGAGTTGAATGAAATAACACTTCCACGACCGGTTTCGTTCCTCTTAGAACTCTTCAGGTGGACTCATGTATTGAAAAGACGATCACATGAATTGCTTCATGCGGTTTATACCACTCCGCCATCGGTCCTTTTAATTGATGCTGTTAGTTATGCTTAATTATGCCTATAGGCCTAATATCAATTAATTGAATTAATATCTTAAACAGGCTAACACCAGCTCTTATAATTCGTATCAACTGTAGGTGTATCACTTCAGGTCACCTTGTTGTTTTCAGCTGCGTATATGCAGAGACCAAGCAACATGCGCGCAGCCAGAGACTTTAGGTCGCAGAAATAAACATTAAACTACGAAAAAGTTGTCAAAACTGGTCCTAATATTTAATAGGGTATTCCTGAAAATACTTATGTCAAATTACTTTGGCGCCTCTCCTACCCATAACTTTCAAATTTGCTTCAATGCACTTCATAAAATTGAACGAATAAAACTTTTTAAAATCGCTGGCTGTTACAATTGCGAGCAAGTTCAGTTCCTACGTAAAACACAAGTCAAGTAAGATGTAGCGACGAACTCCAGAAACTTCTGGAAACAACGGCAGCTATGCACAACCCCCGTAACGTTTTTTAAGGCTTGATCGATTTCCTTTAAAAACGGTACTTTTGATTTTGGAATGTCAATTGGCTGCATCAACAGCACATTAACTTGCTGTTCTTGCAAATATCAATTTGGTGAAGCCAACTGACAGGGCCGTTGAGAGAACGATCCGGGCCCGGTACCAACATTAATTTCGGGCTTCCTTCAACAAGGATCTGGTAAAGTCTGAAAATTTTCCCAGAGAAGAATCGTGGCTGAAATTGCCTGCACCGCGAAGCAAAACATCCATAGACGCAACGATTAGGAGGCGGTGACCTTTTTATTTTTTTGGAAATCAAACTCAACCACTAGCTGATTTTGTTCCTCGTATCGATGGGAAATTTCCTGAGCAGGCCTAAATTCAAAACCAATCCGCGTTGCATTTGACCACAGCGCGGGCCCCCTAAAGGAGCCCAGGTCTGGGTACTCTATACCCTTTGCCCCCCTCTCAACGGCCCTGTGGCGTATACCACTACAAGGTGCAATTGATGGTTGAGACAGTTCAAATAAGAAATCTTTGTTTTCTCGTTCCTGCAATAGATGTTGAACTCCACCAACGTGTCGTGTCATTACAAATGCGCCATCATAAACTTGAATAAGTATCTTTGATGAAATTAGTCCTGCTTTAGTAAGTTCCGCCAAATTCACATCAGTAATTAATTACGCATCACCCGAATCGGTGCCTGATAAAACCAAATAACGTTTTGCTACTTTCAAAGAATGCTCGCTAAAAAAACGAATGATTATGGAAATGATTTCTACACCAATTGTGTCCTCGGTGCCATCAACTTTTATTGTGAACCAGTACCGTAATTTTCAAATTCTTGCCTAATACCCTCGGTTACTACTGACTCATAGCAGGAATAAGTTCGTTTTGCACATCGGGACTGGTGTACGTTACATTTCGTGCGATAGTTTCAGTGATTGCACGTAGACGCTGGTTTTTTCAACAGTGCGTAATTAAACAAAATTAAAAAGAGTCCATTTCCCTTTCGTCTTCGCTTTCAAACGCGTCAATTTATTCTCTGAATCTCAATTGATGAGTAGCGAAAAAAGCTACTATGTCAATTAAGGTACAAAAATAGTAACGATTTTTTTTCAATTGCTTCTATGTCGACTAATGCGGCAATGTCCTTAACCATTTCAAACCGCTTGACTTTTTCTTTCCAGGTACTGTAGCATGCTAAGTGTTTTTTGGAGGCAGTATGCATGAAAAAACCTCTATTCATTTCAGTAGTATGCTTCCAATTACGACAGCCATTGGTTGTAAAAGTTGATTCACAACGCATTCCTGGAAAGTATCCCCCAGCTTTGGATTTAAAATTGCGGCAAAGAAAGCAAAAAGTTGCATCATACTTGACAGAATATTCCAACCAATCCCACCTCTGATACCACGCAGCATTGAAGCATCTTTTCTTGGTTACAGGATAAGCCCACAGCCTAACTTGCTTCGGGTCGTCAACTCTCAAATCATTAGCATCAGCAGATTTTCGCTTGCTCATAGGCCTACCTGCAGCATATGTTGCAGGTGCACTGCAGCTAGCAGACAAGCTGAGACCTTGCAAACTTTCAGACCTTTCACTCGAATTAGAATTTTGCAACCGATCTCTCAAACTCACTTTGCGCCTTTTACATACTCCATGAACAAGCAAAATGAAAACATCTGCTGTAACTGTTGATAAGACGGTTTGTTGCGTCACAATTATTGTCTCATAACAGTTGATTGCGTCACAATTGTGTAAAGAATCGACAGCGTCAAACGAGAATTACGTTGAATTGAACGTTGTTTTGCCTCAAAAATCTAAGTTTCTTAATACTATTGTTCATTGTCTTGTCGTTACGCGGTGTTCCAAATAAAATAGAATTTAGAGTAACCCAAAATAGAGGGGCACAGGCAGCGGTCAGTGGGCACGGCTCCCTGGCTACCTGTAGCGACGACACTGGTTTGGACCTACCTCGGAGTACCCCTTAGGCTGCCAGTAACTTAGTACTGGCACAGCGGGTTTGTGGTACGAATAAAGAAATATAAAATTTTCCAGGACACGGTTACCAGGCGGCCCAGAGGGCAAGCTGAGAAAAAAGCAATTTCATTTCTGAAAAATGCGTTTTCTGTCTCTATACGGGCACACCACCATGCACGTTTGAGAATAAAAACAAGTCATCGCTCAAAAACTTTCAAATGTGTTTGAATTTACAATTTAGTTTCTCCTAAACTTCTCAAAATTTTTGCAACATAATCCATCTTTTCTTAAATGGGTACGTTTCTCCGATACGTTCCATTAACTTGACTTTTCCAATTTAAAAAACTTTGATATTTCTGATTGACTTCCTTTTCCTGCTCCTTTTTCCGGTTGTGTTGCTAGGTTTATTTCAAAGAGAGGCAAGCCTTCGTTACAGGGGGAGCAGCAAAATAAAAAGGAAGTGCTCAAATTACAATATTATTTCCAAAAACAAAGAAAATCACTGCTTTAAAAAAAGTGGCAAAAGCGCTCACATTGTATGTTGATCTCCATAAATAGGTTAGTAATTGCAAATCCGGGCCGGTCACTCGATTTGCAAATTTTTGGTAGAGGAGGGGATAAAATATTTTACATGCATTAGTGAAGAGCTATAAAAGCTGTTATTGCGCAATTTGTAAGTGCCTTTGAGCGTTTCTAAAATTTAGCTGAACCAAAGTTGGAAATACCGCACGGAAATGTAGCAGATATGTGTAGGCCACATTATTTTGATATGCGTACATACAAAAATTTATAAAATAGAATGAAATGTCGTACCATGCTGTTTTTTGTTTTCTCGCTGTGCGCTAAAAATAAATTCAACTCTGTAATTTTGGTACCTCGGTCTTCGATATGTAAAGGCATAAAAAATAATGATACTGTGATTTTGGTGACAAAGCACAAAAATGGAAAAAACATGGCTTGATAACTTGTATGAAATCTTGGCTCGACTGGCAGCAAAAAATGTTTTGTTAGCTACGATAATGAAGTCGATATGTTGGACGAGGGCTGAGCACCGCACCAACAATGCCGCCGAGATGGCTGAGTCCAACAACGTCAAAATGCGACTCTTTCCCACGCATGATACAATGTATCGTTTGCTGCTGAGTAGGAGGTGGATACATGAGAACTTTCGATCTGTTAGGAGAGGAATGTGTGGAAAAAGTCGCAGGAGGGGCGGGAGAAAGAGGTGCATGTAAACAACCTTGTCATCAAACTAATCTTGGTGAATACGAGTATTAGAACTTGCAAACTGAATAAATTAATGAAAACATCGGCCTACTACTTATTCAAAAGGCTGATCACGTGTGTTAGAAAATTTACTCACACCAGATAATTTGCAAACTTATCAAACTTAAGAAATAAAAATGAAGAAAAAATCAAGATTGTGGAAATGTCGTCAGATATTTGCTGCTTATAAACAAAAGAAAATCATATATTCAAAACCTGGTTGTAGGGAGAGAGATGGATGCAAACTTTTGACCTGTTTTCGAACGCAGAAGTAAAGATGTTTTTGCAAACCCAGGACTAGAAAATATTTCAACTTGTAAAATGCTTATAAAGTTATTAAAAAATGTACGTTTAGATAGCTGGCGGGCTGCGCTTTCCATCAACAGTAAATTCTCCCTGGATGGATGTTAGATTTAAGGCCTACAATCCAAACCGTAGACTAACATTTTGTTTTGTTTTTGAGGGGGGAAAGCCAGGTAAAGACCTTTTAAGTTTTTCAGAGCAATGTTTTTGGTATTTTGCTACTTTTTTCCACATTTTTGTCCATTTAAAAATTTTGGGGGGCTGACAATATTCTAAACGGACTGAAAAAGTTTGGGAGGGCGTCAATTACCCTGCTCCTTTAGTCTATGCACTAAACCACTTTGAATTGATGAAAATAGATTTTTTAAGTACATGAAAACATGACTTGGAAAAGCGGATAGACAGATGCGTCCTACACTCCCTCTCGGGAATTGGCCATTGTTCAAAGGGTGGCTACGACACTGCCATGTTTTCAGGCATAGATCTGTTGTAGCGTTTGGTCTCTTTCAGACCAAGGCAAGATAGGCTGACGCTAGCATAACAACTTAGCTTTTTTAGAATTAGTGTGCAGCCGACACCTCCAGTCATACCAACGGCAGGCTGGCTTGAGTGACTGGTAACTCTTTACATAAGGTCTATACTTTGCATTACAATGTTTAGAATGTGTTATCACAGCTTCAAAGGCATTGGCGTTAGGGTGAAATGCTTACTGTAATGTCTTTAAAATACAAGAGATGAATGGATTAAAGAAAGGCAAAGAGAAGTCAATTTATCGAACGAGCAGATTCGAAAGAGCTTTGCATATCAACGAAATGCAAACGAGAGCTTTCAACAATCGCCTGGAAGTAATGGAGAGCAATATTAAAAAAAAATTGAAGGTAAAACAAATTTAAACTGAACTTTTCGCTCAACTCTCGTCCATTCGAAGACCATGAATAATTTTTGCTGTTGCATTTAACTTTAAAAATATTAAGTAAAATAGAAATGGCAATTTTATTGTTCTGAGGAGAAGCAAACTTCACCACAATGATTCAGGTTTGAAAAAATTCTTTCCAATATAAATTTGCTATCTTTGTGGGCCTTTGATAAAGTGAATATTTCTGTATTGAAATTTTACATATCTTTCGAATCATATTTTCATACTTATTATCTTGCTATATCCATGTTTTTGTGCTTGAATTACTGCAAGTTTTATCATTCACAGGGTAGAGCATAAAGGAGTAACCCAAAAATTCACTTAAAGAGAGGGATATGTTTATTTTATTCCACCGTCTTTCTTACACTGCTAAAAGAGCACTGTACTGGGTAGCCATTCCAGGTAGTTGATATCTACCTACTAGAGGTTATAGTCCAAATAGCCCAAGGTGACTCAAAAAGAATGCACCAGAAAAATAAGAAGATCGGTTTTTACTAACTACGCCGAGAACATATCTTGGAGGTCTCTTTGCTTATGTACATTATTTAAAGTTTTTATCGCGCACCGGAGAAGATTGAATTTAATCTCTCCACAGCAAAACATAAAATTATTTTTAGCCCTGCAAGGCCTAATGGGACATATGACATCTCGCTATCATTTGACTATATTTGTTGAATGAATAGATTTTTTAATGTTACTTCTTTTAATCACAACAAAATAAATCGTCAAACTGACGTAATTCAGCATCACAGGTAAATCAGTTGGGATCTGAGATGCTGAAGCCACCAGGCTTTTTCAGGCCTCCGCCAGAAACATCAAAATACGACAAAAAGTAGCAAAATAGCAAAAATGCCACACGGAAAACTTGATTTCGAGCTAAAAGAGTCGCAAAACTTGATTCCTCCATACAAAACAAAGTGTTAAGCCCATGTTTACCATAAATTTTTTTCTTTCGAAAATTTTGTTTTAGTTTTTTGGCACGGTTACAACTAGGTACAAAGGTATATATTGGAAAGTGATATATTTAAGCTTTTTGTGAAATGGTTAACTTTTTCATCGTTGGTAAAGCACAGATATAGACCTAAATCTTGGTTGAAAATTATGCAAATAGTAAAATAAACCTTTTAAAACCCCAGGAGATATTTGCCTTTCTTTCAAATGAGGGGTAGGATTTGGGTTTTTCAAAAGTATTGCAAACTATTTTTGCTGAATATAGTTCTAGCTGAAGCGATAGAAAAACTTTTTGTTTTATATTTGTGATATCACGTTATGGGTCTTACAGGGCTAAACAACAAGCGAGTTTGGTAACTGTTTTGCTGGGCTTTAGAAAGAGAGAAAAACAAGGCAATACAAAACAGATCAAAGAAGCCGGCGGCCGGGTGCAATGGTGGTGTAACTTCGTTACTGATACTTTAGATTGTTGGCCCGTAGGTCTCTTTTTAATACTTCAGCTTCAGCTAACAATTTGTTAACTAACTCCAAAAAGTATATCACACCTTTCAATATTTTATTTAATTGGGCTGATTGTTGCATAGGCTTAGACTTTTCTCAAGTTTCGACAGTGGTTCATAGTCCGGCTATATACAAATGTATTAATCAGCCCACTCACAACAAATATTGAAAGGTTAGATGAAACATTATGTTTTATTAAGTATCACTGCTACTTTGTTGATCAAGCATATTCTCTGAACTGAGACAATTGGAATGGATAGACCTATGTCCAAATTTCGAACAAGTGTAACTTACATATTGATTTCACGCATGCACCATAACAGAACTTGCAGTTGGCTGCGTTTTAGATTTTGCTTTGGAGATTCAAATCCGTGCCACCGGCATTTTCCATCAACAAAACTAAATGGAGCAACCAAATTGCCACGTGGGAGTAAATAAATGACTTAATGTCTTTTCTTCACACATAAAATGTAGTCATGCGCGTAGTCAATTTTTATGTTTTGCTACATGTGATTTCGAAGTTGGTAAATAAAGTTTTTTTAGTATAAATAAAAATGAATATTCTATTTTGTTTTGTGCTCGATAGTAAAAAGAAAACCACAATTTCAGGTTATTGAAAATGAAAGACATCATGCTAAAACATACCTTCATTTTGTCCGTTCGAGTAGCGGAACTTCTTTGTTTTCTCTTGCACCTATCGGAAAAGCGGATACTCCTCGAATTCGACCATCAACAGCCGGAGTACAAAGGTTAAAGTTTGGGTGTGATGGGAATTCAAGCCACTCTTACATGAGTTCGGACCGATCGTACGGCTGGCCATCCTACTATTATGATACTGAAAATACAGCCAAAAACGCAAGAGCAAAATCAGCTCACATTAGCAGAGAAAGACTGAATGCCCACAGAACGATAATGGCAAGGTAATTTTGTGTATTTGTTTTTGCAGCATCGCATGCGGTAGCAATTACGTCAAAAAAATTGTTGGGGGACACATGACCTCAAATGTTGAATGCTTTGTAAACTTTTGTAAAAGTCACTCGTTAAGGGTTAGTCGATGCAATAAATGTCTGGTGCAATTTTTTTCTCAGTACGTAAAACTGTACAGAGGCCTGCATGTGTTGACTTGGTCCACCAAAGGGCATCCTTGTAAGCATTTGAAGCCGCGTTTTCGCAATTAACTTTTACGTGATTAAAACTGACAGTTACCATAAAGTTTAGGTCATTGAAAATGGTTGAATTTTAGAGTCAAGAAAGTCGAAGGGCCTCTGCAAAAACGTGTGTCATGGATTGATGGCGGAGAAGGCGGGGATGAAGGGTTGCGCGGATGCTCTTCCGCTTATAGAACGCCGAGATCGAGCTTGATCAATCCTGCAACCACAAGTGCAGGAACTCAATACGAGACCGATCACGTTCAAACAGAAAATCTGGAAAAGGAAGAAGTAGAAAGAGAATCTGTAAATCGCAATTCGGAGGAAAAATCAGTCAAGAAGAAGAGAGAAATCGTTAATATTCGACCGATTAACGTCACCTTTCCGTTCGCTGTCACCCCAAACCATCACCAAAGCAACGTGAGACTTATATCAAATGCGGAACGTGGTGGAAACCAGTTTCTCAGCCATGACCGCAGAAAAGGTGTATCTTCAGCTATTTCCTCACTTAGTCCAAGAAAAAGCAGTGTTCAACTTGGCATTACGAGCTAACCATTATTGAAAGGAAACCACATAATTTTCCAGCGACGCGATTAACTTTTATTATCCGTTCAAAAGGAAATTTTACATTTATTTAAGGCATAGAACAGGCAACCGGCAACCTTTCACGCTAGAAAAGTCATTGGGACCCAATATCCGTGGAAAAGAAAACATTTTGAGTATCAAATACTTGAAGATCTTTCTTGGAGATCATTTTTTTGAAAATGATTGCATGTATTGTTGTGTCTCAGGACGAATTCGAAGATCGTTGTTGTAAAGATCAACTTTTTGAAAATAATTCTTAAAATTTATGCTTCCCTGTTTTTCCACCTATGCGTGAAACAAATTTTCCTCACAGGCAGTTGAAGAATAAAAGAGCCACAGGTTGCCAACCAGGGATGTGGAAGCGGTTATTTTTCTACCGCCTTCCACACCTATCGCGTCCGCTTCCACCGCTTCCGCTTCCACTAACAGAAAACGAAAAAACGACCGATGACAATTTCTTTTAACTTTTGCGGGTCTGCACCATGCCTTCTTTTACACTTCATCATTTTGAGAAAACAAAAACCTTTATTTATTGCTATTACTTTACCTACTGTACTTCGCTTGAGCTTGTTGTTCCGAACTATTCTGTGTTTCTTTTTCTTAGATATTAAAACTCGTGTTGAATGTAGAACAGTGCTTTTCAATCTTTTTGTCATCGCGGAGCCCCTATTGTACTTTCGCGTTTGTCACGGAACCCCTACTAACAAAAATTTAGAAATCACGAATTGCTCGCAAGAAAATCAAATATTTCGTTACTAGGCTACAATTCAAAAAATAATTAAACACTTCAACAAATAAATAGTTATTACAAGTTCCTTCACTACTTACAACTACTTTTACAACAGTAACTTAATGCTTCTCAGATCTAAACCGTATGACTACATATCACAGCTCTCGACAATAGCCTGTAGTCACAACAAATTACACCGTATAGCGTTGATTTTCTCTTTCTGTCCTCAACTAATTCTGACTTTGAGTTAACTTTAACTGTAACCATTACTACGGACCTTCCGTCCGTCCCCAAAATACGTATTGACTCCGATCTTTTTGGATAATGAAGCGCGAAATTTCTGTCGTATATATAGTATGTAAATGTAAAGCGAGCAAAATTGAGCTGCACCAATCAACAGCCGCCTCAACGTGGTGGTGCGGTCCCAACTCCGTTTGGGTTGGATTCAAATGACTGTTGGGCTTCCCGAGGGTCCCAGTTACCCCGGGTACTCCCCTCACACAAACCATTTTTTCGCCGTGCTGCCCCCTGAACGACCGCAAAAGGGTAGCACGCAGCCTCTTTGAAATCGGCTTGTCTTCTCTGTTCTCCTGCCTTTCTCTTGCCCGTCTTCTCATTCTTCCCCTTCTCCTGATGAGCAGCAACGTTCATCCTAACCTTTTTCCTGTCTTTCTCTGTTTAGTGTGCGCTGGAAATGTGACCTGGCGGGGTAGGTCAGTGCAATGCTGCACATGCTCTAATTGGGTTCATTTAAAGTGCTAACTACTCTCCTTTTCTAGATTTAGAACTCTTTGCAGCTCTCACTCCTGGAGCTGCCCTCCCTGCTTTTTTTGGAGATTCCACACCTACCAGCACTGTGACTTCCTCGTCGGACTCCTCCAGCTGGTGTACCTCCACTGCTCAATCTGGCCCATCTGGCCCCCTTCTGCTAATGCAGCACTCGCATCTCATTCTCGCCTTCAAAACTCTTATCCTCATTGTATCTTCTCCCTCTGCACCCTCACCACCGCCTCATGCTCCTGGTTGTTTCTCTTTACCTCCCGCTTCTTCTTCCTTCTCTAACTCTCTCAGGGTTCTTCAATGGAATGCTGGGGATCTCCAATTCAGGAGCACTGAACTGCTACACTTTATTTTATCTCATCCTGTTGACCTCATTTGTATCCAGGGATCTAACCTTAATTTATCTTCCTCTTTCCGGATCCCTGGATTCTCTGCTCTGCGATCCCATGGCACCCACTCCCGATCTGGTATTTTTTCTATTGATGTCACAGACGCTAGCGGCGGCGTCATCATTTCGTCAGGTAGGGCTTATTCATCTCTGAACTTTCTAGCTCCTCTCTTTCTTCGCTTGACCCCTACTCTGATTATGTAGGGGTTAACATCTCTCTAAACGACTCCTCCTTGCTCTCATTTCTTAATGTGTACGCTCCCTCTATTCGCTCTTCTCCGAAGGATAGCAGAACCAATTTCTTTTCTTTCTCCATTCTTCCCTCCTATGTGAAAGCGGTGGAATTTTCGCTCTTCTGCTTCCGCTTCTACAGAAAAAGGACCGCTTCCGCTTCCACATCCCTGTTGCCAACCCCTGGCACAGAACAACTTGTTTACACTTGCTTCGTCACTAAAGGACTGGAAGACATTTTGCTAATTTTACGTCCAATTTTTTGCTTTGGCAGGCTTAAATGTACGAGTTTATTGTGTCTGCCACTATCGACTACTTTTTGAATCAGATCTTTTAGTGCAGAGCTTCTCAGACTATGAGTTGTGACATCGTTTGGGGAAGCACACAGTAATTTTGTGGTCGCCAAACCAATTCAAAACAAATTGGTTGAGTTAATCAGAAATAAAAGTTTTTGCAACCTTCGCCATACTCGTACAATAAAAAGTAGGGCTATAGCAAAATTAATTGGTACCGGTACTATATTTTTAGTGGCAACTCGGGGTTTCAAGCTAGCAGTTGCTTACTAGAATGTCTGTCTGAGCTATCGAATGAAATTATCAGCCGGTCACAATAAGTTACGCCCTGCTTATTGTAACGTACTGACCGAAATTGATTTTGTTGCCAGTTGAATACCTGGTTGTTGTCACCTTGCTTTTATTTGGGAAGAAATTTTCTTGGTTGAGGAAATTTGAACCTTAAAATCATGAAAGAGGAAATTTAGCAGGTTAAGATCAAAATAAGAAAATCAGGAAGAAATAAGTAATGTTTCCAGAAAATATGAATAAATTTACAGCACAAAAATAGTCAAACAAATATAACTCCAACTTGTCATTGAAGAAATATAAGAATTAGGCAAAAAATTGCCAAAAACACTTTTACAAAAAAAAAAAGGTTTTTATACAGCCCTACATGCAATTAAAAATGGTTTTTCAACCTAAACTACAAAGCAGCTTTCTAGTAGTTATTTTTAACAGCTTGACATTGTTGGATTTGTTGAAGTATAGTTAAGCGGAAGCTCATTAAAGAGTGCAAAAGTAATGCAAGTTGGGCTAGGGTTACCATACGTCCCGCTTTTTTCATCGAAAATCCCGCTTTTTGCTTCAGTGAAACAGAACGGATTTAACCAAATTTATGGGCTTTTCAATTCTTTTTTTAACAAAAGCGGGTCGCTGAGATGCAGTTCTGGACTTGGTTGTTAAGGCGGAGGTGTAGCTTTTGATAGATCAAGAATAAAAAGGGTTGATCTTCAAAAAAAAAAAAAAAAAAGGTCAACACGTGCTTGGCTGCAGTTATTGGCTGGAAAATGACACAAAATGTTCAGCCAAACAAGTGAGGACCTTTTTTTTTTTTTTGGAGATCACCCCTTTTTTTCTAAAAGCTGAACCACTGTCTCAACAATCAAGTCTAGAGTTGCATCTCAGCGTCCCGCTTTTGTTCAAAAAAAATTTGAATAGGCCATAATTTTGGTCTCATGAAAAGTTGCCATCCAATGTCCCGATTTTTGCTTTTCCAGATATGGTAACCCTAAGTTGGGCACCTCATCAGTAGCGTAAGATAAGTAGTCATCAGTTTAAAGATAAGTACAATTCCATGCCTCCAACACAAAAATCTAAAAGTATCATTTATATTTGCGTAAACATTCCTATTTTTTAACAAGGTTATCTTATTGTACGCAAGCAGTTTATTTCATTTATAAATCATCAATCACATTTATCTCATCTGATGTGATTGATAACTTGTATGAAATGAAATTCTTTTTCGTCAATTGTTTATTCGTCTTTCTGATCCCATCACGCGGTTCTTTTATTAAAGATTAGTTAATTGTGTGGATTGTGTCCATTTGTATGATTTTGCCTTAGACAAAATAGCATCAAAGATTTGTGATCAGTGGAGCAACTGGGGAGGAGGAAACGGCCCACAAACGGTATGTCAAAAGCAAAACATGTTAAAAACATTTGTTTTGGAGATCAAAAATAGTAAAATTCTCGTCGTTTCATGATCTACCCCTAAAAAATGATCGAGTTCAATTTTCTAGATTGTGCTCATCTGATACTTCGTGTTTCAAAAATTTGTTTTTGAATGTCTTAGTTTTTGTAATGGGAGGTTTATTGTTTTAGTATCATTGACATGTAGGCTACTTATTGAAGGGGTGGCACAGAAATTTCTTTTCTAAAATGGATCCGCAAAACAAAATAGAATGAGAAGAGCTGCTTTGGCGGAATAACACAGCACTTTAAATCCCGGGTGCACTTCCTGACGAATGTTAATGGGGTTTATAGTTTCAAGCCTTTTTGTTGAAGTCAGAAAAGTATTTTCACCAAATTTTGTCGCAGTGTACAGTATCTAAATACTATCACTGCAATCAAAGTTGTAACCAAAACCGGAACCGATCTCGCTAATTACCAATTGCTCGAACCGCTGACTGACGTCGCTCTCTGAATAGGTTTTTCTGCCGTTCTTGATTTTGTTTGATACTGTTTTCAACTGCTATCCATGCATTGAACAGGTAAAGAAAAATTTATTTCAAAGACGACCAACCACAGTATCGTCACGTCATCATTACCCAACAAAACAGACTTCCAAGTCAAAAATAATTATTCAACACTTTTAAAACTGAGCGATGCTGTAGAAATACTCAGACGTAATCACGATGCATCAAAATACAACAGGGGCAATCAAAAAAATTGAAAAGAGGGACATTGCGGCCTCAAACCACGGGGTATCATTCATGGTTCACCCACAGTAAGATCGGGTACAAGTCAAACTTGGAACAACGAGGTATGCTTGTTCACTCTACCGTAGCCTACTCAGGAGAATTTTTTAACTCTCCACCAAAAAAGGAGTACACGGTGTTCCTGCACGTATTAATCCCTGGGGCTTTCTAATAAATATTAAGAAAAATACAACTTACATAGATTAGTCGTCATGGAATGAAAGATCAGAATTCGGTCAAATCTATTGTATAGATAGAACGGCTATTCATAACACAACAGTTACAAAACTAAAAAAGTATTGGCGATATAGAGTTCTGTTGACAAAAGTTTTGTTCACTTTTCGATATTTTTGTCATTTTTCACACGATTCAAAAACCGCAACTGACAAAAAGTAACGTCATTCCGATTCGTTCATAGGCGGAGTTAGCCTCAACTTTAAAGGGGCTAATATTTGGACGGAAGTTGCAGGGGCAATCTAGCATTTTAGTTTGGGGGAGAACCAACTTAAAAATCATTTCTCTCGGAGATAAACCAATCCAAAGCAATCGCTTTAAAACCTGAAAATTAAGGTCTGCAATCCCGAAGACCTCTTTAGCATCTCCGCCTAAGCATTTGCAATTTTAACTCGAATATTTGGCGGGCGGTAAAAAATTTCAGACAAAATTGAGCTCTTAAAAAAGCAGTTGGCAGATAAGCAACCAAATTCGGATCGAGATTCTACTGCAATGTCATCGATCGTTTGCACTGCGAAGAGAATTATATTTTGAGTCGAATCCTAGCTGCGCACTCCGAAAGTGTTAGCTTGTTTTACTTGACAAAAGGTGCAAGCTTTAACAGAAAGGAGCCTGCCTAAGCGACAGCTGGAACTAGACCCAAGCTAGCAAGCAGCATGATTTTTGTATAAAAGTGTTGCCCCTCAAAAAGATTAGGTTAATAGGCTCTGTAGCCACGCAATAAACAGTGGAAAAGTTAAAAAGATTGGTTGCAATTAAATAAATTGCATAATTATCACAATACTGGATAATAAGACAGAAAAAAGAAATTTGCGAAAAAATATCTGGTAACACTGCCGCCGCGGAAAGCAGATGACGTCACGTGAGCAAGAAAATTGCAGAAAAACGAGATTTTGAATACTGAACATGAAGAAATACTAAACCCATCCCAGGCCAACATCACCCGAAGCGATATATCTCGTAGCTGTTCGTGGGGAAAGCATGTCAGGATTGCTTCATTCCACTCAGATAATCGGGATTGCTCCCTCTAACGTGATGTAACAAGAGTGTATTGTCCCTTCGTAGTGACGTCAGCTCTTTTTCCAATTTCTTTTTAGAATTTCGTTCCTGAAAATATTAGAATTGATTGAACGTTTAGTTGTTTCGAAAGACGAATATTTTTGTAACATCTGAATCTCTATCAGTTAACTTGTAGAACAGTTTCCGCTAATATTACATTACTAAACGCATTCAAATCCAAATAATTTGATTCAAACACGTCTAAATATGTAATATTGTTACACTAAGGCTATGTAAAAAGTAATAATGTTACGTTAATATAATGAGATAATGTAACGCTTAGCTTCAAGAAATATTAACAGAAACAAATGGAGTGTCGATAGTACCAAACCTTCACCGCAGCCGGGTGGTATGTGTGCTCTATCCTAGGGAAGATGAGGGGTAAACACACACATACACGACTTTATTTAACGTATTTTGCACAAAATACAACAGAACCACTTGACTACACTTCCAGAGTATTAGTTTAAATGCTAAACAATATGGGAAACGACTTGATTTACAATGACCACTTACTTCTTGTAACTGTTCCTGTAAGAGTCTCAGCTTCGTTTCGATCCTTTCTAACCTCTCCTCTGCATCATTAGAGCTCTGGTTCAGAGAGGAATGGGGAGAAAGATGAGGAAGATTGTTGAAGGAATAAGGTGGTGCATGGTGGTTGATGGTTGCATCATAATCATGCTGGTCACGCACCTGTTCCACCGACACGGTTCGCTGGCTTAGAAGCGTCAACGGCCTCACGTGATCATCGTGAAGCTCGTTTAACGTTCCCAAGGAAACCGACTTGACGCTCGAAGCTTCTAGACCTTTGAAAACATAGAAGTTTAAGCTCAACAGTCGGTTAGTGGAAAATGATGTCGTTTCAGGCTGCAGCAACTTTTCTTGTGCAATTCAAATCCACTTCATCAAAACGCAAAAGCCGTAAAACAAATTGTCAAGAACTACACCCCTCCCTTTTTCGGACCCTAGCAAGATTTATCGATAAATGATTTAAAGCCATCGCAAACTGAAAACTAGTCGGTTTAATCAACAAGGTGAGTTTTTAAAACTACCTTTCCAACGTCGCAGAAGCGCAGTATTTACAGAAGTGAAGGGTTTATTTTGAGACAACCCCACAAACGACCGCGGTCCGAACCACTGGACGTTTGATCCTATCACCTGATCGAGCCAGAGCATACAAGCTCACATCAATTCCTACCTGCAGCAGCGTTAGCCGCTCCCACCAATTCATCCCAATCGTGGGAAGCCGGAAGAGGAAAAGAGGCTAACTTTCGCGTGGGAAGATGGGGGGTGAGGGGAAAATCCACATTGAAGTTACCGCGCAATGGAGATTGTGCTAAGGAATCGACGGACGCCGAAACTAAAAATGAATGAAAATTTTAAAGTTCTAAACATAAATATCCAGTTCTGAGTTTAAAAATAATTTCTGGCAGTTCAGTTTTGTAAAAAAAGTGTATTCAAGTAAGAAGAGGACTTTCTTGGAATTGTGTTCAAAAGGTCAAGATTCCCTCACAAATAATTATAAAGCGCAATATTTATTCAAAACATCAATTTCAGACCGTTTTATTAGAGCGCTCGCTTCGCAGTCGGTGTACCAGGGTTCGATTCCCTGACCCGGTCATATCAAAGAAGCTAAAAATGGTATTCACAGGTTCCCGGCCCAACGCTCAACGTGAAAGGATAAGCCGGCAAATTTGCTTGCTGCGTGCGGGAGAAAGGCATTGAAGAGGGTAACGCCATCTTTATGTGGCAGCAGGTGGTGGGGTCAACCACCGTAATCGTTGTAGTCGCCCAGTCTGACAAAGCGTGCACACCGTGCGTAAGCTCACGCGCATGAATGAATGAGATCAGCTTACTTCTTCAAACATTGGTCACGCAAATCAAAATTGCGCTTCAAAAGCCTGGAGTTCAAACTGGAGCGAATAAACGCAACCTCCTGCTTGGTGTCAGCCATGATTATGTACCGTCGGCTTCGTAGCTTGTACTGGGCACAGCAAATGGCATCCAGCCCGAACTTACTCGCCGAGTCATGCTTGGTACGATGCACGATAAGTCCCCTGAATAGGAGCGCCGTTTCATGCCGGAAATCATCGCATGGTCGTGTGTTCAAATCCCACGATCACTGCTGCGTTGCGTCCTTAGACAAGAAACTTTCTAACAATTTCCATCGCTTGAGGCGGTAATGCGTCAAAAAACTTAGAAGCTAATGTCTTGTGATCGGAGATAAAAAATCGATGCCTCAACACGAACTAAGGGTAGAGGATACTAAGAAATGTCCTCGATGAGCTTCTAATCTGTTTCGATAGCAACTTATTTTAAGTCAATTACGATTTTTTGATGCTTACGTTTTTTCTTGTGCGTTGCGCTCGTCTTGTCGAGAAATCTGGCATCTTGTCTGTGTTGCAAAAAATATATTGGTTAAAAGATCAACAAAAACAGATCCATGAAATGATTTCACAGCAATATCAGAAACCAAAAAGAAAACATAAGACGCTCTTGAGAGAAGTTGCCATTTGAACTTAGGTTCTCAAATTTATCACAAGCTTGGATTGATTTGAGGTGAAGACGCTGCTCCTTGCACGCGGAAAACCGCCAATTCTCTGCTGCTGTGGCCTCAAGGAGGTCTTCACGGTTTGTTTAGTTAAGGCTTGTTTAGTTTGTTTAGTTGAAGCTTGCGCATCAATTAACGCGAGCTGTTCTACGAGTTGTAGGAGGAAAAATTAAACCGGCGCCGAGATTACCAAGAAAAACGCACAACACCGCGAGTGTTAGCGGCACTGTACAACTAACCTTGCCGAATGAGATTTCTCTGTCCTGGCCCCACACAAACTTTCGTCAGACAAAGTACGCAGAGGTGGAGAGGGCAAGGAGTCGGGAAAGAGGACTTTCCTTTCGGGAGAACTTCGTTGTCTTGAAGTACGAGTTGGCGACGTAGAACGAACGGAAGTCTGCGTTAGAAAACGTTTCTGTATAGTTAAAATTCACAAAAACAGCGCAACCGACCTTGAACTATTACTCGCGATTAAGCAGATTAGAACAGTGAAGATGCTCAGCCAAAATGTCGTTAAGAGGCGACCCTTGGGCAGACATCAATAAAAGTTCGCAATGTTGGTGGTGGGAATATTAGTTCACAGTTCGCAATCATCACTGGTCAAAAATAAACTGTCGCTTCCCCTTCACCTGATTTCGATGCAGTCGGGAATAAGCACATCTTAGCTCCATTCCAAAGAAAGGGGAAAGAAAGAGACAACAACAACAACGAACAAGACGACAGAGTTGTCAAAAAAGTACGTTGAAAGCGACTTGGTCAAGAGTAAACGGAGCAAAACTACGCAACTTTTTCCAGATTCGACGCCCTTCTCTTTCTCCCAAAATTACGACAAATCTCGTTCCATACTGAGGAAAGTGTTTTCAAAACACAGAAATCAAATGCTGCATCAACGCTGTCCTCCCCAGAAAACCTGGCCTTTCATTGTCACTAAACAACCCAGAATGAAGGAGCAATGTGCCGTGACAATCACGTACATCTTAAAACGTTACTAGTTTCCAGGCACAAGTCGGGGCCCTCGGGCGGCTGCTTTGCGGCCCGGCATTAATGCGGTAGAAACTGATGCATTTCAAAGCTTAATCACCAGTCAAGTTTTAATTTGTTTCAAAAGACAAACTGACAAATTCAATTTAATGCTGACAAATATAAATGGTGGCAATGCTTCATGACGTCACAAACTTACCGATTTCTTGAGCGACTCAGCCGTGAGCAGCTTGATGATAGTGGATTGAACATCCGGAGTCATGGACAGGCTGGTGGTGGAGGAATTTTTTAAATTTTCCGCCAGAGCAGGAGAAGGTGGCACGTCGGTGGCGGTTCTGTGAATAATGAAGTTTATAAATTAGTTGCGCAGTGGGACTCAAGTAGTTTTATAACCACATTTCATGACATAGTTAAAGTCGGTTTACAAATGATGTTATGATAAAACAAAAAACGACACCCGTCAACTTTGCCAAAGCATTACAGCAAAAATGAGACACAAATCAGTTAAAGATAAAATATTAACATTCAACAAACATTTCAACATCGGTTTCAACATAGCACACTCTGTCAAAGTGTGCTGGCGCATTACGCTCACTGCAGTTCACGCTTCAGAAGTACTCCTGCGTACGCTTGCAGGGCATGCAAGCGAAAACCTGCCATTACCATTTAACAAGTTGAAAAAGCCAAAACATACAACAACACATAATTACATTTGTCGATTTAAGCGTTCACTGCTCACTTTGAACTTCGTGTTCTTCAAATTATGCGGCCCAACCTCATGCTTACTACAAGTCTACGAGCTGTTTCCATATTTTTACGGCCCTACAAATTTTTTTCGACTCAAGTCCCCAGCCCTGACTTCTAGATCAGAGTGGACAAGCAAAGAAGTCCGGTGAAATGCAACATTACTCATCGGTTCCTACCTCTTGTGTTTCGGACTGCCGGTATAGCGTCTTGGAGAAGGTGACGGATACTTCTTGGACAGGCGGGGGGTTGGAACAGGTTTCGCTTGTAATGAGGAGATCACTGGTTCGCTTCTGTGAAAGGAGGAAGATTATAGCTGCAGCGTGAGGCAACTCAACGGTGGCACTTGAAGATCACAGTGATGAAAAATGACTGTTTTACCAAAAGGTTTTAGTGGAACAATCATTATTGGTGGTACCACGTTTGCTGTTAACAGCTTTTGTCAAAAATACGTCAAAGCTCTGCATTGCCAAACGGCAATCTTTAAGGATAAAGCGGATCATTCGACATGGTATGAAGTGCGATGCCTATTTGCTAACTGCTCAAAGAAGTGACTGTTCTCTGAAAACAAATGCATGACGTGTTTATATACGAGACCAGACTAAATCCACAGTAGGAAAGAAGTGATCCACAGCAATCACTTTGCAGACATCAACTGGTATTGCTTGACTGTAAAAGTTGAGACTGAGCCTATAAGACTTAAACCCAACAACTAGTGACTGCTAGATAAAGGTTGATTTTGCGTCTATTTTTCCCGTGTATTCAGACTTAGAGATGGTGATTCAGTGTAAGTCTACGACTAGACACTAGCTTTCTAAGTAGGTTTTTCATTGGAGCAAAGCTGCACTTGAAATCCCGGATGCCTTTCCTGACAAATATCGGAGATGCTTTTGTGGAGTTTCAAACTCCAATTCTATTGCTCCCAAGTCCGTGACCATTACCACTACATCACAGAGGCTGCTAGACGCAGCAAGTAAAACAAACCTTCTAATATTACTTTACAGATCATGAAAACCTACTGCAATATGGAAACATTCAACAGCAATCACTTTTGCTTAAGTGTTTTAGCATTCATTATACCAACCGTGTATGTTGATGGGGCGATTTTCTCAATTCGTTTTCTAAATCTACAAACAACAAATGCAAGTCGTGTTTGTCAGAATAACAAAAAAGTATCGTTACACACGTAACACACGCAGCTGAGTTTTTCGTACGATCACCTAAATGGTCAATTCATAATGAGTGCAAAGTAATGTGCACAGCGATTCAATTCACAGATGTCGGTCTGATGTAGTCTGTGAAGACGAATACAATGCATCACAGCAAAACCTTCTATTCTTCATCTATCAAGTTTGATGTTTTCGCATTTTTTTTTACGAAAAATAAATAAGTAAAAAATATGAACCAAAGTAAAAATTACCAGTTCTGGTCGTGATGGGTAGAGTGTTAAACTGGATTTTTTCAGATGTTGGCTGACGATGGATGTGCGTACAGCTTGATACTAAAAGCATCATCATCTGGTTATTAATCTTTCAAGTCATGAAACAAAATCTGCTGCAAGTGCGAATGACAATAGTGATGAAGTGTATCAAAATTAAAAATACCGGCGACAATAAAGAAACTTTTTCCACTTATCAAAGACATGACGAATGAGATGAGAGCACGACATGACCTCCCATCTTCGAGTCAGCAACCGTGCGCATGTCGTTACGTACTGTTTTGGCAAGTCACAGTTTCAACGCAACGAGTAAGCTTGAAAACTCAACCAAGGCTGCATCAGCAATACAGTAGACGCCGCTTAATAAGACCACCTTGGGACCAGACCATTTTGGTCATAATATTCGAATGGTTATAAAAACCGAAGCCGCCATAACAGCTCCTGAATCGACGCCGTAAGCCACAAGAAGTCCAAATACCGTCAAATTCATCGTTTACCCGAAGTAACAGTGTGACGTCGGCAGTAAAACAAAGTATAGTACTGTAACAGCACAAGTGACTGTAAAACTATGTACAGTATGTAACAATATGTTGAAAAAACGAAGTTATTAGTGCGTGACGGGAAAAAATACTGTACTGTAACAAGAGAGGTGGAGAAAATGTTGGTCATATTAAACGGAGAACTTTAAATGGAAAAATTCCGGACCATACCAAATTGGTCATAATAAGCGGCTGGTTATATTATCCGTGGTCATAATAAGCGGCGCCTACTGTAACAAATCTCAATTGTACAACATTCATAACCAAGGCCGTATAGAGAAATTCTAATAGTTTTCTAACAGAAGATTCTATAACACACCATTTTGAAAAAAGTGCAGTTTTTACTTATTTCTAAGTAAAAACTTTACTTATTCCCAATATCCATCCTTTTAAAGATAGTTTTATTTAACAACGACATACTTGGCAGGGTGCGGGTGGAATTCCACACAATGCCACGGATCGGTGGATTGCTGCGCGGAAAGGTCTGCCTGTTCGGTGTTGTTGAGTGAATGTTATTGTTATTGTTGTTGTTGTTGTTGCTGTTGGTATTGTATGACGATAGTTTGTTTTGCAGGAGCTCGTACTTAAGTTGCTGTTGGCTGCTTAAAAATATAAATACCGAAATCAATCAAGTAAAAATGTCAATTTAAGTCAACATCGACAAAGCGAAAGTAAAACTCGAAGGTAAGCTTTGTCATCAAAATGAGTAGTACGCCAATGCTGTATCCCCAAAGTTTATTCATTCACTCATGCGTAAGGAGTCATGCTCTGTTTGCGAGTGTGCAAGGCCGCTGTATCAAGATAAAGGTATACCGCTGAGTGCCGTGCCCAAAGACACAAGCAAACTTGGTGGCCTTTTGACAAAACCAGCCCTTCCGCGATGAGCACCAAAGCAGGGAAGCTGTAATTATTATTATTAACGTCTACGGTACGACTCGACAAGGGAATTGAAGCCACGTCTACCGATGCGAGGCAGATGCTCAAGCCATTATGGCACAGCACCGAATAATCTTGAAAGTCACTAAGCGGACGACTTTTCTTGTGCGTGTTTATTAAACGCCAGATGGTTCAGAGTAAGGACATCCGATCCTAACTAAACACGGTTACAAATTTCAATTTCGAAGCACAGTACAACGTGTCCCTCACCGCTACATACCTTGCGGCATTATTCGAGCATCGACTAAGTGTGCTAGCATACGATGAATTGTTGTTGCTGTTTAGGCCGCTATCTGATGACAAACTCGTGTTGGACAACGTGTGCTTGCCAGTAAGACCTGAAACACGCAAATTAAATGAGAGATAAAAATACTCAAAGCTCATCCAGAAGAACCACCAATTTCAAAATGTAAGTTTTCTAGTAACCACAACATTTTGTTAAAAATAATCAAATTTTTCTTAGCCATTGACTAGAGCAAGGTTTCCATCAACAGTAAACTATTATACCGCATTGCATGGGTTATTAATATACTATTTACTTGTATGTCATTTTTTGATGGTTGTTTTGACATATTTATTTAAAGGATGTCCTCAAAAGCAACGCCAGTAAAAGCGGGTCGCGAACTGAAAAAGTTTGAGATCCACAACACAATAAAATACATTTCAATAAACCCGCACTCTTGAGTAACAGCGCTTTCAAAAAAGTATGACGCCCACATAATGTGACGTCTTTTAGTCATTTTTCTGCGCTATACGCGGGTAAAGAGGCTGCCGCTAATCACCTACTTTTGCATTAGGCTATAACTAGCAAACCAGTTTTTAAACTCGTGTCCTAAAAGACGGGGCATGGGCATGTGCTTTGAAGCCCACAACATTCACCGCAACGCACTAGACAAGGCATGTATATACAAAGAGAAAAGCTTATTTCTAGCATATTACTTCCTACCTTCCGACCAATCCGAGTTAATGTGATTGGTTGAATGAGCCACTAGATTGTTTGAATAAGTAGCCCCACTCTCGGCCACCTGTGGAAAAAAGAAATGATCAAAAAAAATCAAAAAAACCAACGCGAAAAACAAAAAAATCAAGGACGCCATGTTGCTAACGTCATAAGCTTGTGTCATGCGTGATTAGGCTTGTTGACGTACGTGAGGGGCTTCTGGGGGCGCCGGCTGTTTGTTAGTAGATGTTATCTTTTTGTTAGTGCGCGCGTAGCGAGATGATCTTCCTACCATTGCCTGTCTTGAAGAAGAGGCAAATAAGGTTGCTTGCGTGTTCTTTCCTGAGTAGGTTTTGGTGAGCAGAGGTTTCCCGATTTTGATTTTCTCGAGAGGATCCGGAAGTTCTAAAACAACATCAACAAAACGTTATTTCTTTGGAAACAAAGCAAACACAGCCAGAAATATATTCAGGTTCATGGCGCTTCAGTTCGCCTGACCACGTAGACTACACCTAAGGTCCAACATTAGACACTGTTGTAAAAAAACACAGGCATTCTCCACACACAGAAAGCCGAATTAAATGTGCTGTGTTATTCCAGCAAACTTTGGTTCAAAAGCGGATGGACAATGACAGACTCACACAGAAACAGCATGTTTAAACCATTCAATACTGGGAATAAAAATGTAAAACCCTGTTTTAATGAAATTGAAAATGTTTGCATTTTAGAGTGTCGGTACAGCTATGCACGTTCAACACACTGCCAAGTTCTTGAGCGTCAAGTCTTATGTTTTCCCACACCACCGGACTTAGAGCAATGAAAGGTGGAACGACTAATCACTACCTCCAGGCAAATGACACCAAGGGCTCTGTGACGCCATTTGAAACGGAGCTAAGCCACCAAGGGCTCTGTGACGCCATTTGAAACGGAGCTAAGCCACCAAGGGCTCTGTGACGTTATTTGAAACGGAGCTAAGCCACCAAGGGCTCTGTGACGCCATTTGAAACGGAGCTAAGCCACCAAGGGCTCTGTGATGTTATTTGAAACGGAGTTAAGCCACCAAGGGCTACGTGACGTCATTTGAAACGGAGTTAAGGCACCAACTCGCAGTGACCTACCTCCATTTGGAAAGCCGTCAGTTTCATCGTAGTGTTCAGCAGAGTGATTGCCCCGAGTAGAAAGAGCTGATGGATCAGCCTTCTTCAGTTGTAGTACGGGATATAGATGATAAAGCTCCATACTGCATCTACATAAAATAAACAAAACGCATTATTATATTCAAACCTATAAAACAGTTTGCTTCGGCTCATCGTCCACACGCCTGATTTAAGCAATCTTGCTGTTCGTAGGTCCAGTAAATCTCTGTTTCGGTACAAAATGCTTGGGAAAAACTCAGCGATTATGCATAGAACAATGCAAGGTTGTGACGTCAAGAATGTCTGCTGGATGGAAAAAAAATTGAAGAATCGTTTGGTAGACTTTGCGGTAGAATACTCCCTCGTAGAATGAAAGGTAGTTTACGTAAAAAATGAGTGAGAAGCGCGATGAGCTGTGGGGCTAAATGTTAGAAACAAAGACGGCAGGTATAATGCGAATGCAGACCAGAGAAATGAGGATGACGTGTGCCAAGACAGTCCTGCACAAAAACTGCTATTAACGTGTTAAGAAAAAGAACAGATAAAAATATTGATGCATAAACATTTTAGAAAAAATCGACGTAGGTAGTTGGGGCATCTTGAACGAATGTGAGTAGAGAGTTTGACGAAAGCGGTAAAAAACAAGTATAGAATAGGTGAGAAGAAAACCGAAAAAACGCGGAAAGATACAGCAAAAGATGACATGAAGAGAACTTAAACACTAGAAGGTGCTGAGATCTTGAGCAGACAACTGGTCAACCCTGATGATCGAGGATGATGGCATGGCCTTAAAATTAAAAGGCTGAGGGACATGGGCTGTGTTCAGACCAATTTCGAAGTTAGCAATGCTGTAGGCGCAGAGCATTTTTTTCAGCTGCAGGGCTATCCACCAGAGGAAATTGCCATGGGGTCTTTTCCGAGAATAGACCAACGTAACCCCTGTGACACTTAAATGCTCGTCCACTACTGCCGTAGACGCGGCCCAATCCAACAGGTCAGGTGGCCGATTAAGTGAAAACAGATAATAATAGCTCAAGAAAATCCGCTCTGCACTTTTCGTTGCTCGGTCAAGTCAGACGCAACCAGGCCAGCTCAAGCTTTCGCCTCGACTGCGCATGTTCTGTTTCATATCCCGAAAGACCTTGCAGAGTGGATTCAACACTGCGAAGTAACGCACACTCTGAATATCAGTTTTCGCGGTTTTCTGCTACTTACTTTCTAGGAGTGCCGTCATCATTGGGCGGAATCAGAACAACCGTCACAACAGCGGAATTCCGCAGTGTGTCATTGATATGTTCGTGAGTCATCGTTGCGACTGATATCTTACAAATCTACAAAAGACATTTGGATAGTACTGAGCAAGAAAAGACCTCCTCTTCCGTTTAACGCAACACCAAATCTGATCAACGGGTCACGAAACAACTCGCCTCAGATCATAATTTCTGATTTATTTTACTTAAACGTAAAATGGAGGTTGGCATTGGCCTATCCGGCCAAGTCTACTGTCAAGTAAATTTGCAACAGCCTAGAAATCGCCAAGATGTCCTTTAGTTTGGTGACAGTCTGGGCAGCACTAGCATCACAATCACTTCGACAAACATGGGTGAAGTTAGTTACAATTGGATAATCGATGAGTCATTCTCATCGGATACTGGAAAATTGTCTTGTTAGAATTTAAGTTGTACCTTCTTATAACCTTCAGTTTGACATAAAAAGTTATTAGTAAACACACACAAATTTCTTCACTTTCCCCATCGTGGTAGTTGTCCAAAAGGAAGTTCCACCTCCAGTCCACATTTAATAAAAAAGGGTAGTACCACAGAGGAAACTTTTGATCCCTCATACTTAGCAAAAACATCACGAAAAAATTCTTCTTTCAAACCTATAAAGTCCTTTTTTACGAATGCCCACTTTCCTTGAGATCCCTACCAAAAAAAACTTTTGTCCGGTTCTGGCCTCACCTCAACTAGTCTTGAACTCTGTTTAAGACCATCGTTTGCTGCACACCCGTTCGGTTTCAGCTCGACAATAATGCCTTCGTAATTGACTTTAAACCCAAGTTCCTTCCCTCTGCGACGAAGCTGACGATGAATTGTTTCTGTTCCTTTAGTAAAACGCCGCAACCTTCAAGAAAAACAATACTGTACAAGTTCCAACTAATCAACAGCAGCAAGTAGAAACTGGTATGTTAAAGGCAACAAAAAAGTAGAAAAATCAACCAAAATTATGCTTGCTTCATTTTGCTCCGTAAAATATGGAAAAATCGCTTAAGAGATGTTTTCACTACACTTCTTGCTTTTTAGTGTATACACATTTGGTAAGCTTGCGCATATACAATTTTGTATGCCTAAAAAAGACAGCAAGTCGTTTGAATGTTGTCACAAGGAAGGGCAAAAGCTGGTTCTGCAATGCTAAAAGATGCCGCGCACACTACAGTTTGGAATATACTTGAATGCTGTTCAGTGTTCAACGTGCACCACGACCTTAGGCGTATACACATTACTTACTTGCATAACAGATTCGAGAAAAAGCGGCTTCTAATTACAACCTAAGTGCATGCGGCTTCCCATTCATTACTTACTGCACAGTTGTAGACAGAAATGAAGACACACTACGACTGATGGAAGAGTTCGATTCTGGCTCACGTATGCTCGATTGTGTCGCAACACTCACAAGGCAGCGTGCATTTGGTCAATTACAAACCAGGAGCACGCTAAAAACTAAAAACCCCTCACCTCAACAAAATCTCATTCCTTGCGTCGAAATCCTCCACTTCCAACCACACTTTTTCTCCTCTTCCGTAATAGATGTTTAGGTCACGTTTGCTCGAAGGCACACCCCAGCCCAGGACCGCTTGACTGGGTATACTGAAGATAACTTGTCTAGTGGCCACCTCATGCACAGACAACGAACAATCGCTGATCCCCAGCAGGCATGGAACAGATTCCGATTGGCTAAAAATGAACTTTGACCTTATTAAGTATAAAGTTTTCCAATTTAACAGCTACGGGGCCTCTATTTGCTGCTGGTTCGAAATGCGACATAGTATAGTTGGACTCAAAAACGAAAAACTGTTTCCGCTTTAATCTATTAAGTATAGGCCGAATAAATTTCTAGTCCGGAGGTCGGGAAACTGGGGTAAAAGCATAAAGGCACGAAATTCGAATTCATACAGTTGATCTCTACAAAAAAAGGTTTTCATTTGAGAAAGAAGAACAAAAACAAAGACTTTAACAAGCGACCTTCACAAAACCTTTAATTTTAATTGAAAAAACGAAAACAACGACTTAAGAAAAGGTCTCGCTTTAAATTCGGATGAAAATATTGATTATGTATAATTTTTTTGGTGCTTAAATATTTGTGCGACAATTACACTGTTCTCAAAACAGTTTTTAGTTAATATCCATAAACGTTCTTCGACCCTTGTTCCAGTCGGTCATACGCAATTAATAAGCAACACTTAAACGACAGATCGCTTAAAACTTGGATTAACGGAAGTCTAAGGTCCACTTCTACATATTGAAATCTCCTATAGCCTGCACTAACACACAACATCACGTATAAGCCTTTTCACATGCATATTAGAGGTCATCCACTCTAACCTTAAGCGAAACTTACAGCTTATGTGCAGAAGCAGCTGACATAAAGTTTGGTTTGTCGCTATCGCACCTGTAATCATGAGCGTTTACTTTCCACGTGATCGAGCCTCGGCTCCATATTTCCGGCATTGGCCTCAGCTTCTGCTTGTCTTTGCCTTCCTTTATCCTTCTCGAAGCAGCGGTGATCGAAAACCTGCCATATCGAGGCGTCCCCTCAAGCCCATTCTGAGACGCGTTGTTTTGCACCAAGTCACGTAGGTACTGCTCTCTTGTGTTCATGGCCAACACCTGCGATTTGGTGGAATATCTTTCACATCTTAAGATCAGGCCAGTTCCGTAGTTACATAGCTACTGACGTTCTACTGATGTCTTGAAACAAGCACTGTAGTAAGCAGAAAATCGCCGTGAAGGTGCCCTTTCCTAAAGCGCAAAAAACGCTGCACCGACGCGAGTACTAAGCTGCGACCTAGCACATGCAGGATTGACGGTTCATCGCGATGAGCTCAATCGGGAAATGCAAACTCGCATCAAAACAAAAGCAGAAAAAATAGTTTTATAAAAAAGAAAGCTGCGACGCAGCGGCTTCCGCAACATAACGTTGCAGTTCGATTCAGCAACGAAACTTTTATAACACGGAAGTTTGTTTCACTTCCTCTGTTGTACCAGTACTTTTAAATAGTGCCGTAAATACATAGTACCGTAAATAGACGCAATTAGCCCGCCGGGAAGCATAATTCCCTCTCTGCTACTGCGAGCTGGGCTGATTAATTGTGAAAGCAACTAAAGTGCAAAAAATATTCCAAAAAGCATATTGCTACAACACATCCATCAACCAAACTAGTCAGCGGATCGGGGCAAAGTTCAAAACATTTTCTTTATATATTTGAAAGTCAAGCTAATGCCTATAACAGCCTTTTGCAGTTCACTTGTAGAACCCAGCCAAATGTGAAGTTCAAAACAGGGCTTAAAATATGCGCGACAGTGAACATGTAGATTTTCCAAACTCAACAGATCAATCTTGCCAGCAGCACAACGCTCGGGAAAAACTGCTGACGCGCGTTTTAAGGCTCTTTAAACAAAACAGCACAACAACTTTCGACCAAGCTCGCGATACTCGCGCAAAAGCGAGTATGAAAAGTAAGGAGTGCCATCGACCCGCAGGCAAAACGTAGACAATGAAAGAATGGAAACATCGATGACCAAACGGTGATCAAGCACCCACCTTAAATCTGCCGGCCGTGTGGGCGGTGTTCTCTCCGTTGATGATTTTTGTGAGCAGGAAGGCGCGGAAGCTGGATGAAGGCGGAAACAAGGCGTTTTCTGGAATGAGTGGCCCGAAGCGGGGAATATTAATCGATCGGGTGACAGCAATACTGAAACAAACAGTACATGAGCACAAGCACGCACAGTGCAAACTGACATTGCACTTGAAGTAACGTGAATCTAAATATCTCGGTAACAAGCTTTAAAACACTATTTCGAGGCGCTTATTCTTTCAGGCTCCAGTGGGGACAACTACGGGGAAGTTCATCGTTTGATCAAATCTGCTTTGGAGGCTTCCAAATTTCAACAATTCCCTTCAATTGTTCGCTAATGCTTTCCATGCCGCTCGCCAGCATTCGCCAGGCAGAGGAAAACATTGTAAGAAGACTTTTCATTGGCATAACAACGCAATGAACGCGGGGGTTTGAAAGCAGGACCGTTCGCACATTGTCGCAGAAAAGACTTTTTTCAGCACATTCAGTTTCTTCCCCAGATTTAACCGGCACGAGTATAAGGTCGCCAACGGTGCGTTGACGCTGATTTTCTGTTTCGCACCTGTAGCACGTGTCAGGCGTGCATGGATTGTGCACACGAACGACAACAAACACATGTTGGAAGTGTGAACGCATGTGCTTCGGGTTGAAAGGTTCGGAACCGGGCTCTTGGAAGACAATCGTCAAAATGTCGTTCCCGATATGGCGCTTGCGAAGAAGCTGCGAAGAGAATGTCGTTAAAAAAACGCTCAAAATACTTCAACTGTAAAGATGAATTGGCAGAATGTGGAACACCAAGCAATAAAATCTTAAGTGTGCATGGAAACATTGCGTTTAGCGCTACGGCATAAAACCCGAGACTGCTCAACCATGCGGCAGAACACTGCGCAGAAATGAAGTTAATTCAAACTCATAAAAACCTCGCTTAGCGCTTGTATTTAATCTTCGTTTGAAGACAAACTTTTGCGCGAACAAGTCAAACCAAGAATACAAACTGTCCTCATCTTCAACCAAAAATATGTAGCATGCAAAGGCATACTACAACAACACTACTTTTACTTTATCGCGCCCATAAACCACTAGTTTTACTGGTGAGTCGTGGGCAATGCTTCATTACGCGAAGATTGTGATAGTTAAGAGGCATGGCCAGTTTACTATGAAAGAAAAAGGATCAGCAATGTGCAGTGTAACTTTGAAAGCGGAAAAAATGTTAGCAGCAATGCGCTTAACTAGTATTGCTTCGAAAAGCCAAAAGACAGACAGTATGGTCGCTTTAAAACATTAAATATGCAACACCATCAAACTGTGCAGGGAAGTCCTGCTTGGTTTCATAAGTGCAATAGAGCCAATGAAAACATGTGACCTGAAACTAACAGGCTACATCATGGTAATCGTAAATTGCGTGTGGTACTTTTGGTGAATATACTTTGTCCTCTGACTGAATCCGAAGCTAACTCATTTATCAACATAACAGCAATGTTTTCAAATCCACTAAGAGCATAATCTCACACATGGAGTAACGTGAATGTCTGCTTTTCTCTAATCACCAGCCTTTGCTTAAAACTTTAATCGGCAACCTGGTTTTACGGTTTTGCATGCCTTTTTTTAAAAACACCGACGATCTGTTGAAATGACCAGCTAATTACACTTCAACTAGACTTCACACTAATTTGCTCGCTTTGAAGACTAGAGCTCCTGCAGCCAGCGCATAACATTAAACAGGTGGACCTGATCATAATGAAGCCAAGAAATCATATTGACGATCAATACTGCACGAGTTGCTGATGCTAGACAAAGACAGTTATAAGATTTATTCTTACCTGTTGTCTGTTGGTGGCAGTGAAAGGCAACAAGGTAGACACATGGAACATAATTTTGTAGCCGTTGAATGTGGTGAATACCGATTCGGTACCGGTGGAATCAGCTGCGAAGCATAAAAAGTAAAAATGAAACCCATTAAGAAATAAACGATGCATCAGGCATGAATAAGTGCAATTCTAAGGGTGTGTGTTGGGAGGTTTCACACGGGAACAATAAAGCATTCGGGGTGTTCGCTGGTCCTATAATAGAACTACCTGTCGCCACAGTTACATGGGGTCGCCGTCTTAGTTTTGATCGCGTAAACTATTTAAAATGACTTTAGAACGCCGAGAGCACCTGGACTATATTTACATACGAGCATAAGCGTCAATTTTTTCTTGAAAGAGGCAAATAGCAGGGGGGGCGAGAATTTTTATGTGAACTTTGTTTTCTACTTTTCACTGCTTTCAAACACAACAAAAATGCTTTATGCTTAAATGATTGCTATTTTTACGATTATGACAACAATTCGATATTAAAAATAACATTATCTTAATCAAATAAACATACAGTATGGACGCATGAAGGGTAAAGACGCAGAATGTGATTGTGATGGCAAAAGTTTGCCTTTTGTTACGTATCACAAATTGCTTTGATAATGTGTGATTATTGTTAACTCGATTGCTTTGATCGAAAGATCACGCCGCCGACGCTGACCACACGCTGATGGAGTTTTCTTTTCGCTCTACATAGCGTGAGCGTAAAGTTGCGACAAAACAATACTACGATTTTGCGCTGTTATATTTCGGAACTGTTTTAGCTACTGTGCATGCATTTAACTTTTAATGTAGCTATCAAAACACCGTGGGGGCCAGACATATGTCGCCCCCTTCGGTTTTAGACCCAAGGGGGCGCCGCCCCCCGGCCCCCGCCTATGCATACGAGGAAAATAACATTCAGGTGTTTTTAAGCGAAGCGGTAAATTTTAAAACGCTCAGGAGAATGTTAACCGGCGTTCCCTAAGCCGATTGCAAAACTGTACATGAAATACCAGAACATTGCACTCAGTCATCTCGCTTCGCAGTACAGTACTAACGTGACCAACATTCTTCAAAAGGATCGACTGCTTTGACAATTAAGCGAGTCTTTGAATATCGGAGATGCTGTTTTCATGAACAGCAACGATGCGTTCTTGTTCATTGCAAATTGCGCACTAAGTGATTGAAAGACCCGGTGGTTCCAGTGAGCAGTACAAGTTGATAAAAGACTAAAAGCTTACTTTTGACATCCAGTCCACCTTTAAAGTCGTCAAAACCTTGCAGCTTGACTGTGGTTCCGAGCAGGTCCAGGAATTGTTGAAACGCTGGACTGCCGTGTTCGTTATTATACATGTCCTCTTCAGTAACTTGGCCGGCTTTGCAGTACAGCACGCCTACTTTATACGAAGATGAAACCTGGTGACAATAAAAACGTGCGTTAAGAGCAGGGGTGCCCAATTTTTTGACGATTCGGGCCACATTTTACTAATCTAAAGCCTTGTCGAGATACATAACGGCTATTCTTTTGGAGATCTATTGGATCTTTTCTTTTGATCAACTTTCTGAAGGCAAAACTATTTTTCGCTTAGGATAGGTCATAATTGAAGATCTCGTTTGGAAATAAGTTTCTTCTTGCGGAGATCAACTTTTGGGTGAGCGTATGACCGTGATTGCTTTTTTGCAGGGGATCCACATCATAAACTCAAATTAGCTGCAGACAATTTTTACGAAACGAGGCGCGGGTCGCACTTTGGGTGCCCCCTGTTCTACAGCGTTTCGAGGTTGCTGTTGCGCACACCGCGGTCATCAGCTTTTACATTAAACTACGATTGACAAGCAAACTGTTCAATCCAATCTGCTTTTTCTGACGAATGACGAGAGCAATTTTGGCTGGCTGTGCACTTCACATTATGTTAATTCAAGTCCAAACATTTCACGACACCATGGCTACTTAGCACAGACAGGCGGTAATCGCTCAACAATCCATTGATCATAACTCAAATTATTCCATAAACGCGGCCGAGGGAAAAGTTGCTCATATGTTTGACATTAGGATAAGGCTTAGTTAAACACAGGTCGTTTATTGTTTGAATATATGAGCACGGGATAAATTACTGCAAAACAAATCTAAATGAGGTAAAGTACAACTTAGCTTCATTGGTACTACAGGATATTAACACAAGTACTGTATTGACATGTTCACTAAAATAGAACTTAAAATAGAGATAAAGTCATAATGTGATTGATACGGGTTTTAGTTTAACTCAAGGCGTTTTAGAATGCATCTTTTTTTATTATTCGCAACATCACTCTAACTAATTAACGGTTTCTAATTTCTTACATTTTGTTCGTCGATTTTCATTATTTGTTCGTGGACTTTCGGTGTCGGTAGAGCGACTTTGAGACTGGCAGTACTGATTTCCGGGCACACAAACTCCAAAACGTCCTTGGCAGGGTATCCCTTGCTCGGGGGGTACTTTGACGATGACACAACGTCTTCGAGAATCGAGCCCCGCAGCGTTCTCAGCTGAAAAAAATCAATTCCCAATGTTAATGTTGAGAAATAGAGGTGCAGTCTAAAAAACAAGGATACTGCAGTAGACTCTTTTTACAGTACCTTTCTGCGCATTCGCATGATAGGATAAGCTGCAATGAGCTTTGAACTGAGAGGATAAAGGGGGTTATGCATAGGTTTACTGGCAATGTTGAGTGAGGTTACAAATTGTTTTTGGAAATAACTTTTCAAGAACGACTTTCTGATCAAGGCCCCATAATGAAAACCAGCATCAGAAAGGTGTGTTGTCATTAGAAGCAAGACCGAATCGTCGACATTTTATCGAACTGGTTTTGGCTGAAACAGGCCGTATTAGATCCACATGCTTTCTACATAAAATCGATTTTAAAGTCTTGCAAGCTTTACTTTAAGTCAAAACTTCCTATTCTTTATACGATTATTATTACCACGACTGCGTAACTTCGCATGGTAACGTAGTTTCACAAGCAATACAGTCCACCTACCTAAAGTGCTGGACTGTAAACCACATCACAATTAATTGCGCAACGGATTTTCCCTCGTTATTACACGTAATCAGTCATTGCTCAAGTAACATGACCAACACTATTGTGTATCAAAGATGACGATGATCTTTTTCTAATAACGTATTTCTGCACTTACGCGCCACAAAAAGACCAGAGTTTCGTAGCTAATTATTTGCAAAATCGAAACGCATGTTAAGAGAGTTGCTTGCTTTCATTCATACCCATGAACATATGCTCGGTCTGCAAGTCTTTTCCATCAGACTGGGTCACCGCAGCGGGTAGAAAGCTCGGCCCCACCATCTGTCTGCCACATAAAAATGGAGGAATCCCGCTGAGCGCCTTTCCCAACGACACAACAAGCGAACTTGCCGGCATTATCTCCGCATTATCCCTTTCGTGCTGAACGCCAAGCACGAAAGCCGGGATATCATTTTTTAAAGCTTTTGAAGGACTCGGAAAGGGAACCGAGCTTAGGTACACCGACTACAAAGCGGGCGCTCCAACCGCTACACCACAGCATCGGTTGCTTGCATGTGATACCGAAAGTGACGTCGACACCTGTCGGAGGCTATAACACAAGTTATACATGAATCTTAAGCACGCTGTACGTGCTATTTTAGATCAATACGGTGAGTGAGCTTCGACGACCTTTGCCCATTTGGTCTTGCGATCATAAAGGTTTATAAAACATTTCTTAGTTATGCAAATATGCCTCAGTGGATTATCTGCCGTTTGTTGTAGTTCCTACAATTTAGCATACAAGACTAGTGTTTAGGAAATGAAAAACAGCTTGGGTAAACCTTTACCTTAGCATCAAGATCGTTGATCATCTACTAATTGTAATTCCCTTAATTGTGAAGTAACGGGTGGTGGTTTGTTGGCCGAATTCAACAACCATGTCGTTCTAGCCTGATCAGCATGTTTCTACTGCTTCATCGGCGATGTGATCCATCGCTATCTCGTGGAAAAGCAAAGATGTTCTCGCCTTCAAACGCAAATTTTTCCGTTCTTGGTACAGTAAGCAGTAAAATCTTACCTCACAAGTTCTAACAATGATTCGATAATGATAAACCGAAGTTTTATCGTCGATTTTTTCTCGTCTGAAACTGATCACAACTGGTCCGTATCTGTCGTCGAAGCCGAAAAAATTCTGATGATCTGTGAACACAAAGCTATCACAGACCTCAGTTTGCTACATCTTCTGCATATAGCAGCAACGAAATCACAAAAACAAATGGAAAAAGAATTAGTTAATTGGTACGTCATACACAAATTTGTCAACTTCCCCTAAAGAACGAAAAGGACATCTCACTTTCCTGATTTTTTTTAAGCGATCCCATTCAAAACGCCTCTAAAGTTACAACCTTGCCAATCCTTCGAAAATATTCACTGTCGTACTTAGGTGGCGCTCGGTGGTGTGCAAAAAATGTTGACAAAAAAACTTTTCTGTTGTTAAACTGACGCTTTATCAGTTACCCCATTGGGCGTGTTAGTCGACATTTCATCATTTATGTTAAATACGCTAATAACCTTTGCACGTTCTGTGTCACTCAGGCTACATATTTAACTCATCTAGCGAGCACTTAATTTAGTCAGGGCGAGTTTCCGTGTTGCTCTCTACAGTAGTTATATTTGACGCTATTCCGCCGCTGACCCACTGCAGAAAGTTCTAAGCGGACAGCTTCTTTTCTACCAATCAGGAAAATTGGACCCATGGACGTATTATACGATCGATAAAAACAATCAGTTTTGTAACGTCATCATCACACAGCCATATGGCAAGTAAGCCAATAAACTCAAGATATGAATTATTAACACCAGTTATCATGGAAAAATTTCGCAGCAAGAAAAACAGTTTTCAATTTAAGAAAGCTGGGATTGATCCAAGCAAGAATAGATGTAGTATTTACAGGGTGTTCAATATTTATCGTTACTATTGTTTTTGCCCATATTTACTAAATAAATCTCGAAATATGCAAATCAAACCAAAATAAACATGTTGTTTAACTATATTCTTTCCGAATATCTATAATTTATTCAATATGCCTTCCGTCGGCACCGATAACCTGCTGCAAACGCTTGCAGAACGCTTTGCAAGAATCACGAATGATTGCTTGGGGAATTTCTGCTCACTCCTTCAAGAGTGCCTTTAAAGCCTACACATTTTTGTGATGAGAAGGTGAGATCTTGCTTTTCAATATGGACCAAACGCTGAAATCAAGGGTTCTACCTGTATGCGGGCGACCTTGCCTTGGTTTATTAGCTATCTTCCCAGTTTTCCTGAATCGCTTAAGACTTAAGTGTTCACCAAAGCAACATTCTGTTTACATTTACTAATTTAGCAATGTCTTCGCGATTTTCCTGACTTCTACAACTCTACAATTTCTATTCTCGCAAGTGAAATTTTCGGCAATTATGTGGAAAAGGGAAAAAAGTAGATGTTTAACACATATTTAAACTTATAAAACATCAAAATTTGTGAATATGTTTGATGTTTTCTAAACATATATAAAAAGGTAGTAACAATATAGTCATTGAACACCCTGTAGTAGGCCTTGATCGAAAAGGTACAGATGGCGCAGTTAAGCAAGAGTGTACAATCCGCTTTTTTATAGACACGAATTTTGGGAGGTAATGCAGTACAACATAAGGTACAAACTCAACATTTATACGTACTCCAATAATCGTTACTACAACTAGCATCCGAGTCACTACGTCATAATTTAGATTATTCAGTATGCATCACGCTTAAATAATTAAAAGACAAGTGGGTCCTTACGACGAAAAACCAGTTTTTGTTTGCACTTTGCCTGCAGCTTATAAATAGTACAGTGATGTGTATCACTTGACATATGCATAATAGGTAGGTCGGTACAAGATGTTATTCTTATGTAGTAAAAGCTGCGCAAAAAGCCCCGTGACATGCTGACCAAGCTAAACGCTAGCCTATCCTCTAACAAGTAGTGAGTAATAAGTAGGTTAAAAGAAAAACGTGTCATTACTGACCCTTGCGAAAATCTTCCATATTACTCATAGAATTGTTGCTTAACTGAAGTAAAAATTTGGCATTTTCCTTTCCACGTAATTATGAGTTAGCAAAATAAGAAGAAACAAATCTAATCGAATTAAAAATTGATTCTTCGCTCACGCACTTCTGCTCAATATATTCTGTTACCAAAAGGACAACGCTTATGGTTGAAAACAAAATGGGTTGAGTTCACACTCGCTTCGGAAATACCACTACGGCTGACACAGTTCATTTCTTTCACAAGCTGTGCAACCAAGCGTAGGAAATGGGCGTATAGCGCCTTTCCCAAGTGCACAGCAATCCTCAAACAATCACTGCTTCCCTTTTTCACTTTAATTGATTTGTATTCTTTGTCAAAAAAGCGATTATCTAACGGCTTGTGCTTGCAAATTATGCGAGTAAAAGTCACTGCGTTATAAAAATCAAAATTTGAATTTCAAATTTACTGGATTGAGCGCTGCGCAAGAATTTCGACTGAATTGTGCAGTGATTAGCGTGCAATAGATAGCGTGGAAAGCGCCTCGCAGCGATATTCATATAAGGCAACGTTGACAACTGGCTTGAACAATCGTCAAGCAGAATTGACTTACTTACAACCAACAACAGCTTCCCGCGTTTCCGCTCGTGACGTCATCAGAGCGCTGACGTCACGAAAAGAGTCGTATAGCTGCAAGGGCATACAAAAACCGGAAGCACGGGCAGCGAAACTAGCTCCAATCCAAAGCCAGCAAATTGGGCACCGTAGAATACAACTTACGTTGCAGGAACAACATAGCCAGTTTTTCGTGGCACAAATTTTTAAAGCAGAAAAAAGGCGTTTTGCAAAAGCTTTTCTTGTCGCTCTCAATAGTTTAACTACATTTTAAGCGCAGAGCTGCTGGAGCAGTGATTCTCAACCACTGTGCCGCGAAATTATAAAAGTTTGCCGCCAAATTTTAGATATATAATTACGATAATATTATCAAATAATATGATTTAAAAAGAAAATTCTTTTTAACAGGAATATATTTAAATCCATAAAAATTTCTAAATTATATCGCTAGCTCCAAGTGGTTACGATCGATAGAGAGCGTCTTATAACCTAGAAATAAAACAACAAAGCGAGTGCTGAAGGCGCGAGGCTTCCGAAGGAAGCAATGCTATTGAGAGATATTTTACAAACAAACTAATGTGGTGCTTTAAGGCATGGCTTGGCAGCGTGTGGTGCATGTAGCGAAATTCGGCGAGCGAAGAGGCCAGTTCAAAAAACGCAGGTTCGAATCCCACAGACGCGTTGCATTAAAGCTGACGTTTAAGAATACAATGTACGCTGAAGCTGGCGCAGCTGCATTAATTGATACCATTTAAATCGGCACGGGTGATAATGTGCCTTGCCGCGGTAAAATCGCACCATACTTAAATGTCAAACCAAACACATGAGGAAAAGCAAGGACACTTTTAACTCCCCAGGGCACGTCAAGCAGGGAGAAAAGAACATGCTACATAATGCGTGGCCAGCGAGAACTAGAGAAAGTTTAAGGGGAAATCACAAGAAAACAGTGTCACTGTGTCAAATCGCATCTCACGAAAGACATTTTTGCTATTTTGCTTTAGAACAGCTTAATATCAGAAATGTGATCCCTACTTCCAAACTACGGGAAACGCAAGGTTTCCTTGGGTTCGTGTCAGCAATGAACACAGCTCATAGACCTAAAGCATAGCCAGGATCTTGAAATGAAATATTCTATTAGAAAAAGGAGCACAAAAAGTCGTAAACATCTTGTGTGCAGAAACACATAAACGTTTAGTAACTTTTCATACAAACACCTGATAGGAGGAGCCGGCTTGGCCGGCTGAACCGACACTCTCAATCCCGATGTTACTGACGGGTCTCTGCAGGTGATGCCGTCATATATACTATAAAGCAAGCATTTTTTCTTATGCTAATATGCTACCTGTTATGGTATTTATGTTGTTTATGTCTATACTCTACATCATTGTAATAAAACCCCAAGTTTAAGAAAAAGTCAACATAAAACTATAACCACAACAATTTGTAAAACTGAATATAGAGAGAGCAAGAGCCGCTTTTGTCGCTATGCCGGAAACAAGACAAATAGCGCAGCCAAATTAGGAACCTAATACCACAAATATAAATAGGAAAGGGGCAGCACCACATAGGAAAATAGGCTTACCATTAAATAGTTTCTTTTCTTTAATTGTGAAAGCAACCACCATTTCGCCGCTACAATTAGTTTTGATATGTACAATCTCTTCTCTCTCACAAATATTAATATTAACAAGAATTTGTGGCAAGATTCTTTGTGAGCATTGGCAGTCATGATTAACAGAATATGATGATCACAATTTCGTGTAGAATTGTGAAAGTGCATAAAATCCATTAACTTTTCGCTACTGCTCACACAAGAGCCGAATGGGTGAAGCTGGATTGGCTGGTTTAACCGAAATAGACCCGGACATTACTGATGGAGGCCTCTGCCGGGCGACGCCAGCTAGTTTCTTATAAAAGCATCACGCAATTTTTATGTTGATGAATTAACTTAATGCGCCTTCCTTATTACCGGACGTTCATTAGAAACAATATTAAAGGACATACGTCGCTAGGAGCTACACACTGATATCAAAAGTAAATGGGGTCTTTTTCTCGGAACAGCTTCGAAAAAAGTGGGTTGTTGCTTGATGGCTGACTGCGACGTCAGTGCACATGACGTCAACAAGCGAACACTAAATCTCTTTTGCGAACCATTTTTATGTATTACAATCGATTTCCTTCGTGCTACAACCAGTGATGCAAATGACAGGAGGAGAAAGACAGTCGGACGAGTCTTCTAACTTTTCGGAAAAAAGTTTAAACCATTGAACAGCATACGCGTAACATAACTCATTTTTAGAAAAATTTCAAAAATCTTCCCCTTCCCAACTCCTGTGATAAACTTGCTTACTCAGCCACATCATAAATACCTTTTTCGTAGAAATGAGTACGATAGTAATGCGCTCCGGCGTCGACATTTTCAATGCCAAAGCTTACGCTTCCCCTGGTGGGCGAATTCGGTGGCATCACATTGTCCGAGCTGCCATGTTCCACCACGGACAGATATGTGTGGTTTGTTAACACGTTCTGCGCCTCGGTCGTAGATTGGTCTGCATCATTTCCGACCTACAAAGCCACTGACGTAACAATGCCGATGATACTGCGCATGGTTGTAGAAGAGGCAGTAACATGCAAAAACAAGAACCCTTCGAAAAGTTCCCCGCCATAACTACTCGAGTTTAGACCCGTTTCGAAGTACGGTATAATCAGCGCAGGATCGATGATTTTTAATCACGTGCACCGCAATCAGAGAAAACGTCGTGAAGTGCCGGTCGTGAAGACAACAACGAAACACAAGGCAGGCATTTGATTCTGACTTTTCGACTTTGAGCAAATTTCGATCGCAATTTCGCTCCGGTCGCTCGTGCCGAGCCGAAACACCACTTCCCTTCATCTTCTCATTGCTTTATGACGCATGTTTAACTGTAGCAGTTTTGCACAAATGCATTTTATACCAACTTATCAATGACCGTGCAAATGCGTCACTCACCTGCACTGATTGACCCGGAGTGGCTGATATGCATATCGTTCGATCTGTTTCGCCACCTATCTCGTTTCGAAAGAATGGACAGCTACAACAAGAACAATTAGGTAGCAATTAAGTGCCGGAAACTGGCATTCAATTTTTTCATAAACTCTTTCATGAGGTAAGTTTTTGGAGCAATATTTTTTTCACGGGGAGCATGCCCCTGCCTACCTTCAACCTCAATTTTTAGACATCAGGGTCACCAACCTCAGTTTAAAAGATAGGCTGCTACCAAAAAGTCACCTCTTACGACATGCTCGATGACCAGCCTCACTATTTACCTCGGAAAAGCACGGTAATGTGAGAAAAGGAGCAGTCAATAACTTGTGGATTTGGGAGAAACTTCGAACAGACTAGCAAAAGCCAACAAATGCGATGGGTTGGGCTTCTTTTGAGGAGGGTAATAATGATATGTTAAGAGCGTCAGATTTTTAAGTGGTTGGGAGGAGAGGTGTGGGTGACTAAAGATGACGTGGAGAAGGCAGGAGGTTAAACAGGTGGAAGAGATTGGAGTACAAAAAAGGAGGGAGCCATTGGCAGATCGAAGAGGCGTGATGCTGTAGACAAAGTTACAAGATCATGAGCCGAATCTGGCCACCTTTGCCAAATTGGATCTAAAATACTGGATCTCTAAGTAACAATATACCGTAACCAGCCCGTAGGCACACAATAAAATGACAGAAAACCTCGCACAATAGAAATTCTTTCTGGTTCTTCATAAATCACTGCACTCACTTAATACTGAAATATGAAACTGCCTTCACAATGTTGGAACTGCGAAGATGCTCACCCCACATATCGTAAGAGGCAAATTTCGGGCAGACACCAACACGACTGACCTAGTTATAACAAAGCTACCAGTCTACGTATGCGTGACCGGTTCGAAATATACGTCGCTTACCCTACCCGAATCTTGGTGCGGTTGGCGATGAACCTGGATCACCTTTCATGCCTTGCCTCCATTTTATTGAAGAGGAAGCAAACTAACAACATGGCACGAAGTGGGCTGATCAGGGCTGCCACTCAAAAACCATTTATTTTTTTATGATTTTATGACTAAAAAAAGCAAATATTTATGTGACTTGTTTTAACTCTTTTGTTCACGATTTTTTAAAACATTTTTACATTTGTTTACGCTATTTTTTGCTAATCATAAAAACAAAAACTGCAACAACACTGAACAACCACTGCACTTTACAACACAGTAAAATGGCAAAACTAAATTACTGATATTTAGCGTTGATTGATCTATTGAAAATGTAATGATGGTATTGATGGCAAACAACACCATCCACTTTGAAAAAAACAGTGTTCAGCAACGTAATGTATGTGTTGGCCAACCAACTTTGTTAACTTCTAAAAACATAAATACCACAAGCTGACTAACTAAATTTTATGTAGCATGCAGTAGGAACACTGTAATTTGTATATCATCCTACTGACAACCCAAAACACTGCAATCATGTTGTTACTAAATGATAAACTGATTTAATCACAATGACCTAAGTCAAAATCGTAGAGCTCTGTAAATATGCTCAAGAAAACTTATATTCAATGGTAGGTAATTTTGCAATGCATCGTACCACTAGCGTTATCAGTAACAATGCTAATTAAAGCTATAACTACCAAATGTGCTATTCACATTTTACTAAACTATTAGGTATTATTTTCAAAATTGTGCTAAATTAAATTCATCATGATCCAACTGAAAAGACAAAGGACCATAAATTTAATAACAAAGAGAGCATGAACTACTTTTGTCAAACATACATGCTCATCTCCATATGTTCTAGTACACATGACCCAACAAAAACAGAAAATGAATTCTAACGAGAGCTATTCGACGCCACTCTAACACTAACCTTCACTATACATTACACCAAACCACTTAGGCAGCATTGTCTTGACTGCCAATTACACAAAATCTGTCAACTAAAGCGCTATCAATTCTTTTTCCTCAATACTGTTAGTTCTTCATGACAATTTCTTTTCTTCTGCAGTCAAACATCAATCTTAGATCGGGCATAATGCAACTCTTGTTTTTGAATATGCCTACTCGTTGCAGAAAGTACTTTTTCTAATTGCTTATTTCCCTCTTGAATAATGGCATCTGCTACCAGAATATCACTTTTTAGTTTTTCAATGTTTGCTTTAACTTATTCTTATTATTTTTTTGGGCTGCTTCTGCAAAATATTTTGCACGTGCACTTTTTGCTGCAGCAATTACTTGAGCAGTACATGGAAACTTAAGTACTTCACCAGCTCAGTGTAGCTAATCTTTAACCAGTCGTAGAGATACTATTGCTCTCTCTTTCATCACAGATCCATGACTGTCCATCAGCTGCTTATTAATGGAAAATCCTCGTTCAGGGCTTGCATTGTCATGGCTGAAAGAGAGTGGGAATTTGACCAGTGCAAACGTCTGTGGGTATTCGGCAACGCCATTTTCATTTTGTAAAGCTCCAACTTTTGACAAAATATTATCAATGCGCTTGTAGATGTAGCGTTTTTTGTGCTTACAGGTGTGGCTTACAGGTACGATTGTGGCTTACAGGCCACAAGCGTACAGAGCTTGAAGCCAGTAACTTTTGCATTGATCAGCACATCGAAAAGGCATAACACCATCATTCAGTTTTTTTGAACCAATGATCTTTTAATTCTTCAGTTTGATATTTTATCCATTGCATTCTAATTTTGTCACAGATTTCTTCTCGAGTAACAGGTGGTTTCACGTCAAAAACTTCACAAGAGTTTATTGCTCAACAAAGGAGTTATAGAAAAACTGAGTTGTTAATGGCATTCGTGGCACAGGAACTCGTTTCTTTTGAATGGGTGAAGATATTGCGCGTCTTTTAAGATGGATAAATGAAAAGGTAAACAATCTAAAAGATAACTTGTTGCAGACGAGTAGAAATTTAACCAATCTTTTCTAAAGACGTCTCGCTTGTTTTGATAAATTACCAACTGATGTGTCTGTTAATTAAAATTACTCTTGGTTTTTGTTCCGATTTCTAGTTTCCTTTAGATGAATATCTACCAATAGGTTTTCAGACTCTACACCAGATAGCACCCTTTTGGGAATAAACTTTTCCATCAAATTCGAAACAAGCTTACATACTGATGAGTACAGCAAGTGCATCTTCGACATAGACTTTTGGGTACCCACCAGTGGCGGTCCGCCTTGTTGGTGGTGGGGTTGCCAGTCATTCATGACTGGTTCGAAATGGGCTGCGATCTCCCCCCTAGCCTAATTTCAATTAGGTTGACGGCATGAACCTGAATTTCCGTTCGTGTCGTAACACCATTCCGAGGGAGAGGAGGAATAATCACCAACAGGTCTTCTGAAGTGAGCTTCGATTTTTTTGCCAAACAGCTGTTTGGGATTTTCTTTATTGCATTTGGCATGAGACTTGACTTGTGAAACACCACTGCCATCAATATGAATCGGTTTTATAGATCTTTTGCCGTAAGCCTCGTGGCAGTCTGCTTTAACAACTGCATGCCAGTCATAACGTTTCTCCCAAATAACTCTGTATTTATATTTTCCCATAACTCATAATATATCAACAACAAAAACTATTTCACAACAATAAGCTTAAGTACACCTACAAAACCTGAAACACAGGATCAATCTTTATTCTTGATGTTGATTACCACCACTTCTAACAAGTCTTGCTTTAACAAACTTAACTTACATAACTTTGTCTACACAAAACGCACCAAAAATAAACTACAAAATTGAAAACAACAGCAGCAAATTACAAAGTTTGTTCTTTTCTTTTCAATGCAATTATAAGTAAAAATAATAATAAAACTTTTTCCACCTCATAGTGATCAACCTAAACCCCCTAGCCTAATTTCAATCAAGTTGACAGCATGAACCTGAATTGCTGTTCGTGCCGTACCTCCAATCCCGAGGAAGAGGAGGGGTAACCGCAAACAAACAAACACGTTGCTGGAGCCAAGCTGATTATTCCAGCGGCATCACTATTGCATAATTTTTCAGTTCTTTTGCTAATACCCTGGCATATTATTCTCAAAAAAGGCAAGATTTATACAAGTCATTATGCTATACAACTACCACTTCCATCCCAACAAACAGGCGCAGCCTTTCTGGCAGAATCGCTTATAATGAGCTAAACCAAAGAAACACAGCTGAAAACAAAACTGTTCGTTTCTCAAAAGAAACCTCAAATTTACTGAAATTAGCAGCACAACCCACACTACAACATTTCAAAAAATTATGATTCTTATGATTGGCATAAAAATTTGTCCTTCTTTTATAATTTTTTGAGATTTTGGACATCTAATATTAATATAGCTTTGAAAAAAGCTGTTTGAGCCATAAGTTTTTCGTGACGCTCTCATCAGTGGCGGTATCGCGTCAAAAGGGAAGATCTAGGGTGAATAAGTGTGTTATATAGACGTTAGGCAATCAAGACAAGCCAATGATAGCGCTAGTATTGCAAAGCGCGCCAAAGAAAGATTTCGCAATTGCGAAAGTTAGAGAAGGCGCAGCAGGAAACTTATTCACTCTAGATCTTCCCTTTTGACATTCATTCATTCATTCACGCGTATGAGCTCAAGCTCGGTTTGCATGCCTTTTGTCAGACTGGGCCACCACGATGGGTAGACTGCTTGGCCTCACCATCTGTCTGCCACATAAAGACGGATGCGTCCCGTTAAGTGTCTTGCCCAAGGACACAACAAGCATGCTTGCCGGCTTGTTCTCCACACTATCCCTTATGTGCTGAGCGCCAAGCAGGGAAGCTGTGAATACCAGTTTTTAAAGTCTTTTGGTATGACTCGACAAGGGAAATGAACCCCAGGTCTACCGACTGTGAAGCGGACGCTCTAACCACTACGCCATCGCGCCGGTTCCCTTTTGACGCGATACCGCTACTGATGAGAGCGTCACAAAAAGCTTATGGCTCAAACAGCTTTTTTCAAAGCTATATCAAAATTCTGTACTACCAACGAGATTTTTGACATCTAATATATAAAGCGCCATTCCGTCTGTCTGTGTGTCTGTTTTAACTCCTCTAAAACTGCTACACCTACAAGCATCAAACTTAGCACTAGTATTCACCACTCCGTGGTGAATACTATAAGGGTATTCGTGACGTCATGGTGACGTCACGATCAAAATATTTTTTTAGAAATTGCATTACTTGACTGAGGACAACCGCTTTTTGCTCAAACGAAAACCACCTTCCGAATTACCACATTTCAAAACTTTCATTTGTTTTGGGTCTAAAATGACGTCACAATCAACGATTTATTGCACAATCTGTTTTATGTTTTTTCTCAATAAGTACTCATCGCACAAACGCAATTAAACGTTCTTTTAGAAGATATTAATAAGGTGCTTTCGATAAAAACAACTTTACAACAATTAAAGATTATTTGACAATGCTACGAGCAATTCTTTAAGAACTTTAAGCTCTCTATGCACTTTTTCTTTTCTTTTTCTCTTCCACGCTTAAACTGGCTCTATGATGTCATATTATATCTCGTACAATGAACACAAATGCTCGCTATCGCAGATCATAATATCAAGATGTTTTCAAAAATTGCAACCTTTTTGCAAAATCAATTTAATAACTGATTTGTGACCTCATTTCTCAACTGATTTTCAAACTTTATCCAACAAATTAAAGGTTATTTCAATGCGATTCCGATAGTATACAATATGTACAATTAATAATAGTTTTCATACTGAAAAAACTGAACTTTATGACTGTAAATTTTTACCTCTTCCGATAGTAGTGAGTTTAGTAAAAACAGGTGACTTCAATACAAAAACGTTATAATAAAGTACTAACAATTACTGTCCTTTGAAATCTTATGAAATTTCCTTTCCAGCAATATGTGACTTCAATTACATAAGGCTAAGGATTAGTTTATAATGACTAATCACAACCTGGTTGCCATACATGATGTTTCATTTTTGGTCGAACAATTATCCTACTTGACCTAACAAACTTGCAATTGTTAAACAAAGTTAAATCTTTGGTGCATTTTGACTACTTTTCCTCACAAGCATTGTTCTTTTGCATTACCTGTCGACGTTTTCAAATAGATCCATTAAAAACTGAAGTCTCCAAATGTTCGTGAAATGTAGTCTATCGGTTAAGAACACACAAAATTTTTGTGGCTGCAGTTTACAAAATTGCAATTTCTAGAAAGACTAAGTCCTTTGGCACATTTTGGGCATTCTTTCTTGGTAGCATGATTTTTTGACACTATTGCTCAAATTATTCAAAAAGATTCAACGAAAAATGAAGTCTACAAATTTTAATATGTAGCCTACTCCAAGCAAAACACTTGGTGATCACCCAAGAAAAAAACGAGGAAGTAAAGATGGTCCTTTCTTATGATTTGCTACAAAATGTAAGTGTCGAGCAACATATAATCTAAACGTTGAAGCAATTTCCTTTGCAATTGGGCAAGGCCGCCACAGCAGCCAGCTGATTTGATGTTCTTAACCTCGACATTATTAATGGGGGCTCCCGCTACTGCTATAACTCAACTGTGAGTGCTTCATTTCGAATTAGTTTGCTCTTTGCATGTCGGCGTTTATGCCAGGGCCAAGCAACATACACGCATTTAGAGACGTTACTTCATATTAATTTGCCTGCAGTAACGAAAAAGTACCAAGTAGCGATCCTAATAACGATGGCTCAAAACGCATTGTCTGGTCATAATGTTAAATGCCATTGCAATGCTTGCCACTACATAGTGAGAACACCAGTAGGCAGCAAAATTATTCATGTCATTTTGATAGCAAACATAAATGGTAAAGCCCATTACTGATATTTGTAATTGCCAGGATATCGGTACAAAACACTAATCTTCATTTAGAGGTAGGGAGGTATGGATTAAGGGCAAAGTTAAAAGCAATAAAGTTCCAAATTTAAAAGATCAAAATTAAACAATAATAACATCAATCTGTAACACTGGATTAAGAGGGAACGTTTTTGTTTGAAAAGAGCGTAATAGGCGTCTATTGCAAGAGGTTATATGATTTAAAGAAAAGCCATAGCCCCTTTTCATGCTATGGCCGTATTAAAGCAAATAGCGCAGGCAAAAATCTTAATGTCTCAAATGTTAATACAAAAAAGGGAATGTTACTAAATCATTTCGTTTTTGCTCTCATAAATGTTTGTACGATGAAGCTGGTGCAGCTGCATTAATTGATACCTTTTATAACGGCATGAGTGATAATGTGCCCTGCCGGGGTAAAATCGCGCCATATTTAGTAGAAACATGCTTTCTATTTTGCTTGGTAATAGCTTTATAGAGCTGCCGGAATCAAACCAAAAAAGTTGGGAAAAGCAAGAACTTATTTAACTTCTATGAGCATACCTAAGCAAGGAAAAACGAATATGAATCATAATGCGTAGCTACCAGGGACTTGAGAAAGTTTGAGGCGAAATTAAAACTAACAACGTCACTGCGTTAAATCGCACCACAAGGAAGAATTATTCGTATTTTGTTTAATGGTAGCTTTATAGAGCTACCGGAATCAAACCAAACATTTGGGGAAAAGCAAGGACACTTTTAACTCCCCAGGGCACGTCAAGCAGGGAGAAAAGAACATGCTACATAATGCGTAGTCAGCGACTCTGCGAAATCGCACAACACGAAAGACATTTTTGCTATTTTGCTTTAGAACAGCTTAATATCAGAAATGTGATCTTCCAAACTACGGGAAACGCAAGGTTTCCTTAGGTTCGTGTCAGCAATGAACACAGCTCATAGACCTAAGGCATAGCCAGGATCTTGAAATGAAATATTCTATTAGAAAAAGGAACACACAAAGTCGTAAACATCTTGTGTGCAGAAAACACATAAACGTTTAGTAACTTTTCATACAAACACCTGATAGAAGGAGCCGGCTTGGCCGGCTGAACCGACACTCTCAATCCCGATGTTACTGACGGGTCTCTGCAGGTGATGCCGTCATATATACTATAAAGCAAGAATTTTTTCTTATGCTGATATGCTGCCTGTTATGGTATTTATGTTGTTTATGTCTATACTCTACATCATTGTAATAAAACCCCAAGTTTAAGAAAAAGTCAACATAAAACTATAACCACAACAATTTGTAAAACTGAATATAGAGAGAGCAAGAGCCGCTTTTGTCGCTATGCCGGAAACAAGACAAATAGCGCAGCCAAATTAGGAACCTAATACCACAAATATAAATAGGAAAAAAACACATAAACTTTTGGTAACTGTGCACACAAGAGCCTGATAGGAGGAGCCGGCTTGGCCAGCTGAACCGACACTCTCAATCCCGATGTTACTGATGGGGGCTCTGCGGGCGACACCGTTGTATATACTATAAAGCAAGGATGTTTTCTTTTACTGATATGCTACCTGATAAGGTGGTTCCGTCATTCATGGCCTTATTCTACAGCATTGTAATAAAACCCCAAGTTTAAGAAAAAGTCAACATAAAACTATAACCACAACAATTTGTAAAACTGAATATAGAGAGAGCAAGAGCCGCTTTTGTCGCTATGCCGGAAACAAGACAAATAGGGCAGCCAAATTAGGAACTTAATATCACAAATATATATAATACCACATAGGAAAGGGGCAGCACCAATTGGCAAAATAGGCTTACCATTAAATAGTTTCTTTTCTTTAATTGTAAAAGCAACCACCATTTCGCCGCTACAATCAGTTTTGATATGTACAATCTCTTCTCTCTCACAAGTATTAATACTAACAAGAATTTGTGGCAAAATTCTTTGTGAGCACTGGCAGTCATGATTAAGAGAATATGATCATCACAATTTCATGTACAAGAATTGAGATTGAAAGACGGCTGGATCAAGTAGTGCAAACCATGACAGTTTATTTTGCTATCCAAATCAGCCAACGGACCCACATAATTGTCACATTCGCCAAACACTATTGCTTGGCTCTTAGCTGACTCACAGTTACATTGCATTTGGATTGTCTGTAAACCCAACAAACTTTGACACACAAGACCTTTCTATTAATTGCACGAAAGTGGTTGAAGGCACACAGTTCAGTCTTCATGCTCCTTTTGAACAAAAAGAGGCTTACCTCAAATATTTCAGAACGTTTTGTTTGAAAATAACTCGGCCTGATGTGGGCCTACTAAAATATGGTGAATGATTTTGGGGAAGCCATGGCCGCTTTTGTTGCTATGCCGTAAACACGACAAATAGCGCAGCCAAAACAATTTAATACCACAGATATAATCAGTCGGCAAATATACATAGGAAAGGGGTAGCACCATATCGCAAAATAGACTTACCACTAAATAGTTTATTCGTGCAATTGTGAAAGCAACCACCATTTCGCCGCTACTCTCAGTTTTGATTGTGTTTCAATCCCTTCTCCCTTAAGTATTAACCAAAATTTGTGGCAAGATTCTTTGTGAGCATTACCAGTCACGATAAAAGCGTATGCTGATCACAATTTCGTGCGCAAGAATTTTGAAAGTGCATAAAAATCATTTTACTTCTCGCTACTGCTCATACAAAAGCCCAATGCGTGAAGCCAGCACAGCTGGTTGAACCGAAATGCTAAACCCGTCATTACGAATGGAGGGCCCCTGCCGCGCGACGCCGGCTAGTTTCTTATAATTATATCATAAGTGGCAACCTTGGCTGATAAAAACACTATGCAGTTTGTAAGTCTGCAGGTTACTGTTAAGCGAAATAGTTTAAACCCAATTTTACATTTACATCGCCAACTTAGTATGAGCAATGCCTGTCAAAACGTCTTGGAAAGCAGTGCTTGCAATTAGGTTATTACCCAAGCCAAGAATACCAACGAGCAGACAAAAAATTACTGGACTCACAGTCTCAGGAAATTTTGTCTCAAGTGTTCATAAACGAATAATTTGCACAAGGTAGCATGGTGGAATAAAAAACATGCCCATCTTACCTGGCTACTATAGCGTTGGACTTGTTAAATTGCAGCCCACAATCTTCTTCTAACAACGTTGACACATCTTCTTGGCTTCCACAAGTACTAGAACCCTTGCTGGCCAAGCTATCAGTGCTTGGAGCAGCTAAAAGATGAAATAAAGTGACTAAATGGGAAAAACTAAATAAAACAAATGCAGTCTAATAGCAAAACAGAATCAACCGACATCTTTGAAAATATACCCTACAGAACTTTAATAATTTCGAGAAAACTTGTTTTCTAAGTTACATTAAAGCATATTTACACAGAAACCTCAAAAGAGGAACAACAGTAGTACTTTTCAGAAGTTTTCTTCGTAAGGGTGTAAATTAAATTAAAAAACAGCTAAGCATTTCGAGAAATTCATCACGACACTATCACTCCTTCTTGTTCGAATTAATACTTATCAGATTTGGCTGCAGCATCTGTTAGGTTTGTTGCAGGTGAGAAAGAATCAAGCTATTAATTATTTGGATGCTATATGAAAAGGATATCGTATTTTCGCTGTTAGCCAAGCAAAACCTGGTTTCAGTTTCGACGCATGCTTTCTCCAAACGTAAATGTGCTAGCGTAGACCTGGTTCTTTTATTTTGTTGATAATACGATTACAACATAATTGCGCTGCTGGACAAAGAACTAAATCCAGGCTTGGGAAAAAATACGTGTGGAAATTGAATTGAATGACAGCAGTATTCTTCAAATCAAAATCAAAATTTTCCAGCAAAATTACATGTCACGCGATGTTGTTTGCCGTGGTTACAGTCAAAGCATGTACAAACTTACATACAAAAATGGTAAAAGATAAACAACACTTTCATTATTGCAGTGACGCAGCAGCATAATAAATAACTCCGAAGGGAGACCAAACTAACGCAATCATGAAATATATACGACTAATACACGTGGAGTAACCGTCTGGATAATGGCAATCAACCATCAGAATGATAACGGTCCACTTGCAAACAGCATAATTTAAACAACTTTACAAGAACTGAGAATGTAAAAACTCACCTGCAAGCACGGCGGCCTTGCTGGCACCAGTAGGAGCACTTTTCTTCTTCATTTCTTCCATCGCTGTCACAGTGTCTTCAAACGAAAAGAGCATGGACTGGCAATCGTAGTGTGCAAAGTAATGCCGGTGTTTCTTTCCCTGTATGATCGAGCTAGCTGCAAAAGAGAGTAACGGTTTTTATCGAACAATAGCATATCGCATTAAAAGCATTTTGGAATGTTTGAACAGGGTCGCTAAGCACATGATATGCGTCTGTGTTACCGCCTATTACTTCAAAGCTGAACCAATTGACGCTAGGGTACGAATATTCCGAAACTTTTCAAAACCTTGGATTAAACAAATCACCATCACTGCAAAAATAACGCGTCAAATGGCGACTAATCAGTAGGTAACATTCGGAAGACTACTTCAGAAATCACTACAGTAGCAGCTGTGTATAACCAAGGTGCAGAAAAGAAAGTGCTTTGTGCCTATCTAAATATAATATAGAGCATTTTTGTTTGGACAGTCGCTGCTTTTACAGATAAAATTTCCATTTTCTTCCGCTCTAACGTTAAACCCCAAACTGCGCAAGATGGATACCAACGAAATGTGGGGATTCAAGTCGGAGCTCGATACCACGTAAAGTTCCAAGCATCAAAATTACGGACCACTCAAATCATGGGCTGCAATCATTATCACCAATGACACTCACCTACAGAACGAAACTCTTGCTGCTCTTTTTCATTTTGCACATCTTGAAGACGAGAGAGAAGTATGCGATGGTCAGGAACGTCTGATTTCGATTTCGGTTTGTTTTGACGACGTCGAGATTTCGGACTTTCTCCTGCACTGGCGGACGGACTGACATCACGCAGCTGTTGGCGATGAACAGAGTATAAACACCGCGGAGAGAGTAAAAGTATTTTAAAACCTGCCAATTGCACTCTACAAGCAAGAGATTGACCAAAAGCCCGACCTGCAGTCAGATCCCGCGCTTTCCCGAGTTGCAATAGAGGTGGCCGTTCACCTGGCATGTCGTAAGAGGCTACTTTTGGCCACCAAACAACGGTAGCTCACCTTGTTGAAGGTGGGGCACCTGTCAATAACTTGCATTCAGGTCAGGCTCATAATGAACCGCTGCTAATCACCAACTCAATTAAATTAGGTGTGCATTGCAAGCTTGGATGATCGTTTCATGTTGTTGTTGTTGTTGTAATTACCCCTCCTCTTCCTCGGAATGGTGTTACGGCACGAACGGCAATTCAGGTTTATACCGTCAACCTAATTGAAGTTAGGCTAGGGGAAAGATGGTAGCCCATTTCGAACTAGTAACGAGTGACTGGTAGCTCCACCACCAACAAGGCGGACTGCCACTGGTGGGTACTAATCGTTTCATGTCGTGCCTCTATATTAAGGAAGGAGCGAAGCAGGCACGACAAGACAACTTGCATTGAGCGTATCATCGTCAAACCATTCCAGGCCAAGCTTGTCAAGTAAAAAGTAGCAACCAGGATTCGCGGTAAGTTACCGTGTAAACATGCTTACACTTTTATCATCTCTGCGCAATTAGATAAACAAGGATGTATATGGTGTAATTACAGACTTGCAATGCTATCATTAACACAATTATTGCTTTGGAAACAAAAAACAGTGGTGAAAAACTTACTTCCTCAAATAAATAAATAAAAGTTTAAAAGAATTTCACATATAATTGAGGACAAAAAACAAAGATCTCGACCTTCATTTTTAGTGTAAAAACTTCCTTCTGAGACACGATTTTTTTAAAAATCCTTCTTTCCTCTGCTTACGCACGAGTACACGCATGCATAAAATCAAATCTAATATAAGGCTTTGGCTGGGTGAATGGAAACGCTGGGTGATTACGTCAAGGTATGACTACCATCGACATCGGTTCATGTAACGAGTTATAATAAGTGTTGAGTCAAAGCACTGACGACCCCGGACATAGGAAAGTCACTTATAATTGAACCATATCATCAAAGCGATAGTGACGGGAAAAAACGCGGTGGAAACCGCGCGTAAGTAAACAGCTTGGCAAACAAGTTAGAAGATATGGTCGGCTCCAACAACGCTCAACGGCATGGCGATGATTTGAATTTTTTTTGAAGATGCTCAAACATGGTTCTATCGCCGACAAAAACGGAGCTTAAGCAAAATGATCTGGAACGCTTCCACGTTAAAAGTTTAATTAAGTTGAGTCCTGCAACAAAATGGGGCGGCGGCGGCGGCGATCGTTTTGCTCGATCCATATAAACTAATTACTGGAGAGGCACGAACCAATGGAAGACTAAGTTATGTTAAACTAAGGTCCAGGCTCAAGAAGCATTTAGTTCTTCAAAAAACTAACATCTTCCTACTTTTGCTTTACGCATAGATTTTACTATCTGTCCCCTTTTCCTAAACGGTTTTGCACAGCCGCAAGTTAAAAATAGCAACCAAAATCGTTGAAAGAGCGAAGGTATCCCCTTAAATTAGCAAAGCTTTTTTCAGGAGCCTCACCGTACTTGGGATCAGGTAGTAATAGATAAACATTACTTCTTCCCTGGGTTGAACCTCCTAACCCTCTATTACCGAGGCAATTACTTAGTGCAGCCTAGATTGCAAGAACACTCAGCTAAGCAATGCATATAATGAATTACGGGATGCAACACCTCGCTCTGCAACATTTCTACGCAAAGCTCCAAGGTATATCGCTCCACAATTAAACACAGAACTGACCTTGTACAAGTGATTTGGAGAGGAATGACACGATTTATTTCTTCTGTACTCGTGCATTAAATCCTCCTCGATTAGCTCTTTGCTTTCATTTAATGACGAGGTGCTTGCGTGGCTTTTTGAATACAGGAAACTGGAAATTGCAGCATGATCTTTGGCTTCTGACAATCCATTTAATGAGTCTCTCTGAGCGTCACTGAAAGAACGCTGGCGGCTGTACTCAGCCGCAGTAACTACGGGGCTAGAACGCTCGAGTGCGACTATGCGATCATTGCGTTTATTAGAGTCGCTTTCGGAACTTTTCCTATCGTTTGAAGACGAGGTTTTGCGACCAAATTTCACTGGAGTCAGCGCTTGTGATGGGGTGTAGGTAAAAGCGACGTTCGCTCTTAATTTGGACTCTGATGTTTGGCTGCTGCTGAGCTGTTTCGTGTACAAATGGCTCGTTACGCGAGAGGGGGGGTCTTTTTCGAACCCATTTGTATGATAAGTTCGAAGATCTTGTTTGCGGAAGGCTTCGTCTTTTTTCCTTTCGTAAACACGAGGAACAGTGCTGACCGTCCTTTCCGAATATCCGCGTTTGGATCGATCCGCAGTTGAACAAGGAGTAAATGCCTCGTCAGACGAGGTTGAAGTGTGAGACTTGTGGAAATTACGGGGAGAAGCGGGAGGCTGATCGACTGAAGACAATGGGGAACGATGCTTTGACGCTGATGGGTCTGGCACTCGGTCCGGACCGTATCTGCTGGGCAGAGATTTTAGCCTATCTCCCCCTTCGCTCTTGCTTGAAGGTTTGCTAGGTTCAAGCCACGTGGGCTTAAAATGACTTTGAGTCGCAGGCAGAGAGAAACCAGCTGCACTTGAAGAGCTGGAAGGTCGCCTTTTGTCAGGAATTTCAGAATGCTGCTTGTGATCATTTTTACCGGCTAAATCACGAGGCAGATCACCATTTGAGAGACCGACTTTATTGTAAAACTGCGACGCTTGCTGTGCACGTTGACGAATAACGTTAAACTCGTTCATTAAAGAATGTTCCCCCCTTGGACCTTTCATTTTCTGAGGAGAGAGCATTACTCTATGCGCAGTCATATTCCAAGTTCATTATCATAACACAAAAATCTAGCCACTACATCATCTGCAAAACAAGAAAATTTAAGCTCTTCCAAGTGAATTGAGAAAAATTCAACAAAATCAGCTTCTTCGCTAAATGAGGGAATGCTAAAGTTGGTATCGCAAAATTTTACATATTGATGCAAACTCGAATGGAAAACACGTACAAGCATCTCCAGAAAAATGACATTTAACGAAATAGGAAAAGCAACGTGAGCAGCAAGCTTGTTACAAATGCGATTCTATGCTTACTGGTTTTAGAGAGAAACCCAATTTGAAGCACTACGCGTACCACCAACATAAGAAATTAATCAGATTAACATCCTACTTTCTACTTAAGTGGATAAGCTATAAAATGAATAGTAATGTAATGTGATATAGTGGCGATGTCTGCTGAAAAAGCGAGGCCAGTGAAACAATCAAGACTATATTGGCATTGTAATGATTTATGAATTTGCTTTACGGTAAGCTTCCAAAAACTTTTGATGATTGGTTGAACAAACATTTTAGCCGTTAAAAAACTACCAGCAGTGAGACAAACAACCTTTAAGCCACCGACACAACTACAAAATGATCAAGAGAATCGGCTGGCCTTCAAATTTACAAGCCTCAAAAGAAACTAACTAACTTAATTAGGTGTGAAATGTCAAAAAGTCGCATCATTTCAACTTAAGGCTTTCCTAAACTAGTGCAGCCTACGCTATTCTGACACTACCGTTACATTATGTAGGTTGTTCTCCCTTCTGCTAGGAAACAGCAAGTCATTGAATGACAGCTCGTGACAGTAGTACAACCGATCATCTCAACATAACATGAAACATTTAATGTAACTAAAGGTGATTCATTCAATGACCCTAAGTGCATGTTGATCTACCATCGTTCGAAAGCTAACCGATTTGACAAGTGTACGGTGCTTTCTGACTACGTGCTTAAAAGGTTGAGCAATGTAAAATTCATCTCGCAAGTTACCTTGCACCGGGCCTGTATGATTCATAAGTCCACTGCACCATAACATTGCGACCTTTGGGCAACACAAAACTCCAAGAAATCTCCACCGCTTGAAACTGCGAACTGCTAGTGATGTTGTCTAAAGTTGAACTAATGGTGAAGCATTCCAAATTAACCCGAACACATGGTGCAAAACGGCAACGCTATAGTGTACACAACATGATTGCTATGCACTCTTGAACACTTCAGGTGCTTTACAGAGCTTGCTTGCAAAATTTGCGATAAAAAAGCATTGTGCAGGATGTACTGGAAACCGTGACAGAGTCTGCATGTAAACTTTTGAGCAAAATCAAAAACGTTTGCTGTTATAAGAGCGATGAACAAGCAAAAAAAAACAAAAGCTGTTCAAGAGGCAAGATGTCAACATCACAAGTTCTCCACAGCAGCACTTCATGCAATAGCAATACTGCAACCTATCACTTCTACGAATCACGCGTCTGCGAAATGCCGGGCTGCCGTACGATGTGACGCAATGATTTAAATAGAACAATGAAGGAACCTATCAGGTCTTTCAATCAATTAAATGCAAACAGTGCAAAGAAATGTTATCTCGGAATTAGCAAGCAGTTTTAAAGACCAAATAAAGCCATCCGATTTCGAAGGCGCAGAACGGGCAAAGATTAATCGAGTCGTGTGTTCAAAACTCCACACCCACGACTGGCATTGACAATAGGAAATTGTGGAGTCACAAAACTGTTTCCCAAAGGAAAATCTAGGAAGAATGGCTGTCAAAATAAGCTATGACATGTCATTCCAACACTACCACCGGTTGCATTTAACGCCATAAGCTTTCCAATACCAGAGATTTAAAAAAAGCATTTGCAAAACTTCCACTTCACGCCTAGCAGGAGCGATGCGCGAAATGAAATAGGAAACCGTATTTACTTAGTCATGAAAAAAAAAGAAGTGCAGTGGCCCCAACAGCACGTAGCCACTGTTGGTGCCATAACAGCAGCTACAGTCAGCGACATGGGTGGACAGAGCGAGGGAGGGACGAGATTACCCGAGCCCTAAACAAAAATGCTTTGGGAACTTGTGACAAAACACCGCTGTGGTTGAAAGAAGCCAAGAAGCTGAACACTTCTTTACATTGCGTGTAATGAGTAATAAAAATGGTGCGTGTGATCGTTTTTGTCAAGTTTTGGTGATAGCGTCAAGACTTAGATTCGTTCATCCGTCAGATCACAATAAAAGCAAAAATGTGTGTCTATCCAACTGTGCAAGTAAAAGGCGATGCGATATTTCAGTCACTAACACCTGCGTCATTGGCCGAGTCATCGATGTGAAAAGAATGAGGAAATTGTGCCAGTCGATCCGAGCCGTAATAGTGCGTCGGCGAAGCAGCAATGAAATGCCCTCTGTAGAATGCATTGCAATATCGCATCCAACATTTCAAATCTTTCGCGCACACTTGACACCTCACCGCCGTATTTTGAACACCTAGTACTTGGCAGCATTAAGCTCGCCAAGCAAAATATCTAAACACCGCGCTGCGCACCGTGACATTCAAACGACGCCCTTTTCGTGCATGTTCGTGTAAAAGTGATAATGGGCCGCCGTGACAGGATGCAGGCAGGTAGTGGTCAGAGATGGTCAGTGCCTTCGCCAGATGAAACACAGAGGAACGACACAAACATCAGTTCCTTTCTCTCGGCCTTCTTTCCTTCGCCACGAATACCTATGCGTGTTATTCACCTTGGATATATGTGGCAGCTATTTTTCAACGTTTCGACACACTCGAGATAGTAACTTAGGTTTTACGCGAGCGAGGCTAGTGCCTCAACGACTACACCAGTAGTTCTTAATCTTCTTTAGGTCATAAACCCCCAATTTCTACGACGATGGGCTTGCGAACCCCCAATATAAACAAAATCATATTACCCCATTATCATATTCAAGTGTTAAACGAAATTAACGTGAACTTCTGAAGGTCAGTTACTTCCACAAACACAAAAAGATAACCGAAGAACTGTTTCTGCTGCATAGTTATTTTTATGTTTCATCTCAACAACTAGCTACAAAATCAATCAAGTTAAATCATTTCTGTTCAATCTTAGTGGCATTGCTGTTGCTGTTTTCTTTCCATTAAATGCTTTATTCTCGGTTTGATTTTTGATACTGAAAGGCACATCTGGCAACTTGGATCCAGTCGCATTCGCTATTTGGTTTTGATGTCTACTAACGCCGAAAATGCAGATTCGCATAAATATGTTGTAGGAAACGGAATTATAGAATGCAACGCTGCTTTCGCAAGGTTAGAATAAGCCACCAACTGCTTTATCCAAAACTGCAACAACTTCATGGCTTGGAACATGGTGTGGGCGGCAGAATTTACTTGCAGCTCTTTGAGTCCTTCCGCCAGCATTTCCTCAACTTCCACTTTTGCTACAAACGGCTATTGTATCCAAGATGGTAAAACTTTAGTTCACCAAGGTAACGAGAAATATCATTTTCAAGCTGGCTTAAGTGGTCAGCTACATCCGTAATAAAATCTTGTGTCGGAGTTGTCCCCTGTTCTCTTTCATCCACAAGAGGAAAATTTGCCATGTTATTTTTGAGAGCACGCCCTTTCCATAATGACAGCTTTTCTTTAAAAGCCTGAACTTTTTCACAGCAAAAAATTTAGATTTGGCCATCTTAATGCATTAAACTTTTTCACATTTAGTATATTAAGATGGCCAAATATGTCGGCAAGACACGACATTATCAGTAAGAATTTTTCGTCTTTAAAATCAATAGCTTTTGGATGGCCAGCTTCTTGCAAAAACACTGACATTTCCTGAAACGACTGTACCACATGATTTAACACGCGCCCCTTGGACAGCCATTTCACCTCCGTACGCCGCAAAAGAACAGAGCAATTTGCTCCTAATTCCTCGCAGAACGCCTTGAACAGCCGGTGTTGAAATGCTCTTCCACGAATGAAGTTAACAGCTTTCACAGCAGTCGATAAAACTTCTTTGAAGACTTCTGGGAGTGCCTTTGAGGCAAGAGCATAACGATGTAAGACACAACGAATGCTAATGATATCTGGAACTACAGTTTACACCAATACTACAAAGCCAAATTGATCGCCTTGCATTGATAGAGCCCCATCATTACAGACGGACTCAACCTTTGTTCAGGCAATATCATGTTTCTTGAAAAAGTTATCAATGATTTTAAAGATGTCGGCAGCCTTTGTTGTCAATACTAACGACTTGCACAGTGAAAATTCATCACAGATGGAATCATTTGCCACATACATCACAAAAACAACTAAATGACTTAATTTACTTACATCAGTTGATTCATTTAGTTGCTAACTGATGCGAACTGGACTCTCTTTTATTGCTTCCCCAACCTGGTCAACAATATCACAGCTAATTTCTGCAATTCGTGAAGTAACTACATCATTTGACAATGGAACCTGCTTGGTCTTCTTCACGGCTTCTTTACCAAAGATTATTTCAGTTATTTTCAAGGTAGCCGGTTTGATTAAAGTTTCTCGAGTATTAAACGGTGCTCTTGGTTTCCCAATTATACATGAACCTTCATAGGAGGCCCCCAAAATAGGACGTTCAGGCGGCGTGAACCCCAGGACAGAACGAGTTCCTTTTTGGTCAAGCCGAGCTTTCTTTTTGATCATATCTATTTCCGTTCCTTTTCCATCATAAACAAACCAGAAGTGGTTTCAGCTTTGATGCTTTAGGCTGCATTGCAAATAGAACCACATTCCCTGCACTGGGCTTTGACTTCACCTTTTTCAACAACTTTGGTAAAACCATATTTGACGCAGCCATCATTCCATCGTCTCTTTTTCCATGACATGCTTGCAGGACAAAAGCAAAAAGTTTAACACACTGCAAACACTAGGCTACCTGGTTTAAAGTTAAACTGATAAGAAATCCCTTTACAACAGGACTATAAAACGCAACTCAAAACCTTTTTGCAGAAAATACTGTTTTATGATTAAGCAAAAGCATCGTCTACGCTCAAACAAGGCCTCGCAATAGCTGCTAAGTTAACCGTAAATGGTTTTTATTATGACGTAAAAGTACAATTTAAGCTAAGCAATCTATTTTGTCATAGAAAGTTGATAGGACATCGGTATACAAAGATAGGTAGACAGCAGGCAATCTCATTAACTTTTTTAGGCTAAGCGAAACATTGCTGGTTACGCAAACGTTATGTCATTACTGTATAGTCACTACTATGGATTTTTAACATGCTTTCTGTGGACCCCCAGAAATCATTAGGTGGACCCCAGGTTAAAAACCTATGGACCACACCATTCGCAGCCCGCAATTGTTCCGACCCGGTAGATGTATTAATCGTCGGCTTTGCTTCTGCATTTGCGATCAAAAAAATACTATCATCTATAACCGTGAGTTTCTCCGTTACCGGAGGGACAAATAACTCAAAAAATGGAATATCGATAGCATTAAGGGGCAAAAACTTCAAGCTAAATCAAGATGCTAATGACAACATTAAAAGCAAGTTCAAAAACAAAAAGATTTTTTTGTTAACCGCCCAAGCAAGTGTCAAAACAACATTACTATTTGGTAAGAGGCCGAAAGAAGTCAAGCGCAGCATTGTAAGAAGCTTTGGCATCAAGTGAACTTATTGCTTGATTTTAAGTGAAGCGTGCGGGAAACACAGAAGAAGGCTTTAGTACTATTGTTACATTAGCCTGGTTAGAAAAGCAAAACAAGACTGAATAACTTGTAAATCGATTTCATGTAAATCTATTTCAATTCGAACAATTGAGAATAGTAATTAAGTAAAACGTTACATTCAAAGCCTTGTGGTAAACTTGAGAAACGAAACTCGATAGAAATTACTTGATATTATTGCAGTGAGGAAATCATTGGTTTCGGTCATACTGTACTTCCCAAGCTGCTCGTCTGGCACTATGCAAACAAACCGCAAAAAAGGAACAAACATTTACTTTGCTCCTTAAGGATTTAAGGATTTCCGCCTGCAGGAGTCAAAACCGAATTTTCGGAATCCAAAAACATTCTATTTAACGCAATCCTCCGATTTTGTGCAACCGTATTAATTGTCTGTTCAACAATGAGCTGTTCGTGTTTTCTGTTTGCTTGTCATCGACGAGTTGGGTCTACCAAATAATCAGCCGCATTGCTGGACATGTGGAATTGGGCATATGGAATGCTGGACATGTGCAATTGGACATCACTGAAACGCGGAAATGCGGATCAGCGTTTTAGGGTTGGAGTCAGGACAGGGATTAGTTGGTTATAGTTATAATTAAGATTCGGGTTAGTACAAGCAATACGACCGATACTTTAGCAGAGCAGAAAACACGTCGTTATTTGTAAACTAAATTAAATGCTAGATGGAGAACACTTTGTTTTGAAAAGTGATATCAGATTTTAACAATTAACTAACTGTTTATTTGCGTTTCGTCTGTCGTAATCAAGCAATTGCACCATGTTTTGTAGAAAACATTACGCACAAAATCTCGCGAAGTAATTCGAAATAGCAGTTGCAATCGAATAACAACATCATTTACATATTTTTCTCGAACCAAAAGCGGTTACTTTGGTTTTTAATCGGGTGAACGAAATGCAGCGATTTTATGTTTTTGGAGATGCACTCCACAGCTTTTAACGAAGACGGCACGACACAAATTATTTCAGAATCGGTTCCGCAAAAGTCAACAGCTAATTTGAAAACCATAAAATCAAATTTAATAGGATGAACCAAATAATTATGAGATTCTCAAAACACTGCTGCAAATAATGAGACACCCATAGTAGGTACAACTAAACGTTGAAATTCGCGCTATAATTATATCGCTTTAATGGCGTAAGTCAGCTTTTTACAGGGTGATCAAAAAAACAGAACCCACAAATCTTTAAATAAAATTTTGATTTTAATTATTTACCTTTTCTTTTTCAGGTTGTAGTAGTAGGCTCAGTGCATGAAATATTGCAACAATAGTTTCTTCCATCATGTCTTGGTCAACCAAAGAGAAGGCATTTTGCGTGGAGGCCTATTTCATTAACAATTCATACAAGACACTGAAAGTTTCTGTGTCGTCATGCTCCTTTGAAATACAGAATTTTTGACTGGATTCAGAAGTTCAGAGTATGTGACTGTGCAAAATCCTAATTTAAAGTCTGAAGGATACTTATTCTGGTCGGACGGCGAATGTTAGGACGCAAAGAAACATTGATGCTGTACGGGATTCGGTAGGCCAGAATCCCAAAAGATCACTTAAACGACGCAATGAATTGCTGGGAATCTCTCGAAAGTCTTTGAAGCGCGTTTATAAAGACCTTTATTTGCATCCTGACCAAATTCAAATACAGCAAAAATTTACGGAGGTGGACATGCAAAAACGTGCAACCGTGCGCGAATGGCTTTGCGACGCTATAGTAGCCAATTCTGACTTCTTGGACCATCTTTGGTTTTCTCACGAAGAGCGCTTTCTGCTCTCAGGACATGCAAACAGCAAAAACAATGTTTATTGGGGTACAGTCATGCCGGAGGATCTAATACAGAGGCCGCTACACTCCACAAAGTGCACACCATGGATAGCGATTTCTAAAAATGACATCGTCGGCTCATATTGTTTCGAGCACGACGGTGAGAGACCAAAAACGGCGAATACGGAGCGTTATGTGCAAGTGCTAACAAAGTTTGGGGTATCACTGCAACAGTACGAAGGAATAAATCAAGAAGAACAGTGGTTCCAGCAGGATGGTTCCTCCACACATCAAATAACTACGTAACATGGCTGAGAGAGAGCGATTTCAGGAGATATTGACCAGCATGAAGTGCAAAGTTGAGTGGGCGCCGCATTCACTGGAATTGAATCCCCCAGCTCTTTATCTGTGAGGGTATCTCAAGAATAATGCGTAGCAGAACAATCCTCAAACAAGTGGTGAACTAAAGCCAGCAATCACAGTAAAATCAGTGAAATACCCAAAGAAAAATGTATTCGAGTAATTGAACATTTTGCACGACATATGGAAGTTTGCCTTCAATGCCGTGGAAGCCATTTGGAGCATATTTTGGAAAGAACATGACTTTTATGCGAAGAGACTTCAATGATTGAAACTTTGGGGTATGATTGTATACAGACTGAAGTTTAGAACCTGCAAAGTGCTTGAAGTCTATTAGGTCTCTGTAGGACTTAATAAAATTTTTAGGGGTTCTGTTTTTTTTTGGGTCACCCTGTATGATAAGAATTAGAGCCAATCGAAATTGAAACACTTTTGCCATTATGATTAATAACTCCATGTTTCAAATAACTTTCGACAACCAAAACCTTCAGTTAATCTCCAATTTACGATAAGGCTTCCAAGAAAAACAAACAAAAGGCAGTCCGGGTTTCGCTTGTTATATCACAGAAATGTCAATAAAACGAATCTACGCCAGAAGAGACTTAGAAAGCCAGTAACAGCTATTATCGACAGACAACTTCATACAAAAAGCGAAATGATTGATAGTAAATTCCCCCAGGTTTCCGATTGTAGCCTAAAATTAATTTCTTTTGAAGCGCTCAGGGTCACATCAATTGAGTTACATGTATCTGTTCTCTGTCCCGGTAAAATCATTAGTCGGTTATGCTCGAATATCTTAAGTGTTCAGACCGCTTTAAAACTTCAAATTGGCATATCACCCCTTTCTACCACGGAAAGTAGTGCAGCAAAGAAACATTGTCGCAAAGAATCTTTTTCAAGGACGCAACTCAAGCATCGTGCGATTTAAACACACGACCATTGCTATCACAAACAGCGTCCAACCCAATCAACGGCGTTGCTAACATCGAGCGGCAAATATCGCGATTAATTCTTTTGTTTTCATAATTGGCTGATGTATAGCAACGCATCTCTATAATAACAACATTCGAATCGCGAATGTGATGTACGCGTGAGTGGGAGACAGGCAAACTAGCGCAGTGAACTAACTGGTTACTGCGACTTTTTGAAATGGGGCCTCTCAACTGACAAGACTTAAGTGCGATGCAAGCGAACAGACCGCTGACTGAATACCCCACCCTCTCCCGTTTCTTCACCATCTGAAACCGTTGGCTTGCAGTACCACTAAATCCCAATGGCCAAACAATGACACGGCTTCTTGAAAGATTACAAAGTAGCCCAGTAATGTTACAAATAAACTTCATATTTTTGAACCTGACGGACATAAATCGATTTTAATGTAAAAGCAATCGTTTTGAAAGAAAAAAACGAAGTTGCATAAACTTCTCGAAATCTTAACCTTCAAAATGACGGAATAAAAGTTCCACGTAAAACTCCTTTCCGCTGATGCTCACGACGATCGTCCGTGCTTGACATAAAATACATCGTTTTACAACTAAAATATGAAGTCTCGTTAAGAATCATGCCTACCAATCAAATTAAACCAAATGGCAATAAATTGGCAACTACCTCAAACTACCTGTTCCACAATGAAATAGCAAACGGAGCGTTTCACACATGCAAGAGCAGGTCACATGACGTAAGCACATCCGACTGCAGGCAGATTCTAACCGCAACCGACTTGAAAAGTACTTGCAACAGATACGTCATTACCGCAAACCACAGGTGGCGATTTCTCAAACCTTTGTTTGTTCTTTCAAATAAACGCAACTGGTCACGCAATACTGCCTACCACACAGGACCAACTGTGCGCTACCGCATCACACACACACACACAAACACCAGCACGGTACAAGGAAAAAAAATTGGCAATGCAATAATACATTATTGCCTTTCCCATAAAAGGTTAACAGCCAGCAACGCAGCATGCACGACGCCGGAAAAAGTGAGTAAAGGGCGAGATTGGATTCTACGTTTATCATGACGCGGTGACGTCAACATTCCAGTACTACAGTAAGTATAAAATTTGAGGCGATTCTCGCACCTGCCCACCCCGCTACTCACGGTAGCTGATCTTTCGAGGCCAAAAGATTGCTGCGTGTTCAGGCCATTTAGGCCCGCTGCATTCTTTTTCTGACCACGACGGAGTAAACTCAAGTTTTATATTTCGCCTTCCATATTGTATACAACTGCCGCAGAGCGCCAAGTAAGAGAATCATGAATATTATTGTTCGAGCCTTCAGTATGACCAATTAAGGAAATGGGCTCCAATCGACCGAGCGAAGCGAACGCTTTAACCACTAACCCAGGGATGTGCACACTGCGGGCAGTGAAAGACAGCGTATGCGTCAACAAACTAGTCACCTAAAATAACAAAAGGTCTTTAGTTTAAAAAATTCGCCCTTTTTAGATTTAAAAACAACGCTAAGGTCTTTGAAAGGATTCTCGTCTGGCCCACGGTATTATCAGATCGAGTGGAATTGACCCTTCTGCAAAAATAGTATGCACGCAACTGCACTATCCCACCACAACGGTTAGTAATTACAGCAACCTCTTTACGAGTGCGATACGAAATACATCAAGCTTTATCGCGTCTAGCACTGCTAAAGTGAACTATTGAAGTCCAAAAAATTGCTCTGTAAAAGTATATGATCGACTTTGGTACGAGTACCACCGCACTGAGCTGGAGACAATCAGAGCAGCAGATTGCATAACGAGTACGGGTAGTGATAATAGCACTTCATTAACCTGCATCTGAACCACGAACCACATGTAATGAGTCTTTTTTCCAACCAAGTGCAGGTAGTTGGTAAGAGAAAAGCTATCGCTTTATGCTCCTAGAAATCAACAAGCCTGTGAACTTTATACTGGTCGATCTTGGTTCTGCAGTACAGTGCAGTACCTGCACAGTCTCTACACAATCTAGGTAGACCGAGACCTTGAACTGGCTGACTAGAGGTAAATGTGAAACCGTAAACAAAAAATGTGATGACGCTGCAGAGTTATTAGCAGTGATAAAACAGCATGCTTTATAGTAAATTGCAACGTGACTGTTTGAAAGTATTTATGCGATGCATTGGCAGCCAAGCCTTGATCTCTGCTGGTTAATGCTGCGTTGAGTGTTTTCGGCGGTGTCAGGCCGCAGGCCGTGCTAGTTACACAAACATGCTAGCAGAGTTTCTACTGCTAGTATCACAAATCACCCAAACATTGCTCTCTGACGAGCAAAGCACTGGCATGGGACATAGAAAACACCTCATGAGCCGAATACGACTAGTCTGCCACTGGAAGAGCACGATGCACGAGATAACTATTTGCAGCAAAACGTGCTAAAACGTATGAGCGACGGTATCACAGGACGTGGAGCAAAGGTATAATAACCAGAAACTATTCGGAAGACATTCATCACATTTGCCATTTAAGAGCATCATAAATTTTTTAAAATTTTGCTATAACCACAAACGCCAACGTGTTCAGAGATTTAAAAACGCCAGTTACATTCAAGCAGCATTTGCGATGACGCGCAAAGTATACTCTGCACTAGTTCCGGGTGAAACAACAATGCTGGCACAGACCTAAATGATTCAGGGTAGCATGAAACAAATCTTTGATCAAACAAAACAATTTTCAACAGGCAGCAAGAAGTAAATACTTTAGCAGTTGTCGATGATAATTGGATGAACATTGTTTATACACACTCTGCAATAGTGATAAAATAATCGAATTGGCTACTGCCTGCCACTGATTTCTTGTTTTCTTGCGTGGCTCTTCGCTCCCTATTTCCTCTGGTGCAAACCTTGAAGGGCTTATCTGTGCTCGCACTTAATGGTTTTTTGTTATGCCACCTTCTTTAGAACAAGATCAGGTATTTTATTGCTGTCTCCCATAAACCGAAGTCCAGTTTACAAAGTGTGAAGCTGGTTGTAAACGTTTATCTAGTTTTCAGCGACGCAATCACTCACGAAAACATGATAAATAGCTTAAACCGTAATCAGCTAGCCTCGGGCTAGGGTCAAAAGCCATGCTGTTTCCAAAAAAAACACTAGATCTGGAAATGAGCCATCCTCGATTTATCAAGTTATCAGACAAAAATATACTGAACAAATAGTACAAAAGGCGGAAAAACCATGTTACTCGTACGTAGGCACATGGTGATTAAGTAAAGAAAAATGATGTCAAGAACGTTTGATCTCCTTCAAGAAAGCGAGAATTACTGTAAGGCAACGAATAAATTCACACAAGGAGTAAAAGAATTTACTTCAGACCTCTCTTAAATTGCAGTGAGCAAAAGCATATCCTAATTACACACAAAGCCAGTATCAATAACATTTTCATCTCTGGTAAATGATTTAACTGACATTAATACAAGTAAAACATGCTAAGCTTACATATCACGCTTCTCCTACAAAAGCATATAAACAAAACGCTTTAAAGGTTTACAGACATAACAGCACCTTTCGTTAATGCCACGAGTGGCGAAGTGATACAACCAAAGCAGTATTGGCTGCGCTGCAAAAACGTTGAAACGTTTCTAAGCAAAAACTTTAATTTCTTGATCACGACGGGCGCTTCCGCAGGCTCCTCCTTCCCACAAGCCACGAACATGCTTTATGACAATCCACAACTGGTAAAACGATTAATCATTACGGAAAAAAATCGCCAAAAATGAACGTAAGTCCCACTTTAAAGACTTTGCTGCGATCGAAAAGAAATCGTTTTGCCTCAACTAAATAAAGTACGCAAAAACAAATTTTCATCCAGTTTTTGGTGCTCCTAACCGAAACATTTTCTAGCGCCGCCATGGCATTTTTCAATTAAGACGGGAAACATTTTGCATAGCTTTGCAATCCATCTTTAAACTACCCCACCGCTGAACGTCAACTAGGTGATATGAATCTGGAAATACCATTTTTGAAATCGTTGACACAAACGGATGGGGATATTTCCTTTAGGTCGTCCAAGTAAAAAGCAGGCGAATTATTCTGCATCTACCACAATAAATACACTATTTCGAGGAATGAAAGTAAAACTATGAACGACTATAGTATGCCACAATTGGCCAAATTAACATTTTTTTTGCCTTAGATAAACTAGCAGGCGGTCAGCTTCTTCCACAAGAAATGCAATATTTAAGTCTTATATCAAAAAGAGCTGGGATAATTAAAATGAAAAAAATGTATGTCCTTTGTTCGGAATTACTTTCCAACAATAAACACTAATTTGTCTCGAGTGTACAATTTTGAATACAAACAGTTTTTGCTTTTGATCCTCGATTTATTTAGATGCCTACAGCATCAAGCACATGCCATGCAAAGAACCTAGTTCGTTCACAAAACACATGACATTGGTGGAAAGCAAACACACAACAGTAAAGAAACGCCGACTGCTTACATAACCCCTCCCACCTCCCTTTCTGTACGTTAGTTACAGGTAATTACACTCTCTTTACCTTGCAGAACAATTTGTGCAGAACTGCCACTGACTCTTGCATTACACTCATTAACATAATAAGCGTTAAGACCAAAAGCATGAATGAGCAACCGTCTTGGCATTGCTCTAGGCTAGACAATCCCTCTTATCTTACGATCGGTTGATTGAGATAAAAGTAGACAGAACTCGCCTTCAAAAATATTTAAAAACTGATTTTGCAATGCATACAAAAAACCAAACGGTGTTAGAAACAAAAAACCAAACGGTGTTAAAAACCAAAAACTATCGTTGGATGTCGCCAATACATCGGTATCAGAGCTGCCTACAAAACCAACTGCATCACATTACCTTAAAGAAACTTACACGAGCTGTTTTCAAGTCATGCTTTAACTAGACACAAAACGAGAGAATCGCCTGTACTTAAAACATGCAATTACTACTACCTTATGATAGTTGTTACGCACACTATTTGGCACAGTACACAACAAGCAAGCCATTTCCTATTTATCAACTACCTGCTTCGTCACATGAATACCTATCTACCATTTCGAAAATATCTTCACAAAAACCCACAATCTTGTTTGATATATTGTACATTTACGGAAGTTGTGTAACTGTTATTTTAATTGATCAACATAATTACTGTACCTTACGACAAAAATCCTCTTGTGCCCTTTAAGCAAATTTATTGCGTGACGCTAAGTTTCGACAGAAATGGTAAGGTTTGAAACTATAGTAGCTGGAGTTCTAAAAACACAAAGCCACCCATGGGATGACGTATAGTATCGCAGCAAAACTTAAAGATTGTGACCTCACTATTTCATTGGATGTAACTAACACGCAGTTAAATTACAAGCAAAAGCAAGATAAAGTGCGTAAGTGGAATAAACGGAAAAGTTCAATAAGTAAAGCGATCTAAATACACATTCTTCTCAAATTAATTGCTACCCTTAAAACTTAACTAATAAGTAATTTTCTATAGGACGACGCAAACGCTTCATATCTAGACTGGAGCAACGCAGCTGCAATAAAGTCATTGTATTAAACACAATAAGCCACCACACGCTCAAAAAGCAACAAGTACCATCAGCCTTGATTGTGCCAGGTTAGTTTTTGATGTAGAGTGCTTTTGACCAACACGCATCAATCAATGTCACACAGAAGCATACCGGCATCATCCAGAAGGAAGCTTTCATGAAGCCACAAGCTCTAGTGTCATTAATGACGAAACTTCAATACAATTACAGTTTTAGCTCCTGTACAGCGACACTATTATCATAAAAGCCATATCAAAATGATGAAAGAACTCTCTCTCTTTTGTGTGTTGGGTGATTTATTCTCATTAATAACGGAGTAGCTTACGCCAATTGAGAAAAAGTAAAGGTTGAAAACAATAGTAAATTACTAGTTCAGAGCAAAAATACAGATTAAATATTATTCTTGGTTTAAGCTATAGCCACTGACTGGTACTTTATTTAATTGATTTCATTTGAACATGACACGTAGCCCATGACTTTTTTTCTCATGTGTCAAAATATCATTTTGTTTTCATGACTAAAAGCAAAATTCTCAAAAATCGGCGTTTAGGTTGATCTTACTGGGTCAATTTCAATCGTCAATATCAAGCAACAATTGTACAAAACCCTTAGAATCATCTTTTACATTAAAATATAGTTTAGATGGGAGGTTAAATGTGGCATTTACAGAAAAAAGTCATTTTCACAGATTAATTGCACAAGCGGTAAATAAATTTTTAAGTTTAAGTTTGTTCTACACAACCTCAAGTGTAATCAATTACTTGAAACATGTACAAATATGCGACAACAACCTTGCTGTCTCATCAGGCCACATGACCTTACACGCGACATAAATCTTCTTTGGTAATGATAGATCGATTTCATGAAGAAAACTCTTCAAAATTTAAAGTCCATTCTAGGACAAAAGTTTTGAATAACACCCACATATTTTAGCAAGACTAGACAAAATGTATTATTACTAATAGATCAAAGTAAACCAAACTAAAAACTGCTTAGATTTGCAGTACAGACACGATGATGGTAGGCATTAGTGTTGCCTCTTTAGAATGTTTTGGCAAAGCCATACAGGACTAAAATCACAGGCTAAGAACTGAAGAACAAACGCACCATTCCAAAATCTAGATCATTTTCCTGCATTCCAAAACGCACCATTCCAAAATCTAGATTCACTACTTCTGCCAATGTTCAAATTCAAAGATCTTAAAATCAGATGCATCAAAAAATTTAAATGCCCTCTATCTGCTGTTGTATAAAAGTATGTACCCTAATGTAATGTTAGGTTGTCCTTACATAAATTGCAAAGTTGCAAATAATGATTAACTTAAAGAGAAGTATGGTAGCACCAAAGGTTACTCAGAAAATTTTAATTTGACATTTTTTATTCAGTTTAAATCAATTAACATCTCAGACTTGGATAAAACGCAGAGTCATTAGGGATTTTATATCTTTTCCAAAAATGATTGCAGTGAAAGGTTGAAATATATCAAATTCAAAAACTAACATTGACTTGAACCTTAAATAAGTGTATAATTCAACTGCTAAGTAGAAAGATTAATAACAGTCAATTCTACACTTTACTGCTTCACCCAAATATTGCCGTAATTTCTCAGCTGAAGATGAAAATGTCATACTGGCTTCCTTTTCTAAATAAAAACAACACATTTATCACGTAGATTCCACGTGTGTCTGGAATCCATTTGATTTATGAAAAGGTAATAGTGGCTACGTATTCAGGGCACAGATATTGATATGATGGCAATTAAAAGATTGTGAGATGTAGGTGAGTCATTTACACTTGCATTGAAGAACACTGCTGATACATTTTAACACTAATTGTCTTGCTTTTGCGCAGTATGATGAAGCAAAGAGAAAGTTATATATTTCTATCCTGCAATAACAAGGAAAATTTTTTCATGTTCCAACTAGTAACTAAAACATTTTCAAGTTTAAACCAGCTTTGAAAACTTTTTAAATGGGGCTTAGTTTACTTTTTGCTGCAGCCTTATTGTTAATTGTAGAAAACTTATTAACATAATCAATTGCTTTGCGTACTGCCTATGCTTTGTCATACTCCAAAAACTGTAATGAATTAAACCTCTGTAAGCAGCCAAAAGACAGCTCAGATCTTCATCACGTTGTCAGAGGCAAATGGTTAAGCAGCACTATTTTGTGATTACTACTACAGAACACAAGTTAAAAAAAAGCTGTTTTAGGCCTATATTTAACTTGACAATAGTAGGTAAAATGAATTTGCAAAGTCTTTTTCAACAGTATACAGCTGGATGATGATGGTAAATAGTAAACAAGGCTTGCTTTACTGTTGCACTTTATAAGTGCTCAGTATGCTCAACACTGACCTGAAGATTGGGTTAGTGACATCTGATCACTTGAAGCAAACAAGTAGGCTAAACAAGATACCATACAAAATCACAACTATCAATAAATCAATTTTTTCATCAAATTGTCAGTTTTTTGAGCACACATACAAATGCTTTTATGCAACAATGCGTGAACTTTTCTTTGTTTAAAAATCACCTAAATCAAACCAAAAGTGCAATAATTGCTATTGTAGCAGAGTAACAATCTTACTTTGGAAAAATTAGCTAGATTCATGAATTAAACACAATAAATTTTCAGCTCAAAGTCAACATTTTCGTACACACACTAAATTGTCTAAAACTTGGGAATACCAATTTGTTTATTAAATTTAATATTGTAGGAGCAAGTTTGCACTGCAACACTACAATCCTACAGTTTAGCAAATTTAATTTATTGAGTTAAGTACAGCACCAATTGGCACAAAAATATAGTGTAGTATATTGATTAACAAGGAGGCAGAGAAAAAATCAAAGGGCCATGGATGTACATTAAAGCGAACAGTTGACAAAAAACAGGTTAATAAAATATATCCAGTACAATTAGCACTCCACTTTGCAACACACTGAATTGAGTCATCAAAACAAGCAAATTCCTAACACAAAAACAAGATCATACAAGAAATTAAGAAATGTATATCTTAATCTTGCAATCAACACAACTGCTTTCTTCTCACAGGCAAAAATCCTAGCTGTTGCAAAGCATACTAAATTCATAACATCAATCAACTCCAACGTGATAATTATGCAGCAGATTTTATAGGCTTGTAGTCTAACTTTCTGTAACTTAACTTTGCAGAGAACGTAATTAGACTAACAGCTTAATTTCATGTACCACTGATTTTTCAAACTAGCAAGTTCATTAAGTAGCTTCTGATTCAACATTCTATTGATTCGTGAGAACGAACAATAAACTCATTACTTAGCAAACTGCAGACAGTGACACTGTTTCGACCCATCAGGTCTCTTCAGTGCAGTTGGTGACCAATAAGAAGCTAGGGGCTTTTAATAAAGCATAGCTTAGACCGTCACTGTACAACAAAACTTGATGAATTCCTAGCTCAGAACTCGTGCACGGACAAAGCTTTCTTCGATTCAAATCTCTGTAACTAAAACTAGTAGTTAGTTTTCAAAAAAAAGTTTGATAACTTCTGGAATCTGGATGAATTGACAAATAGCAATGTAAGCAGGAGCACAATTTTTGACTAGCAACTACATTTTTTTCTGAAAATGTTACAAGTTATATTCCTGACATTTTTTATTTTATTTTATTTTGTTTGCCCATATTTACCTTCCATTTACGAGGAAGCGAATTGTATCTGTATCTTTTGGACGGGAAGTCCGCACTCGTTTGGCAGTTGCCAATTCCGAAGTGTCTGGGCCACCTGTTTTCCACATAAAGGTGGGGACGTCCCATCAAGTGCCTTGCCCAAGGACATAACAAGCGAACCTGCCGGCTTGTTCTCCACAGCATCCCTTAAATGCCAAGCGCCAAGCAGGGAAGCTATGGATACCATTTTTTAAAGTCTTTTTATATGACTCGACAAGGGTAATGAATCCCAGGTCTACCGACTGCGATGCGGAAACTCAAACCACTACGTCATTGCGTCAGCCAAACCTTCTTCCAATTTTTACATGACAGTCTCCCTTGTCATTTCACTCCAAGCCTTCCTTTTGCGAATAGAGCACAGAGCTATTACACAAGCCAAAAACATCCTTTGTCAAAAGGCAAAGCATGTTGAATCAATTTGGGGTTAAATCGGGGGCGCTGAGTCTGAAAATGCACTTAGTTTTACCAAATTGGCTCTAGTTTTGGAGATATTTTTACTTTTATTTTTTTTTGTAATTTAGCTTGAGCTCAGTGCATTCTCAAGCATGCGAAGCTTCTGTAATGTAATATTACTGGTTTCCATTCAAAGTTTAGTGTCCATTTACTCCACACAACCTTTATGTAGGTCTATATCGATTTGTATAAAAACAAGTCTTAATGTTGATGACTTATGAAAGTATGATGCGGTTTAGAGCATTACTATCAGATAATAACCATAAAATTTACCACTTATTTCTATCAAAAGTTTCTCTTTATTACGTTTGTATTCCTTCTTAGAGAATAGTTACAGGTATCAGTTTTAATTTATTTGTTCTCCCTTGTGTATTAAAATAACCATGATAAGTCCTAAAGGCAGCATAGTGTGGAAAGCATGTATCATTCAGCTAACTAAAGTGCTCGATTTTGTGGATTTAAGAACTTAATGAACGATAAATTGCTGCTTATTGGCAAGAATTTTAATGGGTACTGTATACTGTATTTAATTGCAGGAAAATTCAGTTGCACTGTCTTGAATAAAGCTATATATGAGAAAGTAGTAGAGATGAACACAAAGCGAAGGCAATACCGAAACAATCCAGACGTGTTTTGCCACATTTGTCGTAAATATATGATGGCAAAGTACCAATTTAATGTGAGAGATTTTACCAAGAAAGCTTATGAAGCCTATCTTGGCATGAAGTTAGGGGACCAAGACAAGTCTTGGACACCCCACAAGGTTTGTAAACATTGAACAGAAACGCTGCGCTTTTGAACCCAAGGCAAAGTTAGCTCGATGCGGTTTGGGGTTTTCTTTGGAATGGTGTGAGCTCAAAAATCACCATAATGATTGTTATTTTTGCATGGTGGATATGTCTGGATGAATCAGCGAAAGAAGAAAGATCGGAATCATCCTGACATTGAGTCTGCTTGACGACCCATTCCACATTACGCTGATGTTCCGGTTCTAGTTTTCACTTCCACAGCGACAGTAGTGTAACAACTTCGATGTTACAAACCACAAACCAAAAATCACCAACAGCAATCTTAACTTATAAACCGAACGGAATCTTTAAAAGTAACTACAGTAGATTCCGCTTAATTGGGCCACTGGTTAATCGGGTCAGCCGTTTAATTGGGCCAAATTGTTAATATCAAAATCCAATCAAAGATATTGCACTACGTTAAATCCGCATAATCAGGCCTCTATTTCGCTTAATCGGGCCACAACTGCTGTCAGACATACACTGGTTTAATTGCAAAACCGCCTTTGCTATGTAATAGAACTCAATATCACAAAGCCAACTATATTATGTAACAATTGAAAAATACAGGCGCAAATTATTTTGTCCTTTCATGCCCTTGGACATGGTAATTGTTGTGTTTTGTTGCAAATTTTGTGAAGTCCCAAGCAGAGATACCACAAAAGTGACTAGTCGCCACATGGAGTGCACTCATTTCAATTCGGACTACAGTCGGATGCCTGCCGTTGCGCTACAGTAGTATTAGTTGCTCTTCCAGCATGGCTGCCGCAGCATCTTCGCTTAGTGCAAAACCATAACCTTTAGTCAAGGCAAACCGAATGACCTAGTTTGTGATCTCGGCCTATCCAAGGAATCGTCTGAGAGAGAAATAAAACCTTTGAAATCTTTCATCAACCAATCAATGCTGTTCTTTTTCATTTCATGAATAATTAATCCACGTGAAATTCACATCTAGGAAATGTAACTTCTTATGATATAGTCTTTTGCAGTGCTATGGTTTTTGTGTTCTTTTTTCTGTTTTCAGATGGAACCTCTGAAAGTTGTGACAGTAAAGTGAGAACAGTCAACCATGAACGATCATTCATAAAGAGCATTGAACAACTGAAACTTCATCATTGCGTATCAATTCAGGACAACAAGTTATTTTCGTCATTTAAGGTTACTCTGCATCAAATTAATTTCCAATTGAGTTGATTAAATTTTATGCGAACAATGCAGCTGGCGATACCATAATGGTACTACCAACCCACATTAACTTCTTTTTTGTAATAGCTATGTGTTTAATTTAGTCCTAGGTGTATGACTTAAAACTACAACCGGCGACAGGGTTTATGTGCCTTGAGAGGAAAGGAGCTGTCTCTTAGCTGTCGTTGCTCCCATGTCACCCTTGGGCAAGGTGTAGCACCTGATAGCCTCCCCCTGTTGGGGTTACAACATGGCAGTTTTTTATTTTTAATGTATCTTGCGACACTTTGTACATACTGTATATGATTTTCTTTGTGTGTGTTTTTATTCATCTGCTATTTTACAGGCACGGTGCCATGCCATTATCTTCAAATTTAATCTAAATTCTTTTCATGTGCATGTATTTACGTATATCGTTTCGCCATCGTCTCCTTTTTTTGTCCATTGCTATCAAATTTATTTTCTATGTATGCTGATTTGGAAAAAATAAAAGGCTTGATTGAATATGAAGATGGTTTTGCGAAATTGCGCTACAGTAAACCCAATTGGGCCATATGCGTAGACTTTAAAATGGTTGATTTTCTGTTAGGACAGCAAGGGGGGTACACTAAACATCCTTATTTTCTCTGTTACTGGGACAGTCGCACTACTGATCAGCACTGGGTAAAGAAGGATTGGCCGGCACGAGAAGATCTTGCAGTAGGCGATAAAAATATCATAAATATGCCACTGGTTGATTGGGATCGCATTATCCTGCCTCCGCTTCACTTCAAGTTCGGTCTGATAAAACAATTTGTGAGGGCTCCTGATAAAGATGATGATTGCTTCAATTATCTCGCCAAAACCTTTCCTGGTCTCTGCATGGAAAAACTTGAAGCAGGTATTTTTGATGGAACCCGAATTCGCAAACTGATGCAAGATCAAACCATCACTGCTCGTATGACAATGGCTGAGAGGGCAATTTGGTGCTCATATGTCACAGTGATACGAGAGTTTCTAAGTAACACAAAAGCTAGCAACTAACGTAACCTTGTGGATGTGATGCTCCAAAACTTTCAAGCTCTTGGTGCGAGGACGAGCATCAAACTTTACTATCTATTTAGCCATCAGACAATTTCCAAAAGAATCTTGGTGATGTTAGCGAGGAACAAGGGGAGAGGTTTCATCAAGACATTAGGACGATGGAAGAAAGATACCAAGGTTGTTGGGACTCTCACATGATGGCAGATTGTTGCTGGATATTGATCCGTGATTGTACTGAACCAAGCTATAGCCGAAAATCATATAAGCTTTTATGATTTTATCATAAACTTTTCTTCAGATAACGGTTAAAATCCAATGTGACATGCTAGTTAATGTTTCTTTAAGTCTATGAACATCCCCATGTAACTGTTTGCTAAAGAGGTTGTGTTTTGAAAATGATGGGCCGATACAATTTAGTACTTTTTTATGATGTTGAACATTGCGCGTTTACTGTATATCATGCTTTATTCATTCCGTGAATTATGCGCTTGGCCTGTTTTGGCTCAGCAATCATTTATGTCCGACCAATACGAATCAGTTACATTGAAAACACATTCTATTCATTGACCAGCCCTATATAAATGTCCGTTTAAAAGTAGCCCCAATTATGGTAAAAAATAAATAAATAATTTAAAATATCTAAAAAGCTAGAACTAATATACAAAAACTAACGTCAGTTTCGAACTCAGCGCCCCCAATTTACCCTCAAACCGCTTTCACTTTATATGCCCAAAATTTTTTGTTGACTTGTGCTATTATATCATTGCAAAAGTGATTGAGATTATTTATTTTGGTTTCTCAAGTTTCATACAGAAAACTTTCAAGTTGCCTGGGCTTCTACTTTGGGGAAAATTTCTTCAATTGAGGAAATTTGCCTCCAAATTTATGATAGAGGAATTTTGGAAGGAAATGATCAAAGTTAGGAAATTAGGAGGAGAAAATACACAAAGTTGGTTAAAACTGTAAAAATTTTAGACTGTCAAGTAGAAATACGAGAATTTTGTAAAAGAAACTCCTCACACTTTTACAAACGAAATTTATTTTTCCCAGTCCTTGGATTAGTAGTCTGGAAAGTAGGAGAAAATCAAGAAAGGTTGCGTGGTGCTATTGCTTTCTAGCGCCGCCGGTGAACATGCCTAATACCTTGGACCAAGTATATTACCTAGTTGGGCTCTATTGGATGTAAAGTTAAGATGGGTTCATAGAGCTGATTAACCAGGCGTATTTTTTTATTCCTTTTTTAAGCGTGCTCTTGAAAAGAAATTAAAAAACAAAGGAAACGCCTGGTCATTATTTACCCTGTAAACCTGCGTAGGCTCGTAAGCATTCGCTTGTTGATAGTTGAATCAAGTCATATTAAAAGGATTGCTGTGTGTCTTTTGCTGTATTGCTTTTGATCGGTTTTATAAAGTTGGCAAATACTGGCAATACTATTTTGATACCAGCCGGCGTCACCCGGCAGGGGCCCTCCATCAGTAATGTTTAGTATTTCGTTTCAACCGGCTGCGCCGGCTTCACGCATGGGGATTTTGTGTGAGCAGTAGCGAAAAGTGAAATGATTTTTATGCACTTTCAAAATTCTCGCACACGAAATTGTGATTCATCATATTCTCTTGATCATGGCTGGCAATTCTATTTGTGCTTTTTTGCGATCCTGATAGAACTTCTCATTTCAAGGTTCTGGCTATGCCTTAGGTCTATGTGCTGTGTTCATTGCTTACACGAACCCAAAAGAGCCTTGCGTTTCGCGTAGTTTGGAAGCAGGGAACACATTTCTCTAATAGGCTATTTAGTGACGTTGTTTTCTTTTGGTTTCTCTTTATACTTTCTCAAGTTCTCGCTGGCTACGCATTATGTAACATGTTCTTTTCTACTTGTTTGACGTGCCCTGGAGAGTTAAAAGAGTCCTTGTTTTTCCCCAAAGGTCGGGTTTGATCCCGGTAGTTCTATTAAGCTATTATAAAGCAAAATACCAACGATACATTTTATGTGGTGTGATTTGACACAGTGAGGTTGTTAATTTTGACTTTCCCTCAAACATTCTGAAGTCCCTGCTGGCTTGGTATTATGATCCATATTCGTTTTTTCTTTTTCTTTGTTTCGAGAAGTTAAAAGAGTCCTTGCTTTTCCCAAATTTTTAGGTTTGATCCCTGTAGCTCTATAAAGCTATTGTCAAACAAAATAGAAAAATGTTTCTCCTAACTTTGGTTCGATTTTACCCGGGCAGGGCGTGCCATAACCCGCGCTGATTTAAATCGTATCAATTAATGCAGCTGCGCCAGCTTCACCGTACAAACATTTGTGAGAGCAACAACGAAATCTTTTAGTAAATGTAAGCCATAGTTCCTGTACGTGTACTGGTGGTCACGTTTTATATTAATCAAGACTGGAAGTATTCAAGAAGAAAGAACGATGTCGCAAACTAACACTTGTAATATTTAAAAGTGTAAGAAGGGGGGTGAAATATATTCAAAATTGTTGGTGTTTCTCAAATGGTGCTCGTTTTGACAATTGAAGAAATGAACTATTTAGTGGTAGGCGTATTTGACGATTTGGTGGCCCCGTTTTTGTACTTTTATTTGTAACATTAACATCCTTGCCTGCGCTGTTTTCCTTTAATTCGGACATAGCATGAAAAGGAGCCATGCCTTTACCCTAAGTCATATAATCTATTGCAAGACACGCCCATAAATGTCTTTTCGAACGAAAGTACTTCCTCTTAATCCAGTGTCACAAATGGATGCTATTATTGTTTAATTTTGATCTTTTCTTAAACTTGGAATTTTATTACATTTAACTTTGCCCATAATCCAGACCTCTGCACTGTTAAATAAAGATTAGTGTTTTGTAGCGATATCCCTACAATTACAGATATTACTAAGAGGCTTTATCATTTATGATTGCTATTAAAATGATAGTGGATAATTTTGCTGTCTGCCGCTGTTCTCACTGTATAGTAGCAAGCTTTATGATGTAATATCATTAACATTATGACCTCACAGTGCATTTTAAGCAATTAAATATTAGGATCGCTACTTACCACTTTTTCGTTATAAAGGCGAATTAATATGAACTAACGCAGTGTTTCCCAAACTGTGTGCCGTGGAATATTTGCATGTGTGCCGCGAGTCCTTTCAAAATACTTTTTGTTGTTACAAATTTTTTGTCAAAGTCGAGAAAACCCTGCCATTACGGGTCATGGCGAGAGAAGTAATCAGCACCATTTGGGGCTGCATCACGCGATTTCCGGAAATCGTGGCCCAGAAAAGTGGTGATCTTCAAAAAAATAAAAAAGGTTATTACCATTCTCCCTGTCGTCTGTGATGCTACTCGACATCAATTGGAATAGATTCCAAGGCTGGTGTGCCGCGAAATTCGTTCAACTAATTTTCTGTGCCAGCAGACAAAAAAGTTTGGGAAATATGAAGTAACGTCTCTGAACTAAAGGCCATGTTGCTTGGCCCTGGCATAAACGCCGCCATGCAAAGAGTGAACTAAGTCGAAATGAAACCCTTACAGTTAAGTTATAGCAATAGCCGGGGCCCCCATCAATAATGTCGAGGTTAAGAATATCAAATCTGCTAGCTGCTGCGGCAGCCTCGCCCAGTTGCAAAAGAAATTGCTTCAACATTTAGATCATATGCAGCTCGACACTTACATTTTGTTGCAAACCATAAGAAAGGACCATTTTTTCCTCCTTCTCTTTTCCTTGAGTGATCGCCAAGTCTTTTGCTTTACAAATTAAAATTTGTTGACTTTATTTTTCGATGAGTCTTTTTTAATGTTTTGATGGATAATGCCAAAGATCCATGCTATCAAGAAAGAAGAGCCAAGATGCACTAAAGGACTTAGTTTTCTTGGAATTGAAACTTTGTGAAATGTAGGCAACAAAATTTTGCTTATTTTTAACCGGTAGACCACATTTCATAAACATTTACAGACTTTAGTTTTTGATGGATCTTTTTGAAATGTCAACAGATAATGCAAAGGAACCACGCTTGTGAGGAAAAGAAGTCAAAATGTACTAAAAAACTAACTTTGGTTTAACAAATGCAAGTTTGTTAGGTCAAGTAGGATAATTGTTCAACTAAAAATGAAACATGGTGTATGGCAATCAAGTGTTGATCTCACATTGCAAGCTAATCCTTAACCCTAAGTAATTGGAGTAATCTATTGCTGGAAAGGAAATTTCCTAAGTTGTCAAAGGACAATAATTATTAGCACCTTGCTATAACGTTGTCGTATTGAAGTTACCTCTTTTTACTGAGCTTACCACTTTTGAGGAGGGTAAAAAGTTGCACCACAGGTCTTAAAGATCAATTTTTTCAGTATAAAAACTATTATTAATTGTCCATATTATACACTATCGGAAGAGCATTGAAATAACCGTTAATTTGTTGAAAAAAGTTTGAAAATCGGTTGAAAAATGAGGTCACAAAGCAGTTTTTTAGTGAACTGATTTTGCAAAAGTGTTGCAATTTTTGAAAACATCTTCATATTATGATCTGCGGTAGCCAAAAATTTGTGCTAATTGTACGGGGCATATTATGACATCAGAGAGCCCGTTGTAAGCGCGTAAGCAAAATAGAGAAGAAAAATACTTCTATGGTTTGAAGTTCTTAAATAAAGAAGTGCTCGTAGCATTGTCAAATAAGCAATAATGGTTGTAGAATTGTTTTTATCCAAAGCAGCCTACGAATATCTTCTGAATAAATGTTTAATAGCGTTTGTGCGATGAGTACTTTTGAGAAAGAACAAAAAACAGTGTGTTCAATGAATCGTTGATTGTGAAATCATTCTAGACTCCAAACAAATGAAAGTTTTTGAAATGTTGTAAATCGGAAGCAGGCTTTCTTTTGAGAAAAAAGCGATTGTTATCTGACAAGTAATGCAAATTAAAAAATAATTTTGATTATGACGTTTCATGACGTCACTAACACTCTTATGACACTTACCGCGAGGTGGTGATCAATCGTTCCAAGTTTGATGCTTGTACCTGTAGCAGTTTCGGAGAAGTTAAAACAGACAGACATATAGACGCAGAGACAGATAGACAGAATTGCGCTTTATATATCAGATTACATTTGTAGGTCTGTCAACTCTCTCGATTACGTCAGGAGATTCCCGATTTGAACTGAAAATCTCCCGATTTAGCGCAAAATTTTCCATTGTGCGAAAAAATGTTATCAAGTTTTGAAGCGAATTTATGTCATTCTGGTGAATCTTTTTTTTTTTGCATACCTTGTGGCTTTCTACACCACGCTGTCAAAAATAATTATTTCTTTTTTCACCAAATAAGCATTTATTGTTAACTATTGAGACCCAACAATAGTCTTTAGCTTGGTCGCCAGTTTCAGCAGCGTGTTTAATGCATTGTGGTATTTCAGTGGCTTTTCCAAAGGAAAGCGCGTTAGAGGTGATCAGCTGAATGAAACATCAACAAATTTGTTACCGATAGCTAAAAAGAAAAAGTACATTAGCAAATTTAAACAGCAGGAGCTGTAAGATTACTCATTTATTTCTAAAAGTCGTAAAAATTACCAGTTTGTTAAATGCTCTTCCTGTGGGATAGATATTGTTGCAGATCAAGGTGAAAAAACAATATAATGAAACATTTGTGTCAGAGAATCACATGAAGAATTATACAGCTGCCACTGAGACTAAGAAAATCAGGCTACTAGTTTTTAATGACCTAAAAGAATGGAACTGGAAAGACCAAAACCACACAAATCATAAAAGGTAAAGGAATCACTCTTCGGTTCTGAAGAAACCGAATGTGCGCGGCGTATGTTTGAGGAGATAGTTTTAGGGTAATTATTCGCAACTTGTCCTCCTGTCACGAGAAAGCGACCGAGGCGCTACGCATACGACGAATCCATAAGACCCTACTCGCTTAGAAGTTATCATTTTTTCCGATTGACTTTTCTGGCCACTAGTTCAATGTGCTATTCGAAATCCATCAAGAAGATACAATTATAGTAAAATATCTTATCCAAGAAAACAAAATCACAGTTTAGGTACATGAGAAGGAGTTGAACCAAGATAGTGTGATTGGGGCCGTCGCATTGCAAGAGCACGAATCATATGTAACATTATCAAATCAGGTGATGTGAAATGGCGCTAAACATAGACGGGGGTCTGGAAGGCCAAGTCCCCTAGAATTTGATTTTACTCGCACTAAATACTTCCCGCTCAGACAGTTTTCAGCGTTGACAGGTATGACATTCTGCAAGTAGGTGAGCTTGAAGTGCGATTTAGCTACAGTTTTTTTTATGTTTAAGTATTGTTATTTAGGAGGCTTAGTTGGCTTGCTGCACAACTGGTACTGCTCGCTAGGTGGAGTTAGTCTTGGTTAGAGTCCAGCGGCTGGACAACCCAAGTGAATCCCCCTCAAAACTTTAGAAGGGTTTCTTTCTAAATTATCTCGAGACGATATTCGGTTAAAAAATTGTAGTTAAGCCATGCGAACTAGCCACGAAGTTCGGTCACCGAAGTGGGAATTGAAATAAGGCTCTGCAGGCTGAGTGTTTTTCGGACGCTTTTTCGCCATCAACAATATTGTAATCTGAAACTGTTGAGCAGATAGAAGGTTAATTTTATCAAACAGTTTCAACGAGTAAATCTGTGAAAGCATTTGCATTCAACTGCCTTTAACCAGGTGTGTGCAACCTTTTTTGCTGGAAAGACGTTTTCTAACTTTTTAAAAATTCCACAGGCCAGTTAAAGTTGGTATCCGGGCTCAATTAAGCTAACCAGCAGTGTTTTCGACGGTATCCATGAGATACGGCAATGAACATCTTTTTATGAAAATCGCAGTTTTCACCGCAGTAAATTTGCCAAAACTTCCCAATTTAGTCAGTGATGACCTTTTTCTCTTTCGGCGATCAAAATTTCGCCATAATTTTATTGCTTCAATTTCGTCAAATTTTCCAAATTTCTTCCATGAGCCACAAAAATTTCATGTCGCAGGGCACAGGCTGCTCACCCCTGTCTTAAATTTTTATTGCACGAACTCTGACTGCGGTCAAAGTACGCATTATTTTTGTCAACTTTGGCACCGACGTAGCTTTCTTACGCTTTTGAGAATTACTCTGGTGGTTGCGTTTCAGAAAACTGCAAAAAGAAAACTGTATAAAACCAATCCCGAAGGCCATTTAATTTTAAAGTGCTCTAGCTTTCCCCGAAAGAAAATTATTTGCCTACTTCTACGAATGACAGCATTGCTGATAAGGTCAATGAGCAAACAAGTTTAATTGTCGGTACTTGAAAATCATTTTGTATGTTGCTGATGCTAATTTAAGAGCTCCATAAGTGCAACCACAAAAACACGCTTCATTTTTTGGACCCAATTACAAAAAGAATAGGTAGTGCTAGTTGCTAGCTAGCAAACTTCAGACGATCTCCTATTTAAAAAGGATCTGCTTTCAGCATCACACCAAGATAAATAGAAAAATTGCTTAAAAGCAATTACCGACAACATGATGTACAATACAACAATCTTATTTCTTCACGTCAATAACTCGCGACCGATTTCGACTTCATTGGATCTCATTTGACTGGTTCAAAAGACACACAACAACAAAAATGCTAAGCCTAAATCACAACAGATTCGCCATTGTGTGCAAACTACTCATGTAATATAGCCTAAAGCAGTACGATTCAGCAATAAAAGATTGCGTGAAATTTGCTAGCTAGCAACTAGCACTATTTATACTTTGTATATTGGAAAAGCCTACAGTGGGCGCAAAAAAAATGTTGACATGTAACTTCGCGTAGCCTTGTTCTTGTGTTCTCTCTCCTATTTCTGATTGATCTTTGGTCAGTAGGGATACATTCTCCTTACCAATTGTAACAGCCACCACAGGTGTCGTTGTAGTGCAACCACGAGGATAGTAAGGCTGCCATTATTCAGCACTTTATAAGCGAAATTTTAGCAATTTTGGGCTGTTGTCATTTGCTAGCTAAAAAGAAAAATGGGAAGAAAGAAGTGATCAGAGATTGAAAAGGCTCAGGCTTTAACAAAAATCAAAATGAACGTGCCTGTAACAAAAGTTGCGGCTGATTTGAACTTATCAAGACAGACTGTTTACACCTTGTTAAAGGCTACAAAAGGCCTACCAGAGGGTACTGTTCCGAAACGAAAAATTGGTTCTGGTAGGAAGCGAAAGACAACAGCTAGGACAGATCATCTTTTAAGGCGAGAAGTGCTCCTCAGACCATCAATCACACCTGCAAGTTTGAAAAAGAAGCACCCAAAACTGTTGGAGGCAGTATCCACCAGAACCATCCAGCATCGGTTGAAAAATGACTTGGGCCTCCCCTGTAGGCGTGCAGCAAAAGTGCCCCTTCTGACAGAGAAAATGAGAAAAAAGAGACTAACTTTTGCAAAGAATTATCAACACTGGACACCTCAACAGTGGCGAAAAGTGATGTTTTCTGAGGAGAGCACATTCCGACTGGTGAGGGGGCAGTCAAAAGTGATCAGAAGGCCCATAAACGTACCAAGGCATGACCCACGGTACACCGTTAAGACGGTTAAGCATTCAGATGATGTGATGGTCTGGGGTGTGTTTAGTGGTACCCACGAGCGAGGTGGATTATATTTCTTACCCAAAAATGTCACAATGCGGAGATCTAACTATCTCCAAGTTTTGCAGAATCACTTGCTGCCTTTTTGGGGCATTCATCAACCCATACATTTTATGCATGATGGTGCCCCGCACACCGAACAAAACTTGTGAAAAACTGGTTATCTGAAGACTTTAGAGTGTCCCGGTAACTCTCCCGACCTAAACCCGATAGAAAACGCATGGAATGTGATGAAAAAAAAGGTACAAGAAGCCCAGCCAGTTAACATCTCCGAACTAACACATGTACTGAAAACCTTGTGGGTTACAATGGAAACCGATTATTTTGAAAAGTTGGCTGATTCAATGCCTCGAAGATTGCAAGATGTAATCCAGGCCAAGGGGTTTATGACTAAATACTAAATAACAAGACTACTATTGCTAAAATCATGCGTTGTTTTCACTGTCAATGCTGAAACGATAAGTTACTGTCAATAAAATACAACTTTTCGTTGAAATTTTATTTTGTCAACATTTCATTTGCGCCCACTGTACTAGTAATCCCATGCCCCTGTTAGGGCTTACCTATGTGACTTTTTGTTTATTTCATGTTTGTGTCTTTATATGAGACCCCTTTGATATACAGTAGCCTACTGGCCAGAATGCACAATACACGTGTATTTTTGCTGTTTTTGAGTGATTATAACAATGCAAGTTATGAAATCGTTTTTAGGACGTCTGTGGGCGATTCTCATGCATTTATATTTTAATATCAAACAGTGCTTACTCACTTAGAGGTATAAATTCCTTTTGAATGGTCAAAATAGATGATTTTTATTGTTTCTTATTTAAATTTGCTCTTGAGTTCAAATGATATATTTCAAAGATTAAATTGATAATAGTGAAAGTGACGGGTAACATAATCAACCCAGAGAGTCATTGACAAATAAAAATCTTGAGCGAAGAAGGCTACAGCACTCGCCCAATTTTTGCCAGATTGCGATTAGCCCATATGGCAGTGCAAAACCAATCAATAACTTCTAGTCAACTGGAAAGTATGGCTATGAGAAACCAATTGGTTGTCCACAATGTACCACCAAACTTTTGGATGATGCCATAATGTTGTCCGTTTAAAATAGGCTTATTATCGGTAGCAGATCAGGTGTTGACCTTTTTTTCTTTTATTTGGAGAACACCTCCAATACCGGTGGAATTTATTGATATCCAAAAAAGAAATAAAATTTACCCTAAATGGAGGTGTCCTCCAAAAAAAAAGGTAAACACCAGTATTACTGCCGCTATTGTGTCACTCCCGGTCTAAATCATCATCGGGCAAAACTTAGTTTCCAAAATTTTTTGCTTACCAGGATGGACGTTGAAATTGGGACGCATGGTAGGTCTGGCTATGCTGGCTGATTGAATTGAAAAAACCGGTACTTTTGATTAACTGACCGGGCAAAGCCTTAAATACCGGGACTGTCCCGGCTAAAACGGAACGTATGGCAAGCCTAGTTAAAAAGTCACCCAGAAGAACAGCTAAAGCCATCCAAGCTGCTTTACCACAAGATGTACTTCCTAGCCAAAGGACAATTCGTAGAAGGTTATTTCGTGCCAATCTGAAATCCTACCGACCTGCCAAAAAGCCTAAATCGTCTGAGGAGAACATTGCTGACCGATTGGCATTTTGCCAAAATTATCAAGCATGGACGGACGCCTGAACAATGGAGGTGTGGTATGTTTTCGGACGAAACACAAATATCCCAGTTTTATGCTTTTTGCAAGCACGTTCGCCGGCCTCTCAAGAAGAGAGACTCTTCTCGATGCATCGTTCCCACTGTAAAGAATGCTGCAAAAGTAATGGTGTGGGAGGCTATTTGTGCGAATGGAAGATGTGGGATATGGTTTATGCCGGAAGGAACTTCTGTCAATGAAACAGTCTACCTTAACGTGCTAAAACAGAAGCTATTTATTTTTATGGAAATCAATCGCTGCACCCATTTTCAACATGATGGAGCTCCCTGCCACCAAACAAAAGCAGTTAAGAAATGGCTCGACGGCAATGGGTTTCAGATCCCTGGACCTTGGCCTTAAAATTCTCCAGATCTCAACCCCATTGAGAACTGTTGGGTCATGTTGAAGCAAAAGGTTGCTGCGTGTAATTCGAGTTCACTATCCCATCTGAAACTAGCCATTAGCGAAGTTTGGATTAAGGACATTACATCAGATTATTGTGAAAAGCTGTGCATTTCCATGCAGGGACGTATCTAAGCTGTGTTGAAAAACAAAAATTTGCACAGCAAATATTAAGCGATCATGAAATGTTAATACGTAGCAGCAAGCTGTTTTTGCTCTCTAAACAATTTCTTTGGCAACTGAAACTTACTTTGTATTAAATAATTGGGTTTGATAAAATTGTGTTGATTAAACATACAAAATGACAGAATATCAGTGGTGTATCGTCCATTCTGGCCGGTACTGTAGGTATAGCTACAGTATATCGTACTGCTTTATATTGCATCATTATTTTGCACGCAATGGCGAATCTGTTGTGATTTAGGCTTAGCATGTTGCGTGTCTTTTGCACCCGACTGATTAGACCCAGTAAGATCGCAACCGGTCGCGGGTTATTGACGAACTGCAATATATTGCTGTAATGTACAATATGAGGTTGGTGATTGTTTTTGAGCAGTTTTTTTATTTACCCAATCACACGTTGAATTATTTTCGAACAAAATAGCAAAGATTGTAAACCTGATGTAGTCTTCGAACAAGCTAGCACTTTTTGTTTTCCTTATGTATTGAAACTCATGCTTTGTTTTGCTTGCTTATTGTTACATCAACTGAGCCACTGAACCAGGTAGCCTGCTGCTCAGCCACGTCCTTATCTGCTACACAAAGATGGAGGTTACACCATCCAATGCTTTACCAAAGCAAAGAACAGGAAAGCTCGCCGGATTCACATCGCTATTTGTATCTTTCTGAGTGCCAGGCTAGGAAGCAGTATATCTCCTATCGTTTTTGAGGTCCATGATATGACTCCAGAAGGGAATTAAACCCAGGTGTAATGACTGCGAAATGATCGCTCGAGGCAGGAACAGGTATTTGCTACTTTGCGATAAAGAGAATAGAATTTTATTAGCTTGAATGTATCAACTTCAGATAATATATTTGTACTATAGATTAAGTTGCAAGGCTGTGTCATGAAATTTATCAAAGACATGAATTAAAGCATTGAAGAAAAAAATGTTATTCCCAAAATACTTTCTCGTCATTCTTTGGCTGAGTTGTAACAAAAGTAAGCTTTCACACCAGCGGTTAATTTTTTAGTTCTCTATAGCCTACACCAGGGGCGGGCAAACTTTTTAGTCGAAGGGCCGCATTGACCATTTCAGAGTGGTCGAGGGCCAGTGCTTATAATCTTGTACAGCTGTATGCAATGAAAGAGATTGCGTTAGCTTAAAATTCTGCGATATGTCCTAACAATGTCGTATTGCAGGGCGCAAAAGCGATGGTGTCTCCAAAAAAAAAAGGTCATTGCCTGTTCCTTAGACGAAAAATGCGTCAGCGGGAGCTAACAAAGTTTTTGGCTTTTAAATACGGCAAGCGTTCCTCCCGTTGTCATTTAATTTATATATGACGAAGTTTCAACAAGTGTTCGCGGGCCGCACAAAATGCTCTGGGGGCCACATGCGGCCCGCGGGTCGTAGTTTGCCCACCCCTGGCCTACACCATTGTGATTCATATGCTTTTGAGTCTACTACAGTGCTCCTCAATCTCTTCGGCGTCGTGAAACTCTTGCTATATTTTTACAAGTGTCATAGAATCCTATCACTTAAAATTCATTAGAACTGCGTTGGCTCTGGCTTCCTACATAAAAATGCCAGTTAAGGGTTTCTGAAACTGGGTTACTCAAGAAAAATTCGGAGGTTACTCAAGCCATGTTTTTGCTCCGGCGTATACAAAATTTTTGAAAACAGCCTACGCTTACTTACTGCTTCCGCCTATGCTCTACTCGAAGACGTTTTCTATGGAGATAAACTTTACGAAAGCGATTATTTTGCCTATTTTTGTCACGAAAAGCAATGCATTTTCTAATGTTTTGTCCTACGTCCTTTTTCAACTTAAAGACCTTTTTCGGGTTACCAACGTTATCAAATCAAATTTTGCCTATGTTGCGTTTTCTTTTTGGGGGTACGTCTAATATTTTGGTTTAACTAAAAAGTAAGTAGCTCGTATCATATTTTTGAGAACCGCTATCTTTGTTCCATGCCAACTTGAAGTTAAAATACGAGCATAGCGATTTGTTGTAGAAGTGAACAGCCAGTCATTTTGTCAGTGCTTCCAATTCGTCTATATTTTGAAGGACGATGTCTCAAAAACTAATGCCATTTTAAAACATATCCTTTTTTTGACGATACGTGATTATTTTGTTATATTTTCAGCAATATGCAACTGTATGAGTCTATTTTAATGTTAACTCTTTTCTTCTTATCCTAAATTGAGATTTACAATAAGAATTTACCCAACCAATTTGACTGGCTGCTCTGAGATTTTAATCAAACTATTTTGAAACCTCTAAAAATAGGGTATTCAACCAAATATGCACATATAATTGCTCACGTTTTGAAGAAAAATTCTCATTGATCGTAAAAAAAGAAGTAAGTTATATATCTCCCTCTAGTTGTACTTAATTTTGGTTCCTGGATCAGGAAAGCACTGCTCTGCGTTCTGCCGCCATTTGGCAAAATTCAACTACTGTACTGCTTTTCAAACTTGAAAAAATAACTTTTTCCTTTGCTCGGTTGCTTGTGACGCAATAGAACCTAAAATTAAAGCAATTGCGCAGTAATCGTAATTGCTAGCCTACATCATGCATTTACATTAAAGCTGTTAAGCTTTGACGAATTACTTTAAAAAGATTAAAAAGAAAAAGCTTATGTTTTGCTAAACGAAAACAAAGGAGTAAGAACCCTCAAAGTTCATGGAACCCCTTTAACCGTTCTGCAGAAAACTAGAGTTCCGCGAAATCCGGTTGAAGACCACTGGTCTGCTGTCTCACATAGCTAATTAACTGGAATTTTTAACACGAATCGAATCAAAAGACCAACGTAGTGAAAACCTCTCCCACAATTCTTGTGAAGTCCTCCGATTAGAGCAACTTCTATTTGATGTGCCCAAAAGTTTCGAAAATTATGTGTCGATAGAAAGTGGCCCAGCTATATGTACTCCCTAGGATTCATGTCCTAACTAGATCAGTTTTTGTGATTAAACACACAAATTTAGTTTATTTTGTTGCCTGCTCAGGGATGCAATCAGGAAGGCAAGAGTCACTTTGTTTTAATGAGTGGCTCTTCCTTTGCTCCGACCGCTCAATTTCCAGTGCCCAAGGTTAACTTCCAAGCCTAACTATTCACCGACGCGATGGCGTAGTGGTTAGAGCGTCCGCTTCGCAGTCGGTAGACCTGGGGTTCATTCCCCTTGTCGAGTCATACCAAAAGACTTTAAAAAATGGCATCCGCAGCTTCCCTGCTTGGCGCTCGGCATTTAAGGAAGGTTGTGGAGAACAAGCCGGCAAGTTCGCTTGTTGTGTCCTTGGGCAAGGCACTTAACGGGACGCCCCACCTTTATGTGGAAGACAGGCGGCCCATAAACCTCGAAAAAGGCAAGTCCCAAGCGAGTGCGGACTTCCCGTCCAAAGTATAGCGATACAATTCGCTTTCTCGTAAATGGAGGATAAATATGGCAAATAAAGCAAAAAGATCGTTATGTCCTTAGAAATATTACTTTGGAATTATTTTCTCTGTTAGGTGGTTTGTAATGAACAGCTTTAAGCTAAAGTGGCAATGCAATATTTACTAGACTGAAAACACTACTAGTTACCTCCAGAACTAGCTGGCTCGGACCCCAATCAAGTGAATAAATACAACCAATTATTAGCTTAGTTGGGCTTTATTTGGTTTAAAACATTTCAAAGGTAAGCTTTTCAGTAAGGGACTTGTACTAAACTCCTGCAACTCTACCTTAGACGAGTCGCTATGGACCTGTATACGGGTTTGCTTTTGATTGAATTCTCTTATTTGTATTCGCTGATGTCATGCATTGCGACTTGACAAATATAGCGACAATTCACAGATTTTGCAGTTTTTCATTGCATTGGTAATTCATGTCTGTTAGACAAAGGTAAATCAATTTTCTCTCGCCAGTAATGCCAATATTTATTCTACTTCTAACCTTTTATTGTTCAAGTGGAAGGTGTCGGTTACTGTTTCCGCAATGCTGAAAGTTACCTCTTTTGGGGAATAGATCGACAGAGTGGGGTCGCGGCTAAGGTCTTCAACTGTTTTTGCCAATTTCCAACATACAAAAATACCGAGTTGTGTTGTTGTTGTTGGTTACACGACCCCTTCCGAGGGATGGGGCATGGCGGAAGACCATGAAGCCCTAGAAGCCGGGAAACTCTCCAGGGTCTGGACCAGAGGTCGTAGAGAGACAGAGAGTCTGTAGCTGGACAGTGCAGAGTAAGATGTGCACTGGAACAATGTTTGCAGACGCTGCATGAAGGATTCTCGATTCTGCCAATTCTAGTGAGATAGGAGCTTAACAGTAAGCTGTGTTCGCTTCAGCGAAGACGAGACAGCACACAGCGAGTGTGAAAGAGAGGCACAATTCTTCAGTGGAAATCGACGGGACCCGTGCGTCAAAGAATTTAGATTAGGCAGTACGCCTCCAATTCGAGAGAATACAAAACTGAATACGAAAGATAAAAGGAGAGAGACTTCAAGAGATTGCAGAGGGCGCGATTTGCGCTCCTCGTCTAGCCAACTCATGAGCCGCGTCGTTCCCAGAGAGAAACGTGTGTCCGGGAAACCATTGCAGCCTTATAGAAAAGGGGTAGGGAGAAGACAGTTCCTGACAGATCTACCAGAAAATGTGAGGTCAAAAGCAAGACAAAGGAGGGGACAGAGTGGCAAGGACAGAGCGAGAGTGGGAGAGAAGAAAAATGTTAGAGTTGTTGGTGCTTCCGGAAACAGTAAAGAGCTTGAAAAAAGGCGCAGGCTTCAGCAGAAAAACTTGAACATACTGGGCCGGCTGAAAAGGAAAAGATGACATCAGTGCCACAAAATGAGCAGTTGGCAAATACGCCAGAGTCGCCTTTTGCCAAAAGGAAAAGAGCCATCTTGCCCAGATCACCAGATCGTGAGATGGGAAAGAGCCAAGGTGAGCGGGAGCCGCACCTTGGCGAGAGGGAAGGAGATCGGAGCAGGAGCATGGGGAGGAAAGAGTAGACTCCGCAGTAAAGAAAGGAAGGTCCCAAGGAGGAAAAGAAGAGCAAGCAAGAAGAGTCTTCCCACGAGAAAGCATGAGCGGTCAAGTGGACGCAAAAGCTCTCCACGAGGACCTGCAGAGTCTTGATTTCACTCCAAGTCTGGCCAAATCTGAAATGAAAAAAGAGTTTGGGAGACGAAGGGCCTACTCATAAGATGACAGGGAGAAATGAGTCTTGGGGGAGGTAGAAAAACCTCAGAGAGAAGAAGTGGGATAGGGGAGGATGAGAGGCAGCGGGAGATGGCGCGACTAGCCGCTCGGTGAATGCGTTTCAATTTGGTAACGCTGAGAAAAGGGAACCATCCGGGTGAAGTATATGTGAGAAAAGGTTAAAGAAAAGCCTTATACAGAAGAGAGAGGAACTCCTTTGAGGCGCCCATCAGGAAGCAGAGATACAGCGTGAGGCCTTGAGACGTGGGAAAAACTTGGCCTTCAGCGAAGAAACATGTTTCCAAAAGGAAAGAGTGCGGTCGAAAGTGACCGCAAGAAAAGTTGGAATGGAATTGAAGCGTAGGGTGGAGTTGAGTAGAAAGAGATGTGTCTGGAGGTTAGTTTGATGGGGATCCACTGAAAAGAATGATGCCTCGCATTTGCTTGGATTGAAAGGAAGACACCAGTACTTAGACCAACGGTCCAATCGAACTAGAGCTTTTTTTTTATTTGCCATATTTATCCTCCATTTACGAGAAAGCGAATTGTATCGCTATACTTTGGACGGGAAGTCCGCACTCGCTTGGGACTTGCCTTTTTCGAGGTTTATGGGCCACCTGTCTTCCACATAAAGATGGGGCGTCCCGTTAAGTGCCTTGCCCAAAAACACAACAAGCGAACTTGCCGGCTTGTTCTCCACAACCTTCCTTAAATGCCGAGCGCCAAGCAGGGAAGCTGCGGATGCCATTTTTTAAAGTCTTTTGGTATGACTCGACAAGGGGAATGAACCCCAGGTCTACCGACTGCGAAGCGGACGCTCTAACCACTACGCCATCGCGTCGGTTTCTTGTGTAGCCTCCACGGCAGTAGGAACGGAGGGGGAGGAGGACCAAATGGTTAGGTCGTCAGCATAAAGAGAGCAGCTGACGGAAGAAGGCAGAGAAATACTGAAAAGTACGTGGCCAAGAACGGATCCTTGCTGAACACCTTGACGGACTCGAAAAGAGCGACTTTTGTGATTTTAATAAGCCACGCAAGCGCACCTATCAGAAAGGAAAGATTGAATCCCAACGAGCAAAGAAAGATGCCGACACGATGGCGCAGTGGTTAGAGTGCCCGCTTGGTAGTCGGTAGACCAGGGTTTCATTCCCAAAGTCGAGTCATACCAAAAGACTTTAAAAACTGGTATTCACAGCTTCCCTGCTTGGCGCTCAGCATGCAAAAGGGGTAGTGTGGAGAACAAGCCGGCAAGCTTGCTTGTGTCATTGGGCAAAGCACTTAACGGGACGCCTCCACCTCTATGTGGCAGACAGGTGGCCTACTTGTACTTCACCGGGTTACAGTTGTTGAGTTTCCAACCCAGCATGTCGTGAAAGGAGACTCTTGGGTACCCACCAGTGGCAGTCCGCCGTGTGGTGGTGGGGCTACCAGTCACTCATGACTGGTTCGAAATGGGCTGCCATCTTCCCCCTAGCCTAATTTCAATTAGGTTGACAACATGAACCTGAATTGCCATTCGTGCCGTACCTCCATCCCGAGGAAGAGTAATCACAACAGCAGCAAAGCAAGGAAGGAGGCCAGCAGAAATAAGTTTGTGGGAAAGAGTGTGATGCCAGACAAAGTCAAGAGCTTTCGAGAAGCGGATAGTAGCAAGAATCGTCCGAGAATCCGGCCTGGATTTGTTAAACCCATGCGAAATGGACGGAAACCGGCCTGGTGGGGGAGAGAATGTAGTTAGATTCCAGAAAGAAGAGTAAACGGGATAGAATATTGTGTTCAAACAACTTTGAGACGCAGGAGGCGAGAGAGATAGGCCGGAAGCCGAGCAGAAGAGTTGAAAAGTCTTCCCATTTTATGGATGGGAATAACAGATGTTTTCCTGATAGATTAAAAATGCGTTGGTGGAAGTCCATGCCAGAGTGAGGAAGGTGCTTTAGCATGGGCTAGGCAACTTTGTCTGGGCCAGTGGCAGCCAACGAGAAGAGATTTATGGCAAAAATTCAGCAGAAGAAAAAGGAGAGCAGAAAGAATGAGACTCCTCAGGGCACGGGGTTAGGCAAAGCTCAAACAGGTAGCCTCTGGCTCTGCTACGCAAAGCTTTTGTCTGGGAAACAGAAAAATTGGATCTCAGGTAGTTGGCGAAGACCGAAGTCAACTTCTTGGGAGAGGAACAGTTGGAAAAGTTAGAAGAGGAAGAGCCAGCGACAGAATGAAGGAGAGAAACACAGATTTAGGAGAGTTGAGCATGCCGCCTGCTATGCCTCAGCCTTGTTGATGACAGACGAGGCACGTTGGGAAGCAGAAGTGTAAGCCGGTCTATCTTCATCACTTCCATAAACGGAAGCAAAAGCCTTGCGTCTTTCGTTTAGCGCTTCCTCCACTCCAGGAGACCACTAGGCTTGAGATTGGCATTTGACGGGGCATTCAGTGCCATAGGAGAGCAGCAGCATAGAAAAGAAAGGACTATTCCCCTTAAGGACAGTGAGAGCCAAAGTAAAAGGCATCTAATGAACTTTCTAATATTAAAAGAAGGGGGAAGTTTGTTAAAGCGAATGACAAGAGAAAGAGGGACAATTAGTAGAAGTGGTAGGTGATCAGATCCCAAGTGCTGGAGCATCTCCCAGCAGCAAAGGAAATGTCAGGAGAGAAGCGATGGAGAAGAGTTGGCGTGTCAGGGTTATTAAGAGCAAGGACATCAAAGGAGATGAAATAGGAGGACCATAAGCACTCAGAAAAGAGAGCAAGAAATTGTTGTTTAGTGAGATGTTGACCCCTACAAAATCAGAGTAGGGTTCAAGCGAAGAGGAAAATTTTAAAGAATAGGCCCTGCCTGACGAAAATGACGACGCCACCCCTAGCATTCGGGTCATTGAAAGAAATAATGCCAGACCGGGAACGAGTGCGATCGGATTGCAGAGTAGAAAATCCCAAAGATCCGAAAAGATGAAGAAGAGTTAAGGTTGGATTCTCGGATACACATAAGATCCACAGGATGAGACGTGATAAAGTGTAGTAGTTTAGCGTTTCTGGCTAGAAAACTTCCGGCATTCCACTGAAGAACCCTGAGCGAGTTAGGGGGGAAGAGGAAGCAGGAGGCATTGGAAAATAGCCAGAAACATGCGGAGATTGAAATGATGGGAAGTTTGAAGACGAGGGTGGGGAGGGAGCATACGTTAGCAGAGGGAGTCCAGATGGACCAGTGGAAGTATAAAAGCTGGAGCACCCCAAGAGGAAGACACATTGTTGGTATGAGTGGAACCTTCAAAAAAATCCGGGGCGCAGATAGGAGGAAAGTTGCCTAGAGCTTTGAATTAAAGAGAATAGTGAGCACCTTAAATGACCCATTTGGAGCAGGTGCAGTATTGCACAGAGCTACTCCTCCAGGTCAAATTTCCAGCGCTCTGTGAAAGATGGGGCCAGGGCTAAGATGAATGTAGCCGCTCATCACAAGAAGGATGAGTAGACGGGAAAGAGAAGAAAAATAACAGTCGACTGATTTAAAAGACTGCGTGCTGCCCTTCCAGTCACGGCAAAAAAATGATTTGTGAGGCGAGTGCCCGGGGTAACTGAGACCCTCCAGAAGGCCAACAGCCATTTCGACCCAAACCAAACGGGGTTGGGGACCGCACCACCATGTAGAGGCGACACTTGATTGGTGCAGCGGCACGCTTTCTTGAAACTCGGACATACAGACCACAAACTGATGCCGAACGAACGCCGCTATCGGTGAGCTATAAACGTTTATCATTTTAACCACAAGCCAATCTGTTTGAGTTCGGAGAATATTGCTACTGTGCGTGCTGCCAGAACACTGAAATGCTAGTCTGCTGAATATTAAATCTTAAGCACCCGTTTAACAGGTTACAAGATTTTAATTTAACTGCGAAAAGCAAGTAGGTGTTGGACCTACAGTCAAAGTATGGTCAAACGACAAAAATTCAGTTAGTCGAAGAGTATAAGCTTCATAGCGACGTCAATTCAGAGAAGTACTCTGTACAAAATGAACACAAAAATAAGTTGCAGGAAAACGTATAGTTAAACAAACATTACTAGGCCAATGACATTAAAAATTTTTATCACCAACGTAACGTAAAATTGATTCATCTTTTTTGCATTAAAATACAGACCACATATTCTTTCACATTGTTAACTTTGCCTACATTATACATATATAGAGGGTACATTATGACCCCTCTATCTTGATTGTAATGAAACCTTTGAAAATGTTGTTGCGCACGCGCACAAACGTATTATGTAAAATGGTAAGCAAGATACCAGCACTCTACATCTCATGGTTTGACGTAATCACCTACTGCGTACGCCTGGAAAGATAGCACTTGATAACTGTTGAAAAGTATGGAGAGGCGATTCATGTCAAAATATAAACATCTGCTCACAACAAAGAATATAGAAAACAGCAGCAACACACGATAAATAAGCTATGGACCAATAGGCAGCTCGCTCCAAGCCCAGCGGATCCCGACACAAAATTCGAGGCAACGGCGCTTACACACGAAGTGAAGCCGTAAATGACATCACGATATGGTAGAAATAATTGAAAAAGATACTCTTGATTTTTACAAATTTACAAGACCGGAAAAAAGTTCGTTAACGTTTCCATCATTCGCCGACCTTTACCACTTTTTCCGTCTTCCAAGAGTGCTTCTGTAAGCAACAATTCTGAATGAAAGACAATGTATCCACCGCAGTACATAGCTGACATAAGAGCAATTACCAAGCCAACAATTCTTTTAAAATTGTCAACCTGGTGTGACAACTTCTTCGTAACCAGTTAGTCTATTACGTACGGACTACTAATGCAAACAATTCTGATGCCATGGAAACCCTTCGAGCAGCGAGCAGACGCGGTTGAAATAAAACACTAAGGGAATGTGGACAGGCGTTCAATCCTCGAAACAAGCAAAAATTTTACTTCATATCCGTAAACCTTCAAGATTGTGCACCCTGAATTGCCTATTATCTTCATAAAATGTCGATATCAGAATGCGTATTTGCATTAAGTAGAGTTCATTGACCGTAAAAGATTGAAAATGTTGTCATGCGAAACCGACCAATTCCGTTTGAGTGTCACAAAATCAAAAAACCACGCCGAATTCGGTTTCATAGCTTTCAAACTCAAACAATATAAAAATTCCAAACTCTAACAAAAATCACGTGATCTAGGTTTTTCGAATCTTGTTCGTCAGATTGACGGTTTTACGTTGCTATGTCACGGGTTTAATTTTTGAAATCTTAGGCTCCTAGGCTGGGCTAATTGATAGATGAAGTCTTAATAGCATTGGCCTACCCGGTAACAATTCTGCACTTTAAAATCAAGAGCTGTCTTTTTTCTGCCCAATCGCCGGGAATGTAGCAGGTTAGACCTATTTAGCTCCAACAGCATCCAGTCACTACGACAGCTAATGCAAGTCTAGATCATAAAGCAGGCATGAGCTGTTAAGTTGGTTAGGACCAGGGTTGTATCAGAAATTGGTCTCTTTCAACCGGAATTAACGATTTATTGTTGTAACCTAAACGCTACAATTTGGATAGTGAATCAGCCCGCGTTGCAATGTCTTCAAATCTAATCTTCAGCGGTAAACTTAAATGAACACTATAATAATTCTTGCAGTTATTTGCTACCTTACTCGTCCAGTTGATCAAAATTTTGAGCTTAGCAAGAACTTACGGTTGCTCAACCCAAAACTGGACTTTTCAAGCTAGCGTGTCGTAAGACCACGAACTATCACGTAAAAATCAAGTTACGGAAAACTGTTGAGATCTCGGGACTTCTTACGAACTTTCACTCTTTTTCTCTTCAATGAAAACACCACTAAGCATGAAACCAAATCACAACCGGTTTTTTAAATTTATGCTCGTTTTGACATCCATTTTAGTTGGTTCGTTAACATCTCTACAACACGCTTCTTGGTCTCGATATTATCAAGTTAAAATGCAATTTGTGCACGCTACAACACAACAGCGTTGTCTTGGTTTTACAAACTCTAAAATATCTCCAATTTACCAGGTTTTCCTCTGCTATGCACGAGTTCTAACACCCACTGCCAAGTACGAACCTGCATACAGCGAGCTTTCAAAACAAAGCTTTCCCGCGTTTCTTCTTATCCCCAGATCTGTAGTCACCATAGAAACAATGCAACCAATCAGAGCAGCACACGAAAGCCATGCAAGACGAGTCCGTAAAAATCGAAAATACAAAGCAACGTTTGATAATAAACAGTAATCAACCAGCACTTTAAAGTCAGCTCCTCACATAAAACACCATAGGCTTTAGCGCATCATGCAATCTTTAGCGGCGCTACACCAACACTAAGAATAAAGCGAGATCCATGTTTTCAAAAAATGGTTTACTATCAGTGCTTCACCTTAGAATAGTGAACTTGCTCAACCAGCGTGTCACAGACACGACTTTTGGTACAAACCAATGGCAGTCGTCTAGTGGGAGATTCACAAGCGAAGCAACTAGTCGGCAATTTCCAATAATCACTGGTTCGAAATAACTGTCGCTTTCCCTTAGGTCAATCATGATCAGGTGAGTGAATTGAAACTGGATTATTGGTTGACGTGCACCTACACCCTTAAGACGACGAAGGGTAAACCGAAACAAGTTGTTTTATTGCCTTGAACTAGGCATCTGTAATTTAGTTAAAGCAAGACACTTGTAAGTTTAGCTTCACTCGGCACAGCATCTCCAGACTTCCATAAACCCTCTTAACATTTGCGCTATTATGTTCATGTAAACTTTGTAATTGGTTTTGCACAAGCATATTAAAAGCTAGTTATAACCTTTCTTATAATCTTAACTTTTTTCGAGTAGTCACGCCTGTGGTAGATGACCGATGTAGAGATCATCATTGACGTTGTTTGCCCTTTCTCTGGTTTCGACAGAGATCCAAGGATCGGCTTGACATGGATGTCAGATTCACATAGCAAACCCAATCAAAATAAAAAATAAGGCTTGGCGCTAAGGGAATGACGCAGTATATTTCACGCCAGTCATCGAGGAACGCTGCAGACTGGGACCGACATTGGTGATTGTTGCCTCTAACGACATGCAAGATGAACTGCTTCACTATTCTTAGCCGACCAAGCACAGAAAATAGTTCATCATTTTGTGCTTAATTACTTGATAGTTGAACAGCCTTTACTATGATAATCATGAGCATCATCAAGTTGTTTCAGTTTGTGGTATGATTGAGCTCAGAAATCTTAGCCGTGTGATATACAGGGAGACCAATAAGTAGCCCGACAGTTTGAAGAGCAAAAATTAAATCGATAATTTCTCATGGAAATAGCATTAAATGTACTCAATTTCATCATTCAACAAATTTATTCATCTAAAGCATTCACATTTTAATCAGCCTACCAATTTATAGAAAGCACAACAAGAATAAATGATTGTAAGAAATATTTAAACTGCCAACCATTCTGATCGATGCATTTGATCATGCGGGAAATAATGGATTCATAGAATCTGGCGCATAACTCCTTGTTTGAGTTAATAGCATTAAACTACGTCGTGATAGCCATTTTGAGATCATCCAAACTACGGGGTTTGCTGATGTAAACTGGGTCCTTCATAGCACCCCACAAGAAAATATCCATGGGTGTAAGAACGGGTGATGTAGGGGCCCACTCGATTGTACCACGTCTACCGATGCAACCACCAGGTAGTGCATTTAGTGGATTTTTTACACTATTGGCGTAATACAGGAACCCTATCTTACATGAAAATGAGTGAATTACAGTCAGAATTTAGACATATCTTTAACGCTACACGTGCGCACGCACAAGCTGTTAGGCTACCTTTTGCTATCTTTCATCTCTCATCTAACTGTCGAGCTACTTACTGGCCACCCTGTATGTTAGCAAACACAAGCAAATGCCATCGTGCTAGTATTAGCAAATTGTAGTAAACAGCATGCAAATTAAAAACTACACAACGCATGCCCACTGTCCAGCCTGACAAGTTTTATTGCGCTTAATAATATTAAAGCACTGCCACCACAACCGTGATAAGTGATGCGCAAAAAAATAAGCGTCAGGCCGGTCTCTACTCGCATGCTCTATGCTGAAGTATACAATCTGCTCCAGCCTATGCTACAAGCAGCAAATCAAGAAGACTTTTCTGTCGATGTGGCCAAAGTGATTGCAATTTATCAACATATTGCTGTTCTACTAGTTGGTATGGACATGGGTTCAAACACCACTTTCAGCCGCGGAAATAAACGAGGAGCCATAGAACGTAAAGGTGGATTTCGATCATTAATTTTCTTGATTTCTCATAATGATGTAATTGATGTATTGTAGTTTCACCAGCCATGTTTTAGTAAAAGAAACTTAAGCTACAGTCGCTAGTGTTGGTATTTTCGACAAATTGAAGATCAAATGTTTTGGTCTACATTCGTCAAGAGTGAAATAAGAAGCTATGACTTTAATCTTGCACAATTACACGGCAAAACAATCCTTCAAGCCATCTCTAAACGAGTGCCACAGCAAACAGTTTTGCTGATTTTTACTGACAACGGATACATACTTTTCCGCCTTGCGCTCCTCCATGTAACGTTGCTGTTGCATCTCAAACTCTTGTTTCTCCTTTTCAAACTGGTGTTGCCTCTCGTTTAAAGCGGCGTACTCCGATTCAAGTTTTTTCTTCATGGCTTCATGTCGACGAGTTAACTGCGATTTGGAAAAAAATTGAAAAAGTAAAATCCTATGTGCTCGATAAACCTGACGTAAAAAGCGGTGGCGAGTTAGCTCTATTAAAAAACAGTCTAAACCTGGTGGTGCGGTATACGACCTTGTTGGGTAAGGCCGAAACGGCTGCTGGCCACCTCGAGCGTCCCAGACACCGTGTGTACACCCCATACCAAATATTTTTTGCGGTGCTGCCCTCTAACCAATCGCAAAAAGGCAGCATCACTGTATGATCTTTTTCGGGGCCCTCCAGCACATATTCCTCCACCGTGCATTGCAACCCAGCAAACTCTCTCCACCAATGCAGCTCTCCCCCTCGCCTACTACTTTCTAGCAATCTTTCCAACCCTCCTCCACTTCTTCTTTGTATCCTTTTTCCTCAACCTCTCCTCACTCGCCTTGGGTTCTCGAATGGAATGCACGCCCTTGTGCCACAAATGTAGAACTTCTACACTTCGTCTCATTCTTTTACGTCCATCTCATCCGTGTCCAGAAATCCCAACCTCAGGTCCTCTTTATCTTTCTGGATTCCTAGATACTCTGCTGTTCGATCTGATCGCACTCACTGCTGATTTGGCTCTCTTTCACTTGACAACTTTCACACTGGCGGTGGAATCGTCATTTTCGTCAGATAAGGTTTATCTTTTTCCTAATTTTCAACCTACACTCTTCCTTCATTCGGCCTTTACTATGAGGGGTTAACATTTCTGTTGCAATCTTCTCTCTCTTTTAGACGTTCACACTCCTCCTATTCGCTTCTTCCATGTGGATAGTATGGCCAATTCCTTTTCTATCTATGTACTCCCTTTCTCCAAAAAAACATTTATTCCGGGAGGCTCTAATTGTCATAACCCATTATGGGACTCAAGAGAAACTGCAGCCTATCGTGGGTGTCGCATTTCAATAGAATTTTTGTTCTATCTCAATCTTAATTTTACTTCTTAAAATTGAGTCGACTTGCAGTATCGCTCGAATAATTAAGTCTGGTTGCGAATTAATAGATAGGAAAAGATTGACTTCCACTAAGATACTTTAACTCAAGAATTCTCGATCAACAACAAAACTAATATATTCACAAACAACAAAAAGACTTTGAATTCCTTCGCTCGTCGAACTCCAAAAAACAATGTACTTTAATAAAACAATCAGACCCAACCAAGACTAAATCCACTAATTAACCACTTGTCACACTAATAGAAATCCACAATAAATCACCACAGATCAATACAATTCTTTTCACTACACTCTACTACAGATGTGTCAAACTCGAGGGCTTCTGGGGGCCAAATTACATATATGAGCAACCGGGTCAAGGGCCGCATGAAGTTTTGGATTTGGGATCACCAGTTCTCTAGGCAACAATCTTTGTAATGTAACCCGAAGTAAGATCGATCTTCAAAAAAAAGGTCATCACCTTTTCAGCATCCGTGAAGTTATCTCCAAATGACAAAAATCTATACCTCTCAAGTATGGCCTGTGGTCAGGGATTCGATGGTTCGTTCAACCATGATCCGTTGCAACACTGCCGAAATTTGTTAGTAATTTCACAATCGTCTCACGGCCCGCGAGTTTGACACCCCTGCTCTACTAAATCTCTCTCTCTCTCTCTGAATGAGTGAAAAATCTTGCCGCCTTATGTATATATATACGACTGGAAAATAATCTAGAAATTGTCAGAACAATATCACGTGACATAGAAAAAAAGTACCGTTAATAAATTACACAATTGGCAACCAAAATAAATCTTCGAGAAGAAACAAGATTCACTGGAATACTCTGGAACTTAGTCACATAGTCAACTACTGTGACGTCAGAAAAGGCGTGTGAGTTACAAATCTAAACGCAAAAGAAAAAAAAGTCTTTTTTCGAAAACAGTTTTGCAAGTTTAGGGCTTCAGACAATTTAGATTTACAAATAGAATAATCACGGCAAAATAAAACAACAGATTACAACAACTATACATATACAAAAACTATTCTTTAAACGTAATTTTACTTATTTGTGGCAATGGATAAGAAATATTCAGTGGATTCATCTCTTCTGATTTACTAGCCGCAATGGCTCTGACACCTGCACTTTTCTGCATTGTTCTCCTGGCAGTTGCTCTTCACCTGGTATTTCTTGCACTCCCTCTTCTCTTGCCCTCTCCTGCTCCTAGAATTTGCTTCAAGACTCGGGTTATAATTACCAGCTAATACTTCTCACTAACCCTCTATCTCCATTATCTTACCCCAATGTGCATTCTTCTATTTTCAGAACGCTGTTGTTTACTCGACCCCTTCCGAGGGATGGGGGTATGGCGGAAGACCATGGAGGCCAGAAGCCGGGCAACTCCCCAGGGTCTGGACCAAAGGTCGTAGAGAGACAGAGAGTCGCCAAAGAGTGAGAAGCGTAAAGAGTCCGTAGCTGGACAGTGCAGAATGAGATGAGAGGTGTCTGGGGACGAGTGTCCACAGGCGCTGCAGGAAGGATTCTCGATTCTGCCAATCCTAGAGAGATAAGAACCTAAAAGAAGGCTGTGTCCGTTGCAGTGAAGACGAGAGAGAACACAGCGAGCGTGACGAGGGAGCACAAGTTCCTCGGTGGAAATTGAGGGAACCTGTGTGTCAAAGAATTTAGATGAGACAGTACGCCTCCAGTCCGAGAAAAGACAAGAGTGGATACAAGAGATAAGAGAGAGACTACAAGGGATTGTGGAGGGCGCAAGTAGCGCTCCCCGTCTGGCAAGTAGCGCTTCAAAACGCTCGTTGGGATGATTTTGCTTTCTACATCGATTCTCACCCTACATCCATAAAGGAATACTTCTCTTTCTCTCTCTTTGCAGCTGCACTCTTTACCTCTTTGGCACTAAATGCAGGGGAATCTTCTATTCCTTTTGGAAATGTTAAATGCCAACCTCAACCCTGGTATTCTTTTGCAGTGAAAGAAACAGTAAAGAAAAGACGTATGGTTTTTGGTCTTTTTGTTCTACGCTCTTTTTATCAACGATCTCCCTGCACCTTAACCTTCTTCCGCCAGCTGCTCTCCTTATGCTCACAGCTTGGCCATCTGGTCTTCCTCCTTCATCTACGAGCCTGCTGCTGCAATCACCACACAAGGAGCCCTAGTTTGATAGTACTGGTTTCTTCCTCTCAATACCAGCAAAGGTGCAGCTAGCTTCTTTTTTGATGGGCCCCCACCAGACTAATCGTCAGCCCTGTCTCTCCCTGTTTTACTCCCAGCTTCAAACATGCATATTCGTTGAAGACAAAGTTCTTACCTCGTTTCGGTGTCTCACACTGTTTCTCGGCTTCCTCAAGGGGTCATCCAAAGAGTCCTTTCTTTTCTATATGGTGCAAAACTTTCTCAGGCTTATTCTCATTTATACTTCACCCGGATGGTTTATTTTTGTAGGCGTCCAACGTTACTAAGTTGAAGCACCCTCACCGAGCGGCCAGTCGCGCCATCACCAGTTGCCTCTCGTCCTTCTTTATCTCTTTTCTCCTCTTTGAGGCGTCCCCACATCCACTATAGCTCACCCTGACTCATTTCCCCATGTCAATTTGTGAGTGGGGCGTTTGGTAAGAGAATCTCTTTTTTAGTTTGGCTAAGTATAAAGTAAAACCAATACTTTCTAGGTCCTCCTACAGAGACTTTGGGTCCACTCATCTGCCAATGTTCTCTCCTTCCTCCAAAAAAAACTTTTCTTGCTTTCACTCCCTCTTTTCCTCACAACGCATTTTACATTAGCCAAGAGTTCACTCTTTCTAGTATATAATTTCGTTTAGAACCTTCTATTTTTCGAAAAGGTGCGACTTTTGCTCATCTTGACTGTCTGCAATTTGAAGAACTTGTAAACTGGACTGACGGCTTTGTCCTTTCGGCGAAGAAAATTCTGGCGTTCTAGCCAACTGCTCACTCTGTGGCATTGAGCCATCATTTCCTCCTTTCAGATTTTACTCTGTTCTTGCCACATTTTTTTGTTTTTTTTACACACTCTGGCGCATGTGGCAGAAAGAATGTAGTCTCTACTGCTTTTATATCCAGTTGCAATTGGTTTCCGGTAACTTATTTTTTCCAAGTAATGACGCGGCAAATAAGTTGGTCAAACAAGATGCGCTGCATTAGCCGTCTACTACTCCATGTAGTCTCTCTCCTGTTCACACATTTCTTCTTTCGGGCAGGAGGCGTACTGTCTCATCAAATTTCTTTTCGACACATAGTTCTCCTTAGCATCCACTGAGGAACTTGTACTTCCTCGTCACGCTCGCTGTGCTTTCTCTCGTCTTCGCTCCGATGGACACAGCCTTCTATTAAGTTCTTATATCTTTTAAATCCGCAAAAATTGCGAATTCTTAACGAAGCGTCTGCTGTCATCCGACAAAAGACACTCTTTATCTATTTCTGTCCTGTCTAGCTAGAAATTTTTGAGCCGCTCGCTCTTTGGCGACTCCTTTTCTATATACGACTTCTGGTCCAGACAGTAAAAGTTTCCTGGGATTTGGGGCTTCATGGTCTTTCGCCATGCACCCAACCCTCGGAAAGATCAAGTAACAAAGACAACCAGTGGCAAGCATACGGTAGTAGCATCGTTTGCAGACTGGGTTTTCATCAGCACTTTAACAGCGTACACAGAAGTAGTTCTCGTTTATTTGTCAGCGTGAGCTGCAGTGAGCGTGCTACATGAGCGTCCGCTTGCACAGTTTGCAAATGGACCAGACGTTGAAAATGCTCTCCTTGGCAATTTCAAGCGACTTTTGTCCGACATCTAACCGCACAAAATGGACCTTCTTTCACATATATACCTTGTGAGGTCAAACTAATTGCCTTCGCCTGCCCATTAAGGTAATTTGTTGTATATTTTATCCTCTAATAACGGGAATATAATGACTTGCAACCAGACTCGTTTTGAATTCCTCGGTACTGCCAGCACAGCGCGTACCCATCACAAGCACAATAGTGATGCGGGGGAAATAGTGTTGAACTGCCTTTAAACTCCTAACATTACGATTGCAAGCCAGCCGCTCAACAACCATTAGTAATTTCTCAGCACCCACGTCAGTCTCTGAATCAAGAAGTTTTTGTTTCTTTTCCTGGACTTTCATTTTGAACACTTCTTCCATCTCTTGCTCCATCTTCTTCATCTTTATCGTATGCTCTCTTTTCTCCTCCTCCATCTGAGAAAGAGGACTCCTGGAAAAAGATAACATTCGATTCTCTGCTTGCATGCAACATTAAACGTCATGTAGTGAGCGCGTGCCGCAATACAGAACAAGTTCTACAAAAAACAGCAAAGACAAAAGCTCTATGCTACATTCTCGATCGCTAGATGTGTATGATGCTGCCTTCATGCAGGGATGAAAAAAGTTAGAAGCGACTCCTGGATGTGAGCATCTGGGAGCAGGATACGGCTTCGCTTTCGAAAACAACGACGACAGACTCTACTGCATCTGAACGTAAGAGATTTCCCAGTGATCATCACATTAAAATGGATGATGTCACACCGCCAAGCTTGATTATTGTTCTGAGACTTACTGCATTTCTAACAAATTAGCAATACTATGTCGAATAACATCAAGGTTTAAATAAAGACCGTTTTTTTTAAAACCCAACTCCAACCCCAAAATTGAGAAAAAAACTTTTTGTTAAAAATAGCTTTTCCCAACTAAAAAAGAACAGTTTGGAACGCTTATCTCTTTGGAGGTGCAATCCCAAGAAAATAAAAGATAAATATGATTTGATTGCATACTTAGTTTGCACTTTGGTCTTTCCATCGTTACTGGTGGTGGTGACACTGCTTAACTTCTTGGTTCTATAATTTTCATAGTGCACGTTGTTGGTGACATCTTTCAAATCTTGCATGTGTGTTCTATATTGCACGAAAATAAGTTGCATCAGACCAGAATTCGCAAGTTATATCGCTTGGTCATACCGTATTTTCCGCTGAATAAGCCGAATTTCAGGACCGTAATTTTAAATCTGATTCTTTGGGGTCGGCTTATTGGCCGATCAACAGCTTTGGACCAGAAAATACCAAAGGCCAAAATCGTTCCCAAAATCATACTTTTGATCTCACAGTTACGGCATAGTTATTTCAGTTGAATAAACTTTATTAATTAATATATTTATTAATTTTTTCAATTATTGATTTACTGGTGGCTGTTAACAGGCATGTCGATGCTGGAACAAAAGAAATCATTTTGAAGAAACTTGTCACTTCTTAAAAATGGCCTCGGCTTATTGGGCGATTCGATTTATTTACCAAAAAAATATTGTAACTAGTATATGTATTGATTGAATTGGTAACCGTAGATAGAGATCGTGAAAACTATATGGAAGTAAGATTACAGAAAAATGGAAGTAAAGGCTACACTTTCCCTGACTTTGAAAAAAAACAGACATTCAAAACGTATGCATCTACGCATTTTAAATTTCTGTTAGTATCAATCAGAAAATAGGAGCTGGAACATTAGATTGTTCTATTTTTAGAACCTGTTGCAATTTTTAATTCAGGAAGAATTTATTCTGAAACCATTTTTTTCCACAGTATAATTCCAGCTAACAATTCGTTGTTGAGATGCTATGGTTATTGGCCAGCTTCAGTTATATATACTTTACCAAGCAACCTTCAAAAATAGAAAGCTGTTGCTCTTGAATATCTCTAGCGTTGTGTTCTATTCAAAAGTTAGCAAAGTGATAGCTTGAATATTTCAAATCGAGTACACGTAGCGCTTGTCGACCAGGTGCACTGCACCGTACACTCCAGAGTGCACCATAATTTTCCAAGGGTGCACTAACGTGATGGGGTGTGCCAGATGCTCCTCTTCAAAGTTTTCAAGGGGAGAGTTTTTTGGATGGGATTGTGAGATGGGCAGATTTTTTGGAAAACGAAATAAGGTGTACCACAACACATAAGATTGACAAGCACTGCGGTTATAAGAGTTGGAGCTGTTAGTATAAAAAGTTCGTAAAGTGGAACAGGCAGTACCTTTTAATTGAAGAGAGCTTTGAAGTCGAAGGAGCTTAACAGTTTAAACCGGCTTCAAAGCCTGGCATCAATCAAAGCCAGCATTGAGACTTACTTCGCAAGTGCATTGAAATCAATATAACGTTTAAATAGTAGCTTGCAGAAATTCGATTCTAGTACAGACCACAATACTTTTATAATGTGTACTACTGAATGATTGTAATCAAAATTCTATTCATCAAAATCCAAAGCAATTACTTTGGTACCGCGAAACACTTTAAAAGATATAGGCAACATCGTTTATGAACTGAACAAAGTCTATTTTAAGACACTCTCTCACCTGATCAACATATTTCTTAAAACAGTGAAGTCGCAATGGTCAATATTTTCAACTAGAAACGAAACAAAGTGAAGTATAAATACTTTTTCCACAGGGCATTCATTAAAAAGCAAGCTAAACGTCACACCTATAGACTAAATTGTCCTAACCTTAGCCAGTTTTGACCCACAAGATATTCAATGCATAACACTTCAAACAATCAGCAACTGTTGGTTAGTACTTGCATTACCATACATTTCAGAAAAATGATTCTTACACAAGAAATCTCAATCATCTGGTACCAATGAGCCTTAAACACTTATTTCATAGCAACTTGATGGCTCAAATTTTCCTTGAAACATTGTGACATCACAAATGCTCTAATAAAAGCTAGGCAAACGTAGAAATCAATCTAGTGCAGAACAAAAATATAATAACCATTGCATACAGTGCGTCACAAAAAAGTGGCATCTTTTGAATAAGATACGAACAGCATAGTCAAGGAAAATGTAAAAACCTTGCAAGTTTAATTATCTGCCTAACAGGTTTTATTCTACAAATTTTCAACAAAAATTTCCTGTAAGGTTTGATTATAGAAGACATCTGATGACGAAGCCTTTGAAAAAATCCCAATTCATTAAAATCTAGAGTAAAATCATGAACACAATAGAAAGTGCTTTAAAAATCCGTAAACATTGAAAAGCAACGGTTAAAAATATACTCGGCAAACCGATTTAGCTAAGTTGCTAAATGGTTTGTGCGAGGTCTGGGGTAACTGGGATCTTTGGGAAGGCCAACAGCCATTTCGACCCAACCCAAACGGGGTCGGGCACCGCACCACCACGTTGAGACGGCTATTGACTGATTCCTTTCTCAGTCCATTTCAGATGGGCTTAACAAACCCAGGCCGGGCTCTCGGACGATCCTGTCTACTATTGATTTCTCGAAAGCTTTTTACTGTGTCTGGCACCCCGCCCTTTTCCACAAACTCATTTCTCCTGGCCTCCCTCTTTGCTTTGCTCATTGGACTCAATCTTTCCTTTCTCATAAACGCACTTGCATGGTTTATCAAAATCACAAAAGTCACTCTTTTCAAGTCCGTTGAGGTGTTCCGCAAGGATCCGTTCTTGGCACTGTACTTTTCTCTTTTCATTAATAATCTTCCAGCTTCTCTGCTTTCTTCCGTCACCTGCTCTCTTTATGCTAACGATCAGGCCATTTGGTCCCCCTCACCCTCAGTCCCTGCTGCGGTGGAAGCCACACAAGCAGCTCGCTCTGTTTCGATTAGAGTGCTGGTCTGAGTACTGGTGTCTTCCTTTCAATCCGAGCAAATGTGAGGCCTCATTCTTCTCAGTGGATCCCTACCAAGCTAACCTCCAGCCCAACTTCCTCCTACTCAACTCCCGCCTCCATTTCAATTCCATTCCAACTTTTCTTGGGGTCACTTTTGACCACACTCTTTCCTTTTCTAAGCATGTATCTTTGCTGAAGGCCAAGTTTTTCTTTCGTCTCAAGGCCTTATGCTGTATCTCTGCTTCCTCATGGGGCCCCTCTAGAGTCCCTCTCTCTTCTGCATAAAGCCTTTCTTCGGCCCCTTCTCACCTACGCTTCACCCGGATGGTTTCGTTTCCTAAGCGTCACCAATATCACCAAATTGCAACGCCTTCACCAAGCAGCCAGTCGCACCATCTTGGGCTGCCTCTCGTTCTCCCCTATCCTTCTTCTACTCTTCGAGGCTTCCTTACCTCCCCTACGAGTCATCCTGACTCATTTCACTCTTTCCGTCTTATGAGCGGGCTCTTCGTCTCCCAACCTCCTTTTCCATTTCAGGTTTGGCCAGACTTGGGAGTGAAACCAAGACTCTGCAGATCTTCTGGGAGAGCTTTTGCATCTACTCACCTGCTCATGCTTTCTTTTACTTCCCCTAGGGAGACTCTCCTTGCTTGCCCTCCCTTCTTTCACTGTGAAGTCCACCCTTTCCTCTCCATGCTCTCGCCCTGATCCTCATCGCTAAGGTGCAGCTCTCGCTCACCTTCACTCACTCCCACTTTACGATCTGGTGCTCTGGACTGATGGCTCTGTTCCTTTTCCTTTTGGCAAGGGCGGTTCTGGTGTACTTGCAAACTGCTATCTCGATGGCACAGAGGTCACCCTTTTCTTTTCAGCAGGCCCAGTATGTTCAAGTTTTTCCGCTGAAACCTGCGCCATTCTGCACGCTCTTTGCTGGTCTCGGAAGCACCAACAAGTCTGCCACTCTTCTCTTCTCCTCCTATCTGACTCTCGCTCTGTCCTCTCCTCCATCTTTCCTTTTACCTCAATCTCTCTGGCAGAAACTGTCTTTTTTCTCTTCCTGTTCTATCAGACTACAATGGGTCCCCGGACACTCGTTTCTTCCAGAGAACAACGTGGCTGATCAGCTGGCCAGACAAGGAGCACTACTCATGCCCTCTGCAATCCCTTGTAGTCTCTCTCCTCTTAATCTCTTGCATCCACTCTTCTCTTTTCTTGGACTGGAGGCGTACTGTCTCATCGAAATTCTTCGACACACAGGTTCCCTCGATTTCCACTGAAGAACTTGTGCTCCCTCGTCACTCTCGCCTTTCTGCAGCGCTTGCGGACACCTTTTGTCTCATTTTGCACTGTCCAGCTACGGAGTCTTTGCGCCGCTCGCTCTTCGGCGACTCTCCGTCTCTTTACGACCTCTGGTCAAGACCCTGGAGAGTTGTCCAGCTTCTGGGGCGCCATGGTTATTTGCCATGCCCCCATCCCTCGGAAGGGGTCGGGTAACAACAACAACCATTTGCTAAACCTACAAGAGTACTTCATTGACAGTAACTTTACCTTCAGCAATTCCCCAAGGATACTTTCTAGCTCTCACTTTCCTCCCTCCGACTTCCATAACACTATTGCTGCCCATCACTGCGAAAGGAACACGACTCTGCAACAGCATGCAAAATGATAATAACAATAAGATATAACAAAAGTGAACGCAATAGTTCAAGAAAAAACGCAGAGACAATACGCCAGTCAAAAAAACATACAACGGCATTTTGGCTAATTCTTTTTGCCTAAACATATGAAGAAATTCAATTTTTGGACTATATATCAAGTTTCATTGAACGAAATACCTGGTCTTAATGGATACTATTACAGGTAAACTAAGCTTAAAAAGTCATGACTTAATAAAACTGAAAGTACGAACTTACGAACTTTCTAGTTAGTTTGAAAACAATGTCCGCAGGTGTGCAAAAAATTTCAGCAAAAGCTGTTTCACGTAGGACAGCTCGAATATACCGTAGTTTGATCAGATACTGTACGCTCCATCTTACTTTTGTTATACAAAGCAGCTAAGTTAGCATTTAACAACAATGATAATACAATTTAGTGTATTTCTTATTGTTATATTATTCTTTATAACAGTATTTAATTGCTAAAGCCATAAAACGAAAGGTCGCTTATCAAAGCAGCTTTGAAATGCATACTAAATAAATGCCTAGCCCTAGCAGTAATGGCATATCAATGACAGGAAAAGCCAGACAGCAAAGACACTGTACGCTCTGGTCTGATTCCAGTCGGGGAGACCTGCTAGCCGTTAGCGAATTCCAAAAATTTAGAGCAAACATCTATTTTCAATCCGGTTACAAACTACTGCATCGCTGACAATAAACTACTTGTAAAAGTTGTGGTGAAGTTCAGGCGAAAGTAGCATCAAGTCGCTATCAGTCGTGACAGGAAACAGAATGAAAAACAAGACTCTCAGAGACCATTAATGGTCAGTGTGTGACAATACGAGCCAGCTAACGACGACTGATAACAAGCAGACATATTACCACCGAAGCTGGCCGCTAATGATCAAAATAACAGACATAAACCTATATTTGATTTGGTGCAAAAATCGATTACATTATAAATATATCGGTAGCTCAAACGTAATGACATTTTTAAAGCTACTTCAATCGCGTTTGACAATCACTTACTTAACTAAAAGGTAATTTCACTGAGTTCTACGCCAAATAACAACTGATAGTTTCGCCAAACGGCGCTGGGGTTTAGCGGTTTAGAGCGTCAAAGTCGCAATTGGTGGACATTGATCGCGTTATATTTAAGACTTTAAAAATGGTTATGACAAAATTCCAGCTTAGCCTCAGTAATAGAAGTGGAGGATGAAATATGAACTGAATTTTTCAATCGTGTTTAAAAAAAGGGCAATGGACCTCAAACAACCTGAGGCATGTAGCAGCATAAAATAACAACACACTCGCTATCGTACAGTGAACCAGAGCAGCTGTGCTGGTTACAGCGTCCACTTCGCAGTCGGTAGACCAAGGTTCAAGTCCTATGACAAATCACGCAAGGGTATCAAAACGGCATTCGCGGGTCACCTGTTTGGCGGTCAGCGATAATAGTAACGTGGAAAATCAAATGCAAAACTGAGATTATTCAGCAATGATGAAAAAGAAGGCAAAACGCCTTAACGGTTCAAGCAAGTAGCCACTGTTAGCGCCATAAAGGCAACAACACATCCAGTAATGTAACAAACACACAACCATATTAGTGCTTATTGAATTTGCATTATACATGCAAAACAGTCGACGTTAACGTTGATATAGAGTTCTCTGTGATGAAAATACATTGTACTTGTATGTTGTATAATTAATGACAAAGACATAGTACATTTCACACAGTATGGTTGTCAGGCAACTGCACCAGCATGAAACCATGGGCTGCTAACGTCTCTATAATAAATAATTGATTTACGATGCTAACAGTATGGGATCGGCAACTATCTACGCAAGCCTAAATACGGATTTGAAGCATTATAACAACAAACAAAACTCATTACATACGGACGTAAATAAGTTAGTTTAGTACAAGGAAGCATGGATACCGGCTACTATCTGCTTATACCTTTAATTTTCTGTTCAGTCGGTTTTCTTCTTCATCCTCGCTTTCAGGAAATTCATAAAGCTGTATTTGATGTTCTTGAATCTCTTTCAGGATCTGATCATGAAAAGATATTTGAAGTTTGAGGTTGTGGGCCACAAGGGTCAAGTATTTGCCTGCCAGTCTAGCACTGGCTCGCAACGATAAGATATGCCAGCGCGGTTTCTACATAGCGATGATCCAAGGAAAAGCAAGTTGCGGCAACTTTCTCTGCTTGGCTACAGGCTTGTAGAAGGCAATATACTGTGCTAGCAGTAATGACCAACTCCAAAACGAGTTTCAATAAATACAATTCTCGTGACCGGAAAATGTACTGCAGTATAAAATTACTGCCACAGTGTGTGTAGGCATTAAGTAATTGAAGCTACTTCCTCTGCCTTTATTTTGGTGGCTACAGAATGGGTGTATCACCCGCACACTCTTTAGGTATACGCTGACGTATGGTTGCTTCGTCTTAGCTTTAACGCCGCTTTTCTAAACTCGCTCTTTTGCGGAAAACAAAACAAATGAAAAACATGTCGGCACTCGCTGGAAGCACGCAAGTAGACGTTGGTCTACACGTGTGAGTACAATTATGCACTGACTTGTTTCTTGAATCGCAAGCACTCCTCAGGGGTCATTGTATCTGCCTTTGCGATGAGAGGAATGATGTTAACCTTGTCGTGAAGTTGCTTCATGAACTCAATGTCGAGGGGCTTTAGTCTGAAAAAAAGACAACTCTTAATCAGCCGTTTAGGACATCAAGCAGGGACGATGGGATTGAGGATTGCCATCTTTGGATTGGATTTGTCCTTTTAAAAACAAGTTCAAGTTGTGCTCGACTTTCCAGACCGTAAAAATATTTTCTAGATTGTATCGATGGCCATTGGTTGAGAATCCAACCTTGATAACGGGCCACTAGCCGACGAAAATTTGCGTAGCTCCTGCTAAAAAATTACTTAAATCCAAGATCCAGCCATCATAGACTAAAGGAAATCTTAACTCAACGGGTCATGACGTATAGATGGAGAACAGAGGTAGATATAAAACTAGAATCAATTTTCGTAAAGATTTCAACAAAGATGTGCAGTGGTCATGTACTTTCATGTCCTTTCTACACTAAAAACGCATTTTACGATACGGGCATCTGTTTAGAAGCGAATCGGATAATAGCTTTCTTAATAAGCATTTCGATGTTCTTCAGAAAAATTCCAAGGCGCAAAGTAAATTTGAAGTTGAAGTTTCTTTAAATTGACATTAGCGATGAAAACGGTTTAAGTACTCAACATTTCAACCTAAAAAAGTAAATAGAAGTTTTAAGCATTAGCGTCATTTTTCAGCAGCTACTACAAAAACAAGAAATCAAAAGCAGTGCGGCCTGATGGATTGTACGCGAGATTATCTGCTTGTTTAGCACGAGAACATGGCGACTAAAATAGCACAATCTCTTTTCAATTACTAAAGTAAACAATTTCTAATCTTTAATTTCGTTTCCAAAATCGACTTGGAGCTAAAAGTGTTGAAGAATTTTAATTATAACCTCTGTAATGCAATACGCAAGCAGATTCAGTGTAATCGTATCATTACAGCTATCAACTCAAAAATTGATTTTTGATGTAGATCGCGATTAGCTATCATAGCTTAAAGTATTCAGAAAATAGCAATTAGTCTTCGATAAGGGTCTTCATTACTGCTGACCAACGATGCAGCAGCTCTATTCAACACACGCCAGTTCATGCACAGCATTATTACTGTTTCGTTTTTTGTTTACTTTTATGGTGTTTCCGTCATAATCTGTTCTTGTATTGCTTCATTTTTTGTAATAGCTGCATATTTGGCTACAGGGGAACAACAAATTAGGTAAAGGTAACATGTTTTATTGCTGTTTTTCGTGTGCATATTACACGCTCGAAATTAGAATGAAATTAAATCAATTATATGTCCTGCAAGTTGGTGGTATCACTATCAAAAATAAGCGTTTTGAGTAGGTACTTAATGCACTCCCTGGGTAGCGAATAAAGTGCTCGAAAAGGCAACCCAATTATCACCCAATACAACATAGATCATTTTTACATTCGAGTCTGTACCTATGCAGCGAGCGCAGTCAAGTGGCGATAAAGTTTGAACGATAGTTGCATAGACTGTGAAGAAAAATTTGCGCGCTTGTAAAAAGTGATTGCTTATGGCAAGCGTAGCAAGCAAATGCAGCAGAGTGTTTGCAAACTAGCTATCGTTTCATAGTACAATGTCATGTGTGATTGTAAACCAATTTCGATTTTTTGCATCATTGATTTGCTTATTCCAAAGTCTAATTGCTGTTGCTGATGTTGCTGCCATACAAAAATGATCCAATGAGAGCAGTTAGACAATGACCGCCTTTTAAAGCAGGTTAGGTGAGTGTCAACATTATTCATGGTCTGTCACTCACCCATGACCAGTAGGAGCGATAAAGTACAAGCAACAATGCACCCTGTCATCGGCTATCCTTGTTCGTGTTACCCGGGATTCGGCGTTCAAATAATCTTCAAACTTCCTCTCGATGTGTTGGATCACTGGCTGCCAGCTACAAACAAAGGTAACAATCGAGTTAAATAGGCTAAACATTGCAAATCGTAACTTAGCGCAAGCTACAGACTATTACTGCGTTCATTCAAGCCTTTAACAAAAACCATCGAAAAACAACTTTCGTTTACAAACCAGCATTTTAGGAAGTAATCGAAAGCTCCCAACATATTTACCGAATTGAAATCTTTCAATAGCATTATTCTTTTAAGTCTTTTACATCTATTGCGTCGAAGACACACTGTAGTCATGATTAAATGGTGTTTGGATTTTATCACCAGGTGTACATTCAAGCAGCAATACTTCACGCTCCATTTAGTAAATTGTTAGTTATTGCCTTGCATACGCCTACCTTACAATGGTAAGATTGATAGCGCAAAAACATCTCATCTGGCAACTTTCGATCTGCCCACATGCCACATAGCCAGCGAAGTATGACAGCATGACGTAATGTTGTTTTGTCGGCGCTTATAGTGAAACTGCGATTTGATTCATGCAGTTGGGCGTTACCAGCAGCTTGGCAAATGGTCAAGTATGTGTGAAAATATATTTTCACTTGTCAGCCTATTGCCATAATTGTTTTCAGTGATTAAAGGTACGAGGTACAACAACGGTTTAACATCTCAAATCCTGTCTTACGTTCACTCAACATGAACGTTTACTTGCAATGGCGCATTCATTGTACTTTAAGCCCAAATCTAACCGTACCGTGAAAGAAAAATTGTAGAAAGTTCTAACATTTTTGCGTACAGACCTCACATCTAATTGTTGCAAGACACAAATTTATCTAGAAAAGTTATTTGGAGCTGTGAACGCATTTCCGAACAAAGCAGAAAAGACAAGTTCTATATTGGTAGGTAAAAGGTGCATGGTTGGCATGGCAAATAATGCAATCAAATTACACAAGTAACTCACCAATTGCTATTGTTCACTGAATCACCAAACCCGGGAGTATCGTCTATTGTCAGCCTAAGTGTTGCTCCATTTTCTTTAATAAGAACCTTGGTTGTTTCCACCTGCATGCACCATGTCAATAAGCTGAACGCTCGACGTAACACTATACCACAAACGTACAAAACTGCATCTGTACCACATGCATGTTATAGAAAAAACTAAAAAGATTCTCACGGGTTCGAAGCTAAACCTCCTGACCATCAATCAAGCGCTGATCCAAATGAACGAGAATTAAAACCATAAATCTTTGTAGAAGGTAACCGGTACTTGAACCATAAATTGTGTGCATGAAAAGCATATAAAGCTTTTGAGTACATGTCGATGACGTTATACGGAAATATGAAATTTACCAGTAACTTTTGTGTACAATTTTAACGCACGAACAATGCGCGACAATTACAGCTTGACCATTACCGGTACTTCAAACAACAAACGAACACGATAAAGCTGTCAAAACAAATGCTATTTGCCAATACAAAATACTCGGTTATATCTGTCAATACAAAATCAATTACAGGCCTAGCTTTGATTAAACACAAGTAATTACCAACAATTTAGCATTACGTAGACCTAAAATACCGGTATTATTATAAAATTGAAAAATTTTCACATAACATTACTATTCAAGTTATCCTGATTACGATGCGATAGCAAACAGTGATTTTACTTTTACAGTCTTTTTGATTCGCTGAGAAGGACCAGGATACTCTTTTGAATACAAATCAGTTAAAAACAGAGAATTGATCAGCGTAGATTTTCCAAGCCCCGATTCCCCTGAAACACAGTATCATACCACATAAAGTAACCAATTCCTTCTCTAGAGAATACCTATTCCAGAATTCACAAGACCTGATGCTAGGTATTTTTACTTGGAAGCAATAAGATGCAAACGGTTTGAAAGTGTAAGAAACTGCATATAATTACAATATAAACATAAGGAAACTCTAAAATACAAAAATCATCATGTCTTTCTGGTGAGATTTCACAAACAATTTTTGCAGGTCATTAATCTAGTTATGGAACTGACCTTTGGAAAAACAATGCCGCATCACGCCACAATGGTTGTGCAGTTCGATTAGCAACATTCTTATTGCAAGTTATTATATGCATTAAATGGGTTTCTCTTTTATCTCCATTAGTTCATTGCGGAGACAGTAATGTGCTTTGCGTGAAGTGATTCTGCTTGTCATAATAAAGCCAACGCTGGTTGATGGTTTGTGCATAACATTTTTATATAAAAAAAAGGCTAAAACTTGACTTACCAACAACCATTAAAGTGAACTCAAAACCTTGTTTTACTGACTTTCTGTATAGTTGATTTGGAAGGTTAACAAATCCAACATAACTTTCTGGCGATTTTGGCTGTTGCTAAAATATAAAAATTTAATTAAACCTCAGCAATGAACATGAATACTTCTGGTAAGCATTTATTTTCAAAAATCACAGGAAAGTGGTCCAGATCTCTTCTAAGATTTTATGTTCTGACATTCTGTATAAAAGCATTATATGTCTCTGATAAATCACTCATGCATAAGAGTCGTTTAGAATAGCAGTCATAACAGTACTGATATTCCAAAAAAATTTCTGAACAAAAACTGTTTTACGCATTAAAGCTGGTCTGTGGATAAAAAATTAAAATATAAACATTTGAACTATAGCCACTCAACCGCATATGAACATTTCTCTATAAGAGTTGGCAAACTGATATTTATAGGGTAGTACACAGCTTGCAATTGTGCAGCACCAGGTGTGAAAACAATCATCCACTCACAACAGGGACGATTTTTTAACACACTCAACAATTTAAACAAAAAATTTGCTACAAATCAACAAATTTACTTTCGAAAACATGATCACCAAGAAAAGGTCTTCCGCTGACAAATGATAATCAAGTTTTGAGCTTCCCCTCAATTAAGTTCTAAATGCTAGATGAGCCTTTGACAATGCTTGAAAGGTGAATTTGGGCCACTATAATAAACATAGCTCAATACCAAATGATAATATCACTGATAAATGAGGATAACATGTACAAACTTAAGGATAACAAAAATGGTGATGCTTAAACAGGTAACATGAATACACAATTATGGAAAAAAGCAAATGTAATTTGCTCTTGGTACTAATTTTACCACATCACAAATCAATGCATCAAAGGCATCAAGAATAAGATCTACTTTTAGATCTTATACAGTAATTCTCAGCATGTTGAAAGTAATGCTGGAATTGGGATTCAAACAAACATTTACACGAACCAGACAAAACTGGTCATTGGTTTACTGGTGTAGAGCACAACTTAAAAACTTTTACTTCTAACGATGAGACAATCATGGACACTACGCAACCTAAAACACAAAATCAAACAAGTACAAAAGGAAAAGCTTTTTCTGTTCCTCTCATGAAGTGCACTATTCCCAAATTTCATGACAGAATTTGCTACTTCTTGATTTTAACAAACTTTATCATGTCAGCATATTTACTCATTATGTGTGTTTTGTTGCCACTTAAACAATAAATATTTATAAGCATACTTACAGCTGCAATATGAACATGTCAATGTGTAGTATCCAAATATCACATGAAACAAAAAACAAAATCAGCAAAAATATTTTATTTGGTACTGCACAAGTGAAATTCTAAAGCACAGCTTGTTGTCACAACAATAAATTGTGATTATGATTGAATACATTTTGTTAGTTTTTGTAATACAAATGCAAAATTGGTGTTTGAATTCTTGCCTAAATAGCATAGACAGCCTTAGAGATAAAGTTTCAACAATTTTATAGATCTGCTTTATAGCCTGATCAATTTATTATAAAATGCTTATGATTTGCTCTTATGTGACCAGCTCAGTATACGATGTTTCTGCTTTAAGCTTGACCATGTGTGCACAAAAATGTCTACCAATAAGCATGCTTACAATGAACCAAAAATATACATTATTAAACAACATATACACCATTAAAAGCCAAATGTGTGTTAACTTAAGAAAAGAGCTTGAGTTTGCACTTACAGCTATATTGGTGACAGTCAAAAAAATGAATGCAAAGAAGGTATTAATTTTTACACCACTGTGTATTTTTTAGTTCCACTCCATGTGTTAGAAAGCACAGTAGAACTGGCAGTAGTTTTTATACCTAGTCGTACAGCACTCCAGAGAATTGCAAATGGCACCTCAGTTGGGAACCACAGATCAACAACATAGTTTTCTTATGGCTGATTTTTTGGGCAAACCAACAATCTATTTAGTTTAACATTACCTTTGGTCAAGGATTATATACTTTTAAAACAACAAAGAAATATTTTAAAAACCAAACTTTTAGACACACTAGCTATCAAAGCACTAATTCTTGCATTAATTACCATGCACATGTGGTTATTTAACAACTAGTACACTTTGTTTACAATTTTTCAACCTAAATCAAAAGACATAAATGTGCATGTTCCAAAAGTAGTAACTTTTTGCTGAGGAAATGATCTAAATTTTTAAGTGAGACTTGTACCATCATCGTTGTGCATATTTCAAAATTTTTGATATTTTTGGGAAACACTAGTCAGCTTTGATAATTATTGCTTTTTCATGACATGAAACAACAGTACGGAGAATCTAAATTGATATCAACAGAATACAAGTAAAATTGACTTGCAAAAGTTTAATTTGCAATTGCACCAAGTAAGCAGAGAAATATAGCCATGCTCAAAAATTATATCACTTGTTGATGTCTACCAGTTTTTCTCTAAACTTTGACAATTTGACGTGTACAGAAATACTTCAGAATCACCTGAGCTTTATATGCACCTAATTTTTAAATCCAGCAACTTTACTCATTTTCAGGATTATTACTATTTGCCCAAGTGCTAAAAACAGAGTGTCCACTAAGTCAGTGAGCATTTATGTATAACTGGGATAGAGAAATCAAAAAAACCTTTTAAACCTTTGGTTGAAGGTAGAAGCTATTTCATCATGAGTTATTTGTGATTTGTCAATCTTAACGTACAGGGTGGGGGAGTGGACACTGGGGGTACAAAATTTTTCTGATTATTAAAATTGACCAATAAAAAACGACTAAAAATCACATGTTTAATATGTCATAAAGATTGACCAATCACAAATTACACACAGCAAAATAGCCTCTAAGGGTAAAATGTCATTGACGGCTAAGTAGCCACTGCCTCAAAAAGTTGGCCTAATAGAAAACTAGACTATGTTTACGACTACTATATATAACACACAAAAGACTTCTTCACTTTTTTGACTCCAAAATAAATGTTGTGGTACTTTTTTGTGTATTTTGTTGGGACAAATAATAAAAGCTTTTTTGTCATATAATTGCCAGCCTGTGTCATCAACCTAACCAAGTTTTTAAAAAAAAAATCAAAGTGACAACAAAAAATGGCAATAACTTTACGAACAAATCGTAGTACTATTGCTTTATGCTAAAATTAACTTTATCACACACAAGGTGTTGGACTACAGAAGTATCTCTATTGACTACCAGGCTATAATATCAGTTAACGCAGGCTTAAACAGTTAGCCTAAAGCGTATTTTACTTACCCATTTCTCCTCCACTCAACAGCACCATAAAGAAATAGTTTCAAGCTTCAAGCACAAACCAAGTGTCAAGCAGTACAAATCCTTTCTGACTTTAAGCCAACTTTCCCCGCTTCTTGATACCTAACGTTAACTGTGTGTGCCAGAAGTGGTCAGGTTACGAATTTTAGGAGCCGGTTCTGGTCAAAGGACATTTATTTTTCAAGTGACTTTGGTTCTGGTATTATTCAAGCACAATTTCCTTTGAATTTGAGATTTTAGTCAAGGAGCAATTTTTTCATAACCAACAGAATCAAGAGTTATAACAATTCTGTTCAAGTTTGAATTTCAAATTTTTCCTAGTTTTTTGCATTAAAACGCTAAAAGAGTGAAAAGTAGAACAGATTTTGCGGTGCAAAGTAAAATCTAATTTTTAATCTGTCTTTCTTACGATTCTATTCTCATAAAGCATTTTTTGAATCATAAGTTAGAATTATCATGTTGCAAATTGTTAGAAGCACTATAGTCTTTGACTGCTGTTTCTTGTTTTAATGCATGACATTTCCATAACTCAAAAACTTGATGTTTAATAAATTTGTTAGAAGTATCGCGATGGCGTAGTGGTTAGAGCGTCCGCTTTGCAGTCGGTAGACCTGGGGCTCATTCCCCTTTTCGAGTGATAACAAAAGACTTTTAAAAATGGTATCTATAGCTTCCCTGCTGGGCGCTTGGCATTTATGGGAGGTTGTTGAGAACAAGCCGGCAAGTTCGCATGTTGTGTCTTTGGGCAAGGCACTTAACGGGACGCCCCACCGTCATGTGGCAGACAGGTTTTTTGTTTTGTTTTATTTGCCATATTTATCCTCCATTCACGAGAAAGCGAATTGTATCGCTATACTTTGGACGGGAAGTCCGCACTCGCTTGGGAGTTGCCTTTTTCGAGGTTTATGGGCCACCTGTCTTCCACATAAAGATGGGGCGTCCCGTTAAGTGCCTTGCCCAAGGACACAACAAGCGAACTTGCCGGCTTGTTCTCCACAACCTCCCTTAAATGCCGAGCGCCAAGCAGGGAAGCTGCGGATACCATTTTTTAAAGTCTTTTGGTATGACTCGACAAGGGGAATGAACCCCAGGTCTACCGATTGCGAAGCGGGCGCTCTAACCACTACGCCATCGCGTCGGTGACCCGGAAATGGCAACTCCCAAGCGAGTGCGGACTTACCGTCCAAAACATAGCGATACATCGCTTTCTCGTGAATGGAGGATAAATATGGCAAATAAAAAAAATAAAAACAAACTAATCTTAGTAAGTCTGTTCTAACTATTGCCGCAGAGCATTGGCGGCTTATGGCCATCATTCACAGCAATACTGTTACATATTTTTTTAAATTGCTTTGATTCCGGCACTTACTGCATAAACGCACACATATTTTTATATCACTAATACAATTCAAATTCAGTACCGATATTTTAGATCATCGGTGGTCTTTATACAATTTCAGAAGAGCGAGTTTTCCTTGCCCCGGCTGAAGTCTGCTGTAGGAACCTCAGCAACTTCAACTACAAAACCACCAGCAGAAAGTCACCAACAACACCATTGGTTTATATATAGAACGCCATCATCTTGATGCAAAAGTTATCAGCGTAGAAGTGACTAGTCGCCATACGGCGTTCATTTATTTTAACCGGGACTACAGTCAGGTCCCTATCGTAGCGCTACAATGGTGACCACGCGAAAAAAGCTACAACTTTCCCAATGTAGTTGAACGGTAGCGTCTTCAGTCGAGCAGCACAAGCAATCGTCAAGTCACTGAGCCCCAAACGTTAGGACCGCCTTTTAATCGATGTCTTGGCGGGAATCTCACTCACATCAGGCGGCATGTCTCACTTTCTCAAAGTTGGTGAGGAAGATTTGTTGCAACCTTAGCAACTTCTTCCGTCCTTTCCCACGTCTCTGCTGGCTGCGCGTGCTTGAGGAGGGGAATTTTATGTAGCAACCCAAGCAACTTTAACTACAAAACCACCAGCAGAAAATTGGGTGCATAGTTTACGGTTTTGATCAACTAATAATTTATATTTTTTTTCTGTACTCGACAGAATGTAGCTGTAGGCCTACAGTCCATATTTGTGGCATCACGTCTGAGCACTTGCAAAATTCTGCTTGAACTGTTTATTTGGTTATTCTAATAACTATGCAACCGCCTCCATGTAGCAAACAGAGTAAAGGTATTTACAGCTACCGTACTTGACAATCAGCATGTGAAGGATTGCGTGAAGTAAAAGGTCAGATTTCATCTTGGGAAAGAACACTTCCGATTTAGGTTGCAAAAAAAATGTCATGTCTGGTAAGCAGGGATGTGGAAGCGGTTATTTTTCAAATGCTTCCGCTTCCACACCTATCGCTTCCGCTTCCGCTTCCACCAACAAAAAACGAAAAAATGACCGTTGACAATTTTTTTAACTTTTGTGGGTCTGTAGCCTGCCTTCTCCTACACTTTATCCTTTTGAGAAGACAAAAACCTTCATTTATTGTTATTACTTTACCTACTTCGCTTGAGCTTATTGTTTCGAACTACTCTCTGTTTGTTCTTCGTAGATATCAGAACTCGTATTAAATGTAGAACAGTGCTTTTCAATCTTTTTGTCATCGCGGAGCCCCTAATGTACTTTCGCGTTTGTCACGGAACTCCCACTAACAAAAATTTAGAAATCACGAACTGCTTGCAAGAAAATCAAATATTTCGTTACTACAATTCAAAAATCAATTAAATACTTCAACAAATAGACAGTTATTACAAGTTCCTTCACTACTTACAACTACTTTTACAACAGTTAATCTAATGCTTCTCAGATCTAAACCGTATGACCACATATTACAGCTCTCGACAATAACCTGTCGTCACAACAACAAATTACACCGTATAGCGTTGATTTTCCCTCTTTATTCTTAACTAACTCTGACTTTGAGTTAACTTTAACTCTAATCATCATTACGGAGACCTTCTGTCTGTCCTCAAAACACGTATTGACTCCGATCTTTTTGGATAGTGAAGTGCGAAATTTCTGTCGTATATATAGTATGTACATGTACGAGGTGTGGCTAAAAAGAAACGGGACTATTGAATTTAGAAGTTTATTTAGATGCATATCATACAATGTCCACATTGTCTAACACATACAAGTCTTAAGTCATCTCTACTTGTCTCCTTCGAAATATTCCCCATTGGCTTTGATGCACTTTTCCATTCTTTTTTGACCACGCTTTGAAGCACTGTGAAAATTCTTCTTTTGTGATGGTTTTGAGGTGTCTCGTCACGCTGGTCTTGATATCCTCGACTCCTCGGAAGCGTGTCCCCTTGAGAATCCCTTTCAGCTTTGGAAAAAGAAAGAAATCGCAAGGGGCTAAGTCCGGCGAATAAGGTGAATGATGCAACGTGGTGATTTCTTTCGAGACCAAGAACTGTTTCACGCTGAGGGCTGTGTGGGCAGGAGCACTGTCGTGATGCAAGATCCAAGTTTTTCCTGCCCAGGAAGCTCTTCGTTTTTGACGAATTTTGTTGACAAGACGAGTCAGAACTTTCTTGTAAAAATGTTGGTTAACTATTTGCCCTTGAGGAACAAACTCATGATGCACCATTCCCTGATGGTCAAAGAAGGTGATCAGCATCACTTTCACTTGTGAACGTTGCATGCGGGATTTCTTTGGTCTGGGCGAGGACACACTTTTCCATTGACGACTCTGTCGTTTTGTTTCCGGATCATATTGAAAGACCCATGACTCGTCTCCTGTGATGACGTTTTCCAATAATTTTTCGTCTGCTTCCATCTGCTAAAGGATGTCTCGGCATGCATTCAATCGTTGAGCTTTCTGCTCCTCAGTAAAGAGCCTTGGCACCATTTTGGCACACACCTTCCGCATGCCTAAAATGTCAACCAAAATGGTGCGGACCGTTTCTTTGTCCATCCCAAGTTCGTTGGCAATGACGCGAATTGTCACGCGACGGTCACTGCGAACCAACTGTCGAACCTTTTTGATGTTGGTATCAGTTGTGGAAGTGCAAGGCCTCCCTGACTTCGGATTATCCTCCACATCCTCCCTGCCTTGCACAAATTGCTTGTGCCATTCAAAAACTCTTGTTCTGGACATGGAAGAATCTCCATGAACATCACGCAACATCTTCAAAGTCTCAGTCGCCGTTTTTCCAAGTTTGACACAAAATTTAATGTTAATTCTTTGCTCAATCATCATTCTGCAATTGAACTCCCTATCGCCAAAAAACTCAATCAAATCTCGCACAACAATTTTTTTCAACAAGTAATCAATGACATTCACCTATGGCTCCGAAAAAGCAAAAATAATTGCGATATTGTGTCAAAACAGCTGTTAAACAAAGAACACATGTTATGCCACAGTGTAAAAGATTTGATTACCGATGGTAAATCGTGTTGCGCAATCTGTGACGTCAGTCCCGTTTCTTTTTAGCCATACCCCGTCCTCAAAACACGTATTGACTCCGATCTTTTTGGATAGGGAAGTGCGAAATTTCTGTCGTATATATAGTATGTACATGTAAAGCGAGCAAAACTGAACTGCACCAATCAACAGCCGCCTCCACGTGGTGGTGCGGTTCCCGACCCGTTTGGGTTGGGTCAAAATGGCTGTTGGCCTTCCCGAGGGTCCCAGTTACCCTGGGCACTCCCCTCACACAAACCATTTTTTCGCCGTGCAGCCCCCTAAACTACCGCAGAAGGGTAGCACGCAGCCTCTCTAAAATTGGCCTGTCTTCTCTTTACTCCTGCCTTTCTCTTGACTGTCTTCTCATTCTTCTCCTTCTCCTGATGAGTGGCAACGTTCATCCTAACCTTTTTCCTGTCTTTCCCTGTTTAGTGTGCGCTGGAAATGTGAACTGGCGGGGTAGGTCAGTGCAATGCTGCACATGCTCTAATTAAGTTCATTTAAAGTGCTCACTACTTTCCTTTTCTAGATTCAGAACTCTTTGCAGCTCTCACTCCTGGAGCTTCCCTCCCTGCTTTTTTTGGAAATCCCACACCTACCAGCAGTGTGACTTCCTCCTCGGACTCCTCCATCTGGTATACCTCCACTGCTCAATCTGGCCCTCTTTTGCTAATGCAGCACTTGCACCCCACTCTCACTTTCAAACTTCTTATCCTTTTTTCGCCCACTTATTATCTTCTCCCTCTGCACCCTCACGACCGCCTCATGCTCCTGGCTGTTTCTCTTTACCTCCTGCTTCCTCTTCCCCTCCATAACTCTCTTAGGGTTCTTCAATGGAATGCTGGGGGTCTTCAAGCCAGGAGCACTAAACTACTACACTTTATTTCGTCTCATTCCGTTGACCTTATATATATCCAGGAATCTAATCTAAATTTATCTTCCTTTTTTCGGATCCCTGGATTCTCTGCTCTGCGATCCCATGGCACCCACTCCCGATCTGGTATTTTTTCTACTGATGTTGCTGACGCTAGTGGCGGTGTCATCATTTTCGTCAAGCAGGGCTTATTCTTCTCTGAGCTTTCTACCTCCTCTCTTTCTTTGCTTGGCCCCTACTCTGATTATGTAAAGGTCAACATCTCCCTAAACGACTCCTCCTCGCTCTCATTTCTATATGTTTATGTCCCCCCTATTCGTTCTTCTACAAAAGATAGCAGAACCAATTTCTTTTCTTTCTCCATTCTTCCCTCCTATGTGGAAGCGGAAGGGGTAGATTTTTCGCGCTTCTGCTTCCACAGAAAAAGTACCGCTTCCACCACTTCCGCTTCCAGCTTCCGCTTCCGCTTCCACATCCCTGCTGGTAAGCCAAGCTACATACGATATTTCTTGTCCAGACGGAACAAATTGAGACATCTTTAATTACTTGAAACGATACTTTGAACTGCGATACTCAGAAATTTTGATTTTATTAGCTGTGCCTTAGGGGGCTAATGCAAGAGCCAGCCTCTGCGTAGAGGTAACAGGAGCACGGCATTTCAAGCAATTCCGGTCAACATGTTTAAGTGAAAGGTGTGTGTCAGCGTTATTTCGTTGACGTCTTATTTCAATTTTGATCAAAGCTAAAGCATTATCACATTGAGTACGCTTCAATGAATTTCTATATGAGGCGATAACGGAACAACGCCCGCATAGTTGCCACTTTAACATTTAAATTGCCACAGCTTCAGACGCAGTGCTCCCATCATTTCCAGCCCGAACTAGCTATTTCACTGTCAAACAACACCCTACCATTAATATCGAAACTGCTGACCATTTCCTTATTTTACTTACAGAAAAGAGAAAATGGGAAATTTGTAAGTTTAAGAATTAACTGATAAACTTTCTTAAATTCATTTATATTGGCTATTCTTTATAATTAAATGTGTGTATGTAATCTATAGAGGGTGGTGCAGCTCCGCAAGGCCTTACATCAACCCTTAGCTTCCATAGCAGATAAGACAAGTAAGGCTCTTTAAACTATACAGGCTACTGTTTCAAAACATGGTGGACGCAAGAAACGTAGGAACGTTTCACTCACGTGATCAAACGTCAGCCAAATTTGGTTTCAAAAAAGTGGCTAACCACTTTCAGATTTTTTGCATTGAATTGCTTTGCAGTGATATTGTTTTATATGAATAAAATAGACAGTTGATAAATAAAGGTTAAATATCTTTTTTACTGATGTTACTGGGTGAATTTGAAGTCAAAGATAGAAAGTGCTAAAGGTTGACTTACTAATTCTACCAGTTAGGCTAGTTTTATGACCCTTACACGTAGGTTTATTTGTAGCCAGCTTGCGGTGGGATTTCACATTCGAATAGTGTATTTGGAAATATTGTGTTTACGTCAGTTGTAACGCGCAACTTATAGAGCATATTAAGTTGCAAAAGCGCATTGAAAAATTTTTGCCTACATCAGGGCTACTCAACTGGCAGACCGCGGTCCGAATCCGGACCTTTCGAGTGTTGAAACGCGACCTCAAGCTCCAGGATGAGAAGCAATAGGTGCAGCCACGGGTTGCGAAAAAGCCGATACCCATTTTACCAAACTTTGTTGACTTGTTCTCATTACTAAGTTATTTTCAAACAAAATAGCAAATTTCAAACAAAACTGTATTGACTTACGGCACCTTTAAAGGACTAGCAAACAACACGATCAGCATGAAAAACCGGAAAAAACTTATGGTAATGCAAGAGGCTAGCGATGCACTTAGGTGAGGAAAAAAACTTGTTTCCCAGTGCTGAAGGTCTCTTTGTCATGCTTCTCTTGTCCACTAAATGTGCCTCTGCAATTAAACTGATCAAATGCGGTAAAGTTCAAATTCCAGACAATATCTCGCCAGATATATTCTGAAGCACTGCGTCCCAAAATGTGATACATGGCTTCAAAAACATTACACTGCCTGTGTCACCTACTAAACAATCCCCACAATATGGCCACCGGCCACAGTTATCTCGGTACCAAAACCTGGCAAAGCAGCTGATAATTGAAAGAGTTTCCAGCCCATATTGTTCCTGAGCGTCTCTTACAACCTTTTTGAGCGGTTACTCTTGAGGCGTCTTATAACCTGTTTTTGACCCCCAACGTCCTGACTAACAAGCTGGCTTCAGGCACAGTCAATGCATAACCGATCAAGTGTTTAAACTAACCTATGACGTTGAACACCGATTTGAAGAAATCAATAAATCAGGCATTGTATTGGCAGATCTTACTGCCGCACATGATAGCCTGCTGTATGGTACGAAGACCTAACGCCTTACTACCGCCTTTGATTTGCTGTTACTTCTATAGCTCAAGTTTTCATAACTGGCTAAAAATAAAAAATTCGATTTTTTTTTACAAAATTAGCAGAATAAACTACACTAAGTTCATTTTATTTTTGATTTTGATGATTAGTGTAGAGTGTGTAGACCAAGAGAAAATCCAAGTATTTTTTTTGTATTTACTGATAATGAGAGTTTTGTTTTTGTCATTGTACGAGCGTAAGTCAACAAATTTACTGAAACTCTGAAAGTTTTTAACTTATCCAACTGGTCCCCATTAAAATTAGTTGAATAGCTCTGGCCTACACTATGATGTACCCTATATCAGCGGTTCTCAAACTTTTACACTGAAGGACAGGTAATTTTTTATAAAATATTCACGTACCGGTACGAAAAAATTACCACAACAAAGCACCATATAATTGTCTCATTTCACACAACCAAATGCGAAACATTTTACTTAGAAAATGCAAATTAGTGGGATATTTGCTGCTGTTTCTCTGCCAATAAGAGAGAAAAAGAAGGCGTCAAAGAGGTTTCTGAAATGCATTGCTAGACTCGGCATCCAACTGATTTTTTTGTTTTGACTCAATTAATGTCAATGCTGAAAAGGATTTCTCACATCAGTACCTTGTCGAAAACACTACCTATAATTTCAAAGCTTTAAAACTCGGTGAGGGATATTCGTCTTCCAGGGAAATCCAAAATGTAGCCTACTCAGTGACTCTTTTTTAAATTGGGATTGCTAAGTAGAATCACAATCCAATTCAATTAGACTTTTCTTTTCGAGAGTGCATGGAGATTACACGAGTCGATAGCTTGGATAAATGGGTCGTTAATCGAGAAATTTCGATGTCGAGGATCTTCGTCTACTGGAAAATAGTGATCGAAATTGATAGCCAATCAAGCGTTGACTTACAATGTTCAATGCCTCTTTTTGTTTAACATCAACGCTTGACACGCTGCCATTTGAATTTAGAAGCATAGTCATATCTTTCTTTTCCACAAGACTGTTTCAAAGTGCCAGCTTCTTTTTCAGCAAGTCGGTCCTATTTCTAAGAATAAAGACATTTGTATAAAAGCTTTGTGGGAAAGTGTTGAGCTCGTTCAAGCGACCAAATATGTCGGTCAAATACGCAAGTTTGCATAACCACATCTCATCTAACAAAAATGCTGCCAATGGGAAGTTTATTTCTCCTAAAAAGATTTTTGTTTCCTCGCAAAGTTCAAAAAGGCGTGAAAGAACTCGTCCGCGTGATAGCCATCTCACTTCAGCGTGGAGAAGAAGACGTTCATGTTGAGAATCCATACTTTCACATAATAATTGGAAAAGCCTGGAGTTGAGTGGTCGGCTTCGAATTGCGATCACGATTTTTACAGAATCATTCACAGAACGTCTTTTAATCCCGGAGATAGTTTGTTTGATGCCAGGTGTTGCCGATGTATAATATAGTGTGTGAAGAGCAAGTCTCTGTGAGAAACCTCTTTGATTTTTTCACTGCACCATAATGATGGCCTGTCATGGCCACAGCACCATTAGTACATACGTCTACGTAATTTCTCCAGTCTATTTTGTTCTTGCAGAAATATTCGCTCAGGAGTCGAAATATCTCTGATCCTGTGGTACGCCCTGATAAGTTGCTGCTACAAAAAAGCTCTTTTTTGACATCTGCTATTCCCTTATACCTTACAAAGTGAAGTAGAACAACACAATTGCTCACGTCCGTTGATTCATCAAGTTAGATAGGATAGTGCAGCAACTTTTTTACCTCTTCTATAACCTGCTGTCCAATATCTTTTGCCGTGTCTTCAATCCTTCGTTGAAAGGTGTTGTTGTAAAGTGGTGTGCTTTCAAACTTTCTTGCTGTTTCTGGACCCAAAAAATATTCGGCTGCGGTTAAGATACATGGCTTTACTGACTCTTCCCCAATCGCCTACGGTTTTTTGTTTTCGCTATTTGAAATGAAATGTGATATGAAGCATGAAAAAATTTGTTTGTAGAGGTTATTCTTTTCATTTGCTTTTTTTGAGTATTCATCTCATAGAGTAGTCATTCAAAATATTCTAGTAGTTTGCCCTTAAAATTGCTGTGCTTTGAATGAAAGTGACAAATTAGTTTGGAAGGTTTCAGGGCATCATTCGAGAGAATTTGGGAGCATACCAAAGATAAGGGCTGTGGACATTGTTTATTACCCGGTGGTACAGTAAAGCCGAATTCCAAGTGTTTTTCATCATATTGTCTTACAAATTCGCTTTTTCATTTTTTAGCTTCCCCTGCAATCATTAATGTGTCTTCATTTAACCTTTTCCTAGACCTAGATGGTTCAACATTAGCACCATTGTTATTTACAGTATTTCCATTTTGAGAAGTGTCTGTTTCAGTAAGCTTACTGCCATCTCTTTTATTAAAGAAAGACAAAATAGATTTCTGATTTATTGATTCCATAGTAAACATTTAGCAGTGTCGCTATTGCAGAATCTGAAAAATAACTGTCAGGCCTCCTAAATTTCCTAAAAAAACATGGATGTTAAATGGATGCATAAATAGTGACGTGAACTACAGTGAATTGCTGACAAACTAACTAGCCAGTTTAATTCTGAAGAAATGCACTCTCTAACTCTAAATTTTAACACTTGTAGAACCTAGCTGCTCTACAAATTTATGATATAAACTTGTAGCATACTAACCGAATTATCCAAGAATTATATTGATATAAAAAAATATGATTTGATACTGAAAACAATATTTCAATACAACTAATTGATTCAAAGAGACACGTCAAATTTGGTTTATGATAAATCTGAAAACTGCTATAAACGCCTATTTACGCATTCATGATGTAATAAGGAGAGCTAATAATAATAAAGGTTTTAAACAGTCGCATGACAATAACTAATGCTTTCCGTTTTAATCTGATACAATATAATGTGAAAATGAACTTCCTCCAAGTGGATGAAAATGAAACTGCCGACCGGCGGTTGGGAACCCCTGCTTTATATGACAGGGCAGACTTCTGTGCCGTCTGCCCAATGTTATATTTGCTATTGATGAGTAAAATCAACATTCCTTTAAAACGTTTTGCTAAGGTGCTTGCAGGCCAGTTGCGTAGATATATTTTATGTAATTTTATGATCTTAACTATTCCTTAAATAATTTCTTGAGGGCTATTGCCTTGGCTGCAGGAGCAAGTAAGGGTTAATTAAAAAACTAAGCCTGTAGTAATTATGATCTGATGATGGTTGATTTTGGTAAAGTATTTTCGGGTATGAGAAGGCATGGAATGATTTTTAAAAAAGAATAAATGATATTTCGATGATAAGTCCAATTTTTTTGGCAAATTGGCATACCGTACCAATTGAATGGCCTAATCTCAACCAAATCACTTTTGATTAAATATATGTGGTTTCGAGAAACAAACTAGCACTAATTCACTGCAATTTATAATTAATAGCCCATTAGTTATCAAAATAACCCCTAAAGTTGATGTTCCCCCAAGCCATTCCAGCTAGCTTGTAGCTTTTGGTCAGCCACTTTTTTCGCTCAGGAAAGTTGAGCATGAAAGTGTGATCAGTTTAGTTCATCTTGTCAAATGCCGCCTGTATCACGCAAATGGCCAGTTATCAAATACACACATATCTACCCATCCCAATGGGTAGATATGTGTGTTTGGGCCTGGGCCCGATAATCGGCAAACGTCCTTTTCAGGACGGGGCGATGGATGGAGATCAAACCTGCCGTTTTCAGGGCACATTGTCAACACGCTTCGAAGGCCCACCATTCTACAGCTAAACATTGAAGGCCTCACTGCAAGCAAGATAAACCCTCTTCACCATCTTGCTGTACAGCATGAGGCTCTCGTCATCCTATTACAAGAGACCCACTGCACTTCTTTGAAAAAGCTAAAACTTCCAAGCTTTGCACTAGCTGGGTTCTCTTTAAGCAAGAAGCTCGCCCTTGCCACGTTTGTCCATGAGCGACTGAAAAACACCCTTTTAAAGCAGTCCCCACTTCAATCGGAGACCGAATGGTTGTGTGTGGACGTTGATGGGTACAAAATAGTCAACATCTACAAACCTCCACTAACACGACTGCAAGTCTCTGATCTCCGGGTATTCCCTCACCCCTGTCTTTATGCTGGTGATTTTAACTGCCCGCATGCTGACTGGGGCTATGGTACCAACAGTGTAAATGGAGAGTGCCTAGCTGGTTGGGAAAGTATTAACAGCCTTGCTCTCCTTTATAACACAAAGGATTCTGCCAGCTTTCATTCTGGCAGCTAGAACAGTGGTACTAACCCTGATCTTGCGTTTGCTAGTGCTGACTCGGACAGCCGCTTACCTGACAGACGTGTTCCAGAGAAGTTTTCCTAGTCACAACATCGACCATCGTTAATAACACTACCAAGGTTTGCTTTGCCCGTGCCAAGCAAGCTCGTTAAACGATGGAACTTCGGTAGAGCCAAGTGGAGCCACTACAGAGCTTTGACGAATAAATTCGCCAAGACTTTGTTACCACCTGATTCACCGGACGTGGATCAGGTCTACCAGGACTTCTGCAACATCACCAGCTCAGCAGTCAAAAGATCTATTCCTCGTGGTTGTCGAAACAACCACATACTGTGCTGGGATTCAGAGTGTGAGAACCTCTACCAAGTGTTCCTGAGATCCGACGGAAACGATTCTGGCAGAGCTACCACAGCTCTGCTCATTAGGCTCGACAAGAAACGGAGGGACCGATGATTTAAAGCAGTTCAGAACATCGACTTTTCCTACTCCAGTCGAAAACTATGGAGTTTCTTGAATAACCTTACTGGCAGGTCACGGCTCTTCTCTCGTCACTGCCCCGTCTCAGCTGACGCCATCGCATCTCAGCTGGTTAGAAACGGGAGAAATGAGAATGTTAATCGCGCGTTGTCTCGCCTCATATCTCAAGAGATGTCTGACCTCTGGATGGCCACAACATCTAGTCCAATAAATATCTCTGGAAATCTTACATCAAGAGAATTCACTATCGCCTTTCATCACTTAAAGCCAGGTAAAGCTCTTGGTCCTGGCTCTAGCTTATGCTCCATGCTGGAGCTGCTCTAAAATCATGGTTATGAGGGTTCCTTTCTTCCTGCTTGCGCCAACTCAAAATTCCAAAAATCTGGAGAAAAGCGCTGGTTGGTAGTCGTTATCCCAAAATCTAAGAAGTCTGAGGAGGACCCAAAGAGCTATCTAGTGCCGTGTTTGTCGACCTGACAGCGGCTTATGACACTGTCTGACACCGCGGCTTTACCTGCAAGTTGCTAAGACTTCTGCCGGATAAGCACATGGTTCGGATGATCTTGGAGCTAATTCGAAATGAAGCTTCACCCCCACCACCGGTGATAGCAAGCGAAGCAGGCTTCGAGGTCTGAAAAACTGCGTCCCTTAGGGGTCGGTCTTTGCCCCCTGCGTTTTAATATCTATATACGATCTTCCCTCCACAACCTTTAGAAAGTATGCTTATGCCGATGATCTGGCTTTGCTGCATTCATCCATGGACTGAAAGGGGTTGGAGGAAACCTTAAGCCAATACATGGCTACACTCTCAGCCTATCACAAGACTTGCAGGCTGAAATTCAGCCATGCAAAAACGGTGACGTAGCCTTTCATTTACACAATCGAGAGGCCAAACGTGAGCTTAAAGTCTACGCTAATGGTAAACTTTTGCCTTTTTGCCCAGTTCCAACCTACCTTGGGGTAAAACTGGACAGATCATTCACGTTCCGACACCATCTCGAGACATTGCGCAATAACTAGCTACCCGCGTCACGCTTCTCAGGCGACTTGCTGGGTCGGGATGGGGCACTGGCGCTAAAACACTGCGTACAGCTGCGCTACCCGTAGTTTATTCTACAGCTGAGTACTGCGCACTAGTTTGATGTCGCTGAGCACACACCAGTTTCATCGACAGTGTTTTGAATGACGCTTTGCGCATTGTCACTGTATACCTGCGTCCTACGCCCACGGACCACCTGCCAATCCTTTCAGCCATTCAGCCAGCTGAGCTTCACCGCTTGGGAGGGACACTCTACTTGGCTAAGCGTGGCACCCGGGACCCAGATCATATTTTACACGGTCAACTAGCTGGGTTACCGGACCTGCCCAGGGAGAGACTGAAGTCTAGACGCCCATTTGTGCCTGCCGCGTGGAAGCTCTTAAATGACATAGGACGAATTATAGATGTGGACGCTCCATTCCGTGTAGATGGAGCGCAGAGTATTCTAAACGCACATCCGTACTCCATGTTTTCATTCCCAGGGCCAATTCTCGGCCCATTGGAATGGGCTTGCCCAGAACATTTTCGGTAAAGCCCAATCGCCTGCGGACTGGCGTTGGGCGTTTTTACTTGTCCATGTATAAACGGGGTCTCGCTTCCTCGCCGAATTGCGAAGGTGGCGCCACTGATCGAACCGCAGACCACGTTATCTCAACGTGTCCCATGCGTCGGGCACCTCGAGGGGTGGCTGGTCTGATGGTTTTGGATGACGATACTCGATGCTGGCTTAATACCACCATAGCCAGCATCTGATCCAATCGGTTTTTCCCCTCCATACGAAGAGGAAAAACACACACCTAATCTTTTTAATGTAGCCATTTGACGAGGAGAGAGGTAAAAGTTTATAAGTTTATACAAGTTAATTGCCAGTTCGTGGTGTATTTAGGAACAAATTCTTTTTGGTTATGGGCGGAGAACTAAGTGAGCTCAATCATACCCAAGCAATGATATAAAATCAGTGAACTCAATCTTTTTTGGAAAGGATCAAAGTATTAAGAAAGAGAAACCTTTAAACCCTAGAATGCATGAAGAACTTTTTATTGTGATTCACACGAAGGGGGTCACAAGTGACCCAATCATGTTCTTTCGAAATACAATAACAAGACTCAAATACCTGCCTCTATACTGCAAATATAATTTTTATTGTGTGTGTTTCTTTGATTTTATTAACCAGGAAAGTGTTAAACAAAATTTTGAAAATCAAAGCATAAATATGTGTGGTTGAAAAACTAGCTGGCAACTAAACACAATTTTTGTAAATCATTGTTTATACAACACCGTCTTTGCATTTGCAACACTTGATCACAATGCTGTAACTGCGTGATCACTGCAAACTGGTTTGCAGCAATGTGAGCAGCAAAGGTTCACCTCCCTGTTCTTAGAATGTTCACAAAAGCAACATCTCTTCTCTTGGAAAGCTGTGTAAGGTCTGCAGGTGCAGTAGGTTGGCCAAAGCGTAAACCACATCTCTTTATTGCCTCCGGGGTTGGTCTTCGCACGAATGGAAATTTTTTTCGTTTTTCCACATTTAACATCACGAGCTGTTTGGCCAGGTCTTTTAGTAGAGACTTCGCTATTTTATTTCCCATGAAAACATACCTCAAACACGCTTTCTTAAAAATCAACTTTTTGAAACCGACAATTTTGATTCCAAAAAGTTCCTTTTTTTTATTTCTTTTGCTTCCACCATACGATTCGGGGGACAATGACTTTGATTCTCCGCTAATTACGCCATTGCTGCTGCTTATAAACAGCTCTAAACACTATCAAACAATTCAAAAACTAAACAGTACACCAGCAAATTAAACAATTCAAAGCATTTACAACTGTTCTTGATCGAGAGTGTTACTATAAAGCAGCATTTTTCAAACCTTCGTAACTGCTATCTTTACTTAAATGTTCAAACCTGCTGTTTGTACTCATTTACCCACAACTTCTTTTTGGATAATCCTGTTTAAAACCGATATTTGATTATTTTTTGAGTCAAGCAGGGACTGTTTTGTCATTAGGCCCCAAAAACGATAATGACTTTTATCCACAATTTATCATCAATTGTAGGTAAATCCGGATTTCTACCGGCAAGAGACGCGTTTAAGATAAGGAAATCCTCAAGCTCCAACAGATTTTGTAAAGACTTTGAGATGCATCCAACATTACTGTTGTTCTTGACAACGCCATGTCACAAAATTGCGTCGTAGCATTGGACATGCTGTATTTGTGTGAAGTCATCTTTCTTGATAAAATCTTAGAATTAGGGGTTTCCCAATCTTTATTCTGTCTTTTGCCGTTGGAAATCCAGCCCAACAATTTGACTAATTATCGCCACCTGCTAATTTTATAAGCCTATGATCCGGGTGAAACATTAGTATGGAAATGGGTTGAAGAGAAGAGGGTTTTGAACAGAGAGAGATCCGGGCCTAACAATCAACCTGATTG